>JAWUZG010000032.1:16976908-18396317 GCA_036785705.1 Acanthornis magna
CAATAAAATAACCAAGGTTTAATACTAAAGAGTTCATCCATACATATGTAATGAGCCCAAGTTGCTAAAAAACACTGAGCAGACTTTTTTTACCTGCTACTGCTGCCTTGGTTTCTGAATGCACAGCCAGAAGTGCATCACAGACACTGTCTCCAACTAAACCCAAACCATGCAGGAGTAACTTCAAATCCAGACTGTCCAATGCATTTCCATCACTCTCCCCAGGAACATAAATTTCAATCCCACGATTCCGCATGGCTCTGGATATTTCCCCATGAGCTGGATCCATAGAAAGGAAGAGCCTGGTGGATATTAAAACAGAGTAATTCAAGTTGGAAGGGACCTACAACAATCATGCATTTCAACTGCCTTGAATTCTTAAAATGTAACTTAGGTCCTTGAACTATCACTCCAGAACTACCAAATCTGCTCTTCCATAAAGTAAATTCATCTTCATTAAAATGGGGACACAAAATCTAGAAAGCCAGAGACAGCTAGTGAATTTAAATGAGAAATCTGTATGAATAGTTACACTTTGCAATTAGACACAGATATTCTGCATGACTTTAACTCATTATCTGAGTTATGTCTGTTTTATCATTTGCCCACTTACAAAGAAAAGTTAAACTATGCCTCTGAGCTATAAAGACTTATTTAAAAGTCTTAGCAACAACTTCAAATAAATCTGTGCTATTTAAAAACCAAAGTACCCAACATCCAACTAGTTAAGAATATCAATAGACACCTCTTAAAAGCAAGGAGGGAAAAGTACTTCTGAGATACCACGCAGTGAAAACAGGTTTCTGAAAAGTCAAAAATGTTTCCAGTTCAGAAGAACCAGAGCGTATCAGTTCCAATATCCTTGTCATGAATTTATAAAAGGTAGGAATTATACATAATACTCTGTTACGTTGTCCTCCTATCTTCCACAGAGAATACTTCAGGTCTGAGAGAACAGATTGTCTATTTGGGCGTTTGTTGGGGTTTTTTTTAAGTTCTGTCACTTCAGGAAACTCAAATTTATAGATGGGATGGAAAAAACTGGGAAGAAAATTGTTATGCCCATATACCAGCTTTCATTACCAGCATATCTAAAGAATTCACCACCCTCAATGCATGTATGCTCTACTTCATTACAGTGAGACAGGGAAGTACTGAAATCTTGAATTAGAAATGGAAAATCAAGGCAGAGGAACACTGCTATGAATTTTCCTGTGTAATTGTTCGCGTTGCAACAGGGATATAAAGCAAAGCCTCTTAAAGCTCTCTTTTGTATGTCCTCCACAGTGCAGGCTTTTTCCATGTCACTACACTATAGTGTCACTACACTACGTGGCAAACTGAACAGTATTCAAAATACCAAAAGACTGGCTCACTGATGACATTTTTATTCTAAACTTCCTCTTTGATTAAGGGGAAAAAAAAAAGCAGAAAAAAAAAGCAGAAATGCAAAGTACCTGAAGTTTGGATGAGGAGCTATTGTAGGAATTGTGCCATCTATGACTCCTCTCTCACTCATGGTCAGAACACCTCCTGGTTCAAGCAAAGCATTCAGGCGGTCCAGCACAGAAGGGCTACATTCAAAATAAATTCATGTGGTCATAAAAAGGCAACAATCTGATCCTTTTCTGATCTGAAATCAAAATGGTACCTATCTTCAGCAAAAGTCAAACAGAGTTAATTACTTCTAAGGGTAACAGGAAAACTATCAACTGCTAAGCTGTCTGAGAAAGAAGATATTCCTCCATAAAATCTAGATTACTGCTTCTACTGTGTATTATCAGATGCAAAATATTCAGTTGTGAAACACACAGTAAGAGGCAAAGTCAAGAAGGGAGGTCAAAGGAATCACTTAAACAAGGCTACTAAAATCTCTTACTTGCAGAAATTAACGTTGTCCATTAAGAGCCAGTCTCCAGATTGCAGGGCCTGAACCAACATCCCATCCACCCACTCGAAAGTGCCATGGCTGTTGCAGTCAGCAGCCTGCGCCTGCTGCAGCTTGAACCGCCGGAACTCCTCAACCAGGTGAGTAAACTCTGAAAGGAAATAAACCTCACACTGAGACTCACATTAATGAAGTAGCTTCCAGTTCTATTCAAGAAAAATAGTAGTTATTTTGTTAATAAACATATATACTTCCTATTTTTTAGGGGAACTTAACAGCAGAGGCTCCAACTCTTCAAGTAGCCTCCCATGAGCAAAATCCATGTGAATGGAAAAGGTTTGCAAGCACAAAGAAATATAAAACAGACTGACACTTTACTTCTCTAAACAGGTTCTCTTCTGCATCCTTTCTCCCCCATTAGATGAAATTTGGTGGGTATTAATGCCTTATTTTAGACAATGGTTAAAAAAAAAGAAGGAAAATTGACCCACAGGTTATTCTGCCGACATTAATAAAGCTCAGCTGATCAGTGCTTCAAAGCACAAATGCAAGAACAGTGTATCCAAGCTCCCTTTCTTAGGAATACAAGATAAGAGCTTGTATTGCATCATAAGTTGAGTAGCTCAGTACAGGAGAATTTCAGTGCTTCAAACTGCCCACCATACATACCTGCCTTTGTGTAAGAATTTATTTTGTTGTTTAGTCGCTGGGTAAGTACAAGTATTCCCTCCAGTTTGCCCACTAATTCAGCTGTAACACTTCCACCACCTTCCCCCAGAGATTTGGGTTTGTAATTCAGGATGAAATTGCTCCAAGCACGCAGCATGAGTTCAGCATCATCTGCACAAAGTTCTGTGAGGAGAAGACTGTCCCTTATGACCGTGCTCACTGCATTCTCCACCTTTTCCAAGAGGCGCTGCCATGGCCTGTTGACATCAACCTGCAAGCAAGCCATTAGGGAGTTAGTTCAGGCAGAAGACTGTGGTGCCAAGGCTCTGTTTACAAACACTAAACTCACAGCAGATTGGCCACTATGAGGTGGGAAGGACAAATGCAGCCGTATCACCAAAATGGTATTTACCTGCTCAAATCCACCCAGGAGTTCAGTTGTATCCATGGCGCTGTTCATGGCCATGATTTTCAGCCGATGGCCCGTGAGATGTGCCAACAGCTCCACCAGACTGGTTTTGCCAACAGCTGCTGGGCCCACCAGGATCACCATCCAGCTCATGTGCACACACTTCATTATGGACTCCAGAGACTGCAGTGAATGATGCAGAAGTGAGAGAGTTCTGCCAGAATGGGGAATATAGTTGCCACGAGAGAGAACTGAATAGCCAATCTGAAAGGGATGAGGGACAAAGGCAAATGGGAGTTAAGCTGTGCAAATTGTTGCCTTCCCTATCCCGTCATAAAATCCCTTGTCCACAGTTTACCTGAACATTATATGGATTGATGTGAAACTCTCTGGTTCCTGTATACACATTGGCCTCCTGGCCAAAAATGTCTCTAAATACAGAAATAACCTAGAACAGTTAAAAGAGCAAAAAAGAGACTTGTCAGTTCAAGTTATCTACTGCTCTAAAGATTCACTTCTAAAAATTTACATCTGAAGTGTCTTTTCCTCTCAGCTCCACAGCTGTATGATAGTAACTAGCACAGTTAAATCACAAGCTCATTTAACTCAAAGTGCAACAAGCAATCAACGTGAGTGTGAGCTGCCCGCAGCAACCCTTTCATTAATCCTGGTTTCCTGTGACTTGAAATACTGGAAGCAAAGTTTCTCTTTAATAAAGTACTGGGATAGAATTCACTTCATAAATAAGCTCTTTGGTAACACAGAAAAATATAACAGTGTAACAGGGAGGGAAAAGTAAACCCGTGAGGAAATATCCAGTCACATACAGCCAATAACTTCAGTTTTACTACCTGACTTTCAGTTTAATACAGTTTAAATGCTGTGAATTTAAACAAAAGCACAAGATTTCTAAGCAAGAAAGTGATACCTAGGTGACAAACATTATTATTCAATACAGAATCACACTAATAAGTTGTTTTACTTTAAGTCCTTGGTTATTCTACTTGCCTTCATTAACATCAGCTGCCTGCTTTTATACTGATTAAATTGGTATTTCAAACAGCACATGAAGCAGATATATATATCAAACCTCAAAACCCCAAACCAACTTATTTTTCAAGAGATAAATGTCTGTGAATTAATTACAATGAACTTTCAAACTGGAGATCTACACTTAGATTTCTATAAATACTTCGTGACCATCCGAAGAGAAAGGAAGGACAACACATGGCTCACCTTTTCTTTGTCTTCTCTGGTTCTCATTCTTTCTCCATATACCAAAAATACATGCTGGCCTGGATCATAACATCCTGGTGACTGGTCAACAAGCATAAGCTGGCACCAGCGAAAAAGATCACGTAAGTTGAACTCCCAGGGTCCTCCTTTCTGTCCCCACTTTTTTTCAGTCATTACTTCTTTTTCAATCTAAAAAAAAAAAAAAAAAAAAAAAAAAAAAAAAAAAAAAAAAAAAAAAAAAAAAAAGATAATGTTGAATTTACTTTGCTGAAGATATGTTAGGAACTAAAACTGATTTAGTTTGTCTCTACTATTTCTCTAACACTCAGCTCAATTTTCCAATTTACTCTTGCACTCTTATAAATGAATATGCAGTAACATGCTGACACAAGAGATTTTACCTAAGGTCACAGAACACTACTTTCTTTTTAATATTACTATCACTGTGTATATATATTTTATCTTCTGTGAAAAATAGTCCCTCTTCAGTTATCAACCGGGCATCTGATTGTTACGGTACAAGAATTCAGGTACTGGGTTTAGTGGAGTTCTTTATTTTCTTCTGCATATACTTCCATCCCTCTTTTTTTACTCACACGCTTCTCTAGAAAAATGCTTGGAAATGTAACGTTAGACTTAATTTTTTTTATAATCTTACTGCATTTTGCCTACTTCTACACAAAGAAATTAAAATATATTTACCTTCTTATTGAAAGCAACCATTTTAGCAATAATAGTTTTATCAATAGCAGGAAACAATGTATTCCCAATAAACTCCATATCTTCTGCTGACAGTGGATCAACATACACCTGTAAGATCAAGAGAATTCAGAATGTTTACACAGTCAGAAACCTACAAGACAGGACCATGACGCAGTTCAAAACAAACAAATAAGCTTGCCTGTGTAAATCTATTAAGAAAGGACTTTGGGAGACCCTTCCTTCCACCTCCTTGTCTGTATGGATTCTGGCATCCAAAAATCTTAGTCGTCTTGTGCTGTACATGAAAATTCATTCCCAATTCTGGAACATAAATCTCAGCTCTGTGGTCAAAGCACGCATTTAGCCCCTCTAGTACAGACTGAGAAGCCAGATTCAACTGAGGAAAAAAATGAGGATACAATATTAGTGCCCCACAAAACATTTTTGCATAATCTCTAGTTTAATAGTCTGAGATACATGGAAGGTAAAATTCCATTTCATTGCTGTTCATCTGGGATATACAGAAGGTCAAATTCCATTTCACTGATGCTCTAGAACTAACACGTTATTACCACCAGCTAGATTGTTATTATACTGGAGCAACTAACACTTCCTTATGTTCACTTGTTATCTGTACTGTGTTTTTTCATTGTGATAACAAAACAATTCTCCATCGTAAAACCTGCAAGTTCAAGATATTTCTTCTGAATTTACATTCAAACATTTGTGGCACTCATAGCGTTTTATTTGTTCAGGTTTTTTTAAATTCAGGCAGTCTCCGCTATTTCATTATAATGGTTGTTTAAAGTGCCATTCTTCACAAAAGCGGGGGGAAAGATATTGCAAGGGGCTAAATATTTGAGGATTTTGCACTCTGCAGTAATTGGAATACACCTTGCCAAGAAGGCAAATCTGTGCACACACATGCTTGAAAGCACTTGCTAAATGGTACATGAACAAACCTGCAGTTGCAGGATAGCTTATACTGGCAAGATGAAACTCTTCTCCATCTCAATTTAACCAGTCATAACACAATATATTAGTCCCAGAAAAACACCTTCTATTTCAGTGAATTTGTATCCATGTACGAGCACATGTACCAGAACTTCTGTTGATACTCTTCCCTGAAAACTTTCAAATGTAAATCAAACCTATCCTTTGTTTTCTGAAGTAATTTAAGCTGGGCTTCAGCCCTTGTTCTTGTCTCAAAGAAGTCTAGTCATCACCTGCCTCTGTGAAGGGAGGTCATTGGCACTCAAAGGTATTCATTACACAAGCCAAATCCAACTTTGCTCGTCTAGAACATTCCATTTTATTTGTCCCCTACGCCTGAATTTACCTCATCTAATACAATCCAGTGTCCAGCCTTCAGTGCCGCTAGGAGCGGTCCATCACGCCAGGCAAATTCTCCTCCCTTCCCACCTTCAACAGGCAAGTCTGTCCCAAATAGGTCTGTCACATCCTTTGGGAGTAAAGAACAGAATGGAGGAGTTGAGGAATTACAAAACTTAACAGGAGTTCATAAACAGCTTTTGTTAACTTTTCTTAACATTTTCTCCCGTCTATTTTAATACCTACACTTTAAGTCTATTTTAAAAATTTCAGTAATTGCAAAATGCTAAAAGCTTTTCCATTCTAGGACTCCGGTGACCAGATACTATATTTAACAACAAAAATTTCAATTGGAACAGAAAAGCTAAAAAGCCTTAGAGCTGTTTTCAAGTAATGTTGCAGAAGCCAAGAAAAACATAGTAGACAAAGATATGCATGACTTCACTTGAAAAGAACAGAAATATCTGGGAATTGGCATTCACTCACAGAAGCCTACTGCTCTTTCTGGTTACCCCTCCCATTCAGTTTTATCTTGAGACCAAGAAGTAAAAATTGACATTTCAGACACAGTGCCAAAGTTAAAGAGAACTGCATTTTAAAAGTTACACAAGGCTCCTACCCTGCCATAAATACCCAGTAACAAAGATAATATTTTATACTACCGTTTGCTCAGACAGATTGATTCGAACAAGACAGTTTCCTGAGGCTTTTGCCAGGGCAGCAACTAGACTGGTCTTGCCCACTCCTGGTGAGCCCTCCAACAAAATAGGTTTGTTGAGCTGCAGGGCTCTTAACAATCTTTGTGCATTCACTGCTGTAGTCCCAGCATTTAAAGCATAATCTGTCAGATTCCTCTGGAGAACAGGGCCTGAAACAAAGGAAAGGTGAACCAGAAAAGAATTAAACAATTAAAGAATGTTTATGCTGGAGCTGCTGACAGTGTGCCACTGAACGAGCTCATTCTGTCTGTAAACTGATCTCACTACAGCAAGCAATGAAGATGCAGCTTGTGTGCCATTCTGAGAGATCAGGCTCATGCATTTTCTGTTTGACCCACAGCTGCATCTCAGCCCATCTCCACGCATTTATGTTGAATTTTGCAAACAAAGAATATGGATATACGATTTGTTTTTCCATAAAACTCGATACCCCCTGCTTCATGACTTAAGATCTATCCCTGAAAAATAAACTGGCCCTTGCTTCAGGCATGTGGATCTAAAATTTAAAAGCAGCCCTTGAAAAAGTGGCACTGAACGATAGAATTCAGTCATGTTACACAATAACATAAGTTTCATACACCGCAAGTTCTGTGAAGGAAGACTCCTCTAATTAAAGTGTGCTTTTTCTTTAGTGTTACTTTGGCATACATTGGGGAGAGGATACAGAAGTTGTCTGCCAAATTCCAGCTTGTATAGCTCCCTGGAACTTCACTCCCCCAAGCTGGTAAAACAGCACTGTTCAGGTATACAAGATATTAATCACCAATGCATCTTACACACCTTGATACCTGTTTAATATGAAAGGGATGCAAAGAGATTCCTTTTGTGATCTAATCAGCAGAGGGGAACTAAGCAATTTACAAAAAAGCATTACTTTGCACAATTTTATGCATGACTAACACAATTCACAAATGCCAAAATCTTCAAATATGAACAATTAAAACAGCATTAGGAACACACAGGTCCATGTGCTAAAAACTAACCAGCTGAGTTAGAAAGCTCACAGTCATTTTTCAGTCCTGTCACTGTATTTTAAGTGTAAGAAGCACTATTTTGCTAGTTCCAATTTGCATTAATTTGTCCTATGAGGAACTGAAATGCAGGGACTAATTAATTTTGCAAAAATTGCAGCAAATCTTTGAGAGCCTAGAGCAAGGCAGGGCATTAATCTCCATTCTATTTAGCTTTGTACTCAGGACCTCTCCTTTCCATGCTTTGCACAAGGGTCACGATGAGCTGCAGCTTTATTTAGTGGAAGTTAACAGGCATCCCAAGCACACAAAAGTGACAGAAAATTACAACTCAAAATTAAAAAAAGCTTTGTTACACCAAAAAGTAGACTATGAAAATTAGGCCATTAACCATTAAGAAGTCACGAAAAAAAGGAATGAATAGATGTATCTTCTTAAAAATGTGACTGAGTTGCAATTTACATACTTGGAGGCAGAAAAGGCATTTTTCTAAGGCTTAAGAACCAATAAATTGTTCTGTGATGGTTCAGGTGTCCTACTTAGATTTAGTGAATAACAAAACTACTGAAAATACAAACCACAGAATATATGTCCACCCACTCCCACAGTCTCTTGCCTCTTGGAATAAAAAAGGGACGAATTCCCATAAAGTTGTCCATCCATACGAACTCTTTTTCCTTTGTTCTGTCATAAATCTTTAGTTCATTCTTCTGATGATCAGTCAGCTTGAAGAATTGACTCATTTTCTCACATAAGAATGTCAGGCATTTCTCACGAGCTAACAAAGCCGTATCAGCTGAGCAGGATGTTGTACCTGTAATTAGAAAAGTTGAGTGTGCTTCAAAACATAACTAGGCACATTCATCTTATGACTTAAGAAACTCAGTCCCTTCACAGATGCCACTTTTGTGAACACAGGTTTATATTTTATTTTAGGGCTTTTGCTTGACAATACTTCCAGCACTATTTACCATGGACAGATTGTTCTGTAAACAACGGAATTAAGGACACCTTATTTCCGACCCCCTTTCTTCTACCATCACAATCACCCTGATCCCTTGCCACAGGCCCCCCAGAGCTTTCTTTTCTGGCATTTCTTGTGCCTTTCACTTTTCCTCCTCTCTCTTATCTACTATTTATCAGCTGGGCCAGCAGCCAAACACACAAAGATGCATTCTCAGCTATGTGCATGGTACAGACCAGCACAGACAGATGCTGACATGTGGAGCGGGGCATAGAGAAAATAATATGTGCTCATGTGCCTAAGTACTGGATCAGCTCAGAAAACTCAGTAAAAACCACAGGTTCTCTTAATTTGTGTGCTAGTCTTTGTAATATGATTAATCCCTCTAATTTACTTCAGCTTCCTGTACTATTCAAACTCTTGCTACTGAAACACAGAAAAGGCACATGACATATAGGAGATTGTTAAATGGAAGTGAAAACTTCTCCCAGGAGAGTCCCATGCTGCTCCAAACAATTTTGTTTGTATTTGAATAAAAATTATTAATACAAATAGACAGTTTCAAATTTTCTGCTGCCAAATGAGCACTGAAGACTTACCTGATCCTATTCCATCAATATACACCAAACATGCAGCATGGATAAAAGACATAACTGGAGAAATGTTAAGACGGCTGCATCCCTTGGCAGAACTTGACTCATTCTCCACCATGACATTCATAAAATTAACCCAGGACAAGACATCTCTCACACTGAGAATGCACTGGCGACCAAACTCTTGATTAGTCAGCCATTCAACGAAGTCCATCATGAGTTCTGCTATGTCTGCCCCTAAAAAGAATGTAAAAAAAAACCAAACAGGCAAATAAATTTTAGTTATAAAATAATCAATAATTATTTGGTTTATTAAATTATATTTTATTATTTTATTATTTAATATTATTTTTATTTATAAAAGTAATATTAAATATTAATTAAATATAAATACTGATTTATTTTATTATGTAACAATTTTATTTATTTACAACATCTACACTGTTGTAAAAACATCTCTAAAGCAGGTACAGCTGCATGAGCAATGTGGATGGGTACTCTATATCCTAGAAACAGAATAACTGAAGAGTAAGTTCATGCCTGTGCTGCTGTTACAGATCCTTTTAAATTCAGGTAACAAGACAGAATCAAGTGACTAATACAAACAGTGAAGCTGCTGGTAGAAAGTGAAGTGCCAGTTCTTTCAACACTCTATGTTGAAACCAGGTTGGGACACTGAAGGGCTGGGGATAGTTGAGCTATCTGGATGGTGAAGTAAATACAGACGAGCTTACTTCTGGCTAGACATACAACATACACAGTGACAGACGAACAAAATCCAAAATATATCATACTGCCCTCAGAGAGAAATACGGCAGAAAAAGGGTGACAGTGGTGTAAATTCTGAGAAAAGGCTGGCAGCCTCTGAACTCCCTATTTTCTTAGCAATGTTTGAAACACAGCACACAGAAATACTCACCTTCATGGCTTATTGCACCCAGACACAATCCTGGATGAAGATTGTGTTTTACAATCTGTATCAAGTCATCGCGGCCATTGCTCTGTGGGCACCATATTTCTGTAAATCTATTGCGCAGTGCAGGGGAAAGCTGCAAACAAGCAGAATGACAGAGCAATTAAACATTCATTACATCATCTTCCATAATGCTCAGTTAACAACAGCCTTGTAGTCACTGCACTTGTGAACAATAAACAAAGTGAACAAGACAGACCTTTCCTTGTAATTTTGACAGACGCACCTTGCAAGAAAATCTTTGAAAGAATGAGGATTTTAAAGATTTCTGGTAGTGGCATCAATATAGGGAACAGGTGGTAAGGAAAGTTCAAAAGAACATGGGAAGAAACTGAGCTGGTTTGCAAGCACCAAAGCTCCATTTCATTCCAGGACATCATATATCAAACAATGTCTCTGTAAACTCCCTTTCCTTACAGAAGCAAACTACCACGTGGAAATTTGCCTTCAATTACAACTGATTTCTCTAATTCCTCTCTTCCTTGGCTGAATTGGTCAAGCAAAAATTGGTAGCACAAATGCAATGCAGAAATAAATCTTCTTTAAACACATGGCTTCACAATGAGTGGTTCTCTACTCCAGAAACCACTTTAAATGGAGTACCCATCTTCTTTTGAGTAAAAGAGCTTCTGGTTCTTTTTTATAGACCTAGCTTCCAACACTGCTTAAAAGTCAGAGGGTTTTTCTGTCTCACGGGTTTTCTTTAACATGTTTTAAATTACTTAATTCTAAACTTCAAAACCAGATTTTTTTCATTTAATGAGAAAGATCTTTTGGGATGTGATGTTCATTACTCACTGCAAAAGGCAATACGACCATCACTTATGAATAATGTTAGGGAGAAAAATCTGTTATGCAGCTTTGTACTACTCCAGAGAGCTGGATTTACTTGCTTCACAAGTCACAGTTCCTGTACTTGAAGTATTCTATATATCAGGCCCAACTAGAGTATTCAGAGGCCTGAAGCTTCCTTTGACATTTTGCTGAGTGTTCACTTACAACATCAGAATGACAGCATACAGAAGTGACGGAAAACAGATTCACCCTTTAGAGCAACGAAGCAGCTGCCAACTTAAAACTCTGGATGCCAGAATTGGCAGGATGCATTTTTGCATTGCACTTCCAACCATTTAATGGCCAGTATGACCAGAAAATACATGCTGTACTTCCAGTTGTTTTGACATTTACCTCTTTTTTCCCAAAGTCGCCACCTGGGTTCATGGTCGCAAGGATACGGAATTTCTTTCCTGCAACTAACAGTTCTACCTCATTCTCCTCATCATCTTGACCACCTTTTTCAGCAAGTACCAATGTCTTTTCAGCTTCAAGAACACTAGAGAGAAGGTTAAAAATTATGGTTTATTTTAAACTTTGTTTCACACTTCAAAAGGTCATTTAAAAATGAAAGTCATATTAATTGGCCCAGTTAAACTTTCACTTACCCAACATAATGGGTAACCAAAAAGACTAAAATGAGGGACGTTGCGGCAAGCAGATAATGAAATCAAATTTATATTTTAGGTGGGTATTTTTTACACAGATACTAAAGAGTGAAATAACTTAGATTTCTTTTCCTGGGATTTGACAAGATGCACAATTACAAGAGCTCACTGACAGGCTGAAAATATCAATACTGCAGATGGTAAAGTGGGGATTTTCCTTTTAAGTTTTATTGGTACCACTGTCCTTTTCAGCAAGAGAGCAGCTAACGTAAGCCAGGAAACAAATGTGCCTAAAAGCAGTCAGATTTACCCCACTCACGTTTGTATAAGGAACAGATACACTGAGGATGCTAAGCACTACCACATTTAAGACATACCTGTTAAGTCGCTCTAGTACAGAATCATCAGCTAAAGAAATTTCATCAAGGAGGAAAAAACCCTCCTCTTTCATTGCTAAAACAAGAGGTCCATCACACCACTCAAAGAGTCTAGAACCATCAGACTCCTCCTAAGAAATGGAAAAAGAAGTGAGAAGTCATAATAATTGCTGCTTTTTACTCCCACGGTCACACCATCCAAGTTATCACTGATGCAAGACTAACCTGGTCGTGGGATCTCTGCCGGACAGGTCGCAGCCCTCCCAGGAA
Organism: Acanthornis magna; assembly: GCA_036785705.1. Classification (NCBI taxonomy): domain Eukaryota; kingdom Metazoa; phylum Chordata; class Aves; order Passeriformes; family Acanthizidae; genus Acanthornis; species Acanthornis magna. Next base: position 16,989,454 of record JAWUZG010000032.1, read on the forward strand.
GTCGGACGTCTCCATATGCAGGTGGCAATTCACTGAGTACAGCTTCTGATTTGCTAATGCTGCAAAGATCTGACAAATGGTAGTTTTGCCACACCTGCAACAAAGTAATTTAATTGAAAGGGATGAATTAAAAAAAAAGCAACACCAAACAATCAGCTCACTTTGGATGGGATTCAAACTTTCATTGAGGAGCTATGAGGCAAAAGTCCAGCATGCAAATTCTGCTCCTTTCCTTGAAAGAAATGTAGGCAAAGTGAAGCCATTTTTGGCACAACTGTTGCTGACTTGCACAAGAGGCCTTTAACTAAATTTAAATCAATATCTGCATTGATGGATTTCTGCAAGTCAAAGTCAATTTCAAAGTCAAATTTATTTCAGCTTGCCCTTACAGATACCCAACCCGCCAAACATTTCACTGAACTGGAAATGCTGCATGTCTAGACCAAGCCTAAGTCTGAGGGAATAAACTGCTAAATATCTAGTTTTCATTTACTACCCAAGTAATTTTCCTTCTCTTTTTTCTTGCATTTTTCTTTCCTTCTTTCCTACAAAAATATATTCTACAAATTTACAATGAGCACAAGAGCAGACAGCATCTACTTCCACGACCTCCTCTACAGCTTGGGAAGTGGAGAAGTGGTAGCAAGGTCATATTCAAGCTCTGAAAACACGTAAAGTGAATGTGGCCTCAAACAGAAAAATGTCACAATACTCCAAAAAGAGCCACTCCAGTGAGGCACAGTGAGATAGTACAGGCCAACTTGTAAAAGGTGGGGAGAGAAGTCAGCTCACTTTCATTTTACTACTTTTATATAACTTTGATGTAGTTATACACAATGCAGATAATCCCATTAAAGACTTGGGTTGAATGAGATGCAATTGCTTCCCCTCAAAAAGGAACTGTGAGAAACAGCAGTTGCAAGTCTGCCATGAGAGAGGCTCAAATGTGCCAGATCAAAGCAGCACTGAAGCCCACACAATCATCTTGTGTCCAAATCAGCAGCTGGTGCAGCACCACCAAGATCTGCATCATAAAAAGCAAAATTACCCAGTGTCTCCCACCAGCAGTACCGGTTCACCAAACTCCAGGGCTCGTCCCACCAAAATGGCAAGTCTCCTCATCCCTTGAGTCCAGACAACATGGTTAAAACCTCTGTCCATCACTGACATCCACATGGAAGACTTAGCTGCACAACACAAAGCAATCCATCAGCTTAAGTCACACCTAGAGATCTACCAGTGGGGTCCCTCTCAGGGAACTCACCCAGCAGCCTTTTGACACTTTCCCCTGAGAAGAGAGACTCAGGATGTATTTTTTTCTTGAAGTGTTTTTCAATGACACTTTGAATAACATCCACCTCCTCCTGTTTCCTGACTCTGCCCGCCAGAAGCATAAAACCTACAAAAGAGAGGGAGAGAGAAAACAAATGCTAACTGGGTAATCAGCAACAAAAATCTACACTTAAGGAGCGGGGCTGGGAAGTGATTCTAACACTTCAAAAAGCTGGGGCAGCGGAGCTCACCATCATTTGCTAAGTGCTGAAGCCAGTCATATTCCTTCTCCAGCTGTTCTGCCAACCTGTACCTTTCAGCCCAGCGGAACAGATCCCGCAGGGTAATGAATCCGTGTTTCCCAGCAAACACTGTCGAACCTCTGCGGTACGACTGTCAGAAAAACAAAATGTGAGCTTCTTTTACAGGAACCTTTCCAAATACTTCAAGCAAAGCTAATAATCACCCTCTGCAGTGACATTGCAACAAGAAAATTCTAAGCAAAACAAACAAAAAACTCTAGTAGAGTCACAATTCCTAAACTCTAACTGCTTTTAGGCAGGTATTTGATGAGCACCAGGAACAAAATAATTTATATAATAATAATAAAAAAAACAACTAAGAAGAAAATAGGTACCTGGAGTAAAACAAAATCCAGTTTGTGCTGCTGTAATTGCTTTTAAATACAAGGTAGTTTTTGCTATATACTAAGTGTCAAATGCATGTTGAAGACAGGAGCGTCTGAACACATCAAAAATTACTGCTTAAAAATAATATCAAATTTCACATGACTCAAAGACACCTAAAATCCAATACTGTACTTTGGCTCTAGATAATTTTACACATCAAATCCCAAGGGGTCTAATTTTTTTTTTTCTGCTAGCTTTCTCTCAAATCTGACAACACCATCCCTATTCTTTGTCTTAACCACTGAAATTAGTACCTTGTTGGGTTCTCTCCATGGTTTAGGATTTTAAGTATCCTTCAGCAAACAATACCTCCCCTCACAAAGAAATTTCTATTACTTTGTGCATATTACTTTGAAATATGTTTTCATTTCTTATGCTAAAAGAAGACTCTCATACTTGCAGGTCTAACATGACTTTGACAAGCTTGCTGCAGTAGGAAGGTGGCAAACTGCATCGCTTGTGCAGGATGGTTTCCAGTTCAGCACTTGGCAGTTCATCAAAATGCAGCTCCACAAAACGATTCCTGAAGGCTCTGGACAAAACCTAAAACACAAGACCACACTACTGCTTGAACTTTTTCCCTTGATATTGCTCACAGATCTTCCCTTACACATCCAAAGGAAATATGGACAGTGTCATAGCATACAGATTAACACATACACATAAGCATTGCAAGAAAGCGTAAGAGAGAATCTGAATGAGGACAAGAGCTTTAAAATACATCATGTGTTTTAAGGGAGCTAAGCATGACAAAGCCACATGCTCATTCACCCTACAATGGGAAAATCAGAAGGGTAAAAGTGATAAAACTTTCAGGCTGAGACAAAGACAGTTTCATAAGTAAAGCAAAAGGTGAATGGGCAAGCAAAGCAAAATTAGGAGTTAATTCACCACTTCACATCAATAGGCAGGTATTCAGCCACCTCCAGGAAATAAGGGCTTCATCACACACCAATGTTATTTAGGGGGAAAAAAAAAACTGAACATCACCCTCCTCCTTCTCCTTCCCCCAGTTTTGACTCCTGAGCACAGTGTCATGACATGGAACATCCCGTTGGGCAGCTGGGGTCACCTGCCCCGGCTGTGTCCCCTCACAGCTTCTCATGCACTCCCAGCCTACTCCATGAGTAGGTGGGGCAGTGTGAGAAGCAGAAAAGGCCTTGACTCTGTGTAAGCACTGCCCAACAATAACAAAGACAACCCTGTGCTATCAACACTGTTTTCATCACAAATCTAAAACACAGCACCATACCAGTCACTGTGAAGAAAATTTCCTATTCCAGACAAAAAACAGTACAAAATGGACATTTATAGCCTAGGCAGAATCTTTTTTCCAGTGCTCTTGGACAAGAAATGTCAAGTCAAGTCTAATATACAGCAACTCCAGTTCAGTGAATCAGTTAAATCTAAATTAGCAAAAATTAATTAGAAATTTTGTATCTGTGAAACAAGCAACTCACCTAAACAGAATGCAGCTGTACTGACAGTCCACAGCCACCTCAACTCCCTCCCTCTTGACGAGATTCATGATGCCACACATCAAAACGTTTTCACATCACACTTCATGTATGAGAGAGATTAATTCCCTAAAGTCTTAGCTACCCAAAGGAACAGACCATACAGACCTTTCTGCCACCATAGAGACCTGGAGGGTTCTGTGTAGCAAACAGCATGAAGCGAGGGTGAGCTTTGACGACCTCCTGAGTTTCAGTAATGAACAGCTCTCGGTTATCATCCAACAAGCGGTTGAGAGCCTCCAGAACATCAGTGGGAGCCAAATTCAATTCATCCAGAACGATCCAGTAACCCTTTCTCATTGCATCTATGAGAATGCCTTGGGGGTAAGAAAAAGTGCTAGTTAAAAACCTTAAAAAGCAAATCTAACAGAAGCATGCATTCAGACACTTTTAGCAACCCGTTTGCACTCAGTATAAACATTAATCCAGAGAAGGAAGCAACAGTATTGTTTAAATTGTTGACTTATCTTTAGGTCCAGTAGGATAAGCAAGATGAGACAGACATGAACTCCTCAGAATTCAATAAAATTCATGTAAGTGATTATCATTAAAGTGCAACTGCTAATTTTGTAACAGGTCATCTCTCCATTATAATAAACCAGACAAGTTAAGCAGAAAAGAAGAAAAAACCTCCCAGCCATTGAAATGAGACAGGAATTTGGAGTATATAGAACACACTCACTTACCCTCCTTAAATACCAACTTTCCGGAGGCATCCGATGTGTAACAGCCAATATATTCTTGGATATCAGTATGCTCATGGTTGTTAATCCTTACACAGTGATTCCCAGTGGCAGCAGCCAACCAGCGAATTAAACTGGTTTTACCAACAGAGGTCTCTCCTTGAATCAGTACTGGATGGGTCCTAAAAGCCATGACCAAAAAAGTGGTTTAGAAGCGTGAGCCGTATCTTTCTCACATACAAAATGTCAACATTATTAAACCACATTACCAAAACACCACCACTTAACTCACTGGGGGTATCCAAGATCACACACTAACAGGGAGATACAAATAACTTTACTCCCAAGTGCTAACAGCTACCCATGAAGCTTTTCATGGCAGTGTGAAATATGCAGGTTATTCTAACTGCAAATATCTGGGTTAGAATTTAAATAAAACTAGGTATGGCAGTAAGATGGTTTAAGGAAACTAGAAACATATGTATAAATTCAAGTCACTCTATAACGAAAAGTTAACAGTAAAGTAGAACGAAAATATACATTATTCATCTAAACACTAATGACTAGAGGGGGACCAACACTCAAGGCCTAAAACAAACATATTTAACTTATTTGTATGAAAAAGTTGAAACACTTACCCTGCAGACACAACCCTGACAATGTCTTTCAGATTAAGCTTAACTGAAGGGGTGAGCACGTAACTTTCATCTACTGTAGGTTCTTTGTCCCCAGCTGAAATCCAGTATCCTTCTATAAGTATAAAACTCCCTCCTTTGGGTTTTGGTATTTGCTAAGGAGACATGACAGAAATAACAGAAGATACAAACCAGTTTCAATTTCCTAATGAAAACAACTACTGTTACACCACTGCTACGTATTCTCTAAAGTAATTTTAAATTAATCCCTGAGTGTTCCGGCAGTAAGCACTGTCCCCTTGTCACAGAATGCAAATTACAGGAGAAACCTGACCAGATTATTTCAAGATCATGAAGCAGGAATCTCTGCCAGTGCCATGACGATAAAAATGTCTCAAGAGTCTTAGCACTGAATTTTGAAGGGCATTTCCAAGCAGGAACTTTGCTTTCATCTTTTTATATTCATACACATTTTCCAGTATGAAAGGGTTTCTTTTGAAACAAATACCCATCTCTTTAACTGGCTTCCCATCCCACTGTCTGGTCCCCCATGCAAACTCATGCTGGGTTCCCAGCACTAGTGACATTCTTCCTTTCCCATAAGAGACAAAGCACAGATGCTTCTTCATATACATATGTTCTGCATTCACTCTAAAAATACAAAGCCTGAGAAAGCTCTTCAGAAGTCTGTGAAAGCTTTACAGTTGGAGCCACTGCATTAAGCTGCCCACACTCCACAATGCTTTAGTTATTCAGGCTTCCATATTTCTTCAAATTAACAAATAAACCAGCGAACATACAAACACTCAAGCAAAGTAAAAAAACTACAGAAGAATGGTATTAACTTTTTCTTTTTTTTTATTCTTTATAAAATGAGAAACAGAACTACAAGAAGGAAATGTAGAGGAAAAAAGGAGAAAAGAGAACTCAAAATAAATTCTACTTTAAATACTAGACTGTTCTTCATAATCTTACTTGCTTACCTGTTTGAGAAGGCTTTTGATGTTGCCAGAGACTATATGCTGGCAAATCAGTTTTTGAACCACTGGGTGAGAACCTCTGTCAAGCTGTGTCAGGAAACTCAAACAAAAGCCCTAAGAAGAAGCATTATTTTCAGTGATAAGCATGAAAAATAAGGAAAAAATATACAGATGAAAGAACTATTTCTGTTCAATAGTGCACTTAGAGAAGATTATCCTTTACCCAAACAATCCTTGCCGTGAATACACACCGAAACAAATGCTAACACTGGTAATCACCTCATACAGGGAGCGTGCTATGCTGCCACACGGATTAGATGCTGCAAATCGCAATGCTCTGCAAAGGGTGCGGAGACTGTAGTGAGGTCTGTGGCCAGTTCCATCCACCAACTTTGTTTCTGCTTCCTTTCTCACAGACAAATAAAAGCTGCAAGAAAGTTACATAGATAGAGCTGTTACTGATCAGACCATTGCTCCAAAGAATTAAACCACAAGTATGAACACTTCAGCTTATCCCCAACTGTTACTTTTCTTAAAAGCTCCAGGTTAGGAAAGCCATGCCAAGCTCTGCCATCTGTACAGTCAGTGAAGAAAAGCAACAGAGTATTTTTAGAACCATATTTTTGAGAGAGTTTGATATACAGAGAGTGATTATAAACTCCAAGTATTCTAAACATGAGATAGTTCACCTTACACTAGGGGAAAGAAAGGTAACTCTAGACAAACACACAAGCCTTTCTTTGGTATGATCTTCAGAAACAAACCATTTTAGTCTCTCAGATGTGAAAGAGGACAGAAACAACAATGCTTTTTAACTGGTGCCACCAAGAAAACAATTCTGAATTTGAAAAAAAAATCTCCTTCCCATAAGTACAGAAACCTTCAGAATTAAGAAGATAGATGTCTACACTCTTCTGTTTCCTAAAGCTATGCCAACTGCTGCATGGGAAGCATTATAATGTTTCCCAAAGCAGTCTAACCACAGACTACAGTTACATACTTTCTTTTTGTGATTGATTTAATCAAGAATTTAATGAAATTACAATCAACTTACTTCACAATTCCTTGTACTGTATTTTTGTTCACATTCACGCTTCTCAGATAATCCATGATAAGAACTTGCAAATCTCCTTCATTTCTCAATTCTTCTACATAAAGTTCAGTAAACCTGAAAGAATCAAATCAATCTGTAACACTTAAGACACCTGAGCACATTGAAAAATCATGTTATATACAAATCTCATGGCATATAACATTTTAAATTTTTAAGTAACAGAATACAGATTGTAAAAGCTATAGACCTACAGTTTGCAAACCTACAGACTCAAGAAGCAGAATAGTTGAAAAATAAGGTATTACTAGAACTTTCAAGTAATTTATCTGAATTAGTTCAACTTATTAGGCTGAAAGTGAACAATGTGACTTAAATTACAATTTTAAACAATTTGCAATATATACCCAAATGCTACAGCCTGAACAATGAAGTACTGACAGAAGAAGCTATTTTTGACAAAGAGAAATACAAATTCATTTAATCTTAGCAAGTTACGCTGATGATGAAGTCTCCTTTCTTCTGTATCACACTCACTTTCTTTCACTATTCTGCAAGACAACCAATAGCAATAAAACCTTGCTTTGCCACTAATAACTACAAATGACTAGTTACACACAGCTGGTGCATCTCTCTGCAGTCTTGCATAGTGTTTATGAATCTGGGAAGGGACTATACATGCAACTTTTGGCATTTTCACGGGGGAAACTGCATCAAGCAGGAGATCTGTACATACAGGAATAGGTAGATGGTACTGAAGAACAGATTTGCCACAATTCCAATTCCCTCGCCACAGCTTCTGTGTTTTAAGACCACACATCAAATATTTTGAATATCACACATCTATGCCACCCTGCAAGCCGCCTTCCTTTTGAGTGAACAAGACTGGATATGCAACTTTTTGCAAGGATCATCAATACCTCTTTCAACAGAAAGGCTTCTAAACAGACACAAAGGAACATAAACTGCTGCAGGAGCATTCTCAGGTGCTGACAGCTTGATTGTAAAGAATAATCACTTCCTGCCCCCACTGACAACACCCTACACTAGACCATTTGCTCACAGCTCAGCTACTTCACCAAAGCATTTTCCTCGTTCTATTCCATGAAAAATCTTCACCATAATGTGGAAAGCATCTCTCACAGACAGTAAATTTGAGTTCAGAATTGTAACCCCAGGCTTCAGATAAGGCAATCTTCACTGGTCAACTCCTGAAACTAATTAAACTCTGAAAAAGACAGTGATTATTTTGTCCCAGAATAATTATTTCCTACCTGTTTCTTATTCCTAGAGGAAGATTTCTCTTTCCAACGTCTGTAGCTGGATTCATGCATGCAAACAAGCGAAAATCAGGGTGACGGACAAGAGGCTCTAACGTAAAACAGAAATAAAAGACATAAAGTTCATGATAAACACAGGATATTTATTACGTAAAAAAAGGTATATTTTATCTAAGGCAACTTCCTATTGCTGCACTACAACCTCCTGCTGCTGCACTATTAAATTTTCTTAAAAATGCCAGCGTTAAAAATTTTCAGACAATAACCTCACGTGATTTCATCAGAAGTATCTGCATCTTCACAACAGCCACAGGCAAGCAAAACCCTGAATTTTTTGTGCATAGCAAGATGTTTTAACAACACAAAACATTTCAAAAATTATGTAAGCCCTAAACTTGGAACTCTTTTTGTCTTTTTCGGAACAATAGCCAGTGCTTCCCTCAGCCAGGAAGAAAACCCAGCCTGGGATGCTCACACAACATTTGCCTCTGTCTGTAGCTCTTAAGAGAAGCATTCAGCAACTGCATTTTTTTATCTTTACATCTGTAAAAGGAATTAACTTTCTACAAAGCAGCCCCTGCATTGCTGTTGAGAACACACCAGTGTTTTGGACTTGTTGCAAGGAAGTATGAAGTTTACAAAGACCACATTGCTCTCTTTTGCAAACATTCATTTTAATGGTAAACGATCTCAATGTATTTTGAGCTACATAGGATAGGGCATTCAGCTGGATAGCAAGATACAGCATAAGCAAGCATAGAAATAGTACCTGTGTCTCCTCTGTCTAACAACACCAGCGACCCAGATGATCCTTCCAATAAACCACTCAGGCACTCCAAAGTCTCTGCTGCAGCCAAGTTAATCTCATCCAATAAAATCCACTCTCCTTTTTTTACTGCTTGTGCCAGAGTACCCTAAAAATAAGATCAATTTGTTAATCATGTCACCAGCAATGATGTATCAACTGAAGCATTCAGATACTGCAAACAGTTGGTGTGCAATCTATGGTCTGATTAGACAAATGGCAATTCCAGACCTTTTAGAGGAATAGCAGTTTTACTGCTCTCTCTCAAAAACAGCTATTATTTTCCAGTCACAGTCACAGAAGTCAGACAGTTATCACACCATTGCATCAGTTACCAGTTCGATTGGCTCAAATATAACAGATTTAAGGTCCCTTATCTGTGCAATCTACCACTGTGGTGCATATGCTTCACTAACACCGCGTGAGAATAAAGCTAATCCAAAGAAATCCAAAGACACAAGCAGCATTATGCTCCCAAGGAATCTGTACCCTGTTAATTAAAACTATACTTAAGTCAGAGGGTCTCCAGCTATTCATGCATACATTTTTTATAGAGGACTGGTCAACATTTCACACACTTTACATGAAATTTGAGAGCATATATTCAGACTAACAGGGTGACAAGGAACATGCATAAATAAACCTCATAGTTTCTCCTCCTCACACATGATGCCATTAGAACGTATTATGAGTTTGAAATGTCTTGAAAAATCACTTCTAGATAAACAGCACAGATTCTTAATATTAAATCTTTCACAGGAATTCCTACACAGAACCATGACCTACTGCAGACTGGTCAAGAAGTTTTTCCTAATCTCCTACAATTGAAAAGATGGTATGACATACTGATATTCTTTTATCATACCAGTCCTAATTTCTATTATAGAGAACTGAATTAATGTGCTACCACGAACCATTCTCCCATTGCCTCTCTAACCACTGCCTCTTTGAAGCCTGTTTTGCACACTTTGTTTCATGAATTATCACAGAACACATTTTACTTCACAGCAAGGTTCTTGCCAGGAAACTATTTATATAGTACTGATTGCAAATTATTTTAAATACTTCTCCTTATTCCTCCTAGCATCAAAATGCAAATCTCTAAATACCTCAACAAATGCAAACAGAAGAGCATTTTCTGTCATTTTCATCTGTTGATGAGCATGATTCAGTTTAAGACCAAATGCCTCCCACTTTTCCTTCAGTGGTAAGCCTGTAAGCAAAACAAATTTAAGTTTGTATCATCAAAACAATATACTAAAAAGAATTTTAACAACAGTATTTTAATCAATCTGTTTCAAGCACAGAGATACAGAAGTAAGCTCGGCTGAGCAACAAAAACATCCAAGTTCCACAGATAGCACATCATAAATAATAAAAACAATTATATCTTGTTGTTTTGGTTTTGGACCTGTGTATTTTTTTGTTTTTTAAATTTAACTGAACACTACTGACATGTGGGCACAGATAATTTGTAACTCATTCCGAGATGAGGAACAAATACTTATTCTGTACTTTGTTCCAGCATGACTGTTACAACAGTTGAACTTCCAGAGACAGAAAGAGACACGTTAAAAAAAAAAAATCCAAATTTGTAACCCTTATGACAGAACAGATTAATAATAAACACTTCAGTATCAATAAAAACACTGCTGATTATCAATTATGACATTATTTACTATAGCAGTGATTTCAGTTATTTGTTTAAAATCACTACCTGAGCTACATACAGCATCAAAATTCCTTAAGTAACTTTGCAAGTTACAGATTTCAGCTTGTCTTTATTTTAGGATTGTCAATTCTTGCAACAAGTGGTCTTTAAACTCCTTTTTTTTCCTTTATATTTGTGGGCATTTATTTTAATATCTGCATATTTAGAAGAACTGGTTAAAAGAAGAGTGGAGATGAAGTTCATAATTAATTTTACTTAGCCCAAACTGAATGAAAGCTACAGCTTCACTTGCTCTGCCGGTCTAGAAACAGAAACAACTCCATGCAAGATGAAGTATTAACATTGCCTCAGCCGCAAAATGGCTTGTGAAGTATAAAACAAGAAAAACCTATTTGGAGACAAAACCACACTGAAACAAAACAAAGCACTAGGCAAGTCAGCATCACTGACAGAGGAACCCAGGCAAAAGCAAGCTCTTAAAATTATTACTACCCTAAAACAGTTATTACGTTGGGTTTGTTTTTTTTTGTTGTTGTTTCACTTAGTTTTTTAAATAGGACATGTTTGTGAGACATAAGCAGGCTCCAGGACTGAAAGTATGAATGCATTCACACAAAAAAGATTCACACACCAACAACCAGGACTGCTCAGCAGCACATCAAACCAGTGCTGAGTGGAGACAGATGTCAAGGGTACCAAAGGGCAGACAAGTCAACCTGCACACTGTCTGACACAGCTAACAGCAGAGGTGAGTTAGAAAAAGGAAAAAAAAACCAAAACAAAACCCATCCACTATTCTAACAGAGCTCTGAATGTCTTATTGCCATGTTGACATTGCATTTCTCAAAACCAGACAAAAAGATGTAATACAGGGGGAGGAAAAAACCCCTAAACCTCAAACAAACACAAATTAAAAGAACCCGAGTCACCAGTATCTAGCTACCCTCTACAGTGCTTCAGCACTAATGTGTGTTTTACCCATCTGAAACCTTACCAGATGCATTTTCTTTTACTTCTTTATTAATGGCAGATTTATGAATATGTTGCATTAGTTTTAGCAGATCATGCCAACGTTTTTGCCTGTAGCAAGTCTGAATGTGTCCCAAGAATGTTTGGTTTTTCTTCCTAGAGAATGTCTGAGAGAAGAGTTCTTCAAAAGACTCTCGCAGAGGTAGCCAGATCAGCTTGTTATCCACAGGCTTGTAACTGAAGAGAAGCAAGAGAGTAATTACTTATGTGTGACAGAGTTATCTGTGAACTTAAAAAAGAAAACAACCCCAAAACCAGTTACTTGAAACAACAATATGCTGCATGGACGAACCCTTGTTTCTGAAGTTTTTTTACTCAACTAACGAACTAAGTAAAATTGCACATATTTAAATGCACCTCATGAGGCAATTTTGTAAAGACAGGGACACCCTGATAAGCAAAATATTTGTAATGTTACCAAACATTATGTCCAGTGAATATTTTATCAGATTTATATGGAACAGCTTAGCCATTTTTAGAGACGTTAAGTTGTGGTTTTAAATGACTTCATCACATAGAGCTCTGCACACAAATCAGTGAAACTGCTCCGTTCTTCAGCAAGGACAAGGAATTTTCTGCATGCAAACATGCTTATTAAGACATTTATCCCACTATGAAACAAGATACTGCCCATTTGTCACGCAGAACAGACAAAACAGTGGTCACTGACTCACCCCCCTAACAGATCTGCTGTGTCACTTTGTTGGTTCATGTTGACAACCCTCAAACGGTGTCCTTGAAACAGAAACAGAAAGCGCCATCAACTCGTGGATTTGTTCTTCTGTTGGTTTTTAAATTATCTTCACGTAAGTTACAATTTTCACTCACTATTTACCTGTAATGTGAGCTAGGTACTGAACAGTTGAGGTTTTGCCAGTTCCTGTCTCACCAACCAAAAGCACAGGCTCTCCTTTGACAACACACACTGCAAGCTGTTCAATCAGTACTGCAGAGGGCCGTGTGGCAGCAAAGGTATGTTTTGCCCTGGAAAAACAAAGCAAATTACTCAAAACTAAGATTTATCAAGGAGCTCATTTCAGTTTTACCTTTATTATTTTTTTGGCGGAGGGGCTGGATTTGGGGTTGTTTTTTAATATAGGTCTGTAAAGACGTAGTTCTAAGATACCCTGCTAAGATACTTACTTTTCTCAAGATATAACCTAAAAAACCAGGGTTTCCAAATAACTTCCCGGCCAATAGAGTTAGTAACACACACTACAAAAATTTCCTTTCACGAAAGTGGATTAATCAAAATCTTTTTTAACAGCTATGGATCCACAGTGCTTTGAAGACACTCTAGTTCAAAGAAGCTGAAAATCTCCATGCTTTGGCTGCCAGAAGCATGATGCAGACAATCTTAAAGATATACAAGGTAAAACTAAGATCTCAAGGGAAAGAACTCCCACATTCCTTTCCTTAGTGAGAATATCCAATTTGCATTTTTCTTAACCCCGTGACTTGCAGTCTGTTCTATTGACCACAAAATATTTCAATTCAGATGGAAACTACAGGATATTCTACCTTTGCACAGTGAGGGCTTGGTTTTGCTTCTTCACTAGATGAGCTCTTCCAACAGAGACGTCTTGTTCCCGTATTGAAATTTCTGGTTTGTAGAGTTCACAGAAGAACTCTACCTGTGAAAAAAGCATCAACATTTCCAAAACTACTGTTGCTTACATCAAACTAAGAACACCCAAGTAATGCTATCAGTATTACTTTGCAGCAAGCTAATTTTTAAGGGTAAAATTCTGTATTTTGCAGGTTTTGAATACTCACCACCTAAAACAGTGAAGAACCTCAGAAGTGTTTTTTATCTGTACAAACAACTTTCAATTTAATAACTTGGTAATAGTATTTGCTATTGTATTTCTACTTCATCTACCTCCATAGTAATTCAACTACATAAACTTAACTGTCATTTTAACAACAAACAAACAACCTCCCTTAAAAAAAACCGTTTGTGTAAACAAGGTATTTTGCCACTTGGAGGGAATAATACATTCCTGTAATGAAATAATGCAAAAAAGGACAAAGAGAAAAACCCAGAGAAGCTTCAGGGATCCACCTGCCAACTTAAAGTAACGAAGGAGGGAATTTGCTCTGCAGACTTCTACAGTCAGAAATAGGTGACAAAGAGATGATTTAGTTTAATTCTGTCATTTATAGAGCTCCAGAGATGCAGCTGATCTTGTATTCAGTGAGTACAGAACAAGTATCAGTAAAGATCATGTTTCTCTCTGATCTCTCCATTTAAGTCATTAAAACAGCATAATATATTTAAATTAATCACAGAAAAATTGCAAGCTATAGAATACTTCCAATAAAGATCATGTTAATTACAGCTCAACATACCTTTTTCTTTGAAATGTTTAGGTAACTTCCAATAATTTTTGCCATTTTCTGTCTGCTCGCTTGGTTGGACAACATGGCTGTGAAACAGTCCAATGCCTGTCAAGGGGAAAACCAACTTTTGAACACTAGTTTTGTATGATTTTATCCGACAAGCACTCTTTTAATCTAAATGAACCCAAATCCAATCCAACCACTGTAAACAAAACTATTTCACTGTCTTCAGATCAAGTCATACAACAGAGTTCAAAAATACATAATAAGAACTTCTAAACTCTGTAACATAGTGGGTTTCTACCAAAAGTAAAAACTTTTCAATGCCCAGTCACAAAAGCTATTTTTAGATGAATGGAGCAAAATGGAGAAGGAAGCAACATGTTAAGAACTCACATCTCAAAACTGTCTCTGACTGATGTGCACACAAAAAATTCCCAACCTAGACTGTAAACTGATGAACAGGAAAGTAGAAAAGCAGCCTCATATTACAAGAAAAAGAAAGGCCTCAATCACATACAATCCCAGCCTGTATCAGTTAAAATTATTTTGCACCATGCCATTTGTATGACAGTAGTAAAGTCTTTTAGCACCTTACTGCAAACAACTTTCCTAGTAGCAGCAAAAGCTTCTGATCAGAGAGGTCACAAACTTCCAACTACACTCCAATTGCTTCAAACAAAACCAAATTCCTATCTCACATTCCCAAAGAGAGTATTTTGTGAGACAATGCTAGAATTTGGGTAATCAATTTCTGGATCAAGTCTTACCGCACCTCCTGAAAAATATTCACTGCTGTGGTTGAAGAATTACTGTCAAAGTTGTAAGCAATCCTGCTGCACCAATTCAGTAGGTCTCTAAAACGAAAAACCAAAAATATTTGGTACATACATGCCAAAACACACAGCACCTTCTTCCATGCTCAACTTAGGCCATGACATGATCTTCTGGCATTTGCATGTGGAGCTGTTGTGCAAATTGTACATGGGAAGACACAAAGAGGATAATTCTGAGGAGTAGCTGAGCATGAAGACCAATGTTGCTTATAAATAGATAACACATACTCCATTAAATCATAATGCTACTATAAAACCGAAAGGTACTAAAGAATCCAGAGAGGTATAAACGCCATGTTTTTTCGAGTTACAGACTCCTTATTAACAACACGATCATCCAAAAGGCAAGAAATTTTATTCTAGAAAAAACCAATGTTCTTATGCTCCACAAAAATATTAGGTAATACCCAAAGCTAGTATTTACTAACTAATTCGCAAAGCACTGACATTTGGTAGGAGAGGAGGAAATAATTCAGCAACAAGCTACATTTCACCACAGAATTTCTGATATTAACAGTACATTACAGATCCAGTTATTTTCAGTCACCTTTAGCTTATAATGCTCAGAGCGTTCAGTATGAAATAATCTAGATAATATACTCAATCGCTGAAAACGTTATCTTCTACCTACTGAGAGAACATTATACAGCACCTTCAGTTCTGAACTAGTACTGATACCTTATGTTAACAATAATTAAGAATAAATTCATATAGCTTGATACCAACTAAGCACTGCATATGACAACACGTTCCCCCACGCCCCCCAAAAAAGTAATTATTGCAAATAGGAAGTTCAAATAATCCAGAATGTGTTTCTCTAAATGACATATTAATTATTATCTTAAAACAAAAAATGTATTTTCCCAGTTTCTACAAAGTTCCCATTTAATTATTCAAGCTTTTATCATTATTTTTTAAAAATCAGGAAAAAATACAAAAACAAACCCTTCTATCTCTGTAGCTATCTGACTTCTAATAAACACATAAGAAAAGACAACCTTAGAGACAGTTCTCGTCCTTCCAGGTTTGGTTTCTTATGATCTGATTTTGATTCTGGTGCTTCTGGTACGTGACTGGAGGCAGCAGCTCTGTTTTCTGGCTCCTGATACTTGTCTCCTGCAAGGTCAGTGAAAATGTCTAGCAAGTGATCTGTCACAAGAGAAAGGTTGGGGTATCTCCTTTGGAGGACCTGAAAGGAAGAACAAAAAAGAAAAAACAGAATGAAACAAAACAACAAAACAAAAAACCCATCTGCATTGGAAAGAAACCAACAGCCCCCCAATTTTTACAGACTTCTATACATACTTAGCAAACAAGCTACATGAAACTGCTCTCTTACAATCACTTATTTGAAACAAATAAAAGTTATTTTGACATCTATGATACTGATTTTAATGCCAAAAATGAATTTTGCCAACTCAACTCTACTCCATTTAATACATTTACACAAATACCAACAGGAAGAACAAAAGGTACATTCAATCCTATCTGAACCCAAACGATGACCATACAGCTTTACAACTCATTACAACTTTACACCTCAGAAGTCCTTACCTCCCGCCTTTCTTTTTATGACTAAATTCAGTAGAGTATTCAAATTGTCTTTTCACTGTGCTGACAAAGACACATTAAGGGGATAATTTTTCTTCTGTAATTTACTTTCAGCTCAGTTCTCTCTACTAAAGCTTGCCAACCAAAATATTGCTTCCCAAAATTACTTTTCACAGATAAAGGCCAGGAAAACTAGTCCTACCCTGCCAGACTGACTTTTCAGATGAAAAAGAAGAACATGAGTGTTTTCACGGCAAGCAGGTGGGTGGTCTCCAGCACTGTTCCTTCTATTTCTACTATGGAATCTTAGTGCTTAACTTACACATTTTTGTGACTGAAGCCACAAAGTTGCAGAAAAAGAATAAAAGGAACCTAGTGGTGACACATCTAGCACTCAAGTTTCATTTTTTCATAAGGTTTTGATAGTTGTTCTTGCCCCATTCCTACCAATTAGCTGACAAATGACAAGAAAGGAAAAAAACACACACAGATACTTAAGGCCACCTATAACTGTGCTGGCTGCTGAATGTGTCCAAAGGAGTGAATGAATGCTACTGAAAAAACTATCTTCTTCATTCTAGAAAATTCAGAACTTTCTCCTCAACGTTTCTGCTAGATGCTATTCACCACCTTTCCCTTAGCCAAGAATCTTTTAGAATCAGATCCTATTCTGAGCTCTGTATCAGGAGGAGAATCTCCAGAAAATTCTATGTTCATGAGCCCTGGGCTGCTTTCATTTTCTGAAGAATTACACAAAGCAAACATTTCCCAGAGATGTTAACAAAACAGAGATGTTAATAGAAGCAGTTATTTTTAATCGATAACTGACCAAATATTTTTCAACTCAAAGCTTCAAACTCAGAATACCAGTAAGCTCAATTTTCTTTCTTGCTACTTCTCTCTGCTTTCAAGTCTCTGTGGGCTAATAAGTGGCAAAGCAACTTGATTCTTAGACCCACACAAAGCAGTGTCAAGCCAAGTTCCGGGAATCTTTGTTCCATTCACTTCAAATTTTCCTGACAAACTGCCTGTTTACTTCAAAACTGGCAGGACAAAGCTGAAATTATAAGGGTCTATTGTGGAACTTGAAGATAAAAATAAGGATTCAATTAACTACTGAAAAACATTTATTACCCTAAGTTGAAACAATTATTCACATGCCACAGTGGAGCAACACACCCCATACCTCCTTGAGTTCTCCTTTGCTCATGTTATCCAGATGTATTTTGGTCCAGTATTTATCCAGAAGAGCTGCATGGCTGCTTTGCTGCCTGTACCAACCTCCACCACAGCTGAATATCCTAAATCAAAACATGAAGAAACACAGTATGTTGAGTGTGGCTGAAGAATTCGGCATTTTCAGTGCACTTCTGTGCATCAAAGAACACGTTACACAGAATATAATGCACAGACACAGACGACACTGTTTGTCACTGGACTGTCACATACCCTACCTTGCTTATCCACACTTTCCAAATTATCTGTTACCACAGTGTTTTTCCCCATAAAATGCAAAATCTCCTTAGAGATACTTTCAGGAAGACTTAAATTACTGTCAGTTGTCTATCAGAAGCAACATACAGAATCCTTTGTAAAGAGAGAAACCTGACAGAAGTGGCCTGTGAAATATCTTCAAGGATCTGTGATCTTATTGCAGAGATGCAGGAAAAGCATCTCCAGCCCTGTCCCCTCCACAGCATTTCACAATTATGCTTCCTCATCTTCCAGACTCAGCTCTTCCCATCATACATTTCATTCCCTTTGTTCTTTTACTGCAGAAATAACTGTTCAGCCATGTGTTTTTACACTGTGGAAGTAGCCCTGCACATGCAAAGCATTAGATTTGGGTTTCTGGTTTGGTTTTTGTTTTCTGGTGGGTTTTTGTTGGTTTTTTTCTCCTTTGTTGTATTGTGTTTTGTTTCCATTGTTAAATATTATTTCCCAGCTGTAAACTGCAACAGATTTATGGAATCTGCTCTAACTAGCCCAATGAACACTATTATTTGCTGCTATAGAAACTGTTCACTGATGTGCTGGTTTCGGCTGGGATAGAGTTACATTTCTTCATAATAGCTGGTACGGGGCTGTGTTTTGCATTTGTGACCAGCACAGTGCAGATAATGCAGGGACATCTTAGTTACCCCTGAGCAAGGCTTGCACAGAGTCAAGGGCTTTTCTGCTTCTCACCCCATCCCACCAGAGAGGAGACTGAGGGTGCACAGGGAGCTGGGAAGGGATGCATCCAGGACAGCTCATTCCAACTGGCCAAAGGGATATTTCCATATCAGATGGAGTCATGCTTAGTATATAAAGCTGGGGGAAGAAGAAGGAAGGGTGGGGATGCTCGGAGTGAGTGTTTGTCTCTTTGTTTGTGTGTTTGCTTTACCTAAACTCTCTTTATCTCAACACATGATTTTTCCCACTTTTACTCCTCCAACTCTCTCCCCCATCCTGCTCCTGGGGAGTGAGCCAGTGCCTGTGTGGTGTTTAGCTGCTGATGGAGGTTAAACCATGACAACCATGCATGCAGAAATAAAAACTCTTAGGAAATCAGGCAACTGAAAGAGTTGAATACAAAAGACTCAATTCCAGAAAAAACACATCAGAAGAACAAATTTATAGAAGACAAAAGCAAGAAGAATTGTTAAAGGCTTTGAAATAAACTACTAAACTACTACATTTTAAAACCATGTAACTGCCATCCCCCATATAGACCTCCTAACCTTTAACCTTGATACAATATTATGTCTTCCTATAGAAAAAGTCATTTTGACATGAGGCACTACTACAGTGAAACAGGCATTGTATCTTTTTCTGGTCAGAAAACATTACAAACATCTATACTGAGATAAGACTTTCATAACTATCAATAATAAGCCTTTTCCACACAGTAATTCCTAAAAGTGGAATTTTGTCTTGGTGATGGGTTGGCTTTGTAGGGTTCCTCCCAGCAAGGTTCATTTCTTCAGCCTTGTTGAAGTGTATTTTCTGTACAAAGATTGGGATTCACTCCAAGGCTGCTTTCAAGTGAAAAAAAATTTCACGGCTTCTATGGCTTCTATTGCTTGTTAATTGGAAATTGCTAAAACAAGTACCTTGCACTTAAAAGTACCTTGGACTTAGAAATAGGATATCCACGCTCTCAATCTCATTTAAGTTTACAAACCTACCTCCTGGTTGCAAAAAATTGGAATCCTGGTGCTACTTTTAAACAGTCACCACGACCAGGAATCAGTAACTCTCTTTTCTCCAAAAGAGGAATCAGCACAGAGATCTGCAGAAAAAAGAAAAATTATAGAACAATTTTTTTTGGTGAATCCAACAGACAGCACAATCATCCACACTCATTTCACACTTGAGATGCTGGAGCAATTCCACTGAGTGCCATTACATTGCCAGCAACTGCCATTCCCACAGATGGCATTTTGAAGGATGCTAACAGGAATTGCAGAATCCCCCATAATTTTAATGAGCAGTGGAAGTCACAGGTGTAATGTTCATCTACCTTTTTTCTCCTGTATTCAAATTTAATTATAAGAAAATGGAAATGACAGCCTTTACACTGCAAGTCCAAATCAAAACTATTTATTTTTAAATTATCAGATGACTTATTAGACACATTCAGATCAGGAGCTTTATTTTCTTTATCTCCCCGAACAAAGATGACCTGTATCTCAAAAATGTCATTCTCAACCATCAACATTTTTCAGTGTATACACTGCTACCCCCAGGAGAGTTTGGTATCTATTTAAAGAATTTACCCTTCCCTGGAGGACAGTAATGGTGGAGGAAAGAAAGAAGGGAGGTATGACCCCTCAGCACAGAGATCCTTTGATATGGAGAAAGCAGACAGGATGCCTGCAGGGAGGACCTGAAGAAAGGGATTTGATGAAAGCAAGATACTACTCGGGGTATGCTTATCATGAGTGCAATGAGCTGAGTCCACAGAAGCAAATAAGTGCATGACCCCCTGGCAGTGAGCTGTCTGTACAAACAAACAGCATTCGTCTGCTTTCTTATAAATTTTTTATTTCTAATATCAGAAGCCTAGAACATAATAAACAAACTGACAGGTTCTTCAGTCACATAAAGGATGGAACAGATGTGAAAGGAAACAACCAGCAGAATGTCCAGCAGGCCTATGCAGAAAAGCATCTCTATCACACCATTCTTGCAAATGACTTGTTTTCTGTAGTCATTACTTCAAGAAGCAAGGATGACTAACTAGTTGTTCTGGAGCTGAGAACAGGAAACTGGTTAAAACTTATAATGCTTTGTGCATTAAATGTGTTGTGCAACAAAACATTTTTAATATGTAAGAAAAAAAAAGCGGAAGTTAAAAAAAGGCCCCACTGAACAAAACACTAAAAAAAATTCCTCATTAACAGCACCAGCCTCATACATTGACAATGTTCTGTGGTGCTTAGGGCCACATTTGGTTTTAAATACCAAAACATTATTAAATAGACACACAGCTAATTATCAGTATCAATTCCATTTGTCAGAGTGAAATCTGGCATCAGTGACAGGGTCACAACTATTCTGCAACAAAGACAAAAACTAATGAGGTGTGCTAATATGTGAAGAAAGCTGAATTCTTTCTAACCCTTCTAAAGCAGCAGCATTTTCTGCATGCTGCTACAAAACCCTGGTGATTAGACTCCCAAAATTGCCATCGTGGGCATTACGACCTTAAAGCAAACATAAACCTACATACCACATCCAGAGGGGCATAATCAATATCCTCCAGAAGTATCCAGTGCCCTTTGGTGACAGCTTGTGCCAAGGTGCCAGGCTGCCACACAAACTCCCCAGGGACATCTGTGCAGCGATACATACCCAGCAGAGTCTGCGACAGAAACAATTGGCGCATTAGAGTCCTGTGCATTACGTCCCCTAAAAAACTCAGAGAAAAGGATGGCAAATACGACCAACATTGGCACATAAGTGACACTTAGCCTCCACCTTACTAAACAATCTGTCTGGTAATCTGTGACCGGTATTGCACTTTTTTTAATTAAGGAGAAAAGCTTCCCTCTCCAGTGGCAATTAAACTGAAATATAATTCATGATTAAAACAAACCAGGTAACTGGAAGTGAATTTATGAGCTGTGCCACCCTAATTTACAAGCAATCTAACGTAACATGGAAAACTGTCTAGGGTCACACCAAACCTTATTTTATGTTTTTGAGCAGTCTGTGACTAAAGTAGTAAAAGGAAACATAAAGCAAGTCATTCAAAGGTAAAATGCAGTCAAAGCTTTGATTTTCTCTCAAATTGCAACTTCAGTATTTAGGCATTGCTTAAAAATTGAGTTTATGTTTTACTACTACATATTTTATATGCTGAACTTCATCACTTTTTATTTATATGGTGGTCTTACTCTTGTATATGAGAACATACAGTTTTGAGATGGCGAAACCAGGTGTTCCACGCAAGCAAAGAAAGTGCTTATGCACGCTAATAAAAATCTTCTGACAACTTCTTGTAGTTAATAACCACCCTTAAAAACTAAATATAGATTGTGCCCAACAACACGAATCAACTCAAGCTCCAAAATTCTATATGCAAAACAAGAACAACATGAAATTATTTAAAGATAGAGCTTAAGCATTATTATTTAAGTTCAAGTCACCTCAACATCCCAGTATCTTCCTTCCCCTCACCTTTATCACAAAAAAGGCATCAGATTAAACTGACATTAGCTCACATAAACTGAAATAAGTATTCATATAACCTTTGGCACCAGAATGCTGCTTTTTCCAACACAAATCAATTTTTTTAATTTAAAAAAAATCAACAGAGCTCCTCCTCATAGAAAAACCCTGATAAAACGTAATTTAAATTACACAGGTACAGCACAATTATGCAAATAATTTTAAACCTACTGGAGCATAACTGTTATTTTTCTTCATGTTTGTTTATTCATTCTCATCAATAGTAAGAACAATACTAAAGAGCTGGGCACTGTAGGGTCCTTGAATGAATTAAATCCATTTAAATAAAAGTTATGTCTCATCACCCAACCATAAAACAAATCCATCAGTTACCTTACTATCAGTTTGATCTCCAAGCTGAACTTTCAAAATATGAGGAGGTTTTGCTCTTCCTGTAACAGCTGCTAAATATTCAATCAAAGAAGTTTTGCCACATCCTATTGGTCCTTCTAATAAAACAGGAGTCTGATATGCTACAGCAATAGCAAGGTTTTGAAGATTCGTGAAGGCAGATTCAACCAAAACAAAACTGCTGGTGTTATTTTCCTGTTCAAACATAAAATTTCAGTTACTACACTGAAGTTATTACTTATCTTACAGATTGTACAACACAGAACTATTAGGAAAGCGAGTCTAAGAACTAGAGAAATTCTGGCCTGCAGACCTGCATATCAAATAAAATAAAGGAGTCTAAAGTTGTATTTAACAACAGATATTAAAATGGATTTCATCAAAAACCTATTACAGATGACACACTTAATGAAAAGTATACATACAATTTAATCCCAAGGGGAATTCACACTAAGTTGTCAGTACAGGTATAGTAACTGTTCAACCGTAACTCATGTCAATCTAATACAATTAGCAATATAAGTGAAACTAAGTCATCAGAATGGATCTAAATCACAGAACAAATCAGACAGCAGTTGCATTCAGATTATGCAAATATTAACTGAATGAATATGAGTATTTACTTCTTTCTGTAGAGGCTAATGTATATGATCATTTAGCTCAGAGAATGAAAGAAAAAAAAAGTATATTCAATAACGTTTTCATTTTATCCAAAATTAAATTAATGCAGTTTATTGAATGGTAATGAATCAATGCTACAGATAGTCTCCAAATATTCTGACCCCCTTACAGTCATTTATCAATATATGGCACAAAAATTAGTGCTTTGTGCCAAAAGGCACAGAGGAAAAAAATGAAGAGCATTGAAACAAGTGTCTTTTATTTAAGTCTGACCTGTTTTTCCGATATAGCCTGATGTACTTCGCTGGAAACAAGAGAACCTGCTTCCCCTCAGTTTACTCCTATGTCTTCATCAGACCTCCTAAGCTGCCACTGGAGCCTCCCTATTTTAACTGGAACTACACTGGAGACCAGCTCAGTGGAACACCTGTGGCTATTAAAAAAATAAAAGCATTCCTTTCAGGGAAGTTCTCTCCTCCCTCATAGATAAAGTGTATTCTTTCAGTAATCCAGTCTACAGCACGGCCTGGCTTCAGCATGGCTGCAGCAGCAGTGACGTTGCCATGGGAGTAAGAATCTTCTTAAACAGCTCTACAGCTTCCCCTGCTACAGTGAATTTCAAACCACTCTCTCAATCCTATAAAAATCCCCAAAAGGTTAGTAAATAGTGAATTCAAAAACAGAAGGGGGGAGAAAAACGAGGCAGGGTGGGGCGGGGAAGAGAAATTTGGAGGAAAAATCCTCTTTCCATGCTTCTGCTACTCAAAAAACTCTGGCCACTGGTAGTCTTCATTAATTTTTTGTCCTGTCGTAGATCACTGTTACAAAATTAAACAAAAAAATTCAGCTAAAACTGGTACCTAAAAGAGAAAAACAGTCAAGAACACTGGAGTGTAACTACAAACAGGGATCTGAACAGCTTAAGTTAAACAGCAACTCAGAAGAAAAAAGGTTAAATACTGTTTATTTAAAAATGTTTATGCCTTCGGTGAGCTTCCCAAAACTGTAAGGCACTATATTCGGCATTACACTTTCCTCAAGTGGTGACAGTAAATTCTTGTTCACTTCCTTTCCCCTTTCTCTGCCTTCTGGAAGAGTTTAAATAGCAGCCTTGTTTTCTTTTCAGAGAAGAACTGAGCATATGTTTGGAGAAAGGCTGCTTATACGATGCCTGTATAGCACAAAAAAAACCTATGCCATGCAGGTAAAAGCAACTGTCCCAGATCCTGGCTTTAGTCACCCTAGCTGAGATTGGAGATACTATGTAAGGCTGAATATTCTTCTGTAGTATGTTCATACAAACTGCTACATGAAGATAAAATGAACAGCACTATTGCTCCTTCATTCCTTCATTCTGCTGCAGAGCTTCTTTGTGGTGTCTCTATTACACAACGCTAGTTTACCGCACACACTGAGAAAGATAACCATAGTGTCTCAATACCATTTAATCAGGAAATAAAGTCAGTTCACTGTACTTAGAAATTCCGAAAACAAAAATGTGCTATTTAACCGTGGATTACATACCTGCTCTTCAGAAACATGCTGTAGTCTAGGCAGCACAACGCCACAGACAGCAACCACATGTGCAGAGAGGTCACCCGACACAACATGTCCTTGTGTATAGTGCAGTTCTTTCTCCTTTTGCCAAAATGAGGAGTCTGGATTAGCCAAAACAAGGGCTTGTTCCACATTCTGCAGCTGAGATTCTTCTAGCAACCTGTAAAACCCATGTTTATTAACTCAGCTGAAAGCCATGAAGAACAGCAAATAGTGTACCACAATTTTAGAAATCCTTACTTGAGTCTGAAATGTACCAGCTCCTCAGGACTGAATATCTTCTTCAGGAAAGATAACTTATGCTCATCGTTCATGCATGTAACCAAAGCAAGACAGTTTGAAGTATACCTAAAAATTATATTTAGAACACAATATGTCAAAACATAGTCTTAAGAAATGTTGTTTGACAACTGTCAATTGCAAACCAAAACATCAAGTTTGGAAAAATGTGCAGAAAACTTTATTCATAGAAACTATTTTAGCACTATGCTTAACATTCTTTCAGATTAGACAAGTATCTCAGAACTGAGGAAAGCAATTCTATCATGGCACAGTTTTAATTTATACACCAATTAGCTAACATTTCTCGGAAGAACTGAATTATCAGCAGAAATATAGTAACAGAAAGCACTTTCCTAAATAAATGAAAGTTAACATATGAGACAAGGAAAATGAGGTCATCCTTGCCCAATTTTTTTTCTCATGTCATTTCCTTTCCAAAATTGCATTTCATGCTATTTCTAAAGTAAACCTAATGCAATGAAATCAATTCTGAGTGCTTAAAAAAGCCAACAACTTCCAAGTTGTGACTACGTAAAGCTGACTTGCAACAAAAGAACATCTAATATAAATCAGAAACCAGTATTCATTTATTATAATGCTGTTTTTAACTTCCAAGTACAAAGTTTTCAATGAGTTTGGTGTGGAGGAGGAAGAGTAGGCAGAAGATTGTTTCCGGACAAAAGTTTAAAAGTCAGCTCATTCACTTATTTAAGACTATTGGCTGAACACCACGTAAACCAAGTCCAGTCAATGAATTATAAGTTCTCTCTTTTTCTGAGACAGTCTGTCATTTTGAAGAGCTTCATAAATGACTGATAGTTTTGATAACACTCTTGTTTCTGCCCTTCCTAAATTATACATCTTACTTAAATTATGTGTTACTAACACAATTCTGAATTTATGCTTTAAAAAGTGAAGACTATTAAAGATTTTTTTAAAATAAAATGCACCATCAATACTACCACTGACATAAATAAGGTAGAGCATGCGATTAGGCTGAAGCCCTGCAGGCAGACACCTAAAAAAACATCTGACCAAAATCCCACTCAAAGCCTGTAACAAGGCCAACACAAAGGGCAGCTTAAATAAGCCAAGTTTTACAACTGCTGAGATACATAGATACAAACAAGACAAAAAAGGACCAACCTGGGCAAATTGAAGTTATTTGGAAAGATTCTCTAGATCACAACTTTAAGCACTACTAAGAGCTAGCCTAAAATTCACTTTGTGACAGATCATTATAGCTTTCAAAAGGTCAGTTAAGAAGTTCAGGTACAGATACCATTGGTACGGATTTCTGGTATTATTTGATGATGCTTTCCATTGCATGTGAACATTGTTAATCACAATTCTAGATACAGATACATCTATTCAAAGAAGAAGATTTGGAGGTTTTCACTTACCAACGGACTAAAGTGTCATGACTCCTTAGGAGTGGAACGCACACACTCCAGTCCCACAGTTCCCGGAAAACTGATTGCTCCTTTTGTAAAAATCTGTAGGCTGCCTCCATGAGGTCCCGCAACTTCATTCGCCTGCGCCCATATCGGACTGTGTTTGCATCTGAGCTCTCCAGGAAAAGCCTCTGGAAAACTGGTGATGTAGTTTTAAAGTATCTTAAAGCAAATCTTTAGAAGAGAGAAAGAAAGAGATGGAACACAGACATGTAAGTCAGAAGAAAGAAAACCACACTAATAAAAATGTCAGGGTACAGGTCCCAAGATAGTAATTGATGGTACTAAGAACTAAGGCCTATAACTAACTTTGCCCACTCTGGGAAAGACAACAACTTCAGCAACCAGCTGATAACAGATACTTTACCTTATTAGAAAACATTACTTAATTATCAAGGGGAAACAGTACTGCCTTTGGTGAAAACTCTTTGATTGTTCTTATTTACTAAAAAGTAATACTGATTCCTACTTATGTAACCTTATATTCTACTGGCCTAGAGGTCTAATCTTAAATGCATAGATTTCGGTTGTGAATTATTTTCATGGTGGCTGTTTTGCTTTTCTGTATATCATAGGTGAAAGTCACATTGCATCTTACAACATAATTTAATTAGGTGTTAAATTTTAAAAAGTTTAAATTGTATTTGAGACTTGTATTTACTCAATAATTATTTTCCTTCAAAACATATTTGTTACTGTGGGAGACCATTCAAATCCTGACACCACCTCTCTTCACCAGCGAACACTAACAAGCACATACTGCCTGTATGAAACGTTAACTGCAATGTTAATGATTAATGACTCCAACAACTGACCATTTGCAAAAGCCCTTCTTTGTTGACAAGGCGCAGGGTCACAGCCCTGGGGCAGGGGCGGTGAGCACCCACCACCGGGGGCTACAAGCTGGGGTTTGGGCCACATCTGGAAGAGGCTGATAAACAAATCCTGCAAGGTGGGATAATACTTTTTATCATGACAATGTCCTCACACAACTGGCTGAGCTGTGAAAACTTCCCTCGGGGGAAGTACCAGGACATCCACACTGAAGGTTTTCCCCCCTTCTCATGGGGCTCAACTATGTTAGAGGCAGCTGTCATATCTTAGGAAGAGTCATAAATCAAAGACCCCTGCAGCACCCCCAGGTGCTTTTTTCACTTTTAGGAACTTCCAACAGAGAACTGGGCATGATCCACACTGCTGCAACTCAGTGTAAACCTCCCGCCCCCCAGGGGAGGTACCTGGGTATTCCCATCTGAAGCTGAGCATTTATTAACACATGGAATTTTTTGTTCCGTGGCTTTCCCCCACCTCCCAATGGATTAACACTTCAACCATCACTTATATATTGCTATATTTCTAGAGGTAATAACCTCAAAATGGCTACCTATCTCCATATCTCCTTTCCATTGCAACCAAATCATTCTAAAATAAACTATATATATATATATGTCTAAAAAGCACCAGTCAGTCAATGTCCTCTCTAATCCATCCCAAGGGATCCATTAACAAGAACCTGAGTTACCCTCGCCTCTAGGCACAGGTTTTAACACTTCCTAAGGTCAAACACTGATATGTCATTACTCACGGCAAAACATCAGGGTGGTCAGCAACCAGCTTGCTCATTGCTACACACAGCCTTTCATGCCGATCATGGTTGATTTGGCCACCAGCTTTAATAGCTTCTGCATTTCTTTCCAACAAATCCAGCAGGATGGGCCGAAGCTGACGGCCAATCAATAGAGTACATTCTTTATCCAGCAATAACTGCGCTAAAGTATTGAGGATGCACTGCCGATCCTGCTGAGTCCAAACCTAAAGGAATGGGAAGACAGAACAGGCTGAATGGGAAATTATTTTGACTTTTAACTTCAGAACTATTCACACATGAGTCAGAGTGAATTTTACATGCACAAATAGTCCAAAACCAGAAGGGATTCCAAAATCCCAAAGCAAGTACTCAATTGACACAGTTCTTTGAATAAAAAAAAAAAATTGCAATATAGAACGAGTAAGATCCAGAATGATACATTAAATAGGAATTACAAAGTAGTCCCAAAATCTTACACTATACTTTACAACTGAAAGATAAAGCAAACAATTTGTAATTTTTTTTTTTCTTTTTAAGAAAAAGATTGGGAAAAAGTTATAACTAATACATCTTTCTTCCTAGAATTTCCATTTATCTTAACAGCTTGGTCTCATGAGAGCCACAAAACATTTAAGAATTTGAGTTCTTAAGTTGCTTCATGCTCACTATCTCTTTGAAAAAACAAGCATTCCATCAGTCACAGTCACAGATCACAGCCTGATTTCCACAGTTCTGACAGGAATTACAGTGAGCAATGCCCTTAACAAGAAGCAGCTTGTATCTCCGGTTTTGAAGTTGAGAGTCTTTATTTTTTCATACTGGTATACAAAAATGGTCATTTAGTGTTTTAAAATACAAGGAAAACATACACTAGAAAGAAAAAGAAAGGAAAAAACCCAAAAAACAACATACCTTACCCTCACATCTTCCCTGCCTAGACCCCCAACCTTCCTTTGTTACTGAAGAACATCCCATTTCTTGTGTCTTACCCTTAAATTTCTCTGGTCTTTGAGCTCACGTTATCACCCAAGCATCTCTCCACTTCCATGATGTTTAATAGTATATGCAGTATAAGATATAATGCAGTATAAGTAATTTTGAAAATCAGGATTATGAATTTGCACTGTAGCACTTCTGCTCTTAACACTGACACTCCACACTCCCCTTTCTTATTGAGCGAACCCTTATCTTATTCAAGACAGAAATATTCTGTAATAAGGTAGTCTTTTGTTTTAGCACCACATGCAGCCAATTTCTGCTTCTCCCACACTTTTGTTACTCCAGTAAAACCTGCTCCTGGTCTCACAGATGGGATGGTTTCATTGCTACAAGAGTGAAGAGGTCCTTTGAAAGGATGACCTCCTAAGGTTATACTCCTGTGGACACCCTTCTAGAACACAAGCAAACCTGTTCAAGTTCCTCGGTCTCCTGAATTTGAAAAGACATTCATCCCCATGCAGCATTAAGCAGCCAGGGAAACTGCAGTGTATATAAATATCAAACCCATGATATACAAATATCAAACCCATCACATTAATTGCAAGCAGTTTCTCACAGGGCTCGTGTTTGCTTTTACAAAATGTAAGTTTATCTGCTTCTCATCTATCACAGCAGCATCAAAAATAATTTTTAAAATGGAGCAAGGCCCTGTTCATTATGGGGAACCAGATTTTGAGTGGCAAAATGACTGATAAGCTGTTCAAAGGCAGAATGGGTCAAAAGAAAACAGAAATAAACTCCAGCGGAAAAAATAAAAAGTACCTCCAGTTTTCAAATCAGTTATGTCTTTGGATACCCAAATAAGGCACAACAGGGTGCTTAATTTATTAACCAGAGCTTTCAATATGAAATAAAGCCAGTTAACAACAAAATAGCAAATAATGGGACTGACTCAGTAAAATTCTGTATTTACATGTCTACTGTATAACAAATTCATGCCATTAGCAATTTTGTGAGAGGAAGCAGTTTTTTAATCATTGTGTGCAGTACCCTTAGGACATATAAAACTGTTCAAAATTCACTGTGGTGACATTCTCATTCTACAAAGAGACTGTCTGTGTGATTTCAGAGCCTAAATTAAAAATTTTATGGAAAAGAATACTGTCAGAGTGGTGTTTTTAACTAAGCATGGCTTTACGAAATACCAGCTTTCTCAACCAATAGCAATGGACAGCTGATCTGAAAGTGTTCAAGTCTGGGATAGTAAAATCTGCACATGTGGTTCCAAACACCTGCTTTAAGAAAGCATCACGAAAGACTGTGCCTCCAAACACAGAACACATACACACATTGGCTATTATTATTAATGAGACACATAAAGCACACGCACAGCTGGGATTGAGACCTGGAGTCAGACACAACCCCAGCTGCTGCTCTAGCAGCACATTACACACCTCCCTCCCAGCTTGCACAGTACATTTGCTCAGTGCACACAAGGTACAGAAATCTTTAATAATACCCAGCTTAATACAAGCTCTAAATTCATAAAAGAAAGGATCACAGCACTGAGCAATCTGGTCCCCCACAAAAGCCACGTTTCTGCTCATGACTCACAGGTTATACCAGACACAGATTTAATGCTGGGACACTTCTAAAGAGTTGGAGGGCATAAGGGCCACACAGAGGAAACCTTTCTTCCCCTCCAACACAGGAACTCATGTTCTTGTCTGTGTTCCCTCGCACAACAGCTCTACCACTGTATGTGCAGCAATCAATTCAGCAAGATGATCCAACTTAATCCTTCTCACAGTCTTACACTGGGGGGGAAAGTTGAATGGATTTTCCAAATCAGCACACTTAATGGGTTCAACATTACAGACGCACCACAAAGGTCTGGCTTGGCCTTGGGAAGAGGCTAAAAGAAAACAGAGCAGCACCACTCTTTTTGGCAGCTGTTCAGTTCAGCAAGATAAACCAAAACACAGGCCTGCACTCCTCCGATAACCCTCACAATTCAAGGGAGGAAAAAAAAAAAAAATCAGGGATCATATGCAGTCTCACAGGGAGTACAACCTGTAACTTCCTAAAGCTCCTCAACACATCTTTGACAGAGTTGGACAGATCTCTCCCTCACAAGTGAGGACACAAGCAAGAAGCTTCTCATTGACTTGGCATCATGAACATACTGTGTCCCAAAAATCACAGCTCCTCAAAAAGTAGCAGGAGTTGTCAATACAGCCCAAGATGGAAGCCAAAGTGCAACACACCTTCCGTTATTTCTAATGATACATCATGTAAAGCCTAACTAGTCTTTTGAATAAAATGTTGACATTGTATTTTAGTATGAAAAAGCCTCTGCCTTAGTTGCCAGAGCATCAGGACATTTTTCTGACAGACAATGGGTAGGTCTGTGAATTTGAGACCACTGGGTCACCTCCTTTTTTGTACATTTATTAATATAAAGGAATAAAGGCATTTCTCAGCATTAAATACTAAGACTGGAGGACTCTAAATAAGAGCTTGGAATTATTATTAAAACAACTTTTACTCCTACATAGAAAAATGAAATGGAAAATGAAGGATGCCAAGCTAAACCACCAACAAATTAAAAAAGAAAATCGAGAATGATGTGCTCAAGATCTCCAGTCCACTTAGGACAGTTCCATAGACTAAGCAGAAGAAATACCCAAAGGGATCACCGTTTTTGATACATATCTTTCTATAAGCACAGTGGTAGATGCAAAGGACAGAGAAAAATAATTTGCATTAATGTGCCATTACTAGTAGTGCTTTAACCTTCACAGTAATTAACTTCTCTGCTGAAATTACATGCTCATAGGGAACCAAAATACATACATTTGCACAAAACTCACGTTTGGAATTCTATGCAGGAAGACTTTCTGGCAGAAAACACAGCAAAGAGCCAAAAGCACATTCCAACAGTTTGTGAAGACCTATTGCTTCTACACTTTGCCTAAGTTATCCCAAAAATGTAAAAGTGGGAAACAAAGACTGGTTCAGAGTGCTTTTCATCCCATCTTCCTCATTAAGAGCACAGAAATTTGCTGTATCTTTGCAGAGTTCATGGTATATAAAAATACATTACAGAAAGGGCTCTAATTATATTACGCACCCAAGCACAGGGAACAAAACCTTCCACCACCACATGAACAGCGCCCACATGAACATACTATGAACATACGATGAACCTCAAAAGACTGCTCCTTACTCAGCAGTTGTGGGTAAGTTTCGTTCTCTTATGGAATACTGAAGAAATAAGTTGCCATAAAGGCATAACGAAGCTGTAGAGCAAAGAGAGCTCTTGATTTCCAGAGCGCCTGCTTCCTAGGTTGCATACAAAGCAACTTATCGGAAGTCAGGTATGACGTTTAGAGCTGGAGTTTGTTTACTGGCAAGATAAGCTTTAAACAACCCTAGAACTGTAGCTCCCAAGCCTGGAAACAGCAATTCAGTTTTCAAAAGGATGTGTCATTGTTAAGTAATCTGCTGTTCCAGACTCCCTCTATATAATCACTCTTCAATAATTTCCACCTAGCAAGACTTTTAAACCTGAAGCATATCTCCAAAAGTCACCAAAAGGGAAAGGGCACAGTCTCTTTCCCAATCTCAGATGTCTGTGACTCACTTCTGGTTCACTGCTCCATCTGTCTGCTACAGCATGTATTCACATCATCCCTGTCTCTGTTTCTCAGCAGTTACTCTCTCCTGAAAAGCAACTCTTCATCACTGCTTCCCACCAATTAGCTTCAACTCAGGAATATATATTCAAGTCAATTTTACTTTGATCCTGTGATTTGCAGCGACAGAAGAAAGAGCCATCTGTCTCCCAACAAAGAACCTTGAGTATCAGTATGAAAGCCTTCCCCAACCATAACTGAGACAGCAACTCAGACTGAAAGCCAATATTCTGAAAAAATACGATACTTCAGACTTTTCATCTTCAAACAACTGGGACATTTCCTAGACACTCAAAGAGAAATAGAGACTCTGAGCCCCAAAAATGCGTACCTATCTTAGGGGCTTCAAAAGCTCTACCGTAAAAAGTATTAATAAAACAACATCTGATGTGCTGATATCCTGTTGTTACATGTCTTCAAGCATTTCAGAGAGAGAAATGAGATTGGCCTCAACTCTCCCAGAAAGCAGGTGTGCTTTTCAGAGTTAAGGCAGCCAAAGCATGAAAGGACCCTGTTTCCAGCATCACTACAACCTGTGAGACCGTGATTTAAAAAAAACCCTCAAAGCAAAGCGTAGAAAATCCACGGTTCTTTTTATCCCACATGCTGTTTTAAGGTAATTAAAGAAGACATGCAAAAAGCATCACAATAGGGCCTAGTTACTGTCTCAGTACTTGATGACAAAATGCCACTTCTCGCTGTCACGCTTCCAGAGTCACCTTAGAGCACACGGAAGATATCAAAGATTGAACTGCGGGGCGAAGCGCAATAGGAAGGGTAATAGGAAGGGTATCAGGATACAGGAGAGGACCTTCCTCAGGGGCTTCACTCCCGCATCCCTGAAACGGGCGGGGAGGGCAAGAAACAGCTCCAGGAGGAGAGGGACAGAGAGGAAAAGAGGGAGGGAGCGAGCGAGCGGGGATTAGCTCCCGCCGGCCGCTCGAGGGCCAGGGACGAGCCAAGGGGGTCGGGCACACACAAAGCTGCCGAGAGGATATGGCGGCACGGGGAGCGGGGGAGGCACTGGGGTGCGTTCCCTTCGTTCCACAGCGGCCCCGGCGAGACCCGCCCGGACGGGGAGAGGACGGCAGCCCGCAGCTCTCACCTGCTTCGCCAGGAATCTGCTCAGCTCCGCACTACTCTTCTCGTTCCTGCGCGCCACCAGCTGCAGCGGCTCCGCCAGGCGGAACCGCAGGTCCGCCGCCATCCTCCTGTTCCTGCTGTCCCTGCTGTCCCTGCTGCTGCTCCCGCGGCGGGGGCAGAGCGGCGGGAGGGGCGCGGGGCGCGCAGCACGTGCGGCGCACGGCGGACGCGGCGCGGCACCAGCAACTTCCGCTCGGCCGCCGTCACGGGAAGCGCGGCCACCGCCCCGCCCCCCGCGCCGGACTACAGCTCCCGGCGTGCAGCGCGCGGCCCCTCTCCCGCCGCGGGCGCCGTCCGGGAGCGGAGCGAGGCGCTCCCGCTGTCTCAGGGCGCTGGAAGACCGCGCGTGTGGGGCTGCGTTTGCCGCGTCCTCGGCCTGCAGTGCTCCCTGCTTCCCGGAGAGCCATCTGCCGCTGCCGCCGCAGGACTCTCCTGCCCGCGAGCCCTTTAAATCTGGGTCAGGGAGGCGGCCGAGGGCGGGCGGTGACGGACGCAGCAGCGGGTGGCCCCGGCTCGGGCGGCAGGAGCGTTACGCCCCCGGCGGCAGCCGCTCGCGGAGGCCGAGCGCGGCTGTCGGGCGGTAACGATGTCCCTGCAGGGGTTTGGCAGCGCGATCGCCGACAGCAGCAGCCGCTGGGATTAAACCTCGGGCTTCCCGGGAGTACGGCCGCAGCAGCGGGGAACGGCAGCAGGTGAGCGCGTGTGTGTCGTGCGGCGCTGTCCCGGGCAGCCTCCAGCGGCCGCGGCACCAAGCCTGCGTGACCAGCGAGTGCCGTGAGCTCCGGGCCGGAGCAGGCAAGAGGCTCCAGGCTCATGCCGCCTGGGAGCAGCGCGCGATTTCCCGCGCTCGGGGCCGGGCCGGGATGGGGCCCGTGGTCGGGAATGGGCGAGGGGGCGGGGCCACGGCGGAGGGGGCGGGGCGCGGCCGCCCCGCGCGCCTCAATTTGGCGCCAACTGCCCGGGGCCGGGGCGGGGCCTGTGGCGTCGCGGCGGCGGATGCGCCGTGCGGCTGCGGCCGTTGGCTGCCGCGGCGCTGGCCCCGCCCCCGCGCCCGGCCTGCGGCACCGCGGCGGCGGCCAGTGAGCGCTCCGGCCCTGCCCGGGTCCCGCCGCACCGCACCCCCGGCACCGCACCGCGGCGCGGCACCCCCCGGGCACAACCTGCCCGCCCCGCACCGCCGGTGACTGTGGGAGCCGCGGCTGAGGGTGCTCCTGCCCTGACCCCCGAGAGGTCCCGAGCTCATCCGCTGTGGCAGGAATTGGGGCGGGCGGGACCCCCTTCCCGCCTGTGCAAGGGGGGCGAGGCCTGGGGAGTGAGGAAGGGCCGCTGCCTCTGAACGGCCTGGCCGCTGCTCTGCCGTGCCTGTGCCTTCGCCTTCCCCCCGCCAGCCCCCCGGCTCGGTACGGGGTGGACTGCTGGTATCAGACATGGGGAAGTTGCTCGTGAATGGTCAGTAGGGAAGAAATCAGAATTGCCAAATCAGGTTATTTTAGCCGGGTAAGATGCACGTTCAGATAACTTGTTCATAGAATGCAGTGCTAATTTTCATATCAAAGTTTATAGGGTCTATTAGAGACAGATAAAGATCTTCAGAATGCTTATTTAATTAACAGCTAATTTCTTACATTTCTTGAAAGCGGATTTTGTTACCTTGATACAAGAGTTTTCTCATTCTAGTGCTGGATTTTATTGAAGAGCAAGGGCCACAGGTAACTCAGGTGTAGTTGACATACTTCAAGATGCTACTGATTTCTGTTGCTGTTCTGAAATCGGCAATTAATTGGTTTTCTTTGCTCTGATATTTTACTCACAGATGGGGAAGCCATAGGGAGTTTGTATCATGGCAGCAGATGAGGATGGACTGGGACTGTTTGATATCCGCTACAGTGGTAAGAAGTGTTAGATTGCTTTCTGGTTGGCAGGGAATTAATGCAAGCAGTCTTGTGCGAATAAATAGGTCCAAATATAACTTAGAAACACATTTGAAGTTGGGACAAATATTGATGAGCTTTATCTGTAGTTAAATGGCTATACAGTATCATTGTAAGCCATATCCTGATAGTAAGTTTGTATTTAAAACCATAACTCTGTACTTCGGATTTTTGGAATGTTTGAGGGGTTGCCTAGAACTGGTGTCTCCCCTGTCTTTCATGGTGTACAATTTAACCTTCGGCTGTATCTTAATGAAGCTTGGATTTGAACAGTTATGGGCACAGCTCCTTTGTTTGCTGTTTGTAAGAGCCAATGTGCTGTCATCTGCCACATTACCCATAATCAAGGTACTCTTTACTTCCAGCTCCACAGTTGGTTGACTTGACACATATTTGTGAGATTCCCAGCCGCAGAAGGACTGTGGATATTGATGTTTTTCTTTATAGAAATAATATTTGCAGAACTGGAGAGGTTCACATAGAGGAGACAAGAGTGAAAAGAGGCATTGGAAAAAGACATGAAGAGAGACTGAGGAGATTTAGATTAAAATACGTTTACAGAACCAGTTAGTGTGTGAGTAGATGGCAATACTGAAGCAAATTGTTTGTATTATGATACAGACTGCTACAATACTTTCTTTTTAGGAAGAAATGTTTCTTTTAACAGTAGCGGTTTTATTATGCCAATTCTTTCATTTTTGTTTTTGAGTTGTATAACTTTTGTATTCAGTGTATTCTAGAAAACAGTTTCAAAGTTAGATGAAGTTCATTTAGTTTATAATTTTAAATTTTTTTCCATGTAATTTGCTTTATGCACAGTTCTTGTAGTGTTTACAAGACTGATCTTACAAGACTGTCTTTGCTCCCTGGTGACTAAAGATCTTTTCTCCACAGTAGCAGTAGTCTGCTGGATAAAATTTTCTTTTACTGGTTTGTGCTATTGCTTCTACTATTATCTACTGCTGTAGGATCACAGCTACACTTACTTTATGGAAAAGATAGAGTTTGCAGTTTGCTAAATGATTACTCTGCCCTTTTTTTTTTTTTTTTTTTTCATTGCTTTAGCTGAAGCTTCTCCCTTCAGGGAAGGAGATGAGAGCTCAGTGGATATTTATGATGGCTTGGACAGCAGTTTGTCGGTTTCTGGTAGGTTAATTGTGTCTCACTGCTTGGCTTGGAGCATTGTAGAGTTTCTGCTTCTTAGGCTGATTTCAAGTAAAACAATATTTAGCTTTAAGTTTACATTTAGCTGGTGTAACCTATGCTTCAGTGAGCAACTTGTTTAAATACAAGACATATATGTTAGGCTGTATAAATGCAGCAGAGAATTCTTGTATCTATTAGCTGAATGAATGAAAGACGGTTTTCCTCTGATATTGGCTATTTAAACAGACTTTGGCATGTAAAGAGGTGCAGAGAAACCTTAGCTATTTTATCTGTGCCTTGATATAGGACATTTTACCTTGGGAAAAACACCTTTGTTTTGTGTTTTTGTAAGTTTCAGGACCAGATCCAGCAGTCACTGATCATTAAATCCCCAGTGAGAGATCCAAAACATAGTTTCTGTGTGATACAGTATGTTCAGGAGATACATTTAGCCTTTTGATACTTTCCAAATAATTTGACATGCTAATGTGAATTAATTTCCTCTTTCAATTCCTTTGAAGGTGAGAAATAAATAGATCCGGCATATGTTCTTTTTCATAAGCCTTAGTGTACTGTTTAATGAAATGCTGTTTCTAGTATTTAAGCAATTATTTCTCTCCTGGTCTTACTGCTGTAAGACCATTTAATTTTTATGGAAGGACTGTACTGTATCCTACAGACGTAAAGCACCTATATATCTTTTTCTCACTTTACATTTTGTATTTCTTAAGTTCATATTTCGCATATGGAGGTGCACTGTTCAGTAAATATTAAAGACACAAGGAGGAGTGACAATGCAATGAAAACATTTTATACAGTCCAGTTTTGAAGGACGTTGTTATTCTAGGTTTGAAGAGAGAACGGGTGACATCTTTGCTCTGTACAGATAAGATGTTATTTTTATGTCATCTTGTCTTGTGTTATTAGTACTTTTTCCATCATGGTATTGTCCAAAGGATTGAAGCATAACTTTGATAGCTGACTTCATTTATCTGTCTGCAAATGCATCTGTATTTCAGGGGTGTCATAAGCCAGGTCCTGTCAGTTAAGTGTATTTGGTGAACAGAGCACCCAGGCTGATTCGAGAGAAAAGTGCTGTTATCTGAATTGTTTAGGTGTTGGCTTGTCAGTTGGTTTTGATTGTTTGGGTTTTTTTTCATTTCACTTTCATTTCACTTACAGAGGACTGTCTCAAGAAATCTTTGTAAGTTATTGCAATATGATATGCCACGAGCATGTAATAATTCTTTATTTTGTGTGTTGTTGCCTTGTAAGTACAAGAAGTAAAACCCAAATGCACAGACAGTATAGAACAATCTACACAATGCAACACGGCTAGAAAAATACCTTTTTCCTTATGTAATTGATTTTCTTTATATAGACAATTTTGCTCCAAATTCTACACCGTCTAGAAACAGCTTAAATTTATTTGATGAGATACTAATTGAAGAAGGGACTGCAAAGAAAGCGTCCTATGATGAGGTATGTATTACCATGGAAAAACAAATTCTGGTGTTTTGGGGGGGTGTCTGTTTCAAATTTTCTTGTGTAAAAAGTAGAGTACAGAAAATTATGTCAGCATGCTCACATTGTTGAAAAAATAGGCAAACTGTTTTAAAATAGTAAAAGCAAGAGTGTGCTAATAAACTTTTAGGACAACAAGTTCATCTGAATAAGTGAATCTGTCATTCTGTGACATGTCTCTTCTCATTTCTCATCCTTGGCATGCAGTTCATGTATCAGCTGGATTATGGGAATATGTATTGTGATTTACTCTAGTCGAGGATCTGTTCAGGCATCTGATACAAAGCTAGTCTTGACATTTCTCCAAACAAATTTTATCAGAGTAAAGCAGATAAATCTATGACTTATTGTATGTGTTGTTAAATTCTGTACTTGAGACTGAAGGTGGCTGTGCAGTAGGTAACTGCTTCTAGCAAATCAAGACAAAACTCACTTAAGCAGCGTCACCAATCCTGGCCTATAAGACACATTTAAAGAGTGTAAAGGGGACAGACATCCACAGATATTAGAAGGAGCAGGAGTGTAACCTCCAGGACTCTACTGAGTGATGAAAATGCCACTTTGCAAGTTTCAAAGCTGTACACTGTGTGTTTAAATGGAAGTTGTCCATTCTCCTGGGAGTTTTGTCACTATCTACCTCTAAAGAAGAGCTCATGCCAAATTTATTTGTGATCTCAGCAGGATCGTGTCTTTTGCAGTCCAGGTTTGTTTGTAGTAACTTTTTGTTGTGTTTTTCCTTACCTGTTCCATGGTACTCAAAGTCTGACAAGCAAGTTCCCATCTATTTGGCTCTCAGAACTCCTGCTCCTTGATGATCATGTCTTCAATTTCACAATGATATGGCTTCCTGTTATTCTTTAGCCTATTACTGTTAGGCAAGCACACATAGATTTTCTCTTATCTGAGTGTGTTGTTTTAGAGACCTGTGTATCAGTTGGAGCATATTGAAGCCTTTTGTTTCAATATGGCTTTAATATGTTACTTTGGGGGGGAAAACAGAGGTTTGTAATGTACATTACTGTGTTAGTTGACTATAAATCTTCTATATAATTAAGTCCACTTCTGTGCTCTGAATTCTTCTCTCTCTGACAGTTGCAGGCAGAATATGGAAAGTGTCAGCAGCAAATTAAAGAGTTGATGAAGAAATTTAAGGAAATACAGGCACAGGTATTGTACTTCAATGAGAAATATTGTCAAGATCATGCAAAGTAAATTGAATATTGCTTTGAGAAAGCAATTTCATGTGCTTTCCAGATTTGATCCATTGCATGGATCTGCTAGCACCTAGCACCTGCTGGTTTGTAAAGCACCCCAGCAGGTGCTAGGAGCTTGGTCTGCCTAGGATGGTTGCTGGGATAGCCTACTGACAAAATCAGTAGGTAAATTCATTTGTTGCACAATGTTGTGTGCAGTAAGACTTTATTTGGTTAAAAGCTGTCTTTTATCTTCTTAGTTAGAAAGTAAATTTGTCAAATGAATAGTTATTAGAAAGGTATCCAGTACCCTTGTTTTTTTAATGCACTAGGGAGAGTGTTGCAAAGATACCTGAGCTGTCATTAGAACTGGAAGTGTGGATGTCTGTGTTGCTTTGAGCACAGTGCTATTTTGATAAGTCTGAACTGCTCTTCAGCTTGAGCTGGTGTTCCCTTGCTGTGCTATTCTATAGAGCTGGATTATCTGGGGCAATTCTGTGGTGTCCTCTTACACGTAAGTCCCGAACGTTCTAAGATTTGCAATGGTAAGCAGCTGCTGCCCTGTGACATTTCTGTATTGTTTTCTGCAAAACTTGTCTGCCTTTCTGAGCAGGCTTTGCCAAGGACAATTATCAAGAGAAGGGATTATTTCTGGGATTGATAGGGTTCTAGAATATCATACCTAGAAATGTTGGAATGATAGAGTGCCCAAAGTTGGTTTTGATGCCCTGAAAGAAATGCAATTACCCTCTTTCTCTGAAAGTGCTTAAAAGCTACATTTCTCATTTGACACAATGACCAAGAAAGCAATAAACTGAGTAAAAGAATGAAGCAAAGAGAGGCGGATTATCATTTTTTGGTTCTATGGTTACTTGTTTTATGGCGTATTTCAGTTTTAACTGTATGCTTAAAATGTTTGAAATAATTACCAGGAACAGAAATGTGAGCATAAATGTGAGCAATGTGAAAAAAACAAAACAACTTCTTTGGTTCTCAATAATTCTGATTTCTTCAACACAGTTTATATATGTTCTACTGTCACTTTTCCAATGATGGGACATTTTCTAATGGCTGTTTTGCGCTGTTTTTCATTACATGTTTGGATACACAAGTTAATTCTTGTTTTTTCTCTCCCTCTCTCTCTTGCTGTCTGTTTTATATATATTTAAAATAGAATGTCATTCTACAGAACGAAAACCAAGCTCTCAAAAAGAATATTTCAGCCCTTATCAAAACAGCAAGAGTGGAGATTAACCGAAAGGATGAAGAAATCAGTCATCTCCATCAGAGGTACAAATAGACAGTAGAACTGAAAACATGCTGTTTGTCTGATCATGTTTATATACTTGTTAGAAATTTTTGTGTGTGTTTCAAGAAAAATTATTGAAAAATATCATTGCTTAGTAAATAAATGCGTAGTTTAGAACCAGTACAATCAGAGGAAATACGTAAGTATCTGCTTCTCTTGGTGACATCTTTGGTTTCTACTTAAAGCAAGAAGGAATCCAAAGGGTGACTATTTGCATGAATTTTTGTTTGTAACTGTTCCTTGTGGGTTATCTAACCGTCTTGCATATTTGAAAGCAGATATCTTCCTAGTTTTGAAGCTGAACTGTGTCTGTTTTGTGGCCCCAAGACATGAATTCCATGGAACTTTTCAGACAACAAATAAAAGAAATAGATTATTTAATGTTTTCCTGGCAAGATATGAAATCCTTGTCCCCAGTGATGGGGAATAACAACTAGAAAATTCTTAGTTATTTCCGTGTACTGCTAATGTTACTGCAAGGAGTTGAAAACAGTAAAGTATGGATGGGAGAGCAAGTGGCAGTAAGGTTTCTGAACCACATGGAACCAGAGCAGGGGTTCAGGATTCAGGACCCCAACTTGTCACTTGTGTCACACATCATTGGTTTGTTTGTATTTTGATTTTACCATTTGATATTTTCTTGCACCAAAAGGTGTCATAAGGAACACCTTTTCTTGTTCGTTCGACGTTACTGTGCTAAAGGCTAGGCGCATATAAAGTATGCAGGTTTCTTTGCTAAATACAGAAAATTACCAGATACAATCTGATGGAGGTCAGGAGGTTTTGACGTGTAATTCTTTCAGTTGATCAGCTTTCACAAAACAGCTGTCATTTTTACACCCTTGAGTGCAGTATTCTGAGTTTTTAATTAAATTGTTTGAAAAATACATTTTTTGATTGGACTATTTGACCTTATAAATACTTTACAAGCTAAGTTGCAATACCATCTGCTGGTGGTGAGAGTTCATGAACAAGGTATTTGATCTAGGTATTTTGGAAGCGTCCATCATGGAAAATTGTGGGGAAAGTGGCACTTTGAGATCTTAGAAATGCCTTGTCTGCTGCATGGTTTATAGTAAATTAGCTTAGCTTAAACATTGTATCTATGTGTAAAGATTATTTCAAAATTAGTATTTCTCAGGAAATTGTTAGTGTTTATCTCCAAAAAAACCCTCAACTATAAAACCACTAAACCAAAAAAACAAGCCTTGGATACAATTACATTAATCACACATGTATACAGATTTAATAGCCAGCCTAAAGCACAGCAAAAACTTATCAGTATCCTTCAAAATGAAACGGAAATAGAAGAAGGAGGTTTGTATTACCACAGCTGCAGGAGTGTTTGCACTCAGCATTTGGTTCACATCACAATGTCACATTTTTGGAGTATGCCCAGTTGTATAAGGTGTTCATATCATATTTAAATTTACTGTATTGACCCATAGGAAATACTCAGTTTTATAAAGGAAAATCAAGCCAATTTTGTATTGGAGATAAATACGGAATTATTTTACACTTGCACTGATTCCTTACAATTGGATGCTGATTCATCATAGAATTTTAGGCCATATCCAAATGTCTGTGTAGCAGGCATTTCATTCTTGACTCTCTAAAACAGAG
Source organism: Acanthornis magna (assembly GCA_036785705.1). Taxonomy (NCBI): domain Eukaryota; kingdom Metazoa; phylum Chordata; class Aves; order Passeriformes; family Acanthizidae; genus Acanthornis; species Acanthornis magna. Next base: position 17,031,874 of record JAWUZG010000032.1, read on the forward strand.
CCAGATATTTAATGGTTTGCTGCCATCATTTGTTGGTGTGACTTCTGTTTCCTTCTGCATGGATTAGACACCGTCGTTCTTTCTATATCGTGGCGAGTGTATAAGAAGGGTGACTTTGTCTTTTAATTATGTTATTTTAATGAAATGTTGTATTGACGGTGGTAGAAAAGGGTCTGGTTGGTTTTGGGGTTTTTTTTGTTGTAGTGGGTTTGGGAGTTTTGTTTGGTTGGTTTTTTTAATAGTGAGGTAACTGCTGCATTCTGTCAGTATTGAATAGGAGTTTAGGCCATACAGGCTACATGTGCCCTTTTTAATTTAATTTTTAAATTATTTTTAATATGATGACTTTTTAGCAGTAGCATGTGGCCTTGATGAGGCTTGGTTATCATAATGTACTACTTGTTCTCTGGAGCTTGCATCAACTCCCAAATGTGGTAGTTTATTTCCTTATTGATAGTTTTAATTTTTATTTTTTTTAATTTTTTTTTTTTTAAATCACTAATGCTGTAAAGAACAACTTTTTTTTCCTGGAGGAAAGCTCTTTTTATTGCTGGACAATGAAATACTAATTTGAATTACTGATATTGTTAACTAGGCTCAATACAGTATTTTTTCATAAATCTTGATTTTTCTTTAGATTAATTTCTGTGGAAAATATGTATATGAATTATATTCGTTTGTTCTGTGCTGATGGAATATTAAACATCTTTTTATATTGTCCATTTTTTTTCAGCTTGAAACTGAAAAAAAAAGTGTTAACAATTTTTACAGATACATGGATTCATTGCAGTTCAGTTTTAATTATGTTTAAATAAATTTAAAAACATAACTTTTTTTCTTTTTATAAACAGGCTATCGGAATTTCCCAACCATCGAAGTATTTTCACCAGAACATACCTTCCAGGCTCAACTAAAACAAAAGATTCCAAATTCAGACCCTCTGATTTGGGTGACAATATGAAAATGGAACATAGAGTGAAAAATGACTGTTCAAAAGATGCATACCACGGTTACTCATCTCATAGCACGGACAGTGGGAAGTCTGGCCCTGAAAAAAGGAACACTCCGTTTGTGCTGAGGTACCCTCCTGAAGAGCTCTGCAATGATGGTACTCACACGTGTGCACTGAGCTATGACCATACTTCCAGCAAGGATAACAGAAAAGAAAGAAAAGAAACTAAAAGTAATGAACAGTACAGTAGGGGAAATGTCAACAAATACAAAAGAGAAGTACATCAGAGCACTGGAAATGATGGTGACAGTGAAGAGGGGAATTCAGATCCTCAACAGAAGCTGAAAACCCTTTCAGAGAAGGCTAGTAAAAATGAATTGCAACAAAAAAGTCAGAGCATGAAACTCAAATGCAGTCCAAGTGTAGAAAGAAGAGTAGAAAGAACTGTTTCTTCCTGGGAGAAACAGACAGCTGGTAAAGACAGATTTCAAACAAGAAGCGAATTGTATGCTGATGAAAGATTACAAAATGTATTAAAAAAAGACATCAAAACACATGATAAAGGTGAAAAACATTCTGGCCAAAAAAATAAACCGAATGAAAAGTTGCAAGAGCAACCAAGGAGGCCTGGTAGGGGCAGCAGTCCACACTCAAAGAACGAGCATTCAAAGAGTCTTCATGAATCACGTAAATGTCATGTGGAAGAGTCTAGAAAAGTGAAACACATTGACTGCAAGAGAGAGAGGGGGACAGATGATCATACCTCTCGAGAAGGAAGGACTTCACCTTCTAATTCCAACAGCAGAGAGCATAAATATGCACGCTTGAAGGAAAGTAGTAGTAGACATGAATGGGAAACAGCACATTCCAAATCGGAAAGACACAGAACTGAAGAAAAAAGGAAAAGGGAAAGAGAGGATCAGGATGAAAATAGACATTTTAGAAATGAAAAAAAAGTTGCAAAAGAATTTTCTCACCAATCTGTAAAAGACTCCAAGAAAGGTACTGATCTTACAAAAAGTGAGAGAAATAAATCCTGTAAACTGGAAGAAACATCCAGATTAGCAGTTAGTTTAAAAGACAATAAAGTTCGCAAAACTAAAGGTAATCTCACTGGGCCAAAAAGCAAAGACTTAAAACTTAGCTTTATGGAAAAGCTAAATTTAACTCTTTCTCCTAATAAGAAACAATGTCTCTCTGCAATAGATGGACTTAGAACACCTTCCCAAAAGGCTACTGACGAGGGAGGTACAGAGCTCACACTGCAAGCAGAACTCTTAGATTCTGCCCACCCTGTAGGCTGTGGTCCCACAGAGCAAACTCATTCAACACTACCAGTTCTGGACACTGTGGCTCAGAGCAGTGTGGAACCAGCAGTGCCTGTTTCTGTCAGTTCTGAAAATGAAGCCTTGAAAGTAGCAGCAGCAGATCCAGCACAGTCTGAAGCATTGCCAGCAGTCACAGCTGATGAACTGAGCTCACAAACCTTAACAGAAGCAGAAGTGGGTCAGGTACTGCCCCAAGCCTTGCCCGAAGAAGCCAAGGTGCTGGTTCCTGATGATACGGAGGCTGAAACACCATCAGAAGTGTCAGAGGCTTTTGATCAGGTTGAATTGGAAGCCTCAGTAAAAACAGCAGCAGTGATGGGTCTGAGCCACTCTGAATCTTTGCCCCTGGAGGTGACGGGGAGTGTGGCAGAGTGTGGAGAGTTGCCAGTGACAGAGGGTGAGATGCAGGATAATGATGTACCAGCAGCAGAAGTGGCACAACCTGAACCTGTGAGGGCAAGTATGGGAGGCCTTCAGGAGTCAGCAGCAGAGAAGAGAGAGGAAGATAAAATATGGCTGGCTGCTGACATAGAAAGCTCTGCAGATCAATGTAGCTCTCAAAATGTTGTCTTAGATGACTCGGAAGCCAGAAGTTCTGATGACCTGGCAGATGGTATCAGTGAAACAAAACCAGACTCTTTAATGAAAGCAGTGAGGGATGATGATCACTTGGCTGCAGAAAATGTTAACTATCCCATTGAGGAAAAGAGTATCTGTGAAATTAATACGAGTACGTCTCGTTCACTGGACAGGACTATGATAAATGATAAGGATGAACCACTTGTTGACCAGAATACTTGTGATCTGGAGCCAGACCTAACTGATAATAGCAGTTCTGCAACAGCATCTTCTCTCAGTGGCAAGATATGTCCTATAACTAAAGAGAGAGAAACTAACCCAGTTTCTGTTGACGATGACAGCTCAATACTGAGCATTGATCTCAATCACTTGAGGTATATTCCAAAGGCAATCAGCCCACTGAACAGTCCAGTGCGTCCTTTGGCTAAAGCACTGAAGATGGAAAGTCCCTGTAAAGGCCTTGTGAAGACTTACAACAAAGGTATTTGTATATTCTAATTTCTTTTCTACATCAAGCTTAGAAGATCTGCTTATGGAAAGGACAAATTCCTTCTTTTAACTGCTTTCTGAAAAATACAAATTGTTTCTTCTTAAGCTGTGTATGTCTCAGTGGTCCTTTCCCTTAGTAGTGGAAGCATTTAATGTTGCAGCCAAGTTTGTAGCCATTTGGATACTAGTGCTCTAAAAATTGGGGTTGGTCACTACTGACAGTAGACTGGTTGAAATAAAAGTTTTGTATTAACTTACTAAAAAAATACATATGCATTTCTCAATTGTGACTTGTTTTGCATAGATCTCTTTACGTTTTTCTCTAAAACTCTGGAAGCAAAAGTTGTGTAGGATCATATTCTTTCGAGTGTTTGAGGATTTAAATCATCCTTGTAATGTCCTGCTGCAATTAAACAAAAATTCTTGGCAGTTTAGATTTCTTACTAGAAAAGACATGGTAGAGTGACATTGAAATCTGAGTTTTTTGTTTCAGAGCATAACTCTTTACAGGATTATTAAAATACTAATAGGTCATTTGTTCTGTATTTGTTTTAGTTTCGAAACTGTTAAAAGCCACCTACTATATGTAAGTGTTAGTCCATAATGATGTGACAGTTACAATTCAGCTAGTACAGTAATCAGAAAACTTGTCAAAGTAAATGGAAGGAAATTCAAAACTGATGAAAACTGCTATATTTTTCTCTTTTCAGTGGATGTATTTGTGAGATAGTTCACATGTGTTTGGTGAAATCTTGAGGCCTCTTAAAGCTCAAAATTTGCTCAAAATAAAGCTCAATTTGCCCTTCAAAGCTCAAAAAATCCCTTAAACTAGCAGCTGCTGAAGCAAACCACCCAAACTTCTTATAGCTCAGGCTTCCTGAGTTCAAACAAACAGTTCTGAATAGTCAGTTTACTGAAGAGAATCTTGCAGGTTTTTCTGAAAATGTCTGTTTATAATTGCATTCTTCATGGTGATTAGCAAACTGTTTTCTTTTCATAGATTTAATTCCTGAAAGTACAGTTGTCATCTGTCCCTCAAAGAACTTGTCAAAGGAGGTAAACAAAGAAAATCAAAAGCCAGTTAGCATGTCTGATGAACGCTTAGAGATAGAGTCTCGGCTAAGTATCTCTTCAGATGAAATAGAAGAAGGTGAAATTGTAAGTAGCGATGAAGATGAAGAAAAATCTAAACCAGAGAGAGGCTCTGAAAATACAAAAAAGTCAAGACCAAAAGCTTCACCTGAGACACGCAATTTAACCAGCAGTCCACAGAATCAAAATAGCAAAACTGTGCACTGCAATGAAGACAATGGAAAATTTGTTTCTGTGCAAGTAAGCACACAAAAGGACAGAGAGAGGCATAAAAATCAGACTTTCAGATCTTCAAAGAATATGAAGAGAACCAAAACTGTGAGCATTGCTTGTCTTGAAAAAATAGTTCATGTTATTGTTGAACCTTCAAATATACAAGAAATCATGCAGATGCTCAGAGCTATACGAAAACAGATGAGGAAAAGTTATATGAAGTTCAAAGTACACTTCCCAGTTCAGCATTTTCACAGAATTATAGAATCTGGGATCATAAATTTTACAGCATTAATAAGATACTTGAATTTTTCCAAGATGTGTGCATTAGGCGATACATTAAAATTGAACATATGTGATATCATAGAGTCAAAACTTAAACAAGTCAAAAAGAATGCAACAGTGGACCGTCTTTTTGAACAGCAAGTATCAGATATGAAGAAACAATTGTGGAAATACGTAGATGAACAGCTTGATTACTTATTTGAAAAGATAAGGAGAATTATAATAAAGCTATGTGATGTGGGAAATGAGGGTGAGGAAGGGAAGTTCGAAAGGGCCGGAAAGCAAAACCACAAGATCAGTCATAAAAATGATGTGCAGAGATCTAGAAAAAAGTCCCTGAAAGATGGTTCTCAAAAGCCTGAAGAATATATTTCAAAGCAAATTGTGGATTATCAACAACCCAAGTGTCACAACGAGAAAAATAAGACAGGTGCACCAAAAACTGCCTTTACAAAATGTCTTAACTCCATTGATAACACAAGAAATTCCCATACAAAAGTTCACCTCTCTAAAGAGAATAATTTACAAAGCACTCTTACTCCACTAAAGGGTGTAAAACATGAAAAGGAAGGACTCCAGCTGTCTGGAGACGCTAACAAGTCAGATCTTAGTTATGAACTTCTCACAGAACAGCAAGCATCCAGTCTTACATTTAATCTTGTAAGTGATGCTCAGATGGGTGAAATTTTCAAAAGCTTATTGCAAGGTTCTGATCTCTTGGAAAAAAATGGTGGCAGTATCAACAGAAATGAGTGTGAGTTCAGGACTCCAGAAAAACAGTTTTTAGACAGTCATAAATGCAGGGATAATGCTGCTGAACTGGAGCAAGACATTGCTCCAAAGGAGGCCTGTATGGATTGTAAACTGGATGAGGATATTAGCTGGACTATTGTTTCACCTGTAAGAGCTCCCTCGTTAGCATCTAGACCTCAGATGCCTGTTGATCCAGATGTGCTGGATGAGAGCTGTATGTTTGAGGTTTCTACAAACTCAGCTTCATGCAAAGATGAGGAATGCAATTTACAGAAGAATAAATCTTGTGTTTCTTCTATCCTTCTTGAAGATTTGGCTGTTTCCTTAACTATTCCATCACCTTTGAAATCAGATGCTCACCTCAGCTTCCTAAAACCTGAGAATAATTCTAGCTCAGCTCCCGAGGGTGTTGTTAGTGCACATTACAGTGAAGATGCACTTCTTGGAGAGGAGGATGCCACTGAACAAGACATTCACTTGGCTTTAGAATCTGATAACTCAAGCAGTAAATCAAGTTGTTCATCATCATGGACAAGTCGGCCTGTAGCTCCCGGTTTTCAGTGTCGCCCCAGCCTACCAATGCAAGCAGTCATCATGGAGAAATCCAATGATCATTTTATTGTGAAGATTAGGCGTGCAGTGCCATCTGCCTCACCAGCATCTGATCAGATGGTGCCAGTGAAGGAGGCACAAGTATCCTCAGCCAAGACTGGAAAAGGAGAAATGAGAACTGGGGGAAAAGAAAAGGACAGCCAGAGTGCCAGTGTGAAAGAAACCATCAAACCAGATCTGGTTAAGATGGATCCCTTGCCTCTCATCAGTGCTGAGCAAGAACACAATCCCGCCTTAGCTCAGCCTCTGAAGGAGTCACACAATAGTGCTGGAAAGGAAGAAACTTCTGGGTTGCTTGGAACATGTAGAAAATCTCGAGACAGAGAAAGCCGTGACACTGAAAGCCCACATAAAGGCTCTGAGCAATCTGAGGCACACAAATTGCAAGGATCCGAAAACATAAATGAAATGCGTGTTAGATCTTCTTTTCCTGCTGGATGCAGTATGAAGTCATACATAACAGATAGTATTGTTAATGGAACTTCATGTCATGCAGTGGAATCCAGAGGAGATAACAGGACTCGGGAAACTTCTACAGGAATCTCAGAAGTCAGTGATAAAAAGGAAGAGCTGGAAGAGTGCTTTGGTGCCTCCGTAGACTTAACAGAAGAGCTTTCTAATGAGACTGTAGCAGGTGACTGTAATCTTGGAACAAAACCCAATTCAAAGACTGATGGAGGGTGCCAGATAAGTATAGATGATAAAACTAGTAAAAAGAGGAAAAAGGAGACTGTTGAAGAGAATTCCAATTCAAAAAAGCAACGAAAAGAAACTGAATCAGCAGGTGAGGGGAGTGATGAAAGTAATATCAGGTCTGAAGATACAAATTCATCACCGAAACAGTCTTCCAGTAAGAAGAATGAGCTACAGCAGAACAAAGACTCTTCTCCGTTGGCTTCATCTCCATCATCACCTAGCCTGTATGCCAAAAACATCATTAAAAAGAAGGGAGAAGTAGTAGTTTCCTGGACAAGGTAATTTCTGATTTAGTCTGTGTGATTAGGGTTATTTTAAGCTATGTGGTACACTGAAAAGAAGGAAGAAAAGGGTATTTAGCTGATGACTGAAGTTATTTGGTAGCTCTACACCCTTCTCTGAAGAGTGGAGTGGGAGCCTCCTTTTATCAACATGCAGGATTGCTCTGGGAGATTGATGTTCATCACTTCTCCAGATCTCCCAAAGCAAGAGTCCTCTTGGCTTTTGTTTTGAAAGTTTTTGTGCTGAGGTAACAAGACCTACTGTAATGCACTGTCTGTCCTTTTTATTCCCCTTGCCCTTCTTGTTTTTTCTGTCCAAAAATGCCAGCCAGGCTTGGTAGGGGATGAAGGTCCATGATGTTCCTACAAGGCATTTGTGACTGGTGAAGGAGAACAGCTTGAAATTTCCCCCACTGAGGGAAGACATGAGAGCAAACAGTTTTTTGTTTTCAGGTCTGGGCTGTTCAATCTGTGGATATGTACCTGTCAACCATTCAGCTCATATATTCCAGTTTGTAGGATGTGGGTGACAAATGAGATGGCTGTATATGTCAAAAATACGTGCAGAATCATTGTGGTGTATTCTCATTTTTAAGAAACTATAGTTGGCAGGTTTTCTTGGTCTTGCTACAACTTGGTGCAATCAACACTTTATAAAGCATGTTCTAAAATTTTCAGGACAGGCTTTTCTAAACTATAGTTGAGATATAAAGTAAGTTTCTAGGTAGTATTTTAAAAGAAGATCAGTTCCTTTGCAGAAAAAAGACAGCAAAAGCTAATTTGATTTTTTTAATGTGCAAACCAAGGTAGAAGAAGACTTATTATGAATGTGACCAGGTTTTCAGTTTCACAGTTTTTGTTTGTTTTTGAACTGTACCTTTAAAAAAAGACATTCATTTAAATAATTAGTCATTACATTTTTCTTTGAAATTGAAGAAAATAAATATAATTTATTGAAGCATGACAGGTTTCAACCAAATAAAATTACTGTCTATATACATTTTGCCTAAGTTCATTGATGAGAGAATCAGGAAGTTGGTGACACACTTCAGAATAGCCTCAGAATAGGGTTTTTTATTCTCATGTGAACAGTAGATGTGCTCTGAGTATGTTTGTTACATTAAGCCACTTCAAGAAGTCAAACACTTCTCTGGTTTATCTTTGAACATCAGTGGGCCTTAGGTGAAAGCTGCTGTTCAGCCATGCAAACTGAGGCAAGTGCACCTGGAACTACTGACCCCTGCTGAATTTGAGTTCCTCTCAATTCAAGTTTAAATGTCTGCTTTAGAAGCTTAAAATTCTTGACTTTGGTTTGGGACTAACTCTGTTGTAACTATCCCACTTTCCTAATAGGGAAGTGTAATCTCCACTACCACTTGTTTGTACTGACTCTGTTACTCTGTGCTGGTAGAATAGAGGATCCTCCAAAAATTCGTTGCTGCCATTTGAACTCATGTTCTGTAGTTTGGAAATACTCAGAATTTTATATATGCCTGTATGTATTGTTTTGCTTGTGTGCATATACACAACTCTGTGTATTAGTATTTTAAAAATGCATTTCTGCTGTAGAAATGATGACCGAGAAATTTTGCTGGAATGTCAGAGAAAAGGACCGTCGAGCAAAACCTTTGTTTCCTTGGCCACTAGGCTGAACAAAAGCCCAAATCAGGTAGGTGATATCATTCTTCTATTTACTAACAGCAACATTTCTACATTTACAATTGCAGTTGAACAAAAATCTGTAGAGATCTTCTGCAAACCTGTAGTTTTCTTTTCCTTATGTCTTTTGGGGGGGATTCTTGAAGAAAAGAATCATAGGCTCTGCCAGTTGTTACTTCTTAAAAAGTAAGTGCATATTATAGGGGTATTATGGGGATTCCTCAGTACCTAATTGATTGATGCATTGAAACTGCTCCACTCATAAGACAGGGACAACAGGATTATTCTGTTGTTGGATCAGCACTTAGATAAAGAAAGGCAGTTTTGAGAGGCCTGAGGCCTTTGCACACCTGTAATAAATTAGAAAAAGATTAAATTTAGAACTGAGAAAAGATACCATGATTGTGCAGAAAGGACATTTTTAATGAAGATGTTTCTTTTTTTCTTTCATCTTTTAATAAAAAAGTTTCAAAAGACACAGATGTCAAATTTATGTAGAATATTCCCAGAGGTTTCCATATAACTTTATACTTGAGTTGAATTGCTCTCTTAATCTGTATCCTGAAAATCTAGAAAGGGAGAAGCATGTTTGACCATTAGGAGATCCTGCATGATTGCGATTTGGCTTTTAGGATGTTGTGTTGTATGGTTGCAGGGTCTTTGTGAGGTTTAGAAGCTGTTGGGGTGGCTGGCCGAATAAAACAGTGTTACCTGTGCATTTATGCCTCTCTTCCCAGTGAGTTTGGTGGATCACCAATATGCTTTAGCAATATGTATGTAACAATAAGAAATACTAACTTAGAGCTGAATGAGGTCACTATGTCAGCTGTAGCTGCTCATGTTCAGCAAAAAGATGTTTTACTCCAATCTACAGACCAGCTATGTAAAATCTCTTGCGGGCAGATTACTCCATGATGAGCCAAAAATAGCTGAAGCAACAATTGTACAAGAGGGTAGAAAATGACCAATAAACAGTGCTTTTGTGGATTACAAAATAAGCTTTTGTCTTTACATTTGCATCTTACTCATGGTTCTGCCTGGCAAATTCAAGGCTAATTGGCCTTAAAGCCTTCATTTTTTTCCTCCTTGTAGGGAAACCTGTGTTAAACCAGTAGTTGGCTCTAGCTCTCTTTGATTTACCTGGAAGCTATTTCAAATATCAAAGGTATGGGAAGACTACCTAGATCTAGTTAGTCTGTTAATGGTGCTCCTGAAATTCTCCTACTAAGATTTCTTGGAAGCAAATAGTGGTGGTCTTAAAAAAACTTGATGATGTCAGATCAATCTGTTTTGGTAGGTATGGACATGTGGGATCTTAATGATAAGTCTTTTTATATTTTTTCTTTTGTCCTCCATTAGGTTTCAGAAAGATTCAAGCAATTAATGAAGCTGTTCAAGAAATCCAAGTGCAAGTAGACCTTACACCAAGTTACTTCATGGTTACAGAGCTTAGCTGTTACCTGGAGGGATGGACTAGAGTCACTGCATTCGTATGATGGGATTACAGGGACGTATCCAAGTCAGAGTACTAAGTTTGATAAATCCAATGCACTGTTAGTTATTTACTTGTCTGCGTTTCCTCTGCAATTCTTTAACAGAGTTACGCAGAGGGAGCTTCACAAACAAAGTGACTAGCAAAGAAAGGGCTTTGACACTGCAAATGGGGCAGTATCATTTCAAGGGGGTGACATTTCCAGTTAGTTAAATGTGTTCTTTGAGCTGAGACAAGGGTGAGCAGTTGAGTGGGAATGGTGGCTCTTGCTTGGCTTGTCAGAAGTTCTGCATGGGCTGGTGTCAAACTATGATCTTAAAAAGTAAGAGTGCTTTGGAATCCAGTTGGTAGATAATCCTGGAAAATGACAAGTGTGTCATCTTGGTGACCTTGGAATATATTTTAAGAAGTGAGGCCTTTTACTGTAAGACAGGGCAATGACAGCAATGATTCCAAAAGTTGCTTATCTAGTAATTGAATTCTATTGCTCAGGAATAGGTGGATCTTGCAGCTTGTTCTTAACATTTGTGGCAATTGTTCGCTTACTGGAGATTTAATTCTAACAGAATCTGTTTTCAGTGTGTTCAGTCAGTGTGCAGGGTAGCATAAATGTTACTTTACATGAACGCTACTCTGCAAAGGCCATTGTGTTTCTCTGTTCTAAATTACGTCTGGAAAAGGCACTTAATATTTAGGTCTTCAACATAATAAACATTCTGATAAAAAACCCTAAAAATTGAGAACTGATTTTCTTTTAAAAATTATTTTAGAAACAGACCTTTCCAGTTTCATAAAATGTGACTTTTTAGTTACTAACCAGAAGCAAAACTTTTCTGTAAAAACAAGCGTTTTTCAAAAGCTTGTCAACTTGGCATGTTTTGACAGCGATTGCATCTATCTTTACAAATTGTTTAGTGCATTAGAAATTCATTATGTTCTATTTTAAAGAATCTGTTGTAACTGTTTCCAGTTTTACTAGAACATACCTAAAGTGTGTATGTATATATATATATATATAGATCTATACACACACACACACGTTTCATACATACTGCTGTTTTATCCAAAATTTCTAAAAAGATTTTTTTTCTTCTCCCTGAGAAACATTCCTGGAAGTTGCAAGGGTTTTTGTTTAATGAATTCATTGTTTTTAGAGGTTTTATTCTCTGTGGAGGATTGGAATTGCTGTAGTCCTTATTCAGTCAGAGCATCTGCTGAGTTCAGTTAGACTTCATTTAATAGCCCCACCTAAGTGCATTGCCTTTCAACTTGGATTGAATTGGCTCCTTTTTCAGAGTCAAATGACCATATCTTCAATGTCAGCATGTTTTTCTGTTCCCTCTCCAACTAATGGGACAGACTTCTCTTTCTAATAAACCATCAGATAATTTGTCAGTGATGTTGTCACTGACCCCTTTGGAGTATTGTACATGTGACCTGTGGAATGGATTGTCGTGCTGCCAAACAGTGCATTGTCCTTGTTTTAGGCAGTGCTCTGGAAACTGTTACAAGGAGTGACTTGAGTAGGTGATGATGTCAGTTCTGGCAGTCTTCCATCTTACATGCTTGCTTCTGAAATGTTTGCTTTTGATGATCAAATCTCACCTTCCACGCTACGCTGGCAGTGCCTGGTGATTTCAGTGAGGGATTGGTGGACCAACCCATGCTTGTTCTTAACAAACATTTGTGAGAATTGTTAATTTATTGGAGATTTAAATCTAACTGAAACTGTTTTCAGAATAGTCAGTTTGCAGAGAAGTGTTCATGTTTGTGGAAAAGTCAGACTCAGAATGTTAAGAATATTCTTTTAACCATATCCTTAGAGATCAACGTGTGCACAGTACTGAAGGCACTGAGGGAAGTCACTTCTCTCCACTTAAGTGCTTCCTCTCTGCATCAAAAAAGCAGGCAGTATTTTATTACAAAGTTGTTTATTCCTTATCTGTGTTTACTTGCTTTCATATCTGTATAGGTGATGGGGGGCAGGGTTTGACTGTTTTAGTCTAACTTGGGTTCCTGTTTTGTAAAGTGTGAAACTTGGTTAATGTTCTCTCTCTATTGTATCTATGTGTACAGGTTCCTACGTGGTCATGTAAAATATCTGATGTTTGTATATATATATAAATATATGTATAAAAATAGAAAGAGCTTTGTTTAGCCAAAGATGATTTTTTTAACTATATAAAACTACAGGTTTATTTTGTATAAACTAAATAGTTTGCTTACTGTAAGAGCAATACAAAAAATAAAACTGTAAAACTCACACACATGTTCTTGTTGAACAAAGGTTGGCTTGGAGTGGTTTTGTACCATTGTTTGTAATTTATTTCTCCAACAAGAATTTTGATACGTATATGCCAAATGTACTGTATGTAATTCTACAGTCTTCTTTGTGAAACCTCAGGTAAATCAACATATTTTCTAGAACTGTTGGCTAATGGCTTGGCAACTACACATGCTGTGAAGCAGCATTAAAATTTACTTCTGTTAGTTTGTATAAGTGAGTAGCTATGTTGATGTTCTGGCCAATAAACATGGAAGTTGTCAGCTGCTGCCCTGCTGTAATTACTGCTCTGAGTACATACTGCTTATTTCTTAGCGGATGTGACTGGAAATTGGAGAATTTCACGAACTACATAAAACCCTTAAGCCACTTGGGAATCAGGACCTACAGCTTCAATCTTTTTTTGGAAACATTGGGTTAGTGTTGAGGGGAATATTACAAAGGAGAAAGACCTTTTCATATCCATGACCTTTCACTGGAAGAGTGTAGCTGGTGACCCTTTGAGAGCCTTACTCCAACTTGCTACTGAAGAATAGGTCTGCTTGTATCCAACACGTTTTTACAGGATTCTGTTTAGTGGATGTGAGTATTCACAAATTTTCCAGAGTTGAAATTCATAGAGGGGGGTTTGTGGAGATGTGCATGATAGTGAAGTCATAGAGCATTGGGCAGTGAATTTTGAGTGATTCTCTCTAAGGCAAAGTCTGTTGACAGCAAAAGGTGTACATACGACAGTTGTCTTAACTCAGGGCACTTCTCTTAGATGTCAATCCAGCAACCCATAGCTATTTCCAATAAGGCTTTCCTCTAATTGTACTGACTCTAAAACCAGATGCAGAATAATCTTTAGCAATTCATCTTCATGAAGGGAGGCAGCAGTAATAAAGCATGCCAAGGAACAGGCTTAAGGATTTCTTAGAAGAATCTATGAAATCAGTCAAGAGGCATTTCAGGAGCAAAATTTGCCCTGCTAAGAAAGGTGAATAAAGTTTCAGTGGTGGCTGGCTGGTTTCTGTGAAAGGTAATTTGCTCCACAAGGAGCAATTTAGAAGACCCAGTAGTAACAGTACTGTTGATCTGTAGTAAAATGGTAAAACGAGCAAGCTCAAGTGAAATGACTTTTTTATAAGCCAAGGGGTTACTTCTAGACAGTGAGGTTACACTGTACCAGGTTAGTAGTTTAGGTTAAAGCTAAAACTCTGTAGTCTCATCTTTGCATTTCATTATGCCTGTATCTGAATTGCTTTGGCTGCAGCCTGTTGTCCAGCTCACTGCTCCACATCCATTGGCTTCAGGGTTTTGTGATGGGTTCAGTGAGATAGCAGAAAGCACTTGCACTTGCTTGTGGTCATGTCAGAATAGTAAAGTATTAGTACAAGGGGATGATACTGTCTGTGTCATAAGAAGATTACTATTAGTTTTCACATATATGCTTTTCTGGTTTTATGCTGTGTGAATTCCTGGCAAGTGTCGAAAGCTGCAATGCTATAAAATGTGTATTTGGACCTAATATTTGAAGAACTTACTTTGTACAAGCTGCTACTTACAATTTAGAATCATAGAATATCCTAATCTGGAAGGGACCTATGGGGATCCAACTCCTGGCCCTGCACAGGACAGCTCCAAGGATCCCACCACGAGCCTGAGAACATTGTCCAAACACTTCTTGATCTCTGTCAAGCTTGGTGCTGTGACCACTTCCCTGGGGAGCCTGTTCCAGTAGCCAAGCACACTCTGAACAAAGAACCTTTTTCTAATATCCAGCCTAAACCTCCCCTGACACAGCTTCAGGCCATTCCCTTGGGTCCTGTCACTGGGCACCATAAAGAATAGATCAATGTCTGCCCCTCCTCTTCCTCTCATGAGGAGCTTGTAACCGCAATGAGGTCTCCCCTCAGTCTCCTACAGGCTGAACAGACCAAGTGACCTCAGCAACTCTTCATTCGGCTTCCACTCAAGGCCCTTCACCATCATCATAGCCCTCCTCTGGACATTCTCTAAGCCTAATATCTTATATTGTGGCACCCAAAACTGGCCCCAGCACTCAAGGTGAGGCTGTCCCAGTGCAGAGCAGAGCAGGACAATCCCCTCCCTTGCCCGGCTGGCGATGCTGTGCCTGATGCCCCCAGGACACACTTAGCCATCCTGGCTGCCAGGGCACTGCTGGCTCATGTTCAACTTGCCATCAACCAGGACCTCCAGGTCCCTTTCCCTGGCACTTCTTTCCAGCATCTCATTCCCCAGACCGTCCATACATCCAGGGTTGCCCCATCCCAGGTGCAGAATCCTGCTCTCATACACAAGACAGAATGAATACCCCATACTGGATTTGGATACTGGGGTTTATTGAATAACTACCAGGACTAGACCTTTCAGCTTCCTTGGTTGTGATCAGCTCCTGCGCCAGCACCATGTTCCTTGGGTCTCTGCTTCCGAGCAGGGAGGCCACTCCTGGTCCAGGAAAGTCAGGCGTAAAGATGTGCTATATCCCATTGTTCTGCTTCTCACAGTTGCCTATTCCAGTCACTGCTGGCCAAGGTCCCATCTCTCCCATCTGCAGGATATATTCCCTCCCAACACATCCACACACAGAGCCTGTCATTCACACTGTAAGCTGACGCTTGTAGCGAGGGAGTGTCCTGAGCCACCACGGATCTTGTTTATTTCCAAATGCAAAGGACTACGCCACGATCCCCTGCCCCCGCCCTCCTTCCCTTCCACACACAATTAATTATATGGTCCATTAACAAGCTTGTATGGGCAGTCCTTTAACAGCATCAATTACTCTGCTGCTAAAGCAGAAATGCAACAAATTGTCCCTGAACAGTCCACTGTCACTTGCCCTGTCCCCTGAGAAAACCAAAACCTTAAACCAGGTTGCTCTGAGGGCAGAGTGAGGGAGGCAGCCTGTGGCTCTGGTGCTGTGACCTGCCAAGGGGGACAAGGGGTGGGACAGAAACCTGCTTGGGAGCTGCTTCTGCGGTGAGCGGCAGAGCTCATTCTCTGACAGGATGGACACATCACAGGTGCTGCAGCTCTTGCCCCTTTTTCAAGTTTTCACATCCAGCAGAGGTGAAGAGGCTGCTCCTGAGAAACACCTGGGCACTGTGGAAGCTGCTGGAGATGTCAGGTGAACAACATCTGCTGAGGGAGCCCAGAGCACCCAGGCCTGAGTCAAAGGTCTGAGACAGCTGAAACAGCAAGGAAAAGCCTTGGGGACTTGGTGACCAGATTTGGAAAGGAGAGACAGGAAAATAAAATGTCAATGACACGTACATGAGAATATATGGATGAGAAAGGCCTGTGGAGGTATGGGTGGTTTGGATGAATATTTACACAGCTCTCGTGAGTGGAAACTGTAGCCCCACTGCCCCACAGCATTTGTTTGTAATGTGTGCTTAAAGCACACGTCTGCTGTGTTAGGCTGAGGCTAGAGGAAAGGTGCTGTAGCCACCTCATCTGCTGCAGGGCAGGGCTCTGAAGCCGTCTCCAAACAGGGAGACACACAGCTGGTGCGAGAGAGAAGGATGCGATGATACATTGGAGTTAATTCCAGATTGGAGATAATTCCAGAGAAGAGGTGGGGCTGCTGTCTTTTGGAAACTGGCCACTGGTTGGTGGAAATATCTTTAGGGAGAAGAGTCTGAAACAGATATCACTCATGTCCCTTACAGAATGGAAGAAAAGGGCCAGAAGTTCCACAAGAAGAGAAGAAAACATGAGTATTTGGAATTTCCATAAAATTTAGGCCTTGGCCTGGGCAGGACTAGGCAATAGAAGGCCTTAATTTCAGCAATTCAGCTCTGGTGGCTCCAATGTCTCACAAAATCCCTTTTTGACAGCTCACCTTCCTTTTTTAAACCTTGTTTTTCACAGATACGAGTTCTGAATGGGCTGGGGGGTGGTTCTTCAGCCCACCTGCTGAAGGGTTACTGTGCTGAAAGCCTGTGTTTCTAACTCAAGACTCCAGTCACAGTTCCTGTGGCCTCCATTTTCAAAGGCTCAGTCTAACCCATCCTAAATTAACTCACCAGGCAACAGAGTATGAAATCGGACATGACCGATCGATCCTTGAGCATTGATTCAAAGCGAAACTAATGGAATGTAAAGAAAATGTAAGACCCTATTGTACTGTAAAGGCTACCTATTTAGCCATTTTACAAAATAAAATTTCATTTAGGAGCTGGGTGGAGGCATAAAGTTTGAAGAACTGAGTAAAACAAGGCATAGGGACTTCACAAACTGCTGCCATACAGATTGAGCCTTGGGGGAATGGCTTTGTTAGATGCCACTGACTAAAATAATTGCATGATAATTTTGGCTAGAGGCACCATCCTATCATCTGATGATTTTTAAACCGTGCATGAATAGTTTAGACAGAGTGATCTTGCCATCCAGCTACACAGAACCGAGAAGCCCGTTCAGTGCACCACGTCTATGCTTTGGCTCTTGGGGAAAAGAAAAAAAAGAAAAAAAAAAGAGATGTCCTAGCGCTATCGAAGAAAGGTCTCTGAGAAACAACAACAAACAGTGCTGCATGCTCCTTCTGCAATGCTCTAAGAGACTAACCAAGGGCTTTCTCCTAAGGTAAGTGGCAGAAAAATAATTCTTCCTAAGGCAGTATGGAGCAGGCAGGTCCCTGTCTGACTTGAAGCAATGCAAATTAAACATATGAGTACTTGCATCTTAACATTTAACTTCTTCTGACGAGAAATTTAAAGTTTAACAGTGCTTTTCCACACCTCAACTGATGAAAACCTGGCATAAATGTAATATAGAACTGATTTGAATAGTGGCAAATGACCAGATGAATTTTAAAGAAGTAACAAAATCAAAGAATAAAGGAACTTCCTCCAAGAGAACTGGTGGATTTCCATCTGGTTCTAACTGATTATATGCATGAGTTTTTATTTTTTGAAATAACCATATAAAATACTTGGGCAGACACAAAGGTAGTGAGATAGTATAACGAGAAATGTCTCAGGTATGTACTTCTATACTAAAAATCGTGTATTTCTAGTCTACAACACTAGTAGTATAGAGTAGGCTGTACTACCAGAGTTTATAGTCTACTAGTATACTGGAAATAACAATATCATTGATATTTGAGATTACTCTCTTACAGTAAACTGAAATAACTCTGTTACACAGAACTCAAGACCAGGGGAAGGGAAAAAATTGGAAAAATTCGAAGCACATTGCTATGACAAGGCTGTGAAGTAGTTTGGGCTGATTTCTTAGAAACTCTGGCTTTTGTGGCTCTAAACTAACTTCTTTATTTTATACACAACATTCACTGTGCCAATATTTATACTGTGGTTCTACCAGTGCAGAGCTGAGGGAAGTGTCCTGGTATCAAAGGCTCACTTAGAGGGTGAATTATACCGTTCCTACAATTACATTACTCTCCTCTGCTGGCTTTTATGATGCAAAGGTGAGGATCTAGTTACTTAAATACTGATAGAAACAACTTAAGAAACAAAACTCTGCAGAGCCAGAGTGATATGTTTATACACCTCTCTTGCCCCGAATACTTACATCCACTTTCTGTCCCAGAACAGACAATGACAGTGCCTATTGCTAGAGGAATGTTAGCATTTCATCTTTGGGATTAAAACATATCTCCTTTCCCCTTTTATTCCTGAATTTACATTGTAGCATCACACTTGCGGTTTTGTTGTTTTGTTGGGTTTTTTTGCTGAGTCTATCAATTTCCATGAGGGATCAGCCATTAGCAAGGCAGCAAATACACCTAAAGCTCCTTTGCTTAACTGTTTCATTGGACTACAAAAATTATTTCTGCCTTTTTGTTTTCTTCATGTGTCTTGTTTCAGTGATGTAAGTGGGAGGGAAGGAGTGGGGAAACAAGATATTCTGGGTGCATTACAGCACGTAAGAAATTGCTTGACTGGATTTGTTTCCTTAGCCAGTTCCATGTGTGAAAAGGGACATTCATTGTGAAAATTCAAATTGGCACAGAAAAAATAATGCCAGAAATTTAATAATAAAATCTGTAGGATGCCTATGCTGAGAATTACTTCACTGCTGGTTCCAACTGAAAATCTTTATTTGCAGTGTGGATAAATACAGCCTTGAAGCAGAATTTAACTATATGGGATCATATCATAAAGCAAGCTGTATTAACAATGGTGATATCACCCAGCTATGCTTTCATTTAAATACATGCAAGATTTTGGCCACATCAACCAGCCACTTTCAAAAGAAAGCTTAGAAACTGTACTTTACTAAAGGTTGTGGTTTAGTGGAATTTGGGAAGTTTTGAAAGTATAGTAGCATAAAAAAATTAAAGTGCAAACCCTAAGGTAAATATTATCTCAGTTGCTTTCAATAATTTATTGTCATATTACTAGAAATGGTTCCAGGGACACAACACCAAACATATTGTTCATTCACAAATAAATAGTAAAATATCTTACATTTCAATTCCCTACATTACCTGAAGCTCCAAAATAGTTTCAAACGAAGCTTGTAAATCAAGTATCTGGTAGCAGAACATAGACCAATTTGCTTCTGAATCAAAGATTTTCTGGGAAAGATGTAGTTAAAAAGATTTTCACACACTCACTGTTAAAAGCCTCCACATTGTTCCATTATGTAATCCCTGATTTCATTATCTCATATGTTAAAATTTATAATTAAGACGAAGTCTTGGTGGTTCAGTAAAACTTGATGCATAAAAATAAAGGTGTTAACCCTAGGAGCATCCAGTTTATTGATATTATGCTAGAACTGAGACTGCAAATGTACAGCTATGTGTAAATCAGCTACATATTTGTAGTTTTAGGAAGCCAAAAGGGAAACTTGTGAATTTTTACCATGGTAGATGGGAAAATACTGGATAGATGGCACTAATATTGCTACTACTTTGGGGTAAAAAATTAAACTTTTTCCTTAGTCACAGTTATAGGACACTGCTCAAAACTTTATCCAACAAATTAAAGCCAAGAACATTATCTATTTTGGCAAAACTACGGCAAATCCGTAGTCAGTGTGGAATGGAGTGGGTATAGAATTAAACTGTAGCTGGCAAAGGATTTGCAAAATGGGAAAAAATGCATCTTCATTTCTAGTGGGAAGAAAATAATATAAAACTATGGGCAGTTATGAAGTTCTGTGGTTTACAGCTGAAATCAATCTCTCTTAATTTTAAAATAATCTCACATTAGCATCTTTGACCAGTAATCATGAAGTTTGAATTCATTTAAAGACCCAGTAAGTACAAAATAATGATGAACTTCTATGAGCTCTCCTGCTATCAGAAGAATGTGATAAGAATGCGAAAGACATTCATTACAACAAAAAAAAAAAAACCAAAACAACAAAAAAACCCCCAACCAACCAACCAAAAAAACCCCTAAAAAAACCTAAAATAAAAATGGTCATTTCCAAAAGAAATCCATCATTGTATGAAAATAACTTTTTTTTTTTTTTTTTTTTTTTTTTTTTCAGACATGAACTTCTGACCATGGGGGACTGGAACTTGTTGGGCAGCATCCTTGAAGAAGTGCACATCCACTCCACCATAGTCGGCAAAATCTGGCTCACAATCCTGTTCATATTCCGGATGCTGGTGCTGGGAGTGGCTGCTGAAGATGTCTGGGACGATGAGCAGTCGGAGTTCATCTGCAACACAGAGCAACCCGGCTGCAACAATATCTGTTATGACAAAGCCTTCCCCATCTCTTTGATCAGATACTGGGTGCTGCAGATCATATTTGTCTCCTCCCCATCCTTGGTGTACATGGGCCACGCGCTCTACAGGTTAAGGGCGCTGGAGAAAGAGCGACAGAACAGGAAAGCTCACCTGCGGGCTCAGCTCGAGGACCTGGAGCCCATGCTCGAGGAGCACAGGAGAGTGGAGAGAGAACTGCGTAAGCTGGAGGAACAGAAGAAAGTGAATAAGGCACCCCTGAGAGGGTCCCTGCTGCGCACCTATGTCCTACATATCCTGACCCGGTCAGTGTTTGAAGTGGGCTTTATGATAGGTCAGTATCTTTTATACGGGTTTCACATGTCCCCCCTTTACAAATGCACTCGGCCCCCTTGCCCTAACACGGTGGATTGTTTTGTGTCCCGACCCACAGAGAAGACCATCTTTATGGTTTTCATGAACAGCATCGCCGCCGTCTCCCTCTTCCTCAATATCCTCGAAATCGCCCACCTGGGCATCAAGAAGATCCAGAAGAGCCTCTGCGGGCAGCCGCAGTGGCCGGCGGGCCCCGCCGAGGAGGTGCCCAGCGTGTACAACTCCAAGAAGAGCTCGGTGGTGCCGCCGCCGCCCTGCCTGGCCAGCAACGCGTCCCCGCCGCGCCCCGCGCCCGCCCCGCTGCCGCCGCCGCCGCCCGCGCCCGCCGCGCCCGCGCCGCCCCCGGCCCGGCAGCACCGCGGGCAGCTCCGGGGCACGCCGCCGCCGCGCCGCCGGCACCACGGACAGCACCAGCCGCCCTCCTCCAGCAGCGAGGAGGCGCCGCGGGCCGCCCCGGCGGGCGGCGGGCCGGGGGCGGCGGGAGCGGCCGCCGCCGCCCGCCGAACGCCCCGCAGGCACAGCCGGGTGAGCGCCTGC
Source organism: Acanthornis magna (assembly GCA_036785705.1). NCBI lineage: Eukaryota > Metazoa > Chordata > Aves > Passeriformes > Acanthizidae > Acanthornis > Acanthornis magna. Next base: position 17,053,173 of record JAWUZG010000032.1, read on the forward strand.
CGGGATCTGGACGAGGAGCGCGGCGACTCCCCGGACAGCGGGCACTGCCCGGGCACCCGCAAGTCCAGCTTCCTCTCCCGCGTCCTCACCGGGAGCCGGGCGGGCAGCGACAGCGAGAGCACCGCGTCCCGCGGCGGCTCCGGCCCCGGCCCCGGCCTCGGCCCCGGCTCCGGCTCCGGCTCCGGCTCGGAGGGGAAGCGCCGCTCGGAGGGCGCGCTCAGCCCGCCGCCCGCCGCCGCCTCGGGACGCCGCGTGTCCATGGCAAGTAGCGCCCGGGGCAGCCCGCGGGAGGGGGGCGGCGGGGGCAGCCGGCAGCCTGGGCCGGCCCTGGGGAGGAGGGGGCGAGCCAGGGGGCAGGAAGGCTCGGGCAGGACTTCCAACGCAGCCCCGGCGCCTCGCGGCCTCCCGGACAAAGCCAAGCTCCCAAACGCTCGGCCTCCTTCTGCAGTGAAAGCAGGAACACCGCCAGGGTATTGCTGAGTCCCGAGGAGCTCTAAGTCACCGAATCCCAGCTTCTTTATACTCATTCCATCATCCCAACGAGCTCGAAGAGGATTGTCCCAGGGAAAACTTCTGCAGCTCCAGCCACTGTAAGAAAGAGAAGTCTCGAATGCATTGAGTTAAATGAGACAACTTCTCTCAGTTTCAGGAAGTTTGTCCCAGAGGCGACCTCCAAAATGAATAATTGTTCAATGAATAAATCAAAAGCTCTACATATACATATAATCAAAAGCCCCACCAAATAATTGCAATGCCAGAGCCAACGACTACAGAATTGCTTTTTCAGCAGCTCTTCCTTTTCTTTGGCCACATGCTCTAGGCTTGTTTACAGTCATAATGTTGACAAGACGGAGTGCTTGCATTCAAGAATCAACAAGGCTTTCTTAAAAGTTATTCGAATTCTGATTGCCTCAGATCACAGGTTTTGTCCTTTGAGAGCTTAGAGGCTCCTTTACAATTGCTTGCAGTAGCAAGCCTATAAATACCTTTTTATAGGGCCTGTAATAAACAAGATTACTTTACACAATGTTCAAAGTCATAGATTCTGTTCAATTTTTTTTCCTCACTCTTCCTAACCCCCCTTTGCCCCCCCCCTTTTTCCTATATACAAAACAAACAAAACCAACCAAGTTCAAATCTTTTGTGGTAAGAAACACAGCACACTGTGACACATTGTTCATCCAAAAACTGTTTGTGGGTTCCAGTTTTCATGGGGTTACAGCTCCCACAATAAGCCAGTCAACATAAGTCCTGTTAAATTGTCACTTTGGTGCATTTTAACCACTTTCCACTTCAATCTTTCTAATACAAGGAAAGGGCCTAGAGCCTAATCCGTTGATTTGCTGGGTTTTGATACTCAGACAGAAAGCTCTTAAAAAAGGTGAAATGCAGAAATTATTCAAGCAAGACAAAATTTCAGCAGCACCTGTTGAGAACTCACCAAAGTTGCTTGGCAGCTTTTCCTGGGTAGTGACAATGACTCTATCTTCCAGGGGAGATCTGCAGAGAAATACAGTCAGTTTGCAAAGCAATGTCATTACTCTTGAAAGTAACACTTTTCCAGCATGCTGTCTTTGGAGATCATAATGTATAGGACTTGTGCTAGCATTTTAAAATGTGACTCATGTAGGTATGCTACCTGGTGCTTCCTGCTCACAGCACACAATATTTAAAAGTAAGTGTACTTCTAAATACAATTGAGTCAAGATTTTGGCAAATGCACTTTATTCTGGCACTGTTGCAGCCTTTCATGAATGCTGATTTCAATAAACAACTATGCTGGTGCATCATAAATACATTGAACCTGGGCATTAAAACTTGAATACTTGTCCAGTCTTTATTCCCCAGTGCCAATATTAACTATTTAATCTGGCCAGAGGCACTCAGCATTGGTTTGATTTGTTTTAACTTGATTTCCAGAAGACAATCATCACGTATTTTTGACAGAATCACACAATGATTTGGGTTGGAAGGGACCTTAAAGATCATCCAGTTCCAACCCTCACCCTGTCAAGGGACACTTTCCACTAGACCAGGTTACCTAAAGCCCTATCAAGCTTGGCCTTGAACATTGCCAGGGATGGGGTGTTCACAGCTTCTCTGGGTAACCTGTTCCAGCGCCTCACCACCCTCCCAGTAAAGAATTTCTTCCTACTAAAGTTATTATCTTTCATTTTAAAGCCATGATTAGATTTATCTGTGTGATAAGAGCATTCAAAAGCTATTGATACTATCTTTTAAAAAAAGTACTTAAAAGTAATTGTATTAAGAAATTCCAAATGAAGCATACAAAAACATTACTTCCTGCCATCCCTGATTAACAGTCACTCGCAACAGTAATGCAGAGAAAGGACAGACACTTTTTAATATAACAGTGAATCCACATGCACAAACATACTCTAAACAGCCAAAATACAGTCTGTTCTAACCTGGATTTTACTAATCTAAGCTGGGTAGCCTAACAGCAGAATTGACACTGTTCTTCAGTTTTCTTTGATAACTTCCCCAAACTATCATCTTTAGTTCCATACTGGTTCAAATTTTTTCTTTTTCCCTTCATCCACACCATTCTGCCAGAATTTGTCTGCAGCATTCTTTGTATTAGGTTCAGTGAGAGAGGAGTATCAACTCAACATTGAAAATATCACTTTTTATACCTCAATAACCATTCTAGCAACCTCCAACCAAATGCATACCCACATTCTGTGGTACCCACAGCAGGACAACTGCAGCTGCCCACAACCATCGTAGTTATCTTCTTAGCTGAAAGAAAACCTCAGAGCTACACAAAATCAATCCTTCTGACACCGCAAGAGTCTTCAGACAAGGCAACGGCACTCTGTGAGTCATGACACTGAAAGCACCAAGCAAGTCCAATGGTACAGTTTATGGATGCTTGACCTTCAGCTGGTGATGAGGTTTTTTCTGACAGGCATTATCAATGCCATTTCCACACCAAAACTGAATCTCTAACAAGTAGATAATAATTATTAGGGACAAATAAAAGTTTTAAAAGTTACTTCTCATAGTGCATTGCACCCTCTGGATCAAACTATGAAGACCAGGTGGCGGATAGTAATTGGCCAAGTCATATAATGGGATTTTTTTGTGAGTACAAAACTGCATCTCTCAAAGAGAACAGGAAATTCCTCTAAGGACTCCCTCTTTGGAGAAAATGTTACTTTGGACCTTTAAGAGAGAATGCATTTAATTCTTCACTGGAAACCCTTATGAAACAGCACAGTAGGATATCGAATACAAAATGCATGTTTGGCTATCAGGATTTCTCAACTTTTTCAGACTTCAGTTCAAACCAGACCAGCTCTATATGTATAAAAGCAGAAATGTTCTTCCTGTTGGTAGGATTTATACAGACCAACTATGTTTGGCCACAATGCAAACTAAAAGGCTATTTAAAACTTCCTCATCTGGAATTGGTGCAGATGAAGAACCATTTCATCATTTCACATCTGACTGCAGCATAAAACCCTGAAAAAAATATTTACATTCCAACTGTTTAGTTTTACACACAAACCATTCACTCTTCATGTTCTATTCAGTTTCTTTCACACTGCATTGTCCAAAGTTAATCATTATTCAGACCAGGAAGCCAAAGTGAAAGGGACAGAAAACCTAAAAAACTTACTTGGTTAAAGATTTATTGCAAAAAAACCCCCCCTTTTTGAGCCAATGCTGGTCAAGCTTTAGGTTTATTAGATTCTGAGGATAGACCACCAAAACTGGACCTTCGAGCATACAGCAAAGCAGAGGTGCATGACATGAGGGTTATTTCCACCCAAACACAATGACAAGAGAGTTGCTGACTATATGGATGAGCTAATCTCAATATAATGTTACAAAACTCTGCACTGACAGAGGCATCCAGCAGCTGTGTACAGCTGAAGCCAGATTATCTGCAAGTCTCCGGATCTTGGTCCTGAGGACCACAGTCAGCATGCGTTGAAGTGACAGAAAACATTTTTTCAGAACTGTCTCCTAGAAAAAAATTTCCAAGGCTCCCTTTAGAGGATGCATCTTAGAGAATATACAGTATCTTTTCTTCTAAGAGATATTGTGGGTGCACACACAGTTCTGCCCTAATGTTTGCATCTCCCACCACATTTTAACTTTTATTTAAGGGGAGATATAGCTACGGAGCAAAAGGGCATCTTCTGCATGGTTCTCAGCTGCCAGACTCCCTTAGGCAAAGCAGGTCTTAAATGGCAGCTTTTCATACACAACTGAGTGAAAATTCACTGAATTTAGTGTATCCACAATCATAACTCACAGCTGGGAGCTGCATCCACAAAGGTGTGTAGGAATTATGTTCCTGTCAATAGGACTCTGCACATGAATTATATTACAAGGAAAAAACTCTCATAACTTGTACCAGTCAGGGTCTTGACTAGTGGATAACACATGCTTAAGCCTGGTAAGATTAATAGACTGATGCAGTCAAAGGTCAGTATATAACGAGTACAGATACAATCTGTGGTCTCTTAAAAACAGGCAGGGCCAGGAATTACAGCCCAGAATAGGCACCTGGCTCTCGGAGCATTGACCTGAGGGGTATTGTCTCACAGCCTCTGCATGCAAGACTGTGTGAAGCCATTAGGACCATCGAATAACTCTCTTTTTATCTCTGGGGGCATGAAAAACAGATCTGAGCAATCCAAATGAACAATTAGAGAAGACTTACCTCCAAAGTCACCCTTTGCCAGAATCAAGCAGTCTTCCTCCTCACCTGTTTTCTGCAAACCAGGGAATGATTGCAGAACATCAGACAGCTCAGCTGAGACGACCACAGCCTGACGTTTCATCTTCAGAGTGTCACGGTGTCATCCCAACTCAACAGCTGAATGCAAGCATTTCTACAAAAGCTGGAGACTGTCTGGTATTTCATTGCTAGCTGCATTTGAAGTCTTTGCTAGCCATGCTTCCTGCCTTTCTAAAGCAGAGGATTCCAGTTGCATGCCACCTGAGCATGTCCAGCATCGGTTCTTTTTGGTCTCTATCTATATGGTAGTTTTCTAAAGAATTCTGTGGTGTGCTCTAAAACATAGGAGTTTTAATTTGGTTAACTGTGATTGGGAATATTTACACCAGATTGGCAACTCTCTTCACTAAGGCACCAACTTTCAGATGGCTTGGAATTAATTGTCACATTTGCAACCCATGCCTAAACCTGTGTTAAGAGAACAGCTGTGCTCGTGCTCTTGCTAGACTACCCAAGGGTATTTCAAGAAGATGGGGGGCTTGGCATCATCTAGTGGTTGTGTTTCTTCACAAAGCCATGATAAGTTCCTAAATCACAAAACAAAACTGGAAATCATTGGAAGATGCATAATGTTCTTAGCAACTGAAATTACTGATCAAGATTTTCAACTGAATTAGATCAAGATTTTCGTAAAGAATTAGGCATTTTAGGCACTCCAGAATTTTGTTTTTCAAGGAGTGTTGCATCTTCCCTATCCTCTCCTCCAGGGAGCCCTGAGCTTTCACAGCCTCATTTTTCTAAGTCTCTGGTTTTGGCGACAAAGTAACCAATGTATCTTTTAAAGCAAGGCCCCCTTGTCAGAGTGAATGAAGGGGGTGAAATTGATAATGAAACAGAGGGGGACACTGATGCTCTCAGATTGCAGAATGGGTCTGAGATAGGGCTGCTATTTGTTTGCAGAAATGAAAACCTCCAGGGCTGAAATCCTGGCTCTGTCAAAGTAGAGAAAATTTTACAATTCACTAGGTTTGGTTTCCCTCGCTGCATTGCTCTTTCATTCCTCTATGTTGTTCAATTTTTTCCCTGCTTCTCAATTCTCCGTTCAGCTTTGAGCCTCCTACCCACTGGGAAAACACTCCATAGTGAGCAGGATAAGGAAGAGAAAGCTGCTGTTCAGCATGAATGCTTGCCATCTTCTTCAGAACAGGGCATGTTTACTCAACCTTTTAACAACATGTAAGGAATAAATATCCACTCATTTAACTAGCTGCTCACCTGCTCTTGCTTCTGGGGCTGGAACAGCTTGATAAGAGTGAAGGTGCATTGAAATAACAAACCTGATAACCACGGAGGAGTTATTTATACAGCTGAGCTCCACCAGGAAAATCTACAGGTGGGGTAAGGGACTGGCAAAAGCCTGTGTTTCTCAAGGGTTTTTGAGAATCCTTAAAGATATTCACATTTACACCTGCTGGTAACTACTGCTGGTTTTGTACAGTTTTTTTAGTGTAAAGACCTCTTCAAAAAAATAAATAAATTCCACAGTACTTGTATTTTATTTTGCCCTGGAGCACTCAGAATAAGCTTGTGGTGATGACAGCAAGTGTACCAATTATCCTGAGAGAGCCACTTGGCCACCCAAAGGTGTCCACCTTGCTGTCCACCACTTGCACAAACACAGATAAACTTTGGGGGCCAGCAGCAGTTGAACACTAATTGACCTCTCTAAGGATTTGTGCAGCAACAAACAAGTAAGCTGCATATTACAAAGTGGAACTTGCTTAATTGGGTCCATCTTTGAAAGGTCTTAAAGAATTCAAAAATACACAAACCTCCTTAACAGGTAGAGCTCTAGGATGGATTCACTGATTTCAAATTACTAAAACACAGAATCATAGAATCAGAATGGTTTGGGTCATAAAGGATCTTAAAGACCATCTAATTCCAACCCCCATGGGCAGGGACGCCTTCCACTAGACCACGTTGCTCCAAGCCCCATCCAACCTGGCCTGGAACACTTCCAGGAATGGCATGTCCACAACTGCCCAGAGCAACGTGTTCCAGTGCCTCATCACCCCCACAGTAAAGAATTTCCTCCTAATACCTAATCTAAACCTACTTTCTTTCAGTTTAAAGCCATTACCCTTTGTCCTATCACTGCATGCCCTTGCTAACAGTCCCTCTACAGCTCTGTTGTAAGCCCTCTTTAGGTACTGGAAGGTGATATAAGGTTTCTCTGGAGACTTCTCTTCTCCAGGCTGAGCAACCCCAGTTCAGCCTGTCTTCATAGGACAGGCGTCCCAGCCCCTCTGATCATCTTCCTGGCCCTCCTCTGGACTTGCTTCAGCAGGTCCATGACATTCTTATATTGGGGTCCTAGAGCTGGATGCAACACCCCAGGTGAGGTCTCACAGAAGCTGTTTAGAGAGGGAGAATCACCTCCCTCAACCTGCTGGTCACACTAATGCATTAATGTATTTATTTTGGTTTAAAAGGAAGGTGTTTCCCCTCTTCCCACCCTCCCATTAGCATTGAACAAAGCCCTACAAGGTAAGTATGTTGTCAGCTAAACACCAGATTCCCTTAACTATGTATGTGTCTGGGTTAATTACTATGACAGTATTTCTTATTCTCCTTTAAGCCAATTCAGTTTCGTGCTTTCTTTCTCTTGTTACCTTTCAGAGCATGCTCCTAGAACTATCATCCATCATGAAAAAGTAAGGACATTCTAAGGAGAAGAAATAAACTAAGGGATTGAGCACAAACTGCCTTCAGCAGAGAGATAAAAAGCAAATTTTCTGTTGCTATGTTCCCTTCTCCTGCTGCTATAATGCTAAATTGATAATACAGTTTAAAAAAGCAAACGTTTTATTCCTCCATTTCATGCCAATCCCAGCTGTACTGTACTCTGACTACTGGTGTTAATGGGTAGCTCTCTCCACGACTCAAGATTTCTCTCACGTAGGCTGAGCTGGATCTTGTCAGTGTGTGCTGCCACTGCAGAAACAGCCTTGTGTCTTTGGGGGAACGTTTTGGGATGCACAACTTGTTGTGCATGCTGGTGGTGTTCATATCAGAAACCAGCCTGATCCACAGACCTTCAAGGTAGCTTAAGACCCAAGACACCTACAAGAAAGGAACAGTTTGATTTGAAAGTAACCTGGAAGGCTATGTGGCCTCTATCTCTACAGACTTCAGCAGTCGATGAAAAAAAAGCCAGAGGAAACACTGATGGAATCTGAAAGGACAGAAAATTAAAGAGAGAAAAAAACAGCTGAAGAATTATCTGCTGCTCATCTGCCTATGCTAATGCAATCCTCAAACTCAGACAGAACCTTTCCATGCTAATATAGCCTCCTCATAGCTAATGCTTTTGGATTCAGAACCGAAACTAAGAGATATCAGACAATTTACTTTAAGTGCAAAACATCTATACTTTTCAGTTTGCTGTTTGAGAAGATCACAACGTGATCACGAAGATCTTATTTGCTTCACAGTCTTATTAATTCATACGGAAGAACCAAAAGACAAGCAAAGCCAGAAGGAGCTCATTTCAGTTGGCAAGGACAGCCTAGCTCTGGAGGGCTGTATGCAGCCCAAGGAAGCAGCCCAAGAAAGTAGCTCTTCCACTAGTGTACCTGGAAAACAAAGCACCTTCTTCTGACTGTCCCTGATCCTGGTTTTGGCCGCATACTTTAAGCAGTTTTTATTTGTCAAGCTTATTACAGTTCACATTCACTATTACCTCAGCAGGGAGCAATGCCTGGAACAAGTTTGTTTGCTATGCAGCCTTCCCTGAGCATAAAAATCGCCCATGACTTGACAACTTTAAGGCAAGGCTAGCAGAAAGCACGACTGCAGGAAAATAAGTCAAGCATAAAGATTGCAGTGTTTTGGTTTTTTTTCTAGTGCACGATTTACATTCCTATTTTGCCTCACTAAAAACTCATTGACAATTTACCTGTTCATTTTTTAGTATTTTAAGGCTAAAAAAAAAAAAAAAAAAAAAAAAAAGAAATACTTGAAATGGTGGCCATTAAATGCCAGCAACAACTGAGGGATGGAGAAACAGCTTTGCTAAAGTACTTTGTCTACTGCCAGGCTGTGTAGACGCAGTGGATGAAACATCTTCTGACAGATTCGATGGGGTGGGAAGCCTTCTTTATATATGCTCAACAGAAGATTAAAAAAACTGAGTAATGTAACTGGAAAGTAATGGTTGATTTTCTTCCATGAGAATTTTAAGACTGAAACACAGGCAACTTTCACTACTGCAGACGGAGGAGAAGGCAGCTTGCATCTCTAAGGTTGGTGGCCCAGGGAAGGCAATCCAGGGTCTCCTGTCTGGTGATAAAAAAGCCTGGGGACTTCCCTCTAGCAGCTTGCCCTCCTCCCCACTCCACAGGGGATCATCCCAGCAAGTGTGTGGGCTGGGGTAGGACAATTGGTCACGCCATTCCCCTTCCCTGGGTCTCCTCCTGCCAAGCTGTTGAGCAGGCTCCCAGCTTTCATCCGACACAAGGGGAGAGGTGGTTCATGTGGGAATCCCACAGCACGAACACCCCCTGCTACACTCTGTGCCCTACTTGTGGTAATAGAACCTAAAGCTGTTGTAATTTCTTCATTTCTTTCTGGCTTTCCTGATAAAGGTCTATGGCACAAGTTTCCTTTTTCAGAAAGGAACACGACAGAGATTTTTCAGCTGTTTTGCTCCTACAGAAACCCTTCGCAGTTTCTCTCAGGTCTTCCTTAAAGGGGAAACAAACCTCAGCCTCTTCCCTTACTTTCCAACAAGTACACTGGTGCTTTAGAAGACCAAAACAAAGACTGAGCAGAATTGCCTTAAGTCATGGACTAGGGGAATGGGCATAGATATGGCTTATTTGATCTTCCAAAAAACCTGATTTCGTGTTTGCAATGAAACACCATGGGCTGTTCCTGCAGATCAAATGTAACTGGATCCCTGGATCAAAGGCTACTAGTGAATTAGCAACAGGACCACGTGACGAGGTCTCTTCATCAGTCCAGAGACTGACCTGGCAGTAACAACCCCATCCAACTTACCCTCCTGAATCTCACCTACAACCCGCGTGTTAACCGAGCCCTGCAACATCGATTTCAGAGTCAAGATGAGGCAATTTACAATACATAATGATATGTCTTTATTTCATCAACAGAAATGGTGTCTAGACAAAATTCAGTTAACACTAGCAATTCAAATGAATGAAAAGGGTTGGGTGGTTTTTTTTCATTTTTGTTTTTTTGCACAATACTGTATTTACAATGAGTAAATGACATTTTAAATTCATTAGTTCATAGCAATGCTTTCTTCCAAAAAGGTAAAAATTCTTAGTAACAGAGAGTAAGCATCAACAGCCACCTCATTTATTTATACAATAAAAATCACAAGAAACCACAGTCACCTAGAAAAAAAATAAAGACAAGCTTAAGAACTAGTACAATAAAATGATGCATTGAATTAAGTTACATTAATCGCATAGAATTTGTGTAAAAAGTATGTAGAAAAAACACCTGATGTAACCTGTTACAGTCATTGACCAGTTATGAGAGGTACAGAGGGTTATACAGGTAGATATGTGTGAAAACTGTCCATACTGTTTGACCTGGGGAGGAAGAGAAGAGGGGTTGCACCCCCTTGCATACACTGATAAAACCCTGTTTTGAATATGGCCTCTGAAGTTTGTAAGGCATATATAAGAGGTGCACTTGTAACCAACTGGTTCTGGAACAAACTCTTAGGGCATCCCCACCCTTGAAATCAAAGGTGATGCTCGGAACTTTGAGTAAACAACCACGCACCGAATATCTCCAAAGTGTTTAGTATCATTCCTGCTGGTCTGAGGGATCCAGAGAGCTTCAGGCAGAGCAAACGCAGTAGTGAGAACAGGACTGAAACCATGCACGTTTCTCTCGAGTACATCGCAGAGGCAAGGTACCACTGGCCCAGGCATGGGTCGCCAGCCACAGCCCCCAGCACGGGGCAGCTGCTCCCTCCTCTGCCCACATCCCAGAGCGTGGGCTCCTCTGGCTGCAGGGATGAGCCCACCGCTGACTGCAGCCCCTGCTTGGCTCCCCCCAAAACGGGGGGGGGGTCGTTTGGTTTCGTAGCCTGGGAGCGTCTCTGCTTCTAAGCAATCAATGAAATCAAACACTGCCAGTTGCCATTTCTATTTTGGGATGCTAGTTTCTTTCTGCATGCCCTTAATTAGCCAAAAGGGACAACAGTGGCACTGCATGAACCACACGGTGACTTTCACTTATGGCAAGGGCTCTGCCCACAATCACTTAAGTTTGTACAAGAATAGGAGTCATCTAGCTGGCTTTTTAGCAGTTGTTTGCTTGGGGTAATGAGCTTATAAAAAGATATTTTTAGCATTCCTTCCTGCCAAAAAGTGATTTTGTTTGCAAAATTGGCAATATTATCCGTGTAATACCTTAAAATGCATATCAATAATTGACTTCAATATAAATAATACCTATCTTGGTGGAGTGTAGGAAAATACTGTACACTTAGTCTTTGCAAGTAATGCCATTAAAATTTTGAGAGTAAAGGGAATAATTATTCTACAGACCACCAACAATAGATCTTTTAAATATACACACAGTATTTGAACATATGCATATACACATATATTGTATCCTACAGCATCAGACCTGATGCCTGAGTCATAAAATACTCCAGGGAGTATTATAAATATACATATATGTATTATAAACAGGAAAATACACAAACACACACTCTGACTAGAATTATAGATGTATGTATACATACATACACGTATTTTATATATGGATGCAAAATTAACTTGGACTGTGTTGGCAGAGACAAAACTGAAATGAAGTCAAAATCTGTTAAGAAAATTTTTAACAGGAAAGAGAGCAGAAATTCTTTATGTTAATAGTTTTAGTTTCACCTCACTTCTGATAAAAATAAAACTGCTCCATACTTAGCAGATCCCCTCCTTATGCAAAGCCGCTGCTCATACCGAGCTAAAACTTCTCAAGGCAGCCCTAAAATAGAGACTTTTAAAATGCTGTAGCCATGGGCTACAACATTCACCCGGAGGCACCTTCAAAAGCATCTCAGATAAGGAAAAAAAAAGGTGGAAGCGGCACTCCTTGTTGCAATGGTAGAGGATGTGAAGTGGAGCAAAACATGAGCCTGTGGAAAGCTGGCAAATGTTCACTTTGTCTCACTGCAAAATTCACCATGGGTCTCCTATTCCGCAAACGCACCCCTTGAACTCTCTTCACCACCACAGCAGTGGATTACAAGACACAGGTGAGGATGTGGTGTTGATTCTGGAATTGCAACACTTCACCACGCTCCTTCCTAGTGGATCAGTTTTCATTTTATTACAAGATTATAGTGATTCCAGCATGCAGATTTATTTACTAGGCAATCATGAAGTCACATATTAAAAAAATTAAGTATATATCTAGGCATTTTAACTTCTATTTAAGCACTCTTTAGGGTACAGACTTGATGAAGTGTTGCACTCCAGATTAACCACCACACTATCAGCATTAATCATTTATCTGGCAGGAGTTAATCCACTTAGCAAAGTTACGTATCTCATTCCTACTCTCCTTTTTAAAGAGAAGTAGCAGTTAGCATACTAATCACTGTGGCTTGCTTTTGCAGCACATTTTACTTCCTTGGGAAAAAAAATAATACAGGGATTAGATCCAAAAATATAGTGCATCTTAAAAGCAGCATATACCCTCAGAAAGACATTTAATAAATTACTTGTACAATATATAAAATAATAGTTTTATACTGCAGCATCAAACTCTTGACGCCTGAGTCATCACGTTAGGAAGTCAGTGATATAAATACTGGGATCTCCTGATAACGCAGCCAACATTTTTGCTTTTGTTTTGCTTGTTTTCTGTTTTGTTTTCCCTCTTTTTAGTTTTTTAAATTTGCTTTTTCACTACCTTTTTGTTCCAGAATCAGCTTGCAATGAGCTTAAATTGTGTTCAAGGCACCCCCAGAGAACGCAGAGAAACAAACACATTATATAGTGTAGTACTCACCTGACAAAGCATAACAAGCCTAAATGAAATGAGGTTTCCTGGCAATACAAGTATAGCAATGGCAGAGGAAAAGGAGGACTAGATACAGACTGGACAGAGCTCCAAGAACTCACAGGCCCATGGGAGTGCAGTGCTCAGCGGGGAGATGGGGTCTCACCACGCCATTCCCAAGCAACGCCTGGCAGGACAGATGCTGCATGTGTTCTCTTTGACAAATGCAAAGAGATTCTTAAGATCACAGTGACCACTGGCCAAACTCCTAAAATTCGGCAGTCAGATTTTTTTTCCCCCCTCTTTCCAATGATATTTTGTGGTCATTTGGTTTGACCTTGTGAGACGAGAACGGCTGGGTATGTAAACTGGCGTCCAGGTCTGAAACTAATTCTCCCAGTATCTTCCTTTAACGTTAGCCCAGTAACTGCTCTGAAAGCCACATGGTTCAAAATAGCAAAAAAACCTCAAAACAAAATAGAAACAAAAAACAACCACCACCACCAAAAAAACCCCACTGAAAAACCATGATACATGTAAATATAGGAAGCAATGACACAAAATCAGCCACTTCTAATGGGAAAGAATGAAATCAAACATCCAGAAAAGCTTGCAGGGGAGATAAAGAGAGAGACGAGAGAAAGGTTGAGGAAGAGACACTTATTTGAGCAGTGGTTTTAAATACCAGTTCCCAAGGTAGAGGAAATCAAGAGACCCAGCACCAGTATGAAGCCAGGTCAAACCTAAGAGCTGCAGCGCAATGGGTTGTGAGGGTGGGTTTTTAAAACCGTTGGAATGAGGTCAAGAGTACCAGTTGCACATGAGTTGTTAGTAGAGTAAATCTTCATGTCAGGAAGCAAGTTAAAACTTGGTTTTATACTCATAAAACATTCTATCTATTCATATATATAGGAGGTCACTTAAAAATAAAAAAGGCAACAGAAAAACATCTTTAAAATACTGTGTCAGTTGACCCTTCCCTCCCGCCCGCCCCCAACCCCCCCAAGTAGCTATGACTCTATAATGTGATTCACATTTAGTTTTAAATTCTAGCTTTCACCATGGTCTCATAGAAACAAAACTTCTCTGCGAAGCACGGAACTGCTTTGCAACGTCAACAAATTCAAAGGAAAATCAAATCCCACCCCCCCACCAAAGAGCTTCTCAGTGAAGTTACCTGCAAAGGATGGCTGGGAGGGGGTTCAGATATTTTTAGGTTAAGCTCTTTTAAAAAGAAAGGACAACTCCTCCCCCTTTTTCAACCGTGTGAACTAGGAGTTTATGGCATTTGTATATTTTTGAACATTTAAAAGTAAGGATTTTGTACAGTAATGATTAATACTTAAACATAAATATTCTCCTACATTATATACTAGTTTTTCTTTGTACATGCGGGGGAAAAAAGTATTTTCAACAAACATGGCACATGCTATATGCATTTCCTCCTCAGTAGCTTGGCTACAATAGTTTGGATGAAGAGGATAAAAGCAAGACTTTGTGGCGAGTGGGCGACAGTCCATGAGCACAGTCTGAAGATGGAAGAAAGCGGAGAGAGGGAGCTGATTCCTCCTCCAGGGTTCAAGATGCTGATCTACTTGAGTGCCTCAAAAAACCACCAGTGCACACCTCTAGTGTAAACGTTAGCACAGAAGACCACATTATCACTTAGTGCTTCTGAGAAGCTGCTTCCTCACACTTTTTTTCTTTTTTAACAGGTGTGAACAACTGGTCATTTTTTTTTAGCGAGAACAAACAATATCAGCCAATAAAGCACATGACAGTTGTCGTCGATAAAGCCACACAACCTGGCACACATAGGGCAAAGAACCACAAAATAAAAACTCAGTACACTTAGAATAGTAATAATTATTAAAAAAGCATTAGGAGGTTGTTCTTCTGTCTACACTGTACATACAGATGTTATGCTTGGAAAGCTGCTGTCTCACACAGTCATAACATGAGTCAACATTAAGATACAAGTCCAATACAGTTACAACTAAGCCAATTCACTGAGTAGTCTCCTTTGAGACAGCGCTCTTTTAGCTGCAGTTTGTGCTGAGGGCAATGCTGCAGGATGAGAGGATCCTGGAACACAAGAATTTGATGGGTAAGTGACCAAATCGGGTGTTGGCAAATGCGTGTTTTGCTCTTAGAGGATACAGTGCTACGGACTTCCGTGAGGAAGCCAAAGTCAACAACTAGGGGTCTGATCCTGCAACTCTGCCTACCTAGGCAGGGTCACTAACTTCACCAGACCCACCTCTGCAACGTGGGTCTGGCGGGGAGAACAGGTAATGTCTGAGGACAGCTGAGGTCAGGCTCTGGGGACTAGCCGGAGCAGCAGTTGCTTCCATGAGTAAAGGATGCAGAGTGGGGCTGGAGAAAAAGGCCCCAAGTATACTGATGTGATCTCTGTTTGCTTTACTTCGTGGAACATATGATGAATTGATCCAGTTGTCAAATACACTTTTCTCTAGAGTGAAATATACTTTCCCCTATAAGACTCCAAAAGCATCATTAACAGCACTTAAACTTGGTTTGTGAAACAGAAAGAAGTCTAAATATAAAAATAATTCAAGCAGATTCTCTTTACAAATTGTATAGTGAATTCAGTATTTGGCAAGACCGTTTTTACTACATAATGAGCTCCTGAGTGTTTGCCTATTAGCTAAAAATTTTCTATTTCCTTTAAGCCATAAAGCAAAGAAAACCATATACTCAAGTTATTCTGAAGTCGTGACTTCATTTATGAAAAGAGGTTTGACCAGAAACTCAGTGCAAGTGGCAAAGTTGACCATTACTGTACAGTATCTGCAAGAAAATAAAATAATTCCACATTGCTCAAGTGGCACGAGATGGCTGTGCCAAAAAAATTGTCTATAATAAAATCTCAAATAAGTTTCCAACATTAAAATTTTATAAATAAGTACAAATCGAATGCTATTGCTGAACTGCGAACTGAGGAAAAAAATTATCGTGTAACAAGTTACCAAACTAGTTCTAGCATCAAAGACAAAAAGGAATGTTGGAACTTGTTTATACAATAGAAATGAAAGCTTCCAGTTTGTAGGATGAGAAAAATTGAGGCATGCAGGGACTCTTGCATATGGATATATATATTTTATATATATTATATATAATATGTACAGTTTAGCTATAAAACTTTGATGTGTAAAGAAGCTGTCTTCAATGAAAAATTGAACATTCAGAGGAAATTCCTGAGTTAGGGTTTTGTGACATGGGCCACTGAGAAAAAAGCTGCGGTTGGGTCCTCAGAGGTGTTATGTCCATCCCTGTTAAGATTGAAATCAACATACAAAAACAGACAGTGTTGCCACTGCTTCGTTCCCTGCCTGAGCAAGGGATAGCACCATTGTGAAGAGAACTCCTGCTTGTAGAGAGGAGGGAATACTTAAAAACAGTATTGCTGCTAAGACCACTGTAGTGTGCACCAAATACGTTCTTCTAGACAACAAATGAACACTGCCACTGGCTGACTGAAGAACACCTGACCAGGTGTAACGTTAAGGTTACGAGTCACTAGGTGTAATCTTTCCTAGGTTGTTCATCTGTGGTACATTTATCAGTCATTTCCTGACAGAAGTCTACCGTGACCGTTTGGCTGCTCTGCTCTGGTGGAAGCTCTCTCTCGGGGTAAGTACCTGCGTCGGCTCCATCCAACCCCCCGCCGGCCGAACAATTTTCCGAGATGTTGTTGGGCAGCCAGGGTGCTCCCAGTTGCACTGAGCCTTGCTCCGAGCAGCACTGCATGCTCTCCCCGACGCACTGGGAGGTCACCAGGCTCTGCTCCACACCAGCTGGGGCAGGGCTGATGGTGGTGACTGGCTGTAGATCCATGGGTCGGAGAACGGGGCAGTATCGGTGGAGAGCTTGGATCTGTTCTGGGCTCTGCATGTCTCTACACACTTCTTGGGAAAGACACGAGAAGTTGTCTAACAATTCTCCCATGCTTGCTTTCAGCTGGTTCCTTTCTGAGAGCAATTTCTCTTTCTCACACACCTGAAAAAGAAAGAAGGCATCTTAGGCTGAGGAAGGGCCATCCACCGCCTGCTCACTGTGGGCACGTAGGCAGCAGTACCCAAGAACACCAACATGTCACAGTTATTTTCGTATTGCCAGAGGAAAAGTCACAAAGACATCAAGCATTTGACCACCACAAGGTCTGTGTGGACTGTAGGAAACATCTGGAGAAAAACATCCAAACTGGAAGAGGATAGAATCACAAGTTATACCCACAGAACTGTTCCCTTTATAAACTAAGGCTGCCTGACAGATGATACAAAAGAACTCTGAACAAAATATTTTTATGGAGGAGAACCATTTCCCATCTAATCAGCAAGAAAACAGGGCTTAATTCCTGAAGTGAGGATTAGCTGCCGATGTTCAGCTCACCCTTGAACTGTCGGGTTGGTCGCTTAGGCTGGGTGTGCCTGCTGGAGCCCTGTTACCACTGAGAGAGCTGAGTTTATTCAGAAGAGAGGATCTAAGTGCTCTGTGGCCTGCACCATGGCTTGTTTTCTTATGTCCTGGTGCTTAATGGTTTGGGCTTGATCTAATACAGCTATTTTTATGAACCCAGCCTAGGGTTTCACCTCTAAAAACTGGTGTTGACTCAGTGTAGAGTGACTGGGATGGTCCTGCTGCATCTCCTTCTGTCTCAGGCAGGTGGGCCTACAGCTCGAGAGAGTAGAAGAGATTTTATAGAGTACCAGAACTATTTCCAGAGCTGAGCTGGCCCCAAAAGCAGCGCAGCCACGTATCTCACCTAGTAACACTGCTAAACCCAAGATGTCTCGGCATCTGAGGTGTGAAAGCTCCACAACTCAGATAACCCAACTATGGGTGGCTGTTGACAGCTGATAGTATTGTCCTGGGTCCAAAGCCCACACTGGAAGCATACAGCTGTGTGAATGTGAAAGAGAGCAGTGTACATTAAAAGAACTAGCTGCTAAAATATTGATAAATCTATCAAGAAAGCATAAAAATAATAAAAAAAATAAACAGATGCTCAAGTACATCTTGAGATGATGAATTATGGAAGAGAATATGCTGTGAGTTTGCAGGGAAAAAAGGGAATGTGAGTGGGTAGATGAATGAGTGAGAGAAAGCAGGCAAAAAAAATTACCTATCAAACTCTGAGGATACAACCATTTCACTCACTGTCTGCTGTGAAACCATCTGTGTCAAGAAGATGGGTGACTTGCAGTCAGTAACTACAGGGGGAAAAGGGGTCTTCTCACAAAAAAAGACCAAAACAAGTGAAAAACCCTTGAACCACAGCACCATTATGTAATTCATGAGACTGGAAATTGCTGATCACAAAGTGGACAGAAGAAAACAGGAATTTCCAGTGATCACACGTTGTGTGTTTATTCTTCTCCCTGTCCCTGTCTTCCAGCTCAGAGGGCTGGGTAGCCAGAGAACAACCGGTTTTTCTACTGAGTAAGACTGAGGCAAAGAAGGCACTAAGTACCTCAGCCTTTTCCTCCTTCTTTGTCACTGTGTTTTTTCCTGCATTCAATAAAGGATGGAGATTCTCCTTGGCCTTCCTTTTGTTGCTGGTCTGTTTATAAAAACATTTTTGTTGTCTTTTACAGCATTAGCCAGATTAAGTTCTAGTTGGATTTTTTTCCTTCTAATTTTCTCCCTGTATAGCTTCATGACATCCTTGTAGTCATCCTGAGTTGCTGCACCTTCTTCTAAAGATAATAAACTAATTTTTTTCTTTGAGTTCCAGCCAAAACTGTTCAGCCAGGCTGGTTTTCCCCAGTGGCTCATCTTTTGGCACATGGGGTCAGCCTGCTCCTGTGCCTGTAAGATTTACTTCTTGAAGAATGTCCAGCCTTCTTGGACTTCTCTGCCCTTCAGTACTGCCTCCTAAGGGGTTCTCCCAACCACTCTCCTAAATGGGCCAAGCCTGCATTCTGGAAGTCCAAGGCAGCAGTTCTGCTGACCCTCCTCCTTAGTTCAACAACAAGCAAAAACTCAATCATTTTGTAATCACTGTGCCCAAGGCGGCTTCCAGCCATCACTTCACCCACCAGCCCTTCACTGCTTGCAGACAGGTCCAGCAGGGTGCCTTCCCTTATTGGATCACTCACTGCATATGGCCACATACTCAAGTCCCTTTTGCTAAATAGAAATGTCAACTCTTTTTGGGGAAGAATCCTGCACCTCAAAGGGTTTTTGATTCCTCAAACTGAGCAGGGATCAAACCCACAAGGTCACTTATATGCCTTTCATTCATTCCCCTGAGATGCATATTTGTGCTGGGGAGGGGACTTTAAATTTTTATTTCATCTATTCACAGTTGATTACGTCAGACAATAACAGCAATGTCACAGGATTGCATAAAATCAATGAACCCAAATTCATTTTCAAGTGAAGGCTACAGGTATCAGGCTAAACCACCCCTTGCTGCTAGCCCAGCCCTCAGAGTGCTCCTCCTGGGCTCTGGAGAGTGAGAGACAGGAACTCCTCCCCACCTCCAGCTCAGTGTAGAGGGACAGGCACGTGCAGCCAAGACTGGACCTGATGAGGATGCATCCACTCTTTCACTGTGCAGAACCTCTGACTCACCCTGTACACACTGTGCATTTTAATCAGTGCAGGAAGCAGTTGCTCACTATTTTGTTTATCTTTGTTGTGTTGTTTGTTTTGCATCACTGGAGCACTACTCTGAACAATGTTTTGATTTTTCTTTTTTTCCCCCCAGGGCTTCAGCAGCACAGCATCTGAAGGCTTCACAAGCCTTGATGATTTAAGCCTCCCAACCAGCTTGTGAGGTCAGTGTCACCTCCCTGTTACAGACGGGAAGCAGACAGGCACAGGCAGCAAGTGAGTAACCCAAAGTCAAGCGGCTTTCTGCCATTTGTGAGGTGATGGTAACTCAGTTCCTTCCAACAGAGCCCTGCCTCTTTCACACTGCTTGCTACAGCTTGTGCAGAGAATGAAGCACAATGAAGCACAACAAACCACACCTGAGGTGTCCATACCGTGACTGAAAGGAATTTTCTGAGCAGCCACTTGGCCTCGCTCCAGCCACTTCACTCCCTTAGAGTAAAACGTGGCAGCAGTGCCCACTGTACATTCTGCTTATGAATGCACAAACTGGCTGAAGCCACTGAAGTCTGGACTGGAACTGCTGTGGGTGCCCTGCAGGCTGCAATGCGAGGGTGAGCTGGGCTCGGTGAGAGCAGGCAACTCACCAACTTGCGGATTTCACATTCGAGGTTCTGAATACAGTCCAGTTTCCTCTTGCGGCAGCGCTGTGCTGCAATCCGGTTCTTGCTGCGCCGGCGGACATCGTGGATGAACTCGAGCTGCTCTGAGGTTAGCTTGTGCATCTTTATCATCATCTGGAAATCATTCCTTGGAAGATCTGTGATTTGATCAACAGGAAAAGGAAGTTTCACCTAAAACAAACAAACACGAGACAAGAGCAAAGAGTCATATTTTGCTTGCTCAATGCAAGCTGAACAGCAGTGAGCGGAAGGACAATTATCTTTGCTGCCACCCCCTCAATAAACAACAAACCAAGTTTTACATTGAGCAAATTCTTAACATTCTCTCGTGGCACACTGTGGAGGTCCAGATGGTAAGGATAAGATGATAATTGTACTTAAATCAGCAACACAGATGAATCCCAGATAAAAATTTCATCTTTCTACAAAGCCCTAATAACTGATCTCATTGCACTAAAAGAAGGTTCTGTCCACAAGGAGACACGGCCTTTTGGAAAGGGTGAAGTACCTTGCTGCTATTGAATTCAAACTAGTTTCAAGGAAGGGGCTATTACCACAGCAGGAAACGTGTCTCTGCTTGGACTGCAGGACTGAAAGTTTGATTAAGTGTAAGGTTAAAAATGCAATCTGACACCTCAAGTGGATGAAAAATACTGTATTGCAATTAGGAAAGGTCACCTAATCAGCATTTCAACTGAGCAGTACACTATGTAAGAAGAAAGCGTCAGAGGAGTGTGATGCAGCATATCCCACCCTGCTAAAATATATAAATTTAAAACTAAATCAATATATTTTGACACTCTAATATTCTTGTAGATTAAAGAGCAGTGAAGTTGTATTTCTTGAAAAAGTCAGGGTCTAACTTCAGGAATTCCACCAATTATGCATTAAAGCAGAGCAAAACACAAAGCTCTCAGCAGCTTGAAGCAATGAACACACACTGCCTCAAAAGCTACAGAACAGTGGATGTGCTCAAAGCCTTTTAGCTTTTTTGCCCAAAACCTATCAGCTTGCTCAAATCAAAGTAAGCACCTCTTCTTAGAAACCTTGCTTCACTTAGAGCCTCAGACTGAAAACTATCAAAAAACTGATGTTCCTCGGCAGACTGTCGTATTTGGTGGCCAAACAAGAATCAGCTGACAAAGCTGAAGGAGATGCCAAATAACTTGATTGACCTCTTCTTTTTTGAGTCATACCCACACTGCCCAAAAGATGGCAGTAAATATTTATGTTTCTGTTCCAGTTTGGTACAATTGAACCTCTAGAACAAGGAGATTATTCATTACACAGGCTATCAAAGAAGGTAAGTTGCTCCAGCCATAACAAAAGATATGGGTTGAAAATGTTTCTTTGATATTTAAAACAAGTATTGTCTTCAAATTGTGCACTTTAATTATTCGGAGATAAAGAAAGTAACAACATGGATTATAAATAAGTTATCTTCATCAGAGAGCTGAGTTGTTCAAGCAGAACAGTTTGCTGAGGACACGTGCACCAACACACAGTGGTGGCCTCTGGCATCGACACTCATGGACCCTCACCAGGCACCTGAACCTGCCAGTAACCAGCTCCTCACCTTGTTTATGAGCGTTCTTGGGTGTTTTCTTGTACCCTTCTATAATTGCAAGCCTGGGGTAGGTGAAGTTCCATGCAAACACCTACCACATTCTTTCAGATGGCTTCATGCCCTGCATGCTCATTCATGCCCTTTTGCCAGGCACTGCTTCATAACACGCTACTTGACAGGTCAACTTAAACCAGCAAGAAATGCCAAACACTGCCCTAACCCCCCCAGATTCTTGCTTGCACACACAAAGGCTGACCTTAGGCACAGTGATGTGGACTACCTTGTTTACAGACTGCTAACTAATGACATGAAACCTGTTTGATTTCCCTTCTCGAGCCTTTGGATAGTCAACAAACTCAGTGTCACCTGCTTTTCTCTCAAGCTTCAACCAGAGTCTGAAATTGAAAACAGCCAGTGCTCTCCTCTGAAAGACACCACAGTTTCACTGCAAAACCAGCCCTTTCATGTTCCCAGTTTTTCCTTATTTTCTTAAGACCAAAACGGAAAGCAATGTTAACTTTATTTCTTCCTACCTCTCCCTTTCAAAACATATTTACTTGCAAGGAGGAGATGTGCTTGCAGCTGTAATGGGAATGAAAGAGAAGCAAGTTGAATCTGTCAGGTATGAGCTGCTGAAGGGAAATGGGAAAATAAATAGAAACAGATTCATTAAAAAAAAAAAGGGATTGAAAATAAAACCATCTACACAGCAGACCAGAGACTGCTATCAGTAATCCCAGCATAATCCCACTCCTGTCATAGGCAGCACTGCACAGGATTAAAAATGTGAAAGGGAAAGTGGAAGTGAGTCAGACTCATTTCCTTCACCATTCACAGCATTTTTATTGCCTGTCTCCCTCTTCGAAATCAGCTGTCAACTGAAAAAAAAAAATACCAACCCACCAAGCCTTTGGCACGGACACAGTGAGTAACTGCACCGGGGTGTTGCTGCAGTGAGAGGCTAAAGTGTTTTACATCTGCACAGGGCAAGACTCTCAGCTGGTATTTATCATAACAGAGTGGTGACTCATTTTGCAAGAGCCTGCAACTGTGCAGTGGGTGGGATTCATCTGACTCACGCAGAGCTGCCTGAAATGATGGGTTGGGACTCCCTAGTGTCCGGGTCCCTTCAGATGGCAGCGCATCCCACACGGCTTCTCCCTCCTGGCTGCAGAAGGAGTGGACTTAAGACTCAGAAAAGATTCTGCATCTCACATTTTCTATGGGAGGCGAGAGAAACCTTACCTGAGCTGTCTGAAAAGACAGTCAATCTTTTCTAAGATGTAAAAGAGAAACCCAGCAAGTATGTTTTCTCATGAAGTTTTCTTTCTAATAATTATGATTTTTTTGATTCAAACTATTTCAAATTAAAATTGTAAGTGGGATCCCTGCTCCTTCCAGGTGTTACTCCAGCCAGAGGTAACCTCGCAGAGCTTCAAAACCTTCCCTATCAGCACAATTACTCTTTCCCTGCACTTTTACACCAGCAGCACAAGTTCATTTTCCACCACACAGTAAATAAACTGGCACCTTCTACCACCACTGCAGACTCTATTGCCCCGACTCTGGCTGAGGACAGCCAATCCATCCTGGTGAAAAAGGAAACCTGGTTAGGATTTTGTGGCTTTTTGGCCCCCATATTAGCATTAGGATGCCAGTGTAAATGTCAATGCTTTCAGTGGCTAAGTCAGAGCAGTGATGTAGACAGACGGGGACAGCAACTTACTCAGCACATGCAAGGCCCATATATAACCAATTAATTCCTTCAAGCTTCACCAGTTAGTGCCAGCTTGGATCACATGCCAGTTACTGCTGTTCTGCTCATCTACTGTACTAGTTACTGCCACTGCTGCTCTCCCCCCTCTCTTTTTTATGTGGAATAAAGGAAAAGACCGAGGACCTGTATTCACTCACATTTAAATAGAAATGTCAACTGTTGGGAATTTCTTTATTCTATGTGTAACCTTAGCTTTTCATTCTTTCTTTATATCTAAATTAAGACATTATCTTCCCATAGCTGCCTAGAGCTAGTAAAGGCAATGAACTTCCCAAGTCTGACTTTAAGATCACAGCAACTAAAAGGACTAATACATTATCTGTAAGAAAAAGCAACCATTATGTAGTGGGCACAGGAAGGTGGAACTCATCATACCAGTTTGACCTTTATAAATGGCTCAAAATCTTGGTCAGTTGCTCCAGAGTTGTAAGACAAAAACCTGTTGCCTTAGTGCCTGCAAATCGAAAGCCAGTTACTGGAAGTCTATGACACTTAAAATTGCCAAGTCCTTGGAAGGCTCTCAGGATCCACCCAAGCAATCCAGCACAGGGGCTCAATCATATTAATGCTTATTTTTTTAATACAGAAGTGGGTACTTTGCTTCACACTAAAGACCGCATGACATTAATGTCGTTTTTCCAAGTATCTTCCTTAGCGTGCAAGTCTGTCTTCCACAAACACTCAGGAAGAAATTCATCCCAGAACAGGAGCTGAGGTGTGTCCACCTGTGTTAGGGGCTCCATTGTCTACAAAGTATTTCTACAAAGGTACCACTTGTGGTCCGACAGAAATAGGGACCTATTCCCATCCTGATTTCACTTGGACAGAGGTTATCTAAGGAGCACAAAGGCAATGGGCCTTACACAATACTTTGTGTAAGAGAGAGGATAGCCAGGATGCACTCTCACTCATTTTCTCATCCAGCTCTCTACTGCCACAGGTAAAGCCTTCAAAACACCTCCTTTTTCCAGGTGTCAACTACACCAACGTGGCAGAGGACTGCAAAAGGAGAATGGTGAGCTCAGGCAGTGAAGATCTACCATTGTGTTAACAAACCGCGGTCTAAATGGTCCCATTTCAGATCAGCAGGTCCCACTGCAGACAGTGTGTTCTATCTGATACAAGACAACTGATGGCCCTGTAGTGGCATGAGGTCAACTCCAGCCTCACCCTGTGAGGACCATGGGAGGTGTTCGGGTCAGCAAATGCTGCCTGAGAGGGCACTGCAATGGACCTTGTGGATGCAGCCTGGGTAAGCTTTTGATTTGCCACCTGCCTTACAGAAGTGGGGGACTGGGCTCGTCCCACGGCTGAAAGCTTTAACCCAGCAATAAGGAGATGTGGATGGGGTTCTCATCCTTTAGGCCCACCACCTGGACTTCGGATCACATGCTTCTGGTGCTTAGAATGCTGGGCTGAGCTCTTCCCATTCACTGCTTGCAGTGTCCCCAGCTTCCAGCCGTTCAAAGGGCACAACAATACTCCTGCCTTTTAACAGGCTTGTCTGAGACAGGGATAGCACAGAAACAGAGAGAAGCCATAGGTGCATTCAAGAATTGAAGATCAGGCAGTGAAATGAGAGGAGATAAAGTGCAGTATGTCTCTGAAAGAGCTGCTTTTGCAAAAAAACCCCTCAAGAACTGGAGTCTTTCAAGAGCTCGTGCAAGGTCTTCAGATCAGGGCATAACAGAATTGGTTGTAGGTCTCCACAAAATAATACAGATTTTAAAATGACCCTCCTGAAATTTCAAACTCTCAGTGTTGCTGTAATCCAGCAATTCTTTGCTACCAGTATGGAGACCATTCCTACGGAAGAAAGAAAACAAAACTCCCATGGAGTTTGTCTTATAAGACTGATGTCTGACAATACCCCATTTAAGCAGACATTGAGAAACACAGTTTCCAGTGCTCGGCTGATGCCATCCTAGTCAGGAGAACATCTACCAGAAAACAATCTGGAGACTGATTTTTCTCATTTTCAAATTTGCAAACCTAGTAAAATCAGGAAAGCTGGGGTGACTGATCATCAAATTCTGGGGAGGTATCACATACCACAGCAGGTTAAAACCTTTGCATGTATTTTTCTTGGTTGCCCTTCTTTCTAAGTAACATTCTTCACTAAGTAGAAATATTAAACAGTGAAGCAGACTCAGATTAGGTAACTCAGCACAGTTCCAATAGATTTCTGGTAGAGCAACTTTGGTTTACTTCTCTTTTTGGGGGTTCTGACTTGCAGTACTTTGCAAAGCATCAGCAGATGAACAGAGAAAGGGTGGCTGCCTGTCACTTAACATGGAGGGGTTTCGACTCTTGCTGAAGGTTATTTACCTACAATATCCTCAAAGGTCTAATTGCATTAGCTTTGTCTTTATGAAAATTTCCTTTGAAAAGTGAGTCACTAACCCAGGCGGGAAATTCTTTTGAAATACAGATGAAAAGACATTGAATGCAATTCTCTAGATAGTAATAGTTCTTGGAAAACTCCACCTCTTACCTCCTCTTACCCTTGTTTGTTTTTTCCTCAGAAAATTCACTTATCAAATTAGACTGAGATTTTTTTTTTAACTGGTTTAGTAGTACAATATTTTTTACAAATTTTCTAGCAGAAAAAAAATCTCTTAAGTACATGCTGAAGAAAAGGAATACCAAGAAAAGTAGGTAGTGCAGAAGTTTCTGTTCCTAAGTAGGTTAACAGATTGACAGACTACTTCCTTCTCAACAATTCATTATTTCAGGGCTTATTGTTTTGTTGCTGCTATTTTAAGCAGGATTGTCAGAACCTGCCTGTAAGCACTGATCTTTAAGTCTTCTCTCTAGTATTATATTGCAGTAATTGATTTTTCACAATTTGTGGAGGCCTGAGAGAGCTGAGGGAAAAGAGCAACACAAATGATTAAATATTTCTGTGAAGTCCCAATAGCTCAAGTAACAGCCCTGTTCCTGCAACTCTGTACCATGGGTACACCCCACGCTGCACTTGCTGCTTCTATCACAAACGCATAACGAAGGGAGATGGTGGGAGAGTCTTGGTGGCTCCAGGAAGGGAAGCAACAGGCAAGGACATCCTGGAGATGGTGTTCCAAGGACTGCCACCTCCTCTGACACTGGTGACTGCCATCTGCACCCCAAGTAAGACAAGGAGGTTTGTCAAAAGGTGGAGTCACCTTCACCCACATGGCACTTGTGCTGAGCTCTAGCACCCCACTTCTGGCACCAAAGAACTTTGGCCATGTGCTCCTGAATGACATCTGTCTGTGGGAAAGCAGAATGCCTGAAAAAGCAGGCAGAAGCCTTTCACCTACTTCTCACACAATCAATACACCAGCAAAGGATGTTTTGTGACATTAATTCTGGCAGAGACAGCACTCTGCGAGCCAAATTAAGACCAGTCAGGTCCAAATTCCAGGGGAACTGAGCAACTCTGTGAGATAACTGATGGTCAGAGTCCACCAGGCTTATTCCCATCAGGCCATCCCACCCCAATGAAAGCTGACCTGTAGCAGAAGAACCTCCATGGCCACTCTCCAGAAGGGCAAGCATGTCACCCCCAGATATCTTATCAGATGCCTTTTGAATAGAAGCCCAGAAAACACTGTGTGTTCTGATATGGAGAGGGGAAAGGGACCTGTCTGTGAAGTCATCAGGCCAGGAAGGGCAAAGCAACAATTTCAGGAATGGAGAAAGATTCCCATGTAGCTTGCAGGGAGGTGAAGAACAGAAAGTTGTTCGTTTCAGACAGTTGTGAGTCTCTCCTGCTGTTTTAATCACAGGCCAACTGCTAAAAGTAGGTAGAGCAACTTATACAAGAACTTCCTGCTGCTGTTACATATTTTCTACTGCCTGGCTTCAGATATCCTTCACTGAGGTTTCC
Source organism: Acanthornis magna (assembly GCA_036785705.1). Classification (NCBI taxonomy): domain Eukaryota; kingdom Metazoa; phylum Chordata; class Aves; order Passeriformes; family Acanthizidae; genus Acanthornis; species Acanthornis magna. Next base: position 17,080,422 of record JAWUZG010000032.1, read on the forward strand.
ACAGCAGCAGATCTTGCAGGATTGCAGGATACGTGCCCCAAGTCACTGCATAAATACAATATTGTTTAATGAAGCTGCAAAGTCTGTTCTTGTATTGGTAACAACCTTCAAAGGAGCATTTTTTAGACAAAATCTCTACCAAAACACTGGTGTGATCTGTTTACCCTTGGCTCGTTCAGGATAGTGCAGTGCAACCTTACGGAGCATTAATTTCCTCACTACATTTTTAATGCCTAGCAGTCCTAACCAAAATGCCCTGGATTTAAAAAAAAAAAAAAAAAAAAAAAAAAAAAAAAAAAAAAAAAAAAAAGAGCCTTATCAGCAGTCCCACGGAGAAAACTTGCTCAGCACAGTTCAGAAAATCTTCCCCAGAGGAAATCCGCAGCAAAACCAGGAATGGAGCAAACCTTTCTGCACACAGCCACATACCCTTTTTTTGGGGAAACCACCACCAGTGCCCTATAACCTTCTAATTTCACTCTTCCAGGCTCATTTCTGCTGCAGCATATCTCCACACAATTAGCTAATTATGACAGCTAATTAATTATCAAACCTCAAAAGGCTAACCTCCGCCCTCTGTGCTGCCTCATGCTGAGCAAGCAGCACACATGGGTGGAGATGGATGCATCCCCTGGTCCCTGCTGCCCTCTGCCCCTCATAATAGCAGGATTTCACTGAGTCACCCAGCTGTGGCCAAACAGAGCTTCTGTAGGGCTTCCCAAATGAGATCTCCTGCACAGCACACCAGGCAGCCTCCCAAAGTGACTCCTCTTCCTTCTGCATTGTCCCCTGCTCACAACATGGGGACGAAGAAGAACTGTCCTCTCAGAATCACTGGTCCAGTGTAACCAGGGATAAGGACACTAGAGGCTCTCCGGGCTCTTCAGCCCTTCCTTAAAGCTAAGCAGCCAACTAAAAGAAGCACCCACTTCTGTCTGAAAAATAGAGCCTGGGATGTAGCTGGAATAAAGACTGAGGGACAGAATAAAGTTCACTCTTTTCATCCCGACTCCATAACTAAGCCCACATGGCTCTGAACTGGGTGCTCTCAGCACATGAACAATCCCAAGTTGCACTTGTTTCTCCTCACACTGAAGCACATTCCCTCAGTATGGGGGACTTTTTCAGCATTACTAGAGGAACCTGATATGTGACTTCACCCAGATGTTCTCTAGGTCATGCAGTTTCCTAATGAAACTTTATGAATAAACATGTAGTCATTTCCACTTTCTGGGCTCCACAACACACCTCCTTGATTTAAGTTTGCCCTCAGACTAGTGACTTCACACAGGCAGTTCATTTGGTCATGGTTAGCCAGTTATCACTGCAGTATCTTCAGCTGGCCCATCTCTAATTTTAGAGTGTCCCTCTTTCTCCTCCCTCCCCTGGGAGAACTATATGGAAATTGACAACTCACTCTTCAGCCCCAGATCATTCCCTTGTCCTTCCCTTAACAGTCCTGGAAATTAAAGGATACCTTCTCTCTGAAACCATTTGTGCCATGGCTGTTAGAGCTCACCACCAAAAAAAAGTGTCACAGGCAGGGAACATGATCTCAAGCTGTCACATAGTGGAGGCAAAACTCACTACCTGAACATGCAAGACACACACATACCACACACATACACGGAGGGGAAGATGACTTGAATGCCATTCTCATGGCACAGGGTGGCCAGCTATGCAATTAAGTAATTTCACACCTCTTTCTCCTCCCACCCGATCTCCCTCCTCTACTCTGGCTGCTGGCAATGTGCAGCACCGGCTCTTTGACCAGGCTGCCCGACCCTCAGTGTCAGCAAAGGCACAGCTTGGGGTTGCTCAAACACACTCACAGTGGAGCTGGAACCACCTCAGCAAATCAAGAATAAAGAACAGTGCTTTGTGCCACAAAGTGGGTGAGGGGGGGAGGAAGACAGGACACTGCTTGCAGACTCCTAAGCGCATCAATGCACTCTCATCATTCAGCAGTTTGTGATTTTCCCATACCCAAACTTATAGAAGCAAGGAACACCTCAGAGGTCAAGCAGACCTATTTATGCAAAGTCAACCATGTGCACTCAGCTGATGAGGCAATAACCAGAAGTTATTCTTTGACTCTGTAAACAAAGAAAGTGCTGGGGAAATGCAAAGTAATTTGAGAGAATCAAGGAGCGATTAATTGGTTACAACAGCTGTGATATATGTACTTATCTTAAATCCCTACCTCATGCCCTCTGTCTTGCACAGGACATGATTCACTGTCTGCTTCTGAGAATGACCCAGACTCATCGCTGGAGTTTGTTCCATAGGATGGCTCACATTTAATCTGGGCTCGGACCGGGTTGTACAATCCATCCCCCACCACGCCGGGCTCCTGGTGCTCGGGCGCCAGGAATCGGGGGCCTTGGGAGCAAGGGGAAGAGGAGAGCTCGCAAAGACGCAGACTGCAGGGAGAGCCGCCGCTGCCGTCCTCTGCGTACGAGTAGGAAGAGCAGGAGCTGGAGGTCCTGGTTCTGGTTTCCAGAGGAGGAGAGCGAGGGCAAACTTTAATTGGCACCGGACAGCTGGTGTTCGGCCGCATCCTTCCCGGCAAGTGATCAGCTGTCAGTCCGCTGTGCGAATAGGTCTGAGAGCTGGGGAGAGACTGGCTACCGCCAGCCCACAGACCCTTTGGCACAGTCTCAGTGAGGTCTTTGTCCAAGCTGCTCACACCAGAATATGAATGCACCGAAGTGTTTACTTGGTCACAAGCATTTGAAGAGAATATAACACTCCTCCTGTCCAGTTCCCCTTCTTGCTTACAGAGAGTTTCAAAGCCGGGCCCCCTGAGCGGCGATCCCACTGTGAAGTTGGAAGCATCCTTCTGCATGGCATGGGACTGTCCATAGTTCCCTGTGAAAGGGACATAATCAGTTTTGTGGTCACCCTGAGTAGTCCCTTTTTCAAAAGGGCATGCTGGACTCCTGCCAAAGTGCTGTTGGGAAGTGCTGGGGAAGCCAACCAAATCTATGCTTTTTGTTCTGTTGAAGAAAGACCGCAAGCAAGAAGGAGAAGACCCACTTTTTGGCCTGTCAACACAAGTGGGGCTTGGCTGTTTCCTGTCCATTTCAACATCCCCTTCTTTATCCCTGATGTCAGGTTCATCTCCAGACAGGCAAAGCGTGATGCTTTCTTCATCGTTCTCTTCATTCTGAGGTTCACTTTTTATCTGCCCCATAGCAAGTCCCGATTTGAGGCCATTTCCAGAGCTCTCTTCGCTGAATGTGCTTGCAAAACCTGAGGTACTGATGTGTGATGTGTTGTAGACATTCTTGGTACAAGCAAGCTGGTATTTCTTGTATCTGGGGTACCGTGTTACTGCATCTTTATCCAAATTGTCCTTGCTATCTCTCAGCATGTCAGAGTCAGGCAGCATCCCTTCACCTTTGTCTGCTCCAGCAACAGTGGTTTCAAAATTGAACGGCTCTTGGTGCATCCTCTCCCTTGGGCAAGATATTTTTGACGTCTCCGATTCCATCGTCTCCTCCTCGTCTCCATCGGAGTTCTCCTCATCGTGCATGCGCTGACAGGTGGTATCTTTCTTGCACAGGAACAGACCATCTTCGTTGTTCAGCAGTTGTGTTTGAAGGAAGCTGAAGCAGGAGTCCTCCAGGTTGTGCATGCGCAGGAATTCAGCGCAGTGGATGACCTCCTGGATGTTTTCTCTGCTGAGTAACAGTTTAGCAGTGTAGGCAAACTGTAACAATGGACCAAATCCCCTGACAGTGACCTGCAAAAAGAGAGAGGGAAATTGCCAGTGTTACCATCAGCTCTTGCTATCATCCCAAGTCCTTCATCATGTGGCTAGATAACCTAACAGATTTGGCAGTCAGAAATAAACACTGCTCAGCACCAGCTACTTTCCCATCACACCAGCAATGATGCTACATGCAGGAACTAGCGCTGCTCCCTTTGTGTTGCTCCTGTACATCACTGTACAGGTTGAACTGAGCACTATGTTTCCCAAGTATCTTGAAGACCTATGAAGTAAGTCTCTGCCCTAAAAAAAGACTGACAAAACTAGCCAGGTGTGGACACTGCTAAGTCTTAGATGGATCTCATCTGAACTGTGCTACAGCACCCTACCATGAAAGAACCAGTTCAATTTAAATTCTTCTGCCCTGATGGAAGGTCCAATGAACAGTGGTTTCAAGTTTAAGATACTACTTGAATGCAAAACGTGATTTGGGAAGGAAACACTTAGTATTACAACGAAATTCAACAGAAAGCATATTTCTGCCTCTTTCAAAACCAAATTATTTTCTTCTTCTCAAATTTTTTTGCAAGCCATTGCTGAATACATAATAGGTAAGTACTGACTGCATAGCTTTTCTCCATCCCATGGAGATTATTCTCCTCATACTATTCCTGATTTTAGTGAGCCTGAGGTACAGCTAACAGGAAAGAAATTCATATTTGTAGTTCAAATGATACAAATTATGCTGAGTCCCACCTCAGTACTTAATTTCCCACCATTTTCTTTGTAGAAATAGTAAAGACTGTTCCAGGAGAGTGATCTCCAATCAGCTGTTCTAGGTCTGAGTTATGCACTGCTACTCATCCTGTTTTCTTATCGTACCATCTATGTTTTACATTAATATACCATATATTAAAAAAATACACTTTTTCCCCCCACCCATTTTTACAGTTGTATCTTTACATACAGCTATGAAATAAGTTGCTAAGCCACATGGTAAACTATAGCTATTGTCTATTTTTGACAAAAATGCATTGCCACTAACTTCTATTAAATTTTTTCTCCCAGTGGGCATGAAAAAAAGTTATTGGAAAAACTCTACTCTTCAAAAAGCAGGAAGAGGTTGCTTCAAAATCAGAACTCACCATCAAGGATTAAGGTGTCTGCACAAGAAAATTCAGTGTTTTGGCCACAAGGCTGAGATTTGAAGACCACAACTGAATTTCCCATTGCACCAACCACCTACTACACGACCCTGGTAAGTCACTTCAGTCTCCATTCACTGAGACACCTTCTTGCCTTCCTTGCAAATAGCACTCATTTATCTGAGTTCCCTGTGCTTTGCATACCAGGGAAAGGCCTCTGGATGGGATTCAGCACAGCCAACACCTGCACACCTGTGTGTGGTTGGAATGCATGGCCTGCAACCTCCTTCTGGATGCAGATGTCTCTGGTAGGCATCCCCAGCTCAGTTTCTTCTTTTAAAACAAACAAAAAGAGGAAGCACTACTGTCTCCTTTTTTTGCAAAATGGCCTAAAGACAGAAAGGGAAAGTAGGAGACCAGGTCCCTTCCCCAGGCTGTGGGGACCGAAACTCCCATTTTCCAGCTCCTCAGAAGGGTATATTTGGGATGGTGTGGGATACCCTGAAGGCGAGTTGCTTTTTTACTATTCTTCCAATTGCATTAATGCCACCAAGCAAAGAAGCTGCTCAAGAGGCTGGTGAGCCATCAGGCCATGAATTTGAGATGGTCTAATTCGTGACTAGTGTGTATCTCAGTGAATAATTTGTTTCATCTCAATGAAAAGCCTATAAAATCACTGTACCGCCTGAGGACCAGTGGCAGAGTTCACAGATTTTTATAGAAAATCTTGACTTCCAGAAAAAAGCCTTTGTTATTCATAGATCTGTACTTATGATGGTGGATTATGAAGACACCACAAGCGGTGCAGATTTTGATGGGGAGAAAAATATTTTAAAACACCTCTAAAATTGCTCCCAATAGCTATTCCATCCATAATATTACTGCTCTATCTGCTATTTTAAGAAGCAGTGCATTGTCATGCACATACTTACACACTTGCACATTCCTGTTTTACAATGCGCCTCTGGTACAGAATTGCCAAGATTTACAGCTGGCTATTAAACCAATCTCTGCTTTATCAGTGTTACACTTTCTGCCTATTTGTTAGATTATCAGCTCACTAAAGGCCTATCTGCATTTTATCTATGCAGAATGATTAACAAAATTGCTCGGGAACTTAATGAGCTACTCGCAGGCTGATGGTAAGATCTTCAGTGTGGGGGCTTACATATTCGTGCATATCTTGTAAGCTCCGCAGCAGCGTAGGTCTGCAGGGACTCTGGAGCACAAACCCAGCTCTCCTGGCAGTGGTGTCTCTTGGCCACTAGGTGGAATGGCTGGAAAGCAAATTAAAATAATTTTCTGTGCTGGGCCAGGGTTTCACCTGCCTGCCTGCCGCCCCAGCACAGGCACTGTGCACAGCCTCGGGCTGACTCACACAACCCCACAGCAAGGCTGTTTCCCACGCTGACACAGGCTTTTGCTCCGAGTAAATCAGCACGATAACAAACAGCAGCAAGGCAGCTGTTGGAGCTGCTCTGTGCTGGATGTGTCGGAAGCAGAGCCTGAGACTGTGCCGTGGGCTCCCCGCGATGCCCAGCAGATGCCTCATGTGAAGGATGATGAAAACGCCAAGCAAACGTGTGCCTTGACTTCCTTAGGAGGTATTACCCAGTGACACAACCTTCGCTCTCACAATCTTCAGATCTGAAGGGGGAAAGTTTCTTTTCAAGCACCCGGCACTTGTCATTGCCCTCAGGCAGAAATCTCTCAAGTGCCAATTCTTGAAACTGCACAAACAATAACTTTGGAAACAAACGGGTGCAAAGCTTGCTGCCAAGTGTGAAAGCCAGCGCAAGCTCTGCCGCCTGAAGCTGTCTAAATATTGATTCGGCTCCCGTGGCAGGTTCCCTGCCTCGGCCCCACCAGTTTTGGGACTGCTTGCATCTGATGCATTCTGGCAGGAAGGCTGGAATCGAGCCGCTGGAGCGTGACTATGAACACCGCACACTGGGAAAGAAAAGGCTTTGAAGCTGCATGTACTACCATCACACAGGCATTTCTCTAGGAAGAGATAAGGACAGTCTTCTAAAATTATTTGATCTGACTGATGCATCCCAGTGAAAAAAAGTTAGTGAAAACAAGTTGATCTACATTTGCAGAAAGAAAGAGATAATTTCTCTGATTTAACAGACTTCATTTACATGTAAGAGAGACCTTTGTTGGATGGGTAAAACCCATGCCAGCAGCAATCCCAAGGTTTTTTTTCCCCTATTGAAAATAAGATGTCCAAGAGTTGTTTGCTTTTAAACTTTATTTTCTGTGTAAATTAATGTTTAAGTAGGCAGGTCAGTCTGTGGAAACCACCACTGGGCACCCTGTCCAAGCTCATATGCCAAGTCACTACTTCCCTGCCTTTCAATCCTTTGCCTTATTCCAAATTCTACCCATTTCTATTGTTTAAATTGAATTGTCTGGCTATTAGAAAACAGGCAGAGAAAAGACAAAACATACATGTAAAACAACAATGTCCATACAGAGAGAAAAGCAAAGGAAAGACCCCAGTTTCTCAGAGGCTTGATTTCTTTCCCTTATGTTTCAAGGCAGGGTTTCAAGAGGACTTCCGCTGTGCACTTGGAGCATGCCAAACAGCCCACCAAGACTACAGACGAAGAACTTTATTACATTATTTGTCTTGCTTCTGTCCCCAGCTGATCTTGTATGCATTAAAACCCCTCTAGTGCACAGCGGATGTGGGTACTGCTGCGCTACCTAAGGCACCTGGCACACCTCCTTGGTCTACTGCAATCCAAGAAACCCAGTCCACGTTCAGCTCCTGCCTCTGCTACACTGCCACAGGTACCGTGCTCAGTGTGCAGTAGGGAGGCCTGTGTCAATTCAGCGCTGTGGCAATAACAAGCCTGACCACTGCTAAGGTGAAAGAAAACAGCTTCTTCCTCCCTTTATCTGCCTCTTGTCTTTCAGACTGAGCTAGCTGAGCTGGGAGATGTGTTTTGTATGGCCATGCCCTTGTGAGTTTGTGATATTGAGGAACAGGCTGGAAACAATGCAATGATATGATCACCATCTAGAGATGTTAATCAGCATTAGCCATATTGAATTTACCAGCAAAATACAGACAGCAGCCCTGCAGAAAATAAGCACGCAAAGTCTATTTTAGCTCAGTTCGACATTGCTTTTCTCCTTACAGAGTCCTGTAGAGTGCGATGCTCTGGTTAGTCCTAATTGATTTAAGTGACCAGACTTCCACTACTTCCTTTGGGAGATCATTGCCAGACTCTACTTAAAACCTCCTTGTGAGGAAATGTTTCCCTTTTTTTCCTCCATCATCTCTCATTATATTTCCTTGATGCATTCCGGGTAATGTTTTTTCCTTTTGGAGAAATAGTTGTATTGTTGTTAGACTCTCTGCCTTTCCTTTTGGGTGGTCATTAACGAAAAACTGGCTAATTCAAGGAAAAGAATATTGATCACTGTTGGATTGGAGAATAAGAAGCTGAGCAGGCAGTCAGCAATGAGAAATGCTAGTAAAAGAGGAAGCATTACAAATGCAAATGGAGCATTTTTAGCAAAACATTCTTCTAGTTTTGGGCCCGTACTATTCTAAAATTAGGAGGAGGGTTAGCTTGCTTCCACATTGGGAACATTGTCTTTTCGTAAGGGACTTCTAGGCCAGAAATTCTATTTTAAATGTAGCTGTACACACACCGGCAGCGTGGGAGACACAGCACTGTGGGTGAACTCCCTCTGGCTCCCCGTTGTATCCTTGTCCTCCATGAGGGCTGACCAGGAATGCCACGGAGGCCCCCGTGCTGTTCTGAACACACGGGACGTGGCCTCGGAGCACAGCACAGGGCTGACATTTCTGTGGATGGCCGCGCTCACTGTGCGCCGTAGAGTTCATCAGTGCACGCTCATTAGCGAGCTGCCCAGACTTCCAGATGTCTCAAAATCCCAGACAAATAGACAAAATCCTCCAATTCTGCACAGACAGTATTTCTTACAGGGGGTGGGAGGGAAGGTTATTTCCAAGGGAAACATGGATGTCTGGTAACCCCGCTCGGAATGGCATCTGCATGAAAAGCTGCATCTGGAGCGGGGAAGGTCAACCCCTGCAAAATGCCAGCAAAGTCTGACTTCAATTTAAAGAGGGGAAAAGTGATTAAGGGCAAGAAAAGATCATGGTAAACATGTAGGAATGTAAAACTTGGCAAGGCAATATCTAAAATGGAGCAAGGGAATGTTTACAGTAATCTGATGCAAACTAACATCAAGAACAGAGAAAAACTGTCTAGTTTGCTATGGGGTGCTATTGGCTTTTGCAGTGAGAAGAAATTAAAATGTAGGTATTTTTTCCCTGACTCTTAACCTAACAGTCAATTCAGAGTGATCTTGGAAGGCCTGCCAGGGAAGATGATGGATACTTTATGTCTGAGTACTGCAAAGGAAAACTAACAAAGTACAACCTTGTTCTGGTGAGCTGGCCTTTAACTTAGTAGAATTTTCCAGTGCTAACTTCTGTGTTAATGAGGGCACAGTGCCAATGATCTGCTAGAAAAGAGCAATAAAGTTCAACAGCAAATGCACATGCAATTGTTCCTTTTCAAATAAAGTATACCTGGGGCACATGCAAAGAACAAGCTCACTGGTGGTGGCATGAGAGGGCAGAGCCCTCTCCTCCCCTCCAGGGATAAAATGAAATCTGCAGAACACTAAGTTGCTAAATCCTACTGAATTGGGGGTAATTTAGGTGGTGAGATCTTCAGACACACTAAAAATGCACAAGTCCTGACAGAGCAGCGCAGGAGCATGGTATTCATCTTTACACATTTGAGTGGACTTGAAATTCAATAGGAGCACCAATAGGTTTGTTGTGAAGCATGCAAGCTGCTTGTAGATTTGTATTTTTAGTATTTTGATTTTCAAGTTAAATTCATCATCAGGCACCTAAAAACAGTTAGAAACCCCTCATCTCCAATTTCCAAACATCAATTCAATTATTAGGCCATTTTGTGGAGAAGGAAGAAAGGAAAATCAAATCAAACCTCACATGCTGAATATCAAGTCTCAAACTAAGTATTATTTAAAACAATTGGGTAGAAACATAGCAGAAATGTAACTGTTTCTTGCAGAATTTCAAATGAATGAGTTATTCACATACTGTTTCAGGCAGGTCTACTGTGGCACCCGTTTTGCTGACCTATCAGTGTTGCTGCCGCAGTCTAAAGGCACGCGTAGACCTTTTTAAGCCATCTCAGCCCTGAAGCTGTCTAATATGTCCAAGCATGTAGCCCACAAACCACCAACTTCTCACTCAGCCAGCGTGTTCCTAGCACTACAAGTTATATAATCAAACCCATGCTAGAAAAATAGGAGATAAGATTAGTGACAGTTAACTGCTGCTATTTTTTTTCCACAGCCTGAAGAAGGTCTCCGGGATTAAATATTAACTCTAATCTTATTTGCTAAAATTAGCACACAGTATATTCTTTTTCTTCTACAGCCAACTGCAAGTATAGCATAGAAGTTATTTTCAGAGTGTAATCTGATAACCAAAATCAGTCACCAAAGCTGTTATTCCATTAAGAATTAAGAGACTTCCTGGTTATTTACTTGGTTATTTTTACTTGGGATGGTGAAGCCTGGCTTTTTCCTAGCTTGAGCCTATTTGGTTTTGGAAAACTCTCTGAAAGATTTAAGTGTATTACAAGGCTCAAACAGGTCAGTCACATGCGCAAAACCAACAGTGTTAAGACATCACGGTTTGTTCCTATATATGCACACAGGCAGGAATTGTTTTGAAACCATGATCCTTTTACATAAGGTGGGAACATGCAGGAGGCAGGAAAAAATCAGAAGAGATGATAAACAGCAGAGTACTTCAGTAAGCCAATGCCACACCAGTATTTTACTGCATTTCCCCTTTAATTTAACAGCACTTAAATGTTCCCTCACCAGCAGCTTACAGACGTATTTCCCTTATCTGTTCATAAGGCTGTGGAGCTCCTAAAATGAGTAATCACTCTTTAAAATTCCACTTGGGTGAGATGCATCAGATGCTGCTATTTGTATTATGTGAGCTTTTAAACAACGAAGGAATGTACAAGTTGCTGATGGAGAAGACCAACAAATAGAGGACCTTGTTTTCACCCTAAAAACATTTTTAAAATTAAGCAGATACCCAGCCCCAGTTTAACATTCTGCTTCTTCTGGTTGCGTACGCAAATTTTGTGCAGGGGAATAACCTGAAGTCCAAGTGACAGTGTGGTCTCTCCGTGGTGTGGAAGGCCACCGCACCGTCACCATGCATTCCCTGGGCATGAATGTACACCAAGGGAACAGAGAAACTGGACACACAGCTACTTTCTCTAGGAGGCACATCACCTAATTATTAATTCCAAAAGTCTCCCTGGAAAAACTGCCATCTGCAAAGCCACACCATGAGCAGTCTAAGGGGTATCCTGGTATCTTTCCAGTGCATCCTCCACAACAGCCTCTTGAGGCTGTTAGACTGAGAGCTTCAAGAAGATGCTTAACTGCCCTTAGCAGTACTTTTGCAAAAGATGCCACATTGAAAGTGCTTGTCCAACTTCCAATTTTGTGCTTTGAAAAGAAAAAACTCTACAAGTGCCCCCCTCAGCCTTCCCCCTGAAATCCCAGCTGTTGGCCAGACAATAAGTTTACACGAGAAGCCCTGAGTGCCTGGTGAGAGTAGAGGAAAACGAAGTGACTTCTCATTTTCCTCTCTCTCACATAATGAACACATCCAGAGGCAGGATGAGCACTTCGAAGAGCCTCCTCCCTCGGCACCCAAAAGGGAAGGAGAGACCAATATCCCTTGGCACCCGAAGGGGAAGGAGAGACCAATATCCCTCAGTGCCTGCAGAGCATTCCAATGTGGCAGGTGTGACCACAGGAGGTGAGACAGGGAGGAAGGAGAAGTCATTCACGCTAGACTCGCCTCGGGGATGGGAAGCAATAATTGCAAACTGTGTCCATCGCTCCGTGAGAAGTGCGTCAGTGCTGACGGCGGGGCAAGTGGCTTGGAATTGATTGCCAAGTGCAAAGATGGCGTAAACAGCCGCTGGATCGATGACCATGTTATTGGTTATGTCAGCGTTCGACCACACATGACTCCTGGGTGGAGTGTAGGAGTTGAGGCACCCACACACTCGGGTTTGTCTGAATCAAATTCACTGTGGCAATGGCCCCAGCTTTGAGGCATTCTCAAGAGCCCCGGGCCCCAACTCTGGGGCCAATAATGTCAGAGCAACCAAAGGGGAAGAGAGAATCAGAAGATATCTAAGAAATTTTAAAAAAGTAAACTAGAGTGTAGTAAAAGTAAAAATAATCTCTGATCCAACTGCAATGCTTATTTTAATCCACAACTTCTAGTTTTATTTCCTCTCAGAGTTACTGAAGCCAAATTGAAATTCTTTCAACCTTTCAAAAGTGAGACTGGTTTCAAATCAAAGCAAAGAACTTACTTTTGGAAATCCTGACAGTATCTCTGCACATTCGCAGCATCTCTGAAAATTCTGAGGGGAAAGCAATTTGTTAAATTTGCCACACCTTTCAGAAAATGCTCTATTTATTGAGAAGGAAGATAGAAAGCATAAGCCCCAATACTTTGCTGCAGACACATCTCAGTGCAGGAAACAGCAGACATCTTACCAAACATTGATGAATACACTTGGAAAACTGAAAGACTCTAGGATGGGAAGATGCAGTGCTCTTGCACAGCAGGAATGCACTGCCTGTATCACGTCTACTCTAAACATTGGTCAGTGCCAGATGTACCCATTGGGCAGCCCTAGGTTTTGCCATTCACAGCAGTTTTCTGAGCAGAAGGGGACATTTGCCTTCATGGCTGCTCCTCTGGGCCACCCAAGCTCTGTCATGAGAAGCTGGGCAGCCAAGGGAGGCAGGTCTGTGCTGCACCTCCCTCTGCCACCTCACAGCAGCACAACACCTTTGGCAAAACAGCTCTTGGACTGGAGGGGGAAACTTCTTAAACCCCTGCAAGCAAACCTGCCACATGATATCTGTCAGAGCTCTTATTTTAAAATCTCACTCAGTAACCTGCTTTGAAGTCAAATACCATTTTGTTATCTTTTCCTAACTAATTCTGTGGCTTAGGGTATGCTGTTGATGTCAGAGGTTGTCCAGGGCATAACAAGAACAAAGAAAATTCCAAATTATGGTCAAGAGAGTACCTGCAGGCAAGCGTAGGTGAAAACGATTTGGGAGGAGAACTTTGAGGCTGTTGAGGTGAGACTCTGGGTGAAGGTGTTAAAAAGAAAATTAGAGATGAGGATGTTTCAAGCAACCATTTCTCAAAAGGGACAACATGGCCACAACATTACTCAATTAACAAAGTGCATGTAAAAAAACGGTGGAACTAATTAGCAGTTTAAACACTCAGGCATGAACTGGAAGATAAAGCAAAGGGAAACATGGCTGTGATATCTGTCTGTTTCAAATACTTTTGCTTTTTCCAGTGACAATGTGCACCTTAAGAAACCTGGAACGCATTAACAAAGGATGACAGAAGAAGGTGGCTCAGCAGAAATGCCGCCTTCTCTCCCTAGGGTGCCTATGCAAGCCATGCTGAAACCGGTGGGGAATAAACAAGCAGAAATGAACAGATTTTAACTGAAAAGCATCATCAGAATTAAAGTGCAACTGTAATTTAAAATTAAAATTAGTCCCACATTCTTGCAAAAGGAAAATTAAACTGACCCCAAGATTAAAAAAGAAAGAAAAAAAATGAGAAAGTGTTAGCAGTAAGGAGGGGTGAGGAAGGAGTGGGAAAGCTTTCACAGAATGTAAATTGTGAGAGAGGAGTCTGTGAAAGATCTGTTTAGGTGCCTATCATGAGCCAAAGTGGGTAGAAAAAGAGAAAACAAAAGCAGTTTAAGAACTTTTAGAATGAAGAAAGAACGTCTAGAAACCTCCAAATTACATTAGGAAGTATCAAAATAGGCAGAAAATGAAGATGCATGTAGAAATTTGCTAATTCTGAGGGTGCTTAGAGGAGTAGTTCAGAATTTCCGAAGTGGTAATTAATATACAAGTAAACACAACAACACTGAAAAAATTACCAAGACTTGTAAATTCACCAACACTCCTCTTTCCCAGGCATGGCATAATGTATTTATGCACACTAACTATGTAATAGTGTATAAATACACAGTGTATTAAATACACTGTAATTACTTTATAAAAACAAGGAATACTTCACAGCAAGCCACCTCACTACAAGCCCTACTATTATACTCAGAGCAACGTAGGAGAGGAAGAAGCAGATATTATAAAAACCACAAAGTTGCACTCTGAGGAAGAGCACTAAATCAGAAGACAAAGGAGCAGGAGGAGAAGCAGGCTCAGGAGACGGGGCTGGGTAACATCCAATGCAGCTCACGGATGCTCTGCCGTGGTTTCCACAGGGCTGACGACACCCGTGCTTCTGGCACTGCCTGTTACCATGTGCTGGCATGGCACGGCAGATAAAATCACTGGCATCCTTACACTGGGGCAGCAGACAGTGCAGCCCAGCAAATACAGTAGCATTTCAAATCCAGAGATGCTCTTGCTGGGCTGTGGATGTAACTGGATGTAAAAGGCTTTACTATCACACTTCATGAGGTAACCAAGCAATTACAACTATTAACTGTTAGGCTGAAATCCTATAAAGTGACCCAGCTTCCTACAAGCATCTTATTTTTAAAACAAAACCTTCCAAATGCTGCATTTGTTCCAGTTTTCCTTCTCCTCCTCTACCTTGCCATTTAATTTCTGGTATTTGGACGTGCAATTTTTCTGCCATCACTTTGTTGTTGTTCCTGCATGGCTACTAACAGATCTGAGGATTACAGTGGCTTTTGATCCACTGCTTGGTGTTCACATTTCATCAGTGACGTCTGCTCAGTTCAGCAATGCAGGTTTGCAAGGAGAACCGGCCACTGCTGAGCTGGCAAAGTTGGTCCCCTGCCATCCTCCATGAGGAGCAGTTAACTCTTCTCTCGGTGGCCCAAAAGGTTAACTAGGCTCTGTAAATCCCACCAGAAAAAATTGCAGGCATTTGCCTTCTTGCTGAGATTTCATGTCTGCTATGAGCAAAAGGTAAATGGCTCTTTTAGTCCCTAAAGGAGTGCAGGCTTAGCAGGAGTGACCCATAGTAAAGAGGTCAGAGGCAGTGAAAGATGAGAAGGTTGGGAAACATCATCCCAGTGCAGCCACAACCTTGTGCCCAGCTCTGGGCTGTCCCCAAGGGAATGACTTCCCCTTTCTGCTTCAATCAAGATATTTTTAAGATCTACCCAGAAATGGACGGGTAGAAAATGCCATCTACCCTGGAAGCCCCAGAAAGACTCTTCACATACAAAAATTATGGCATTTCCAGCTTGACTTCCTCAGAGGGTGGAAGGTGGGACTTTACAGCTATTTGTGTGTGTGTGTGTGTGACTACATATGCTCACGTGCACCCACGCATGCTAGTGTGAGAAAGAGACTAGATAATGTGAATGTGTGTGAAAGGGATTAAATTAGCCCCATCTGCTCTGAAAAGATCATTTTTTCCTTGGTTTTCTATTACCATCATATCATTGCCACACTGGAGTGATTCTAAAAGGCTACAGCTCTGGCAGCCAGCATCATTACAGCTGCTCAGATTATTAACAGCATAAATAAACTCTCAGAGACACTACTAAGAAAATATTAACTACAATTATCACTGTCTGATAAAATAACGAACAGCAAAGTGTTACTCTGCTGCCTCAGTCACTAGTGCCTATTTATGTGTGCTGTGAGCAATGAAAACCAGTTTATGTGCATACTGAAGCACTCTGGAATTGCTTCTTGCTATTTTATTTTATTTTTCTTATATTTTTCTAAAGATCAAGCAGCACAGGCTGAAGCTCTGTATTCGCAGAATTCAGCGTACCCCGCCTCCTTTCCCGCTGTACATAATCCCATTAATTCCAAGTGAACAGAAAGCCATGCCTGTAGCCATGCACACGTCTGTTGGAGGAGGGAGATGGGCAGCGTGCAAGCTACCAGCAGCAACTCTAAAACCTCTTGATGGATTTTTACTCTTGGGCTTCACTGTTTTTTTCCCTCGACGTGGAGCAAGGGCCCATATGATGTCAATGCCGTGTTTGCTGCATGGATACTCTTAGCCTTCATCTTTTCCACTGGCCTGCACCACTTTGGCATTGTGAGCTTGTTTTTCCTCCCATTCCAGTGATACTCTCAAGTCCTGTCCTTTCTTGAGTGCACTGGGGAGATTTGGCTTGGTTTCTAATTAACAGAAATTATTAATTCCCTGCAAGCACAGGGGAAAAAAAGTTCGTAAGCACACAGAGAGCAGGACACAGGAGCAGGAGCCTCTCACCCCATGTCCCCAGGCTGGGCTCCAGCCCCAGTGACCAAGCAACACCCTCCTTAGCAGTCACCTCATCTTCTTCACCCTCTGTTCTTTGTTGGAGCTCACTACGAAGAGGAGAAATAAGTGACTTGGTCCTGAAACCCCTCACCGTGGGGCAGACACGGTGCTGAAGCTCCAGCCCACGCACATGGTTCTCATGGCCCCAGTGCAGGAAAGGCTGCCCTCCCCCGAGTGGGGCCCTGTGGGTCAGTGACCACCCTGCTCTCCAACACTCTCCATGTCTTCCCAGGAAAGAAGGATGATGGTGGCAGGATGACACAGGAAGAACAGGCACGTTTCTGAGCTGAAGACACATGCGGACCTTTCTGCCTGAGCATGTGAGGTTGGCCCAGGGTGAGAGCATCTGTCAGACTCCAGGGAAGGGGCCATGTACCCGCCAAGTATGAAGTTAAATTAGAAAGATGATGGAGAGGGCAAGTGCAACTAAATACAGCTAGAAAGGAAGGCAAAACCACAATGCTGAGTGAGAGAAAAGGGAAGGGGGCATTTTCTAAAACAGCTTCCCTCAATCTAAGCCAAAAAAATCATGCACTGTACCTTTAGTGTCTTTATCCCACTGCCCTTTTCATCATTTCTGCAGCATCTCACTCTCCCTGCCTGGTCTCTTTTTCTCCTCTGCAAGCCTTTTGTTCCACCAACCCCCACTCCAGTGCTCACTGTCGGCTTCCAGCCGCCGCGGCGGGACCACCTTTCCATTTGAACACCCCGGGGCTCTCCTTGCTGCATTGGTACGACAGTGACAGACAAAGAAAGGTGGGGTGCAGAGGCATGAGGAAACATCATCTTCGAGTGTCCCCCTCTGCCAGCCGTGAGGGAAGGACAGCAAGGAGGAGATGACTTTCTCCCTTCACAGAAATCACTGCGAGAATGAACCTCCGCTCCTGGGAGGGGAAGAGCAGAGCCACAGCCTTCCTCACTATTTCCCCTCCAGCATCCTCCCTCTCTTCATTCTCAGCAATTGGCCTCTTCTGGCCACCGAAGCAGGTTAGATGTGGCTTGCCCTGAATAAGTGACCTACATTAATTTTTCCTCTGTAATTAAAGTAGTCTTCTGTGAAACAATTTGTAAGAAAAAATTGTTTTCTTTCTTTGGGAAAGAAAACAATGTATTGTTCCATACACGTTTTCAAAGACAAAAATGTTCTTTTCAAATGAACTTTGTCCCCCAAAAGGCCTCTGTGGAAGGTAAAACACAGAGAATGGTAAAGGATTTGCTGAAGAAGAACTGAAGTTCATTTTAAATCAGTGTACCATGTACAAATGCTGTCTAACAAATAGGATTATTTAATTTAAATCTTAGATCTGTCAAGTTCCATTACTTCAAATGGAGCCTGTCATTTCTTGACTTCATTATAAATCAGGATTATATTACAATTTATGTTAGGTAAAGTCTCTGCTTCTATAGGAGATGGCGAAAAAAATTACACAGCAGTCAGTAAATAGAGCAAAGTCACTGCACTGCTCTTGAAAGGCAAAAAGTCATCTTGCTAAATGAGGGTCCGAGCTGTCCTGTACCAAGACTGTTCCTAATAAATAAAAGACCTCTGGGAAAAGTGCTGAGCATACGCTGGATCTATTTTCAGCTTGCATCAGCAGCTGCTGCCCCTGGGATCGCATCTTTGCTCATACCCTACACCATATGTAATCACTCCAGTGCTGCAACCAGTAAGATAATGAAAGAGCATGGCATAAATCTATACTTGAGTGGAATGCTAAATGAGAAAAATAATACAAAAAAGGGGGAAATAAACCACATTTTCAAGTCATTAGGAAGAAAGACTTTGACATATGAAGTGTTGCAACCATTAATAGCACTTATCATATAGAGTGGAGACAAAGAGACAAATTAATCAAACTGACAGAACTGGGACATTTTATGCTAATGCAGGCTCCTGGGTTTTCGTTTGTATTCCTCTGTGTCTGGAAAACTGATACCATTACAGGGCAGGAAATTGCATGAATAACATGCAACAGATCATAAAAATTCGCACACCAAGTGCAGAAACACTGCCAAAAGCACTGTAAAAACAAGGCTAGAGACCTCAACAGAGGAGCTCCCAACAGCTAATGAATGCAAATAAGTACAGGAATATTTCCCATCCATGCATAACAATGAGACATAGGCTGTGACTCCAGAGTCTCCAATAGTGTAGGTAAAATAACGCCTGGAGAGCAAACATGCAGGTAGCTGGGGGGAACTGCTGGCCAAGCCAGGGTCTGAATTTGTTTGCAGTATTGCAGCCAGCAGCTCAAAGCCACCAGGGAACTGGCAAAGCCAAGTGTCACCTCTGTCTAAAAGTATCGCCATGTTAGATTTAATTTATTATTTCAGGTACAAGAGACAGGGAAGGAGGATGTAAGAAGAAATAAAACAGAGTCACAAAACAGCACATAATCACACAAACAAAAAACTCCCCTGCCCCTATGCAAACGCACTGAACACGGTAAAACCCTCACAGATAAAGACATTTAAAACATCACTAGTTTGGGAAATACAGAATGTGCTGCCCAAAGCCACAGCCATGTTGTAAGAGGCCGGAAATGGCAGGAACTACAGGAATGCTGGGCAGGGCACAGTGTAATGCAGGCTCTTGCCAAGGTTTCTTCATTTGCTATAGAGGCTTCCCAGGGACCTTTAAAAACCCCTGGCAAAACAGAGCATTGCTGAAGTGCAAAAAGCTCATCAGCCACATAACCTCCAAAGGACAAATGCATTCACTTGGGGGGCAGTCATGGCATTTCTCATCGCCGTTTTCTAAAAAAGTGACGTTTCCCCCTTGTATGGCAGCTACTGCACAAACCTAAAGCAAGGAACAACTCTGGGGGGTAAAAGGAGTAAAGCTGATACCTTTTGGAGCTGAGTCATTTCCAGCACTGCTCTCACCTTCCCCAGAATAGAATGACATGCAGCTGATAGGATTGAGCAAGAGCATTTACGTGCCAGTACTATGTGCATAAAGAGGGTGTGGAAATGCCAGCCTGTGCAGGGGTCGCTGCTTTCCCAAGTCCTTCCCACATTTGGTGCTGGAGGGCCCATGTTCCGAGGTGGCAGGGCAGCAGCTGGTTCACCCCAGCAGAGATGAGCATGGGGAGCACACAATACACAGCCCAGCTCTCCATTGCTCTCCAGCACATCAGTGTGGTGGTTTTACAGAGTTTTAGCCATGTGAACAGGGTTTACCCCAAAACTCCTGTTCCTTTGATCACTTCTAGAGTCTCAACATGGCACACAGCATGGTACCAAAAAAAGGCATGCACCCACCAAAGCAAGCTAGTCCAAAAGCTTTCTGAGGACAATGGCAGAATAACCTTTGTTTGGAAAGGAGAAATAAGAAACAGGCATTCATCTTGTAAATACACACCCATCTGACAGATGAACAAGGGTTGCAACCTGCAAATGGAATTACTTTCTCCCTTACATTTAAAAAAAAATGATAGGACAGACAAGTAATTACAGAAAGGCCTCATGACAACCTTGGTGTTAAGAAAATTGTAGTATTGTGAGGAAAACAATTTGGTCAAATAGTTATAACCATTTTGATTTCTTCTGCTCTTTACAATAGAAAAGACATCTTTGAAGTCTCTTGAGAATACATATGACACCTGACCTTTTCCTATACCCACAATCAGAGCAGTTTGGGAAGAGCCTAGATATGAGTAAAACATCCATTCCTGGAAGAGAATATTAAGAGAGGCCTTTACTATCACCTTATCATTCAACCATGAGGTAGAAAGCACAGTGACAAGAAATTACCATGAATTCTCACAGCCTTTTAGCAAAGCGATTCCTCTGCAGAAAAGCAGCCATAAAACCAAACTGTAACTTGGTCAAATAATTCAGATTAAAACCATATCTGAAAACTAAAAGGAGAGCGCAAGAGTAGATGATGCAAACAGTCTGGTTCTCAGAGGCTGGGATTGACTTGAAACCCCCTGAAGAGCAGTTTATGTGTGCAGTGCCTGTCTGGCCAACAGAGCTGCTTGCCGAGGTCCAGTACAGCTCCTGCTAGGATCACCATGGCTGTGTTCCACCAGCTGAAGACAAAGGCCAGAAACGTGATCAAATGCTTGTCTTTAACAATCTAACTGTGTATGCCCTCCCAAATGGGTTTTCCAGTTGGAGAGTTCATACATAATAGTGAAATAAAACCTGTAAGGGAAGGATTAGGCTCATCTTTGAAAAAGAAGCAAAACTAAACCAAGCCTGAAGAAGCCCTTTACTGGGTGCTCTTCTCAGCCTTCCGACTGCAAGATACATTGAAGACAAGGAAAGAAGTAGAAGAAGATAGTGATTTAAAGGCTTCTGCCATTACTGAAAGCAATTCTTTCTGGTCTTTGAATGCTATGATGACTTTGTAAATGTGAACAAGTTTCTTTGTAGAATGCCCCAATGCTTATATATGTCAGGGACATCTCTTCATTTTTCACTTCCTTGGACAATGGTATAGATATTATGTGACCTCAGTGGCTACTGCTTATATAAACTGGGCAAAAATGACAAGGATAGAGGGCTCTTACAAAAGACAGACAACTCTCCATTTTTTGTGCCTTGCATTTGACAAATTAATTCCGACATTTAAAATGTACCCATTAAAACATGGTTTGATGTGTTCAGTCTCCTGAAAACTAGCAAATTCAAGGAATAGACAGAAACTGCTTGATTTGGCTTTATGTCCAAACAAAAGTGCCATATGCAGAAAGCCATCCATGGTACAACATGAAAATTTGCAGTCCGACAAAAATAAGGTTAAAAAACAATTGCATTCAACAGGCAGATGGAACGGCTGCAGACCCATCCACCTCAAGTCCAGCTTCCCCTTCCAGAAGCAGAAATGAGCACTAGTCCTCTATGGAGATCAGAAGGGAAGTTGTCAGGTTTTGTCTGTCCACAGCTTTTTCCTGTCTTGAAAGGTTACTGGCTCCAACATCATCCTTTGAAGGAAAGGGGAAACAACTTGAGCTTATTCTGTTTTTACTTGACCAGGAATCCTCTGACAGGCAAATTTTCTCTGAAGGCTGCCTGTGTATCTGGGGAGAGAGGTGGCTAGGCATGTTGTACTACTGCTGTGTGGTCAGAGATGGAAACATATTTTGCTTTCAGAGTTGTTTAAGACTTGTTTCTTATTAGCTGCAGGCCCTTGAAACACAGAACCACAGGTCTGAATTTCAAAGGTGAGTGAAAACCCAAGACATTTCTCTGAAGCAAAAGTTTTCTTTACACAGCCAGAAATGTAGTCTCAGCCTCCCAGATGACAGTCTCACAAAAATCCAGGACCACATGATCAAAAGTGTATTTTTCCAGAAACTAAGAACTGTACTGGAAAAGTTTGCATTGACAATCCTTTTTTCTTTTGATCTATTTTCTAAATCTTGAAACATTACCACAAACTGCATTCCCATCCATTAAAGTAAGAGGTATACGCAGAGATGAGGGAATTTGGTCCTTTCACAATTCAAAACAAGCAAATTTCAAGCAGAGTATTGCCATGTGTTTGAAGTACAATACACTGGGTGCCCACACATCTTCTAGCTATTAGCTCTGTTCAGGTCTCTTTCTGGGCCAATTCATTTATTTGGATGGTCTCCTTTCTCTTTTACTACCCCTATAAACCAACCTCAACCCTGGCTTTGGGAAGTACATCTGATACTGCAGGAGCAGAAGGAAGCACTGACAACACAACAGCACCCATGAATCCATCTTGGCTCACACTTGCCAAATCTCTCTGCTATCCTTACACTAAGTCTGTACACTTCCATTTCTCTCAAGTGTTGCTCTGAAATGATGAGCAGCTGCTGCAGGGAATGATGCGGACCAGGTGCAATATATACTCAACTAAATATGGTTTCTTCAACTCTAAAAGAATGATGCCCCATTTTTGAGGTCCTGAAAACCTACAGCTCCCACTTGTCAAGAATGATTAGCTCTCTTTGGAAGAGATTAAGTCTTGCTAGGAACTTGCTCGACTATTGTTTGGGATGCATGGGATGGTCCGCAACTGCTGTCACATGAGCAAAATTTCCTAATTATGCATGCTCAAAGTGCCCCAGTCTCCTGGTGAGGGACAGGAAACCTGTAGCAACTCACAAGCTCATTCTGGTCTGCTCCATGCCTCCAAGGCTACTTTCCTCTTGGATGCGGCAGTTTCAGCAGTTAGAGTGCACAGGACCTCGGGAGTGATGCAGGGAGAACAGGCAGAGGACACAGAGCAGAGCCCATGTGTCACCCAGGACCAGCCAGCCAGGCAAGGCAGTGAGTGGCTCCATCCTATCCCCATCATCTGAGAAATGCTGCAGCTAGTCCAACAGGCTCCTCAATGCCTCAGACAGAGGAAGAAAATGAGACTGAAACTCTGGCTGAGGACTGAAAAGTTGGAAGCTCTGGGTCAGGTATGTGGGCTGGTCCGGGACCAGCAGCTGTGCCAGCTGTGGGTCAGTCTGTTCACCTCCATGTGAGGTAATGTGAACCAGAGCATTTAGAGAGAGGTAAACATTGCTGAGTGGTTCACACAAGGTGATTTAATCATCACTGACCTGATGCACAGACCTGTGCTGTAATTCCCATCTGATGCATCAACTTCCACTCCAGCATGTGCAGAGAGGTGATGACAGTATTTTATTTGGTCACAAGAGACCTCAGAAATCTGCTGCTGAAGGTTTTATGTTACCATTATTTAACTTCAGAGCTGATACCTCTCAATTCCAGCTGTTTGGTGACACCTTGTTTATGTATTGGTTTTACTGAAAGTTTTCGTATTGCAGTTTTCTGCCATTCTCAGTTCAGCTATGGTTACTTTGACTGTGGACCCCCAGCAAGCAGCAGGGTGCCATTCCAATTCCCAATCAACTTTCTCCACAACATCCTTTAAAGACATCTAAATTTAAAAAAACCCAAATGTTTCAACTACTTCTGTAGTTGTGTGTGGGAAACAGTTACACTTAACTGCACACTTTGATGCCATCAGCTCTTAGAAGGTTAGATTAAATAAAGTGAGACAGAAACGTTTATTAGCAAATTTGATCTATCTTCTTTCAGGATACTAAATTCCACTGAACCACACCAGTACTGAGCACCAAATATCTAAATTTTGTCCCTCTCAAAGACCATTTGCCTTACAGTTATGAAATAATGTGCAGTCATAAATGTATCATTGAACAGTTTGTTGCTAAAAACACATGCCAAATTTTGTAAGTTGATTTTAATCTGGCTAAACAACTGTCACTGGCTCTCTTGATATCCTCCCCCAGCAAATTATAACATGCTTCCTAGAGATATGCCTGATACTTTCATTTAAGTCTTTAAACAACCACACAGGCCTCCTCTCAAGCTCTTTCAGAAAAATTAAAGCTCATTTTTTTTAAACAAACCAAGCCTGGGCTACACAGATCTGAAGTTTGACCAACTACAGCTGCTTCTATTTATCTATTTTATTGAAGTAAATAAAGTGCCCAAGGACAAAGCTTTTAGCAGTGTTAGACTGCACTGGGACTCAGAGGTGCTTGCTGGTTGTCTCTCATCAAAGTGGCACAGATTAAACTTTATCACAGCACAAAAATCCTGGAATAAATCAGCCATTTTGCTCTTCATAGTTTGCATCAAATTTAACAGAACATGTATGTCTACTTCTTCCTCTAAAAAAACCCCAACCCTGTAAAACTCACAAAGAGCATCTCATTCCTAAATCCTAGTACAATTCAATTGCCTTCTGCTCACCTAAAACCGTATTTCACTTCCAAATTGAACCATAGGCTTAATGTTTGTTGACTGCTGCAATGCATCATTTGAATACACAGCATATTCCACCCCGTAACATGCTCAATTTCACTAGTAGCTGAGAAAAACAGTCAGTCTGACATTATTCACCAGGGAATCCTTGTCAGAAAGTGCTGTAGGAGGATTAAAATCTTATTTTCTTTGGGTCTTGGGAAAAAAACTTGGTACTGGATTCAGAAAGTACCTTACAGGCTGTGGTGTCTAATATTGTGAAGCTGACAGGTGTCTTCAGTGGGCCTTACCTGTCTGTTTAGTCAAATGCTCAGCCTGTATTTCTGGACTCGTAAAAGAGCAGATACCTGGTTTGAAGTCATTAAAGAAATTCAAAGGGATTTTTAGGGAGAGATAAAGCAAAGGTAAGAGAATCATAGGTGGAGGGGGTGGAGGGGGAGAGATCCTTCAGTCTGCAGGGTCAGAGTGCTCAGAGAGCTGAGGCACAGTCATGGCTCAGCCATCTCATTTTCATTCAAATATATTTGAATACAGCATATAAAAAAAATTAAAAACCCTCAAACACAACAAACAAAATCAACCCACCTCCTGTTACACATCCTTATTGCTTCTTCTCATGCCCTTAACATAGGACTTACTATTAGAGATATTTTTTACATTTTAGATTATGTTTGTTGTATTTGACCAAGGAAGTTTCCACACTGCAAACTGCCTTTCACTAGCGAGTGCAATCACAGTCAATCAGCCCAACTGAACAGTAGTGGCAGGCAGGAGTCTAACAAATACAATGAAATTGAGTCCACTTATTGCAGCGGTGAATTTTATTCTGTGCATTCATCTCCCTATCCCCTTCGACAGTACATTTTTATATGCCTACTCGAATAAATAAATAAATTGTACAGCTACTGCCAAAGGGAGGGAAAGGAGCTATTGCAAGATTTTCTTTCCTTAACATGCATGTATGCATGACTTCTGTTTTGCTTTTTGAAGTCTGGCTCTCATCACAAGATAGATGTATTTTGCTTTTCTCCACCTGAAAAGATCAGAGAATGTTATGAATAGCAAGACAGCCCTCATCAGAAAATAATGGAAGTTACACTATGCAGAATGGAAAGTATGTGGCTAGTTTCTTCATCACACTTGAGGCATGAAAAATCAGGCAGTGCTGGAAGCCTTTGCAGTGATACATGGATGGAATTTCGTATCACATCTTGAAGATCTCATTTCTGTTTTATTGCTCACCTGCTAGAAACAAACTACATCGTTTGCACCTTGTACTGTGCTACATAAGCAACAGACATAAAACAACATCCAATTCTGTCTCATGGTTTCTCCTGAATTAGTGTCCTGTCATGTCAGACTTCAAAGACTACCCAAACGCTCAGTTTTACTCTCACTACAGAGCTGCAGCCTCCAGTCATCCTTCTGTGCGGTCAGTGCTGGCACTGTGAGGCAGCACGAAAAATAATACATTCCCTGGGAGGAATTTAGAAAACCAAAGACCCAACATTCAATCCATATGGACTCATTGAAGTGGCATTACTGAGGTAAGGTTGCAGCATAAGTAAGTTTGAAGCTCAACTTTATTAGAAGTCTGATGGATATAACCCTTTGCCACTACAAAAAGCTCTGTGGATGAAGGGAATAATGGCTTTCAGGTTCTTGCCACCTCCTGTGCCAAAGCAGAAATAATTCTGGCCAGTGCTGCAATCTGTGAGGAACATCAATGGCCCATACAGCCATGTAAAGAGAAAACCACATTACTGCTTTCCATTCTCTAAGAGCTAACCTTAGCTACTCCTAATATATCTCCGGGGTGCCAATGAAAAAGGGTTTTCTGCTGTTCCCTACTGTGTTAAACATCCTTCCAGCTGGGAAAGAAACTTCTTGCCCTCTTGCTCCTCTTTCCCACATTTATCACCTCTTTCACTCTATGGTCCTGTGCAGAGCACTCCCAGCTCAGTCCCTACATTCTTCAAATATATTATATTTATACATAGAGAGAATACAAAGGAAAAAGACAAAGTAAGAGAACACTGTTTATTTCTAGAGAGATAAAAAGGAATAGTAAGTGCCTTTAGCCAGCAGGGTATATAATAGTTGACCTCCTGCATCCTGCCTTTGATTTTCTCCTCATGGCAATCATCTCTCGTTGGCTAATTCCCAGCATTTTTCCCTCAGGCTGGCGGGTTGGCATGGATGGTTAGCAGCTGCCAGTATTTCTCCTCCCTGTCAGCTACGAGCCATGCTAATGTTAGATGCCTGGCTCAGTCCCACCCAGGGTGCTGCTGCATGCCTTCGCTTTCCAACATACTCAGCTTTTGCCAGCCTCGAATCCCAAATCCGAGGTCCTGTCCTGCCTTTCTCCTTGCACAGCTTAACCAACCGTGTGAGGGAGTTAACCCACGCCAACCGAAGAAGCAGATGATAAATTTCACAGGACTAGACCCTGTGGGGAAAAGGCAGGTTTCACAGCAGTAAAGGAGTGAGAACGTGGAGGAATTCAGCCTTTGGTGTGTGCTTACATCGACTTTGAACATCATTCTCTTAATAGCAAAGGAAAGAGTTGTGTGGATAAATCCCACAACTTTATCCTAAAAGAGATGCTGCTTCCCTTTTCCCCTTGGAAGATTTGGACTCCACAGACAGCTCAGTTTAATCCTTTTGGAAGGCAACATTCCCGGCAGACAGTTCATTGCACTAAAAGAGATCACCACTCTGAAGCAGATTCAAGAAATTCGAGTGCTACAGGTAAAACCAACCAACCTACTACAGAAGGAAGTCTCTAAAAGAACAGCAAGGCTGGTATCAGACCAGTGCTAAAAGAAAGCTTGGTCTGCTGCTTCAGAAGACCTTTGTTTAACTTCACCTAAGAGAAAGGCATTTGGTGCTCTCATGGATGGTGAAGGTTTTTTTCAAATGTAAACCCCCAAATAAAAAAAATGCAAGCAAGGTTGAGAACCTCCTTTCTAACCTTTAGGAATCTAATGCCACTGAGGAGTTTTACTTGTTGCTGTTTCTATTTCTGCCTTTTCACCATTTAACTGCACCCTCGGCTTTCAAAAGACCAAGTGAATAAGGAGTTTGCACACACGATGCTCCCCTGTCCAGTGCCCAGCTTTCAGCTTGCCCATGCACTCTCCATGCACTTCCATTAGCAGGGTTAGGCAGGTAATAATAGCAAATAAAAAGCCTGTTCAATGAAGCACTGGCTCCTTCTCAAGTAAAGTTGAGTACCACTACAGCATGAATGACTCAATCATCTACTCGAGAGCTATTACTTGCAGCGATGAAGCAACGTTAATTGGATAACGGCCTGCTGCCAGCTAATATTGGCATGACCTACAATACCCCTGGCTGACAGCCGTGTCTCTCTCCATCACACCTTTTTTTGTAATCTGGATGGGAAGTGGAAACCATTAAAAAAGCCTCATAAGTGCCATTTAACTTCTTATCATAAATTAAAAACTTAATTAAGTGCCTTGTTAGAGGAAGGAAGACCAGTTTTTGTGATTAAATAAAACAAAACAACAGTTAGGGATATGGAGTGAATAACCAACTTTACAGCTTCAAACTCTGTTCTTTGGGAGCACTAATTCTGGGTTGCGTTTAACAGCACCTGCTAGAGGAAAACTGCATAATTGCTGAAAATTACCCCAGGTGAAAAGCAAGCAAGGTTCTAGTTGTTTGGCAAAACTGCAAATGAAGAAAAAAACATAGAAGTTAAGAGCTAATGGCCCCTCTTTTATTAGCTGTAGGCAGCTGAAACACTCCATTCCTCTAACTTGCTTTGAGGGCTGATAGTTCACACACCACGGCCACATCTGAGCCCTTGCTATTACGCAGCTGTTCTGTGCAGCTTTTTTACACACTGAAATATGTTGCTTTAACAAAATGTATGGTACGAAATCAAATCACCAAGGCCAGCACAAAAGGGTTTATGGAGACTCTTCAATCAGTGCAGAATTAGCTCCATACTGACTTTGTTTAAGTTGATTAAGGAAAGGTTTGAACTGAGGCACATTAAGACATGCTTGAACTAACCTGAAATGTCTAACACAAGGTTTTGCAGTGGTTTAAAACCCTCTAAATCCAACTAGCCCCAATTCTGTGTGTGCACAATGTCTCCCGACTGAAATGGCCAGTGCATCATAAAGACTGCTCTCACTTGTAACTGGATATAAACAAGAAATAACGTAAAAAACATCTGTTCCCTGTTTAGCTAGACAACAGTTAACGATGTCTGGATGCCAGACTAACAAAACGACCCCAACATGCTATGAAGTAAAAAAAAAGTCAGCAGTTTAGACTTCAGAGGCAGACTTACTGCTTTGAATAATCAGAAATAAGTTATTTTGTTTTGATGTTAAGCTGCCTCACACCAATATAACATGAATGTAAAAGCTTTATATATAAAGCTTTATCCAGCTCCAACATCAAACCATTGAGAAATAATAATAACAACACTGTCCTTTATCCACAATGTAGTTTGGCAATTTTCAAACCATGCTGGAATTTAAAATACAGTGCTTGTGCGGTTGACTTAAAAATAGCTCTGTGAATTTATGAGCAATTGTCACCTTTGGAAAAGTTTTGAACAGTGAAGACTAGATTTAAAAATTATTTTCAATCTCTGTTTTTCTATAGTATTATACACCAACATGAATTGTCTCTAAGCACAAAACCAGTATTCACTCAGGACATTCACTTTCAACTTTTGTTTGAAACGTCTCCACTGGAGGAATAACCTCCTACATGACAGGATAAGTCAGTCTTCACAGATACCTTAAGAAATAACTCACTGCTGCCAGAGCTCTGCAGACCACAGACTGAAAACAGTAGCCTTGGGAAGCGTCCTTAGCTTGTGAACCAAAGATGACCCTGTTAACTTCTTTAAATACAACATAACTAAGATTGTGTTTCCTCTGCTTTATCAGCTCTTAAAAACCAGGAGTGTTTCAGTTCCTCTTGCAGGGAGCTCTGACACTGCTGGAGGCACTTCCTGTATCTCTGCACAGGCACCTACGAAGCGCCCAGCACTCTGAAGCCGAGCAACACTAGAAGCAGAGCCATTCATCTTAACCAAGGAGTAACTGAGAAATAATGAGGTGCATCAGGCTGCTCTCCTTATCCCAAGTGACTAGCATTTGTGAGGAAATTATTTAGCTGACCGCCTCACACACAGCTATTCAAGTAAAGTAGCCACCAAGCAAACTAAGATTCCATGCATTTAGCAACAATTAATTTGCATGTGGAAAATATGTGTACAAGTAAGCATTGGTAACCGTTGTTATCTTTTCTAATAGGCTAAGAGAGCTCTTTTCCAGGATGAGAAAGTTAAAGCCCTGGTGCTCCGCAACTAATAGAAGCACATGGCAAAGTAGTGGTCGTGGTCTTAGGTGAGGCACGACAATTTCAGAGTTCTTGGAAAAACCTCAAGAACTAGATTCACCTACTTCTGCAACTCCATGAGCTTCACTGGAGCCGTGACAGCAGCTGGTGTAACCCTAAGTCACTAAAACTTCTTGATCTTTCACTGAGATACATTCTAAAACGTAAAACTCCAATACTTCATTTATTTAAAGGAGATTCACTTAAATCGAAATAATTTATGGCTAACTGGAGGGTTTTTTCTTACACACCATCTCATATAAAACACATAGACAAACCTTTGTATTTTAAATATTTAGTGGCAAAAGGCTGGGTGACCAGGTGTAGACACATCATGACCCCTCCACCACCCTGCTCCTTCCACTGGCCTGTGGCTCAGCAGCACCTCACCACCGCTGGAATTAGAAATCTGCTGATTTCCAATCTAATTTTACTAAAAGCCAGCTGAAACCAAACAGTGCTTGAATTAACAGTGTCTTTTGTATTAAAGAGAAACTTCTCTCAGCTGTTTCAGCTCCTCTGCCTAACTAGAGCTGCAGCACATCTCAGTTGTCACACCAGCAGTATGAACCTGCCATGGGGTCCTTTCTTCTCCTCCTCTAGGCCAGGCTCATTCTTCAGAACATCTCAGTCACTCTTCTACATGCTTATTTTAATTTCAATTACCTTTCTTTATGTAACAGGACCTGAATTATACACAGAGGTTTCACTAAGGCTTCGTAGAAGAGCACTAATAGTCTCCTGCCATTTCATACCTGTGTACCCTTGCGCATGTTTTGTCACCTCTCTGCTCCTAGCCTTGCTTTGTGGTGAGAAAGCCATGTGACACTGACTGAGACTCAATTCTTCCACTGGAAATTATTAGTGGACACAGCAGAATCAAAGTGTGCATCCTAGCGCGTCCTCTGCGATATCTCTAAACTCCTATGCAAAATGTCTGGGTTGAAATGTCTTCATGAGTAATATTCAACGTCAGGACTCATGAAGTCACAGCCAGTGACCTACTTGTAATGCTCTCTAACTTGTGCTGTGACAACATCACGACGCTCTGAAGTCTCTGGAGAACTAAATCAGAGGGGGAAAAGTGATGTGTGACACTTTGGGACCTGTCATCATTTAAGAACACCCCATGTCTCTTCACGGGCATTAAGCAAATGACGGTGAAAAACCTTCTGTGTGCCAGAGTACCTTCCCACTGAGTGACTGCTGTGCTGTGCTGTGTCCTGGGTACACTGCCACCCCTCCCAGGCCACCCATTCCAGCTGGAGACAGAGGGCAGGCAGTGCCAAGGCAGCAGGTAATGGCAGCCCTGGCCACCAGGTACGCACCTCCCCTCTGTGGGCAGCAAAGCTACCAGCATGCCCTATGGTAGCTGTGCTGTCACAGCTGTATGGCTGTGAGGAAATTACAGTGGGGGTGGAAGCCAGCCAGTGAGATTTTGTGATAAAATAAAGTAAACTTTCCAGTGAGGTATGTGTTTTCTACGTCCCTTGGCTTCCTGCTGTGGAAGCCACGCTGCATGACAAAACCTCCGCTTTCTGACAGACTGCGTTCATGGATTCTCGGTGGAAAACACAGTTAAATCCCGAACTCTGTATGAGAGGAGGTGAAAAGAACCAGGGCTGAATGAGATGCAGGAGAGGGGAAAGAAGTGGTATAAAGATATGAGCTGCCAGAGAGGGGTGGACAGCAATGAAACTCCCAACAACATGACAGTTCAAATAATCTTTCAAGAATAACCTGCCGTGTAGCTGACACATCACTCCTTTCAAATTTCCTGTCTAGAAGAGCAGAGGAATATCAGGGTCCTAAATAACGCCCTGAACTAGGCTACGGTAATTAAACGTTTGGGGACAACTCCTTCAGCGGCAGGGACAAAGGCAAGCTGAAGCACCTTAAAGCTTTGCCTCCATAAGGTGTGAACATGTCCATCCTTCAGTGATTTGCAACCCAAACACAAAAAACACATGCTGAGCTGTGCTGGGGCAGCCACTGACACCTGTCCCTTTGACCATCCCAGCAGACTGCAGAGGTTTTCCTCACCACCTGGGAAGGAGGGGCATGTTTTTATGATGGGGGCATGGTGACATACTGTACCTCTTCCGGCAGGCTGACCACCAGGTCATTTTCCGTCTGCCCTACCAAGGCCTGCAAGAAGTACTCGCTGCAGGCAGCCAGCACAGCCCGGTGGGCGCGGAACTCCTTCCCTTCCACGATCAGCGTCACGTCACAGAGAATGTCCTGCTTCCGCTGGTCATTTAAGCAGAGGAGAATATTGGTACAGTGCACCGTTGACTCATACACATACATGGGGGAGTCAGTCTTCTCATCCACAGACATGCCGTTCACACCCTGCAGGGGACAAGGGGGAAGAAAACACAAACAAGGTGGTGAGAAGCAGCACGGTCCCTGCGTGAATGAGGTATGGTGAGATGCTGCCCAATATCTGGATACCTCAAGACCATGGCCAAGCAGCCCATTAATGCTTAAATCCAGGAAAGTTGCTAGGGAAAGATATCGCGATTGATACTGGTTTGATGCCATGAGATGTCATCCTGTCATGCTTGGATTATCTACTTGTCCCACCAACTTCCCCCCTCAAAACCAAAATAGGGTTTAGACGGACAGCAAAGTGCTTTCCTTCAACCACCTACTATGCATCTCCAATTTCCAATTTAGTAAAGGCAATAACATGGGGACATTGGAAATTCTAGAAGATTTTAGAAAAAAAAAAGGTAAGAGTGACTGTTGGGTTTTCTAACAGTGAAAAAAGAGGGTTTTGTGCTTGCTTCTGGTATTTTCAGATCAAAGGGAAAAATCCCTCAAACCCCCAGTCTATTCTCCTGTGGACGGGCAACACTACACATTCACACTGAAGACCTTGGCTCAAGTAAAAGGCAAGGTAGAACTGTATCTGACAATGACAAGCCACTTACTTAATTTCTCAATCAGAATTTCAAGCCTTAAGGGGGAGAGAAAGATATGTAGTGGCTCCAGAAGAAATTTGTTTCCATGTATGGCTAAAGCAACATGCCTTTACCAGTGGCTTAATGCCGTTTACAGAAGAGTAAGTGTTTCTGAATTCCAGACCCACAAACACAAGAAAATTCCTTGACCTGTATGGATGCCTGGCCCCGGGCAGCACATGGGTGCTGGGGCTACTCCTGCCTGCAGGTCTCCCCCTTCTGACAGCAGAGCAGAGGTTGGAATGATGTAAGACACCCATTACACACCTGTTACAACTGTCTGAGTCAGGGAAATTCTCTGCCTGATGTTCTGCAATTTCTGACACATGTAAAACTGGCAAAGCCTCTGAACATGGGGACTGGATTTGCGGGGGTCATGGTGGAAGGAAACAGCTCCCCCAATACCCCACACTGCATGAACCCCCTTTGTACTTGAATATATTGAAGTAATTCATTTACCCAAAATTTCTTCCCCAGCATTAGACTGAATCCTCTTTGTATTATTTTCCCATTTCAACTTCACTGAGTAGGAAGGTGTAAAAGCCTCTGCTGTGACTGAACACATGATGTATCCCAAACCAAATCTGCTTGTTTTCAGGCTTACATGGGGAAAATCATTATTTGTATGTATTACTCTACTTGCTGTTGAAGGGAAAGTTGTGCAAAAGCACAAACCTGCAGTATTTTAAAGAAATTATTGTTCCTTATTGAGAACAACAACTGCCTTCTAGGAGGTAAAATTCAGAGGCATCAAGAGCTAAGGGTACGATGATGCTATTTTGGCAGATATTTGTAAATATCTGACTATAGTATCAAGTAAAAGCAAAAAAATCCTCCTCTGCTGCTTTTTAATGTGGATTGTTGCAGCCTTCTCCTTTGCTAGTGCAGTATACAGGCACATGACTAGACACAACATGACTTCAAACTATTTCTCTTGCTGTGAGTTCAAACTAGGTTACCATTTTCCTACAGCGTAATTTGAAAGACACTAATCATCTAGACAAGAACGGATGTAAGAGGACACACTTGTTACTTGTATTTTCTAGACTTCTCAGTGGTAACTCCATCTTCCCACCTTTATAGGAGTATTTTTAAGTCACTGGCTATGGTGACTCTTTGTACTAAATAGGTATTTTTGCCAACGGTGCAAAACTAATATTACTGGAAGTCTGAATGGAATGCTTACAGATTCTCTCTTACTGGTATTTCAATCTTTATGCTGACTCATGCTACACTTTTGAGTATTCAGCTGAAATGCTTACATGAACAGAAAAAAACCCCAAAACCAACCAACACAGATCAGCCCTTCAACAACTTAAGATCTAGAGAGAAGATACATAGCTGCTAATTGATCTGCATACAGGCATGGAAGAGAGACACTTCGGGGGATGGGTTATACCAGCTGGATTTCTTAACCAGAAAAAAAAGTAGTTTTTTTTCTATGTAGAAATTGAGATTAATGAGAAGAATTGACAGCAATCATGTTATTAGCACTCCAGTAAGGTAAAAGAGAAAATGACACTTATCTCACTCACAGCTTTCTGTATAACCAAACTCTGATGCTAACGATAGTGCTATAATGATGTTCTAAGTGGTCACTCTTGCGTGCTATGAAATGAAAGAGTTTACAAGAACAATCTAGTGGGAAAACCTGAGATTTGCAAATGACAATGCAAAGGGGAAAGAAGTAAGCTTTTTTCCCTTTATTTTCCAGGCATGTCTTACGCCTGTAATATCTCAGATGACGAAAAAAAGGACAAGAAACCTGAAACCTGGCAGATAATGAACAGAACATCAATTATATTTTCAGTGCCTTAGAAAAAACCCACCAAAACCCAGCTAGCTTGAAATTGCAATCCTCTCTTACAGTAATAGTGCAATTTGTGTGAATCAAACCCAGAATTACTTGGTTACTAATTAGTAATTTCCCACTTTTTAACTACAGCTCTCATCAAGTGTATTTTTTAAAAAAAATTTGCTGCATGCCCTGTGAAGTGCTGAAAATACCATGGTGTATTTCCCCGCTGGTGAGCAAGCCTGCCTTCTCTGCTAGGAAACCTGACTGGCGCAGTCCTGAGGTGTCGGGGCTGTGAACTGCAGCATCCGCTCCAGCAGATCCCTACCTGTGCTCCCAGGAAGGACCTCCACCCAGCTGCTTATACATCCTACTTCCCCAAGGCTCCTGTTGTGACTCCAGGGGCTTCCTGAGGGTGGATCCATGCTATTCCCCTTCCCACAGCCGCTGAGAATCCATGTGGATTCCCTGTCCGGCAGCTGCAATCTCAGCCTTCCACAGACTTCCCGCTGACCGTGCCCCTGGCCGCTCTAGGAAGCACCCCGAGCCCTGCATTGCGCACAGGGAAACCGGGGCTGGGCTCCAGCTCAGGACCACCTATTTATCAGCTTTTAATGTTTCAACACGAATGATTTACAGTCTTTCCTTTTCCACAATCTGCCATTGACCAAATGGCCTCCAGACATGAGGTGTTTCCTCTCCAAGAGGGCTTTATCCTGCAGGAAAGGCGCAAGATGGTGAAACCCTTCACTGAGAAGTATATTGCTAATTTTCACAGGGAAAGGGTTTAGAGGGCAAAGAGAAAAGGTCACTGTAGGACTTTGGCATGTAGTAGCATGAAAATTAGCAGAATTCAACTATTTTTTTCCCTCTCCTTGGAAGAAAAAGACCCAGGGATCTCGTATTATCTCTGAACTCTGAGGCAAGCTGGGCTGCAAGCCTTTTACACAGTGTTAATTCAAACTGCATCATTTTTTGCTGAATTCAGTATTATGCTGAGTTTGCAGAACCTTATTCATGGAAATCATTGCTACACACTTGGTATTTCTTCAAACTGAAGAGAGAATGTCTTAGCAAGCCTTTCTCTGGCTCAAAAGAACATGCTGTGCATTTGTTTGCATATAGGTCACCATGCTGCCAGAAAAAGCCTCTATGAAACAAAAGTTTCCAGAAACTGGCACGAACTATTGTGGGCAAGGAAAGCACCATTGAAACTTAGCCAAAAAAAGTTGCTGCTAAAGGCCAGCAACTGCAGTGAAGTGAACTGAAAGGCTGCTTACATGTTCCTTCCATGGTGATGGGTGGAAGATCCCACCAAACCCTTCTGCATGGGCAGCCTGAAGGAAGCACAGAAAACCTCAGGAGACCAAAAGCGTTGCTCATGGAACATCCAAATCACTCTGGTTTGCAGCATGTTGTCTGAACTGGCTGGCGCTCATCCAAAACTCTCCAGGAACTCATAAACACGCTGACTGAGCTGCTACCAAAAATACATTACCTATCAGAAAAAAACAGCTCCTGCTTCACAAGACTGGAGCACAGGCAACGTGGTGTCTGTTTTTAAAGGGAAACATGAGGGAAGAGAAAATCTTATCAAGACAGAGCAGCAAGTCCTGCATCAGAACTGGGCTAATTATGTGAAAAGGTAAATCTCTATCATGCCAGAGCTACAGAGCACTTAACCAGGCAAATTATCATCGTGACAAAGCAGCATGGCTTCTGCAAGGGGAAGTCATGTCTCTGATGGGCTCTATTAGAATTCCTGAAGTGTGTCAAATTAACAGTGAGGAACACTGGTACATGTAATTAGTGTTGACTTTCAGAAACCCTTTAACAAAACCTTTGGAAATGGCTGTTAGAGAAACTCAGTTGTCGTAAGCTGAGAAGTTGCATCAGACTGGAAACCACTTAGGATAAACTGTATTCAACAGAGGAGGAATGCAGGGGCAATTTTCAGCAGGTTAGCAGTGAAATTTCTCCAGAAACTGGCTTACATCTGCCTGTGGTCATGCTGCTCAACATGCCTGAGCTCCTCTGATCTCTGAAGCTACAGCAAGGTTGGGCACACTTACTTCTTGGATGGCAGACTGCCTGGGTGATCATACAGGGTCCTCACAGCAGCCTGCCACTCCTCCTGCAAGGGCATTGGCAAGATTGAGCCAGACACTGGGAACAATTTGAAACAACAGAGGTTTAGATGGAACATAGGAAAAGCTGATGAGCAGGTTGCCTGGAGAGGCTGTGATTTGACCATTGAAAAGAACCAAAATTGTCCCCTGTCCTCCTAGCAGGATGCTTGTTTAGTTTTCCTTCAGAGATTTCACAGTCACTGCAATAAACCATACGTACAACTGACCACTGCTGCATGCCACTGGGCAAAGAACTCACCACATATGTAAAAGGATTAAGTTAGTTCTAACAAAAATATTCAGAGCCACATTACTCAGAGTACAAGTTTA
Organism: Acanthornis magna; assembly: GCA_036785705.1. Lineage (NCBI taxonomy): Eukaryota > Metazoa > Chordata > Aves > Passeriformes > Acanthizidae > Acanthornis > Acanthornis magna. The sequence goes on from JAWUZG010000032.1 coordinate 17,117,025, forward strand.
CACAGGATGAATATTTACATGCTGCAGCAACCGTCCAACAACAAATGCACCTGTATTATCCATCTTGCCTGACCTACTAACCACTGCCTCAGAAACAAATTATTTGATGGATGTCAGCATAGATGAAACCCCAAATCTATTGCTTCCTATACCTCCTCAACCCTTGTGCCCCAGCTGCAGGAGACAGCAATGGACATGCTGCCTAGTGCTCCCCTCTCTCGAACAGGAACTGAAGTTGTGTGGGACCAAGCTGTTGAAGGCCAACAGTAGAAAACATCTGTCCAAAGACAACATGTGTTGAGTGCCACTGACACCAGGGACTCCTGCTCCCACTGGCTCCAGCAGAGCAGCTGGTTTAGGACATGAGAAGCCATACAGTGCTAAATTCAACTCAAAAAAGGTGCATAAACTGCAGCAGAGGCATCTCTGTAGTTTGTCCATGGCAAATCACCAGCAAGGATGGGGGAAAAGAGGGACCTAAAGGCATCATTTCATCCCCCTCTTTGTACCCTAGGAGACGTAAACAGGACACCACATCAACAGAAGTGCACAGAGCACTCCCAACAACTTCACTGTGAAGGCCTAAAAAGGTTTATCAGTATCTCCTCATTATGCCTGCAATGCTACATTTTAATACAGAAGCCAACAGATAACACTGTGATTCCTCATTTAGGAATTCCAGTACCTGACTTAATGTAAAATGAACCAGGGGTATTGCTCGGAAGCGTAAGCTGGAGATCACATTTTATATTCTGCTATGCAAGGTGACTCCCAACTTTCTCCTTACTGTCTTCAGAGCGAATCAGTATTGAACTGGGAGTATTTGCAGCTCCAGTTCACGTTCTCTCAATCAGCTTGACTAACAGTAAAAGAAAGAATCATAGAATAGTTTGAAGTGGCCAGATTGAATGTATCTAAGGCTTCTCTGGTCAGCAGTAGCTGGAGTCTGCATCACAGATTTGCATGTAAACATCTCACAGTATTTCTATTCAACAGGATTCAGGCAGAGAATGCGAAAAAATGCTCTTTTGTTCTGACGTCTTCTATTATTTTTTCCTCCTAACAATTTAGCAGAAGGTACTCAGAAAAAAATGGGGAGAATGATGATAAAATAATGAAAAAAAGTTGAAGGCAACTTGTACTTCTGACAAATGGCAGCAGAAGCACATCAGACTTGACAGTTTTTAGGAATAAACATGCACTGTTTTTAAGTGGCAAGTGGGAGGAAAATAATTTTCCAGGCTTCCTTCCCCATCTCCTAATATTTTTTCTATTAAAAGACTCATTCTGTGTAATCAACACTTTGTTTTTAAAGAAAGTTATCAATAACTGACACTTCAGAGCTCCTAAAATGACCATGCTTATAATTGGTTATTACGATCTCTCAATTATAGCTATAACAACAAAGGATATGATTATATTGTCACTGCTTTCCTTTAAAAAGAAACTATTGAAAGGCCTAATGATTAATTCACCATTTTTGAGAGCTCATTGTAATGACAGCAGACTATATACAAAGGTCTCTTCAGTGAGCCCATTATTCAATTAATAAATGCTGAATACTGAGCAGTCATAGTCATATGAAACTCCCAAGAATCGTGTGAATTTTTAACCAATTAATTATCAATTACAACATCATAAAACACCAGCACAAAAATAGAAACAACGAAATTTAATTATAGATTATTCTTCTAAGTTGCTGCAAATACTATACAAGACTGATTTTGATTAATAATTCATACAGCAATAAAGTATCAGGAAAGATAATTATACTGTGCCACAATTCTCACACTGATTTCTGTAATTACAGATTACAACAGTGTTAGCAATTTAAAAAGGTTAGGGAGCAGCAGTAATTTGCTATGTCATCCTCAGCAATATTAATGTCTTCTTCTCTGAGCACCTCAGATAATTGAAAATAGACTCACAGGCCGCCAGGCTACACGGACTTTCCTCCTGCCAGACATACTGTGGGTGCCAGGGCCATTAGCAAGATTGTCTTAAGAAATGAGCTTTTCACATTGATCAAGCAGCTTCTGCTGTAAAGCAGAAGGTACACGGACAAGTGGAAAAGACACTGCAGAGCATTCCTGGCTGGCAGCTGTAGATGTGTTGCTGCCAGGCGTGATGGCTGGAGCTCCTGACCCTACTGCCTTGAAGCATGACCTTCACTGGACTGTGAGTGGGAAGGGGCACAGCTAAGAGAAACCCAAGGGAGAATTTAACCACAGGCCTTCTAGACAGACAGGTCTGGCTGGGCACACAGCAGGGCCCGGCAGGCATTTCCCAACATCTCCTAAAGGCAAGAATTCCAGTTGCTGAGGAGGCTGCATGGCTCACACACTGAGTGTCCGCGGCCGAGGGAGCACCCTTGGAACTGCTGAACAGCTGCACGCAGTTCAAGGGTCACAAAAGGGTCTCCCATGAGCCACACCACAGGCAGTGAGCAGAAGCATCAGTGCCTGGGCTGGCTGCAGGGCTGGGCCACGAGCCCCATTTCTGTATGGCAAGCTTCACATGCTTTCCAAATGGAGATGAGACTACTGGAAATTCCTTCCTTAGGTAAAGTGAACAGGGAAGTGTCCTGTAGACTGTGGAATGGCTGTTTTTGAACAGCTCATAAGCCATCACAGTGCAGTGCCTTTGACGCTGGAAGTGAGTCCCACTGCAAAGTCACTCATTGCTTTTGTTATACTGGACCTAGACCCTAGAGCAAAACTGGATAGACACTAGGCAAAAAAAGAAAGCAAGAAGAAAGAGGGACTCTGATCCTGCAGGCCTTTAAACAGAACTGCTGAATATAACTTTCATCTGTAGCATTTTGGTTACTCACAATGATTTTGCTATTGGCAGAATGAACACACAAGCAGAAATATACCACAGCTTCATTTCTACAATGAATTTTTTTTTTTTAAAGTACTGTCAGGATGCCCGTAGTCTCGGTGATAAATGTTTATTTAAACCCCAGGTGTCTACTCTAAAGAAATTGTGCTTCAGGTTGTTCAGAGATTGGTACCATAAGGAGGCAGGGATTCCCAGTGGAGGTTGCTTTGAAGAGTCCAAACAGATTTATGTTCCACATAGAGATAAAACCTATTTCTTGACTTCAGAGAGTTGTGTTGTTATTGTTCCTTGAGAGAGTAACCCAAATGAACACGGTAATGAGAGCTCACATTTTTTAGGGACTTCAGTTAACATGCAAATAATGTTTACATACGGTACATGCATTGACATATGCATTCTATACAGGCCCACTAGGCAAAGTATACACATGCATCTTTCTATGACTCAGTGAAAATTATATAATTATTCTACTAATTTTCCTACACTGAGTGAGTCAGGCTTAGTTCAACATGCATTTTCAATGTTCTGTAAATAAACCGATGATGCCCTCAGGGGAGAGGCATGGTAGATGGATGGAGGCAGACAGATTCATAGAATAGTTTGGGTTGGAAGGGACCTTAAAAATCATCTAGTTCCAACCCCACTGTCATGGGCAGGGACAACCTTCCATATAAACCAGGTAGGAAAACAGGAGGAGCAACAGAAAAACTGTCCTCTACCCTTATTTCTCAGAAGCTATTCAACTGACATATATGAACATGGAAAGTAAGAAATGCAGAACTCTTTCCTGATAAAATCTCTCACAGCTTTCACATTGCTCTTTACAGTAGCTGGCTATGGTGAAGGGGACCGGAACCAAGTCTGCTACTCAAAATAGCTTATTCAAAGCAGAATGGGGAATGCCCAACACTGAAACACTGCCAGGAAACCACCAAGCACAACAAACAAAATATTATGTTTTTCTGAAGCAGTCAGTGGTTTCAGGACCTTGGGTAAAAGACACAACCTTTTGGATTGTCCTTGGGTGAGCTGGATTGCCAGATTAAAGAATCTGAGAGGGAAAAATTAAGTAGAGATTTGTTTTTATTTTGCCTCCCAGCTTGGTATGCTCTCTGAAAAAGTTTAAGGTCTGCACCTCAACAGAAGCTGGAAATTCTGGCAAAGGCCCACTGCTTTCCTTGCTTTAAAAGAGTATTTGGGGGTTTTGCTAGAGGAGTGATACAGTGGTATGGCTTCCCCCTTTTTCCTAAACCTTTAAATAATTTATGTGTACCTCTGTGGGCATATGTGCACATGTATGTATAGGTGTACCACTTGCACTGCAGCAATGCCATCTGAAATGATGGAATTGATGAAGTACAAATGGTTTGTCAAATATCCAGGTCACTTGCCAGTATGACAATATCTTGGGATAGTAAAGAAGGTGCCTCTGTATTTGAAATCTCTTTCGTTAATATATCTATGAGAACAAAGGCCCGTCTGACATTGCCCTAATACCACCAATGTTTGGAAGCTGCAAATTATGAATAACAGCACTGTGCAGCTCCTTTTAGCAGCCTTTGAATGTCAAAGATTATGCTAACAAGTTATCTGAATAAAAGTTACTAATTTCCCTTATGTTTTATTCTCAGCTTTAAAGCTCCAGTGGAATTCAGTGCTGAAGCTCTGTACTTGAAATTTTGGTTGCTATCAAATGAGCATTGTTTTCACTTTTTAAAACAAAACACCCCCCCCCCCACAAAAAAAAAACCAAACCCACAAAAAAAGCAAACAGGAAAGTTCTCTCTCAAAATTGTACTTTTTTTTTTTTTCATTAAACTCTACTAATTATTGCTTTTTCAGCTTATCTGCAGAACTGGTGGAAGCAGTTCTACTTGCTTGAGAGGCTATGGCCGAAACCACTGCAAACACTTTTGACTACACAAATTGCGAAAGCCACCCAATCCCATTTTCTCCTGTCATACTACATAGCTGTTATGGGAAAAATCTGCTCTCTTCGTTTTACCCCCTAAAACGCAAGCTTTCCATCTTTGCTGCAAGTTAGCAGGTGGTCAAAACCTCCTTCATCTTTCCTTGGGACACAAACTGGCATGTCCTTTGGAACGTGTCTGCTGTGATTAATGTGTGAAGAGCAGGGACGCATGCAGTAGGTCACTGGGTTAAATTTGGGACAGACTTGCGTAGGGTATAACTTTGCACCTTCTGCTCTCGGGAAGGAATACAGTTGCTGCCTTCCCCTTGGAGAGCAGGCCACTATCTGTCTGTGCAGCATTTTCCACAACCAAAGGGATACCAACCATTCATGTTCTCCTTTGAAATCAGAGGAAAAATGTTTCTTTATGGGTAGGACCATAGGTTTTGACTAATCTGTAACTAACTAAACATATAAACAAAAATATTCTAGAGACTACGGCATTCGGACCCACAGATTTACACATCTGAATCTTGGAAGTACTATCAATACATGCAAAACCCCAATTTTTGCATGTTTTTCTAATGATCAAGTGATCAGAAGATCATTGAAATGACTATTTTAGAAACTCAGAGCAAGTGCCAAGGCAATACCTGGATTACACCAAGGGATTCTGACTGTGGTTTTGATCCTGCAAAAATCTGAGAATAAGGTTTAAGCAGGAGTTGCAAGCCTTCCCACTATTCTCAGAGTCTGACACATGCCGAGATGCCTGTTAGAAGTCCCTTTATCCATGGACTGGCCCTTATTCTGGAACTTGACTACCTTTGCCATTGTTGACAATAAATCATCCCAAGAGAAAGGCACATGGAAAGCAATCAATTCAGCTGCCAACACCTACCAGACTACAGCCAAGGTAAGGAGAGGATATGAGACAGAAATGGGCACTTGGACTCAGTGCAACTGCAGTCTGAAGGAGCCCAGAAAGATTGGATGCATTTGGGTACTGGTTCTGAGGCTAAGTACAGCCAACGTAGCATCTGCAGTTTCTTACAGGACTGCAAAGACAGCAGAAGGCAAACACAAGCTTTCCTTCTCCTGTAAGATACAGAGGAGCTTATGAAATCTTCTTTGCCATGGTAAAGAACGAGGGATTAAAGCTACAAAGACTGCTATAAGAAGAACTTGGATTTTATCTTTGTTTGAGAATACTTGTATTATTTGTTGAGCTTTCCATGAAGCTTTTTGAAGCTTGTTTTTTTTCTTTACCCCCACAGAACTACAATGTACTCAAACACACTTAAAGCTGCAAAAGCCATCAAATCAAACCAAATCAAATAGGAGATTAACACCCCAAACCCAAAACTAAGCCACGCTTTATCCCAGGGAAACAGAGTGGCTTGATTATTTCTGTTTGCAACTCTGTCATGGGAGTTTTAATCTCAGGGCAGTCCTTATATGGTTCACAAACCTGAAAGGCAGAAAGGACCACCTACTCTGGCCTCCTAAAGGCAAATCAACAGCTGCCTTTATCACACAGACTTGTAATCGTGACAGAGCAAAGAAAACCAGCGGGTCTTTTTTGACAGGCTCTCTCTTCAACTGTTACTGGAATTATCTATACCTTTAACCTCCAAGTTCTCTCTTGACAGATTCTGAAATAGCTGTTCCACTATTTTACCCTGGACTGAAGTCAAGCTAAACCATCCATCAGTTCCCCGGGACATCCCTTTTATCTTTTTGAAATATCGGAAATACAGTTGGCAGCCCTCCAATTTTCTGGAATTTCCCAAGGTTTATTATAAATTACCAGCCACTTAACAGAGCTTTTTGGCTATTTCCTTTAAACTTCCTTTAAAATTCCTGGATGTAAAAGTTAGTAGGATGTGAAAATGTTTAATTTTAACCACTCTAGCCTCTCAGATCCTCCTTTGCTACAAGCAGCAACTTTCTCTTCTTTCCATATTACTGTACAGGATGGACACTCTTCTTCCACGGTTTCAAATACAAAAACCGCCTGGGGAACAATTCTGCCTTTTCTATTTTCCCTTTTTGGATATTAAATTAATAAATGTTTTATCACGACTTGTATTTCTTCATTTAACCAGAATGGCTTCTCATTAGAGTAACTTTTTTGTTATTGATGGCAGTGTAAAATCAAAATTTTGAGAGCTGGCAGAATATTCTTCAACAATTCCCAGTGCGTTCAACGCTTTTTACTTTAAATGCAATGTTATGCCAACACAACAGATTCTAACTTTGGAAAACATCTTTTTCAATTCTGAGTACAGCGCATGCATAAATTCATAATCTCCTAGTAGATGATGTACTCTGATTGCATGAGGTCACTGTACAGGATTTGAGACCCCGTGATTCATGTTATTTAAGACTGTCCACAAATAATTCTGTTTGACAAATTGCTTCCCTTCCTGCTTCATTTTCTCATGCAACAAGTCGCAGACTTGTATTTTCCAGTCCATTTTTAAGAGAACCACTCCAACTGAAACTCTTTTGGATTCCTGCTCATGTACCACTCTCTCCAACGCCTCTCCCTTAATGCTAAAAACCTGGCTAATAAAATGTCAAACAATGTGATTCTTGTGCAATCCTAATAGCTGAGACTTACATATACTGGTTTAGAGTTACACCAGACTTACGTAAGGCTGGTTTGTGTGGTTGGATATTCACTGATGTCACTCTCTCCCTCTATGGTTATTCAAAGCCCCCGTCTGCTCATTTGTCTTCAAGGGGAATGTACTGTCACTAGAGAAAAAGGCCACCGAAACCAGACATTCCCCACAGTCTCTGCCGACCTCAGCTTGGGAGGCCCACAAAATCCCAAGCCTTGCCCACCCTCAGCAGCACAGTGAGTGCCACCTGCTGCCACCTTCTCCCTTTCCTCTCCATTCACAAAGGGACACCTTGGCTGTACCACACCTGAGGACAACACAAAAGAAATTAGCAAGGTCCTTGTCTGCACAGCAGTAATCACCATTGCCCCACTAACCTTCAGGACCATGGCAGGTTTTCTCAGGGCTGTGTTTTGGGCAGCCGTGACCTACAGAAGCTTTGCCTGGCTGACGAAATGTACGCCCATTCCTACAGTCTGGACAATCTTTAAGAGAGAATGCTTTTTTTTTCTGAGAAGAAAAAAGTCTGTATGATTTTTCTGATGTGAATTGAGAAGCTATATTCTCCACAGATCTTGGAGACATGCAATTAAAGACTGTCAAATTTGCATGCACGCAGGATTCAATTGAAGGCTGAGCAGGCGATGTTATAACATTTCTCACTTGACTTGACAACCTTATATTCTTTTAACAGCTTTTGTGCATAATTTCCTTGCTTTAAACAAACTGAAGGTGCCATTGTGTAACCTGACCCCTGAGCTCACGTGGGTGAGGATGAGAGTAGGAGCCAGGAGATTCCTGCTTCCCAAGCAGAACTGGCTGACCATCACTGGTCTGCAAAATCCCACCCGAGCAGTCTGCAATACCACACCAAATGCAGATGCAGCAAGCAGAGCACAGCTCTGCAGGTCCCCCTGTTTTGTCAGAAACCCGACTTTCGAGGAAGAATTGAGCAGAAGCCATTAGCTGCCCTGGGCTTCCCTTAGCAAACTTTTAGGCTGGTCACATGGATTTCCAGCAACAGTTGCAGCGTGGCCCCAGCCCACCCTCCAGCTGAGATCTCATGTCTTTCCTCCACAGTATGAGGGCACCAGAGCTTTAGAAGAGCTAAAAAAAAAGTTGAATGTTGGGAAATCAACACATAATTTCAAGATTTATTTTCCTTTTTATTTCCCCCTCAGCTGAAACACTTCGGTGGTGGTTTTCCAACTACAGTCTGAGAGAACATCACATCAAGAAAACTGTGACCCTGTGCACCCGAAGTCTGGAAAACCTACTGTGGTTCAAAATAAGGCTTCATAGAGGGAAATTACAAGACACAAGGCAGCCAGTCCTCTTTCTGGTACACACGTAGAGTAAGAAGCATTGGGAGGTCTTCATGCAATGGGATGTAGCTGGCATGTTCCTGCAGTTACTTGTGAAGGTGTTGAGTGCCATTAATCCATGCCCTCTAATTAGATTTGAGATCGCCTGCAACAAGCAGGATCAAGCCATAAAAGCACAAGGACAAGGAGATTAAACTACAGATTAATAATTATACAGTATAAACAATCTGGGATAAAATGAAACTCTAATGCTCCACTGGAGATTGGCATGTTTATGTATAAAGCGGGCGATCTATGAAGCTCATTGATTAGTATTTCAAACGAAACTAATCTAAAAGCATTACTAATTATTAACTGAAATATGTAATACAAACAGCGTGCTAGGAGACAATCAATACTTCCCTGTGCTTGAAAACCCCTACAGCAATTTTTGCGCTAAAAAGGGGACCAGCCTCGATGGCAAACTCTAGTGCTTGCCAGGGAGTTTGTCTCATGTAAAAGAGAACAGTCCACAATGTAAAAACAAGCATGCTTTTTTCTTACTTCTTCCCCCTCAACTTCTGCCTATCCTCAATGTACCTAACCTATATTGCAGACTGCAATTAAAAAAAAAAAAAAGAATAAAAAAATCACTCCGCAAGTCTTTCTAACTAAATATATGAACTTTGTTTCTTGGACTGTCATAAAAATGCAAACATTGTTATGCCAAATCCAATCCAGTCTTTTTAGACAAACTTGACCACATAGAGACATAGCTTCATGAAAGGAGGAGACAATTTTGAGCTATCAGACTAAATGAAGATTTTGCTATTAGGACAATTCAAGTCTTGTAGAAGTAGGCTCAGTTAATTTATGTTTATCAGAGGTCAAGATCAGGTAAGTCTATCTACAGATTCATGCCATTACCTCAAGAATTTAAAGTGGTAGCAAGACACAGTTTGGTTATATACCCAAGGGAATGTTAAAATGTTTTAAATGAATACCTGTTGCTTGATGAAATACAGGATGGCCACCACTGGATTATGAAAGACATGACGCTATTCCATCCCAGCACACTTTTCTCCAATAGAGTGTCTTAAAAGCAGGCACATATCTGCATGTGTCTGTAGTTATATATGTGTATGTGTATATATATATATATACACCCACACATATTTATGTACATATATATGCACACATATATACATATATCTATATACACGTGCACACATATGCACAACATTTAAATACTATCTCTTAAAAAATATGTATTATCATTGTGTATTTCATGTCACCTGGCATGAGCTTTCCGAACATTAAAAAATGACGTCTCTATTAAGAATCCTATCAACAGAGCTACCCATCCTTATATGAAGAAATGCTCCTTTTACTCTACAAATTAGGTGTCTCAATATTATTTGTAGCCATTATTCCACTCATTTCTCACCTGAAGTACATATGCACACATGCATTCTTCTCTGCTACATGTAGCAAGAATTTTTCCAAAAGGAGCACAACAAATAGGAGAAATTAAGATCCTGAAAAAGATGTTTGTGCAAATGCTTTTAGGAGGATAATAAAGGAGGATAGAGACACGAAATAAAACTCTGAAACGGGAAAATCCAAAGGCAATGGTGAAAAGTGAAGGGATGGGGAGGAGCCAGGAACAACATCCATAAGGACACTAAGAATCGTGTTGTTACGGATGCGTGGAAGGGTTCAAGAAAAAAGAAGGGAAAGGACCAGGGTTACCTTGGAGAAAGAGAGTGCTGAAGAGGCTAGGGACTCATGGATTAAGAGCTGCTCAGAAGGAAAGGAGGAGGAGGGATGGCTGGAGAAGTTTCAAGGGAGAAACCTCTGTAGTAAGGGGGCAGGAACCCAGTCCTGGCTCCATTGCCTCCAGGGAGGCAGAGGGGCTGGATTGAGAACAGGGAAATGAATTGTGAGAAAGAGGAGCTATTGTCCAGTGTTTTCAGTGAGCACGAAGAAACTGAAGAAACTGAAGATAAAGCCATTGCATACTACAGTGAGTCTGTAAGGCTGTCGGGAGGGAGCAGAAAAGAGGGTGCAGGCAGCAGAGAGAGAGAGAGAGAGAGATGTTTCACTGCCCAGAACAGAGAGGGGAACGACTGCCAAGGAGCTTGAAAGAGCAGTGGGAATGAAGGCAATGCTAAGACAGAAGATTCATGGAAATTGTCTCTTCTCCCTCTGGGAGGTGGGATGATGCTGGGAAGTGAGGGGAGAGAAAAGTCACAGGCACTCAGAGAAGCAAATAGGGAGAAGTGTCAGAGCGGAGAAGAGATGAGAGGGGAGAGGTAATCGCTGGTGAGAGGCTAGAGAGTGGGTGAGGACACGATGCCAAGAGATGATAATCCAGTTGATTAAAGAATTAGGCACAAGAGATGTCAAGCAAAAGGCAGAGAGCAGAAGAAGCTACGGACGCGGCAAGAAGACCCTGAGCTTAAAATTAAACTGTCAAACAGTCCAAATACACCAGCCATATACTTCCCCTCTGTCTGCCCCCTTTCTCCATTGCACCATCAGGGATCAACTACCCTATAACTGCAGGGAACAAACAAAAATCCAGCTGCCCTCAGGCTGATCCTGGAGGAGCAACAGAATAGGAATAAGGAGAAATAAAAGCAAGCTGACAGTAGCTGCCCGTGGATAAAAAGGAGACCTTTAGCACAGCTGTGTGGCTGTATTTGATTTACGAGAGCTTCTTCATGCAAAACAGAGGCACAGCAGTGTAAATGGCTTTCTAAAGAAAGCCTCGTGGACAGCAAGTCCCGCACATTAGAAAGAAAGAGAATACCGATGTCCTAGAGTGGGATGGCTTGAGAGCTGGGGATCCTGGCTCAGGCATTCAGCACAAAGGCACCTGCACCGCGCCATGCCCACCAAGAACAGCTATGCCTGAGGCGCCAGGTCTCGGCTACACAAAGCCTCCAGCACTTTCTTAGGTGGCTCTCATTATTTTGATTTTGAGTGTGACATCGCCTTGTAACAAAAAGGCTCGGCTCCTCAGGAAAAGGACTACCAAACACTGTGAAAGTCCTGCTCTTTGTGACAAAGATGTCCACTTCCAACGTAAGGAAAAAAACACAGTACTCTGGATTGCACACTACACCTTTTTGTAAATGGTCTTTTGTAGTAGCAAGTAATTAATCTTGTGTTAGAGCCCAAAAAGTTCCCTATGAGTTTTTGAACTTGCAGACAGCTGGAAAATGCCTACTTAAGCTAGTGTGCACATCTTCGAGTAATTCCTACTTGCTAATTACTCTTCCAGAAGCTGCCAACAGCTATTCTAACATGTTGTTAACCAGGGAGGGATATCACATTGCATAATCATGTGAATTAACAACAGCATGCCGGTGAAGCAATGGGATAAAAATCAGGTAGTTGAGAAAGAAATTAAAGCTAATTGATTTGCACCAAAAAAACCTGCGGTATGTAAACAGCATTTCAGAAACAAAGGACATGGCTGGGGAACAAACAAAAGTGAAACCAGCATTTGCAGAAGTTGTCAGAGTAGATTCCTTGTCTTGGTGACAGATGAGATGAGACTTAAGCCCAGGACCCCTTACAAATGAGACTTGCTAGTACTCCACTAACCCACTGCAACCACAGCAATATTCCCCTCTGCAACACAACAGATGTGATTCAAACTGGCAAGCCATGGCACATAAAAGCACGATGCCCTCCCCTGCTCAGCGCAGATTTTTGCAATATTCATTGCAGCGGCCCAGAGGGAATTCCAGCTCTGTGTGCAGAAAGCTCGCCAATGCTCCTGCACAGCAGAGCAGAACCCCCCATGGCTGAAGGGGCACCAAAGGGCAACAAGCGGGTGCTATTGGAGGTACCACCTTGAGAAGGAGCTGCCAAGGAGCCGATGGGGCTCCCTTGGGCCTGTGTGGGAGGTGGGGGGAGGCAGAGGAGGAAAACTGAAGAGGTACTTTAAGATATCTGTGTGCACATTTAACTGCAGCAAGCTAATGCAGGATTTGTAGTAGGAAAGTCTGCTCTGAAAATGGTAAAGGCAAGTTATTACCGGGATGAACGTCCTTATTCAGCATCTCAGGAGAGGCTCTGGCCACCTCCAATCAAATGTCTTTTTCATGGAATGCTGTTAAGCTGTGGTCATCAATCCTATTTAAGGAAAGGGAGGAATGGGTTCATATCACTGCTTTCCCTCCTCACTTGATGTGACATAAAATACCAGCACATTAGCACAGGCGAAAGAAACGGAGCTTGGCTGATAATGGCTACACTCACGTATTTATTAAGCAGCCCAGGGAAGGAGGCATGAGGCGCAGAAGGCGCAGCTCCTTCATTGAATGCCTGGAGCAGCGGCTTCCTGCTACCAAGAGGTTTCCTTGAAATCCCTCCAGAATCACTCTCCAACCAAAGAGTAAAAGCAGCCACTTGCCGTGCTCTGATTGCCCACTTGAACTTTTTGAGAAGGTTGTGCGTAGTTAGCGTCGATCTTCAGCACCGTGTTGCCAACTGACTTGCGGTGCAATGACCGCAAAACCTGACGGGAGCGCTTACCCGGCCCACGCACCGCTCTGCCCCTGTGCCTCAGAAGGGCACGTAGGGAGATGTGGCAGCACCCTCATGTGCCAGTGGGCCACAGGGGCACAAACAAACCCCCTGATTTAGGAGCTTGTGCTGCCACTGCCAGGGCAGTAAGAAGAAATGATTCCGCTGACTTCATGGCTGCTCAACCAGATTGGTAAAATCTGTTAAAGGACAAGGTGATTTTTTTGATCATTACAGCCTAGACAGGAGCTGGAATTTGGCTTACATTGGCTGTTCACATGCTTCACTACTGGGCACTGCTACAGGGTTTAGCATCACTGCCTTCATTATCTCTCCCTGGCTTCATCTTGTCTGTGCTGTGTATGCATAAGGACACACGGACCATGAGACTCCCAATGAACTCTTGTAATACCAGCTGTCAGCAGCCGCCTTGGAGTCAGGAAAAACATGCTTCAGCAAGAGATCATGTCTATAAACATGGCAAAACTAATTATCCCAAGAAGGTTCCCCTTCCTCTTAAAATTAGCAGTGTATACAGTCAGATAGCTCAATGTAAACACATCACTCTGAATTTCACCAGCTCCACTATCAAGCACTGTTGCACTGCTGTGGAAAGGAAAGCATGAATTCTGTAGAAAGTCTCTACTATAACAGATACTAAATCTGACATGTGAAGAGTTTTATTGTAGCGTTTCTAAAAAAGTGAAAAGGGAGAGAAAACATTTGAAGCCTAAAACCAGTAACACACCAAAGGTTACAAGAGAACTGTTACACAAGCGTCCCTGTGAGAAATGGAGAGGATAGCTGAAGCCCCTCCAGTGACTAAGGTGGTGGACAAGCTCCAATGAAGACTTCAGGAGAGAAAAGAGGCAGGTAGTCATTGGATACAACATCCCGGGTTCGGAAAGAGGAATGTTTTGCAGAAAAACTGTTCTAGGTAATTTAAGTAATCATTTATAAAATATGGGACAAGAAAGACCCCCCAGGACTAGCCATAGTCTGAGGACTACATAAGCCACATCTTGCAAGCCAGAAGATCTCAGATGGTTTGAAGTGAGTATTTAAATTCCTATGGATATTCTTAAATCTCCCCTAGTTGCCCCTTTTTTCAGAGACAAAAGCAAAGTACTACATTCAGTTAAGTATGGCTGTTCCTCAAACGGGTGAACAGGACATCTCCTGCAGTGCCCAGTGGTGCTGCACAGCTCAGCAGTAGCACAGGGATAATGGGATGCATACACCCTTGTATTTAATGAAGGAGCCTGTACAAAAGAGATATCTTCCAGTGACCACTGCGAGACTGAAGAGCCCTCTAGCATGAAATAGGAGGATGGAAAGAAGGGCTGAATGAATCACGAGCAAGGAAAAAAGGGTTGTGGCACACCCCCGCACTTTTCCATTTCAGGTCTGTAAAATTAAGCTACATCGAGGTAATGCTACTGGCACCACTACTCAGAGAGACAGAAGCGAGTCTGAATCAATCAGAATCTGTCTAAGAATTGAGCAAAACCCTGCAGCACAATAGAGGATGGAGAAATCATCATTTACACAGGAATAACAAAGGAAGGTGAGTCGGGCAACCTTACCCTGAGCAAAGGAATCATCAGAAAAGCCTTGCCCAGTGCAGCTGCTGGGAGAAAAGGTCAGGAAAAACAGTCAGATTTCTGAGCAGAAAATCCATTTGTCTTGCCACCCCTTTCTATGTCCTTGGGTGCAAAGGCTCTGCAAGCTTCTACAGAGGCAGCCTGCCCTGGAGCCCCTCTGGAGCAGAGTGGGGGACATGACAAGTGCCACAGGCCAGTCTTTCAAGCAAAGGAGCAACAACCACTTAACCAATGCAAAGCGACAGCCTCAAATGCTCGCGCAACAACGAAGCATCAGCAAAAGCCAAATGGAGATGAACAGAAACACGCTCTCGTATCCACAGCCATCTGTCCCTCTTCGCTCGTTGTTTTACAAATTGACCTACTGTTCCAAATCCCAGATTTTCAGAAATAGCTTTGGCTGAAGGTATTACCAGGAAAAACGATCAGTGTCAGCTAACCAGTGTAACTGAGGAATTCTTTCCAGGAGGCTGAGGCAGTGATGACAGAAGCTGGAAAACCAAAATCCCTAAGAGGGGGAAGGGCAGATCACTCAGATGCATAGGCAAGAAGCAGTAGGAGCAACATTTGACAGTGCAAGTGATGGTCTCTTCTGACAAAAGCAGGTGAGAAGCTTAACAAAGACCATTTATGTTTTCTGGTACAAATGGTGCATTTCAGAGAACAACCAGCAACACTGGCCTTAGAGTAAAGGAGACCAGAAAATGAAGGAGATTCCTAAAATCTATTAGTGTACCAAATAAACAGTTAGTATTCTCCCATTAACTGAAAATCCCTTCAACTATTCCCAAACAATTACTGCCTCCTCACTCTGTACAAAGATAAATTTCCTCTTCAATATAATTTTTAATATCATAAGTAGGCTTGGTAATGGCAACCCCATTAATTTAATATCCTCAGAGACCTTTACCATCTCTCCCTGTTGAGGTTTTCTGCAAAGCACCCATCCTCGTAATTTTTCAGTCTTTTGAGCCCTCAATTTCCTATTGTCATGTCTTCACTGGCCTGACCAGGTTTATTGTGTGCTTTCACGAGTGGTAAGTAAATAACCCCTCACATGGCTCTTGGGGAGGATTTCCTCCCAGCACTGCCAAAGGAGCCACGACTTTCCATGTGTCCTCCCCCACCTCAACACTCCCTCTCCCTTTGAAATGGGGAAAGATGAAAACTAAAAAATGCAACAGATGGTCTGAAATCCTCTTCCTGCGAAATCCATCGCTACGGCAGTGAGCTTAGGCAATATTTCAAATATTTCCGCATGTGCCAACAGCGGTATCCATGACTAGGGATGATGAGGAGACTGCTTGTGAAACTCCCCCATAGACACTGTTTGTAACAGCCTAGTCCTCTTGTTGAAGGCTCTCTTCCCCACTCTAAATCCAATGAGAAAACTAATCTTCTCCAGATTTAAAGCTGACAGGTGGTACATGCATAATTAAAGATGACCTAACAGAGAATGCTCTCATTTCTGGCATATTATCAGACACTTAAGCAAAGCAATTATCAGTAGGCAATCTTTTCTGTCAACAGAGATTGGATGAAACATTTTGCCAGTCAGGAAGATATTGTAACGATGATACATATGTATTTGCAGATACTCCAGCAATATAATATAGACTTAAATCTCTCCTGTCTCAGATGAATGTCTTCATCACCTATGGAGGACCACACTAAAATCTCACATTTTAGTGTTACCCTGTTGCCATTTCCAGACTCACCAGACATAATACATAGACTCCACCTTGCTCCTACTCATGTCAGCCTCTTCGTTCAATCCATGTGCACTACCAGCCCTGCCATTCCTCTCCACCTAGGGAAGTCTTATTGTCCTTCCTAGCTCCTCCACTTTCCCCACCTGCACTACCTGGTAGATGGCTGATCTGTGGGCCAGAAAACCTTGTCCTTCTGATTTTATTCCTCCCCAAAAGCAAGCAAAACCCCAGAAAACGTGTCCTCCCCCTTTCTTACTCAAACACAAACAAAAACTCAACTCCTCCAAGAGAACCCAACCAAGCCTCCCCCAGATACTCTCTTCTTCACCCACAGGTAGCAGTCACCTGTGGCACATCAGAGGCTGGGCACTATATTGCCCATTTACTCCTTGTCATAGCTTTTGTGACACGAACACCTGCAGGGAAGAATTAGGGACCTCATACGTCATGATGGACTGTGCCTGTTGTGAACAACCGTGTCTTACTCAGGACCACAAGCTGAGCATCTTTCCCTTGGGAGCTGTGAAGGCGGAAGAGATGAGTGGCCTTGTTCTCCTTAGCTTATAGAGGGGGCAAACACAAGCGGAGATCAGTTGGGAATTTTATGTGGAATCAACCCAAAAATCTATACTAGAACTAGGAATATCTTCCCTGCTTTTTGGTTAACAAGCAGATGGCTTGGTCTCCCAAAATAGCAATGTCACCCATGTAGTTTGAAAGAAGCAGAAACTTTTTAACCTAAACTCTTAAAATGCTTCCTTCAAGCAGTGTTTTGCACTGAATCCAGAGAGTGTTCTGTGCTTTTTTTTTCCCCCCTCCAGAGCAGGGATTTTAAAAAAAGAGTATTTTGTGGAAGAAAGACAGGGAGAACAAAAAACAATTAGGAAAAGGAAAGCCTAAAAAGGTTAGTGGTTTTCTTAATTTTGGGAAAATTAGGGCTGTGAGAAGTATTATAAACCGCAATTACATACACACATGGGATTGCATTTTACCTTACGAAAGAGCTGCTCTTAGGGTATAAAATTGCTTTAATATTGCACTACGACAAACGTTTTTTTTAAAAAAAAGGCTTATGATAATGGATTTTCAAAGCAAAAGTAAAGCTGCTTTTCCCTGAGAACAGGGCTTTAGAGAAGGGAAACTTCACAATGCCAGTGGTGTGCGTTTTGCTGCATTTCACAAGATCTCTCATTATTTAAATTCCGATGTATTTATGTCATACATGGATAAACGATCTTATTGTTCAGAACATGTCTTTATATGAACATCTCTGCTGTTAGAACTAGCGTTATTTAGCTTTTTTTCTCTCTTCTTACCAAGTCAGAACAAAAGTGTCTTTTATTGCAGTTTTGTGAACTTCATGCAAATGGCAGTTTTTACACATCAATCGTCAGTTTAATAACACTAATGATAATAGGCGAATTAACGGTAATAGGCTGATTTTTTGGCAAGCAAATCAGAATTCATAGAGAAGTTTCTACAATGTCAAACTTTATAGCCCTGTGTTATCAAAAGCACTAGGAGTGAGAATTAAGATTAAACCACTGACTCGTTAGCAAGCTATGCTTACTAAACCACAGCTTTCCTGCACCAAGACTGATTACTAGAAATCCACTGTACAAGATAAGAAGAAACAGCAATAGTGTTCTGGGACCACAGGGAGCCATTTGCACAACAAAATATATTTGCCAGGGGATACCGATCTGAATGAGCAGGCTCGATATCTCTTTCAGTTAAAGTAATACTGGTTAGTCTTCCAGTCTTCCCTAAGGCATAGTTTGGTCATTCCTTCTCCTGCTCTATTCCACTCTTTGCAGTCACAGTATTTTGCAGCATTTAAAGTTCAGTTTTGCACCTATCACTCCCCTTAATGGCCCTGGTGACTTCACAGGAGCTGGTTATAGGCATTCAATGCTGCAGGACCAAGCATGGGAAGAGGAACCTGGTCTCATATGAGTAGCTAGGGCTGTGAGAACTAGTGGACCTTCTGTGGATTGATGGATGACTGCAAAGAACCACATTTTGAAAACATGGCTTGATCATGACCACAGGAATAATACTAAATATAAGAAAAAAAGCATTTGCTTTCCCAACATGCCAAAAAACAGATGTGTCAAAGTGCCAGCTTTTGACACAAAACACCACAGGAGAAGTGAGTGACAGCAGATTTTTAATACTATTATGAACAGATGCTAAAGCAGACATAGCAGTTTCCCATGACAATGATGGTCTAAGGACAAACTTTACATCTCTAACATCTGAACTCCCCTTTTTATCTAGACAGACAGACAGACAGACAGACAGACAGACAGACAGAGACAGTCCTACACCCTAGACCACTCCAACCCAGTTTTAATGCTGGAGGTATAGACAGAAATTGCACTTACTTCCTCCCACTCACCTTTGGCTAAGATCAGGACCCACTACTAAATTGTTCTGCTATTGAATCCTGTCCCACACAGGGTGTCTTCTTTTCCACAGATGCCTGACTGCTTTTCCACACAGTCTGTGGGTTTGATGCTTTGGTTTCCAACTACAGGCTGTAAGGGCTGAATCCCTTCCACATTTGAACTTCTACCTTCCTAGAGTCAGCATCCTTCAGTTTGGCCATATTTCCTGGTTAATGCTTCCACAACTTGAATCACCATTTCCATGTGAAGAAGCCTGTTCTATGAACTGCTAAAACTGTGTTGCATGTCCCTCCTCCTGCCTTGTGTAGGTTTTGCCAAAAATCAAGTAGGAGAAACGAAGCCTGCTCCCTTATCATTACTTATAGCATGTACTTTCAGTGATGTTTTTTATGAGTAGGCAAGTGGGAAAATATGTTTTTAAGAAGGACAAAGACTGCTGAAGTTTTACAAAAAGCCCCAAGACAAGCAGAGCTTATTATGTACCACAGGATGAAATGCAGCATCTTCGGGGAACAGATGTTTTATCATCAAAAAGCAGTTTGGGAGAACTGTGGGAGCTGGGCTGTGTCACTCATGAGCAAACTAGGAAATTACAGGAGCTTGTAGGTGTTGTCTGTGTGTGAGGTCAGAGACAGAGAAGCTGCTAAACCCCATCTCTAAGGTACTGTCCCTGTGCGGGTGGATGTAATAGGTCATTACAGAGAATAAAATTGTGAGAAATAACTATTCCACTCAACGCTATCACTGTGGCTGGAACAGGCGTTAGCAGTGGGGTTTGGTGGGCAAAAAGCAGAACAGTGTGAGGAACACACTGTTATGTATCAGTGCATACATGCTGAAAGGAATAAGTCTCTGGAATTTTGCTGCATTGTCACCATGACATCATGCTCCCACCTGCCCACATCACAGACCTCACCATGCCTCTAAATGAGACCTTATAATTTGTGTCCTGTGATTTGCTGATGCTCACCACAGTCCAGCCCCTCACTGCTAATGAGAACAGTAACAACTCATCTCTCCTCACAAATCTATGATAGAATTACCCCATAAGCAAAATCCAAGCCAGAAAGGGAGTCCTCAGTGAAATGAAACAATGCATTAAAAAACAGCACTTGAGCTGGGAACACATGACTAGATTTTTCTCAAGTCTGAGGGAGTCCCAATTCCTAACGAAAAAATGGGAGCTTTGCATGCTCACACCTTTTGCTGCGAGTTGGTATCCACTCCAAACACCATCTCAAAAAATACTTTTGCTTAATCAATACATTTGTAATTCGACCAAAAAAGAAATTTAAATAGTATCTGAAAAGCTTTGCATGGTAAACATCAGAAAAACACTGCTTTCCAAGCCTGCAGCCAGTTGTTCCGTAATATCTTCTGCTTTGTGCTGACAACCTTTTTTCCCTCCAATCATTCAGACACAATGCCTTCAGGTCTGTCTAAGTAATGTAATTTACTGGAGTGGAATTCCCTTGATACCTTCTGCAGCACTCAGTGACAGTATCATTTATACTCTACACTGTCATGCCATGACACTGATACATCGGCTTTCATCCCTCATTCAGCACAGAGGGTGCAATTTCACCTTCCATTGTGCCCTTCTGCAGACTGCGCGTACAAATTCCCTCCATTCACTCCTAATTACAAACCTCTGCTGAAATACTCTCATTAGATTTATATTTCTCACTCCAAAGTGTCAATCTTATTTCAAAATTCCAATTTTCTGGGAGATTCATCCATTAGCAGCAACCTCCAAAGCATTCCTTAACCGAGTGCATTAAAAGTGAAGCTGGCAGAGCAGAGACGCACTTAAAATACACCATTACAGCAAATCTCCATTGCTAATGTTTTCGCATTATTCGAGCAATGCAGTAAGGAGCCTGTGACTGGCCAGCCCTGCTCCTCCAGCAGCGATGGGCAGAAGCCACCACTCAACTGCTATGTCCAGTTTTGCTCTCACTGTGAGGCTGCACCACATCCCAAAGCATCTGCCGCTGTCACCATCTCACAGGACCTCCTTACAGCAGGAGACGGCTGTTCAAAGAACTCCAGAAACTGAGAGCCACGGAAAGAGTTTATGACAACTGCAAAAATGCCTGAGTACAGCTTGTTTGCTGTGGTAAAGTTAAAAAAAAAACAAACCAAAAACAAGGGGGGGTGGTTCCCAAGGTAGCAGTCCTGCTCTGCAACCCGAAAGGTTGTTAGAGCTCTTCAGCTGAAAATCTCCATCACATTGTTTGTGTCACACCAATCCTAATTTAGTGGCCACGTGCAGGACTGTCCCCTTCAAACTGTGTACAGAAAACACAACTTCAAAGATTCCCTGAAGCAGCTCTACAAGTAGTCAAAAAAATCAGAAAGAGATCCTTCTACCTCTTCAAGAGAAAGGCAAACACCTTAACAACCTCATCACCATACAAGGGAAAAAATGAAGAGCACAGCAGCGGGTACTGATAGTTGCACAATGCGCCCTATGTGCCATCTCTAAAAATAGCCTGTGTGGTGATACCCCTGGCAGAGTCCAGCATGTCTCATCCCGCCGGAAAGCACACAGCAGTGATCGGCGCAGGAGTGCCGCTGCTGCATGACGCACGTGTGGCACTCTCTCCTGTCATTATCTTCAAAGCCATCAGGTTTGAACTCACCTGCAGCAGGCACAGCAGCAGAAAAGGAAAAGTGGGTGGGGAGAAAAAAACCCACCTCTTCAACTGAACTGAAAAAGGGAAAATTCCACAGAAAAATGTTACAACAAACAATTACACCCCTTGTTAGCATCGGGTAACCTACGGGACTGAGACATGCAGGTGATTAGAAGAGAGGTAATGCAATTCCCTGCAGCAACCACTGCGGGGGAAACTAATAATTGCTGAAGTTTTGCCTGTTCCCACCTGAAATATCTGAAGTCTTGATTACTGCATCAGCTCTCCTGCCATTTGTACTTTGTATCAAGGCGAGAGCCAGTCCAACAGGCTAGCAGAGATGTAAAAGCATAAAGGCACATTTCAGCAAAAAGGCGAAAGTAAGGCAGCAATGACAGGCACTGAACTCTCCTAGGAAGAGAGGGAGGATGGCATCAAGCTAATTTAAAGGGATTTTGTATTGCCTAATGAAGGACTCACCACTGACAGCGTGACTAGTCCATGGAACAAGCGTGTGTGCCTCTAAGTGCTCCCAGCACCCCACATCCTCTGCACCACGTGGTGTTAGTCAGAGTGAAAACTTACTGTCTTATGCAACCCAGTTTTCAAGCCCAACACCTCTGCTACCCTGCAAAGCCTGGCAACGCTGGGATGGTCATGAAGTGACCAGAAAGCGGTGATGCTCAAGCTGCCACACAGCAGAAAGCAAGTTTTCAGCCTCTACCTTTGGTCCTGCAGCTCTTGGACAGATGCTCTCTCTATTCACCCATCACAGGAATGACATCAGACTGAGAAGCCTGACATGCACAGGCACACTCATTCTCTGGAAATGCCACGGCTACTTAATGAGTGAAGCTGGGACAGCACCAAAGCTGACACCATGAAGCTATGAATTTCCCTGCATATACTGACATCTCTCTTTAGTATTTCTCTTGGCCATGAGCTGACATATCAATTAATGTGGTCAGAACACATTCAGTAGCTCAAGATACTGCAACTGGTTTAGTGGATTCCTAACCAGTGCAACTACCTGGAAAAGCAACAGACAGGGTATTTCAATGGTCACCCTAAAAAGAAAACCAAAAATATTTTATCTGCTGAAAGTTAACCCCGAGAATGTGTGAAGCTCAGCAGATTTGTATAGATTTCCTTTTCTTTTTTCTTTCTTCCTTCACTTTTTCTTTGCCAGAAGATGAAGCTCTGGAGCAACAATTTGAGGTATACCAGTGAAGTTTTGAAAGTTTTGACTTTAAAGATCTTTCAGTCCTCTCCAAAGCTGCTTTTTCCAGAAAGCAGAACAATACTGCTTCCAAAATTCTTTCATCACCACCTTTTGCTTATGTACTAAGCCTAACTACTTTTTCTTTTTTTTTTTTCCAATAAGAAGTTGATGAATTAGCATAGCCAGACCACACCACAAGTAATCTCTGACTCTCCTTCCCAACACAGACCCACTTACAAGCATTAAAATCTAGGACTCACCCACCAGACAGAGACAAAGCTGCAGGCAAGCCAGTCATCAGAGCTAAGAGAAATATTATGCTTGCTCTACAAATGCTGAAGCATTTGAATCTTATTTTTAGTTGTACACAAAGGGCAATAAATGGAAAATCTTATTGTAACCACTGCTTTTTCGTGGCCACCCACACTTCCAACACCTACAGCAAAAGTATATAAATGCAAAAGCCCCAAAACTCATGGCTCATATGAACAAGGGATGCAAACTAGCTAGTTGCTGTTACTTTTTTTCCAGTTTATATCTAAAGTGTGATGATAATCTGTTAAACATTGAAGACAGCTTTTCACATGCTGAGCATATCTACTGTCCAGGATTCTGCTGGATTTTCATACATTTTTCCCAGTGCCAGTGTAAAGTCCTCGTCTAAGTTAGCTGACCCCTGATTGATTTTCAAATGATGAAGTAGAGAAGGTGCTTCCCCTAAATCTCAGTTTCTTCCCCTACTGCCCAAACTACTAAGGTACAAGAAGTTAATGCTTCACCTACCTGTGAGAAATTATGCTGAATACTCTACCCAGAAACTGGCAATTAAAAAAAAATCCCTTTACACTCATAGCAGTAGAAGAACTTCAAACAAATTGCTGTCAAGGATGATTTCATTGTGTTTAAATCCACTTTACTTCAAGTCACTTTGCAAATTACTCTTTAATTTTAAACCTAAAACTCTCAGGTCTACTATGAAACCAGTTTACTCTCCTGTGTGTCCTATGCCTGATTCTTTACATTTACAGAAAGTAGTACAAGGACGAACCTAATTATCATCTGAAAACCCGCAGAAAACTAATTCAACTAGCTGAGTAAAAAAGAAATAAAGGAATAAAGGTCCATCTTAAGACCAGACCCAACAGGAGGGTGATGCCATGCCTGGAGATGATGAGAGTGAACAATCTCGTGACATTAATCATCTTGCTATCGCTGAAAGTGCAAGTTATTATAGCGAGAAAACGATCCAATACAATGCTTTTACGTCTCAGCTCTTTGTAAATTGTAACAGGAAACATGTCCTATCAGCTAGCAGTCAATATTTAACTAAATGATCGAAGACGAAGTGCTGGCTCCAGAAAAATGTACCTTTACCTGCCCTTGCTCATCAATTGCCTGCTAGACCCAAAAGCGCATCACCTTCCCGCAGCTCCCGACAAGCCAAGGGCACAGCCGGCTGCTCTCGGCACACGCTGCTGAAATCAGGTGTGTGCTCTCCTGCCGAGGATTTAGGTCGCAGGACCTGTGTGCTGAACGCTGCAGAAGCGCGGGTATCTAAGTATTATGAAAATAAATGGGTCATACACCACTGAGCTAACAACCACACCACCCCCAAGCCGGGCACTGAATGACTGTGCAGGGCTCTGCCAGAGGGAGAGGAGAGGTTGAGCCAGCAGTGAAAACAAAACTGATGTGGTGAGATGGATTTTACTTTTCACTGGTTTGGGTTACAGAGAAAGTTGGTCTTGCCGTCACCATCTCTCAGGCTTTTCTTAAAAAAAATAGAATAAAGCAATGCACAGGCTGGTAAGGTGTCCTGTGGAGATGGGCCGGCATCTCACCCCAGCGGGAAAGAGGAAGTGCCACTGGCCCCGGGCGGAGGGAGGGCTGTGACTCAGTCCCTTGGGCTGGCACACGCACACACACCCGGGCTGTCACCTGCCACAGCAAAAAATAAAAGTCCTCGCCACAACACGGCGGCCACATGGGAAACGCCGAGTAAACAGATCAATGACGCCGTGCACCCACGCAGCCCGTGGCACCGCGGGGGTGACGAACAAACAAACCTGTGGTCAACGGCAGCAAGGTGAGGTGTCAGGGTAATTCAGTTTTGTATGGCACACTACACTGCAACAAACACCGCTGTTCTGCTGTGCTGTCAGCAGCTAAACACGGGCAGAACGCTCCTCCTGGCCACACAGCCTGTGGTCACTGTGTGCCTGGATGGGGATGGCTCCCACACCTGGGTCTTGGTCAGAAACCTCCAGGAGGAGACACGGGCTCACCACCCACATGTGTAGGCACCCTGCCTGAAGCCACACCAGTGCTTTTTAGAACATATATTTGTCCAGACATGTATTTTATTTTAAAAAGTTACATATATATAAACGTATGTATCTTTTATAAATATGTACGTTTTCTTTTTATATATACACACACATCTGCATATATAAATAAAATCATATTTAGTAAACAGATATATTTGTAGCAAACACTTATCAAAAGCTGTCCCCAGCCACTCAGGCTGGGGGTGCAGCCTGGTTCAGTACAGACATTGCCATGGGAAGTTTTGAAGGTCTCCATGAGAGGAGACACTCTACTCACTGGTGCGCGAGATACAGAGTCCTGATGTGCCAGTACCATAAAATGGGTTAGAAAGGGCCTTTTCACTTGTGAAAACAGCACTCCAACAGGAAAGTGTACCAGAAAAATCACGAAATGCAGACATGGCCACATCTCCCATCCAGTAAGATAAACCCGCCAATGTTGTCGAGTATGGTCATGGCATTTGGGAAGAGGGTTTGATACTGATAGTTAGGAGTGTTTGGTAAGTCAGTGTCCAAAGGGATACAATTTTGCCTTCAGAAATCTGATTTCCTTCAGAATTCTGTCAAGTTATCTGATCTTTAAGTGCAGATTTTAAAGAAGATACATTTTTCCCTGGCTGTGGTGGTAGGCAGGTGACAGACATTTAACCACCAATACCTGCATATTTAAAATTTAACATTATTTACATCTGCCTAGAGGTGCTCATAGGACAGATTTCATGAAATCTTTAAAAAAAAAAATTTCTAAATACTCTGAAGAATTCATACCTAGCAACTACGAATTTTCTGTAAGTTTCTAAGTTTTGAGTTGTCTTATTTTTTTATCCTATATAAAGCACTTATAGGTCCTTGCTGAATCCTCAGCATTGAATATGCAGTACAAATCTGGTCTTTTTATGAGATGCAGAAGGACATTGATTGGGATGCTATTTTTTGCTGCTTTTAAAGGAAAACACACAGGGGTAAAACAAAGGGAGAAATGTGAGCAGGGTATGGACACTGCTAGGAATAGTTGCCTGTCTTCGCTAGGATGCCAGCAGCCCTGCCCCAGCAGCTGCTCCAAGGCACAGCTCTGTACATTCTCTGTCATTCGTGACTGCTTGGGATAACAAACAGAGAGAGCCGCTCAGAGGAGAGCACAGCTTCTCCCCAACTGCTGTACTCCGACATGACAATATATTCAGTCTAACCCACCTAGGATTAATTCCCACAGAGCCTGGAGAATTTTTATTTTTTTTTAACTATCTTGGCACATGCACCATAACAGGGTTTTGCAATATGTTCCATCAGAACAAGGAAGGGACCTTCTGCTTTGAACTCACACATCAGTAAGTACTATTTTTATGGAGATCATATCAATCAACATCCTAGTAGTATTATAAAAACGACATACTAAATGGAAGGGGGAGAAGGCATATTTGTTTATTGCACTGCACCCTGGGAAAAGCAAGGAGAACGGAGTCATTATAGCTGGGTCAACCTTGTGCAACAGCTCTTTCAGCAGGGCTAATTAACAAGTGAAAGTCCACTTCTTTCTGTGGAAATTCCTATAACAAGGTAATTGTTACAAGCAGAGTCTGTCATCAAAAATAGCCAGACAGTGGGAAACACTGAGAAATCAAATAAGCAACGGGCAGCTTGCCCTCATGTCTACTTGTGCTGGTGTGGATCTGCACACACGAAGGGTGCAACCCTAGCCAACAGCCTGGGCTGGTGATGCATGCGTTTTCTAGGAGCTAGAGCACACACCCTGTCTTAAAAATGATGCGTATTTCAAGTGCATAACCATAGTTAAAAGAGAAAGAAGAAAGAAAAAAAAAAGGAAAGAAAAGGTAAGGAAAAGCACATACTTGATCATGGCTCCTATATCCTCACACTGGTTTTCCAGTTCATTTGGTCCTCAGACCTGATTTTGCTCTTGGAGAAGGAGACATCTGATTTTTTGCAGCACAAGAAGAAGCAAGACAAAGCTTCCTATGCACTTTTTGGAATGAGAGAGGGTTTTTTTTCCCCATTTCTGTCTGCTTTTCCAAGTCCCCAAACAAGGATGGTATTTTTGAAGTTAGTTCCTCTGGAAGTGTTTTTAATAGTGAATTTGCAAGATGCCTAATGATAAGGGTTTCAAACATCATGAGAAAAGCCTGCAAAAAATTGTGAATAAGGCTTCCAAACCTCATGGGAATAGTGCTAAGTAGGACTAATGAAAAACAAGCTTTTTCTGCCTGCCTAGCTGTTACAACTCATATTTTCAAGTTTTCTTCCCTTAAGACAAGCACTAAAAACAAATTTCAAGCCAGATCCAAAATTTTCCTGTAGTCAGACGATTTCTGCTAAGGGGGATTTGATTAATAACTGCACCAGATAATGCCAAGCCCCCAAGGAAATGGCAACACTCTCCCTTTTTTGGAAAACTAAATCAAACTCATACCTTGTAAGGCCTCTTTGACAGTGAATTGTTACTACCCAGACTTCCTCCATTGCCTACAACTTCGCCATTGTTTTTGCTGATACTCATCACACCAGAAAAAAATTTCCTCTCTTTAAAAACTGAATTTCCATACGCATTGAAGAACACTATCCTCCTTTTGCAATAGACTTGTCTTGTTTTAAATAAATCTCTTAGAGTCACATAAGCAAATAAAGTACACCAAATAAAGGTATATTTCTAATGCAAATGCTTTGGTTTCAAAGCACTCATACTTTTTTAGAAGTAGTATTACAGATCAGGTCCTAAGATTAAAAATGGTGTTAGTAAGCATTCAAGAAAAATTGACCAGTAAGGAGTGCTGTGGTCTGCTTCACTGCCCTGTTCTGATTAAACTGCATCATATGAATTTGTTACTGCAGTGAACAAACAAGGGCAGTAGCATGCACAGTGCCACACTGTGAACCACAATTTGGTATTATCTCCCTTTTCCAAGCTGCTCTACACCACCATCTCAAAGATAAAAACCTTTTAACCACAAAGAGATCTGGTTTAGATTTAAAAATTAATGAAATTAAGTTGTGCTCAAGCCTTTTCCCAAACTTGTCAGCTCTAGGGTGTCCCACCCTCCACAGAGCACAGACCACCACATCCATGCCATCCTTATAATGGTCCAGGTTCTTCTACCTCAGAACACAGAATTATGGTTAGAATTGGTGACAAATTGCAAAGGGTCAAACCAGTGTCTCCCCACTGATTCTATCTCAGGCTGTGCCTATGCAAGGTTTCAGAGGGGGACTCAGCCATCATGGGATCAGCATCATAAGCTGCTCCCCCATCTTGGGAGAAAAATCAAAGCACAACAAGCACTGGGAGCTACTACCCAGACTGAGAAGATAGGAAGGGGTCTGCAGTCCCTTCAATCTATCCTTAGTAGATCTGTGCAGAGCTTTCTTTACCCTCCTCCGGTCAGGTGGAGCACTTAATTCCACCTGGAAGGAGCTAGAGGTAGAAATGAAGATACTACTGGTGCTTACAGAGCCTTTTGGGGCAGCAGACTGAAAGATAAAGTAGCACCAGGACTCCTTCAAGGGAAATATTCCAGGAACCCGAAAGGAGAAGGATATGGATTTGATCATGGGAGAAACAGAGGGGTGCCTGCAGTCCTGTTGGGCAGAAGATGGCCTCCAAACTCACGTGGGGCATGTGCAGCTTTGGCAGAGCACACCAAGGTAAGTGTACACACACGTAGCCAGTTTCAGAGAAAAACAATGCGTAGTTAGAGCAATGGGGCGAACAGAGCTATTTTAAGTACTTCTTGCTATGGTTTACTGTAGTAGCAGAACACTTAGAAAAGCCGTCAAAATGACAATCACTATTTAGGTTAAAAAAGCAAGTAACGACTTCAGTAACAATTTATTCACCACCTAATGTTTGCAGTTGAATTACCGCTTTTACAGTGTTTTTCTAAAGTGTGATATTTACTGCCTCCACCTTGCCTCCCCAGGATTTTTTTTTTCCTTTTTTCTTTCATTTTTTCTTTAAATAGAAAGGAATTGGAATCTTGACTTACATGTAACTTTTCTAGGTTCTGTGCTGGCTAAAATGTTCTCACGAGGCAGGGAACAGGATCAATGGAGAAATTAAGAGGCTGCAGCAATCCATTAAGAAGTGACCCTCCAAAGTTCTGTAGGGCAGTGTTCTGGCAATTCAGCTGTAGCAACCTAAAATAAAATAAAGGCAGGCATTAAAAAATCCAGCACTGAATCTTCACAAACACTTCTTTATTTTTTCTTTCTAATGGTAAAAAAAAAATAAAATTGGGGTGCTTTTTTTTTTTAACATAGAAGGTCTTTATGTCAAACATGACAATTACTTTATGCCCATTCCACATTTCCTCCAAGCTTTAAGCTGTAGACACCCTGTAACAAGGACCATATTTTTCTTGCATTGGTATAGCACCCAGACATATGAGGCCCCTGAGAAGAATTACAGAACAGATAAAACTAAGACTTCTGTGATTATTCTACCAGTTCATACCACAGATACGTGTATACTTATGCATATGCACTGAGGAGTCCTTTACTGTGAGGGTGGTGAGGCACTGGAGCAGGTTGCCCAGAGAAGGTGATGATGCCCCATCCCTGGAAGTGTTCTAGGCTAGGGCTGGATGGAGCTTTGAGCAACCTGGTCTAGGGATAGATGTCCCTGCCCGTGGCAGATGGGTTGGAACCAGATTAGCTTTAAAGCTCAATTTAAACCACCCTGTGGTTCTATGAAACTGCACTTCACACCAGAAAAGAGTTCCAACAAAACCAGCATATTTATCTAGCAGGCTTTAAATAATAATTAATACTGGCTTTTGTCAAAGCTTTGCATTGATTTTATCAAGGAATTTAAGTTAGGAACACGAAATTCCTTCCTTTGTTTCTCCTTTACTCTGGGGAGCTTCGGAGAAGAAACACCATCAGTGTATTTTGGTAGCCCTGGGTAGACACAATGTGTGTCATAATCCTGCAGCCACCCTAAAGCAAAGCTACCTGTCACGCCAGTCCATGTCAAAAGAAAATTGGAGAGAGAATAAAATGTTCATCTGCCCACAGAGAATTCACTGCGCTGTCACCTCTGTGCAAGGGGCTCAGAGCTCAGTCCCTGGAGGGGAGGCACATCAGGATGGAGAAGGCTGATAAGAGCAGGGCTGGGGCCAGGGGGCTGGAGGGAGGGCTGAAGCCTCCAGCCCCAAGCCCCGGCATCACCACACAGCCCAGATCCAACAGTGCGCACAATCCCAACCCCAGACTGCGGAAAAGGCCTCCCCCATCCATCAAGGAAGCGGTCATGCTCTGGAACGGTTGGGGAGGAAATACTTGTGGAAAGAGAAGTAATTAACTCTAAGCTACAGGGTTTCTCAAGTTGAGGTTTTCAAGTTGTCAGTGCCCAACACTTTACTGTTTTCCTGGAAAAAACATTGGAACGCTTAAGTACTATTTACTTGAGTAAAGTTGGCAACTGGGAGTAGAAAGGAAGATGGTTTTCTTTTGAACAGAAGGGGACAGCAGCAGTACAAGCAGTGGCATGTATCTATCTTCACAGGATGACTGCAAAGGCTGTGTCTGCAGAATTACCACAAACTAAAGCTAGATAAAGGGGAAGGTGAGGAAAACAAACCCCTAAACTTTGGATTTTTTTTAAAAACCACTCTTATTTTTTAAAAACTTGCAAAATTAACTCTTCAGTAAAAATTCTGGTTTCTCAAGAGATGTCTCCTATGCCTATTTATGACTAATGCCTGTTTATGATTCCATAAAAAAGTGAAAAAAAATAACAAAATGCAGTGCAAATGAGAGGTATTCGGTAGCTGTTTTTCTAAGTATGCTGTTCCTGGTAAAAAGAGTTCAATATTTTCTGAGCGCTGATCCTACTGCATTTTACTCCAAGTCTTGCAGAGAATTGGTTCACTTTAAAAAAGTAGGTTATTTCCTCTGGATGGTTTACTAACAGAAGCTCAAAATATTGCTACCTTTAAGGATTACCTAATTAGGTACTTAAACAGAATCATGAGGCTACGCTAGGGACACAATGCTTGTGTCTCTTCAGTTTATACAGTTTTATCCAATTGGGCATAATGTTCATTGACAGACTGTAAGAGTACCAAATATTTACGGTCACAAATATACATTATCTAAATGGCCTATAAACCCAAAAATACAAACTCTAAATCTGTTCAGTCATAAATCACCAGTAGAACAAAAATAACTGTTGCTTACTCAATGGCCAAAGGACTAAACCCAGGGAAAGCTCTGTGTTTTCAAGGATGAATTAGTTTTGTGAGCGAAAATTACACTTGCCACAATATATCAGAAGAAAAAGAGAATAAACAGAAGTGGGGAAAGGGAAACGAGGAAAAAAAAGGAGCAGAGGGAGGGAAGAGAAGACTTTCAGCACCACTGAAGCTTTTCTGAGAAGATCTGATTGATGTTCACTGCTGTAGAAAGCATGAGGCTGCATCCCAAACATTTCATTCCCTTCTGCAAATGTCTCACTCCATACCTCTCCCCATGTTCCCCAGATATTCTTGCCCTATGCAGGATGATCCAGCCAGCATCAGGTTTTACACATGATCTAAAAGACTAAAGCAGGAATCTCTCTGCCCAGGGGTCAGCTTAGGGTAGAATGAAACCTAACCCCTGCCTACGCTCAGCATGACGGTTTCTTCATGCTTTCCATTCGACAAAAGACTCTTCCTGAAACAGGCAAATTATTAAAGGCAGAACTGTTACTACAGCTGCAAGTTTACAAGAATACATAAAGACCGAGTTCATAGGAAATGAAGAGCCAACAGTGCACCTATTGAAGAGGAATCTCAGCAGTTTAACATGCTGATTAGCCAGGTTTACAGCATTGGGAAGAGCTGGATCTTAGGCAGGGGAAGATACATTCTCTGCTCTGAAGCTTGCTCACATCAAGGTCTCAGCTCTCAGCACAGATCTGCACATGTGGGCCATCAGTTACAGGGTCATGAGAGGCCACAAAATCACTGTCCTACACCAGCTTCCCTCTTCCACGAAGACCTATCTCCTGAAGTCTTGGAGGTTGCAAGAAAACCTTATATTTATTCCAAAAAGAAGCATCTGCATTAACAGCTTGCAGAGAAATCTAGGAAAAAATCAATACTTCAAACTGGACTTTGTAAATATGATTTTTTAAAAACTTATATTGTTTAACAACCTCTTGTACATTTTTGAACCAGGTTACCTTTTTTCTCCCCCTTTCTGATGGCTTCCAGTACTGCCTGGCAGCTGAAATTAGCACTGAGGAATGCAAATGTAAAGGAAGACACATCAGACACTCTAACTGGCAGAAGAACGCATGAAGTTGAAAAACCATTTGCTTCAATAAAATACCTTCCAGTTTGGATTTCTGTTATATAGAGAGAGTGTTCAAAGGAGAGGTTTTATTTTTAATAGGGCTTTAATGCTTAAGAGGAGGAAAACTGGCAAGTTCTTCTGTTTGCAATGAACAAACCAAGAAAGGTAAATTGAGAAGGGCACGATGAATGTACCTGGGTAATATTACTCCAGTTAACATGAAAGATGACTCAGACATCTACACATTGTGTAGTCATGCTCAAGAAAACTGGAGAAGCTGGGTGGGCAATGAAGGAGGTAAGCAACAAATACACAAATGCAACAAATACATAGTGGGTTGTTTACCCCAATGTTCAGCACGGGTGGGTAAAATTAGGGCTAAGTAAAATGAACCACACAAGGAAAAGAATTGGTGAGCTTTTCTCAGATGTGGACAGGAGGAAAAAAAAATTTAAGGAACACTGTTCACCTGCAAGTAGAGAGAGGTGAGCACAGGTGTGCAAATAGAGCTGGTGTTTTCTGAAGCAGTGCCTCACTTGATGGAGCGCTACGATGCTACTTAAACAAACATGTGCATCAACTGATCCTTGTGAATCAAGGATCCCACTTTGTTACATGCAATACCATCACAGATTAGCAAACGTGTTTTCTTTACGTTTTGTGTGTGATTTGGTTCTGGTTGAAATAGCTTCATTGGAACATTTGTAGCTTGAAGGGTCGCCTGAGGCTGCGAAGGCATTTGCAGTGCTCCTGACATCTAGCACATGATCTCTCCCTGAAATCTGTAAATTAAACCCAAGATGATATTGATACCTATGTCAGCAAAGACACATGGTCTGCTTCACCCTCAGTGCATTTAATTTCCTCATAATAACTTCCGTGCTTCTTCCAAAGGCAAAGAACATGCTCATCCATCACTCCTGCTTGTTCCCCACATGAACTGTTTAATCAAGGGCAGCCAAAACCAGGAGTCAGAAGGGCACAGCAGCTTCTTCCCCAGTGTCCAGAGGTGGGATGCAGAAAACCAACACAACCAAGGATGTATGGACCACAAACAGGGAGGTACCCACCCCATCCCAGGGCTGCAAGCACCAGCTCTGCATTGTGTCACTATCGAGGCCAGCTGTGACAACAGTCAGAGGAGAGGAGATTGAGCTGTTCCCTCAGATAAGGGCAAAACCATGTGAGGAACCGCTCTGGCTAGAAACTATGGTTGAAGTCACCAGGAGAACCATCAAGACAACCATCGCTGGCTGGCTGCAGGGGAAGGCAGCTGCTGCTGCCCTGCGCTGGCCAGGGGAGTGCTCCAATGCAAACTGGATTTTCACCAGCTACACTTGACAAAACCAACCAGCTTAAACAGACAGCCTTCAGAAGAGCAGGGGAATGTGCACAGGGAGAATTTTCCACCCTTCCTTGTCCTCTGGCTGCAGTTAGCTCTGTGACACATCAACCAGGCAGGGCCAGGAGAAGCAAAAGGCTGTAGTTCAAGAGTATTGCCACAGGAACTTGTAAATCTTTTTATGTAAAACCTGAACAATTTTCTCATTGGAGTATACTTGACTTAAAGCCACCACTGAAAATATTTTATCTTGGGGATATGACTCATGAAAGAATGGCTAGGTGTGAAAGGAAAGTTAATATATTCTGTAAGAAAAACCCCCTCCCCAGCAACATTATCAAATGACATGAGATGAATATTTATGTCCCATGCAGTAAAACCAATAGACAGCAAAAGCCACAGCCTAATACTTTGTGTCAGATCTGATGAAAATTCAGCTATCTGGCTTATTTCCCCTTAAGGGCTGGAAATTACAGTTAACACACATGCAAACAGGAGAAAATGAGATGGTTCAGTGATGAGGATGAAACTGCTGTCCCTTAGTCTGGCATCTTGCAATACAATACTAGACTAGCCAGAGCTGGTTCTCTCAGAGAAGGATGCTTCTGAGGTCATCATGAAATGACACAGTTCACTGGGTTAATGCTCCAGGACTCTTGACCCAAAACATGTGACCCACTCCTGCCACGCCAAAAAGATGTTCCTGTGTTGAATGATTATCACAGTCTGACTTTTATTGCTGATTTTTAAAAAAAAACCCTGCAAATAGAGAAAACAGCATACAGAATGAAAGAACCGGCCACAGTCAACCACAAAAACTTCCCATAAGGTTCAGCATGTGGGAAACAGATAAGTAAATGCTGCAAAAGATGAACAATATTTAAGTATTAACACAAATGTTTGTTTTGGGAAGGTTTATCTGGCATGTCTACCGGTTTTCCTCCAAGCTCTAATACAAAAATAACCACATCTAACTGCAACTGGGAGAGATGGCAGCA
Organism: Acanthornis magna; assembly: GCA_036785705.1. NCBI lineage: Eukaryota > Metazoa > Chordata > Aves > Passeriformes > Acanthizidae > Acanthornis > Acanthornis magna. The sequence goes on from JAWUZG010000032.1 coordinate 17,151,805, forward strand.
GCTCAACATTGCTCCCTTTTTTCCCTCTGTACTCAGAAAAAAACCCCAGCTGTCTTACAATGTCACACAAACTAATTTTAAGGTGATTTAGGATGAAGTCAGCCACACATTTGCAAGTTCAGAAAGTTCAGTCAGTGGTCTCCTTTTCATCAGCCTGTGAAATGAGGACATACATGTGCAACATAAGGGCAGGAGAAACACAGCTTTTCCCCAGCTGTACAGCTGGTCACCCACCTTACAGTATGAAGTGAGGAAATTGTCCTTTAGCTCATATAAACCCTGGATGCAATAGTTAGTCACCAAACTAGGAAGAGGGAGACCATGCTGATGGATGTACACATCTACCATAAGCCTGTGCAAACTGTGGGAGGGCTAAGAGTGGGCAAGCGCTGCATCTCCCACGAAGGAGCTGCCTCTTAGCTTCTCTCCACCCTCACTCCAAGCAGAGGAAAATCAAAAGACCTGAAATTGTTTTGTGGGTGACCTTCGGTGGTTGTTAAAAATAGAAAAAGAGTAAGGCAGAATGGTGATGGGAAAGAGCTTAAAAAATATGTTCCCTCTTGGGTGAACTCAAGTCTGTTTAACAAGAAAAGCCAGAGAGGCCACGCACAGTAATGCTGAGAAAAAGGAAATGGTACTTCATTTTAGCCAGAGTCATAAATCTTAACAGCGAGCCTCTAACGGCAAAACGGCGAGCAGGGGAATTTTTATACAGAGATAATCAGTTGCGAGCTGATATCAGGTTTACTGTGCTGTGCACTCTGTGTGTGCAACGTGTTCTCAACCTGCAAAACCCCGCACGGGGCTCTGGCTGCCTTGCTGCCACCGGCTTCGCCAGGAGGCATGCAGCTGAAACCCCCAGAATCCCTTAAGAAAACAAGAAGTGAAGGTGGAGATGGGTATTTCTGCTCCACAGAAATCTTGTCTGTAGCCCAGAAAGATTTTTTCAATGGGGAAAATGCACCATGTTTATAAAACCACACCCCTCTGCTACAGGGGAGATGGACCAACAGGACCTCGTGCCACCATCATCACCCTTTTCTTCGGGGATACAGACACCACTCACAGATCCCGCAGAGCAGGCAGACGGGTCAGGGAAAAGGTTTATCCATTGAAGTGAGAAACAAAATGTGGTGGAGGAAATTTATCAGCCAGAAAGAACCAGCTGTGAAGTTGCCTCACAGGGATCAAAGTCAACTGGACATTCCCTCCACTTGTACTGGGAACAAGACAGCCCACCCGCCAGCGCTTGTTCCTCGACATCTTTGTTTCAGAGAACAGCCAGGGACGTGCACTAGTGACTGACATAAGCAAAGACTCCACCACATCTAATAGTCAGACTGCACTTCCAGTCAAAGAGAAGCCGCTTTTCGGTTTCTAGATGAGAGGGAGTCCAGGAGACACATGCCAGCAACACGCCGGGTGCGATAGGTGCCAGCGAGCATCCTAGCGCTTGTGAAGCTACTTTAGAAGGGACCAATTTGGTCTGGATGAGGGGAATCCTGGATCCCCAAAAGATGCCCACCCCATCTGCGTGAGGAGCTTTGAGGCTAGTGGTCTCCACAGGCTACCTTGGTGCTCCTACTTATTTTCTGTTCATCCTCCATTTTCTTTTTCATCCCCAGCCCAGTGCAACAGGACAGACACACCCATTGCTCGATCACACTCCTCTGCTGGTCCAAAATAGCTGGAGGCAGGTGGGGCTGGGGGCACATCAGCTTTGTTTGCATGGGGTTAAAGCAGCAGGTCTTTTGTCAAAGACTCAGTTCGCCTGCTACCGTATGTTAAACTGGAAGACCAATCTGTGTTTACTGTGCTAAACTACAATTATGGGGGTTTTTTAATCATTCAGCCTAATGGTACGCAGCTGTCACAAAAATCTTTGAACACATCACTGGCTCTCTTTGATCTGATTAACCAGATAAGGAACCACAGCCAAAAGACATGAAAGGATGAGTACAAATTTCAAACTCTAGCTGAGCAAAGAATTTCATTCAAAGGAATATACAAAATGAGGAGGGAAGAGGTTCACAATGCAAATGAAGGTTTTATTTACTAGTGATATAAGCAGGTGAAATACTCTTTGTTGCGTGGTTTAAGAATCAATGGACCCCAGCCTCAAAGTGGTGCTGACAGGTGTTACGTTTGCCACACCAATCTGTGGGGATGCCAATATTCATGTCATCTTTTTCCAGACTGGAAAAGAGGTGCTTTCTTCTACATGGAGGCTTTTTAGACTGGAGAAGCCTCCCTGTGATATTGAAAAGCTCCAAGGCCACAGCTTCTTCGTCCAAACTGTTTCTGTTCAGTGTGTTTCTTCAGACAGCATAGTATTTTTTTTTTAATTCAAGACAGCTTTGTTTATTTGCTTTTATTTCTGGCATAATGTTTACTATTCCAATCAGAACATTCTGTAATCTCATCTAAATGTTTTATTATTAATTGCTGCACCCCACACCCCGCCCTTAATAATTATCCTCGGGAGAGGTAAACATTTCAACACGACTTACTCTAGTTAAAGCCATGAATATGCATTATTTATTTATTTAGGTAAACAGTAATTAAGAAAAATCACCAAACCGCCTTCTCTTTGAAATGAGCTCTACTTTACCAGCCTTGCCGTGGGAATTGCAAGTCCCTTAAACACATCTATTACTTTGTCCTCCTCCACCATGATTTACATGGATGGGCCTCAGACCACACTACAGCTGCCAGGAAAGCAGTCAGTCCTCACACTGTCTGAGGCTGGGTGACAAATCCAGAAGCATTCAGACTCACTCTCAAGGATAAGCAAGAGGTACCAAGACGTCAGCAGAGCAGAAAGGTGTAGGATGAGGAAAAGAATGTTGCTATCTATCACCCAGTATGCTGATTTTTAAGTTTTTTTGCAGGAAGACAACTACTACTTATGTGAAAACACCTGTGACCCCCTTCTGCCCTCTCCCTACAAACAGAGGGCTATGTCCTGACAAACAGAGGGGCTTGTAACCATTGCAGCCTTTCCATGCTAAGCTGGGGAGCAGCCAGCCCCAAATCAAGGAGTTTTTGGTGACAGAGCAGTCAGGTAGCCCTGTATGCCATATATATATATATATACACACAACTTATGCATTGGGTAATAAGCAGTTGAGTGACTCCACTCAATTCCCCTGGTTTTCTTCCTCAGTATTACATTAACTCAAGTATCACAACATCCCATCCTACCTTATACTTCCATCAACTTCCACCCCAAGCCACGACAACCTGGCAGCACCCCAGGCAATGAAGCCACTTACAGGGAACTCAAATTTTTAAACCAAAAAATTAAGACACACCAAAACAGTCCTGATGTGGTTGATCACCCAGCCTAAGGATCGCATCAGTGCTACAAGAGAGGAATCGAAATGTGTCCCAAAGACAAAGGGATTTTCACAGATCTAAAATTGTTAGGTAAATAGATAAAACTGCGGTTGGGGCTTTGTTTCAGTTTTCAAAGCTAATTTCCGGCCACTGTTCAGAGAAATGCTTTGCATTTCCATTTCTGACTCACCCGCTTTAACAAGTGCACTCGCTGGAATTACTAAGCATGGGATCTCATCAAAACATTTCGCTTTCTGAATCAAAGTGCTTTTCAATTTTACTGATGTGAACTTACCTATACATTTACCATGGTAGCAACACTAATGATGCGCAGGGACGAGTGCACGATGCGATGGGTCAGAGGACCCTTCTCCCACCGGGCATCCCACCAAGGTACAGGAATGCCTCCCGAATTCCACACACCCACTCGGAGCACGCTGATACCAGTCTCTTGCATCCCCATCACAAAGTAATACACGCTCCCAGAGACACATTTAAAGATCAGGTATGAATGAAAAGCATTCCTGAAAAGAATCTGTTATGAAACCGAAAATCGGAGATCGCCGCAGCGCTGTGCTTAAGTTGAGTCATCAGTTCCCTTTACAGCCTAATAATTGACACTGCCTTGATCAGAATGACTGATCCGAATGTTGCTTTGTGTTTGTGTGTTTTTGTTGGTTTTCTCTTATTTTTTTTTTAATTAAAAAAAAAGGATTTCTTATGTAAACAAGCCGTCTGTCATCTTGCAGGAGTGTTTGTATTCTTCAGATCATGGGAAACATCTGTCAAAACCAGATTTTGCTCTCCTCAGTCAACTCGATACAGTCTTAATCAGACTCTACTACAAAGAAACTAAAAACTGGTCTTGTTACAGAAAAAATAAGCTGCCAACTCTCAGTGGAAGCACTGATTTTATTGCACTTTCTTGGGATTAAATGCTGCAAAGATTATTAAAAGAGTTCCCTCCTTCCCCTGTGGGATCTCTCCCCCAAAGGAAATTGTGGGAATTAACATGCTGCTTTTCTCCTCTGTTTCTGCGCTTTTCCAAAATTAACTGCCTTCCAGGAGGAGACAGATAGGAGAAGAATCAAGGTACAGTGAAACTTGAGAGCATGCTGATTTCCCACCTTTTGACATGGGTACTTGGATAACGGAGCGATTCCCCTTTTGATGCTTTCAACAAATAAACACTCCCACGCGTCTGCATCCTGCAGGTCACACCTCCCCAAAATGATTCATTAAGTATTTTCACATCTTCTACACAGGGAAAGATCAAGTGAGGTTGCAACTGCCTCTAGCGGTGTTTTCTGAAGAAAAGGTGACACAAAACAGGGTGGTTGCTACTACCAGGATAAGGGTGATATTAGACTGCCATTCTGTGGGTCTTCTGCCAGGCAGTCTGCCCTGGAATAGCAAATTCATTACAACAAAAGAAAAGCCAATGAGAGAAACAATATGAGGCTATAACAGAAAGAGCAGGCTACTTCATTAGCAAGTAAATGAAGAGGAGATGACTGCAGCAGGAGGACCAGGATCAATGGGTACCAGCCAGGTGTCTGAGCTGGGACTGTATGCAGAGTCCTGTTAAATGGACCAATAATTTATAGATTAAGGGGGCAGTACTGGAAACATTCAATAGTGTGTACACGGTCTTAATTAGAAGTACACCCATGGAGGGGTGAGAAATTAATGGCCATGTCTATATTAGCTTTTAGCCTTAGACCTAAACCACTCCACTGGAACCATGTTGCTGATATCATGCCCAATTTTTGTATTTTGTCTGGCAGTAACTCCAGCCTGGTGCTGCAGACTGAGCACCCACCAGCAGCTGGAGTACATCACCAGCACTGCTGGAGGTGCAACTCTCTGCTTGTATCAGTAACTCATGGATTACACATCATGCCACTAATTCTTAAATATAAGGCACGAGATGGGAGGAGACCCTTAGTACACTTTGGAGAAGATGGAGGAGGACCCATCTAAACACTGGGTACTGGGAGTAATACAACAGCAGATTTTAAGACAAGAAGACAGACAAAATCCTGTGCTGTGGAGAAGAAAAGATAAAACAAATGGCTTTAAAAGGGAAAAGAAAATGATCTACTGGCTGAAGATGATGTTAGATCTTATTTCCCTGTGGCAGAGAGCTGGACATGAAACTAATATCAGACATATCCGCAAAACATTGTACTCTTTTGAATGAACCAGACCTGGATTTAAATTAAAGTCTTCATTTAAAAAAATCTTCACATAAGCAATTTCTTTGAAATAAAAAATTACTGCAGAGCTACACTTATGAAACAAACCTACGACAATAATAAACAAGACGTAATCTCAACTGTGATTTAGAAATAATGTCCAGAAGCATAGAGATTTAGCTCTGCTCAGCACAGAATCCAATGAGTATCATCAACCTTGCAACATCTTGGGGAACCTTGTATTTTTCTGAACAACACTTCTATCAACTTCAGTTATCTTAGAGAGAAATGGATTGCCACACTCCCAAACTGTGAGGTGAAACACTATTTTGGCCAGATTTGAGAAGAGAAGGCACTTAGCTAGCACTGGTTTCATCTGCCTGACCTAAGATAATACATGTTTTTGACCATGACTTTCATAAACTCCTTGAAATTTCATTTTATTATTCCAAGGTACAAGGGTGGCAATTGGAAGACAGAGGAAGCAGAAAGTAAATGGATAGGAATTAAAAACACTTTGCACTGTCAAGCCAGCAAGCTTAAGAATTGTATTTGGCTTCGTGAGAGCATTGCCAATACTAACAAACCATTTGCCGTCTGCTGCTGCATACCAGCAGGTTGAGCACAAGCTTCTCTTAGTGCTTTGATGCATGCTAAGTGGACAAATTTTGAAGTGCCCCCTGTATTTGCTTTTCAGTTGATTTTGTACCAACTCTTGAATGTTGAAATAAAGGTGTGGGAAACAAAGTGGAACAGGGTTTGCCACCTCATAAAGTGAACCAAAACAGCAAAGACTGTATTTCACATGTCTATCTAGTTTTCCCTGGCAGTTCAACTCAAACTGAAAACTTAGGCATGACATTAGTTTCTTCTTCAGTTTCATGTCACCTGAAAACAGAAGTTTAATATCACTATTTTCACCATTCCAATTAACTATCACCCAAAGCAGTAGAAAGAACAAGGAATCATTAGGCCAGAAGCAAAGTCAACTCCATAACCAGAGAAAAAAAATGTTATAAATCTCTCTTCTCTGCTCTTACAATGTGACTGCAGCAGCTTCAGGGACATCCTGCATGATCCATTCTCACTGCTTGTCCCTGTAAGAAAGACGTTCTCTGCACTCAGTAATTACAGCATAACTTTGTTAGGTGAAAAGAGCCTCTTTCTACAGTTCTCATGGTTTTTGGAGGTGGGTATTTTTTGTTTTGTTTTTAACTAGCCTGTTCTGCCGTTATTATCTTGTTTTATTACTCCCTGTAGTCCTGGCATTTGTTTAAAATGATGTAAAAAGTAGGCAGTTGCACAGAGAATTAGTGCACCACATGCCGTAGCGAGCAATGTTATGTATTTTATTGCTCATGAAGTCAGTGTACTGGAACCAGCCAAATCGGTTACTTTGGTCTGAAAGTACATTTTTCCTTTCCTGCTTGCAAGAGGATAATTAATAACTGGGAGAAATAAGGGAGAAAATAAGCTTGGCGTTAGGTAAACACTCCTAATGACACAAGCTGATGTTTGGACCAAGGACTGTTGTTTGGGATGTCTCTCTACAAGAGAATAACAAAGTTTGCACCTCGTGTGCCACAAGGACACTTGCCACACTGTCTGCTCAGCCACCATCCCAAATGACTCACTGCCTGTGCCCGTGTCCTCATCCCACTGGAAAGTCTGTATTTCCTCCTGAAGCTCTGCAAGTGAAAAATTAAATCTAATGCTTCCCCAGTTGTTCAGAGAGGCTGATGAGAAGTTCATTAATGAATACTTGGGCAAAAAGGCTCTCTTCAATTAGAATACACAGTCATAAAGCCAATGCACAATGGCCAGCGAATGTTTCCACATAGCAACTGGCTTTATACAGCTTCCTACTTGGTAAATAGTGAGAGGAAATACCAAATAAATATTTGTTTTCCCATATTTATTCCTACACTGGGTGAGGCAAGACAAAAGAATGTTTAGACACTGAACTAATTTCAGGCCTTGTCCTCTGTGAATGACTTGGCCTGCAATGTTATAGGGCTTTTAATCTCACATACCTCATGGATCCTATTATCATCGCCATCATAATGAAACCAGACATCGCTTACTTCTGGTTCCCCCAGCCTGACTCTGGCGGGGCACACAGCAATGAGAGCGTCACTCACACAGAGCTGACTGAAGAAGGCCACCCATCATTTCACTCGCCTGGCTTCACCTCCCTGTGGTGCCAAACGGTGCCACCTCAAGCTGCTCCTGCCGACGGGCAGGTCAAACAGCAGTGTGACTCAAACCATAAGGATCAGAAGACATCCAGCTCACCTTGTTCACGGGAAAAGCGGAAAACAGTCCCTGGGTGTTTCTACAATTCCTGTTGCTCTCAGCACAATTAGATTTTATTGAACTGTAATCCTAGATAAGTGTATTGAATCTTACAGCTGAAGTCAATTACACTGCGTTAAATAGCCTTCCTGATTTGCAGCATGAAGATCACTTCTGTATAAAACTAAATTAGCTCAATAACTCATTATTTGTAGCTTGGGCAAGGGGTTGAAACAGCAATGGACAACTAAGCAGTTGCTGCATTTTCAAGCACCAGTCCTTTAGAGCTGTAAGAAAACTAAATTTCTGGTTTCACCAGTTGGAAAAACGGACAAACACTGCAGGCAGAGAGGGAACGTCCTGTATTGACAGCATTACATCTCAAACAATCCGTGTTTCCTCAGGGCAAGGGACTCTGAGCTGACCAGCCTTGGAAAGAACGAGACATCGCATTTCCTGTACTGAGAAGTCCTCACACTTCAAGGTTTAGCCACCAACCCAAAGGAGATAAAAGGGCACAGCAAAAGGCATGTGACTTATCATTTCTGATTCCTTACTCAGAATTAGCATCAGCACCAAGAGACAGTATATAAAAATCTCTGAAATGAATGTTTGCTCATCAGGAAATGAGTGGAGGAGCAGAGGGGCTGAAGGCCAGTGGTGGTGATGGGCTATGTGGACATCCTTAGCAGCCACACTGTGCCAGTGCACACCTTGCCAGGAGTCCGTGAATGTGATGTTCCATTGCCTCATACCACCTCCCTCAGCTGCTAGGGTCACCTTTGGTAACCTCCGACGAGCCTCAAGCGCTCTTTGGTTTCTTTCTTACACACAACTGTGTTTACATGTTAGGAGATCTCCACGTAACTTGGGAGATGGCAAAAGCTGTGTTTCTGATCCTGTTGGGTTGTGCTGGGTGTGCATATCGAGCAGACAGGAGTGACTCAAAGCCATAAGCAGACAGACTGAGCGGAGAAAGGTGAGAGACAGGGAATATTCCAAATGCCTGCTGCTGCACCAGGGCAGCCAAACTCCACAAAAACAGGCCTGAAAGACTTGGAAAGAAAAAAAACAACCCTTTTAAGATCTGGAAATAACTTCCTCTACTCTTTAAGACAGAAATGCAAGTAGCACGGGTGACTACCCCCTGTGAGCAAACACACCCCTCTTGCTCTGGTATGCAGGGTGGCTCTTCCCATCACAAAATCCACATCTTTCAGCACCATCAGTAGGCTTTTTCCTCATGATGAACATGAGGAAGGTGATCTCCACTGCACAAATGAGGAAGTCAGTCATGGGGCAGATGAAGGAGGTTGCCTGAGAACACACAGGAAACCTGTGACCGAGGCAGGGAACTGAACCCAGACCATGAGTTCCAGCTGGGTGCCCAGTCCAAGCTGGGTGACTGACAGATCACCTCTTCTTCTGGGGCTTTGCAATTTAAGTTTGGTGGGTTTTATAATGAACATTTTTTTTCATTTGTCTAGTCACTACGTTTCATTACACTCACACTTCTGCTTTGTGAAAGCTTTTTATTTTGCTTCTTTTCTGTTTTGGCTTAAAAAACCAACCCACCGAACATCAAACACAATTTACTCTTCACAGGTTGGTCTTCTCTGCTACCAACATATCGTCTCCCTAGTGCTCAGTGCCAAGTGTCCTCTCCCTAGCGCTGAGTGTTGCGTCTTTTGTGCACCCTGGGCTCATGACTGTGGCTTCATCCAAACACACCAGTGATATTTAGAAGGAGTAGTCTTATTCGTAGCTTCTCAAAGTTACAGCAACTGCTTATGCAAACAGCAGCGCCGTGAGGCAGCAGACCAGATCTGGTGGGAAAACCAGAGAACAGAGATGCACAAAAAAGGTAAGTTCCAAAGTGAATGTTCTGACGCTGCTGTGCATCATGTCGACATGAGCAATCATCTGAAGAACAGCTACTGGTAAGCCACAGCGTCAGACTGCCTAGGATGTTTTACTGGCGTGGCTAATGAATCACTGAGAAAATGTGAGCCATGTGCTCACTGCCAGGGGAGTCGTCACGGTGGGTGAGAACAATGTCTCTTTCACTGTCATCATGACCTGTGGTTTAATTAATATTTGAAATTTTTTTAAGATCTTTCTGCGCAAGGCACATAATATGCACTTCTAAGACAAAATTCTTTGGTATTATATTATATTTGGAAGGAGGTGCAACGAGTCAAACCACTATTTCATGAAATAATTCACACTGGCTGAATCCTTCACAAAATGTCTCAAGATCTTGAAAAGGAAAAAATAACTAATTTCCACCTGTGTAACAACTAACACAGTGAGAAAGAAAAAGACTTCATATTTCTGTGAGAAAATGTTGCAAAACCACAAACTTTTAAAAGTGCTCAATATGCTATTTTCAGCTTATCGTGATGCAGCCCAAACTATCCACAGCTAACCAAGGTGCATCAGAAGATTGTCATCATTCCACTCCCACCGCAGGCTTTTTGTGCCCACTGTGCATCCAAGGCTGTCAAGCCCTACAAATAACATAGGACTTTTATGCTTAAAGCAGCCAAGCAGCTGCAAAAATAACTCTGTAAAAATATTGAATACTTGGTCCTACTCTGCAGCTGCAAAAACAATTACTGACTGAAAAATTCAGTGTTTGATATTACTTAATAGTTGGGGAAAAACTATTTGCGAATCATAATTAACGTTTATTTAACTATTTAAAAGCACGCATCTACTGTTAGAGGCTTCACGGAGAGCAAATATGTGGCCTTCTGGCATCATTAAACAGACTAATACAGTTAAACTGGAAGGACATGAGGCAGAAAACCACACTGGAATAGTGAAACCTTCAAGGAACTGGTGTAACTGAGCTTGCCTCAATAGTGTGCACCCTACAACACCAGGTCTGAACCAAATCAGTAGCAACTACCCCGGGGTAAATTAAATTAATGCACAGTTCCAGCTCCTGGTGCCACAGCAATGCAAATATCATGACATAAACTGGATGAAAATCCATCACTAACAGTGACAGAGAAAATGTTCCCCTTGAAACAACCTCAGGGGTTTATGGACACCTCAATGCTGGTGTCAGCTCGGGGTCAAGTGACAGTGGGGCATTCTGTGAACAAGTGCTGCAGTGCCCTGCAAGAAAGGACCACAAGGGCTCATCACCCCCAGAGGAGCCAGAGTCCTGCTTCCCATGCTTAAAGTGTGGCCAGCAGGGCTAAGGCAGCAACCATCCACCTGTACCTGGTGCTGGTGAGCCCATGCCTCAAATCCTCTGTTCAGTTTTGGGCCCCTCACTACAATAAGGACGTTGAGGTGCTGGAGTGCATCCAGAGAAAGGCAAGGAAACTGGGGAGAGGTCTGGAGCACAAGTCTGATGAGGGGCAGCTGGGTTTGTTTAGCCTGGAGAAAAGAAGGCTCAGGGACAACCTTACTGCTTTCTACAACTGCCTGAAAGGAGGTTGTAGTCAGGTAGGAGTCGGTCTCTTCTCCCAAGTGACAAAATCAGAGGAAGCGGCCTTAAGTTGCTTCAGGAGACATTTATATTGGACATTAGGAAAAAATTCTTCATGGAAAGGATTGTCAAGCATTGAACAGGGAGCCCAGGGAAGTGGTTGGGTCCCCATCCCTGGAGGTATTTAAAAGCCATGTAGATGTGGCACTTAGGGACATGGCTTAGTAGTGGACTTGCAGGGCTGGGTTAGCAGTTGGACTGGATGATCTTGAAGGTACTTACCAACCCAAACAACTCTGCTTGTATGATTCTTAATGATTTTATGGTTCCATGAAAGCAATGGTGGCTTAGGTCAGGATATAAGTTCCAGAAGCCGATGAACCATTTACAGGCATGATGCTGAAAACAAACATCATGCCTCGTTTTAAATTTCTAATTGGAAAACTGTTAGAATTCAGACTTTTTAAAGTCCTAATTTCCCCCAAACAAATCCCTCACTTGTTCTCTGCACATTTGCCATAGCTGAAATGTCCCATCACTGACAGCAACCAGTCTTCTTTTCATCTCATTCAACCTCACAAAAATGAAACCTATAGCAAAAAAATGACTCGATCACTGTGTTTGAAGGACTTGGTGACAGGATTAGCATGAAAAAATACGTATTTCGTATCTAGTACACACACAGCAAATGTCACCTGTAGGTAATATTCTGCAAGGTGCTGAGGAATGTGAGATGCCTGTATAATAGGCCTAACTAAGTGATTTGAACTTTAAGTCACCAACTCTCCCACCACTCTCTCAAGTGGCCATGTTATCAGAGGCCATTTCAAGGGAAATGCACTTATGTCATAAATACTTTTCATATCATACTTCTCATAACCTGCAGCAGCAAGAAAATGAAAGCCATGTAAAAAGAACTAAAAGTTATAAAATTTCAGGTCAAAAACATCTCAGAATGGATTATGCTTTCAAAAGGAACTGTATCAGTAGCATAATAAAGGTTTCCTGGTGCACATCTCAAAGTTTTCTAGTTATTCGTTCTAAATGCAAACAGGGTCTCAATGCCATATACAATGCAATTGGCTTGTAACCTGAAATAGGGTCCTTTTCATTGAGACTCACTCATCACTAGGATGATCTTGATAATCACTGCAGGTCCCTTCCAACTCAGGATATTCTACGATTCCATGATCACAGAAACAGATGCAGCTGACCAAATGCACCTCCATTCACAGCCTACTGAGGTTCCCTACCTACACCCCCTGCATGGCTAAAGGGACGAAGCAGTGATCTTTTTGGATCAGACAGGGCAACTATTCATGGACCTTTTCAAACTGAGTGAGGCAGATCACAGTTTATGAAAATCTCCACAAAGCATTTGCTCTAGCAGGGCTATACCAGCATAGCTAAAATGCTGCAGTGCAGGTTGGGATGAACACTCAAAAAACATATATATGTCATAGAGTTAATGACAAAACAGATCAATATGTACTTGGTCAAATTTCCTTCTAGGCTTCTATGCAGCTGCCTGTTCTCAGACGTGTTCAGGTACTATGCTGGGGAGTTCTAGAACAAGACAGTAAAAACCCTTTAAAGGGCTTAGCTTTATGTTATGCACAGACATGGGGGTGCTCGAGTTCTCACATGCATTGCTAGTGTCTCACTAGACGTTAGAGCAAAACTGTGAAATTATAAGAAACAAGCAAAACATCTCAAAACCACCCCAAAACTGAAGAAACCATTTGACGATGCTTTTGTAAAAGCACATACTTACAATGCAGTCCTGGAAGTGATTTCCAAGCAAGCCAACTGCTGCTCTAGACAGTTTACTGGATGGTGTGGCTCAGCTCTTTCATACAGGCAGCACTTACAGTTATATCTAGAAAAGGAAATAGAACCAAAATTCTTTATGAGCAAATACACAAATAAAGTAATCTTTCTCTTTAAAACTATGATCAGGTTGAAACTAGCTTCAGTAGGTCTCAATAGAGTTCTCGTGCCAAGCTTCACATGCGCTGCCTGCTCACAGGAACAAGCCCCAAGGTGCAGCCAAAGCCAACCTACGGTGTATAAGCCAAGAGCGACTGTGCCTGAGAAAAAAAGCCTGCACCAAACGCATCAAAGCAGCAAACAAATGCACCCAGCTGTTTTTCTCATCTAGTTCTACTTAAAACATTTGCAGGAAATGCAAGATGAATTAGTGCCAAAAAAATGTAGGTGATTTCAGTAAGGCCAGGAATTCCAGGTACCAACTTCTATTTTCTCTCTCTTGAGTGGGTGTTCACTTGTAAATTGTAGACATGTTAGCAATTCAACGACTGAGCGAATTAACATTCAGCTTAACAGTCATTGTTAGGTTGGGAGGTTATTACTGCTTGTTCTGCTAAAGTGACAGGTTAAAATAGGTTTGTATCTGAAAAGTTGTTTTCTACAATACATATTCCCTGTCTTTTTGTGCTAAATAATTTTCTTCCATCATGTCAACTCCTATTGTATGAACCATCACTGCCAGCTCCACCACAGCAGCTGGGACAGGCAAGGAGAAACAGGAAGGGGACAGGTGAGGAGGAGAGAGCAGTCAGCCCCCACCATTTCTCTTTGGGCTGCCATAATAATTTTTTTCCAGGCATTTTGTGTGATTGATTCGAGACCTCTCAGCAAAAGAGCATACTCACATTTGCAGGTCATGTCCTGCTTTTAAAGCAAGCAAGCAAAGGCAAAACCCAAGAGCAAAGAGAGGGCTCTACTTCACCAAGTCATGAGCCTGAGAAAGCTGCTTGCTATCAGGCACTGGCTGGGGCACAGAATGGAGAGTTTGGATTTCCCAGCCTTGCAGGTGATTATCATTAATGGAAAAAACAAGTTTTCAAGGTTGAGCTGACTGGTATGAAAGACAATAAACATACCACCACATGTTGAATTTTTGCAGACTCAGATCCATTTTGTACTAGTAAACGAGCTTGCATCCTTCCCTCCGTGGGTTTTTTTTTTATTTTTTATTTTAGGGTAGCTCACAAGCTGCTGACAACTCACACTGTACTAGGAGCTGTTCACACTGCACAAAGTGTTTACCACTCACAAGTGATGCTAAAAATTAATTTACAGTACCGCTACAGCAAGCTTTGACAAATTGTCATGTGTTGACACAGTCATAAGTTGTTGGTTAAAAAAAGTAACACTTCCCTCTTCTGCCACTTCATGTTTGAGACCAGGGATGGGCACATTATGCAAAGTTTGAGGGTTTGTAAGCTTCACAAATGTTTGGGCTTCACAAAACAAGCTTGGTTGTGAAAGTTTTTTCTCTTACAGTTAGGCATGTGTTTGTTGCCAAAAAGGCTCTAGTAAGAAAAAAATATCCTTTCCCATCTACCAAGATCTGTGTGTTGTGCAAAACTAGAAGAAAAGGCTGTAAAATAAATAACCTTGCACGATACTTGCTCTAGATAAGATCACAGCAGTAACAAATAGCCTGTATCAACTCCTCAGAGCTGCAGACACCACCCTCCTGCTGTAGAATGGAAGGAAAAAAAATATAGCTACAAGTAAGAGTTTTAATTGTTCTCAGCTGTCACACAATGTTATCTTAAGCGAACGCATTTATTTCTCGATTCTCATATGTAGCTCTATATGGAAAAGAAAGAACTCCAGCAGTGGCATTCATCCGACAAGGTCCAAATTGATTTCCGTGTACTCAAGATAGTAAGTGTTAGTCAGCACTCATGCCCACCAGTGGCAGCTCCTAAATTTTAACTCCTTCTCTTCTTCCTCAGAGCAGGACAAATAATCTACCTAGTTTACACTCTGGAATCAGTGAAGGACGCAAAGGAGTTGCAAGCTAACATGAACAGTGTTTCGGTGGTGCTGCAAACTCAAAAAATTAACCCCAAATTAGCCTAAATCCAGGGAAAGAAACAAAGCCAAGCAAAATGAGCACTCACATATGGACTTCATGAGGAGCACTTGAAAGCCACTGCTTTACATTTTGCACCAATGACCTGGACATTCAGTGCTCCAGTAGCTCTCCCTAAGATCACTAAATCTCAGAGCACGGACCACACAAGAATGCAGAATAAATTAATTCAGGAAATTAGCTTGGCAATACAAGGAATTAATTTTCTCTTTTTTCCTCTTTAACAGCTGTACAAAATAGACATGCTTTGAGTGGTTCCGAAGTCCTGAAGAGAGGCAATGCTTTACCTTTATAGAACCTGCCCTGTGCCTGCAACAGTGCAAGAACGACCCACCTAATTTCTCTACAAAATTCACAGCAGGTTACATCAACCAAAAAGAGCTCCTGCAAAACATTAAGGAGGGATGAAATTTCATAAAGATTCTTCACTTGCTCACACTTCACACACCCTGTATGGAATTTCTTCATCATCTGAGATGCTACTCTGAAAGATGACATACTCTCATATAGGTCTAAGGAAAGCAAAGGACATTTACGTCGTTATAGTCAGGATGGATGTTGCCTTGTGCTGTTGACTGGAATTAAATCATCCATGCTTAATTAGTGTAGATCACTGTACATTCAGAAAAGCTAAAAAATGGCAACTCCTACCTTCCTCCCCTAAAGAAACAAAAATTTTTAAATATTTTCAGTGCATCACATAAAAAGCATTATTTCACTGGATGCAGTCCTAGAGTCAACAGGGTTGAAATAGAGATGGTTCAACTATTAAGTCAAAAACTTCAGCTGTCAAGATACCTAGAAGGTAACAACAATTCTCCTCCACCTTGGAAGAAATTAAGTTTTACCATAAGTTATCTCAACTGCCAAAATATGATTTCTCCTCTGCATTTTTATTTCTTTGCTGTATAGAAGGGAACAAGCTACTTAAATTCCCTGAGTTCTTACTTTGGGATGAAAAACACCCAAGATATCCCCACTAATCCAGTTAAGAATACTAGGAGGGAATACTAGGGTTTTCTGGAGGGCTTTTTGTTTGTTTGTTTTGGGGATTTTTTTTTTCTTTTGAGACAAAGTATCTATTTACTTTTGACAAGTTTTATCCTGATGGATCCAACTTGTGAGTGTGAAGAAACCACCCACAAGCAGAAGGGTTGTTCTTGCCAAGTGCCTTGTGTGAGTTTGATCTTGCTCTACCCAACACAGGGCCAGTGCAGGAAGGTTCAGTACCAGGGAAACGTGGACCCAGGACCTCCTGTGGCCTCTCTGCGTCACACCTCTCTGCTCTGCCCTCCAGGTTTCATCACAGGGAGGATGGCAGAGTCTTGGCCAATACCACAGCTACACTCCCTCACACTATCTGCAGGGCATCAGAAGAAAGCCATAAAGATAACATTCATCCTAGCAAGCCGTCACCAAGATTTCAAAAGCAAAAGGGACATATGAAGGAGTCCTGCTCCTTGACGATGCACGCACACAGATGAAGGGGCAAATTAATGTATTGAATATATATATATACCAAATAAGCACAGGGTAGTCACTGCTTGCATGAGATGCAGACTGTGAAACAAACGCCCTTGGCTAGAAATTAAAAAGAAAAGGGGGATTGCAGCTTTCTTATTCCATGGGAACTGCTTTTCTAACCTAGGAGACAGGATGCTAGCCCAAAGGCAAGCGACACCAGTGATTGCCTACACCACGGGCAATCTTCCTGTCTCTGATCTACACCCGCTGCAAAGGTCACCACGTCACCTCTATTACACACAGCCCTGCCACCCATGAGCAATGGGGAAGCAGCTTAACTGGCCAACCTGGCTGGACCTCCTGTGAGCATCTGGGGGTGGGAGGAATCCTCCCAGATCTCCACTTTGTGTGTGGGCGCTTCAAAAGTGGTTCCATTTCTTAAACCTTAAGAGATGCTCAAATTGCCTTGAACCGAAAGGATTCCAGTATTGGAATACTGGAAGTCTTTAAAAGATGTGTAGATATGGCACTTAGGGCCATGGTTTAGAGGTGGACTCGGCAGTCCTGGGCTAATCGTTGGACTCGATGACCTCAGAGGTCTAAGGATGCTGCTGCCTTCCTGACTCTCTTCCCCCAGTGCAGGAGGAAGCAAAGGGAACCAGAATCTCTTCAAGCATGAAACAGTGGGAAAAGGCATTAGATCTCTGCCTTCACCTGGAGCACACCTTGCACTTCCAGCCCTTTCAAGCAGAGGAAACTTGATGGCCTTGTGGAGAGTGCAATGACTTGAAAGCTGGCATCTGTGTCCCATTTTGCTGCTCCATCAGAAAGGAAGTGCAAGGACCCCTCAGGAGGCAGATTGGGAACTGCCTGCCCCACACACACAAGTGTACTCACACACGCGTACATGGGCATTCTGCTCCTTTGCCTTTTTTTTTTTTTTTTTTTTTTTTTTACTGTATACACTAGTATATTTTTCACTACTTTCTTAGCATGACATCCACTGCATGTATATAACAATCAATGCCAACATTATCTATAGCATTAGCACAGAAACATGTAATTCATTGAAACAGGACTTTCTTCTTCCCCAGCTTCTCACAGCCACTTTTCTTACATAAATCCATCTGACTTCTTGCTTGATTTGGATCTGTTCAGATCAAATCTTTACTAAAGCCAGAAGCATTTTGTTTTTAAAAAATATATTCCCATCCTCCCAAATCAAATCTCTACTTCTAGCTGAGATAATGTCATCCAACTTTTACTGTAGTGTAATGCTTCTAAGCAAATGAACTTAAAAATTCAGTTAAATGGCAATGTACATGTAAAGGGCTCTGAAGGTTTATCTATCACATGGCAAAAATCATTCTTTATCCAGCATCTGTATAAATACCCATAGGATTCTCTGGATGTTTTTGAGCCACCTCAGGCCAGAAAGGCAACTAGGTAATAAAGAAAATAATGTCAAATTTTATGAGATCTTTAGCAAAATGGTTTCAATTGAGCCATGTTGGTTAATACATTCTGAAATCCTCCTCTATATATTCCACATGGCAGTATCTTGTCTGTGCAACCTGGTTACAAATTGGGAGAAGGAGACTGCTGAAAACCTTGCTTGACCTTTTGATCCACAGGAGAAATCACTGCAGGAAAGGTACAAGTCAAAGCAGTTAACTAGTAGTGTACACTCCACCTTTAACACCTGCTGATAATGACAACTCAATGAAAAGATGAACATGTCTTCTGAGGCAATTATTCTTTAGAGGATGCTCAAGGAGCCAGCACCCCATTTATATACACTTTGGTATGTCACCCAAAACAACGAAAGCATCCCAGTTTCAGGAGCTGCTGGGCTGCAGTGAGGACGTGCTCGAAGCCCTGTCTGTTCAGCAACGTGGATGCCAACACTGGCAACATAAACATTGAAAAGGCATGTGGGTATATGCAAAAATTTCATTCAGCACAAAGAAAAGCGAGACTAGGACAGAAGGATCCTAAATTAATCCAGTTCCTGTCTTCCCACTGACTTCCCTCACCATTGGAAAGACTTTGGTTTGGATTTTCGTCAAGTCTGGTTTACAGTGCCCAACTCTGTGTGTCATAAAAAAGCACCGACCCTGCTGGAACGCCTTACTCATTACGCAGCCCTGCAAAAATTATTAGCTACGATACAAGGCATTTCCCTTTGGGGACCAGAAAGGGTGAAGAAAGGGGATGGAGAGTGACAGCTTGTGGTTTCTAATGCAGCAGCAAAAAAATAAATAAGCAAGAGGAATACAGGATATAATGTGTTTACATTTGTCAAAACAAGTTTCCTGGAGACATGTAGGGTCCACGCTGCTGAGCTGTCACTTCGGCTTGAAACTGCTGCCTCATGCTATCGGGAGGTCAGTCACTGACCTACTTTCTGATAGGACTGAATTAATTTGCTACTTCTGTACACAAACCTTTTTTATTTTTTTTAAAGGAATACTTAACAAACCCAGAAAAAGCTGCCTTTTATCCAACTTGGAGCTTCAACTGGTGCTGTGCAAGGCTATTACATACCCTGGCATGAGGCCCAGTGTGCTTGGGCTGCTTATTCTTTTGGAAAAATCTGTACAGAGTATTTTTAATGAGTTGACGCTGCAAATAACATCTTTCCTTTTTGAACTCCTACACTACACTAATACCAGCGATTTAACCCACTACACACAATAAGGGAGGCCAGCACTCAAATATGTTGTGCTTTGTCTAGGCTGCTCCTGAAATAGATACCTACCACTACAGGATTAGCTCCCCAAATAGACAGATGCATGGCACAATATACTTAGAGAATTAAAACATAAAATTATTAATAGAAAACAAGATGAGTAGGTGAAACTTATGAACTGAACACCTACCAATCCAATCACTCCCTGCACAGAGCCAGCTAACCAGTGCTCACCAGGAGATGCTAGTATGCTAAGAGTCCTTTAAACTAAAAAGCATTCTGCTCAGAAAGTGAAGTGGCAGAAGTAGTAACAAAAGAGGTGCCACCTACTTCCCCTCTTTGCTTAATGGCTACACACAGGCACATAGCTCTAATGTTGCTACACAAAGCCTTTCACTAAAATAAATCCACGGTGGAGGGTTTCACAGATCTTTAAATTACCTGGACCACCAAAATATCAGAAGTCAGCTCTTGAGATCATCCTTAACAATGCCATTCATTGAAAGCTTCATTGCTTGGGTGGGCTCTTCCCAGGTCTCTCATGGGTAGCAGCACTGCTGTTTGGAAACAGGTCAGCAGTGCACCAACCGTGAAAACAGGACTATTCCGCGTTAAGGCTCTGGACTAACATTTGGAAGATGAGACCTCTTCAGCAACTTGGTCTCATACACTCACCTCACCCTCCATCTGCTAAGAAAGATAAGGATCTTCTCCAAGTGCTTGGCTTGCTTAGTACCAAAACATTGTGGGTGAGACTCACACTTTCCTTTGCATTTCCCCAGGGTCCAATCTAATAATAGAGGAGGTAGTACTGACTACCGTAATACAAGACGACTATCGGTATCACAACAGATTTATGATCACTCGAGTTCCTGGACTTGATTAGGCTCGTGTTGCCAAAGATAACTATGCCAAACCTAGCACTTGCAACTGCAAATGCATTCTTGTCAACCTTTTTAGCTTTCATCTGTGCATATTTACAAGCCCTGAATCTGAAGTTCAAATAAATCCAGTAATTCACTCAACCCCACCAGGATTTGAAAACATTAGGGAAGTGTCAAGATGTCATTGAGCTTGTTCTGCAGAAAAGAGTGCTTTATAGTTTCAGAAAGAAATAGACAAGGGAGCTATTTAACGAGATGGTGGCATATTGAAACATGGATAGATAAGTAATTAATAGCTACCTTCTCTAAGTGAAAACTTTTCTGAGTGAAAAATCAGCTTATATGAAAAACTACAAGTCAACTGCTGCCATTTTTGGATGGATAAGAACTGTCATGCATGTTAGCATCTCCATTACCATGAACGATTTTACTCCTTTAAGCAATTCACAAAGACGTTCACATAGAACAGCATGTGGGAAGCAAGGAACTAACAGAAGGAGACACCAAAGAAATGTTGATATTCGCAACTAGAATTCTAATGAAAAATGTTATCAGGAATACATGCAAACAGGAGAACACTTCTGCCATGAGAAGCTGAAGCTTTGGTCCCTTAGGATCAAGAGTAACCACACAGTTGTATAGGTGCTATCATTAGAGTACAAAATATTGGCCAAATAACCTCTTTATGTTCGTAGCCCAAAACATTTTCTTATTTCAAAGATCCAATATTCAACTAGCAGATCACCTACTTAAGAACTCTCTTAACCCTGATGTGCAGGTTTCCTTAGCAAATTTCTATACAGCTTCAAGTGGAACATATGGCACCTTAAAGTAAACAAAACAGGAGAGGGGAAAAAAGTCATGCTCCAAGAAATATGAAGTATAAACCTATTAATTAAGCATTTAGTTCCTTTTATCCCTCATGTCTGTCTTCACAGGCTCTCTCGGCAATCAACCAATTTTGGGATTCACTGCTGTCATGCCAATCGTGGCAGTACTTCAGCTAAAAAGGCACTGTCAAACATAATGAAGTTTCCCTTCAGCTTGTTCCCACACTGGTGCTGCACACAGCACACATGCAAGGGGAGGTGGGGGCAAGGCTTGATCTGCCCTAGTTCCCAGGAATTGCAGACCCATCCTAGGTGGCAATGGGTGGCAACTGACTCACACCAATGGTTGAGACTATGTGCTATAGAAACCACCTCACACCCTCCTATACAACACACAAATAGCACCCAGCAGTGCATTTTTGTCCAGCTTAGGAGTGGACTTGGCAGTGCTGGGTAAAAAGTCAGCCTCGATGATCTTAAAGGTCTTTTCCAACCTAAACAATTCTAAGACTCTTTCCCAACCTGCACATGTCTCAGACTGAGGCATACTATAAACATGAAAAAATTTCCCAGCATTTCACTATTACAACTCAACCCCTCACTTGAATCCATGGACATCATCCCCTGTGCTTCACCCAGCAATGCTGCCAAAGAGCACAGGGAAGAAGAACATGGCAGAAAGATTCTCTGCTGTGAAGAAGAATATACAACTTTCTAACTGGCATCTCTGTTTCTAACAGTTTGTTTTCACACGGGTCCTATGCTCCTGTGGGAACTGGTGTTGGCAGAGATCAAATTGTAGGTCAGGGCTTAAAAGGCTTTGAAATACATAAGGATAGTCACTGACGACGAGCTGTGCATTTGTATCTGCTGACGCAGGCAAAGGCGGCACTACTGATGTCCTGACTGTAAACTGCATTTAAAACACACGTTTGCCTGCCTCACCTGAACCATCCCTGCTTTCTGTCCCTAGTGAGCTCTGGCCTGGCAGCCAATGCTCCCAAGCAGCTTGTGGCAGTGGCCATCTGAAGTCAGTGACCCAGGCTACCAGCTCCTGGGGCAGGGATTGTCACCCTGCTGTCACCCAGCACACAGTGCAGCAGGGCCCTGACTCGCTCGGCCTCTGGGCATCACTGCAGCATAAATGAGGATAAACTAAATGCCAAAAAAGGGCTGATACTCAGCCCCACAACAACAGCACGTTTTACAGCGAATGCCTCATATCCCAGAGATTGAAATAGAAATTTCTGTGACAAAAACTTCACGATGTGAAAGTCTGTATTAAAAAACCAGCAAGCTGCACTGTTTGGCATCTTGTTTTCCAACCCTTGTGAGAAGTCCAAATAGCTCAAACACAAATCTGCAATATCGCTCTCTGAGTAACGGCTATTTTAAACCAATTTTGGCAGACACTAAGAGTTGTAAGCAGGATGCCAGCTGTATGGTTCCTTGCCTTCTTCTCCTGGATCCAGCCAGACAGCAGCAGTGAGGGGACACCTGCGTGCCCTGCTAAGGAAACTCTGACACCTTTACCTTCCTTTCAGCCCAAGTGTGCTGGGTTCCTTCAGCAAGGACAGCTTGCCTTCGCTGCTCCAAGGATAGAAGAATATCACCAATAAAAAAATCAGAATCTTCCAAGTTTCAAAAGTTCCCTTTCCATAAAAAAAAGCCTTAAAAAGATAATAGACAATGAGCTGCAAAACATTTTTTTACAGGCACTCACTTGAGATGACCCACCTAATTAATTCACTTGGCCACTTCACATTTCCTAAGTTACAGCAACAAGCAATATAAAAGCTTTTACAATCACGCACAATCATGTCCCTTTCTTTGCTTTATGTATAAAAGCGCATAGCGTAGCTTGTCATTTATCAGCAAAAATTAACATCTCCACACAAATATGTGGACTGTGATATCCATTTACAGATACCTGAACATCTAACACTTGCTGATCCTGGTCACTTCCCTGCTCCTCTTTGCCAACAGCTTCCTCTGAAACATCTCAGCATTTACCAGCCTGCTGAGCACCAGCCAACCCAGAAGTGAGGCTGGTACACAATTTGCCATTTAGCAGAGTTTCCTTTCCCTGATCTCCAGGCTGCACAAAGCTCCCATCCCAGACTCCTATCTGAGAATTCATGATGGGAGGGTAAGATTATGCCTTGTGACCACACAGCAGAGGTTACAGTGCATTAAACTAAATATAACAAAATACAAGTAAAAATAAGGAAAGGCCCACAATAAGTAAATGCACACCACAGGAACACACATATCCACAAAAGGGATTAGGTATTACATCCATGTTGGACAGAGGGAAGGGAGAGAGGTCAAGCCAGAAAAACGGAGAAGTAAAAGCAGAAATATTCAACATAGCAATGGCATGGGAGAAAGTGGGATTTTTTATTTTTTTTTGCACAACTGCAGCAAAGCCTTCAGGGACAGGGGGAAGCAGTGGGGGTGGGAAGGGATAATGTTCAAACAGCAGCGCTGGCAGAGTGTGAGGTCAGTCAAAGGAGGTCATGTCATTCCAGCAGAAAACCCTGCTGGAATTATCCTACTGGGCAAGAATGATCATCCTCACAGAAAGACTGCAACGCGCAGTCTTGGTTAAACTAAGTAACCCAGGACTCTGGCCATGGAAAAACAAATCCCAGGAAGCAAAGCCATTCCCGACAAACTGGACACAGATAGACTGCAGCTGCTGAAACACATAACTGGAGTGACATAATATTAGAACATATTTTTATGCTTACTAAGACAACAACAAACCCAAGCCTGAAGCTGTATTTTGGGCACACTAGCTCAAACTATCTTTAGACAGGAAAAGTGTGTGTGTGTACACATGTTCCAGCAGGCACGGAGACCAGAAAGCTGGAAAAAGCACTCGCTCACTTCCGAACCTTATAAAAATTGTCTGTTGCAAATAAGGGTGGGGATAAATACACCAGGCGATGTTGAAACAAAATAAAAACAAAAAGCAGGCAAGAAGCCAGTAACTGGTCAGGTACTGGTGAGGCATAATGGCTCCATGCCTTCTCCAGCTTTACTTCTCCTGACAGATGTTTCCAGGTGTTATCCCACCCTGCATTCCCCCCGCTATGTCTTACTCCTCCTGCCAGCTCTTTCATCCAGCTTTCTAACTATCTCACTTTCACAGCTGCTCTCTTTGGAAGCATGATTGAAGCTATAAATTCACGTCTACACATCTGTAATAAAAATAGTTTTTCTAAAAGCTATTCTTCTTCCCTATCGATGGTGACACAAATGATACAGAATCACTGGCAATTCAGGGGTCTCACTTCAGCTTTAATCACGGCTCAAGACAAAGAGCAATACTCTGTCTCAAAAGGAAAACAGCAATAATGGAACTTATTTATTTATATATTTATATATGAATTATTTCTATTTGTGAAGAACTGAAAAATACAAGAAATGGCCTCAAAGCTCTTTTTCCATGGAACAACTATTATTTTTTGAAGTAAAACATAATTGTCACCTTGTTCCAGAAAACACATCTAGATGCCTTCTCCTTTGCCTCTTGGATGCAAGGAAATCCTTGGGGCCGCAACCTAAGAAAGCAATGCTTTCAAGGTCTCTAAAGTGACCCAAGCGAGCCAATGGTACAAAAGACTCTGCTCATCTCATAACCTCCAAATCTTTCTTAATCTTCAGCCCGTGGCAAAGTGGAAACCTGAAAGCTTGTGCTTTGGGCGTAATACAGAAGTGACTGCTCCTGCAAACAGAGCTCGTACAAGAAATCTGCATGGAGGCGTGTCTTCTTTGGACTCAGTTTGCCTTTATGGCAAATAAATCAGCCATGGGCAAGCATTGGGTTAATACTGGCAGGGCAAATTCCAGGCAGGAAGCCACAGGAGAAAAAGTATAGCTTTGGGTGATGGAGACTGACCACCAGCCTGCTGTTGGTAGGGTAATGGAGGAATCAATTAAAGAAACACAAAATTGCACCAACAGAAGCAAAAAGAGATCACAAAGAGACTGATTAAAAAAAACCAAAAACACAAGAAAGAGCCAAAGCAGGGAAGTTTGACAAATGGGGACAGTGATTGTGGAAGAAGCTCTACATGGCATTTTTATAAAAGGGGCAGGGAACAGGAGCAGAGCTCAGCACTGGTCCACTGTGGTGAGTGCCTCTGCCTCCAGGAGAGGCTGGGAGCTTTCCTAAGCTCCTTGGCTCTGTGTGTGACCAGCACAACAGGGCTCTGCTTGCAATGGGTGTGCCGTGCCACTGCTACTATGGCGTGACAGCAGCTTCCCAACACGCAAGGGGATGCCCGTGATTCCACTGCTGCAGTGGTATTTGCTGTAACTTTTGTTAAGGTTTTCATAGTTAGCTAAGCCACTGTTGTTTTTATTGAAATTCATACATGCACATAGTGCCTAAGAGAGAGAAGGGGAGCGAAAATAGAAGCTGAATTGAAAGTTCAGCTTCTTTCAACTTAATTTGTTAGTAGGTTTATCATCATTTTTTGACAGAATAATCTTTCCGCGGTGAATTATTTTCACTGGGGAAAAAAGAGGAGACCAACAAATTGCTGGTTATAATTTGTGCTTTAAATAATAAAGCAATTAATGGCATTTTAGCAAGAACACATTCTTCTCTCCAGAAATAAAATCCCTATTTCATCTCATCTAAATTGCTTGGTCAGCTTCAAATAAGCACAATATAAATCTCCTTCCCATACTGCTGCTGCTATCTATGATAAAGGGAAGAGACAGAAGGTAATCCTGTGTTCTGTATTCACTGACACATCATTTTCATGCTACACTACACCATAATTTATTTCTAATGGGATAAACCTCTTGTAGTCTTCCTGCATTGTTCAGCCACACACACATCCCCAACTGGTACCAAGATTGTAGGGCTGGCAGGTGCAACATCCAGAGACCCCGCATGGTGGAATTAGGATGTCTGCTGCACATTTCAGCAAAGCTACAGCTGTGAAAATAAACAGAGAGACTGTATAATTAAGGTACGCTTTTATTCCTTCCCACCCACTGCCTTCTGCAAGCAAGGCAGTCAAAGAGTATGACACTTTTCAGTACTTCTTGTAATTTCCAACTAAACTTTTCATTTTTTATCTAATCAGTTTGAGATGATGTAAAAAGACATGTGGAACTGTGAGAGATTAAAGGGCATGGAAATCAGTCGAAAGAGAGAAGTCCTTACGGTCTTAGCCACAGCAGAGGTATCGTTTCATACAAAGGAAAATATCTTTAAAGCTCTTTCTCCTGTCCTCATCAAGAGGAATACAAGAAGTAAACCAATGTATGAAAATCAAGCTGGGGCCATGAAAAGCTACATGCATTATTTTTGTTTGTATTATTTTCATAGGATTTTGCAGAAGAAGATAAAACCTATGGCTTGAGGCTTATAAAAACTTTCTTCAAATTAAATGTTTAGACTGAAGATCCAGTTATTCCTGATGCAATCCTGAAATAGATAGGTGCAAACAGAAGGCTACCTATATTCCGGCAGAAATTAATATATTTCAGAGAACATCCCCATTAATTTGTACAACACTTTTCTCTGTCAAAATGTGCAAGACGACCACAGATACTTAAGCTGCTGCCAGTTCCTGAACACTGTTATCAAGCACTACAACTTAAAGAGACCAGAATCTCAGTTTTACCGTGCCTTTCACACCCACCTCTCCAGTTCTGCTGATTGCTACACTCACATACAGAGGACATCTTACAAAGTAAAATATTATCTAATAAGCTGTCTCCTATCTGGCAACTTCTATGGTCCGGTCACTCTGGCAGTTTACAACAGGATTAACCTCGTCTGATTCAGATGCAAGGTAGAAACTTGCAGCTGCGACAGTTACCTATCCAGATTCCCTGTAGTGTCGATGCGAAGTGACAGTCCCTTCCAGGGCACATGTCACACCGCTGCAGGTACCTGTCTTCAAGACAGTGAACAAACCCCTTGCTGCCTAGGGAAGGGAGTAAGAACTCCACTCTGGGCACCTCCATTCAGACAAACTCCTGCTCAAAGGGGCCTGGCAGCAGGAGAGCTGGGTCAGGTCTCGGGGGTGAAGGTCACTCGCAGCAGCTTTCCAGCTGCTTTGCTATCCCCAGCTGGACTGGGATGCTCAGTGCACCCCACGCCCCTGGGAAGGATGGCGACAGCAACAGCCAGTCTGCAGAGAAAGGGCAGGAGAAATACAATGCCAGGCACCAGCAGCAGGGCTGCAGCTGCTTTATATTGCTTCTTGCCGCAGATTATGAACGTTAGCTCTGGTTTACCAACAATTCATGCTTCAAAAATTTGATAAAATACCCCAAAGGATAATTCCTGCTGAAATCCATCCCTGCTGCCACAATCAATTTGTATTATGACTTTGTTCTGGGGACCACTTACGAGAGGGGCCCAAATGACTTGATCCAGCCCAGCCCAGGCAGGCAGTGCTGCTCACGTCCACGCTGGGTCACAGGCAAAGGGAAGTGGTCCCAGTGAGGCTGGCCACTACTTTAACAGGGATTCCAGCTGAGACCCCGCAAAGCTCCCTGTGGAAACCACTGAGCAGCCTTGCCAGATGCTCCTGGGCCTCTGCAGAGCACTGGCCAAGGAAGCCCTTGGGCAATCAGATCTGCCCCCACCGCCCCTCAAGCCCCAAGCTCTCACAACTGGCCTCTGCTGCATCCCAACCTACCTACAGGGTTTGCTGCCAGTCTGTATTCTGGTATCTGCTGATGTCAGAATTTCAAATACAACAGATCCTGTGTTCATTTAGGTTTTACTCATATGAAGCTCCTTCTTAAATGCAATCCAGATGAGCTCCTTGGCATGGATAGCACCTGATGCGGCTGCCCTCACTGTCTACATCCCCACTCAGCAGATTGTTTTCAAAAGGGAGCAGAATCATTTTAGATAGACTGCCTTTCACTATGGTCGGAAAGGGGATCCTTGATCATGCTCCCAAGGTCAGACCCCTCTTTCTGAGCATCTCTGGAGAGGGATGGCAGCGTAACACACCACCAGCTCAGGAAAGCACTATATGAGTCTTTACTGAGCTGCTTGTGATGCCTACTGGTTCTCGAAGGCAAAACGCATGGCTTACCTCTCCCTGGCAAATAGGTGACTTTGTACTTTGTCACCTGGCTTTAGACACAAAAAGACTGCATCATGTGAAGTGTGCAGGTCTGTCTGCACCTACTGCCACAGAGGGGTCTGCTGCACAAAACAGTGCAGGCTGAAAGCAAACCCTCAAAAGAGATGCTTGGTCCCAGATTTTTAGTGACTAGGAGCCACAGCTATCCTACAAGGCTAGTGAGCAAGAATCAAAAGGGCTAAGCCTGGCTAGCTAGGAAGGTCATGGTAAATGGCAATAAATGCCTTTGACGCATGTGCAAGTAAAGCAGCAAGCTTAAAGCTGGGAGGAAGACATTGGGATTCTCACTGCAAACACAGCAGAAAGCTTTGTTTTGGGTGCTGGAACAATCTGCCCAGGCACAGGATCTTCTTGCCTCAACCTTTCAAAGCTAGGCTGAATGAGAAATAGTAAGAGTTTGGCTGGGAAAGCATGAGAGATGATAGAATCAGTCTTTTCCACCTTAAATTTTTAATTCTCTGAAAAATCAGCTTCTCATCCAATAGGCAGGTGACACTGCCACTAGGAATAATCATTTCATGGCTGTACCCCAGTGTAGATGTCAAAAGAGAAGCAGCAGAAGAGAGGTAGCACAACAGGCCTAGCAAGAGGGGTGCAAATTTCTTCAACCCTGACACACAAGATTCTAAGCTGCAATGATAAAAGCAGGGAGAATGAATAGGGTCTGGTAACTTTTCTATGAAAGCAGGGCTTGCATACAGGAACCAGAATTATAAAAAACAAACAACTGAAGACCTATTTGTGCTATTGATTAAAAAACAGCACGGGGTATTATTTTTTGTCCCTATGTTCTACAAACTGATCTTAAATTCCAGAACCTAAAAGCATGTTTTTTACTCCAGTAACTGCCACCATCTAAAACACCAGCTGAAATAAACTCACAGAACTGGGTTAAGTCTAACACACAAGCACTTTGTACATAAAGTATAAAGCTACGGGCTACCCTTCACCTCTGACGACAATCTCTAGCTACACTTACACCATCTTTGGCCATTTGTAAATAAAGCTACGAGCAACTTCTTTATTCTCAGTGCAGTGTGTGAAACATGTGGCTTTTTTTCCATTTCCACAGCAACCTGCTTCACCTACTAGACCCTCAGGACAGCTTGTGAAACTAGAAAAAGTAGTGTACTGTCCACTGCTTCTAATTAAAATCTTACAGTCTTGTGGTCAGAGAGCTCTGGAGAACTGGCGAGGTCACGTGATTTCCTTGAGGTCAGACAGAAAAAGCACACTAGACCAGAGATGACAGATTTCTTGGCTTGTCCATGCAATGCAGCCCTCCGCAGCCTGGGCCAGAAATGCCGTCATTGGGAAGCTCTGGTTCCTCTCAGTGACCTAACTTTAAATAGTCTAGATCTTTAAAGGAGAAAATCCCATGTAAGCATACCCTTCCCCCCAACCACTCTCCTGAGTGTACCAAGAGTAACTTTTTTCCCCAAAGCCTTCTTGCACCTGCAGATGTTGCTCTGGGAGCCAATGTGGCTCCGAAGTCAGTGCCAATCTTTAGCCACTCTCTGCAGTTTTTCTGTATCGTTGAGTGCCAGTAAGTGTTCACACTCCAAGTAATATCTGCTCTGACCATTTGCATGTTCCTCCAGCTGCTCGAGAGCCCATCTGCTCAGACAGGCTTGCTGGCTTCACTCACTGCACACGACCCAATGTTTCCATCACTTACCCTGGAGAACTTGGGGGACACACTGGTGAGGAAGTGACAGATCTTTGCATTTGTGACACATTCACTCCGTCTGTTACCTAGTGTTTTCCCCAGGTATTTACCTCTGGAGGCAGGAGACGTCTGTGCCTCTGGTGAGTTTCCAATACTCACATCCACATGTTAAAATGGAAATAACATCTGAGTGGAAGGCTTCTAGTTTGGTCTTTATATTTGTATTTCCAATGACTAATTTTGTTTAAGTTGGTAAACGCAGCTGTTGCCTTGCCAGTTGGTGACATTTCCTTTTGGACTTCCCCCCTGGTTGGTGTGTCTCTGCCAAGACATGTAAATTGACTCATTCCTTGTATTCCTTTGCCTTTTTATACTATGCTTCAGTTGGGATTTGTGAAAGGTCCCTTGAAATTTGTTTCCTTAAATAATTATTAGCCCTGCAATGCCAGACAGTCTTTTCTTACATGTTTTCTGAATTGTCACTAAAGCATCCCAACCTCAGGATATTGGATCCAACTGATGTAACACCTCACTATACTACATCCAGTTGTGCTTTTTCTTATGGTGACTTGGTCATGACACCATCCACTCAGCAGCAACCATAAAGAGGTGACAGAATGCAGGCTGGTTTTACACCAGCATTTTCCATGATGGACCATTCACTCAGCTCTCTACTTGCTTCAATGGCTCAAGCCTTGTCAGTGACTTCACAGCCACTATAAATACATATGTGAAAACAATAGATTAGTATCCTGGAAAAGGTAATAAAAATATCTTCCCCAAGAGCTCCCAACAAACAACCACAATGAACTGGCAGGTGATCTGCCTCAAGCCAGGGAGCAGGAGAGGCTATCCAAGAATCTGATCATTGCTTTATCTCCTGAACTGAAATGTCTGAGCTGAAGCTGTAAGAGAAAAAATTAAAATCTCTGTTTTTCATTTCAGTTTTTAAATTTTTGATGATTGTACCAGTGAAAGGAACAGAACTTCTCTTCAACTTTTGCAAACACTTGCATCATCCTTCTAAAATACTTTAACTGGAATGCAATTTCTTTGTACCAGTTGGATTATTAATTTTCTCATATTCTTGTATTTCTTGAAGAACTCAGCTACTACTCATTCAATCACTTTTCAGCGATGGTCTCTACATCCAGATACTCCAAATTTTGGTTTTAGAGAGCTTTTCACATCTGACTTTGTGCTATGAGACAACATCTCTACTTTGGTATTTTCAGTTCCTTTGGCAGAATCACAGTGCTCCTCCCACTATCATCATCCTTCTCCTGTCACTAAATAGCTTTTGCTTGCTAACCTCAGACAGGCCTACTGGGTGGTAGAACATGGCCTGTTGAGCAAAGGGAATAGCTTTTTCAGGAACTAGATCAGTTTCTTGGGCAAGCCTATCTTCTTTATTTCCCTTGGGGCCCTCTACTCTTGTTCTGAAACTGACTTTCCTACTGATTTTGCTGGATGCATTCAAATGTCTGATGCTGGCTTTGATATTTCCATCCTTGGAAAACCTACTATCTGGGACCACTCAGCTGAAAACCAGTTACATTTTTGGCAAGGTATGGCATGTTCACTTTGTAGTAAAACTATTTTACTAATTCTTCTTACTAACTGTCCGGTACTTTTTCTCTCTCTCTTTTTTTTTTTTTTTTTTTTTTTTTTTTTTTTTTTTTTTTTTTTTTGTATCGTCACAAAAAAATAATCACTTCCATTGCATGCTAAGATGTGCTGAAGATAAACACCATGTTTGCCTCCAACCCACTGAGACCACAACAATTCCACCAGCTGCTGTGAGGACACCTTTACACTATGTCTAGGCATCACCAAGAGCCCAGAGAGCCAATAGAGTTCTGCCAACCCCCATGTTATTGCTTTGGAGATGGAAGATGACATTTGGCCATTGATTCCCCTGTTCTGTCACCGGCCCTAGCCCCAAGAAAGACGTCTCCCTTTTAGTAAGCAGATCTCAGACTGAGAAATTTGGTCCAAATCTGCTGACAGCTCTTATCGCATCGCAGTAGTTGACTGTTGGTAATACTGTGTAATTGTCATTTCATGTACTGCGTTTGAAATCTAGTTCAGAGCAATCGACCACTAATTGGTTCCCAGTCTACACGCTATTTTTCTGCGTTGGAAGTCATAATTAATGCTACTCCCTCCAAGTTATCATCATCTTGCTTCATGAATATATTATAGCTTTGTTTTCATTCTTAAGATTGCTCTTCATCAATTCCTGGTCACAGACAGTTTGCTTACTCAAAGGATTTTACTTACTCTATTCCTCCATCTCTTTCACCTGCATCTCTTTTGTTGTTGCAGCCTTTATTTCACTGTTCCAGAAACCTACTTTCTGTGGTTAGTTTTTTTTTTCTAAACCTTTCCCTGAAGAACTCTTCAGAGGCTTGCCTGGCTCACGGCTTTCACCAAAGCAGGTTGCATCATTTCACCCAAGACAGAACCTGGCAAGTACTTTGCTGGAACAGCTACTTTGCCATCTTCCTTTAATTTGCCTCTTTTCCAAAGACAGACTTTCCAAGGACAGCCTGTAGCTGAACCCCAAACACAAAGTGTTGTGTTACTGCTTTTTATCCCCAGCACAATGTTTGACCAGTTTGGTTTGGGCCATGATACTACAACCTCGCCCTCAGTGATGTCAGCTGGAGCCTTGATTTGGCCTCTGGGTTCAAGTGGTAGCCATGCACTGGCAGCTGCTAAAGGAATGCAGCACTTTTCCTGTCACCTACATTCTACTTGATAAGGATGCTGCAAGATGAAAAGATTCCCGGTACTCACATTTTACAAGAACAGCAGCCATTTCAATACCTGGCTTAAAAAAGAAACCACATCTTACATCTCAGAAACAACTGTGATCTCTCTCCAGGGCTGATGTAAATTGTTCATACCTTCTTCTGCATGACATTTTCCATTGCCTCCCTCCCTCATCCCCAGCACACTAATATGTTAGCAGTTATCATCACCTGAACCTTATGCAGGTTCACATTAGGACTCCCTAAACACAGTGAAACAGAGAAACTTAACACCTACCAGAGCTGGGAGAAAAAAATTCTAAAAAAATTTTTTTGGCTACTGAACTAGCTCATATTCTTCTATACTTACGATGCTATTTGGTTCAGCAGATGGAGAATGAAAAGGAAGGTCCCTTTTGCCAACAATTTTTACTACCTCACGTGAGAGATGTTAGCTACACTTGGGGCCCACATGACACAGAAAGTTTGGACGTGACAATGGGTAAACTGTAAGGGAAGAGCAGACTTTGCACTTGAATGGTCAAGCCACAGACCTGAAATATCAACATTCAAAAGTCAGGTTTGAGGGAGAGCCAAAATGGGTCAGCAGTGTTGAAAAGAACAATTCCTCATCATTGCAAAAAGCCCAGTCTTTCAGGAGACACACTCCACAGAGGGGAAGGAAATTTAACCCAGGGGACCAGTACCTGGGACTTGCTAACTCGCTTTTTGGGAGCAAAACTGTAGTGGGTAACTATCGACCAAACAAGAGATGAAGGAACAAGACCAAATCACAATGTTATGGACTGCTCTGAAAATCTATAGGACAGACAATAGATTAGGTCAGTGCACCGAGGTCATCTGCACTGAGGGTATTGTCTTTGGCACCAGCCAAGTTAGTGAATGGAGTGGGAGATGGCGTGGGAGATGGTGAGGGGAGAGGGAAGAAGGAAAAAACATGGTTCAGGGTTGAAAGAGAGTCTTCTGGTTAAAAAAAAAGAGAAAAAAAAATATTATCTGAGATATTTGGAAATGACTGTCAGTCTTTTAATTAAGACAGAAGACAGAAACAGGGGAGACAAAGAAGATATGTTCTGAAGAACATAAAAACCAGAGATGCCTTAATGATATTTCCAGATAACAAGCTCTCAAGTAGTATAAATACAGACTGAGCAAGTGCAACCAATACATAGCTTGCTTTAAAAAAGACAAACCATCTGCATTTCACCTCTTCATGTTAACACACTGTAATAAACAAACAGCTATGGAAAGCAAACAACAAGGGACCTGTCTGTGTTAAAAACTTTCTTGTATAACCCCAAGCAACTACTTTGTGCCTCAGCTTATACATACATAAAAGCTGTATATATTGCAATTGGTATCTGTAGGATGGGTTTAGTTAAAATTTGGTGGTTAAAGTACTGTTTTAGTGTGTAACTTTGAGAAAAGTTATGTAATTTTTGCCATTTATGGTTATCTGGTACATAATTTCTCCCCAGAAGACACACTTTTTTTCCAAAGTACCAAGAGCACAAAAAATGACCTGTGTTTCTGAAATGAGAAGAGACTGAAATCCACTTGTTCAAATCCAGACTTTAAAATGAAATAAGCAACACCACTAGATGTTCTAGACCATCACACAGTGGAGTCACCTTCTGCTGAGAAAGAATGAGCAAGAGGATACAGGACACAACTGGTACCTGTCTGCACCAACTCCCTACACCCAGTCTCCAGGAAAGCACTTCCAGTGTAGTTTTTTACTAGTGAAAAGCAGGTGTCTGAGTAAATACAGGTCTCAGAAAAATCTGTAGCTACTAGGTGTCAGAGGAAGCAAAGAGGAAGTTGAAGAAGACTGAAATGACCATTTCAGATTCCCAAGAGGACATATAGCTTCTGTTGCCCCAAGTAATTACAATATTGCTTCATTTGCTTTGATTATGAATTTTGTTATATCTGACTTTCTATGCTTGGCCTCATAATAGCTAGACAACAATTCTGTGCACGACTGTGTTGCAATCTTGTTTCCACATCCTGATAATTAGCCCTCCTTGATGGAGCATGTTTTAATATTATCTGTAGATAAGCTGAGAACAACCCATCGAGATTGGGTTTGTTCTCAGCTTTTGATTTTATTGCTTGTGAAAAACAGCAAGTGCAGGCATGGAAAGGCAAGAACTGAAGTATCAGCTCAAAGAGGAATGAGCCCCAATCCCAATTCCCAAAAGCAAGAAGTTTGAGATACATGGGAAGCCCAGAGAGCACACAGGGCCACCTTTGCCTTAGTTAAACTCCTCCACTTCTCTAACTCTCCTGCTTTCCATTTTAGCACCTGTTGAGCAAACAGAAGAAGAAATGTTTGGGGGAAGAATGCCATGGGAAGACTTCCTTGCAGAACATTTTTGTTTTGTTGTTCATTAGCAGGTAGGCGACAGCCGTACATATCAACGTGGGTGAGCACATGGGGCTCTCATGGAAGACAGAGCGCCAACGTTCATTCCCAGGAGACTCATCTCACTTACGTGACGCCCACGTTCACACTGCGATCACAGCTGCACCAGCTACAGTCATCTTGGAGCCTCTGCTCTCAGGATGCTGGTTAAAGAGAGCCTAAATTCCAATGCCATCTCCCATTATCCCAAGTCCTCTGTCAGTAAACTCAACCTCAGGATCTTTTATAGTAATGGAGAGATTTACCAACAGCTTTACCACTTACATTATCTGCCAAGAAAGCACTTTTCATCATGTGTTTCAAAATATATATTAGTCTGATCACTTATTCCTTATCAACTTCATCTAACAACAGCACTAAAGATCAGCAATACAGGAGCTCTTGATGTTTGCAACTTGCTTACAGGACCCAAATCTAAGAGACAGCATCACTGCATATAGAAATGTCACATCAAGGTTTCCTGTAGCTTCAACATTTCCCATTACATTAAATGAAAAAAGAGGTGGAGAAAGGAGGAAACCGTATTTCTGCTCCACTTACTTGACAAATGCAAGAAACTGCATATAGATCAACTGACACAACCTCTCTGAATCTTGCTGAAACACACAAACAAAGCAGGATCAACCCAGGCAACCAGAATTTGCTGCCATGGTTTAGGTAAAAGGTTTAAAATCAAGAAGGTTTTGGATACCTTGGTTGAATGCTTCCAAATTAATAACTGCACACACGTATACAGTGAATAGCAGGTTTCAGAATTCAGTGCCTATCTATCTATACCACTTCAGTGGCAGTCAACAGATCAACTCTGCATGACAATTTAGCTACAAGTCTCAGCCTGGAAGCATTTCCCTCCCCCCTACACCTAAATCACAGTCAGAAATGCTCCGAAGGAGATTAGGGAGACAACTTCGCCAAGCACAAAACGCTGACCTAAATGTGTTCCTCTTTAAGTAGGTTCCTCTTTAAGTGGAGGTTCTAAATTTGACTGAAACAGCAATGTTTGGTCCAGCCCTTTTGTGTTTCTCAAGACTCGTGTAAGCTTTTAAAGCCTCTCATTTCTTTTAAAGCAGGTTTCATTATCCCTAGAAATATTTTCTGCTCTTAGCCTTTTTTGCTATAAACATACTGACAAATTGCACATACACATATTCTCCTGAATCTAGAGAAATGACAGAGTTTGTGCTTCACCTGCTACATCTGAAAAAAGCAACAGCTGCAGGTGATGCTCTGGCTTGTGCCAGCACTTGGTAGTGGTGTTCTAGTGTACAACAGGGATGGCTGCTTCAGCAAACAATGTGCTCTGTAAGTGTTTACACTGTAAGCAAGGAGATCCCAAAATACAGGCTGCCGCATTTCTTATTTTCATTCATACAATGCTGTTAAATCAGCAGGATTTATATGGACTAGCAAAGGACAAAATTAGCCTATTTTAGTAATGGTAAAATGACATTAAGATTATAACCCATCTCACACTCCCAAGATGAATTACTTCCAAACTCAATACATCGAAAGGTTCTTTCCGCCTAACCGAGTCATGTCAAATGAAAATAAAATAATGGGTTATTTTTCCTTTTTTCTTTTCTCTATTTTAGACATGATGTATTTTAAAATGGAAATAATTAATTGCTTCATTTTCTTTAAAGAGCCAAAAAGGAGCACAGGCTGCTATGCTGCTTGGTTAGAAACATCAGACTGAGGGTGCTGACAGCTCACTGAACCCTGAACTGTGACATCACAGCTGGCCACAATGTAATTCTTTTTGGAAGACGGAGCTCTCCTATACACCAGTGAGGTTGCTGTTCCCCCCACCCAGCTGCTCCTGAGATTCTCACACGTGAATAAGTGTGCCTGTACGGGAACATTCAGAGAAAATGTCACTGAGGTTTTGAAATGACAACTTGAAAACACACTGTGGTATTAGTTCTGCTAAACATTATAAGACCTTGAATTTTAGTTTTTATTAGCTACTGCAAGGCTGAATTTCCCAGAATGATGTAATTGCTGTCTCAAAATCATCTGAGAATGGTTTTTTTTGTCCTCACACTACAGCTCTACATCTCCCCTCTGCCAAGCTACGTATAGAATAGCTAATCTGAGATCAACTCACACACTGGTTTCTAAGGGACACGAATATAAAATGGGCTGAAGGATACCTAGGATGACACAGAGAAACATGCTTTGCACACACAGGGACACCACTTTGGCATCGTGTAAGGAATCCTCAGCCTCCAAAGGACCCATGGCAGCTGCTCCCTGTGCACGGCCTCTGCACGCCAGCCCGGCCCAGAGCTGCAGAGGGTGACTCCATTTGCAGCTCCCGACAAACAAACCAGTCACTCACTGCTATTACAGTGAAGAGTGCTAAAGGCAACAAGTTCTGAACACAGAGCCCACGAGGACGCTTGTTCAATGGTTGCCCGGCCAAATATCCGACCTCAGTGCTGGTCGGGGCCTTTGCCAGTGGCTGTGACAAAACCCAGGGCCGTTCCGGCTAAGGGGGGCTCAGACCACGCACGGCTTCATGATCCCAGGGTGGGCAACTCTGACAGCATGCCGAGCTGAAGTCCTGGGTGTGGTACACCCAGACACGGCATTTTCCTCCGGTAGGCAGTTTATTCTGGCTGCTTTGCTTTAATCTGCTTGCACCCGTCCCTCCATCAGGGAATGTGGGGCTGGTTTACAGCCTCTGTCCTGGGAACTGCATCTCCGCAGGGCCGCATGTGTGCGCTACCGTTTAAGCACTTCGGGACTGCTCAGAGTGAAATGCATAAAATGCTAATGTATTACTAGACTCCTACAATATTTTTAAATAGCATCTCTGGTATATAGAACTATTTTACAAGCAAGTCAGTGTTCCATGACACCAAAGATTTTTATTTTATCTTTTAAAGTTTAAATATCAGTGAAAAGTGGGTGTTGATAGGATCTGCCAGCAGCACAAACAAAATGTATGAATCCAAACTAGAAATGAAACGATCTCTCCACAACAGGGAAAGTAAGGCAGCAGAACATAAAAATATTCCACAATACACAGCACCTTGAAAGTATTGAATAAGCAAGTAGAACAAAGATTTCAAAGCACATTTGGACATGTGCTTCTTCAAGAAACATGTCAAAACCACTACCTTCTCCTCCCCTTCTTGACAGATGGTCTGACTGGGCCCGAAGCCACACCACCAAGCTGTGATCCTGGCAAAACCCACAAGGTAAACAAGGCCGGGCACAAAGTACAACTGGATAGGAGGCATGTGAGTGCTGAAGGATGAGATCCTGGCGATTCAGCCAGCAGCACAAACTGATCTAAAACAATGCTCCGGCACAATGCCAATAGTGCTCTAGAGGTAAACACTACATAGCTGGGGCTGTATCCATCTCCAGTTGAGGAGATGTTTAAAAGGTTAAACACTTTCATGTTTCAAAGGTTAAACACTTCAAACTTCCTTGGCAAATCCCAACTATATTCATTTTATTTCAAGCTACTATTAAGAAAAAACCCAAAATCTCAACAGTTACTGATTTTTGTTTTCTCCTGCGCTGCTAGAGTGGTGTGAAGATGCAAGAAAGTGCTACCATGCTCTTTTGCAAGACAGGATGTGTTTCATGGGTACCAAATCACCTCTATATGTGCTTTGTAAGATCAGCTGATTCCCACAGAGCTAAAAAACACCAAGGAGATGCCAAGTCACATTATTTAGGCAATTTTTTTTTGTTTAGCATTGTGTAATTGAACCATCTGCACAAGAACCAATCAATAATCAAAGCCAATCATGGCCAGATGACAAATCCCTCTGCTTCTGCAGGTTTAAATGTCAAACTACCAGTGCTATTCCAATTCTGGTTCTTTTTAACTTCTGATCAAAGCTAACATAGCTGGGAAGACAATGCTTTCCACCCTCCGTCTTCCCCCCTTCTCGCTGCTCTGAAATCATCTGTCTCAAAGCCAGAAGTCTAAATGGAGTGTAGGGCAAGTTCAAAACAGGGAGGGTTGCTGGGAGTCTACTGCCAATTCCACTCCGCAGTCACAGCTTGCTCCCACAGCTCCATTAGCTGCCTGCAATCAAGGGCGGACGACTCAGTCCTGCTCACTGTCCAGGTTTAATAGGTTCAGCTAGTTAATGAGCAATGGCTAGATTGAATTCCAAGACTTCATATCATTCACAAAGCAATTAAGTGTACACTTCATGGGCTCCTCCAGGAGCCCAAGAGAAGTGCCTTGTTCTACTGAGAGGATAACTGGAAGCCACAATTTTCAAAACCGAATAGTGTGACACAGTGGGAAACTGTCAGAATATTCACCTTCTCCAAGTAACACTCTGAATGCATCGTTCCTTTTACACAAACCTCTGAAGGGCTCCCTTATCTCTACACCCCTGGATTATAGATTGCTCTTGTTAGATGAAACCAAGAGCTGTAAGCCCCGGGAAGCATCTCAGTGAGCTGCTGACAAAGCAGGCTAAGGAGCCATCGAGTTAGCAAAACAGATCTTTAATGTGAAAGCCTCTGCAAAGGCAGGGGTACTTTTTACATGTATACTTTTTACACATTCCCCCCAGAGAACTGCAAGGTGCCTTGCAAACAATGAAACACTTATACCCAGATTTACAAAGCTCAGAAACTAAGTGACTTGAGCCCTCAGGCATTCCTCACCAAACCAGGACAGTGTCCCTAGAGGGCACCTCCAAAGCTACCTCCAAAGGTGGAACTGGGGGAAAAGCAAGCATTTCTATTTGACTTGCACATGCCCATTTACCCCCCATACTCTTGCACTGCTTTATTGCTGTTAACATTATGTACCATTACTACTGCAATACCCCTTCCACATGCTTGTGTATTTTTAAATTCCCACTTCCAAGGCAAAGATCCTTCTGTTTATCACAGGGAGGCAACTTCTCTGGTGGTACAAAGGTTCCTCAGCCTTAAGTGGCTGATTCACAATTGGACCAAAGCTGGATCTTCCACAGACTCTGAAAGGACAACTCCTTACATCTGTGAGCTGTCTTTCCCAGGCTGTTCAGCTGAAGCTGAGGGAGAAAGGAGTCCTGTGAGCAAGGACCTGTCTAAAAGACATGCTACTTCTACATTACACCAAATGTTGAGAGCCGCGACCACAGAGTTTGTAAGTAGATGGCAGCCACACTGAGAAAACACCCTCCTCATCCCATATACAGCACTCACATATGAGACTTGCAAAAGCCTGGATACTTACCGGCTTAGAACATCTTTACTCAAAAGAAAAGAACAGCAAAGAAATCCCCAAACACTCAAGATCCCTTCACAACCTATTTCTGTAAAAGCAGGAATCAGATTCCATTTCTCTTAGTGTACCAACTACATAAACCGGCAATGAGTTTAAGGAGGAAAAAAGTAAACAAAACCCTCTTTACTCATTTACCAAAGAATTCTGCACTAAAATTTCAAAAAATACTTTTGCAACAACACAAGACCAGTCTTTTTACTTTAAATGCAAAATCTTGGTGTGGAAAGGAAGCATAGCTGAAGGGTTATATAAGTTTTTTCTTCTATTATTCTCCATTTCCTTTGCACATGCCAGTCAAAACTATAAAATACTTGTGGGAGAAATGCAGAAGGCACGGTTTCACATTCCAAAAGATCTATTTCCATGTGCTGCATACAAGCCAGGCGACCACCCAGGAAAGTCAGGCAAACGCACTTTGGCCCACCAGTGCTGCAATTGGGGATGAGCAGCCCTTTCTACCAGGGCTTTGCCCTGTATTTCCTATGAGAAATAAGCATCAAGCCTGACAAGCGGCCAAGCCTGTGGCTGCATCACCTCTAAGTCTGCCCTGAAACAGTACTGATGAGCAGACCTGCACTTTCTCGTCTTGATAGGTGGTGCCAAGTGCTAAAATATTTTTAATAAAATATTTTAGCACTTGGCCACAAGAAAGAAAATTAAAAGGGAGTAGATGACCTTAATACAGAAGCCTGTAATACTGGCACCTGTTTACTTATCTAACCCTTCCATCCTATCCTTTTGCCCTTTGTCACAACACTTCCATCCCAGTTTTATTAGGGAAATGAGTGAAGATGGGTCATCTGTAGTCTTGGGAAAGGGTACAATCAGCTATTTTCTCTGCCTAAGAGCCCTGGACAATGTTACTTTCTTTTCATACATCAAACACAGAAAGATCTGGTGACTCTGCTTCAGAGTCACTAAAAAATAATCTGTCCCTGAGAGGCCAAGCTGGTTGAGAAACTGCTGGCTGGAGCACCAGAAGTAGGCATGACTTGCCTTCAACAAAGCAGAAGGCATTTGGTTTTAGTTAACAGGGTAAAGGGCAGTAAAACCCGGCCAAGTATTTATTTATTGGACTGGAGTGCCTGCAGCAAGAGAGAAGGGTGAGACAGTGTAAAGTTTTTGTAATCCCAACCTTGGAAGAGAGGTAAGTAAACTCTGGTTTCACTGTTGGAATAAGATAGCACAGAAAATCTTAGGTAGGTGTTGTAGAAATGATGATTTATAGAAGCAATGCTGTGTGTGTAAAACCAAAAAATATTTAAAAGCTTTAAAAGACCTAAAGCTTTCCCAACATGATACCTTTTCTCTGACCTGTTGGCCATTATTTGTTGCCCATTCAAGACAGTTGAGAGCACGAGAAAGCAACAAACCACTAGTGAGATTTGTTGCTTTGCAGAACGATGCTATCAGTTCAGCAGTGGGGAATGCTGATGGTACCCTGGGCATCACTGAAGTGTACCCTTGGATCTCTCAAGCATTAAATAAATAAACTGAACAAAAGTTACAAGTATTAGTGGAGCTTTATGTAGTCTTGACCCAAACCTCCATTCAGTGGTGTTGCTACTGGATAATACATCAGTACAGGCT
The DNA here is from genome assembly GCA_036785705.1 of Acanthornis magna. Taxonomy (NCBI): domain Eukaryota; kingdom Metazoa; phylum Chordata; class Aves; order Passeriformes; family Acanthizidae; genus Acanthornis; species Acanthornis magna. The sequence continues at coordinate 17,193,719 of JAWUZG010000032.1, forward strand.
AATATGTGGACCTACCAGCTGTGACTTATTTGGCTCTCAGTCATGTCCCCCCACTCAGTATGAGGGTAACATAACACGGGTGGGCAATGAGAGACCCCCAGCTCTGGATTCATATCAACTCTGGTGAACACAACTGACATTCAGTTCATGGCAGAGCAAAAACCCATGGAGATCCACCTGAGGGTGCTGCAGTGGCTCATTGGAGGTGTGACAGGGAGCAAGAAAAAACAATGAAGAGGAAAAATGGGATGACCTTGTAGTGTTTAGCTGGGACTGTCAGGCAACAGTTAATGCTGAGGAATCTTGCAATTCTGTTTATATTCTTTCACCACAAGCAGGTGTTGGGAAGCCCAGGATAGGAGGGGCATGCAGCTAAAAAAAAAAAAGAGGAACCACGTTTTTTCTGGTGTGCGTGATCTATTCAGATGAATCTTTTTTACCGACAGGCTCTCTTCCTGGAATCAGCACGGATGCCCAAGTGTCACTCCGGGGCTCTCTGATAAACACACAGCATACCTCAAGTGTTTAGTTTATGTTGCCTGTCTGTAGTTGAGGTTTTGATGGAAGTTCTGGGGTTATTAAGTAATTTTTAACAGAGTCTTTATTAAAACTTCCCAGCTTTTTCAATTTAGATTTGTTTAGTTGAAGTTTTGTTATTTTCACATGGTTATAGCTGTGTGCTGTAATACTTACCATCTGAAAAGTGAAACATAAAGGACACATATCCATTGACATACATCTCATTTCTTCCCTTGATCACCCTGCACATGATTTTTACAGTGACAGATTTTGTACATAGGAATGGTCTAATCTGCAGATTTCCCTCTACCTGCTGCTGCTCCTTGTCCAGTGCCACAGCCACCTCCCTCTCTCCCTTTTTCTGCAGCCCTTTGTTACTGAATGTCACTGTCACTGGCTGACATGATTAGTGTGGCTGACATTATGCCACTGCTCTAAAGGAAACAGGCAGAGGGCAAAGGAAAAAAAAGCCAACACCCAACCCAAAATCTGTAGCTATCTTAGGCAAAAGGAATCAGGCTCAAAGAGATATAACCAACCTCACTCTTGTCAGTTAAAGAAAAGGTCCTTGCACTGCAATAGACACACATGACATTTCAATCAGCTCCTATGCTTGGAAAATGGGTATACTTCTGCTTGCCCCAACACATATCCTGGAGCGCTCCAGTTCCCAGACATTAAAGGCAAAGATGGCGGGGGGGTGGGGTGGGAAATAAAATGGTTAAAACCAACCAAACCAACACAGAGAAAATAAAAAACACAACACAAAAAAACCCAACCCAGCATCAGACAGGAGATAAAGCCTGACCTGTGATTCAGCAGATTCGAATGCTAGGAAGTACAACAGCCTGTGCACTGCTGAAAGACAGCAGCAGTCCATTACACGTATGGATTTGCAGCACTTTGTCAGCTCTAATGATGTTACCTCATTAAAAGAGATAAATGCCCTACTGTACTACCAAAAGCATCTGCTCCCTCCTTCTTCTCGCCTGTTCTCCATCAGGGCCATCAGCAGCAGCGCAGTGAAATGTTAATGTTTTTATGTCCTTTTTTTTATGGGGTTATTCTGTGTTTCTTACCAGGTACCTCTTCTCTTGACACTAAATCAGCATATCAAAGGAAAACAAAGCCCTATGAACCCCCATGGCCCACCGCCTGTCAAAGGACTTCTCAGAAAATAAACTACTGTCTACCTCAAATAATTCATTCGGTGTTGAGTAAAATGATGCAACTTCAATCACAGCAGGTGAATTAAGTGCTAGGTAAGGGGGTGACAATAACTTCTGTCTGTTAACACCCTCCAACATGTTGCCACACTCAACACAACAGTTTTCTTCCAACAGATTCCTCTCTACATGCAAAGGTAGCAGTTTGCCATAACGAATGTTTTATGCATTATTCCTTTGTGTATAGGGTCTCCCAAGCACACATTATTAAAGTCTATTAAACTCTCTATTTAGCAGAATTACCAGCGTGCCTTTGGGGAAATTATTACAATGAAGTTGTACTGGTATTTAAACTCCAGTTGTTTAACAATCTTTTCCTAATCACCAAACCAGGTATCAACATTAAAGTGCAGTCAGACTTCTTCCAGCACAGCATAAACCTGTCTATGAGCTGCTTATGGAAATTCATTTTAAAAAATGAGTATTCCAATTTGGCACGTTTTTCATAATTAGCCTCAGACAGCTTTTGCTTTAAAATTATAAGAACTCCTTCCCGATCCTCTTCACCAAGCAGAGCCCTCCACAGTTAAACCTGGTTACAGAACCAATTAACTCTTTGCAGCCACACAGTTTCTATCAGCATACCGGCATCTGCAAGACACCAGCCTATTCAAGGAAAATTTGGCCAACAAGTTCCCATTCTCTACAAATGGCTTTTCTGTGAGAAAGGACCTGTCCTTGATAAAAGGTATGGAGCAGTCCAAAAGCTGCTTAAACCCAGTGTATGCCCAGGTCCGTCCTCTGGTCCAGATACAACTCAGAGAGTGGAGTATGTAAAGCAACAGTAACAACAGAGCAGTCAATAGCTGTTGTTTGTGCCCCTCAGACCATTTCCCCTTTTCATTCTGTACAATACAGCTATAACTAGCTACTTTCTAAATGTGCCTGTTTTTGTGGCAATGAGTCAAACTTGGTTCCAAACTTGTAAATGTGTGTCTGTACCTCCCGTGACAAGAACAAATATTTTTCCAGTGGGAAGAGTCCCACGTTTCTCAGGGGAAGAGGAAGTAAACTTCATCATACTAGAAATCACAGGATTCAGCTTCCTGGGGTGGGGTAGAAGAGACCTAGGTCTCAACCTCTCAGGTTTCCTCCACGACCTTCAATAAATCACCATGTTCCTGCCTTCATTTTTCGTAAGTATGAAGTGCTCAGGTTCTATCTATGGGGCAGTCAGGCTCTCCAAAGACCAAAGATGTCTTATCCTTGCTACTACATTACACCAACAGCTCTACAACTTCAACACCAGTTCAGTTCTCAGTCACCTTCAATGAAGAAAACAGCATTAATGTATTGAAAAAATACTGACAGCAATCTTACAAAACCAGTTGGCACAGAAACAAAATGGAAGTAATGGAGCTGAGCAACAGGGCTTGACATCTTATGAAGATGCAGAATTTAGACAATCATACATGCATATTTTGATACACCTGAATTCAAAATTTATGTCCAAATACAGATAAAAATAGGACTAAAATAATCACGGGAAGCTGGAAGTACACATACTAAATATTCCTCTGACAAGTATGAGTCAAATACTGTCTGCTCTTTTTGGCTCTAAGGCAGGCCTGCACAATAAAGTTGTTTCCACCAGGACCAGAAGTCCTTCAGGGAACAATCCTTGGAAAAAGAGCACAGCAAACAGGCAGGCATATTTTAGCCATACACTAATTTCCCTATAAATCAATGGACAAAAGCTTTTCCTTTCTCCAGTTACAAACCCAGAGCCAAATCACCTTCTCTGTTTTACAATCTCATTGACTTTGCTCAAGTTACACATGCTCCAGAGCAGATTTTGTCCTTGGGGGCAACGGGAGACCAGATCTCCTGTAATTAAGAAAGGAAACAATCTGTTCACCTTAACTGAAGCGGGATGAGGAATATCCCTCTCACCTAAGAAAAGAGACATATGTCCAAGAGACAAAGGGAAAACACCACCAATTTCACTTCTTCGGTTTGCCTCTCCACTAGGAAAGACTCTTACATACTTTAAAAGTTTTTCAGGCTTTTAAGGTTATTTTATGCAACTGCAGACCAGAAGCCCAAGAATATCAGTTGATGGCTTAGAGAAGTTGCTGGTGTCTACTTCACTGTCTCCCATCCTGTTTGATAGGGTTGATCAAGGGTGCACTCTATTGCCTGAATTTGTTAGTCCCTTTTCCTATCACTTACTTCTTTATCTCAACACTAGTTTCATGACCATGAGGTGAGATGCTTCTGCTGAGCTGCACAAAATCCAGCCACACCTTCAGCTTAGTTAGTTGTTGACTGGCTTCACCCCACCAAGCAAATTATGGTCAGCTTCATAAGCACCAACACTGGCACAAGAGGGAATGGGGCTAGTCCTGGCCAAGGACAATGTAGGAAGAGAAAGACAATGAGCCATTGTAACTGGGACTGGCCTAGGCTGCCACAAAACCTCTAGTCCCTGATGTGTACCAGAAGACATCGAAGGAAAATGCGACAAGTGCACACTGTGGCATTTAACACGGGGACATTGGGATACATGTGTCTAACATTCCCATCTTGTTATGTCACTATGCTGATTGCACCAGATGACAGACCTCACAAAAGCACCTGGCAATACAATGTCACTCTAATTCCACAGTACTGGGCGTAGACCCTCATTTGTTACTGTGGCACGTGGACCAGCAGCCACCCCAGCGACACTGTCACTTTGTCTCTCCTGCCACCTACTGTACTGAAAACCAAAATGTATGTGTCACCAACTCACGTGCATTTCCACTTCTGTTTGGAAATACCAACCTTTAGTTCTTCTAGAAGCGCCACTGCATGCATATGGGAACTTCCTGCTGTCACCACTCCTTCAGCAATGCTATCCAGTGTTTCGTGATGAAGGCTAACCGAAGCACTTTGAGCTCTACTTAACTCACTGATGCTTCAAGGTTAAAATTAGCATTAAATACTAAAAATTCTCCAGAGCTTAGGGCATGAACTCCTCTCCCCCTTTGCCCCATGGAGAATTATCAGAGAAGATTTACTTTAAATGGTGAACAGGTTATGATGCCCTACAAATCTCTGCCCCTTAATATGCTATTACGTCCAATGACAACACTCACAGGGGGCAAAACCCAGCAGAAAAATAACTTCCCATTGAGAGTGTGATTGTCAGCCCGTGGGCAGAGGTGAACCTCTTGCTGCACTTGAGCTAGGCAACCGAATGAGCGTCACTCAAGAGAAGACCTGCCAGATGCAAGAGACTGTTTCAGACCGTGGTTTACCCTTGTCCTTTTAACCTCTCACTCTCAAAATGCCAGCTGAGCGGGTGTGTGGCTGTGCCACGTGTACCCTCAGCAGCACAATGCATGACGTCCTCCCCATGCAGTCCTGCTGCCTACAACGTCACTGGCTGCAAAAAGGGCTTCACTGATGCTTGTGTCCAAGTGATGTATCCCAGAAGAATTCTTTAATCGTAACTATCTGGGTTCTGCCATCCCTCCAAATACCATTAACCATAGTGAACAGCAGCAACGAGTCTGAGCTGGTCTAGACTAGTCCAAGCCCACACGAGCTTCAAACCCATTCACGGTACTACATGGAAGCCAATTAGCAATCAACCCAAAACCAAATAGACAGATATCCCATGTTAATTACTTATGTCATCCTCCCAGAAGGCATGAAAAATTTATTTTTCAGTATTTTATTATTAATTTTGAAAAAGCATTCAAATAGGAAACAACAAGCTGAATTTTCTAAGAGAAATCTTGTTATTTTCTAGTAAGAAGGTACCTTGTGGGTGCTGGTTTATTTTCCCATATATGGCATTCCCTTTTACCTGATCAACAGCTTGGGGCTCTATGACAGCAGCTATCTTTGATAAAAGGAGTATTCTGATGGAGGAAGACATCCAACATTTGCATGATCCAGTAAGCAAACAAATGTATTTATTTATGCTGTGACCACAGTAATCAAGAGGTATTAAATGTGAAATGGAGCATCAGTTAAGTGCATTTTAAATCTGATTTTTCACTGGCTGCAGTAAGGAAATGGTTGACTAGCAGGACTCTTTAGGGTCTTTACAGGCTGCAATTAGTGAAGCAGATACAGAAGATAAATCGCTCCACTCCTGCAAAAGCAAGTCTTACTTTTGCATGTAATAGTAGGCCTTTCATCTTAACACTTAGAATTTGATCAAGTGAGAAGAAAACATTAATATAATTCCACTTACTCCCAGATAAACTTCTCTGAAAAATGAGGACATCTCTTTTCCTTAAACAAATCTGACAAGGCTATAACTAAAAATATTTTCGTAACACACAGAGTTCAGTATGAACACAGGAAAACAATTGGCATGAGCAACCAGAATGTCTAATCCCAGTTATTTAGCCACCAAAATGCTTCAAGAGCTGTGATACATCCACTTAAAAGCCAAATGTGTCTCACAAATAGCTATTAAACATGAATGAACTTACCAGGAAGCAACAGTATGTTCCCATTAATCGTACAAAAGCTGCAAAGAGGTAAAAAAAGGACATTTCTACAGCATCTGATCAGAAGCAACTTTTGCCAATGCCAATTTAATTTATAACGAAATCAAGGCAAAAAACTAAAGGATCACATTAGCAGTTAGTAATGCTACAGGAACTATCAGTGAAAAGTTAATGAAATGAACAGAGCCTTAAAACAACTTGGTATTTTTAAACACAGACTTGAACACTGCTACTGCAAAGGCTGTGTCAGAGGGTGCTTGGACATCCTCACTAGCAACTTTCAGACAACTCTCAAGGTTCCCTAAGGATGCTACCCCTAAAGGCATTCAAGAAGGCAATTTTACACACAATATACTGTCTGGATTGATATATCACTGAACCAACAGGCAAAGTTTAATCTCCATAAGAACTTTTACCTCTGCTGTGCTTGACTACATGGAAGGCAAAGAGACTTAAGCTTATTTAGTCTATGGCCAACGGAGACTTTCTAACAGAAATGGAAGCTGGATGATAAGCAGGTAATAAGCTGCTCCCAGAGTTTCCCTGGTTTTGAGAAGAGTGAAGCCGCTGGGAGATTTTCAGAGCAGATTCTACAAACAAGCTGTTAAGAAGAGCCGCTATCCAGAAGGCTCAACAGGAGGAAAAAGGAAGCACAGAAATCACAGTTAATGGGATTTGGCCACATCCAGAAAACAGCTAAGTTTCAAATACATTACAAACAGTCCTGCACTTCACTGCTGCAACAATTTATTGCTGGATGAGAAAAATTTACATAGATTTAAAACTCCTCAGAAATTTAAATTAATATGTTTAGAATAAATCTTGCCTCTCCCCTGGAATGCTCTCTAGATGAATACATGACAAAGAGGAAATTGCCACCACTACACGATAACTGCTATGATTTTCTGTTAGGGGGAAGGCTGTCTAGGGATTTATTTATTTTGAGGTTATTTCCAAAGTCCCATAAATGAATGCTTGCCCCATTCATCTTAGATAGCACTGCAGAGTACTATAAAGTTTGCCTAAGTTCTCTGAGGGAGAGAATCACTATCCTGTTCCATCAAGAGGATAATTTGACACCATACATAGAGGGTTGCCTCTCTCCCAGAGCACCTCTCCTTGGCACAACATAAGAAAGTTGAGCAACCTCAGCAGGAGGTTCGCAGTGCTTCCCTTACCAAGCCTTGGCGAGGATCTCCTGCTCATCCTCCAACCTAGATGGAGAGAACTAGTAGCTTAAAGCAGGAATAAAGAAAAATTGCCATAGACAACGTCCTCAACCTGTGCAAACTGATGCCAAGCACAGGACATGATTCAACACATATCAACTCCATACTCATCCCTCCTCAAATCCCAAAGGAGGCAGCGCCACAGTACGAGCGAGGAGGGAAGAGGCCAGCAGCAGCAGAGAAATTTCTAGTCTAATCATGAGACAGACAGAAGAATGGAAACGATAGGAGAAGTGAGATAAAAGAATTAGGGGGCTGATAGCATCAACACACTTTTAGAAGAAGGAGAGGAAGTTGAGCGGCTGTGAAAGAGGGGGAAGGAAGAGTAAGGCTGATTTTCCCGATAGACAGGTCATGAACAGTTCCCGAAACCTGCCTAGTCGGGCTGGTTGTGTGACGCAAAGATGCAAAAAGCAACACATGTGGCATCTTTGAAGCGGAAAAAGGAGACGTTGAGGAGTGGGGCACTCTGCAGGGGAATTAAAAACCTGCAAGTCTTCTAAGTGCCATAAATAGAGATGAAGCTAGAGCTTTCAACCAATAATGAATGTGAATAGTTAAAAAAGGAGTTTTGCGGAATTGTCCACTAAGACAAAAATCTTAAAAACCGGTTCTTCACAAATGCCTTTTCTTTTGGAAATCCCACACCCACTGCTGGGAGATTATCTTTACAAAGTGAGAATTTAACTGGAATTGCAGCTCTGGGTAACAACAGGAAATGTTGCTCACAGCAACAGAAAATGTAGGATGATTAGGTTTTTGGGGAAGAAGGGAAAGAAAGTTACAGTAACTATGCAAACAGAATAAATAACAATGCTGTCCTTCTCCAGGACCTTTCCGAGGATCTCAGAGCAACCTACAACCATTCCCTGTTAAAAGCTGCTGTGCTATGGCCCCAGCTTATTGCTCCATCTAGGTCCCAAGCCTGGCTGTACTCATCCTTATACTTCTATCCCTCTGCTGATCCTCACACCAGACATCAGCTGATGGGCAGGGACCCCATCACAGATTTGTGCAGTGCAGGACCCCGGCTGGGACTTGGGATATTGCCAAGTGCTCCTTCAACATAAGTAATGAGGCGGCCTCATCAAGAGACAGAGAAGACAAAAGGTTTCCACCGAGTGAAAAAACTCGTAAGTGCAAGAAGGGAAGGCTCTCCCCGCGCTGAACGTGTTGTGCTCAGCAGCGCAGCCCAGAAGGGCAAGCGGGCTGGGAAAGCCAGCCGTCTTTCAGACAAAAGTATAAAAAAGCAGGAGGAGAAAAAGGGAAAGACAAGGTCAAGTTAGAAGGAGGCAGGCTCCAGACAAACCCTCCCCTCCCCAGAGGAAAGCACCTCAACAGACATTGCTGTGGAGTAAGCAATGCAGAAGATACTACTCAGCAGGGGAAAGGGTCATGTTAAAATACAAACCCATGTTTACATGCTCCCCCAAGCTCCTCAATTGTAGCTGAGAATTTTTGGAAATACTTTGCATTGGACTTGTTTTATTGCACATTTCCCACCAATTTCCAGTTCCAGTTTCTACTCCTATTCTTGATTTTTAATCACCACTGGGACAGAACAGTAACATTCAGATACTTCCTTGCTAAGAAAACTGGAGTAACTGGGAGTTATATTAACAATACTTAAACACAGTCTATTTAAAGGTTTGAACGCATCTTGTTAGAACACTGCATAAATTAACCCAACCTAATTCTCTAGGATGTAACAAGATCTGAAAAGCTCCAAGTTTCATGTTCTCTCTTACCACCCACTTAAAAAACCAAAACCCAACATGCTGGGGTTAGCTCAGGTTGCAAACGAAAACAAAATTCACATCCAACTGAATAAATGCAATTTACTCCTTGATGCGATGAAGATGATGCCACAACCACTCAAAACCAAAGCAAGAAGAGGCTCTCTCCCACCCCCTCCATGCATATCCCCCTTTGTTTTTACTGTTAATGATGCCCCCCCAGCCTCTCCGCTCAGGATTCACTCCCTCCATCCCTCCCCACTGCCGAAGACCATCCCTGGATGGAGTGAAGCGCACCCTGCTGCTGCTGGGCTCCCAGTCTCCACTGCACCGCTTGCACTGGCGGCCAGACAAAGCAAACTCCAGTTGCATCACAGAGCAAACTCATTTTCCAGCAACCTCCCAGCCCGGAGTTTACCGCTACTGTAATCCGGTCCTGTCAACAACGCCGCCTTTGTTGCGTGCCCATGTGCGCCGCTTGCTTGCTGGTTGGGTTGTTGTTTTGTTTTTTTCTTCTTATTATTTTTTATTACTATTATTTATTTTAAGGAGAATTTTTGTTTTAAATGAGTAATCTGTTTTTGAGAGATTTCTCCGTGCTGGCTCCACCCTGTACTGTAAACGAGACATTACCTTATACAAGAATGAATCTGCTGCATTCCTCTGTCTAGCTGCCTCGCAGCACATTTCCTACGCTCGCAGCAGCCCCGGCAGTGCACGCTCTCCCACCCCTTCCCCCCCACCTTTTTCTTTTTTTCTTTCCCTTTTTTTTTTTTCCTTTTCACTGCCTCGCTGTGTTTTTGTGTAAATGATCTCACATGACTCAACAAATCCATCTGCCTGGAGCAGGCCAAGTTTGGAGCCTTCCCAGGAGGGAGGAGAAGAATTGCTTTGTGGAAAGGACCTGGAGCTTTGCCCTTTCTCTGGCTCAAATTACCCGCCTGTCAGGCCTGACGGATTTGGCTAAAAATAAAAGGAAGCGGGCCGTGAAAAGGAGATGAATGAGCTCAGCAGTTCCTTAGATAACATGGGGTCTGGTGTTGCCCAAAGATCCCAGAGCAGGAACTTCAGATGCCGGACATGCAAGTGTGGTGCAGCAGCCTCAGTGAAGTCGGCTGCTTGAGGACCAAAATTTTAGAAAAGGCACAAAAAAAGGCAAAACTAACCATATGCTGTTGGAAATAAATGGATTAAAGACACTCAGAACAAGAAAACTGCCTGCTGTAGGATTTGGGCTTGTAAATGGGGATATTTACAGGGTTTCCAGAGGGGAAAGGGGGTGTGGGGGGGTGTGGCAGGGGGCTGTACATGATGTCAGCCTCCTGCCCTGACCGGGGAGCCTCTGCATCCTTCCTGCAAATGCCTGCCCAGCGCCCGCAGCGGGTATTAAGCACTTAGTTTGGCAATGTAATGACACACTGCAACAATCTGTAATGCGAGGCAGTCAGCAAAGCCCTGGCTCGAAAAGCTCTTTCTCCTAACCATTAACCATATGTTTGGCTCCGCCGCCGCCCAAGCGAGCGGGTGTTCCAGCGCACCATCTGGTTTCTATCCACACAAGCAACTGCAAAGCACAGAGTATTTCCCTCTGGAGCTGTGTCTTCCTCCCTGGCCCCTGATCCCCACCCGGCTCCCCCCTCGTCTGCTCCCCACCTTCTTCCTTCGCCCCTTTCCAGTGGCAACTTCACTGCCCTGTCCCACGTATGGCTCAAAGCGGTGGAGAGACTGCAGCCAGCCCACCAAAGGTGCACCAGAAGAGCAGGGATGCTGCGTTGTGCTGCCCTCCATGACCTCACACCCCTGCACACATGTACACGTACACACACAGACACAGAGGGACTGCATCCCTCCTCACCAATGTTTGGGGTATCACATTAAAAAATAAGCATGCTCTTGAGTGGTCCAGGAGCTGCTGCAGTGCCCATCACATCTCGCTCACGCACACATGCGCACAGGGACTGCTCAATTTGGATTACATCAACTCCATGCCGACACTGCAAAAGGACTTCAAGAATGTACCTAACAACAGGAGGACCATTAGCAGTGTTATCTTCTGCTCTCAAGTAGGGCTTTCTATGCACATCAGGTGCTGGTCCCCCATCCCACCAAAATAAGAAGCCTCTGGGGGAAAAAAAGAAGTAGAAAAAGAGAAAGAGGAATGGAATCAGAGTGCGCAGAAGAAAAAGAAATGAAAATATTTACTTTTCCTGTGATAATTAAACAAGCTCTTTCTGAAACGATAAAATAAGCTTTCAAGTGTTATATTTTAGAAGGCCTTGCACCATATGTTTGCTTTACGATTTTATGAATTCTAACTACTATTTATGTTTTTAAAGCACTTCCATCATTCCGTTTGTTTCTGAAGTACCTATGGGACATCAGCAGTAATTTTCCCCTCAGGTTGGCCAATTCAAGATTAATCATGACCTACTGCAAGTAAGTATTCAGGGATGCAAGCAATAGGATATTCAGCAAATACAACACTTGCTCCTTTAAAATAAGTTTATACTCTGCAATGAGTCACACATACAATGTTTATCCAAGTTACCAGTGCTACGAGGAAAAAAAAGCCCATTACATTTGCAAATACGTACAAATCACAGCTGTAAGCACCCGACTGCTTACACCAGGACTTGTTTCTATGACTGGATATTGATTTTTTTAATAATGTGTCATTATACCAATGTTGATACAGCAACTAGCTTCCTGAGTATGCAATTTAATACTAAAAAGAAGCTGGCTTTAGGAAATATGAAAATCCACACCCATTCACATCCTTTTTAAATGTCCTTCTTGGTCATGACCATAGCAATGCAGAGCCACAAATGCTTTTTTTCCACCTTGCACCTAACGAAGAAAATGCACTTGCCAGTTAGAAATAGCTCAGTCTAACGTACTGATCTGTTTGCTGATCTGTTTCTCAATAAAATACTGCAGAACCTCCTCAATTGCTGCTGGAAACCAAGAGTCTACGTTGGAAAAGATGCATATTTTTCAAACTTCCTCCGTATGAGGAATCAGTGAACGAAAAAGCACACTGTAGGCCCTTATCCTAGAATCAAACACGCGTGGGGAAAACCATATGCTTGTGAAAAGTCTGATGACTTCACTAGGATTGCCTAAGAACTTGAGGATAGGATCTGCTCCCAATTACAAACATGGAGTGCAATTAGCACTGTAAACTCCCCCTGCCTTCATTTTTCACTCCCCTTCAGTGAGGGAAATAATTAAAATTATTAAAACCATAAGAGATGCATTTTAGCTAGCAATTTACATTTCCTACAAAACAGGATCTAAATATGTTAAAGTCCATTATTTTAAGATAATATGTTGCAAACATTAGTAGTATGCTTAAACATCACACATTAGGTTTCCTACAGTGATGCAATGAGAAATTGTCTTCATTCAAACACAGAAAACAACCAGCAGTAGTCCTCTAAAGCAGTAAAGGTCTAGGTCTGGGTCTTTCAGCAGATAATGATCTGCTCTGATCCAGAAATCCTTTTAAAGGGGGAATTAAAGGGAAATATTTGTAGATTCAGAGTTCTGCAATCTAAAGGCACAGCTAATCATTTGACCTTCTTCCATGAGACAGGCATGGAGCTTCCCCTCCTACATCGACGCAGCTGTAAGAGGTTGAAGGAGAGAATCTCCTAGGGTTGAAAACAAACCCATTAAAAAATCCCAAACAAAAAAAAAAAAAAAAAAAAAACAAACCAGCCTCAGATTCAACAGCCTGACACAAAGAAAGAAGCTACTGCAGCCCCAGCATCACTCTCCTATTCAGCAACCACCAGCGCTGTGGGAACACCCACACCCTCTCATCTGGTCTGAATGAATTAACAGCCAGCCACTGGATCTTGTTATACCTTGTCACCTTCCTCTACTCCTCAGCCCCTGAAAAAGGGTCACTGGCAGCCTGAGACCCAGCCAGTTTTTAAAGCATAATAAAAAGTGGTGTCACATTATTACCTGAATCCACCGAGTCCTCCTGCCAGCAATGATGTTTATGCAATCACATTTTCCTGTTTTTAAAAACGTCTCTCTTGCCTCATTGCTCTGTGTGAAAAACAACACAAAAGAGAAAATTGATTAACTGCAAGCAATTATGTATTATTTGCATTACAGCAGTTTCCCAGTAGATATTCAGGTCTTTTGTTTTCTGCCTCATCCCATAAAAACATTAAACAAGAAAAAGTCCTCTCCCCAAAATCACTCATTGACCAAACAGAAGCAACAGATAATCAATTTGGAGATGCAGATGAGATATCACAACCCATCATTTGAAGAGGAGAACACAGGAGAACACAGAACACAGGAGAATACAGGAGAGCACAGGAGAACACAGCTCTCCTATACCCAAATCCTCTGCCCTCTTCCTAGGGCATCCTGCCTGGCAGCACTAGGACCAATGCCAAGCAGACAGTGCCACCAAAAGCAGAAATATGGAGGGAGAGAAAGCTAATTAAGTTTCTTTCAGTTTCAACAGCAAATACATCACAGCAGTGATGTAAAAATAATACTTGCAATCTTGCATTGACAGTAGATTACTTAATCATAAAGTTTCCCCAAACTATGCACCTACAACATTATTTAAGTATTAAATTTTCCAACGGGTCTTTTAGTGTCTGTGTTTACTCCTCACTTCCCATATTAGTAGCTTTAAGCTTTAGTGTCAAATTCTCCTGCCAATACACCTCATAGAAGACATTTCTACATTTAAATAAGGAAGAAAAAAGCCCATATGGTAGAAACCCAATTGAAGACACAAACTCAACCCCCTACCCCCAACCTCTCTGAATGGCCAGAAGACACATCATAAGTAAAAGAAACTGCATTTTCAGAGCTGGAAATGCCATTAGTGCATTTCATTGCTTTCTCCGGAAGCAAGCAAAACAAACCCCTTCACTTAGAGAGATGCAACTCAACCATGCATCCATGATCCCTTGCCTACCTTCACAAGGGCATACACAATTAAACCCAGACACACAGCACAGGGTGAGGAATATGGCTGCGATACCCTTCCTGCATTTCAGGGCTCAGGAATTTGGCATACTCTGTCCATTGTCAGCATGGACAACTGGCAGAAAGTTTTGTTGCAAGATTTTGGTCACAGTCATTCCCACAAAAGCGGCTGGAAAGACCAAATTCTGGCAACCTCTGGAACAGAGAGTTTAAACCTGGTTTAGCCTGATGCCACATTAAGCAAAGAACACGGTCTAGTCCAGGGCTGAGGACAGGAGAGGTGACCTTAGCCACTGGCATCTGCTGCTAACCAGGGCAGGGCCACCTCCCAAGCAAGGAGATTCTCCAGCACCAGGTGACTTCCCGACCGCAGCCTGGAGCCATCTATGCTCAAAACAGAGCAGCCAAGAGCTGGGTCAGGGGACAGCAGGGAAAAACATGTCACAACAAGAAATTTCACTTAATGGAGACAGAAAATTGGAGGTAGGATGGGGAGAGAGCAAGAATGTGGTAAGGCATGGAGGGCTGCATGGTGGCTGTGCAGCTGCAGCACTGCCAAAGAATCACATTCAAGACTCCATGATGTCAGTGGACACTGCTATTTGTTTGCTTCCTGCAAAAATCTTTGGTGAACCACAGCTATGCTGCAAGAGAAAACATCTATGAGTTCAAGCACTCATCCCTCAAAAGAGAGGGAAATGTGGTAGGTGAGCGCTGCCTGCTGTGACTGCCTTCAGTCTTGGCACACGCAATGTACCTGAGCTGCGCATCAGGGCTGCAGCATAAGAGTGCATGACAACTCTAACAGCTGTTGGCAGCAAGGATGGCAGCCACCCTGACACTCCCTGCCACCCTCTCAGCGTCCACGCAGATGAGCTGTGCCTCGGAGAGCTGCCATGCAGCTCCAGTGAAGCACTACACCAGTCACTTAAACTCAGCATCCCTCAAGTGGCCATTAACAACGAGTTCCTAACCAACCTGAAACCCTGGCTTCTCTCAACTAAAACTAATGAACAGCCACAGCAGAAGGGAGCTGTATTTCCATTACGTGAAATATTGTGCAGTGTTGAAGACATCTCAGCAGCAAGGCTGTAAGATCCTCAGGATGCTTTGTCCTCTTGTTTTAAGTCTCTTCCTGTAACGTGAAGTGGCACTTCCCAAACCATTTGTCAAACCCTGAAGCCTGACACTGGTAAACAGAGTAAGACTGTGAGGAAATGACAAACTTCTTCAGTAGGATTTGAGTACTGTGACATAAATAAAAACTCAGGCCAAACATGGGACAGCAGGGAAAAAACAAGATGCTGAATACGGAGTTTGCCCAGGGCTTGAAACTACAGCTGGCAGTAGGCAGGCAACTTGCAGAAACAGAAGAGTGTGATGACATACTCAAAAACTGTCCATGCATTTATAAGATTTAAAATTAGATCTGCACAAATCCATTTTATATCTGAGTCCCACTCTGAACTTAGAGAATTACAGAATGCCTTGGATTGGAAGGGACCTTAAAGATCAGCTGTAATGCTGCAATGTATTTGTGTATGAAAATAAAATTAACAGTAAATAGCTGAAACTGCCTTGGATATTACACCACCTTAGACATTCACAGCACATAACAGAGCACAGGTCTACAGTCAACCAAATGCACAACACAGGAAGACAGACCTTAAAGGTAAATAATTCAGGACTTGAATTCTTTAAGGTAAATAATTCAGGGCTCTAATGAATTCACTGACTGTAAATAGGGAGTTCCACTGAGAGGAACCCTCCAAACTGCCCTACATCCAATCCTCGGGAGTGCAGAGCAGAAAACTGTCAGCAGAAACATGTCTCAAACATGCCTGGCTATAGCAGCTAGGACTCTAACACAAAAGAAGTCTTGGACAGGAAAGAGTAGCTTCACTGACCAGTTCCAGTGCTCCATACTGTGAGCATGAGCTGCTGAAAAGGACATGCAGCTTCAGAAACACCACTTGGGGAAATTGTGAGGTGGCTGTGAAACAAGGAATCTGACCCATGTTGCATCCAATAGAAGCACTGGAAAAACCATTCAAGGATAGCAAACACAGCAGTTTGGTCTAGTGGTGCTAAAACCACAGAGGACTATGGGTGAAGCTGTAAGCTCTTTGTTAAATATGACAGCCTGTAGATGAAAAGAAACCAGAAAAACCCCCAAGTCCTCCTCACTCCACAATCTCTCTTCTCTATCCTCTTCGACTGACTATTGCCAAGTTATTTTATCCACACCTGGGAATTCCTGTGCATCCGTCAAAAAGCACCTCAGCCAACCAAATCCCATCAACAAACCACAGAATAAATCCTCATAAATTCTTAAACTACCAGCTAGTGTCAGTCAGCCTGCACCCTCTAG
Source organism: Acanthornis magna (assembly GCA_036785705.1). Classification (NCBI taxonomy): domain Eukaryota; kingdom Metazoa; phylum Chordata; class Aves; order Passeriformes; family Acanthizidae; genus Acanthornis; species Acanthornis magna. The sequence goes on from JAWUZG010000032.1 coordinate 17,210,216, forward strand.
TTCCAAGGAGCTGTTTTACAAGCAGCAACTATTCCTGACCAAGCAAGGAAACTGAATTAAAGTGGAGATGCAGCAAATCGTCAGTTGCTGCAAAAAACCAAAACAAACCTACAAGGATTTTTATGCTGCCTCATACTCTAAAAGTAGTATTTAAAAACACCCTAAAGTTGCCTCACACCCTCTTACGAGACCTAGATGAAACCAGTCTGGAATAAAATCCCGCCTTTTGCCGCCAGACAAGGGCATGTCAGCAGCAATAGCCAAGGCACTGCAAGGCTGCTGCCGGAGCCTGGAAACACTGTATGGGAACACGCCTGCAGATCAGCAGTGGAAAACACAACTGCTATTCTTGCTCTGTGCCCAGCGGAGATAGAGATCTCATCGCCAGCAGAGATCTGGGTCACCACCAGGAAGCCGGAGTTATCCCAGCACCGTCATCTTTTAGGTAATGTTCCCGAAAGAGGAAACAACTATGCGGCAAGGTTTCACCTGACAAGATGCTGGCTGTAAACAAAACCAACAACTGGGGGTTTCTTTGCTCCCTGGTGATATCACCCAAATGGAAAAACCCCCAACCAATATTGCCTGATATCTTGCATCCAGAGTCCTTTGCAGAAAGAGTTTGCTCCAAATGCAAGGTTCAGACTGCAGTGTCTCAAGAGCTGGCAAATACACCTCGACTGCCAAAGTCTGCCTCCTCCTAAACACCAGACTAAAAAGTATTCGTTGGCCTATCTTGTACTTCAAAACTGAAAACCCAAACCTGGGGAAGGAAAACACTAGAAAGACAATGAAGCATCAATTTTAAACATACAATGTGAAAAAGAAACATTCTGAGTCTCCACACAATCAAGTAGCTGACACTTATCCAGGCGCAGGACGAGAAACCGGATCAGCTTTCCAGTCTCGGCTAACCAAAACTTTTGCAACCTTCCCATAAGCCATTTCCTTGTTTACGTCTCATGGTACAGGAGTTCAACTTTTGGAGAAGCATGAATGGTAAACCTAGAAAGTGACTTGTGATATTATTTACAGAAGAGGAGAGCACGCCGTTCACAAGAATTTGTAGGCGCTCACATCCCAGCCCTGTTCCTCAGTCCAACACCCACTCCTGAAATCCTGTACCAACCAGATTAGCCGATGTGCACATGCCTGCACTCTTGCAGAAACAATAGTCTCTTTCAGTCCATACAATCATCTGAAGAACCAGGCAAAAACGTCATAGAAGAAGTTAGGAAATATCTGCAGAAAACAGCACACAAGATGAAAGGCAGAACAAGCCTTTTAACTTGCACAAAGTACATAACATGGAGGATAAGCACGTAATGTAGTTACCTAGCTCCTCTTCCAGAGGGCTATTTTTTTTCCCCCCAGGATGGAAAAGGGGATCGTTGAAACAACTTTATAAAAACCCAAAACACTGGGGTAGTGGAACAGCTCCCTTAAAAACAGACCAATGCAAGCAAAATTCAGCTCCAGGAGCTGTGACAGACCTGGGAGAAAATACATGCTCCCCTTAAGTGCCAGGATCTCTGGCAGATGGCAGGATCCAGGCTGGCATGATGAGCCCTCCTTGTCCCTAGTGCATAGCACTTCTTCCTTCATTCCCCTCCCAAACACTGCTCTGCTGCTGCAGAAGGCACAGAACTATTTTTTAATTAATCCAGCCCAAAGTATGAGCTGCCTCAGGGTTAAGCCAAACATTTTCTGTCTTTAACCACTACAGCAGAACCAACTGCAGTGAAAAACACTTCACCATAAGGCTAGGGAATTCAGGACAGAAAAGAAGCTGCAACAGAGTCACCCGTGACCTCTCAAAATTTCGCCTCCAGAGGACGCAAAAATAAGAAACTGAATTTTTAATCAGCTGGGAAATGGGGCAGGGAGACACTCTTAGTAAAATTATTGTTGTGAATATCTCATAAAAGGCCTTATGGAGTTTTACCATCCACCTTCTGTTCCAAACTGTAGGCCTCCAAATAACCTATCAGAAAAAAATCCAACTACCCACACTTTCAGGAAAGCACTAAGCACTCAGAGACATTTAAAAGGCACACAGTTCTACAAATCCTTGTTTCTTCTCTCACAAGGAGCTTTATCTCCTGCAGGAAACACATGCTCCCGGAGCAAAGCAGGTATTCTCTACACACTGTAAATTATTCTTTTAATCACCTGGTATGGATCTTCCTACAGGCATGCTTATGTTGGAGGAAACACTAGTATTAGTTCTGCAAAAGAACACTGACTACCTGTTCTGTATGAACACCGTGAAGGCTAATAGTGGAAATCATGGCTTGAACTCTGCCTATGCCTTATGCTGAGCAGTCCATACAACCACTGGCATCTTACCACACGTGCGCTTCCCCTCCACTCATGCTCACTCTCTGCAGGATTTTACTACACAGTTCATCAGTACAGTATTTTTCAAACTGCAGGAGCAAGTCAAAGCATATTTTGATTTGTCTGATTGCACAGAGACCATATGAAAATGTGAAAGTTGATCACAGAAGAATGCAAGTTGCTTTTTCATTTCACAGCTCCAAGAGTCAGAAAGGGTGTGTAGAACCCTGATATATACCAGATGTTTTAAAGTAAGGTGGAAAAACTGGTGTGGACACATTTGTCCATCATGAAAGCTTCCTGACAGCTACCAACTGGCCTTGCTATAGTGAGCAGGCTTGTTCTGCCTGTGAAAGATTACAAGCCTAATGGAATGGGAGTATTCACAGCCTTCATGCACATGTATAATCCTACTCTCTTCTCCTGAAAATAAATTGGACAAGTCCGTCACTACAATGTGAAAAAGCCTCAAGACAGAATCATTTTGTTACATATACACAGAAGTTGGGGCTGGAGCTCATCCATGGTTTCACCAAGCACCACACTCAACCCAAGAAATGAAAGAGCAAATTTTTTTGATTTTTTCCCAGCAAGTCTTGAGTTCGTTTCCTTCAGAAAATTTTCTACTGAATTTGTGCATGTATTTTAAAACAAGCAAATTTAAAATTTACCTCAACCACAACCCTCACTGCACTGGGTACTCTACAAATATATATGGAGACTTCACATCCTGGAAAGACAAGTTTCACCTTCACAAGATTGGAGGTTGTTTTCTTTTCTATTTCAATAAAACGGAAGCTTCATCACTAAAACAAAAAGAAAAAAAGGAAGGGGAAAAAAAAGCAGCCCTGCAGAAAAGCATCATTTCAGAGTAACAGGAATATGTATGTATCACTTCAATTGGCCCCTTGGGTGAAGCTCATTGCAGAGATCAAAAGTCTTTCCATGGACTTGGGATAAAGCCTGGAGAGTTCAAAATACTGACGAGAGTGGACATCAATCTGTTTTTGACTGCATGGTGTAGGGGTGCACAAAGGCAAAACTCATACAACAGCCATAATGCTTCCCAGAATGAGAAACCCCAGGGACTTTGGATACCACAAAAGCACACACTCTCCAGAGCTTTCAGACAGCACAGTGATACAACTCACTGATGACACAGGGAGACTGATAACATTTTTTGTTGGTGACTCTGCAGCTCCTATTTCCACAGCCCATGCTAGTTCAAAGAACACCACAGGACATGTGCGATAGAAAAAGGAGTATCTCAGGCCAGGGTCAGATAAATACACACCAAGGCAAAGCAAGATGACAGCTGGCATTGTTAAGGAATACATTCACTGCCGGCAGCTCAGCCTGAAAGGTGCAGGTTGTGCCCTGGCTAGCAGGAGCCCCAGGTAAAAGGCCACCAAGTGGTGCCTCTGACCCCTTGCACAACAGAAGGCACAGGGACCAGTGGTGCCAGCCAGGTGACTGGACACTCAGGGACACAGCAGGAGCCAGTGAACCAGCAGGAAGACCCTAGACTATCTTGCACATAGACTGGAAGTGCAGGAAAGCCCAGGTCTTCCTTTGTTTCTGTGGGGCCCCTGTTTCTGTGTTACTGCACCATGATTAAACTCCCTTTACAGATCCAGATGTCTGGGGAAACCTGATGCTGAGCTGGTAAGGAAACCTTGTTGGACTGTGTGAGTGTGGTGTGTGTAGGGCGGGAAGCAGGGCACCATGCAGGTCACTGGAGCCGCCCAATGCAAAGGGGTTTTGGTCCCAGCAGTGGAAATCTCTGGTGGGGGGACTGTGCCTGCCCGAACACACCCTGAATGATCCCACAGGAATGTCTCTCAAGCCTCCCATATCCAACCCAAAGCAACTTCTTCTCTGAACACCGCCTCAAATCTTTTTCTACATATTGTTTACAGTCATAAAAAGAGGCTTTGGAGATTTACCTAGGGCTTGTGAGGTGACAAGACATTTTTCTCACAATCCAGTTGAATAGCATTGCTATCTGCTGTTTTCTTTTCATGTTCCCTTGTGCACATACACTGGCCCCTTCTTTCAGCCTGAGGAGTAAGTAGAATTGTCAGCTCCTCCAGCACTGGGAGGGAATCACTGCCTCAGGCTCACACTGAAATCACTCATTTTCATACAGGACTGTGGAGATAATCCTTTGCCCAATAAATAGCCCACTTTCTTCCTTATTACTCCAGATGGATATGAATGAATGAATCGCACTTTTTCTGAACACCACCTTCTGCATTTATTGAATACTTCAGTCACTGCCGGCTGCACCTCCTTGCCCTCTGAGGCATCAGTTAAGGTTGCTGGGTCTGATTTCCAAGTCCCCTACTATAAATCTCTTTGAAGGAAAAAAGGGTTGGATGGTATTAGCCCTATGAGAAAACATGCATTTAGTCCATAACCACGGGCTCCTGAAACACAGCTGTTAAGTGCAAATCTCAGTTTCTGAATTTTTCTTTCTGCTGCCTCATTATCTTTACTACATGCCAGCAGAAACCAGAGTCCCCGCAGGCTGAGGGAGGAAGTCTTTATGCTTCCAGCTGCATCTAACTCTGGCTAGTCAACCAGATGCAAAATATTGCATCAACCTGATGTTTCACTTCAAAGTTTCAAAATTTTCCTCTTACAGCTGGGACTAGGTGCTTGTGGTTTCAGCTACCACTGGGGAAATGGAATCTCACAGCCAACACTTCAAATTACTTCCCAACACTGCCGGGCTGCCCTCAAAAGAAAAACAATGCGAAGATGCCAGACACAAAATGGCTTAAATCAGACACTTAGAAAATGCTCCGTAATACACAAAAAGTTAAGTGCAACTAATTGAAACGAAGATTGAAGCTCCCCATAAATCACCATTTTAATCTTAAGAGTAGGACAGGATCCCTTAGAAGTAGCTCTGGCCAAGAAGTTCTGACCGCTAAAATAAATCCTGCAGATGCTGACTTCATGCCATTGTTGTCTTCCAGCCAGACTGTTCCAGTTAAGCAGCCTTCAATATTTTCATCAGAATCCATAGACTGAAACTCCATTTCTTCAGTACAGTCATGCACAGGAAAAAAAAAATCAACTTGCCAATGAGGAACAAAAATACCAGATCAATGCACATACAGTCTTAGAATAAAACTCTAATCCCTCACTTGCTAAGAAATCTCTTTCAAAGAAATGTTTATGTTAAAATTTAGAGTTGTGTTCAACATTAATCCTAAGGAATTTTACAACAGAATGTACCAATTTTAAAAGGATTCTACAGCCTTAATGAATTCCTAGAACCCATAGACAGAAATTAAATAGGGGGAACCTACAGTGTTGGCTAGACATATTTCAATATTTGTTACCATAGAAACAAGCCAGTAGATTTAGGTTTTGGAGTTATCCTTGCTATAAAATATTAAACTTCTTACAGTTTTTGCATATGTATATTATGGCAAGAACACTGTCAATCCTGATAAAGCCCAAAGCATCTTAATTATTTAACAGGATTTTAGCTTTTTTTTTTTTTTCCTTTTTCTTAACAGAGTATCTTTTAATTTATCTTTTTGTTTGATAGACCGTATTTTAACATCTTCCAATAGGAGACACTTCTGGCTGACAGAATAATATACAAGAGATGAAGATGTATTTTTCCTCAATGTCGTGGATAAGAGGCATAGAAAAGGAACACACACATAGTCCAATAAACAAGATTCAACAGTAACTATTAAAATTATACCAGTTAGCACTTGTGATAATTTTACCAGCTAAAAGTACATTAAACATTATATTTCATTTGAAAGACAGTTCATACTTCAAATTTGGTGGCTTTGTTTTCAATCTTAGCAACAGAGAAATGCTGAAGTACAAAAGTGATTAACATCTTGATACTTCAACATAGTCAAATACCTCTAGCAGATACCTGAGAAACAAAACAAATGCATTGTCCATTCATGCTTCAGAAGAGCATCAACAGTTGCATTCAAGTCACAGTGCAACCAGCAGGCAAAAGGATCAGCAATTCCAACAAAGAGGAAGGACAGATGCTTCCTTCAGCAACACTCCCTCAAAAAGTAAGGAGAACACGTTTATTTAGACAACTTGAATGGTGGAGGGGACCAACAGCTCAGGAGACCATCCAGGCAGGAGCTCAGCCAGGAGCAGTGGGGAAGGTCAACCCTTGGGCAAGCCCAAGCTCACTGCCCATGGGACTGGATGTGTGCAAGTGACTTTGACCCTGATGATTTCACAGCCAAAACTGACTCCATGTCGCAGCCCTCACTTTTTGTTTGGATTCAAGAAAATCTGTTTATAGGAGGCTCAGCACAATGAAAAAATGAAAAACCTCAGAGTAAAAGCCATAAACCACACAGTTGTTTCAGTACTATATTCCAGCACTGAAGTGGACAAGGGAAAACACCAAAAAAAGCAAAGCAAATCAGAACAAAGTCAAAAACTGAGCAAGACTGAAACACCCTCTTCTTCCAAGAATTAAACAATACTTTTTATGAAGTGTAAAGATAAGCAATGGAACTGCCATTTCCTAATGTTACCAAGGTCAGTCTTCCAGCACAGCTTCTCAAATAGCCAATTAAATGTACATAGTTCTCACTCACATGTATGTTATCATTTTTAAAAAGCCCTACAGCTCAAGCCTCTAAAAGAAATAATGGAAAAACTTATTCTTGAAGGCCTGCAAGACAACCCTTTAACTAATGGAAAATCTTCAACACTTCAGAAGAGGAAAATGGTAAGATGGCTTAATTTTAAATGAGTAAGAATTTAAATGTCACTTCCTGCATGTGACATCGATTTGAATAACCTTGCATTTTTGTTTTCTTTGGTGTGGTTAACGGTGGAATCTTTGTAGAGTACATTTCTATGGCATTTACAGTTGCATATTTATGTTCAGCAACTGCTTTGCATAATTCTGAACACAAGCAAATCAGAAAGTGATTTTTCCTCTGTAAAGAAAGAGAGATCTAAAAAGTAGCATGCTACTAGGCCTTTCAAAGAAGGAAAGGCTGGAGAAAAATTAACCAAACACTCAAGGGAAAAATGCACAACTTCCTTTAACTAACAGCTGCAGTGAGGTACAATGAATTTATCTAAGCAGTTATGTACACACACTAAAGGCAGAGCAACACTATGTACTCTAAAGGAGTTCACACAAGTCCACAAAGGGCACCACTATCAACCTGCAGTCGAGAAGTGGGAAGTTATTCACATGTCTGAGTAAGTCATGGAATGATAAGAGATGCTGGCAGCACATGTTGCCAAAAATAAGGCATTGCATGCACGCATTCAAATCCAGAGCTATAAAACCCCTTGTCACACTCTCTTGCAGGCTCCACAGGCCAGGTTTGTTCCATAGGAAGCCTTACTCCACTGGACACAGGAGCCTCAGGTCTTTCCAACCGACGCTGCAGGTGTCAACACCTCAGCACACCCCCTCATCCTTTTCATGAAGTGTTTTTAAGACAGGGGCTGGTTGGGAGAATTGCTTAAGAGACATGATTTATAAAGTTTTCTGTAGAGGTCATAGATATAAGTAAAATAAAACAGTCTACATAAGTGCTGTAGGTGCATCTTGGAACAAAAGAGCTCTCATTCATAGATCATAGAATGGTTGGAGTTGGAAAAGACCTTAAAGATCACCTAGTTCCAAGTCCCCTGCCATAGACACTTTTCACTAGACCAGGTTGCTCAAAGCCCTATCCAACCTGGCCTTGAACTCTTCCAGGGATGGTGCATCCACAACTTCTCTGGACAACCTGTTCCAGTGCCTCACCAAACTCACAGTGAAGAATTTCTTCCCCATATCTAATCTAAACCCATCCTCTTTCAGTTTAAAGCCATTACCACCTTGTCCTACCACTACATTCAAGAAGGCCACTCAGCTGATAGACATCTCTCCCTTGTTTCGTCAAAAATATACCCCAAAAAAACCTAAAAAAAAAAAAAAAAACAACAAACCCCACCAAAAAAACAAATGACAAATGAATCCACACAGTGGTGGCCTTTAAGTCATTTGACAAACACCTCTCCAATTTAAGCAACAGTTTGCGGTGCCACCAGGGATGGCTTGGGTTGCCCTCCTGTGGTGGCAGGACAGCACAGGACCAGTGCCTGGCCAGCCCATAGGTGGGCTCTGAACAGGGCTACTCAAGCAATGGGTAACCCAAAAAAAAGGGGAGACAGCAAAACCTTTGTCCTAGTGCTGCTGAGAGGAAGGTGTGCTCTGGATGCTGCATTGGGACTGCTTAAAATACCTGTTTTGGAAAATAAACTGAGATGATAAAACAGAAGATTGTGTTTCTTGTAACTCAAGAAGAAAATAAATTTCACCCAAATAAAAACTCAGTATGTGTAAAAAAAATACTCTATACAACGTGCAATTTTCCCAAACAAGAGTTCATTCCCCATTATTCCAAGGAGGCCAAGAGTCCTTCTGGATTAAAAAAGAGAATGGACATGAGTTTCCCATCTCAGCAAGACATTGGAAAAGAACACAAACATCTCATGTCTCTCCAGCCTTAACCCAATATCTCAGGGATGAAGACACCACACACTGTCAGGATGTCATATTTGCCATTTGAGGTGGGGCAGGAGTACTGCTCCTTCCTCTGGAGCATCTTGTTCCTGGTCACCAAAACAAAGAGAGGAAATTGGGGTATACAGACAGGGATCTGAACTGGCACAGAAATGCATGCATCTCTTCCAATATTGGAAGATTAACGCGTGAGAGAGTTGATGAATGGGAAGAATTAAATATAGAACCAAAAAATAAGTGAAATGATTAATTGCTAGGAAAGGGAACTCATGCTTTATAGAAGAAAAAAATTAGTTAAGACTTGGAAAACTGAAGGGAATAAGCAGCAAGTGAGCTGCAGGGTGGGACCATCTGGTGCGTAGTGCCACAGCAGCACAGGGCACATACCCACAGCTTCAGTGCCCCTCTCGCCTTCTCCCAGCCTCAGTGCATGCAGAGCAGACAAAGCAGAAATAGGCTGTGTTCAGAGGTTACTGGATGAAAATAACTGACTTTAAAAACAAGCTGAAATCGGTTTTAAATAATATCCTATAATCTGAAAACAGTCTCTTTGTTTAATGAAACATTTCCATGTGGTCTTGCAGTGGGCTGGTAGCTGTCACACTCATGTCCTTGCATTCTGAGCTTTCTAGAAATTTCTAAAAATAACTGGATACTTGTTTAACACTGTTTTCATTTATTTTATGAAGAAATGGAAAGGGAAGGCATTTTTAGCACGTTTATTTTTCATTTCTGGGTTATAACATCTCAACAGTAACCCATTCTTTTGGTCCTGCACTTCTTTGTTTTGCTCTATTAAGATAAACAAACTCTTTTGCCGTCAGCATGCAACCAACAGGCATCCCAAAGTAGCATAAACCTGAGGAATAATCCAGCCCCTTAGAGGTTATTATGACCAGTCATTTGCTTGATGTCTTCAATTCACTTGCTTTTGTGGGGAATGATAATATAGAGGAAGAAAACAGAGATATGCCGTGAAACTGTAAAAGCACTACATGTTTTAGCACGGCACCTGCTTGATTTTTTTTTAAACTTAATGCCATTTTAAAATAACTTACAAAACCACTTTTTTCGGTTTAAAAAAAATACAACCAACTATTCTCTTTGGGTTAGGCTCATGAATGAGCTACTGTCTGCATTAGAAACAAGCACCTGGACCAACTCATGGGCATCCAGCAAAGTCCACTGGTTTCCTTTCAAAACACTAATTTACAAAAGACACTGTCAAATCCCAGCCTGTGAGTGGCCTTGTTATTAAATACAAAGTCTCAAGGGTGGAAGCAATGAGGTGCAGGATGCAGAGGGGCTGCTCCCCACAGTGGAGCCCAAGGCTTGGGCCCAGAGCAGCTGTGCACAGGCAAGAGACCACTCCCCGCTCTGGAGGGGGTATTAAGACACCAAGGCAAATACTTTTCATACTTTTCTGAAGGTCCATTATGACATACTGTACTACCACCCCATTAAGAAAAAATTCCGTGCTATCTTTGGGAGAGCTTGCATTTCCTCACACAAGTCTCTCTGTGCACATCCCCTTTGCGCCAAATTCTTTCTCTACGCAGTAAACAGCAGGACCTGGATTTGCAGAGCCAGCCAGGAAAGAAGCAGTCTGAGACTGTGCGGAAGCATCAGCACCTCTCAGTCCTAGCACAGTCACCTTATTAAACAAAACACCCCAACACTACAGCAGGGACCCTTCCTGTCACCCTTCATTTCACCTGGTCTAGCTCCCACGCATCCTAGGAAGAAGTTTCCCATCCTTCACTACCCAGAGGGAAAGGATACGCTCAAAAGAGCTGTCACTGTGCCACCAACAGATCCGAGGGGGATTCAAGCTTTTGTAAGAGGGCTGAGATAAAACTCATCACCATCTACACAGCTTTCTGTGCCTGTCACTCCCTTCTCACAGTGCCCTGCAACTTCCCAACTTTGCACCATCCTCTTCCCCCTATATCCTCCAGGAGTTCTCTCTGGGACGAGGACACTCAGCAACGTTTCACAAGGACTCCAGCAGCTCCTCCTGCCACTGAAGAAAGAGCCACATAAACTTCAGAGTCAGGAACACATTACATTGATGCACTTTTCTTGCTGAGGTGCAGTTTCCCTCATTAGCCTTTTAAAGGAGCACCTTTTCATACAACATGCAGAAAATATGAAGACAATTCTACATCCTTTTCCCTATACAAAGGCTAAGATCTCAGGGAATAGCACACATGTCATTTGCTGTGGTGAAATTCTGCATGAAGAGAAGTAAAACAATTTTTTGTGAATCTGATATATATATATATACATATATACATAAAAGAATCAACACACAACCTTCAATTTCCAAAAAATTCTCAGTTTAATGCTTTAGGCTACAACAGTCTGTTTTACAATCAGTAACACAACAGTCTCCCTATTAACTAAATAAATTCCCATATTTGATTCAGTGGGAATCTGTTGTTCTAAACAAAATATATAAGGCAAGAAGGTTTACTTAAAATGCCAAGTATTTAAATGAAACTGACAAGAAAAATAGGAATACACATCACACATTTCACAAAAGGGCAGCTATAACAATAATTTACGCTGAAGTGGCCAAAAGATGAAGCAATAGAAAATTGGAAGCAATTAACATGTAACTTTCAATAAATATTAAATACATACTGAAGACTCAACACAGCATTCATACAAAAACATGTAGTGATGAGAAGCAGATACTTTGCATAATAAACAACAAGGTATTTCAAACGTGGCCATAAAAACAGAGGAGATTTGTAATGCCACAGTGAGAAGAGCTGGCTGCAGAAGTGCAGTGCTGATAACATAAGCAGGGAGGGATGGGGCACAAATGCATCACCCTCACCACCAGAAGAGGAGGTAACAGCTCCACAGCCCTGCTCAGGCATAAACAGCATCTGCTTTCTGCCAGCCCAGTGGGCACTTACAGCTTTCGTAAGTCCTATCCCACTGAAGAAACACCTCTGGGTAAAACCAGGAGAACCACAACCTGTGCAACCAGAAGAATCCCAGCACCTGATCCGTGCCCACTCTTGCTGCCCTGGGAAGCCAACTTCACCCTCCAGGTCTGTCTTGAGCCAAGTAGGTACCAATACTGATGTCTCTTCTGGCACCTCCTGAGGTCATGCCCTCCACTGGCTTCCCTCAAAACAGGACATCACAATGTAGTTTCCCGCCCTCCATAGATCAGCACCATCCTCTGAGGCATCCAGCAGCTTTAAGCATACACATGCTTAGCCAGAGTTCAGACCTCATTCCAGGTCCACAAGAGTACTTCGTCCAAGACACACAAGAGTGACTCTGACATATGGTGGATTTTATGTGGGCGCTAGAAACCAACTTTTATTTCAATGAGTACCAGACTTGTGTGTAGCCAGGCAAACTAACCATTCTCTACATGCTCCACCCTTTCTTTCAGCTGATGCAGAGGACACAGTAAGTACTCTAAGGACATGGCTTGCTTTTCCAGAACCACAGTGCTCATGTCTACATCAAGAACCAACTCTGTCTGCCCTCCGAGCCCTACTTCTTGCTGCAATGAGCCCCCCGGCCTAAGCGAGCCCATTTATAACCTCACAGCTCACAGCTCCTCTCTGTCCTTATGCAACTCCTTCTGCATTCTCCCAGGGAATTCTGCAAGCTGGAAGTTCCCTGTTCATGGGAACTGCATGGGGAAAGTAAGGAGCCTGCCAACCACTTCCAAAAGAGACAGCAAGAAGCCTAATGATAATGAAGTGCAAGGATTTTCTGCTGCAAATTTAGGTAGAACTTCGAGATGACAAAGGAATCATCCACCCATTGCAGATGCAGATGCCAAGAGAGGCTTTTCCTTTGTTTTTCTTCTATGCTAATATTTCAAGAGGATGACATTATTTTTCATTTTTTTTTAACTCAACTGTCATGGTCTTTGAAGTACCACTACACATACAGCGTGGGACCTGGCAAACTCAGATGAAAATGGCTAATGAATTTCAGATTTTTTGTTTTGTTGCTCTCATGTTTGATGTTGAAACCTAACAATGTTGGAATGCAATTGTTATTCTTGCATGATAAAGGCTGTTTCTATCACAACCCTGAAATACTGCAGGGGTTACACACAACATGCACAGCTCTATTACTTTACCATATCAAGACCATGAAGTTGTTACCTGCAGAAAATCAATTCCTACACAGTAGTTATTACAGACCATTAATCTGTACAATGAAAATATGTGTTCTTCCTGGATTTATAAAACTTTCTTTTAATATTACAGCCTTTTGTCTTCTTGGGAGGGATGAGAAGCATTAAAAAAACCAATAACACAAAGCTGAGTTAATGTGAGAAACCAGCTGATTTTTAACATGCAGATTTGAAGTCCTCTGGGAGGCAGGGATGCACCTGGGCATCCCTTTGTTCTGTGGTGTGGGAGCTCACCGCACCTCAATTTCAGACACTGCTTTATCTGTTGGGGATTATCCTGCCCAACTACATGGAGTTAAATTCCTGAGGATGCAGAAGGGAATGGGCAGGAATGGGAACCAGTCATGTCAGGGGGGTAAAGGCCACCAGTAAGCAGATGATGGGGAAGCTACTGATGGGGAAAGCAACCGGCATGGGGCTGCACCCCCTCAACAGAGTTCCCCCATGCTTGGCACCAGTGAGGCCACACCTTGAGTGCTGTGTCCAGTTCTGGGCCCCTCACCAGAAGACAGACCCTGAGGTGCAGGAGCAGGTCAGCAAAGGGCAGCAAAGCTGGTGATGAGTCTGGAGTGCAAGTCTTACGAGGAGTGGCTGAGAGAGCTTGAATTGTTTAGCTTGGAGAAAAGGAGGCTGAGGAGGGACCGTATCAGGCTCCACAACTGCCTGAAAGGAGGCTGCAGCCAGGTGGGGGTCAGCCTCTTCTCCCAGGGAACCAGCTACAGGACAAGAGGACATAGTCTTAAGGTGCGCCAGGGGAGGTATGGGTTAGACATTATGAAAAAATGCTTCACAGAGAGGGTAACTAGATACTGGAATGGGATGCCCGGGGAGGTGGTGAAGTCACCATGCCTGAAGGCGTTTAAGGAAAGACTTGGACATGGCACTTAGTTCCATGGCTGGATTGACTTGGGGATGTTTGGTCACCAGTTGGACTCCGTCTCAGAGGTCTTTTCCAACCTAATTGATTCTGTGAACACAGAGGCAACAGGAACGAACAGGAATGGCACAGAACTCACTAGGAAAAACACATTCAGCTGAATGGGAAGTGCCAGGTGAACGTTTGCTCTCCCAATTCTACTGCACAAGGTTAACTTGTCATGAATCATGTTTTGACTTAAGTCAAGAAGAACCCAAGCACAGTTTTCCAGGTAAATGCCAAATTTGTGCTGCATCATGACAAGCGGTGAGGCTTTCCTTTCCTGGTGGGTTTTCTGGGGGAGGCCTGGGGAGGGTGATGGAGCCTGAAGGCAGCAGCCCTCAGCCCAGGCCGTCTGCAGGGCCCTGCACATAGCCATGCCACAACCTGAGCTCGCCCAGCACGTGCAGGTCCCAGGTAGGGTTCATTTTGCATAAGCTGATTAAATCCAACAGGTTTGTGCTCGTAAGTACCAAAACACCGTGGGTATTTTGCCTCTGCCTGTCTCACTCTGCTTGCTTTAAAAAGCAGGCTGCATGTGTCCCAGCAGGGCGAGCCAGCCCCGAGCAGCTCCAGTCTCCCTGTGGCCGCTAGTGGCCTTCCCTTCACCCCCACGCGCCCACGCAAGGACTCTCCTGACCCTGTCCTCACCGGCTGATGCTCCTCCCTCTCCAGGAGCACCCTGGTGCCTTTCTGTCCCCATCTCCATCAGGGCAGTCATACGTCACACCACCCCGCTTAGTGCTTCTCCTCTCCAAAGCCGGCCGTAAGGAGTAAATAATCCTCTCTAAGCCCCGGGGAAGGCAAGTAGTCTCCATTTTACACATATAGAAACGGAAGAAGGCGTGAAGAGGTTCAGCCTGTTTCTATCAGTAGATCCCTGAAGATCAAGCACACCACCGGTAAGCGTTTTAACTTAAGCTCTTAGGCAACACAGGGTAACCTAACAAACAAACCTAACAAGCAGGCGCTGAATGTTTATGATCTGTTTGTTTACGTGACACACAAAAAATTTACTCTGGGCAATTTCTCTGGGTATGTTCATTGTTCTGTAAGCTTGTGTGTGCACGTTTGTGGCTGTATCCTCTCCTCTAATCTTCAGGCTAATTTCAGCCAAAGAATTTACTGGAGGCAACAGGAACAATCCATGAGCTTCCTCCAGAAACATTTGCGTGGACTGCACGAGCCGTATTTCCCATTCTCCCAGCCTAACTGTTACACAAGAAAGGCAGGAGGACAAATGAAAGCTGAAGAAACCACAAGGTAGTCAGCTGCAAACCTCTCCAGCACAAGAAGTTGCCAGCATCACACTGAATATCCCACAGATTAGCCATCCTCTGGGTTTCTCATGCGCGTGGTTATTATGTAAGGTCATATGGTCTGACACATGTGTTCCTCGAAGTGATGGGCTTCCTGGACTCCATCCAGAGGATCAATGAGGATTCTGTGATCAACAAGGGCTTTGAGAGAACACTGCTGTTCAGCCAGTTGCACCCTGCTTGAACAGTTGAAGGGGATGACTCTACTTTTCTAGGAGGTCCGAGACCTCAGTGGAATTAATTAACACAGTGAAACTCCACACCCACATTACATGTTACAGAATGATCTCCAGTACCAACACTGGTAGATATTACCCAGATGGAGGATAAAAGTTGGTTTAAAAAGACAAAAGCCTCTTAAAACTACTCCATGATGCTAAGATTTTAAAGTCACTGAAATAAATGGTATCCTCTAACAACATTTAAAGTGGGCGGCAATCCTTGTTCCAGCATACTTAAGCTTTGCATCAGAACAAAACTATCATAAATTGGTTAAAAACCACAGTGATACGCAGTTGACACCCACGCATGTTATACTGGTTCCTAAGAACAAATGATATGTGTATAATATCTCAGTATGCTCCATGTGTTATTGCTGTTAAGAATAATGCAAAGTACTTAAAATCTAAAAAAAAGTATAATGCAGTTGGAAAAAATACGTAAACTTCTCTTGTACACATAATACATACTCCTCTACATTCTCTATAAAATCAATATTGTTTACTAAAGCATTCATTGTATAGATAGCAAAAGATCAACAAGAGATCAAACAGTGGTATATAAACAAAAGAATAGTTTTAACTATGATGTCCCCAGTCCTTTCCCCCATATGTTCTTATTGTAATACACATGCTGAAAAATTAAAAGAAATGTTATTTATAATTATCCTACACAGATATAAAAATTCTACCTGAAACACAAAGTATTAAGCTGACAGAAGTGGTCTCTGAATAACAGTGATTCCTTTGGATATTCCAAGTAACTGCAGTAACAGGAAATCAACTAACGAAAACACATTGGTCAGGAGCTACTGTGCTCAATGGCATTAAATACTACTAATGTGAAAGACTGGTACCTCATATAAATCTTTTCTCTGTTTTTATGAAGAATGAAGTGCCGTCTCTCTCCTCACCTGGAGTTCCACAATACGGTTATTCTGACTGACAAACCCATCTGATTTCCAATCCAAAGTTTGCTTTATCTCGGTCTGAGGAACTGAACAGATGCTTCTCCCATGAAAAATTACATCCAGCCTGCTGCTGACACTTTGCTAGCAACCCCAAAAGCAAGAACTATGGACCCATTGCAGTTTTTTTTAAAAACGGACCTTTTCTGCTAAAACCCAATTATCGGTTCTGATAAAATCCTACATGCAATCGTCCACTCCGCTCAAGGAAGAGCAGCTCTGCAGGCTTTACCCAGCCCACACCCCATGGAGCAGCTTACCTGCTGGTGCAGGGAATCTGCTCAGGGAAGGGTTCCCTGCTCTTACCTGCCTGCCAAGAGTTGGCAGAACATCACTTGTTTCCTTCAGTACTGGAGAACAGCCCCTCAGCAGAAGGCGCAGATAAACCACAACCCCCCTTCACTATCTGTTTTTCTTTTGTAAAACACACTCCAGTAGGTGATGCCGCCACTAAATTTCTCAGCATTTGAATTATCTGAAAACACATTAGCAAAATAAATGAAAGTGAAATGGTATTTCAAATACCAGTTTCCCTGGGTTTTATTCTGCCACAGAGGAAAACTTCACTAGGGGAAAAAACCCGCTACATCAGTGTTTGGAACTAAACATTTGGACTAAGCCTTGGAAATAAACTTGGACATGAAAAAACAAATCTTTTCATTTATGAAGGGAATTGATTATTAGCTTGCATAATTCCAAATTCTCCTCTGGGTAAACAAGACATTCAAGACAGAGCATAGACAAAAACCAGATACCTACATGGATAAAAAAAGCACAGGCAAGAAAAAGAACCTTTCAGGAAGACCATATTAAATTAATAAAAAACCCTTTTTCTTAAAGCGTAACATTTATTTTCCCTTCATTTATTTTCCCACACTTAGCAGATAATTTCTCTAACACCCCTGAAAATATCAACTGTAATTCTAGGCATTATTAATGATCACAGGCTACATTTCCTAACTGCAATAATTCTAGGCTGAACTTCATGTAGTAAACATTGCATTCCACAGACTGATGAGCCAGCTCTCAGATAAACATGCTTGCTTAAGTATCAAGTATTAACACCCTATGGCAATCCGAGTCCATGCATAGTGACTCAGTGCAATTATTCCGAGTGTAACAATAAGTGGGCAGTCATGCGGATTTGTAACTTATTGGTTTAAGCATGAAATTAAACAAGCAAGAAAAATTAATGAAAACTATTCAATTTTAGACCAGACTGGGGACAAAATATGAGTAAGTATTATAAACATGACATAATCTCATTTAAGGAGACTGTGTAACACATAGGTTTTACAAATAGTTACAGACATTAATCTTGTTAAGTTTATTTCCAGAGTTTTATTCAGTAACAGGATTGATTGGCTGGAGAAACACAGGCTCAGACAAAAACTAGCTGAAAGCTCTATTTTTGTCAAAGTGATGGATTCTTTTCTTAAGTAACTTGTTTTGTTGTCTTTTGTTCCAGGACTGTAAACATTATTAGCAATTCCCCAACTGGCAAGAGAGGCTGAGATGTTTTGTCTTCGCCATTCTGGATTGCTTTTTGTTCTCTTACACAATCCAAGAGTTGGGGAAAAGCAACAGTATTTCCTTTCCCTGTAAGATCACCTTTCTTTTGCTCACAACTGGGTCTTTCTGCTGAAGCAGTGAGGGTAGAACTGCTCCGTGGCTCGTGCTTGATCTGGGAAGAGATGGTTGCAGATCCTGATAAGCAGAACTATTGCAACCTATGAGCTTACATATCTGACACAACCAGCATTACCATTCAGTTCCCTGTTGTTAATTTGCTTCCCATCATCACTGACTTCCCACAGCCAAGCCTCTGCATGGCTTTCATGTGGCCGCAGTTATTTCTGTTTGCACCAAGAGGTCATTTCATATGTTGCTAGCAGAAGGGATACTGCTTTCTTCTGTGGCTTCAGGCAGCTTTTAGGAAACAAAGATTTCCTGCCCCCTTTCCAACTAGAGGCAAAGGTCAGGGAGTCTAACAATGAAGCACAGTGTTGCAGCTCGATATTTTAGTGCTAAAAAATTTACCCACAAAAGCAAAGAGGACAATTGCTATATAAAACTCTATACACAAACACGTCCCATCCAACATACATGCTTGTAGCTCAAGCAAGGATTTGTGCCCACTAAAACAATGTTATTATGTATAGATTTTCCCAGAAAGATGGTATGTTACTGAGCAAAGGTCCAACACTTTAGAAGTGGTACATCTGGGGTTTTGTAAGAAATGAAAAGTACAATCCATGCAATATGAACAAAATAGGATAACTTCCTTGCAGGACTCAACAGCTAATGGCCACGTTCACACTTTACTTCCATGCTGTGACCTGTTCCAGACTCTCTGCCATCCCCCTGACCTACCAAAAGCACTACACTCAAGGGGTGATTTCTTTAAATCAACATTATCTTCCACTTTTTACTAGCTAGACTACATCTGGTGTACCATTCTACCTCTATGATATTCCTTGTATTCAGGATCCAAGAGGAAACATATTGCAATAGCTTTGCCATACATTTTTCACAGCAGTATAATACTGCCCAGAGCACCAAGGCCTCACTACATATTTATGAACTGTCAATTTTCAAACAATACCCTTCCCAGACAAAGGAAATAAACACCAAAAACCCACAGTGAAAACTGTCTCATTATTTGGATCACAGCTTGTAAGCATGGTCTTTGCTGTCCCATACAGGGAATGACTGATTTTGTGTTAATGTTCACTATAGCTCTTCTACTCCATTTGGAGGACATGGGACCCTAAACCAGCACAGGTCAATACGGTGTCTCCCATCAACAGCAAGCCCTTTATCTATTTCACTGGATATTGGATAGTGGTCTGCTGGATGCAATACACTGCATTTTATTTTGCTCATTTTCATTTCTGTAGAAGCTAAGTGTTCCCCACAGAGTAGTTCTTTTTGTTTACACTTTTTTACAAGACTCCCAAATGCATCATTCAGAGGAAATACTGACAATATAATAGTTTATACTGTACACAAGAAAATGCCTTCTCTGATCACGCTCAAGATCTACCCCACCATCAGCTTCAGGGAGTAAAGCTACAGAAGCTTCAGGGCAACGTGCAAAAAGACTAACACTAGTCACAGGAAAAACTACCCCATCCTGTCTCTTCTGTTCCCCTGACCATGCTAGAAACCAAGCTCTGAGGAGGATGCCTTTGCCCCAAAGCACTTGGTTGTCAGCAAGCAACTTTTTCCAAGAGCTTCTATCCTGGAAGGCCTCCCTCTTTTGGGTTATTCACCAGGATGGAGAAAAAGCTCATTCAAACCTCTAAGCCTCCCTCCATAAAAATAAAGCTGAGCCACTTTCTCTGCCCCAGACATTCAGGCACACTTTCTTCTGCAGCCTCTGCGATGATCATCCAGCCATTCACACAGGTGACAGAACTCACCGTGTAAGGTGCTCATCAGAGCACTTCCCAAACTAGTCAAGCATGGGATGGAATAAGGACATATGCAGAATAGAAATCCAGCTGCTTTTCCTGAATGGCTTCAAAGAAATTAAAATCCTCCATCTACTTGCTGAGTTCCTCCATTTAAGACAATTAGTTAAATCAACACACATCTATCACTGTAAAAAACAGGTGTGTTGTATCCAGGGTTTGGAGAAAGACAAAAAATATTTACTATGTAGATACACTAGCTGGATATGAGGAAAATGAACAGGTATAGACTGAACTCACTCATGCATCAACCAAGCCAAGAAAAAAAGAGTTAGGAATGAACAGGAAAACTCTTATGGTTGCATCTTCAGCTGGTCAGAAGCAACAAGCAGGGCTTGACAGGTTGATTAGATGACTTCTTTTTTGACTACTCTCAGAATAAGGAGAGAGGCAGGAAAGGAAGTGTAAGTCCTACTGACAGAGAAGCAAAAGCACACTCTTCTCATGCTCCAGTCCCTGGAGACCTATTGCCTGACCTGCAGCACACCCTTGTTTTTCAGTAGTCCTCCATCTCCCTGCTCTTGCTCTACAGTAACACTGGCTCATGCTCCAGCCCCTCCACACCTTGGTCAAAGTAGCAAAGGAAATTACATGGGCGGCTTAAGAGCGGCTGTAAAGCACCCAGGAATGATTCAGTGGGACCCAGCAACCAGAGTCCCTTCTCCAGCCCAGGTGAGCCACGACAGAGTAGTGGCGTGGGTTCCCTGAACCACTGGAGAGCCTGCCAAACTCAGCCTCTGCTCCAGTACAACATTCCTCTGCCCAAGGGAAATCATTTCCCCTACAGTAATTCACTGATTTACAGCTGGTTAGATACTACCCCCACCTCCTTGGTGAATGCAACATACACAAGCACATGGTCTGCAGCTGCAGGGACAAACCCCAGGGGAGGCAGAGTGATTGATGTGCCATATACAGCCTGCCACCAGTTGAGAAAGCTCCCATCTGAAAGGATAAATTGCTTACCTTCAGTGTCAGAAGTTCCTCACACTGTCTTAGCTAAACGATCAGTCCCATGTCTAAGACAAACCCCTCCCTATCCATTAAATTCATGCATATCCATAAAGGAAAAACTCCTTTCTCACGTGACTACCAGGAACCATGTGCTTTTATCTGGTGTTTCTCCTTTTCTGAGGACAGAGAAAGGCAGGTGAAGGGTGTTTCTTCCCATGGCCAGTGTTTCGGTGTGGGACAGGTCTACGCTGCCACCACAGCAGCTGCAGTGGCTGTGACCACCAGCCCGTTGTGCAAGGGGGCCCGCCTGGGCTGCAAACCCGACTCCCTCTGAGCAGCAAGCTTTGTGGCCTGACTCCCATGATACCCAAATTAACCTCTTCTTGGTTAGGCTGAAAATTCCAGTATAATGCTGCTTCCCATCTTAACCAGATCCTGTTTATAAGGTGAGGATGACGGCTTTACGTGTTACAGGAATTGTTTTGTACCAAAGCAGAGAACAAAAGGAGCAATGGCAGGAATGGGACAAAAATGCTACATGAATGGTGTAGTGCATCCTCGCAGCCAGGGAGAGATGGGCTGGTTGAGGGTAGATTCTTCCATCTCAGGAGAGACTACTGATGAGAATGCCAACAAGACAGAAATGAAATAGAAAGCTAGGTCACTGAGACTACTAAATGCCAAGAGGCACAAAAAAAAACATATGCAGAAAAGCTCATTAATCATAAAATACCCTCCTGTGCCTTGCATTGGGGATCCAAAATAAACACTGGAGTTTTAAACTCTTTTCAAGAAATTACACCACAACTACATGAATTCTGGATGTATCCATGTTTGGGTTTCTAGGCAATAAGACTTCAGTATAACTCTATTCCATGCCAGGTACTAGTTTTAAAATGGAAGTCAGACCGCCTTGACATGTGATGGTGGGAGGTCTGCAATACTGCAAATGACCAAATAAGTGTACTTCTCTGAAGACACTGTGGGATTCCCCCCCACACTTGTATGAGAAGCAGCTGCTTCTTTTTGGTGGTGGTGTTCGGGTGTTTTTCATGTAAATGCACTTCCCCTTCTCCAGAAAATGTTCCCAGGGTATTGTGGCACCCTGAGACTAAGTTTTGCATGGCATCTCGCTTGAAAGGAAAAATGAAGTTTTCTCCTGCAGAGAACTGAGGAGACTCCACAGCCAGGGTCTTCCCAGAGAAGAGCAGCAACATACTGCCAGAGGAAAGCAGAGGTCAGGATCTCAGAACTGACCTCAGGATTTCCAGTCTTCTTACCTAAGAACAATGCTACACTAGCACAATACATGCCTGCAGGTTTGAGATGTGAAAACGAGGTCCCTACAATTAAATGCTAGAGCAAGCTATGGTGCCTAATGTAAAAAAGAGGACCCAACTATGTCAGGTTTTTGGAAAACTGCTCAGCAAGGACAGTTCATTGCATAAGGTCCAATTGTAAGGTATGACTGTCATGTAAGGGTGTAAGAACAGTTTTCTCTCTAGCTTTTGCCATTAGTGGTAACTCCATGTGGAAGGTCATTTTTGCTGGGGACCAAATGACATTGCTGCAGACTAAGAAGAGCAAACAAAACTGAAGGGTGCAGACCCTATTGTGTGTACCTGCAGCAACTCCAGCTCAACACATGTCCATCTTCCTCTGTCTCCTTGACCTCCTTCATCTCCTCTACTGCAATTCACTGACCCCTTACTTTTACCACTTATGAACAACACAGCTAAATGACTGAGTTTGAAACATCTTTGAAGAAAGTTGTCTTTTCTCTAAGCTGAACATTTCATTGACAGGGGATTTATCAAAATCATAGGATTGCTTAGGTTGGAAAAGACTTCTAAGATCATCAAGTCCAAACATTAAACCAGCACTGACAAATCCCACACTAAATAATGATGTCCCCAAATGCCACATTTATACGTCTTTTAAATACCTTGAGGGATAGAGCCGAGCACTGCCCTGGGCAGCCTGTTCCAATGCTTAACAACCCTTTCCATGAAGGAATTTTTCCTAATATCCAAAAAACACCTTCTCTGATGCAATTTGAGGCAATTTGCTCTTGTCCCATTGCTTGTTACTTGGGAGAAGAGACTGACCCCCACCTCTCCACCATCTCCTCTCAAGTAGGTGTTAGAGAACAATACGGTCCCTCCTGAGCCTCCAGGCTGAACAACCTCAGCTGCTCCTCCTGAGATGTGTATTTCAGACCAGCTTTGTTGCCCTTCTGCGCGCACACTTTGGCACCTCAAACAAGTCCTTCTTGTCGTGAGGGTCACAAAACTGAACATAGCATTTAAGGAGTGTCCTCCCCAGTGCCAAGCACAGGGAGATGAGCACTTCCCCAGACCTGCCATTAAAAGCTGTTCTGATGCAAGCGGATGTAGAGTAAATGTTTGCAGAGAGGAGAGGGTAAGCCAGGAGCCTTCAGATGAAAACCTGGCAGCCCTCTGGAGAAGCCCCATGTGAGCCCATACGTTCAGCTCAAGTTACCAGCTATGGATGACTGCAGAACCATGAGATTTTTGCTTAGCCAAGCAGGAATATGGCTGCCCTACCCGTGGTTTTACAGCAGCAAGAATGACAGTGACACAGTCCAACACAAGGTGTGCCACAGCGCCACCAGAAGAGCAATGTTCGCGATGTTCTTCCCTCCAGCTGCTGCGTAAGGCACGGAGCAGAGTCCTCCGACCAAAAACGCACAGTGCACAGAGGTGGAAGAGCCTTTCTTTCCTTGCTTGAAACCTACCAGAACAATAACCACCTCACAAAGGACACCACAAAACTTAGCATCCTCATTGCTGATGTCTGTAGTACCACAATTCTGGCTCCTGGTGCCTGGTCCATATGTATTTCAGACAGGGCAAGGGGAATACCCTTATTTTAGTGACTAATTCAGGTGTCATAACAGGCATGTTCTCTGTTCACCATAAGCCTCCTTTGTATCTAATGAGTGCATCTAGGAGGAAAGGGAGTAAAGGAAGGAAGATATTCTGCATTTATGTTTCCATTAATTCAGCATGAGAAACAGATCAAATGTTCACTTATTCTGCGTTCCAGGACACTTCTTCCAGATACTATATATAGTTCCTCAGATACCAGCATCTCCCTCACCTACATATTCACACTAATCCATATAAAACTATGAGTCATTACACAAAGTTCCATCCAGAAGAGTAAGCCATTCATCCTTTGGGGGAGGAGGAGGAGAGGGGAAATTAAGAGCTGTTTCCAATTTAATTGGCAGACTTTACATTTTTGTTCTACTTCCACTGGAAAGTGTGGTGCTAATTTTTCTGCCACGGCAACCACAGTGAGATCTCAATCTGCTTCATTTACGTCTACCAGCAGGACTGCTAAAAAAATAAAATAAATCAGAACTGTATTTGCCATGTGCCTCTGGTCAGCATGCAAGTTCTATGTGCTGAACTAACACTCATGTTATTTCAGGGACTCAAATGTTTTAAAACTCCCTGCAACTGCTAAGCGCCTTTTTCAACAGCTCAAGCCTTGGTGTGGTATTCTTGAGAGCACAATGCCCTCTGAACTCGTTTTGAAAAAGAAAGAAAAGTACCATGAATTCACTCACAGTGCTCTGCAGCATACCCTTGACTTTGACTTTCATACAGTAAAGCACATTAATGCCCCACCCTGTCTTTTTACTGTATATTCTAGTCAAAAACATGGTTTCCTGTAAGCAAGCAGCTCTTTTTTGGGGTAATTTTGAAGGTCACTTAGGAAGCAGCAAATTAGAACAGGCATGTGGTTTTAATTCCTACAGCATCTACTTTTACACAGGAGTTTTAATTATGTGTTTCCCTTTCCAATGTGACAGAGGACTGGACTTTGACTGTCTTCTCATTTTTACTCTTTGTATAATTTCTGATTTTTTTCTCAGATGTTTCTTGGCTTTGCACCTTCTTCTCTCTCATTTTCTAATTCAATGACTCCAGCCTGGCAGCTGCACATAACACTTATGACTATTTCAACTCAACCTCCCTCGTCTCGTTCCTTTTTGCAAACAGCCCTTAAATCATTGTCTTTGCCTCCTGAGCAATTCAGGGGCCATTCCTACTGACTGCATTACCAGAGAGGTGTGAGTGTTCCATTGGTGCAGGGACCATCCATCACCCTGCAGCGCTGAGTTGGGTTAATTCCACAGGCGCTGCTGAGCTCCCAGGACCATCAGCAAGGTAGCAGGGAGCAGCAAATCCTCTGGCAGAGGACTGGAACCTTCTGCTTGTGCTGCTCCTGGAGCTCCTGCAGCGCTCGAGGAGGAACACTTGGGACACCTGATCTGTACATGGATTTAGGCAAGTGGATTGCAGGGTTACAAAGAACGGCAACCTGAAGTCCAAATAATACACAAAAGACACCAAATCAGCAGTCTTCCTGCAGGAGATAAACTTAAGCCAAATTGCTATGAGACTTTCAGCACCTTTTCCCAAATTAAATCAATTTAATTCTGTGTGACTTTGCTAATGATTCATGGATCCTGCTACATCTTTGTGGAACATTAAATTTGCCTGCAGTTACTCCCTTTCAAAACATATCAAGCCTTAAGGCTTCCACAGTGGCTGTGTATCAACATTTCCTAAAGTGTCAAACACGCAGAGAAGAACTACTGTTGGGTCCTTCAGTAGCCATCTCAATTGACAAGGAGATCGGAGGTGGCACAAACATCAGAAAGACTGCCCTGCACCTCTGATATCTAACAGCTACATTTGACCGTTCAGCTTGCTCAAGCTCCCCTAGAGCAGAGCATTTGGCACTCCTGTCAACCGAGCTAATGCCAAATATTCTAGGTACCTCCATGGGAAAAACACACTTCTCTTCATAAAAAAGAGGAGTGCGTAAACTATATCCTGCTCCATTGAAGTACAGGACATGAACTAAAAAAAAAAAAAAGAAGAAAAAACACAGGCAATAAAGCAGCACAATCTCCTAAGAAAGAAGGGTGTTACATCAGTCAGAGGAATGTACATGTGTAGGACTGCTCCCTTCCACCTCCTTCACAACCTAGCATGTGCAATTTTCTCCAGTGTAGCTTGCTGGGCTATAGTGTTTCATCTGAAATGTAAGGGAATATGAGCCACATGCAATACATTCAACAAATATTCAAGGCATTAAGAGGCACCTGAACAGTTCAGGAAAATTACAAGCCCTCACATAAAGACTTCGAAATAACAAGGAAACAAATCTGTACTTGCAAATGTTAATACCAAGCTTCTTGGGGTACGGCTGCAGAAGAAAGGCATCTCATCTACAGAGAGAGTGTTTCCTCACAAACTCCAGGTATTTAATCTTTCTATTTTGTTTCAAGACTCTCCAACAGCTTGTATTAAGTATTTAAAAACTTATAAACTATGAAACTATTTTGTCTCAAAATGCGACCTTTGAAAGGCAAAAATACATACTCTTAGCTGATGAGTAATCAGGGAAAACTTTCTTTTTCTTTTAAAAACGAAGTTATGCTTCTTGCCCTCTAAAAATTATGGAAACTTTTAAAGGGAGAAAACGAAAATGCCATGAAGGAAAAAAAAAAAAAAGAAGAAATGCAACACTAGATAATTTTAAACACATCGCATACCTAAAAAGGGCATATTAAACCACAACCTTAGTCATAAACCTCCAGTGAGTGCAAAGACAAAGTACCGCGGGCGCGACACGCAGCCGCTTGGCTGTCGGCGAGGCAGCGGCTTTGCGCTCACAACACACGCCAAAGGAAATGGGTGTCGTACCTCGCTTGCCTCCAGCATCTCCCCCTCCACCCCCCACCCTCCCGACCACCTGTAGCAGCCTCAGAGGAAGCAGACATGCTCCCACATACTTTCCAGCTATGCTGTGCCAGCTGCAAAGTATGCACGCAGCCAGCAGCACACGTGTGAAAATACATACATGGAGTACCGGCTTCGGGTCTCTCTGCAATGATTAAACCTCTTCTGTGGGCAAGTCAGACTTACTTTCTCATTTTTTAATTTAAAAAACAAACCAGAAAAGCAGCCCAAGGAGCAAAAGAGACCTCCTCCATTGCATTTGTGCCCTTTCCCTTTTCCCCCCACACGCACACCTACCCACACCTACGTCGTGCTGGAAAAAGGCTGTAATCATGGCATTATCACTATTGTGTCCTGGGTACAGGGAGCTGTGGTTTTGAGATTAAACACCCAGTAAAGAAATGTTACCCTTTTGATCAGAATTTTCCATAAGCAATTGAACATTGGTTAGGAAAATAAAATAGAGAGATGTCTAAATTTCCTCTCATGCTCAGATGCGGCTGTATGGTTGAGATCGCTTCCCCACGATAAGCTAAAATTAGGGCAAAAAGGACACACACCAAAAGTGCTTGAGAGAAGATGCCTGGCTGTGGGGGCTGTGCTGCTGGGGACACTAGGCACTGGTGCCAGGACAGCACAATCTGGTTTGGGGGCTTTCCTTGAAGGTGCCAGAAGGGCAGCCTGCCTCCACCAGCTCCAAATACACTGCTATAGGTATCTTTTCATCAGAGGTCAGTCTTTAAGAAGAAAAAAGAGAAAGGAGGAAAAAAAAAAAAAAAAATCACATGACACCCCCACTCCCGTGAAACACCCAGCAGCCACGGAGAAAGAAGTTTTATGACTGTAAACCCCAAAAAAGAAAGGAGCAGAAAAAAGATGCAGGGAAAGCAACTCATTTTCCAAGCGTCCTCTGGAAACTCTTGGGGTGCTTTGCATATTCTGCAACAACAATCTTCTCTCTTTGAGCCATTTCATCTTAGCCAATATGCTGGGGGAGGGACCCATGGGTGGGGAGGGAGTTAAAAATAAAAACAAACACTGAAAAGCTATTTGTAAACTGTTTCACCCCAGCGAACCCTTCAACTCGCGGTTTCTCTAACCGACTGCACAGCACACCTGCACAGCGAGTCAGGGCAGGAGACACCCCTCTATAAATACCCGGGAGATCCCTCGCCCAGCTGCACCTCCTTGGGCACCTCTCTCTGGGGGATGATGGCACCAGCGTGCCCATCTTCCTGGGAACGTCCTAAACTTTACAGTCAGGTAACAAATGGAAGGTGGGCAGGGGACAAAACCAAATAAATATACCTATATCCTCAGATAAAAATGCCCTGAATACGATTTCAGCTTTGCAACAGTCAACACTGCCTTTACCTGGGTTTCATCATGTTCAAGGTCTCAGGCACCTGGTCATCTCTCCTTCACCCCACCATCTCTGACTGGCCAAAGAAAGCAGCTGTGCCAGGTGTTACCCAGTACAGCTGCAAATCCTACAGCCTCCTCCACCCCATCCAGGTGACCTGCAACCTGAAGTGCCAACTCTGGCAATTAAGTGATCCCCCAAACACTGCACACTCCCATGAAAGCCAGGTGCCCATCTCCTCCAGCATCACTTCAGTGCTCTGGGTCTGTTGCCCAGCATCAACCGCAGGACATTTGGAGCAAAAGGCTGGGAGCAAAGACATTCCTCACAGTTCTGGTTTATTCACAGTCACACAAAAGAGCACTAATTCTCACCTCTGGGCGGACTACTACTTTAAAGAAACAAACAAAAAACCACCAAGCAAATCCTAAACCACCTTCAGGCAGTGAATCAGCCATTGCTTGAGTCACGCATGTACAGCGTGCACCAAACTCAACAGAGAGCTGCACCACCGACCTCAGCCTTTGCTCTTCTCTGCCTGCCCACCCCCACCACCCCCACTCCACCCCTCACACCCCAAAACTAGCAAGGAGACAAGCTTCTCCACAATGCTCTGAAGGTTTAAATCAGAAATCCGCAATCAATGCTGGTGTGGGCATAGACATCCTATGTGTGGTGGGGGACTGCATTAACTAACACTGCTGGAAAATGTGCAGGTAACCAGGAGGGGCAAATCCCAAAGGCTGGTGTTCAAATAAGCATCCCCAGTATGGCTGTTTGTCCAAAGCTTAACCAAACTATGCAAACTTGCTGATGTGCAAAGACTGGAAGGGAAAACCTTTCAAAAGCCCTAATTCTTCACACTGGAACATGGCTACCAGGATATTTTCAGTATTTACATGGAATGGAATTGGATTCTAGGAATCCAGTCTGGGAAAATGGATGTTCTTCTACCTTTTCTTCAAGACCAAAACATGTTTTTCTTATTCTGACAACAGCTGTGCACAACAGAACTCTGCTATGGCCCCATCATGCTGCAGACTACAGACCCTACAACCAAAGGCTATTCCCTTCCCTCTGCCAGTGTTTGCACTGCTTGTTTACAGAACTGTGGCACCAGGAAAACCCTAAAACCACCTGTACCAAAGCACAATCATACACAGAGAGGACAACTTCACTGCAAGAAACGGACTGTAAGTTGTGGGGGAAGAAAACAACTGGGGAAGGAACAAGAAAAAGTGTGGAGCCAAGCAAAGCACTTCGGCATTCATGTTTACCACTGCTGCCTTGCCCTACCCCTGCACATGCACACCCTCTCCAGAGCATTCAAGTCTCATCTGCACTTGGAATTCCTTTGCTGCTGTGCGCAGTAGTCAGCAATTTCATGTTATTTTAGAGCAGACTATAAAGACTTTGGTCCTATCAACTTCTTCTGTGACATTACTGACCTTGTTGCTCTTTACTCCAGTTTCCGTAAGAAAGAAAAAAGCAGTTAAAAATTCTCAAGTGATTCAAACAAGTAGTGTGCTCCTCTTCAGAAATAACTGGCATCACCTTGAGATCAAAATATCTACCCCATTGCTATAGAAAGACTTTATAGCTTTAAGTTCTATATAGATAACACTTTAACAGCACAATAATTTTTTTCTCCATCAAAACTAATAATGAAAAACACCAGAAATATTTGCAGCAGGCAGCTAATAACAATTACTACTTTCCTTGTAAGCTATTTTCACTAAATTAGCCTTGATAGCATCAGAATTTGTTGAGGTAGGAAACAATAGTAATTAACAAGCCATGGTAGTCTGGGGAGGGAAAGAGAACTAAGGAGGCAGTATTTACCCCTTGAAAGAAGGAGTTGTGAAGAAAAACAAGAAACATTACACTGACTAAATAACATGTGGGTTGCTGTACAACTTGTGCACTGCATTTGCAACCTTGTGTTTCGCTTTAGTAACTGGGGCTAGACAAAACAACTGGACTGTAGCTGTACAACACTGCATGCCAGCCCTTACTTTGATTTTACGAAAGTAAAATGGTAAAAATTTTTAAGAGAAAGTTTGGAGATCATTTGAATGATACTCACAGCTTTTAAAGCTTGGAATTTGCTGGTTGGTGCATTAAGCATTACTCACTTTCTGAACAAAGTGGAAAGTTAACACAAATTGGCAGATGACTAACTGTCCAAGAAAGAGATTACTGAATGAATCACTGACTCTACTTTTAGTCTAATAATAAGACAAATGAAGAGGACCAAGAAGGGGAAAAAGACAAACAAAAAAATTTCCTTGCAGAGTGTTTAAATTTGCATTGCCCATGATTTTCCAGCTATGACAAACTATGCATACATTTCATAATTTACCACGGGTTTTACATTGGGGCTAGCTTACTGATATGCCTCACGATTACTTCACACCATCACTTAATTTGGATTTCTGTAAGAACCTGGCTCCACACTTTCCCTTGGTACACATTTAATAAGTTACGGGCACAAATTAAGGGATTGGGAATGAAGTTAAATTGCTGCGTTGAGTCACAAGCACTTGGCAGGGTACAGGTTCCACACACTGAAGTACCTCAGGCATAGCAGATACCTGAAGCTGACCTGAAGCAGAATTTAGGCTTCCCAGCTCAAGAAAATGACCTAACCAAAAGCCTCCTGACATTTTCATTTTTGCTGCTCAGGTTCTGGTGAAATGTTTGCCTAATGCACAACCAGCATTCAGCTGTGCAGGAAATTGCCCCAGGTGCTGCTCAGGAACATAGGTAAGAGGCAGCAGTGTCATCCCCCTCCCAAACAAAAGCCATCCAGCTCCAGCAGCCTAGTGGGGTGAAAGCTACGGACAGCAAAATCTAGGAGGTCTGGGTTTGCCCCATTTACCAATCTGCACGCTCACTGCTCCCCCTGTCTTTCCCACATTAGCTCTGCTGCTCTTTGGACCTGTGGTCTTACTCATCAAATTACCTAGGAAAATTAGGCAGGGTTAAGAAAACGATAAATTGATATGTACTAGGTTGAAAAGCTGAATCAGCTCAGCAAAACACAACAAGCACATGGCCAAGCAGGACCCCCTACTCTCACCCAGTGGCACAAGGTGCTACCAGTTCCTAATTTCACCCTCTTGTTTTGAAGAATGGCATTATACTCCCTCCCTCACCTGAGTAAATTCAAGTCACTCAGGTCATCTGTTGAACCTGTTACTCAACATTGCTTGCCATCATCCCCAGAGTGATGAAAGGCAAAAAGACACAAGGGTTTAGGATTGCAGCCACATGGTTCAAAAAAACTCTCCATAGTCACCAGGTCTGCTCATCTCCTCACATGTAACAGATTGAAAATTCTCAAGAGCTCATCACATCTGGGAGATCGGTGACATGACCGTGTTGCATAAGGCCAGAAGCCAGAATCAGGTAGGAATTAGAACAGTTATAGAATCACAGAATAGTGTGGGGTGGAAGGATCTTCAGGATCATCTAGTTCCAAACCCACTGTCGCGGGCAGGGACGCCTTCCAGTAGACCAGGTTTCCCTAAGTTCCATCCAACTTGGCCTTGAACACTTCCAGGGATGGGGCATCCACAGCTTCTCTGGGCAACCTGTTCCAGTGCCTCACCATCCTCACAGAAGAGAATTTCCTTCCAATATCTAATTTAAACCCACCCTCTTTCAGTTATGTGAATATTTGCAGGAGATAGTACTTCTGCAATTTGTTAACACCAAAGACTCATTTGATTGAGTTCTGCTGTTCTCTAAGGTTTTTTCAACTGTCTCTTGAAAACACAAGTCAGAAATAAATATCCCAAACCTCTCATGCCCTGGGAAGCATGAGAACAACCTTCAGGAGATGGAGCATGATGCTGTGATAGTCACTGCACATTGGGGACCAGATGTCCCACGGCCAGCTCTAAGTCTTTTAACGAGTTTTGGTTTAATTTGATGCATTATCCATGTCCCTGACAGACTCCACAGCAAACTTAACACACAAAAATTAACCCTAGGCATAGAGTGAGTAATTTCCTGCCAATTTAGTTCTCACGGTTGGCCCACTGTTGGATGAGACAGGTGCCAGGGAAAGCAAAGGCAAGGAGAGGAGATGCTGAACAGAATCACAGTCCCAAATTCAGCAGCAACACTGTCAGCTGCCCTTCACAGGTCCAGCCCTCAGTGATTTTGGACACAAATCCCATTTCAGAGTCAGCAGAGCTCAAAACATCAGTGAGATTTAGACACATTATTCATTTGCCATGATCCAACCTTCACAACACTTCTGATGGCATGGTTTTCTAAAGACAACCTGAAATCAGAGAGCTGAACCCATGTCCTCTTGAATTCTGAATGACCACTGACACTTTATTTTGAAGTCTTTTCCAATTATTCTTCTGTGAACTTCAATAAGAAATGTCCATAAATAAATCCTTTAAGTTGGAATTTGGTCTTTTCTGCTATGTCCATCTGAAAATAATAAAACCTGTCTTATTGTTGCCATGTAACAAACAATTGGATTTTCACGTGCTGCAAAGTTTTATTTCCACAGGCTTCTGCGCCTCTATTTTTAGTGCACCTCTCCCAGTAAGAGGCTACAAGACAAAGATTCTCCATCACAGTCTGGTTGCACAAGAAACTGACAAACAGATCCAAGGTATTTCAGCACAACACAAACCAACTACATAAATATATTTAAATATTTAGTGGTAAAAAATGCCCGCTGACAATGATGGAGCTGGGATAAGTCTAGATTTTCTGAGGATCTGCCCCGAATGGATTTTGTAAAAAGCACATGCTGCTTTTAAAATAGAAGAAACAAAGAACCATCACATCCTTATAAGGAATAACTGACTAGTATAAATATTGCAACAACAGGGAAAGTAAACATGGAGGCTTCATAAATGTTGGAATTTTCACTCTAACAGGGAAGAAAATACTAGCTCTGCCTCATGTATAGTTTTTAAACCCTGTAACAACACAGGCAACTCGAAAACAGATAGCAACACTAAATATTAATGCAGCAGATCAGGAGACACTAATTGGACTGTCATTAAAAGTACAATACCTTGAATAAAAGAATTAAAATTTGATATACTATAACACCATGAGAGGCATGCTCTGCTTACATGAAAACAAACTAACCTCGCATTCTACAAGGCACACTTTCAAACAAAAAGCAGGATGCGCTAGGGGTTGCTTCACTGCATTTAACACAGGGCAGAATCTTTACAAAAAGGTAAACAGCTGGAAGGATTTGAAAACTATTACTTTTTAAGAGAGAAATAAAATAATTTAATAGATCACTTTCTGATTTGCCCTTTTTTCAGTATCACTTTCAGTACTGGAAGATGTGCGCTTCCTTCCAGGTAATGACAGACACATCCTACAGTTGTCATTTATGTTTCAACTCCTATTTTCTGTTTACCTTCCTCTCCAGATCCTCTGACCCCAGCTGAAACACCAATACAGGTCACTCAGCAGTCTTACTGTCCCTCTCTTTACCAGACTGGAAAAGAGGTGGAGAACAGCAGCTCAGCAAGATGAGGGAGGTAGTGTGCCAAGTCTTCCCCCACTCGACATAAATACATTATATTTTCCAGATGCGCATCTCTGACATCGAGGCTGAGGATCGGCAATACTCTGCAGTGAAATGCAAAACACTGAGAAGGAGATAGGAAGGGGGAAGATTTTTGCACTGCAAGTGGTGGTACGAGTAGATTTTCTTTAGAGGGTACAAGATGTTTCACTGTCACACAGTAAATCACTAAATCTTCCGTAAGTTTAAAAAAAATCTCAGAGTAATATTTTCCAACCTTTCACTAAGAGTAGGGGCCAAAACCACACATTTTAAAGGTCTTCCACAGTTTTATTATTAGAAGTAGAAACCCTACTGATACTGATGAGTCATTTGTATTGGCGGAAACCAAGAACACCCATTTTCTTCATGTGTTATAAAGCTCTCAGTGTGGTTTTCTATTCATTACTGGTCAAAGTAGGTGACTAAAAACAAAACAAGTGACAAGAACTCACCTTGTTATTAAACCCTGCTTTATAGCAGCTGATTTTATTTATCACACTTTCAAAGACCACTTATTTTTCACCCCATTCCACAAGAAAAATACACAAAAGACAACTATGAATCTAAACTCCCTGACAGTAAATCCAGAACTGCAGATGGCTAATTCACTCCACTTCTGCAAAGGCTTTTGTGATCAGCTAAGAAAGAAAGAAGAAAGGAGGGAAGAAAAAAAAACCACCACCACAAGAAGATCGGTTAAAAATCATCAGTCAGCAGCAGCTATCATTTTAGGGTCCTTATGAGTAATCAGAATAGAGTCTGTAAATAAAGAAGCAGTTGTACAAGAGTGTGAGCAGATGAAGGAATCCTTTCATGCTAGCAGTCAGTGATATTGACACACAGGAGGTAAAAACCAGACTAAGAAATAGCAAAATTTTGAAAATTAAAGATAACTAAACCCAGGTTTTTTAAAGTTTAATCAGAATTCCTTGCTGGCTTTAAAGAAGGTCTCTGCCATAAAAAAGGGCAGAGGGTGGGAGACTCCCCAGCACAGCTTGCATTTCGAAAGGGAAAACACAATTCATAGGCTAGACCTGCCATACCCAAATTTGGAACGATGCTCAGGGGACTGTTTTGATAATGCACCAGTCACAAAAAAACCCAAACAAACAAACCCAAACCCAACGTCAACCAAAAAAAAACCCCAGCCCCAACAAAAAAAGTAAACCCCAGAGGTTTAGCCTGCTGAACATCCATCCGTAGTACCAGAACGCACTTGGCGTGCAACCTCTGCAGTGGCACAGTGAACTTCCACTTCACCCTCTGCACCTAGAGGAATGGCAGCCTGGCAAAATGACAGTGTGTTTTGATGTTACTGGGGAAGAAAACCACAGCAAAGCAGTGACCGGAGAACCGAAAATAACCTTTGAACAGCGGCTCGGCAGTGCCGGTCTCTCTGCCCGCGCCTCCCATTGTGGATAGTTTATAGCCAGGGTAGCTCCAAGCTGCACCAGACACGTGAGTCAGCAAGAGCGGCTCGTAGGAAACTGCTGACATGTTCAATTGCTCTCACACACACCGAACACACCTACCCGCTAAATAAAAAACAGCCTGCATGCAAATCGGGGTGAAGGAACACCTCCACACCTACAGTTCCTGTTTTCCTAGTTCAGGTTGAAATTTTAAAAGCGATCACTAAAGAAAGAAGAAGGGGGGGGGAAAGGAAAGGGGAAAAAAAAAGTCTTCAGTGAATGTCAGCTATAATAAGTAGCTGTGATTAAGTCTCAAGGGTCATTTTGTTTATTTAAGCTGCTTTTCCTCTTTTCAAAAAACAAAATTGCTGCTCCACAGCCCAGAAGCCCTGCGTGGTGACAGGCAGCAAACAGTTCCTGTTTTTCTTAGTGGAGAGACTCCTTTTGAACCTGTGCACCAAACCCCACCTACCCATCACAGCCCGGCTGATGGTTTTCAAAGCTCAGGGGGAAAAAAAAAAAAAAAAAAAAAAAGCTTCAGGCTTCTATTTCATCTCCTACCAGGGATGAACTGGAAATTCCCATGTCTTTTGTTCCTAACAGCTTTTCAAACATCTTGTTCAGTTGAGATGGCAGAGACAGTTGTATGCAAACGACAGGAATAAATCCGGGAGGATCTGACCACTTTACATCACCTTTCAAACTAAAAAGAAAAGGCATAGCTCAGGTCCCAGTGTCTCTTGCCCCTGCAACCACCACCTGCACCACCTCCTCCTTCTCCGTTTCCTTGCAGGCACTGAAT
Organism: Acanthornis magna; assembly: GCA_036785705.1. Taxonomy (NCBI): domain Eukaryota; kingdom Metazoa; phylum Chordata; class Aves; order Passeriformes; family Acanthizidae; genus Acanthornis; species Acanthornis magna. The sequence goes on from JAWUZG010000032.1 coordinate 17,246,054, forward strand.
CCGAAATACCCCAGCTGGCTCTGAGGTTTGCACCAGCAGGTGTAAATAGCAAAGGAGCAGCAGACACAGAAGTCAGGGAGGGCTGGGGGGTTACACACAGAGGGGCTGGCTGCATGCCTGGCAGCCCCCTCCCTCACACAGGAGCTGCAGTTCAGCCCCCATTGTATGAGGAGCTTTTACAGACAGTCTTTTTCAAGCTAAACAGGGACACATCTATTGATCCGCTGAGATGCCAGTGCAGCACAGGTGGTGTTCTTCAGATTGTTGCTGGGGCTCCTTCTGCATGAAGATCAATACAATTGAGCAGAGGAGTCTTCTGAGCCCAATTTTTGACAGATCAAAGTTCTGCTGCACATGTAAACTTTTAGCATAAGGGTTTTCCTGAACTTATTCCCTCATTCCTTTTTATTTGCCTGTTCTGAACATGTGGTTGCTCTCTGATCATTAGTTCTAGTAACTCAGAAGCTGCAAGTCCATCACTGGTCATGGACGCATTTGTATACATTCCTCTGCTTGCCTGCTTTAAAATTGTAATTCATAGTCTGAGTGGCATAGTATGCAGTGCTCTTTTCAATCCACTACAAAGATGTTTCTGCCTATCTAAAAAGCAAGATGAGCAACTTGCAACTCAGCTGGCTATATTCATACATTTTACATCTTCTTGATGCAAGCTTCAAATAAATGTATAATATTCAGACAGCTGCCAAGGTTAGTATCTTTTGGCTGAATTTAAAGGAATGATGACCGTTTTTTATAACAACCTGAATGAATACTTTGAGCACTATTCCGGAAATCCTGCGGGAGTAACTGGGAGTAGAACTTTACTGCCCATTCATCTACTACAACAAAATCACTTGGGCACCTACTCAAATATCAGTAAAGAGCTGCAGTTTCAGAACAACACTCTTTACACATTCTTTTAAAGCATCTATAGTCCACAGAAACACTGAAAGCAGCAGGAATAACTCAGAGAAAGTGTGAAGTTTAAATGTGGATTTTCTTCAACACATCAATGGAATGATTAGTGTATCTTCCCTAATAGTTCAACTCAGAAAACACTTATAGACAACCATCACACCCAAAATGAGCTGAGCTGGAAATTCAGACCCAGAGGTGAAAGACAGAAGCATGTATGCCTTCAAATCTAAGTCAGACCTGCTTAACACTACAAGTATGTTCCTAGTGTAAACTAAGAAGCCATTCAGAAAGTATTTCTTTGAGTAAAAACGCATATACATTTTGATTTGAATGTATAAACCGTCTTCATACCACCTAAATTAAAACCACAAGAGACTCTGTTCACGTCACACAATAAATGCTATTTGATTTTACCAACCATTTATTGCATAAAAATGTCATTACTACTGAAATTATTACTTCGCATATATTAATGTTACACATCTCATTTTTCAGCTTAGTGCCATAAACCTCTCTTAGCTACGCTCTGAGAGGTCTCCTCTTTATCTGTGCATATGACAAGCCCTATCCAAACAGAATGTTACATGCACACAATGACAAAACATCTACTTTTCTTAAAAAAAAATGCAAAAACCCCCCCAACAACAACAACAAAAAATAACAAAAACAAAAAAACCACCACTGACTTTTTTTCCATGACACCTTTTTTTTTAGAGAAAACTTGAAAGAAAATAACTAATTGGCAATCATACTGCAGGCTCATTAAGAAAAATGGCTATGGCACTTCAGAACTGAAAAATCAAGCAATGAAAGTTTTAAAATAAGCAAAGGCAAGCAACTTCTATTACATATTCCACACTACACATCATCTGTATAGGGTTTTATTTTCAGCTCTTTGTCTTTTATTATGCACTTGCAGAAAGGGATATGTAAGATTGCTACATAGCATGAAGATTTATTATTTCAACGAGTATCTGAAGACTTTTACAACATCAACGATTTACCAAAATCTCCTCATAAACCCAGGTTTTATGCCTAACTTTCCTTCCTGTCCAGCACAGAAGAGCAAACAGCCAATGTTTTCCTGCTGCAAAATGAATGACTGAAAGCCAAGAGGAAAAGAGAGGAAGACATCCCACCTACAACACCAGAGCAATCTGCCAGCATGCACATTACCACCAACAGATGTTCCAGATGTGCCTCTGGGTCAGAAAAAGACTAAGAGTACCTGTCCTAGCAGTGTTTCCCAGTGTGAGATACCTGAGCATAAACAATTGCTGCTGATTAACAATTCCGGATCTGTCAGCATGTGCATTAGTCATGTATTTGTTGCGTGCATCTTCCCCACCTAGTCTCCACAATGGTAAAAGTTTTAAAAAATTTTATCTGCTTAACCTCAAGTCTCACAGCAGAGTTGTCCAGAATTACACAGAAATGCACACTCTGCTCCTGTGGAGCATTTCTGCAAAAGACCCCTAAATATCCTGACAACCACCCTATCTCCAAAATCACTAGGAACCTTTCTTGCCCACTTGACAGCTGTGTATTGGCGTACATCTGTTTGAATGGTTCGCCCAGCATTCCAGAGGAAACTAACAAAAAAACTAGACCTATGATCCTGATTTTTCAGTTCTCTACTTTTCCAATTAGTCACGGCTTCCTTCCATTCCTTGCAGAGCACCTTCAGAGCAGCCTTTGAAGCTGGAGGGTCAAATGTGAAAAGCGATGCTGAAAGCACAGGTTCAGTACACCGCAGGGAAGTACAACGCCAATCCATTTTGCTGCACAGCTGCCCAGATCCCAGTGACAGGGGGCAGGCGGGTGGACACAAAAGGCAATAAGGCTTTTAAAAGAGCAAGCCCACATGCGAGGTGGAATTTTATTTCTATTTGTCAGAAGCAAAGCTCCTAGAACAGTGGTTTAAAGCTGTTGTTTATGGGGCTGTTGCAGCAAAAGCCTAACACACATCACCTTATCATTTTATTCTCTCCATCTCATCTCAGCAATTATCTCAAATTTCAGTATTTACATACCTGAAAAAGTCAATTTACCCAAGCATCACCGCCCTCCCCAAACTGCAGAGCATTCCACCAGCTATAGCAGAATCTCAGACCTAATCCTCAGCTCAAAGAAAACCCTAAGTTGTTTTCAGCTCGAGCCTCAGAACAAAAAATTAAAATATGCACAAGTTTAGCGACAGTTTCAAAGTCTCTGAAAACGGGCTTTCATCACAAAAACACTGACACAGCTTCAGCTAGAGCAAACAGCAACGCTGTAATTTCCCAATCTTTCCAACATCTTAAGGAGTATTTCTAATCAGATGTCGTCCCTGCCTCAAGTTCATTATTAAAGACTGAAGCCCGGGGCTTACTCCAGAGCCTCCGGGGCTTCAATAACAAGGGCACAATGATCTCACGGCAACTGAAGCGATTTAAACAAGACACCCGCTGCATGACCAAAATAGCCCGCTCCACAAAAGGAGAGGCACGGTTTCACACTTAGCCTCTTTCATGACAGCCAGCGTCTCCGCGGCGCGCTGCCTTGCCCGCACGCTGCGCCTTAACGATCCCAGAAACTGTTCCCGGAGTTCGCATCCCTCCCCGAACCCACGGGAGCGGGGGGCACGGCGGGACGCGCTGCCCGCCTGCCCCGGGAGGCTGCAGGTGGCCGCGGCGGCGGGGCCGGGCAAGGCGCCGGGCCGGCGCTCGGCGGAGGGGCTGCCCGGGGCTCCCGGCCGTGCGGGGCGGCGCGGAGGGGAGCGGAGGGGCGCGGGAGAGCGCGCACGGACACACGCGCACTTGGGCGCCCGCCGCGCACTCCCCGTTACGCAACGCGCGTATTTCCCACTTTAAGGAATAAGCACTAAGCGCGCCTGCACAGCCCACGGAGCTCCGGGGGCGGGGGTGCAGCCCCCAGCCTGACCCCGCGCAACAGCTGCTGTTCCTGGGAGGAGGAAGAGGAGGAGGAGGAGGGGAGAAATCACGCTGACCCCCCGCCCGTCCAGCCTCCCCCCAAACTTCGCCCCCCCCGCCCGTTCCCCTTCCCCAGCGGGGCTGCCGAGCCGCGGAACAGGCGCACTCACCTCGCCTCCGCGCAACTTTCGGGGGTCGCCCCTCTCGCTGCAGCCTGGGCGGGAGGTGGGGGCAGGCAGTGGGGCGGGGTGGAGTGGGCCCGGGGGTGGGGGGGCTGTTACGGCTGAGGAGGTTTGGGGAAGGGGGAGGTTGCTCTTGTTGTTGCTGCTGCTGTTGTTTCGGAAATTCTTATTAGTATTTCTCTGCGGTCAGAAACCTACACCCTCCCCCCCCCAAATGAAAAAAAAAAACCCCGACCCAGACGATCATCACATGGCGATTGCTTTGAACCAGCTGTTTCCAGAGCCAAAGTCTTGCGGAGAAAAATAAAGGGGGAAGGGAGGGAAGGAGGGGAGGGCTGGCAGGGGGGCCGGAGGAGGAGAGAAAGCCGCAGCGGAGGGAGGGCGGGTGGAGGGAGGGCGGGCGGCGGGGGGGAGGGGGAGCAGCACCGCGGCGGCTGTGTCGCTGCCGGAGCGGCACCCGGGGCGGGCGGCGGTGGCAGCCCGGCCGGTGGAGGCGGAGGAGAGAAGGCGGCGCTGCTGTGCTGCTGCTGCCGCGGCCGCTGCTGCTGCCCGGCTCTGCCGCCCGCCCGCCGCCGCCTCCCGCGCCCCGGCCCAGCGCCGCCCCCGCCCCTCAATCGCTACATTGTTGACATTCGCAGGCTGACGTCACCCTCCCCGCCCCGCCGCGCGCTCCATTCACAACAACGCTACGCCACCGGCGCAGCGCCCGCCGCCGCGCCTCCTCCCGCCGCGGCCCCTACGCACGGCGAGCGGCGTACGGCCGCTCCGCGAATAGCGGCAGCGCCGCCGGCGCTCCGCCCGCCCCGCCCCTCCGCGAGCGGCCGGCGCATGCGCGCACTGGGCTCCTCGCTCCCTCCCGCGGCGCTGTGTGTGTGCGAGGGGGCGTGGGTGCGTGCGTGCGCGCGTGCCGCCGGACCCCGCGCCGGGGCTCGCGCCGGCGGCCGCGGGGGGCTCTGGGAGCCGTAGTCCGCCGCGACGGGCCGCCATGGCGGCGGGGGCGGCCCGAGGGGGCCCCGCCGCGACGGCTGGGCGGTGGGGAGGCACTGGGCAGGGTGCGATGGGCAGGGTGTGACGGGCAGGGCAAAGAACACCCACCCCGGTCACCCCTGGCTGCCGGCGGGGCCGCCTCGCTGTTGATGCCTGCGTTATTTTGCGCGCTCCGCCCCCCGAAGAAACATCATACTTATAGTGCCGACCACAAGCGCCCAACAGCCATGAGTCAGTCGTGCCGAGCATCGCACGGGGAGATGAGCGCTCCCGCGACTGAAAACAAAAACAAAATCCCGACAAGTGCTCCCGACGCGGGAGCGCTGATTGTCCTTCGCCTTCTCTCAGGGGGGCAGGGCCGCGTAAAGCGCCCGATTCCGAGCCCTTTTCCCACCCCGAGGCTTGGCGCCATGGTTCCTTTTGCCAAGTGGAAAGCTGTGATTCCTGCAAATTATCCTGGTGCCGGCAGCCAGTGCTTCTGAGCGAGACCCCAAATGTCAATGGACATGAAATGCAGTTGGGAGAACCGGTAAATGAATAAGCCGCATTCTGCAAGCCCGAGTTAGTCAGCCGGGCTCGGACAGAAAAACATAAAGATGAAAGACAGCTGATAAAAAGGAAAGTTGGAGAATAAATGATTCACAATAGGGGCCGTGAGTGAGATTATCTCTGGAGACATCTCTAATTAAAGGGCGTTGGATAACTAGAGGGTTACATTTTCCTGGGTCAGTGGTCTTGAAAAAGAAATTGCAGTTGCAGTAAATGTCAATAAAGAATGATGGTGACCTACTGCTAACAAAAGCACGTTCAGTAATTAACGTGCATGTTTGTTATTTTTTCTGCGTTTGTCAGTTTTCATTGTACATTTTCATCCTCTGTTTCCCCCTTTCACTACGGCCAGATGATATACTGTGTTTTCTATATCTTTTAGAGAGGAGCCATTCCTGTGAAGTTTTCTCGATGTCTTCTCCTGAAATTGCAGCAGCTTCATTGGGCTACTTGCATTTTCTAAGTCTGCTAAACTACAGAAAACTATGTTGTCAACCTAGATTCAACTCTTTGTATGTCAGAGCAAATACATCGTCACTTTTCAAAAACGTGGTTCTCACCAGTTTGCATTTTGCACTATTGTCTGCTTGAGTAAACTGAAAAGCCTTTAGTTCCTTATAGCATTTTGCCCCTACTTTCCTAGCTACATGGGGCTGCAGAACAGCACCTCACTGGAGATTTTTGACTCATCAACTTCACTTTCCCTTTCCAAGTAATGTTCATGTAAAGCTTTGCTCACTAGTGCCGTTTAGGTTCTGGTTCTGCAGACATATATGGTGTTAAGCATGCAAAAAGTCCCACAGGGTATAAGGAGACTCATCATGTTTATATGCTGCTAGGGCTGAATCTTTGTGTTGCCTTGTTTTTCCCTGAGACACAAAAATAATTTTATATTGGCATGAGAGATAAAAACACTATAATGAGAAGGACAGAGATAAAAATAAGCCATGCAGCACTTGTAATGCTTTAGTTAGCGTGCTACGTGCCCGTTACGCCACTGCATTCAAAGTGCACATATTCTGTTATTTACAGCACACTACAGGAGATACGGCTTCAGGTAGTCAAAGCTGTCCAAACTGAAAACTCAACAAAGCACGCTGTGTACACTCTGCCCGTAGCCCAATAATTGCCATTTATCTTACTGGCTGATGTTTTAAAATGAATGCTACTATTTGGCTAAAAGGAAGAGTAATGTGAAAATGTCCATTTTAGATTTTATGATTCAATTTACCCTGTGATAAAATTTGCAGTGGCTTCAGTGTGAATTAGGTCATTCTTGTGCAGGACAAAGATATCGGCACAGAGTGAAAGAAGGTAGAGCTAAGCAGGGACTGCACACAAGAGCTAAGCAGGGACTGCACACAGAGGCTGTTTGAAAACTCACCAAGTACCTCTATGCAGCATTTGGTTCCCAAATGCTATTAATCATTTTGTGATCAACTTGTAATTCAAGACAGTATTCACATTCCTGTACGTCACTCAGATCATGATTTTATGGTTGTTTTATCTCCATATAACACTGGAATACTGGGGAACAACTGACAGAGTTGATTTCCAAATACAGAAGGAATGTTATACTAACCAAATGAAGCCTACTGTTTAAAAATGCTATTTTTATATCATGTATTTTACATTTAATGCATTGGCTTCCCAGTTCATTCCCAAACTGCTTATATTCCAGCAACAAATCTAGTGTGATCCTCTTTCCATTGCAATCAGCTATCTTCACACCTAAATTTTTGTATATGTAACTATTTCTGGACCATTTTGCTTGCAGTGCAGCCAAACATATATTCCAGACAAATATGAGTTATTTGAAGAGGCGTCATGTATGGTGTCTCAAAACAATCCCTAATTTGTCAAGCAATGACAACAAAATAAGGTAAGAATAAACGCGAAGAGGTACAGTTTAGAATTGACCCAAGAATACTTAAGGAATAACTTGCCATGAATGCTGCGACACATTCTCGAGAAAAGGCTGCATCCACACATTCAACAACATGCATTGGCTCAATGCTATGGACAAATTTCCTGGTTGCATGTTACCTTTACTAACATCTTAATTAGGTGGTTTCTCCACACTGCCATGACTTCATCCCTTTGGAGAGGACTGCCTGGTTGAGCTTATGGCACTTGACCTACTTTTCAGTGGTTTCTTTTTGGATAACACAAAACTTTCCAGAGTAGCTGAATTATGAATATATATTTCAATCATATTTCATATGTAAATTTAAAAGATTTTAAAGTGAATCCAATATTGTAAAACATGTCCCAACATCCCTTTCTGAGATCTCATTTGCATATCAATCTCATAACTTGAATAGTCTTAATAGTGCCACTTGTTGGAGAGCTCTGTGTATTGCAAGGTATTTCAGTCACATATTTATAAAAACAAATGGCTTTTTCCTAGTGAGAGGCAATTCCTAATTTAAAGTACTATGGGAAGACAAGTACTGCAGTCTTGGCTTCAACCACGCTGACTCAAAGACTCTATGAATGAGCAACACGTTAGTGGATCTTATGCAATTTGATCTTTACAGTGGTAATGAAGGAGTGAAAAGGGAAAAATAAGGACAAACTTTGCAGGTTTTAATTCAGGAAGTTATCATTTCCTTCTGAAGTACACTTTGCCCTGCAGCATTTGGGTTGAAAAATATCAGTTTTCCTGGGTAAACCCTGGTTCTGCACAGAGATCTAAGTCATTATTGGTAATTATGCACGTATTCTCCTGGGTTGTGCAGGTAGAATTAATGAAATTGCATCATTTTCTTCGCTGTGATTAAGAAATTCACAGTTGATTACTGATTATACTACAGGCACCATATGTCTTTTCGCAAGCAGATCCTAACACACCCCAGGTACATTACATTTCCTGGAGCACTGACAGTACTAACAGCACGCCCTGAGTCAGTGGCGGTGACAGCTACGAAGGAGACATTGTCATGGTGCACGATATCAAAGATCCACAATGTAGTGTCTCCGGAGCGTGGCTTGACATCACATCAAAAGCTCCACAAAGGAACATTTGTCATGCACAGAGCTTCAGATCCCTGGCATGGTATTTTGAGGATCTGGTGAGATATAATATTGGAAATATATTGAAGTGCTAACAAAGCCTTGTTGCTGGGACTAAAATTATAGTGTCAGGAAGAAAGGTAGGAAAATATGGCAGGCACTGACCTCTAAAAAAATTGATGCTGGTAACATAATAAAAAGGGAATATAAGGAACTCTTTATGTGTCAAGAAACAGAGGGTCAGGAATCATTAAGGCTTATGCATTATGTCCAAAAAGTGCTCTATGGTCACTAAGTGGAATCTTCTATCTTCTCCGGTTTATATATATATATATATATATATATATATATATGTAAAATAAAAAAAAAAGTGAGAGAGAGAGAGAGAGAGAGAGAGATGTAAACTGTTCACATCACCTACTTGTTGGGATCATCCAACTTTGGTTTGACGTATGTTAATTTGACAAAAGTAATTGCAACACCTATTGTAGACAGGTAGGAGGAACGAGCTAAAGATTATTCTTTCCAATGGTTTTGCAGGAGGTCAGAAATTGTCAGGCCCAAAGCAAAGAGGGTCCTAACAACCTGCTGGTGCGCTGAAGTTCAGTGCTGTGAAAAGCAGTGCAAATACAGCTTACAGCAAGTCCTGGAGATGGCTAGCCAGGCTAAGGCTTTGTCCCTCCTCATTTTGTTTTAAGTTAGTGCCATCTTCTGAGAATTTCATTAGCTCTGTTACTGCTTTCAGCTTTTTTTTTACTTAGTGTGCTCATTATTATTTACAATTTGTCAGTTACATTTTAGAATTTGCATTTAGAATGATATTTTAAAATATAATAATAAACTTTGTTTTCCCAAGAGTTCTAAAGGTCAACTCTGTCAAATTCTATGATTTTGCAGGTCAGGATGATCCCTGAATCTGCTTCTAAAAGCAAGGACATCTGTAATGGCATATTTAAATCTCAGTTCACATGTTCTCCTATCACTAAGAATCAGCAGAGTCAAATTGTTTGAGGGCAATTGTGGACAAAATCTTGGTTTAGCTCATCTTGCTCAAAAGCCTTGTAATCCATCTTTTCAACAACACTTGGTCTTTATAGGAATTGTATTAAGAGTATAGAAATTTGGCAGAAATTAAGCCCCCTTGCTTTCCAGCTAGCCCTGAAATTGGAGGGGCTGGGTGTGGCTAAGCTTAATTTCTGATTAGAACCAATTTGACACTGTAAGTCCAGTTCTGTTCATTAAGATCCCAGATGCACTAATAGTTTGGTTTACACTCCACGTCTGGTCTCATTCGCAATCACAGATTCACAAATTGTGCGGTGTGCCTATTCAGCACTGTAAACGTGGTCAGGTTCGATAGGAACTATCACAAACACAGATTTACAAATAGTGCCTTTTATTGGAGCAACATGTTAAAGATTCTTCCTAGGCTGCTGGTGATCAATTCACTAGACCTGCAAAATACTACCATGTAGCACTACATACGAGTCTTCTCAGGTATGCTCCAATGCAATCAGAGGTGCAAAATCTTTCCAAAAATGCACCCCTGGCTTTGGGGAAGAGAGAGGAGCAAGCCCATTGACTTGTCTGCAAGGTGGGGGATTTCAAATGCCAGTTTCCACTTTGGAGGAGAAGTGGAGGTAGTGAAATACTTTGTTACTGCTGTCATAAATGGGGGAGGGGGGCAGCCACTTCATGCGTAAATGGACAAAGAGAGACAGTACAGAGACTGTGGGTCTTGTTCAAGGCCAGCACAGAACTGTGACACCTTGGTAGCACACCCTCTTCCACTTGGCCAATTGATAAGGGTCATCCATACCTCGTAAGATAACTTATCTCCCTATCAGCAGAGCATCATGTCCACGACAATTCCTTCACCACTGTCTCATGGAAATCCCTTCACCGTATCAGTTATGGCATAGCTCATGGCTGTAGGCCTCATTCCTACAACAGTTATCCAGAAAAGTAAAAATATCTGCAGCAAACTTTGAGAGGAGGCAAAACATCTGCTTTGTCCAGCCTGTCGTTCTGCAAATCAAGGGATGCACAAGAGGATTAGAAAAATGCTTCTTTTCTCTTGAACAGTGCCAAGGGAGGAAAAACATCTGGGACTAGAGACCAAAGAGGGCATGCAAAGGTTAATCTAGATATGACAGAGTGGTTCTTGTGCTCTAGATATTAAATGTCAAACTGGAGACTTTTCCATTCAAGAGCTCAGAGATATTTCTGAGCAGTCTAGGTCACCGTTCTGACATGTCACAGGACGCCAGTTATTTGGCAAGATTTGATTAAAAGTCATGATTTTGGGAAGGAACAGAGCTTAGGGAAGAAAGAAAGCACTATTCTGTGGAGGGAAATTGCTATTTCTAAGGACTCTTCTACTCCATGTAGTCTTCAACATCAATGAGAGTTTATATGCATGTGCCAATGGCCGACTAGACTTAAATCCAGTTATTAAGAGTAAAAGCTTAGAGGTATCAGTATCACAGAGATACTGAGTCAGTAACAGTTGTGACCTTCTAGCACCCATGATACTGCTTTCAGTGCATACTGTAACAGGGGCTTTTTCTTTCTTTCCTGGGTGGACTGTGCAGCCACAGCAGAGGACATCTGGCTGCTGTCTTAAGAAAAGTCAGAAGGAGTTTCTTCCGAACTGGCAGTTCTGGTGGGATGTCTGACTGGATGCCTGGCTGCCTCTTGTGCCTCTGGCACCGTCTCTCTCAGTGCTCAGTCTGGGCTGCTGTCATGGTGGTTGTGTGCTCTGTTTTTGTCTCTTGCAGGAGGAGGAATGCTGGGCACTGCTGCTTAAGCCTTGTGCTGGGAAGGTATTTCTGGTGACGAGTCATGCAGGATGGAGCAGATGGAGCCATGAAGACAATGCGTTTCCAGTGTGACTGGGAGAGAAGCCTGGAGCACTGGGGTGGGCAGTGAAAATGAAGGGGAGGATGGAGCAGAATGCAAAGCCACCAGCTTTGTCAGAGCCCAGCAGTGGTAGACACTGCTGTGTTATGGGGGATGTACAAGGTGTCCAGTGTGTCTTCAGAGCAAGGGGTGGGAGGTGACACACAGAAACGCTTGGGAATGTAAAATTTAAAAAGCAAGTCTGATCGTTGTGTAGTTTAATAATAACAACATGTGCTTCATGAAGCTGAAACATGGCTGGAGCATAAGAAGGCTTGTGGAGGTTGGGGATGGCTTCTGGCTGAACAGAGACTGGAGAGGGACTGGTGGGAGTGCTGGTGGGGAACACAGTGGATGCAGATGTACTGGCACTCAGCAGACACACACTGGCCCTACTGGCATGGTGACTCCCCCTGCCTCTGATGGCCTTAGTGTATTTTGAACTTGTTATTAAAGGCTATATCCCTGACACTCAGCAGTTCTGAGAGGGTGTGGGGAGGTTGGAATGCTTCAGTGCTACACTGAAGGCTTTGCCTTTTGCAGGGGTAGTTAATTTTGCTTTTAGCTCTAATAATAATCAAAGACTTGGGACCCCAATGAAACTGTGGGTTTCCACTGACATATTTAATTATCTGTTTGATTCATTTACTTCTCACATCCATTTCTTTTGCTTTTTTCAAGAAGGCATCTTAAGCAAGGACCAGGACGGAAAATATATTTCTCTAAGGGTGAAGATGGCTCTTTCCATGCAGAGGAATTTATAAGCTGCATTCAACTATTTTTTGATTAATAGATAGTGTTGCTGTAGTGTTAGCACTTAAGGCAGAAGTCAAGTCTCTGTTATTTTTCCGTCTTAGAGGTGAAAACAGAGTGCATTGGTTTGCAGCATGTGGTGGTTTTTGGGGGTTTTTTTAGTAGCTGCAGCAAATAATTGTGACCCCTGATTATGGGAGTGATTTAAAACTGCTCTTTGCTATGTTAACTTGAAGTTGTGAACTACAAAGGTTTGCAGTGAATAGCTTATGAATAGAAAAGGGACTCTGTTGGAACTCGCTATTATGTTTGAAGTTGGTAGAAACTAGAGATTGAAAAGACACACTGGTTCACTGAATTAATTCATTGCACATGCAAGACAGAAACTCCTGGCACACTGATATCCTTCCTATGTTTCTCAGGAAAAAGAAAACATGTTGAGATGTTTCTGGACAAAATGCTTTGACACAATGCAATCCATTAGGATGTCTACATTTTGACCCAGTCTGCCATCTAGTTAATTTTTGCATTAAATTTTCAATGTCAGTTGCAGAATGACTAAAAAATTAAAGCTTCATGTAGAAAGATGATTTATTATGTATTTCTCTTTCTTGCAGTGAAAGGAAATGCTATTCTGTAGCTGTTTCTGTTCTGGCTTTCTCTGAAAAATTGTCAGCTCAGTCTAAATGTAGATGTTGTGAAAACAGACACGAAACACAAAACTGATAATATTGGTGTGGGGTTTTTTCTTTTTTTTTTTTTTTTTTTTTTTTGTTGTTTTTATGGGTTTTTCGGGTTTTTTCGGTTTGATTTTTTTAAAATATAAGTCAGAAAAACATTTTTGAACTACTGGCAACCCACGACTTTTGAAATCCAGTAGTGATACAGCAAAAGCTTGTAAGCAGTAAGGAAAAAAATATTGGTGATATTTGGTGATTATGCCAAGTGAAAAGAAAAAAGTAAACAAAGGCTGTAAAGAGTGATGAGCAAATTCCATGTGAAGAAATTTCACTTGTCTAATAATTGAACTTAATTTAATTTAACTAGACATGTAGGCCAAGAAGCCTTTCCCTTGTTTCTTTTTTTTTTAAAATGGACTTTCATAGGAAGTTGATAGAGTTCCTCAAAGGAATAGACTTGCTAGCTTCAATTTGTGTATGGTACAGCCTACTTTTGTCTTTATCTTATGAAATTTGGTCTATTTTGTCATGACTGCTTTCTTTGTTAAAAGGTAAAATGCACATTGGGCAAGTGTTCTATGGCAATTTGCATAAAAAGTGATGACAAAGAGCAATTAATTCCTCATTATTATGCAGTGAAATGCTACTTTGCTCCTAAGTGACTGTAGAGGAAGGCTTTTTCCCTGCGTGTAAATCTGTTGCGGCATTGTTCTAAAAATAGTACTTAAGAGCCCTCTGCACTCTTTATAAATCAGGGTCTTTGACACTCCAGTCGCTTCTCCACAGAGAGATTTTTCTCACACATGCTGAACACTACAAGTATCGTCCCAAATATTCATCACAATAATAAGCATCAGAATTTTGTTAGATAAGGCAAGATAGAGTAATTTAGTATTTTGTCAAATTAGATCTCTATCCTTTTTATCTGGAGATCAGTATTTAAAGTACACTCAGATCACACACAAATAGAAACATATTCCTACCACACACAGCTAGTCTGTACAGAACAAAGAGTCAAGATATCGTTTTCTATGAAGGCTTGATTCTGAGTACAGATTTCATTACCAGCTCACCATAGGATAATGAAATTCCTTCGGGGCAAAGATGAGGTACATCAAAGAGGCAGCATGGAGAGGCAGACTTTGTTAGTGCATGCTCTGTCACCTGCATTACTGGTCCTTGCCTGCCTTTAATTTGTAAGGAAATGCTAGTAATTCAAACCCTTTTATTGGACTGACTTATATTTATATATATACATGCATTAATGTATGCATGTACACACACACAGAGAAATATATATTTTTAACATACAAAACCTTCTGTAAGTAGTTTGACTTCGCAGCTGAAATGGAATACAGAAAATAATTAATTTCTTGCAAGCAAAAATTGCCCATGCAGGTCCTAAAAGCATCTTTGTATTTACTAAATAAATGCTGTCTGCACCATGTAGATAAATAACCCTTCCTGCAACTTTGCCTTTTTATTTCTGTAGCAATTCAGAGTGACTTTAGTGCCTATGGAAATGAGAGGACAATGTTCGGCAAGACCAGGAGCTGCTGAAGACATGAATCACTAAAGCTTTCCCACAAAGCTTTGCCAATATGGGAACAAAAGGGCTGCCCTACAGAAACACATCACGGGTCTATCTAGTCCAGCATCCCGCCTCTGGCAGCGGCCAGTAACTGATGCTTCAGAGCAAATCAAAACCACAGCAAGCACCTACCTAATTATGAGATGCGATGCGTAGAGGAAAAAAAAAAGGTTGATCCTGACTCACAAGAGAGCAGTTTATGCCCTGAAGCATGAGGTTTGATTTCCCTTGTATCCGTTTGCTTAACTCACACAGTTGCAAATACTATTTATGCTTAAAAGAGTTTCTAATCCTCTCTTGGATTCTAATCAACAATCTGCCTCAATAACCCGAGAGTTACCAGGAAGTTCTCGGGGCTGAGCACACTCTGCGTGGAAGCTTTGTGCTCTGCTAGTTTAGGGAAAGTTTTCAAGCCTTGGCCTAACACCCACTGCCCCGAGGATCAGACCTAATTGTCTAGATGAAAAATACCCAAGCTACCACTCCCTTCCCCTTGAGCCCTGCCTAACTGAAGCAGTTAATTCTTTCCCAGCCCCCACTTGCAAAACGATTGCTTTGGAGAGATTTCTTCTGCTGGCACTGGGCAGTGGCTCCTGCTTTCTACCCTTCTAGGAGGTTTGGACAGGTTCCTCTCTGTTTCTCACCTCTGTATACGAGAGGTCTGCCAGCAGTCAGAGGATGCTGCCTGGCCACGCTGCCTCCCTCCTCCTGTTCAAAGGAGAGGGCAGTGGCAGGCAGAGGAACAGGGCATAGGGAAGGCTCACAGAGGGCTGCAGTGGTGCCAGTTCCTTTCTGCCCTTTCAGTATTTCCTCATGAAATAGCAGGAGTTCTGCTTGGGCTGCTCTGTGAAAACATGAGATGCCTGTGAGACTCCCTCTCCTTCCCAGCTTAGTCCAGATTTTCTTCTCTCCTGGGCAAGAATGCAAGCAACGCTTTCAAATCATCCTTTGATGACCTTGCATGACCTTGAGCATCATTGCAGTGTGATCCTGGCTCCAATACAGCAGAGTGATAATCCTCTCTGCACTCTCTCCGTTGCATGTGGTTTTCCTCTATGTATATCACAAAATGGTTATTTAAATCTGGCACATGGACCTTAACAGCAATACCAGAAGGTAAAGAAGATCAAAAAAAGGCTTAGCTACTCCCTATGGGGCCTAAGTGCTCAAGCCTAAAGCTGTGACCCTGAGCTCCTGAACAGAGACTTGCCTTCTAAACAAAAGTTGCCCAAACTTTTCCAAGTCCCAAAGTTTTGCCTTCACAAGCTGAGGCTGTCATTGCTACACAGGTGAAGACAAGCCTCAGTTTTGAGGTGGCCAGCAGACTGGTGCCTAAGGGTGTGCTTCTGAGACAGCTCCAAGCAGCTCTCAGGGCACTGCTGCCATGGCATCCTCACCTCTGGCTGTGTTTTCCCATCTCTCACGCGCTACTTGCCCCTAAGGCAGGCACTGGTGTTGTGGTACATCAGTTTGGGACCTCAAGTGGCTGCACATTTCTTTGCAGGATTAGTTTTCCGCCAGCTTAACTTCCTGAGCCAGCTGCCCAGGAGATCAGGATATGTCCAAAGGAAGGAGTGGGAATGGGAGGCTGGGTAGAGGGCAGAGCACCCCACACTGATGTGGATCCACTGCCTCGAGAGCCCAGCAGAGAGGCACGCCTGGCTCAGCCTGGCACCTCACGAGAGGGTGATCTGCCTGCTTGACGCCCCCAGCGTGGAGGGTCCCCAGCGCCTGCCCAAGGGCACAGCTGGCAGCACCCCTGTGTTTGAGCTGGGGCAGTGCTGTAAGTCCAAGAAGAGAGGCTGGCTGGTACAGTGGGGAAGGGAGGAGGGGAGGGGACCTGGGGGTCAAATAGCAGGCTCAGACAGTGAAGAAAAAGTAATGAGTCCGCTGGCTTATTGCAGGGTTAGAATGGGGAATTCTTGAACCTTGTGTGCCCCTTCCTTGTGTGGCAGAGACACTGGGCAAGCTGGGAGTGTAGGGAGGGCTGGGAGCAAGCTGCCTGCATGAGCAGGGAGAGTGGGCATGTGTGTTTTGCTGGCTAATGTCCATTTCCCTTCATGCTTTCTCCATATCTAAAGTCAGCCATGCTTCTGTTTCCATCAGCTTTCCCGGGATCTCTTCAGCTGCTGCTTCAGCTATGGGAAACAACAGGACAAAATCCAAATCCGAGCCCTTGCTCAGCAACAATCTCCACATGGAGGAAACAGCCTGCCAAATACAGAGGTCTGAAACTGCCTGCAGTGTGTCGGTCTGTTTACCTAGCATGGCTCATGCTCTTATTTGCTTAAGTGTCATTACCTGCATCCTGGGAGAGGTGGGAGGAATGCCTTCTGCAACGCATACTGAATTCTTCTGAAACCGTGATGTGAAGAGAATGCCATTTCATGTCAAGAAACTGTTATTTCACCTATGAGCATGTTATTTTGTATTCCTCAGACTACATTTTACATGCCTGGGGTGTATACATGTGATCCACTGAAATCACTCGCCATCTTCCATAATTTATGCTGCTCTTCAGTCTTAGCAGCGTGCATAAACTTCAGTGACACTCTGTCATTCCTCTCTAAATCATTTTGAAAAATCATTTGAGGAACAGCACCAGATCCATGCTGTTCCGTGTTTCTCCTGCTTCACTTTCCAGACCAGGTTCTGAGGTGGCGGGATGACACAGCAGGAGAAAAATCACAGCCAGCAAGGTGTGAACTATTGCCCCAAAAGTAAGAAATTGGAATGTATAATGTGGTAGCATGAGCCTTGTCATAGCTATTCAGCCTAGCAATGTCATCCCAGGGGTGGTGGAGGCAAGGAGAATCCAGCTGAAGACAAATGTTCCCCTTTTTCTTCAGGCAATCTCTTCATAAAACCTCACAATGAGCAAATAAACATAATGGAATAGGGAAGATGTGAGGGGTAACCTTTAAGACACTAGGGGTTTAGCATTTACTATTGTCAGGCAGGACTGTACCAAGATTATTTGTTTCCTATTGCTTAATCCATTTATAACGCAGTGTACTAATCCGCAGTTTGTCATTTGACCCACTGCTCTGCTATGTGGAGCTCTGTCAAAGGATTTTGAGAACCTGCTGACACTTTCTGCTTCCTTAATTCAACAGGACTCTTTTGCAGGCTTGAGGGAGAGAGCTGCAGCCCTGCTGGCCTGATCCTGCACCCCAAACTAACAATGCCTGTGGTTGCACACAGTGAGCATCCTCAGTGTTGGGGTTGACCCTGCCTACGTTCCTTTCTGTCTCATATCTGGGAAGAGAGAAATTCTTTAGTCTTGGAAAACACCCTTGTTTTTCCACATTGCCGGCTCTTGCCAGCCTCTCTGTTCTGAAGTTTAGCTTCTGAACACTTGTGAATTCTTTTAACTTCACCAGCTTAGGTTTTCTTAACTTTCTCCAGTACCTCTTCTTCAGAAATGTTTATCTTCATAATAGCACAATCATAATATCAATAAATTTCAAAATCCCCCACTACAGTGAGAACAAATGTAAATAATAAATTCAGCTTCTTGAAAATGTCTTAATCCTTGTTAATTGCGTCCTTAATTCCAGAATGACCTGGAGGGCTTACAGAGACACACATGCAGCTTTATTTATGTTTAGTCTATTTGAATAATTATGCATTGTTTATCTTATTATCTTTGGCTGTTTGCTCCCTCTCCTCCCTCTGAATTACTATCTATTTACAGTTTACTTGTGCTGAGCTGGTTTGGTCAGAATTTCTAACATGTCTATGTGAAAGCTCCCCCAGTGTTGTCCTGGAGGCAATGTCTCTGAAGTTCACAGCACCACACTTCTACTACAGCAGCTCCTGCCTTGAAGGAGCCTTTAAGGCTCTGAAATGTTTTATAAAGGTTTGTTTGCCTCAGTTCAGTGTGATAAAGAAGTATGATATGATATTTCAGTGAGGCATTTTGGTTTTTTAATATTATTATCATTAACAATGATATTAGCCAGAAGAGCAACTTTAACTTAAGGTTGTCAGATATTTTCCTCCTGTCAGCTGTCTATAAGTCCCTCATTTTAACCATTGCAGGTGGTTTCTTCTAGGCTCTGTGTCAATCTCATCTATTAAAACTGTCTTTTTTTGAGGAGTGGGAATTTTTGGAAACAAGGTGGGCTGGGAGGTGAGGGAGGAGGGGAGAGTGGAGCTGAATGAGGAGCTGGTTGGAAACACTGAGACCACCTGACCCAAGGACCAGGGCTGAAACACAGCACCAGCACCACCCACCTCCCTTGGCTGCCTGGCGGGTGCTTTGCAGCACTGCCCTCTTGGAGCTTGTGATTTGTGCAAATGAGGCCCAGGATGACACTGCAAACTTAATTTATGTGTCTGATGTAAACTAGCAGTGAGGCAAACCCATGAAGATGGACAGCTAGTTCACTACCTTAGCCAGCCTCTGATTCCGAGTAATTTCCATTTTTACTCATCACTGAGAAGGTCATGAGAGAAAAACTTTTGACTAAGTAATCTTTGCCTTCTTTTACAGCTTTGGTACAAACTGGATTAATTAAAAAGGAGAGGAAAATAATCTCCTCCTTTCTCTTGTCATGAGAACCAACATGTGCTGTGTAAAGTAGAGAGTGAAAAGAAGCAAGTGCTCTAAGTAGAGGATTATTTTATGTATTTCATGGGAAAAAGTTGTTCAGCTCTTTTCAAAGCAAACTATGCCTACAGTACTTTAAAGGGAGGTAGGAGGAAATGATAATAATTATATCTGAACTGCCTTAGGGCTAAATTCTGCAGATGAGTATGGGTGTGACTGGGCAAAATGTTGTCTTGATGCCAACCTGAAGGAAAAATGAACCTATCGAGCCCAGATTCAGTTGCAAAAAGTGTTATATGTGTTATTGTCTATTCATACAAGTATATTTGATTTTTTTTTTAATCTGAATGTGCAAATTAGTCTATTCTTTATTAGTGTCTGTAGGAGCATATTCTTATGCAAAAATATGACAATTTAATTTCAGTATTTCAGTCTTAAAGATCCTGAATAGCCAATGTAAATATTAGTGGAGAAAATAAAATTTAAAAAAAAAATTAATATCAATTTGAGTCTTTGTGGATTTTGCTCAAAAGTAGATGGGAAAGTGAGTAAAGACCAAGGAATGGAAAGACCCATAAGCTTATCTTTATCTGTGGAGTTAGTGATACCTGTGGGGCAGATGGGATTATGTTATTGATCAAGGCCAATAGCCATGGTCATAAAGAAAATAAGAAAAATATTAAAGGGAGATGATGATAGGGCAGCTTTAATAAGTGGGACATTATAGACAAATCAAGGAAGCACTAAAGGATAAAAGAGCCCTGTCCTACGTGGTGGAAAAGAGAGCTCTGCTAAAAAGGGTCCAATCCCATGTGATGGAAAAGAGAGCTCTGCTGCAGCTCTTAAATGCAGTAGCCCTGGTGTTAATGAAAAGCATTTTTTTTTCAAAATCCAGAAATGTATGGGTTAAAAATTCTTTCTCAACTGACAAGAGCTCAGCTAAACAGATCAAAAAGAGAAGGAAAACCAAAACACAAGCTCAGAAGTTGCCTTTGCCTTGTACCGGGAGTCAGAAAGTGTCAAAAGATGTGTCATATCTTAAAAGGCTAAATGAAAAGTTATAGTTCCTCAGTACATGAAGAAAGAGAAGCTTTATTGAAATAGTTTCTTTGTCGCATCCTATAAAAATATTATGAGGACAGCATGTATAAAAAAGAAAAACAGAGGTTACTGGAAATTCATGTAAAGACGAGTTTCTCTGTTTTATAGCATAACAAGAGAAAGCCATCACTCCCAATACAGGTGTTTCTAATTATATGGGGGTTTGGGGTTTTTAAAAGTTTCTGGACTTTTCTGCTAAAAACCTATGGCACTTCCTGAAAACTGACTGTTGCAGCTGTTACCAGAGTAACTGGAAAACCCATTGATCTTTCCAAACTCTGATTAACAAACAAGAATATTCATATTCTCCAGAAATGTGTTCTTTTAAGTGAAAGGATGAGGCTTTTGCTGGTGGATTTTGACATAGCATCCACAAGTAGTGCCATACCAGGGGCTGTTCCTTCAGCAGTGCTGTGCAAAGCACCTTCCCCTGCCACAGGATGTGGATGCTCATCCACACTGGGGCTGCCACTGCTAATTCTCGACCAGTTTTCTGTTGAGCCACACCTTGAAATAGGCTGGAGAAAACAGGTTGTCTCTGCACATAGTGCAGTTTCAGTAGTTCCAACACTTTGTCTTTCAGTCCCACCCACTGAGGTGACCCCTCCTGCCAGGTCTGGATGAAAGTAGTTGACAGAGTTGGCCTGTACATCATTTCTGTAAATCTTCAAGGCAATTTTGGATGCCACTTGAGGCCTAAGTTGCTGAAGAACCCTGGTATTCACCCTGAAAATCATGGTGAGGTGTAAACTAAGTAAAGCAAGGGAATACTTGGGTGGGTTTCTGAGCCTGCTTAGGGCTGCACTAATGATGGTGAGGAGAATGGCCTTTGCCACTGTGCCTGGTGTGACAGATTCTCCCCTGCCAGCAGCCTCCACAGCCGTGTGGCACAGTCAGAGCTGGGTGGATGAGAAGATTTACAGTGTTTCTTTCTTAGAAAGAGCCCAAGATTGCTACTAGAAGGACAGGTGGAATTTGTAAGCTGCAGCAGCCTAAGTTCAGATTGAATGCAAACACAGTGAGGATTTTGGGGAGTTAAAACATGGGCATCCTCAAGAATCCCATCTCAGATACAGAATAGACCCTTTTCCTGACCTATAACCATCTTGAAAATTAAACAGGGAAAAATTCCACCTTCAATTCAGTAAGTTCTGCTTTCAAACTTTTCATGGCTTTTTGCATGCTTACTCACAGATACCGGCATAAATCAGTTGTTAGGTCACTTCTGAAATGAGAATGATTTGTATCAGCCGTGCACTGGAGAAATGGCTTTGCAGCCCACTGGATACCCTGTCCCACTGACTCCACCAGGAGTTATATGACTGTAGCTGGGACTGTTGCTGGCTCCAGGGACCTTGATGAACACCATCCATTTCCCCATCGACTACTACGCTTTTTGCAGCGAGACTAGAAAACAGCATAGGCACCTGTAAAGATGTATCCAAAAGGCTGTGTTTCTCCTCTTTTTCTAACTGCTGCAAGCTCTCCTTCCCATCTTCTTCCCAGCCAAGGAAATACTGTTACAGTGCATGACTGAAATCAGGTATTTCTGACATTTTTAAGCTGCTGATATGTACTCTGGGAGGAATTGCTACATGTCCTTCTCCCAACTGAAAACCAAGTAAAAGCAAACCTTACCCATAACACTGATTAATAACTAGCTATGATTTCTGTTAACAAAGCTTTTTTACACACACAGTGGAGAAGCAGCAGACTGTGTGTTGTTGGCAATATATTGTCTTCTCACTATTGTTAGAGTGGCATTTCATCACCTCATTTTATTTGTTCCATCTGTTTCATACTGACTTTGCTATAATGCTACTTTGAGAATACTGTGATCGTTTGTTTGTACTGATATCAGAAATAAATATAAAATGTTTTTGAAAGCACCATAAGGGTAGAGAGTTTGATGGGATTATGGTAAAAGCAAGCAAGCTGTGAACAGAGACACACTCTGCTGCAAGAATCCCTGGAAGAAATGAGTTAGAGGTTATTAAGGGAGAAAGGAGAAGAAAGATGTTCTTGTGACTAGGGCACTGGACTGATATTAAAGAGGTCTGGTCTTTGTTCCTGGATACATTATTGGATTCCTTTGCGACCTGTGACAAGTCACTTAGTCTCTCATTGCCTCAGTTCTTTACCACTAAAATGGAAGTAAATAAAATTTCTTTACCTCACCAATCTATTTCAGAGACAAATCCATTCAAAAGTTATGAAATGCTCAGCTGTTAAAGTGATAAGCACAGGGGAAAATGAGTAAATCAATGAATTCTAACTCTGCTTGTGATGAGTTTAGTGAGACATTTCTCTGGCTAGTGAACCTGCTATGAAGACAAACACTGGCTTTTTCCTAGTCAGAGAAATCTTAATGACCAGTTTTATGTGAAGTCATAACAAGGTCTGAGATATTTTTAATGATAATGTATCAATAAAGGGAGAAAAAGATGAAACCCCTTTTTTTCTTATTACATCAAGGAAGAAAAGACCCAAGAGAGGGAATGATAGATGTCCTAACTGTATAAAATGAAAGCTTGAATAGAGAAATTGTACAACTTTTCTATCACTGGGAAACTTTTAAAGATTAAAACATACATGAGCTTGACTTTTCACTGCCAGGTACCTTGCACAGTCAATTACACCCACTAATGGTATGAATAAAGTGCTTCACATATAGCTGGTTGCATTTTATATTCCCCTTGCACCATTAATGACCACACAAGGCTGTAGGCATGGAGAATCCCTTTCCCATAGATTTCCAGCATATCACAATCTGAGGATGTTGCTTTATTCTTCAGTACCATGTTTGTCACCAAAGGTAGAGAGATATGAGGTAAATTCTATCTGTGAATCACACCCAGAAAGCTTCCTAATCCGAGATAACTACTACCTGATGCTGTATGTGTTTGGAAGTGATAAGGAAATCTTTTCAATTTCCTATTATCTTTGATTAGATATGGGTTTCAGTCTTGATTTAGTGTTAGGCACCTACTGTGAGGAACAAAGGAGGTGTCACAGATAACAGAGAGGTAATTGTTTTTAAAAGTGAGATCCCTAAGAGAATAAAAAGCAGGTTGTTGAATTTCTTCTCATTTTATTGATTATCCTTTCACTATGATTATCCAGCTGTGGAAACATATGCTTTCAAAGGAGATAATCTTATCTTTGAGATGACTAACATGCATCTAAATTTTCCGTTGTTACATACCACTGATGTCTTTAAACTAGATCCTTCTCCTGAATGTGTCCAACACCAATGACACTGACTGGTTTTCCTTTAGGATGAGGACAAGCAATTTTCTTTGAATCACTGTGTTCTTCCTTCATGGCTCACGTGTTTGAAAATTATTTGCAGGCAGATGCTGACAATTTCCTGAAGAAACTTCATGGTTCATTACCTCTCTTTATGATAGCAGCAAAATAAATTGCTGTAAAGTCAGTTAATGTGATAGAAAATGTTCACATTTCCAATAATAATAATAATAAAATCTCAATCCTGCTTTCTAAACTCTTCCAAAATACTTTTCAAATCACCTCCCCTTCTGCTTTTGCACACAGATACTGAGTATTACTTTGTGCTAAGTAGAACAAAGGTTGTCTCGGCGATGCAAATACTGCTGGTTTATGATGCTGCTTAAACAGATTCTTCAGGAAAAACAACGTGCATAATTTAGTGCGGCTGCTGGATGAGCAGAGGAGGAACAAGGACTGGGGCTTGTTGCTTCTGCTATGTGCTGCTTGCTAAGTCCCTAACATGAACTGGAATTACAGCAGGCAATAGAATATTGGTTAAATACACGCTCACATTTTCCCTAGAGAGGGATGGATGTAATATAATAAGCATATAACTACTGTGTGTATTCTGGTGATCATAAAATGAGTACTGGCGGTACAGTAAGTAAGAACGAACAGACAATCAGGCTTTTCCAAATTCCAGTGTCTTTGCTATACTTGATATTAGCACTATTTGGAAGTAGCTGTGTGTGTTTCTATTTTCCTGAATGGTCTGGTGGCAGGGTTTTCAAAGAGGCTTTAACTGAGCTGACTCTCATGTTAAGAGGGAAATAATATTGGGGTGCTTTGGTGTTTGCTCCTGCCAGTCAGGAGGGGGATTTTCTCCAGGGCTAAGCTTGGATTCAGGACTGTGTTGGCACAGCCTTTGTGTATTATCACGGCTCATGACTCTCAAAAGTGGAAAATGCAAGAAAGTGGATAAAAATATTTGCTGCAAATGAGGGCGGGGGAGCATTAACTAAAGTGGATTCTCTTGATCAGCACAGAAGATGCTGCCCAAACAAAAGGACAGAAATGGTGTAGCCAAATGTGACCTGACCCAATAAAAGAAAATTATTTTGAAAAATCAGTGCTAAAGAGGTTGCATGGGAGTCAAACAGATGTTATCCCTCTATTCTGAATGATAAAGCGACAGATCCTGTAAGTGACAGTGGCTGCACCCAGGTCGGGCAGGTAGTTATGACCTCTGCAAGGTGTGTGTGTGTGGACAAAGCACATAGGGAGCAAATCATAACCTCATAGTGAGCAAATCATTCTAAAGAGGAGATTTGCATCCTAAAAACATGCCCTAAGACAGAAGACAAATCTTCTAAAGCCTGTATTTACCACATGTAGCACGTGTTTGACTCCGGGTGATGTGATCTCACTTATGGTTGAGGCTAATAGCACAGCTCAGACTCCAGGGGTACACGGACATGAGCAGTGTTTCAAAGTGTGGATTGCTGGATGGGCTGACCATTTCAGATGGGAGAAAGAAATAGGGTTTCTGGGGATTGGATGAAGCCAGGGCTTGTGTCCTGTTTCTTATTTTTTCCATTAAGCATGATGGGTACATAAAGGAATAGAATCAAAATGCAGACCGGTAAGTTCATCACTGAGATGAAAGAAGACACTCAGCATGAAGGCACAAAGGCACAAGAAAGAAAGACAGGGAAGTAAAAGAGGAAGCAAAAGGCAAAACTTCAGTAGAAAAATCCAAAGCATCGGAATGGCTGATTTCAGCTTCAGAGAGTCGCCCTGAGCATACATTAAACTGGGTTCAGCTGCTGTATGTACCATCAAATATTTCATATTAATAATTAACAAGTCACTGGCTGTCAGAGCAAGATTCAAATGGATGGAAGGGGAGTTTGGGTCACCTTCCCTAGGACTGAGAGTTTTAATGAAGGGATAGCTTTACTGCACTGTTGAGGAATGATGAAATACTAGGCAGAAGGATTAAGGGATATACATCTTGAAGGATCCTTCCATGCTCGCTCCCCCATAGGACAGTATTTAATTTTCTCTTTTTATTCTTCTCCTTGATACACTGCCAGTGTGTACACATAAAGGGCTTGGTCTCGCCTGCCAAAGTGTGATGTACCCCAATGTACATGTCTGGAAAATCAGCTTACATATATGCAAAGTCAACAGCAAAGGCACTGTGTATCAGGAACATAACTGCATGCAATGACTGTTATAAATCAGAGTGCTTGGTGTGTCTTTGCTGGACACGTTCTCATTTATCAAGGTGGTTTTTAAACCTGTGTCTAATTCCCATGTGTGAGAAATGGGAATTCACCGAAATCTCTTGCAATGCCTTGTTCTGGCTTTAGATTTTCTCCCCAGCACCCCTGTTCACCTTCAAACCTACTTGAACACAAACATAAATGATAGACTACGAGGCACTGGGTTTATTGCCTTCCCATCGATCACCGACGGGCAGTTACAACTCATGCCATCACACGAACAGCTCGAAATGGCACAGTCAAACCCCAGGCTTCCCTTGTTCCTCTCATGAAGGGGAGAACAAGTCCAAAGAGACACCAAAAGCCCTTTGCAGCCTTGGCCACAGGACCCAAAGTGGTCACTGCTTCAGAGAATTGCTCCAAGGGAAGCAGCAAGCAGGACTTAAGAGAAAAAAACTGAAGAAAAAAGAGTTTATTTATAATCAACTGGAAATGTTTATGAAGTCAGGCTGCCATTTGCTTCTCTGGCTTGGGGTGAAAAATGAGAATAAAAGCTGTGCAGAATTACCTTTCTTCTAGTCTTACAGAAGGACAGACAGACACAATGACAAACTCTGAAAGCCCAGAAAAAAAAGTGGCACATTTCAAAGAGCTAATTACAATTTCTTTCCCTTAGAGATTAATCCACTGACTGTAATTAAGCTCCCTCTATTTTTGAGATCTTGGCAAGATCTAAGAAAAGCGTGAGCAAACGAGAGAGTGCCCTTGCTAGCCAAGCATATTTTTTTACTAAGCTCTATCAGCCCTAATTAATAGACCTTTGTGTAAGACCAATGAGAAATCAGATTTCCAATAGAGCTGGATCAAATAGCCTTGGCTACCTCTGCATACACAGTTTGTTGGGAGCCTGGCCACAGCCAGGATTTACACATTCAGAGGATGAAAAGGAGGGATAGGGGGGAGGCAGGATGAACGAGCTCCCCCTGCCCCTACTCCTTCTTCTCCTTTGCTGCTGCTTTGTTCCGTTTGTAATCTTACCAGATGGCTAAGGCAGCCTAGAGAAGAGATTGCCTGAAACAGGCAGGTGATGGGGCCAGCAGCAGGGACTCCGCCAGCGATTGAAGAAACTGATACAGCTCTCTAACCCTTGTTGCTGACAAAAACCTTTGTTATTCGTTTGCTCACAGCTATGTTGCATTTTGTGCCTTTCTGAGGGACAAGAAGGATGCCAGAAGCCAGATCCTCAGCTGGCTCAGGCGGGGTAGCATCACTAACATCCCCAGAGCATGGCTGATCTGTGCTAGCTGCAGCTTTAGCCCTTAATTGCTGCACAGCCCAGCTCTACTCGTCTCCTTGTGGCCTCTCCTGTAAGTATGCAGGCATGCTCCTCTCAGAGCAGGGAGGACCTAGCCCTTTCCGACAGCTGCACCTGGCAGACAACATGTTTTTCTTTCCACCCACACCAGGGTAATGCTATGGGCAAACAACGGTGCAACAGAAGCTGAACTGGGTCACGGAGAGCACTCAGAGATCCCCAGAAATCTCTAGAGACAATATTGACTGTGCCAACACCACCCTCAAGAGCAGACTCGACTGTTTTCCACGCTGGGAGTCTGTAAGCACAGTGTCTGCCTGGGCTCAGGGTGTGCTCTCGACAGCAGCTGCAGGGACTGTGCTTGCCTGAGCCTGCTCTGCGGGCTAGGATGCTCCCAGGTGCATCCAAACAGTCCAAGAGCAAACTGTTTGTGAGGCAGCTGTATGGACTTAAAGTGGGTGGGATGTGGGGCAAAATATGTTCACAGCCACTCTGGGGCTGGTTTTCAAAGCCACCAGGTCTCTTCATGTTCAGTGATCCTTTGTAATACAGATCAAAACCATGGCACTGCCAGGAAAGGTTGAAGCAACTCATTCTCCATTTCCATTGTAGCTCCCAGCAATTCAGTGTGAAGAATTAGCCCTTTAAGAAGGGGGGGGGGGGAAGAAAACAACACCCAACCTGTCAGGTATTTAATTCCATGCAATATATTTCCTGACCTTACTCCCATAAAAGTTAATAGTGAAAATCCAGTTGACTTCAATGGGAGCAGAATTAGGTCCTATTCCTGCACTGATTAAGCTGTAAGAGCATAACAAGGCCCACAGTGCTTTCCAGTTATTGTACAGTCAAAGACCCAGCTTTGCCAGTTCTTTGGTTTGTGGATCATAACAACATAAATTACATTTATGAGCTAAACAACACTAGAAAGCTTGTCTTTGTAGTTAAAAAACAAACTGAAAGCCACAGAACAAAAGCTGAAATGCCATAAAAATAAGGTAGGCATATTTTTCACAGCTAAGCTTATATACAGTATAAATGTCTTTTGTTTGCTTTTTTTCTTTCTGGAGAGTTAAGCACTGAATTTTAAAAAGTGAAGGAAAAATATTACTTGTCTTCTTAATCCTCATTATAATTATCTTTTAATCCCTTTCAAAACTTTTCTTTTTAATAGAACCTTAATAGTATCAGTTTCTCACTCTGTCATTACCAGACACTGCTAAGGCTTCTTGTGTATCTTGTGTATCTTTTAGAAGTGGAAGCACTTGTACACAAAATGTAGAAGTGTTTATTTGAACCAACAAGCCTTGAAAAAAGATACAGAACACAGACATCTCATATGGGAGGCTTTTCTCTGGTACTTTCTTGTACAAATGCAGTGATCGGGATGGGAAGAGCTCTTTTACCTCTACCACACCATATTTGTTTCTTACCTGTGGAGATCTTGAAGTGGGAGCTACAAGATCAACAGAGAGAAGTTAAAGGTCTTAAGAAAAAAGCTGATCATCTTACAAAAGGCCAGAAATACCAACGCTCTTCTGAAAAGTTTCCTTGATCTAGCCAGTGTTATGGCAAACCCTTCAAGCTTTGGCAATGGAGATAAGTTGCCCAGGGAACATGAGAAACAAAGAAAGAGGCTGGCAATTTGTCACTATCAGAAGCAGGAGAACCGGAACGCTGTCGTCACATCTGGAGGTATCGAGTCACCACCAGGTGCTGAATCAGACACCTGAACAAAGAGCCGGCAAGAACCAACTGGAAGAGGGGACACACAGGTGGTGGAGTGGGAAACTGAGACATGCTGCTTGTCTAAAGCCAGAGAAACCTCAGAAAAGCCCATAAGGGCCTTCCAGCAGGTCCCAGACAAGACAGAAGATGCAGAGAATCACCAGTCCTAAGGAGCTGGCAGTGCATATAGCTCTTGGAGGCACAGGTGGATCCCACAGCAGTTTTCTGCTTTCCAGAAGTGAAGGGCAACATCACAATAATAAAGGACACTCATGCCGGGCATCCCGGGTTGATATATGTGGTGTGGACCTGCACTAGTGACATTAGCTTCACCTAAGGCACTGTCCATTAAGAACATCGGGACTTTTTAGACCATTACAGATCCTAACCAGCCTCTCTGAAAGGTTATAGGCTGCACTTTCAAGCAATGAATTAAAGAGATGTTGGTGTTAGTGAACATTTATTAAAGTGCATCTAATCTTACGTGCTCTCGATCTTTCTGTATAATGTGCAGTAAAACTGCATTATCACACCCCCCTTTCTCTCGGGACACGCCGACTAGACTCCCTTGGCCAGTAGCAACATTTCCTGAGTTTCCAGAAATGACGAATGATTTCTTAATGCAGAAGTGCTGTGGCTTCACTGCAGTCACAAAAGCAGATTAAATTAGTATTGACCTTGGTGCTGCAGTAGCCATGCGGGTATCAGGAGAACATATGACAACTCCGCATACTGGTTCTCATTCTGCTTGAAGAAGATGAGATCATCACTGACCTAAAAATTGGCAGCTGTGCTTGCACCAGTGAAATCAGCCTGGTTTCATTGACCTTGTAAAGAAAGTACCAACATCTATCATGTGTATTTGGAACTTCAAAAGGGAGAGTTTTCCAAAAACTCAAGCCTCTTGCTGACATAACCGATTTGTAATACGGGAACCATTACCTCAAACTGAGGATTGTTTCATGCTGTCCTAATGGCATCCCTCAGCCTTGGTTCTGCAGTTACATGGGGAAGCTGTGCTGCTGGAAAGATTTCCAGGCTGTAAGGGTGGATGGATAGTGAAGCTAAAAGGTGTAAATAATGCCCAGTGATGGGGAGAGCTGTAGGAGTCACTTGCATAGCTTGGGACTAAATGGCTGAAGGCAATAAGAAGGTGTTTTTGTCATATTAAGAAAAAAAATTGTAGGTCAGGTAAGGCTCCACTGCTGCTTGCAGATGGTGGGTGTATGAATTTGATCTCAAAAACGCAGACATTTTCAAAGAGATTTTTGTGTTGTAGATTGGGTGGAGCAGGGGGATATATCCAGCTCAGATGAAGTTAGAGCCAGGAGCAGAAACCTCTGAAGTACAGAAAAAGGTGCATGAAGCAGCATCTGCTAAAGATCAAAATTTTAAATCAGCCTATTCAGATTATGTATAGCCAAGAGGATGAAAGGAGTGAGTCAAGGTGCTCAGAGCTTGTAAAAACTGGATATGTAGGCAGGGCATGAGCAGTATAATTTCAGGGAGTATGAGACCTCAGTCAAAATATTAAAAGAGTGAATTCAGGACTCTACAAACAATACACCAAGCTCTAGTTACATCCAAAATGGTAGCAAATGTAAGTCTGTATTGTTTCAGGTATGGTATGTCTCATCACACAAACCTCTTGCCCCTTTTTTGATAGGATTACTGGCCTGCAGATCTGCATCGATATCTGTGCTTATATCCTCATAGCCATTTGACTTCATACCGCATTATCTTCTGATTGAAAAACTTACACAGAATGAAGAGCCCTTTCTTGGAAAGTGGTGCTGAGCAGAAGGACACAGGGGTCATTGCAAATAATTACCAAACCACAAGCACTTAATGCAGTGTGGTGGGAAAAATTGGCCAATGCAACCCATAGATGTATGATAAAGCAATATGAAGTAAAAGAAGGAAAGTGATTTTGAATTAATGACAGCTATTACTACACTTTGTCCACTTCTCATTTTCATGCTTCAAGGAAGATGTGAAATACTGCAGGGAATTCAAAGGACAGCTATAGAGATGACCCAAGGGCTGGAAGGCAAGCCCCAAAGATAAAGCTTATGCAGGCTGAGAGATGACTTGATCTGTGTTTATAGATATTTACAGAGAAATGAGACCTAGGGTGGTATTTTAATGTCATATATAAAAATATAACAAGATCCAATATCTGTAAGCTGAAGTTAAATGAATTCAACCTTGAAATAGGAGCACCTTCCTATCAGTGGTGGTAAATAGGTATTGAAATAGCTTACCACAATGGTGATGTCCTAGACACTGCTTCATGTCACTAGGATGAGATAGTTGCCTTTCCGAATGATGCATCTTTATCCCACTGCTGCCACAATGTCTATGGTGCCACAACTGCTCCTGGCTTTGGGAGGGAGGAGGCTGAGCCCCACAGCTGAGGTCAACCAGAGCCATGATGGAGGCAGGGTGAGGAGGGATGCAGCTCTTGGGTGGCATGAAGGGTTGAGAGGCGGGCAGGTAAATCAGGGCTCTGCACCAGGGGCAGAAGTTTGCCATTGGGAACATCTGAATATTACCCCTGATTGCTTCCTGCAATACTTGTCTGCAGTGGTGGCCACAGACTTTGCAGGAAATTGGTATTTCTCCTGCATTGGGCGTATGCCTGAGAGTCCCAAGGCTTAATTTAAGTTTTTGGACCTTGTTTTGCTCACATTATTGAGCTACTTAAGGATTATATACAGGACAAAAGTTATTCTTGTTGTAAGGAATGTTAAGGAGGAAAACCAAGATAACTTTTAAGTGATGATAAATTTCATGGGTGGAGGTTTAAATAAATTTTAAAAAAAGGTTTGACAACTATCTGTAAAGCATGAATCTGTCTCATTCAGTCCAGGGAGCACAGTGGTGTTCACAGGCTGGCCTGAGGGCCATCTGTGCAAGCCAAAGCTCAGTTTTATGATAACCAATCTGATACAGCCAATGTCTTCAAAATGCCCTGCTTCCTCTGGCTCTTTGTGGTCCCACAGCTTCCGGCACTGCTACCATGTGCTGGCCTGACCCTTCTGTGACCTGGCCAGTGCAGAAAGCACTAACCCCAGAAGAAAAGGTGTGTTGCTCCTTGCTGGTTCAGCTGCCGTACTGAAGAATCCTGACCTCATATGAATGCCAACACCCTGGAGGAAAGAGGACTTGAGTAACTCATGGGCATGAGGATGAGGTGAAGGACTTTTCACTTTGGTGATGGTTTGCCTTAGGTATGATGTCAGACTATGCTCAAAAGCCACATGGGTCCACCCATGCCACCTCCTAACCTCCTTGAGAAGGAGATCTTGCTATCACAGGAAATGTTTAAAGGCCCACAGTTCAAGGAATCACAGAATGGATGAGGTTGGAAGAGATCACAGCAGGTCATGTGGTTTAAACTTGCTGCTCAAGAAGGGTCATCCTAGAGCACATGGCCCAGGATTGTGTCCAGAGGGTTCTTGAATGTCTCCAGTGAGAGACCCCACAACCTGTCTGGTCAATCTGTTCCAGTGTGTGGTCTTCTTGTTCCAGTGTGAAGTTCTTCCTCATATTCAGGTGGGACTTCCTGTGCATCAGTTTCTGGCTGTTGCCTCTTGTCCTACTGCTTGGCACAATTGAGAAGAGCCTGGCTGCATCCTCTTGGCAGCCTCCCTTCAGATACCTACAGACATTGCTGAGGCTCCCTTTTAATTGTCTCATCTTGGGGCTGAACAGGTCCAGCTCCCTCAGCCTTTCCTCATAGGAGACATGCTCCAGGTCCTTAATCATCTTCATTGTCCTCCACTGGATCTGCTCCAGGAGCTCCCTGTCGCTCTTGTACTGAAGAGCCCAGAACTGGACACCGCACTCCTGATGTGGCTCACTAGGGCTGAGCAGAGGGGCAGGATCACCTCCCCTGACCTGCTGGCAATGCTTTTCCTGATGCACCCAAGATTGAGAGGAATTGGAGTAGGTGATATCATCCTGTCCTTTCCAGTCCAAATTGGTGTACTTCTGCAGTAGTGGTGGGGAAATGCCAGCTGACAGGAGGACAGTGAGAGCAGAGACCAACATTATGTTGGTTTCACATCAAACATGGAAATGTTTAGCCCCAGCTCTAGGAAAAGGTACAAAATGGAGTTTGTCCTGGGCTCCGCTGACTGGCACACTGTGGACAGCGCTGGTGCAGCCAGCTGGGTTCTTCAGGGGTGTCTCTGAACAGCTCTGCTTTCTTCTAGTAATTCTGTGTTCATCTAGATTAGGTCAGGAGAGGATCTCATGGTTCTAGAAGGCATACAGGCTATCCAACATAGCCACAGTTGGATCTGCTCTGTTTGTCAGCAGTGCTTGTATGTACATAAATGCACAGACACCCTACTCTGAGATTTTTCTACTGGGATCATAAATTTGTATTAGAGTACTTTTATTATAGTCTGCTTTTCTTGTCATGAAAATATCAGAGTATAATTTAATCCTCCCCTCTTGCTGCCTCTTTTTTCTTTTTCTCCCCTGAAGAGAAGAAGCTTTCGGTAAATAGTGGCCAGAAGATGCCCTGAGGAAAGCATGGGCCCCCATAAATAGGAAATGAAACAGAAAGCTCCAATCGTGAAAGAAAGGGCTAGGAGAGATTTTAATAACATTCTTCAAAAGGTGTCTTGTGAACACTCACCACAATGTAATCCTCAAGCATTTAAGTTCTCCTGAAACATTGCATCTTCTAAAGGAGAAAAGAAATACTTTTCTTCCGGAGTGTTTCTAAACCCCTGTTATTTTTTAGCAGTACATTTTCTTATAAAACTGGTACATGAGAAAAGGGAAAACAGGTCACACCCCGTGCAAAAAGTTGTACCAACACCAGCTGATATATTTTGCACCAACACCATCCCATGCAGTTGTTATTAGCCTCCGCTTCCCAAAGTTTGCGAGAGCAGCCCTGGGGCACTGACTGCTCTGATCCAAGGGGCTGACTGGGACACTGGTACAAGGCAAATGTTGCAGGTTTGGCTGTTTTACAATTTGCTGGTAAAGCTGCATAGAACTGTATGATGCCTCCAGCTATGACCAGAGCTGCTGAGTAAAGGCCCTCTGTCTGAAAAATTACCTTCTAACCCTGAGGTTGCCACTCTCCCAAGGACAGCACAGGCTGGATTTGAAGTGGGGGAGGCCAGTAGGCCACAGTGCCCTTCTCAGCCCTGAGGCAGCCAGGGATCTGCAGCAGGAATTGCCCTGGAAGTTGGACTCTGAACTCCTCTGTACCCCTCTGGACTTCCAGCCCTGCAATGCTGGCCACTGCAGGAAAGACAAGCCCTGAACAAAAGGCACATGTTAAAATATCCTAGTGAAGAAAGACATTCTGCAGTGCAGGAAGCAAGCATGTACTGGTCAAAGAATTAGATTACTCAAGGTGGTGACTCACCCAGTAACTATTCAGTATTTGTGGTTGAAAGGGAAACCTTTGCCAGAAAATGACTAAAATCCATTGGCACAAGCTCTAAAGGAATCATGACTGGGCCTAAATGTCTGTGTACGCAAGTGAGTTATTTTTCCACCCCTTTCCACTGAAGCAAGGCGGAGGATAGAAAAAAAAAGAAAAAACACCATCCCTGTTTACGTAGGTTATTACAGTGCTGGAGTTGCCTCGGGGGGCCTTTCCAGCAGCCGCTGTCGCTGGGGCCAGGTTCAGGCTTACATTTCCCTGTTCAGGCTGGGCTGTGATTTTTGTGTTCATTTTAAAGGCTTGAGTTGGCAGTGTACAGCTAGCTCCGGGGCATTAATTCTTGCTTCGCTGAATGGTATATAGGAGGAGAAAGAACAAATTCCAGGATCTCGCAGTTTTGCCACAGAAATGAAAAACAGAATGCCTGGCTTTCACAGGCTGCACCGAGATAATCTGGGACTAATCTCAGCTCGATCTCTGCAGACTGCTGAGTGTGGCTGTGGCTTGTTGCTCAGCATCTGGCAGGATCAAACCAAAGTCATCTCAAGTAACTGGGAGAAAGTGCCATGAATGTATGCAAAAAAGCAAGGACATGGTGTGATTGAGAGATAAATGAGATGCCTATTTTTCTTCCTACTGATCTCCAAAGCTGTTTTCATGTTGCCCTTTCCTTTGTTTAATTCTGAGATCCCCAATGCCCTGAGTTTTTTCCTTCCTACAGCCTAGCAAACCTTATTTACTGTCTTTGTCAAAGGTCAGTGAAATATTTTGGTGGCAAGGGCTGTCAGCAAACATGCTTAGAAGAACTCGAGTGTGTTTGGTTGCTTTTGTCAGTTTTTTGTTACTGTAAGGGAACGATGCAGTAAGGCAATAGCCTGGCATGCACAGATGTGTATTTTGCTCCAGTAAAGGTTAAAGCACAGCCCTGGTATCATTCAGAGAAGCCTTCCCACACCTGCTTTTCATTTCCTTTTGCTATTTCTGGTAATGAAAATTGGAAGTGTTGCCATAGATTTGGGATCTAGAAGGCTTTCTACACGTTTTCTTGCCTCTTAAAGGCAGACCTGGAATTAAATCAATGTTTAAGACTCAAAAAGATGAAACCAGGGAGTTTCTGGAAGGAGAAGAAAAGGAAAAATATCTTGGTCTCCATTATTATTTTTTACTACATCTGGGAAGGTCAAATTGCCTTTCGTTCTTTTCAAGCCTGCATTGGTTTTGCACCAGAGACTCCGCTGTGTGCTGGGGCTGCCCCTTCCTAGGGTTTAACAGGGAAACAACAGGACTGCAGTCTGTTTTACGACAAACCATTGAGCTTCCTGTAGCAACAAATTCCTTTCCAGCACTTTCTTCCCCTGCTCGCCAGTCTGCCTTTTGTTCTGTGTCTTTCAAAGCTTGGCTGTGCCGCTTGAAGGAAAGGGGCTGGCCCAGCCAGACACACTTCTTTGCTGCTTCCACACACACTCCCCCACCTCCCCCGACTGCTACTGAGACATTCCCGTAGACTCTGGCAGCAATTTGGGTGCTCAAAATGCTCAGGGAGATCCTCGATCAT
Organism: Acanthornis magna; assembly: GCA_036785705.1. Lineage (NCBI taxonomy): Eukaryota > Metazoa > Chordata > Aves > Passeriformes > Acanthizidae > Acanthornis > Acanthornis magna. The sequence goes on from JAWUZG010000032.1 coordinate 17,281,674, forward strand.
GTCTTCCCCTCCACTACCGTCACTTGGCTTCGGCAGGATCTTTGGGTGTGCTCTGTTTTCCTGGGTGGGATTTCTCAACCCCCCGAGGGAGAGTAGTACCCAATTCCCACCAGCCCTGACAAAAGAAACTGCTGCTTTAATGTCTCTGTAAACAGTGCAGACAAAACCCTCAGAGCAACGCTGCGTCTAAGTTCCTATCTCACTTGAGTGTTTAGAGTATTTCCCCAGAACACACAGAGACCAAGCTTAACTCTTGTGCTGCCTCGTTTGGAGAAACCACTTCGGGAGCCTGCATCCTGTGGGATCCCACGTTAAACCCCAGCAAGGTTTGGGCCTTTACAACTGGAATGGCATCAAAAGAGTAGATGAATACTCATCCGAAATGGTCACAGCTCGGCAGCGAGGGCAGCCCGTGTACATGGTGAGTGTCCTGCGCTCAAGCTGCTCACGCCAAATGCGTGGTGCTGTCAGCACAGCTGCTTTCCCAGCCGGTGCTGTGTCTGTGGCTGCCGGGACACAAGGCTGGGACAGAGCAGGAAAGCTCTTTGCCTCCTGCATGGAATGACTCGGCAAGATTTGGCGGCCAGCTCCAAGTGAGAATTCCAAACGGAGCAGAGAGCATAGCTGTCTCTGAGGAGCTCGGCCCCGTCTGCTCTGGGCGCTAATGGCCACCTACTTTTGCTCCCTGCTCACCCTGCCAGTGTTTCAAAAGCTCACTATTTGGCTTTTCATCCTCTGCACACAGCCTGTAGAGAATGTGGGTTTCTGCCCTGTGGCTTGGATTCCTATGGATCCGAACCACGAAGTCAGGCAGCACTGAGTCGGGAGCAGATTTAGCCTCGGGTGTGCCAGCACCCTCAGGCGTGTCTGCACAGCTCATCCTATGATTCCAACCTCCTGGCAATGCTTTGGTCCTCCGGGGTTTTTGGTCAAATGATAGTGATGTGGTGTCTGTGTTCCATTTTGAATACATGTGAATCTGTAGATTGGAGTGTTTAATTTTAAGATATGGGTGAGATGATCTCCAGAGGTTCCTGCCTACCTCAGCACCTCTGTGCTATTCGGCGTGTGGGATTTTATGTATGAAGTGACATTACTGCTCTTCCCGCTCTCTCTGCTTTTAAATCCCTTTTGGTGCCTCTCTACGCTTTTGCACTCCATTAAGGTTATTAGCAGACACTTAGGAAGAGCATAGTTTGGCTTACTCACTCTGAGAGCATCTCATCTAAATGGGAACTTTATAGGCAGGTTTCAAACCCCGCAGGTCAGTGTAGTGTTTTCCAGACACTGCGTGTTCTCTTTTAGCATTCATAAAGCAGACTCCATCACTTTATCTCAGCTCGGGAAGGGATTCTCTCTGCTAGCTAATATCCTTATTTTAACAAGTAGGACAGAATCCCAATTGCTGTATACAAAGAGCAAAACTGAAGATGACAGGCCTTAAAAAAATGAGCGGGATCTGGTCCCCAGTTAAGTGCAGCACTGTGCTTAGCTCCAGGGAAAGCAGGAAGGATGCAGAAAAGTGATCTCCACTGAGGCATTCCTTTACTACGGGTTTTGTAGCTCATCTTTGTTCTCCGTCAGGGCTTCCTCCACCTTCTTTAAACCACAGTGGATTGTGAGTGCTCCTTTGAAAGAAACATGCAATTGTTAATCAGTATTTCTGATGCATAAAGAAATGTAACAGCAGACACTTTTGAGTTTGGCAGTATCAAACTGTCCTGATTTACTTTTTTTTTTTTTTTTTGGTAATGTATGCTGAAAGTGCGCTAACATACCCCCTCACCGTAGGGATTCAGACTTAAAACAACAACCCCATCCTTTCTGCCTTTGTCACTTTTTGCTGTTTAACCATCTACTGTCATCAAAGTCGTGGTGAGAATCGTGTGCTCCTCAGTGCTGGCTGAGCAGATGGCATTTGGCATTACCAAACCACAGAAATACCCAAAGCAGCATCCGTGCAAAACCCAGAGCCCCAGACAGCCTGTCTATTGCAGGCTGGGCAGAAAGCTGAGGGAAGCACCAGGAGCCCCAGGGGCTGTGATGGGCTCTGGTGATGGGTAACACCACTGTCCACCTTGTCTGGGCTTCCCAGATTAAACATTTTCCTCATGAGGTGCCCCATGTGATTATTCTTGCTTTGTTCCAAACCTCCTGAAGTATTATTGGGATATGACATCATCTTCTGTGTTCAGCCTTTCGAATAAATGACATTCACAGGAAATAATTGCTGTGAATATATGTGATGAATTTTGTCTAAACTAATTTTTTAGGAGGAAAGATTACCGAATAAATGGCACTTGGTCAAGAACACTCATTTGTGCTGATGAAGAAGCAAACGTTTGAAAAAGCCATGTTTGAAAGAGAGCTGACCTCCTGCAGCAGAATGTTGCTGCTCCTTTGCTTTACGTGCTTGTTGATTTTAATTTGCTGTGGTGCTCTTATTTTCTACAAGAAAATAACTGCCATTGACCTAATGATGCTAGTCTAGACAGAATAATAATAATAATAATAACAACATCACACCCAGCACACCATAATAATAGATTACATAATGACTTTCCATCAAAAAAAAAACCCTAAAAAAGAGCATTTACTTGCCTTTTTTTTTTCTTTTCTATTTCTTTTTTTTTTCCCTTTTCTGGTTAAATACCACACACTCAAGTTTGAAGAGTGGATTTGAAGTTGAGACATATGGATGTTTCCCTTGGACACCTGCATTGGCTCATAGATAAGGAAGACAGGGATCTGGTCTGTGCTGCTCTGGCAGAGGGCAGAGGACACCAACACCTCCTGACTGGGCAGGAAAAGATTTTTTTCTATCCCAAATATGTGGCAAGACCATGGAACACACCTAGGTAGGGCTCCCTTTCATCGATCCCCTCTGATGCCAGTGGTGTCTCCTGCTGCAGGATTTAGTAAGGTTCAGGACAGCTTATTTAAATACCCATACTTCAAAACTAAAGACCCTCAGCCACTTTCTGCATGAGGCTGACTGAGGATGCGACTGACTTTGGATGGCACTGTGGCAGCAGGGTAATTATGTGCAGAAAAACAATGTAAGAAATTGCGACAGGAAGGGAACACTTTCCCCACACTTAAAACTATTGTGAGAACTTTAGGAAAAAGAGTGTCACCCTGTCCTGGGAAATCTGAGTCAAGCTCAGCCTTTAACTCCCCTACTGAAAGGATATCTGATAGCCCCTTTTCACTTTCTAGTTAGCTCCTAACAAGATGCCTGTTGCACTCGGGTCTCTACCTAAGTGATTGAGATCTTATCCCAAAAGCAAGAAAACAGAGAGAAAAGAAATCAACAGTGCAATCCCAATAGGTGGAGAATATAAACAAATCTCTATGAAGTTTTTGGTTGGAGACAGAGCCCCAGAACACATGATGAGATGAGCAAATGCACGATGAAAACTTAACACATTCCCTAAAGCTGAAAAAACAGGCTCACAAATTTTAAACAATCCTCCAGTACCCCCAGTGCTTCTATTTAGGATAAGTGCTTTATTTTGCATTCTGTTTAAAAACCAGGCATGGCTGGGTAACTGTAAGGAAGCCAAGCAGCAGAGACAGCTCCTGCATTGCTATACAAAGTAGTTATTGCCATTAGGAGATAAAGGAACACAGCAATTGCCCTTAATTTAGGAACAAAGAGCAGGGGGATGACTAGCAGCTGAGGGAGTCCACATGCACGTGCACTAACACAGAATCTATAGCGTGGGGGCAAGAGGATACATTTTCAAGATGACATGGAAAGAACCCACTTTGAAGTTCCCAGACTGAGTAAAATCAATATCTAAATGTTTCAGTGAAATGTGTTTGATGTTGTCTACATGTAGAAACCCAATAGAGGCCACTTATTATTGAATAGTACTAGACTGAGCAAAGTAGGTCATATTACAGCTTTGTTTGAGAGGCAGCATTGTACCTGCCAGAACAGCATCCTTAATGCATTGTATCTGGCACTGGAGGATAGGTAGGATACGCACCCAAACCACCTGCAAGAATGAGTACCAAGACAAACAGATCTCATCTGTTGTTTTCTGAAATAATCGTTGGTCAAATTGCCAGATGCTGTCAAGTGGCTACTTGAACCCATCTCACAAGCATTTGCAAAGCCTATTTATAGAGCGACTGTGACTGCGGTGGTGCTGAAGGTCTGTCAGCATTTCCATTACAGGCTCTTATAACTTGGCAGTACGATATCCACTCCCGGCTACGGCTGGATGGGAAGGGTGGGCTCTTGTTTTGAAACAAACAATACTTCTCCTTACCTTTGGGTTTATTTCTCTAAATGCATTAAAAATTGTTGGTGTCTGTTAGACTTTCTTGTTCCTGTTGCTTAAAAAAAAAAAATTCCTGATTTTTTTAAACAGGATGGCCAAAGATCAAGCTATGTTTTCCTGTAGGGAAAACAGAGATATCTAGAGAATTGGAAATGGCAAGTGGCTGCCCCGTGCATTATTAACACGGTCGCTGGATGTGACACGAGGATGTTGTGTTCCTGCAGAATGTGTGTGACACTGTCCTCTAGCCATGCAGAGGACTGTCAGGTGTTTCTCACAAGCTATAGAAAGCTGCTTCACTGTTCTGCTTGACACCCCCTAACACCGTCACATGTTTTGGGGCATAATTTTTCAAGCACACGTGAGTCTGCCCACACCTGAGTCTGGGCACGGCCCCTGCCCGCATGGACACATCTGTTTCTGAGTTCAAGGAAAAATCTCGCCATTGCTTCTCTCATTCCTCAAGACTCCTTGGATCTCACCTCAGGGAGAGCCTGGGAAGAAGGCAACCCAGTCACTTTGCACAGGGTAACGCCACCCATGTGTGCTGCCTGAATTGTGGGTGAGCCCAGCTGTGGCACGAGTGCCATGCTCACAGCCACGCTGCACATCTGTCTGTACATCAGGTGTGGCTGGAGCCCCCTTCTCTACAGACAGGAGACATAATGGTGGGGCAGGATGGCTGTGCAGGATGCCCAGGGCAGAGCTTGTTTCCACAGGAGATGTTTTGCTGGTGTGCCTTTCCTTGCTCACTGCCTTGCTCTTGTCGTCTAGCCCAAGAGGGATTGCAGTGCCTGGCAGCCCCAGCTCCTCGCCTCTCACGGAGTCTGGATGTGTATTGATTTTTCTGCTTTTTTCAGACTGCACTCATCCGTCATTTTATATTACTGGAGATACCATTAACAATAAAATAAAGGATGAAAGGTACAGAACCCATTAGAGTGCTTACTTCATGTGTATGAGAGAGTGACTGCAACAATTAAAAGTGTATCAGCTTATAAACATGCTGATACAGTTATTAGCACAGTGAATAACACTCAGAGCAGGATATCAGGGGATTGAGATGAAATCTTCCCTTTCCTTTCTCTTTCCCATCTTGGGCAGAAGAGAGAGTGATCTGATATTTCATAACCACGCTGAATGTATGCAGCCATAGATATTGTACATGAGCAAGATGAAAAGGAGATTAAATAATAAAATAAAATGACATTACACAACCACCAGTCCACAGTGAGCTTCTACGTGAATGAATTTCAGACCCACAGTGGTAAAACTAGAGTGACAGGAAGGTTAAATGTAAAAGGAAGACATAGCAATATTGTTGTGGAACTAGTTTCTAGTAAGCTGTGAAAAGCTTAGCAAGGAAATAACAAGCTTGATTATTCCCATTCATGGAATGATTCAACTAAAATCCTTCTAAGAGCTTGATACCCTGAAAGGATGATACGAGTGAAAATAAAATGTCTGCAAATACTGGATAATAAGGAGGCACTCACCTATTTTCCTGAACACCTCAGTGTCATCTGCAAGGGAAAACATCTGCTATGTGTGTTTTGTGGCTTTTGTTGTTATTATCTGCCCTTTTCTCTCAGCAACCTCAGGTGACACATACAGCATCTGGAGCCCCACATAACATCACTCCAATCAGTAGGAGTGAGCACATCTTGTTGATAGTGTCAAATCTCACACTCTGGGGTTTAGATCCACTTACTCCAAAGGGCTGGTGTATGTTTGGTGTCTCTGTGGGCTAGTGGCCCCACTGCAGAGAGTCTGCCACTCCCACATAGTGTCACAGATGGTGCTCCAGAAGGTTGGGCCAGGTCAAGACCAAGCCATTTTCCAGGGTGACAGTGCTTGAGAACTTGCATGGAACAGAAAGTTATCAAAAAGTTTCACTGCTATTTGGGACAGGAGTTTTTTTGAATGATCTTTTTGGATGAGGTCAGTGTGGAAAAATCATGGACTTTCTATATTTTTATGTTCCTCTTCCTCTTCTCTTTTTACTCTGTGTAGAAAAGAGCTCCTACTGTGAAAATGTCCTGGATGATAATGTATGGATGTGGGGTGGGTGAGTCAGGCACGACAGGGGCGCAGAGTGACACGGTTATTGCAGCTGACTGCATCACGTGGTGTGTGAACCTGTCCACAGCATTGATGCACCCTCACCTTTGCACACTTTCCCTGCCCTGGGGCATGCTCTCCTTGGTCAGAGCCTACAGCCCTTGGTCCTGTTGATCTCTAAGTTCTTGCGGCTCAGAGCTCACAAGAGCTGGCAAGCCAGCTGAACTCAGTAAAACATGAGTTCACAAGTCGTGTGGGCTGACATTGGTGTCCACAAAGTGCTCTCTGGGGCAACCACCTTCAGTCTCTCTAGAAAAGCATACGTATGAATGTGTCTCTCAACTCTGCAGAAAGTTGGTTGCTAGCAATTAAGGGGTTTGTGCACACCCAAACCTCCATGAGCTCAGTTGCATCAGTGCAAATCTCTCTGGACTGATTTAGGATGTGGTTTTACCCATTTACCTTGCTGTTTGTGTAGAAGCCTGACTGAAGACCTGTAAGGGATATCCATGTACAAAAATCTACCCCAGGTTCAGTGAAAAGGTGTATTCACACCGATTAAAACCTGCTTAGCATCTCACCTACAAGCTAAATGAAAACAACAATGTGTTTACATCAGGCTTAATAACTCCCTGTGGAGTAAAGCCATGGTGTCCCAATGCATGAGTTTGTGCTTGACAAGGATATGCATGGCAGAAGTTAAAGGGGAATTATAAAGATAACAAAAATGCCCTCAAAATTAATAATTTGGTAAAGGGTGATCTGCTGGGAAAAAGGAAGGATAAAAAAAAATCGATAACCAACCCCCAAACTTGTGTAGTATTTTAATCCTGCTTTGAACAACAAGCACTGCAATCCTCTAGCCTCTGATTCAACAATATTTGGAGCAGAGTTAGGCAAGACAATATGGATCCTGCAAGCCTGAGCGTGTTTTGAGAAGACGCCCAGTGTCAGGACATTTCCATGGCCCCGGGGCAGATGGCACAGTTGCAGCACACTAGGAGTGGCAGGAAGGCTCTCACCTTCCCTGGTGAGCAGGAGACAAATGTGCACAGGGAAGGCAAATCTCAGCCCTGGTACACACATACCTCGGTTCCTGTTGTGGGATCAGGAAGGAAATGCTGACTAACAGAGGAGCTCGTGATGGGGGGGTTTGTCACTGATCCCCCAGCATGAAGCAACAGTGACTTTGTGATGACTGACTCATTTCAGATATCCCAAGAATGGAAAAAAAACCTGAAAGATCCTAAATCTGTCACAAAGTTCCTTTTGATTCAGGTATTTGCCTACACAAATATTTATATAGATCACATCAGAGCAGCTGCATGCCTTGGTTTTTGTTCTCAGGGAAACTGCCAAATGCAACTCTAATTTCCCTTTCTTGTGTGAAGAAACAGTGCCCAACTTTTTGGGTCATTAGGCCGTGTGGTTTACCATCATGTCAGACAAAGATGTGCTGTGCACCGCCTCCAGTTGTGCATGTCTCTGACAAGGTCCTGGAGGTGCTGAGTGTGTGTCCCAGGGGAAGGGGCTTTGGGAGCCAGCAGGGCTTGCCCAGAGAACTTGTACAGCAAGATCTGGAACAGCTGCTTCACTGGGTGAGCAACAGGGTACTGGGGTGAGTCAGATAATTTGGGGTGACAAGAACCATTCGTGTGTCCTTGTTGGGATCCCTCTCTGCTCCAGTGTCATGCAGTGTTACCCCATGGCTGTGCCCTCATGGGAAAGGGGGTGGGAGCAGCTGACTACTTTTGTTGCCGGTGGATTTGGCCTGCTCCTCTGGATATCTGGGAAAGGGAGTGACTGGGCCATGGGATGGTGATGAGGCTGTGGCCAGTCATCAGGGTGCTGCTGATAAATGGGCTGTGCAGTAAGCAACACACAGGTCCTGTTAAAATGGTCAGGGCAGATTCTCACAGGGGATTTCTGTGGTGCCTAACTCCCAAGGGCTGAAATACCTTGTTTAACTGAAAAGATCCTTTATTTACATTGCTTTATTTTTCTTCAGATCATGTAAGATCGTTGGAAATAGAAAACTGATGAAAAGAAAACCTTGTGAGTGAGAAAACAGAGAATAAGAAACAATGGGAAGTATTAGAATAAGCCACTCAGCTCTTTGCTTTGCCACGATTATTTCCTGACCTGTTCATTACAGTAAGTGCCTATTAATGGGCTGACTGGAGCTCTCAGATGTGTGAGCTCCTGCCCCAATAGTTATGTTGAGGTAAAACCAAAGTGCAAACAACAACCCCAAACCCTTCACAACGAGTTCTTGGCATTCAAAGAGTTAGCAAGTGCTAATGTAGTAATTAAATGTACCCAATGCTTTCTGACTTCACAGATGACATTCTGTGGTTTGCCTGCCCACCCAAAATGCGTGGGAGGGCAAACCCAAGTCTTAGAGCTCTAGCTGCACTAAGTGTCTCATCACTTTCCTTATCAAGATTTTCACAGTCACTGGGAAAGGGTTGCACCCATCAGCAGGAGACATTCCAGTGCAGGAAACAAAATGACTTTCCTACGATTCAAGTTGCACAGGATTCCTGCATAATCACACTCCCTATCTCATCTTTTTTTGCCGTGCACCTTTTCCCTCCTGTGAAGTTTTGCATCATTTCTGCATCTGAATATAAAGGAAACTCACAGGAGAAAGCAGAAGTTTAAAGCAAAAATAAAACATTACAGATCTCTGGACTCCTTAGAGACACGGCTGGGATTGTTCTACAGTGATCCTGAGTATCTGCACTTTCAGGAAGCCTTTGACAAAGTCCCTGACAAAAAGGTCATAGAGAAACTGGTTACAGGACCAAGGGTGTTGTATTCGATGGCTGGGAAGTGCAGGGCAGAAATAGGCTGGCAATTCTCAGTGTGGCTGAGTGCTAACAAGGAGAAGCTCCCAACACCTTACCTAGAACAAGTGTTTGACATATGTCACCCTGGAAAGGAGGGGAAACCACTGCAGCCACAGATGTACACAACCTGCCCCGGGTTCGTGACTCAGGAGAGGGCAGTGAAGAGCAGCAAAAGGGCTGAGACGACAGAGCGAGATGGCTGCTGGCACCAGTGGTGTAACACTTTTGGAGGCTTGGCACTGCTGGGACGCTTGCCTGGCAGCTCTATGGAAAGGTGAACTTTTCTTCTGCATGCCCTTAGCTTTTAGCAGTCAGGTAGTTTGAACAGTATTTCTGTCTTTGGATAGTTGTATTCAGAAGCAGATGCATCTCAAACATCATCCTATCTTCTCCCTGGGGGTTCTCTGTTGGCTTGGTGCTGCTGACAGATGCCATCTCATTCCTCTTTCTCTCTCCTTCCTCCTGCTCTTGCTGCTGCTGCCAACCAGGACTCTCACCCTCTTTCTGACATTGTTTTTCAGGCTGACTGTGGAGCTGATCCAGCTATCTGATCCATCAGAATGTTCCCTATGCTTCTGATGTTTGTTTCCTTCTCATTTCAGGAGTTGGTTCAGTTCAGTGAGAGTTCCAAGAAATGCTGGTGCTGCAGGATGGGAGTAAGTGCAGCTGCATGATGGGAATGTAGAGGTGTTGTGAGGATGAAGTGAAGCAACACCTCCTGGCAGCAGTGATCCTGTGTGACTGCAGCCACCAGGGAGATGGAGCCACCACACTGATCACCAGGGAGAGGCTGGGCTGAGTGTTCAGGTCACCGAGTGATGTACAAACTGGAATTTAAAAAAAAAAACAAAAACCAAACCAGAAGGATTTGTGAATATTTTTGTAGATGGGAACATCAAGATACCACATGCTATACTGTAGCTACCAGAAAACAAGAAATATGTTCCAGACAATTAAAAAATGAGTGAGGTGATACCATTACATCTACAAAAGCATTATAAATACGTCACGTAAGGTATGCTCATGGAGAGGTGTGCCAGTCCTTCTAGAGAGGATACAGAAATCTGGTGATAAAACAACTAAAGTGATGGGAGACTTCTTGATGGAAAGTCGACTAAAAGGGCTTGGTCTTGTTATACAGGAGATGAATAGAAGGGAGCAGAACACCCTGTGGCACACAAACAATGCATATAGCACTGCCTGAGATAAAGACGAAGTGAAACTGAAAGAAGATAACCATTTCCAGTAAAAGGTAAATACTTCTTCAACCATCTATCATGTTCATTGCTACAAGACATGAAGAAAGTTAAGGGACCGTTAGGCATTTAGACATTTACATCAATAAAAGAATATATATTGTTAGCCTTTGTGAGGTATCTGGAAAAATTAAGGAGATAAATACATCACAGATGATAAACTACTTTCTCTTCCTAGTGCAGGTAAATTGGAAACTGGTTTTTAATATCACACTACTCCTGTACTACTGCTTAATTAGATCCTGGCACCTTTTTCTGAAACATCTAGGACTGGCCAGTTTCATGCAGGACAAAATAATGCTTTAGCCTTCTATGGAAATCCTCCTATTCCAAGCACAATAATGAAATCCCATGTGAGCACAAGTGCAGAGGATGTTGGGAGCTCATTTTTCCAACACTAGTAACCAGGAATGTCTGAAGGAATGGGTAATGGTGTGACCCCAGATGCCCATCTCTGTCTCCAAAAACGGTGATTATGAGGTGCAGTGACAGCCTCTGAGCAGCCATATAAAGGCATTCAATGCAGAGTGCAATTCCCTCTTCTCAGCTTTAACTTGAGAAATATTCAGCAAATGGTGTAACCCAGAGTTATAAACAGATTTTCTCAACAAATGGCACTGTAGGCCTGTGTGATGTGAGGGTCTCCTTGCCTCTGAGCCTAAGAGAAGAACAGCACCCACCCGTGAACAGCATGTGCCAGGAAACTCAAATTAAAAAGCCTGTACCACGTTAGATTAACAGCTCTTAATGACTTTTGGATCTGCCAGTCCATATGAATTTATAGTAAAGAACTAGCTTGGTTTGGATCCATAAATAATCATAAACAAATGTTGGACTAGACAATCTTGCTCCTCCATACAGAGGAGCATTTTGCAAACCTTTCAAAAACATCATGTCTTGTTGAATTTGGGTAGAGAAGTTAAAGTTGCCTTGAGGCAGCTTTAACTTGTGTGACCGACACTTACAAAGCGAATCACAGTAGGTTTTGCTGACCTTGGCAAAATCAGAGGTCATATTTTCACAGATATGCCCTTTTAGACATATTCCCCTGACGTATTCACTGAGAAAAGGTTTCTTTTTGTACCTCTACAGAATGTAATGCATGTCCTCACTCTCATTCTTCTCTCTTCAAAGTATTACTGAGGCTATCGAGAAGGAAATTAAGTTCCTTTTAGAATATTTCAGTACAATTATTCAGGGCAGGATTCTCTGCCACGCTCTTGGGTATTTTTATATTTATGACTTCTCTTTAAGGCTTTAATGGGACAGCAGCCACGGTAAGATGAACCAAATAGGGCTCTAAAAGAGTGACTTGGTACATTAGGGGCAGATTCTCATTCTTATTAACCTTGTAATTTTTAATCCTCTAAGCAGTGGCAGTGATTGTGATGTGACTTGTATTTGAGTGAGGTACAACTTAGGGTGAATCCAGTCTTCAGAGTCTGGCCATTCCTTATTCCACGAGAAAAGCTCAGACCAAATGGCAGTAATTTCCTCCTGAAAAAGCGCTGATGGATGAGGGAGGTTATTGGATCAGTGGATCTCCTTTTTCTCTATGACATTTCAGGTAAAATAAGGATGAAAACAAAGCATGGAAAAAGAATAAGGTCCAGAGGGCTTGAAGAAGCCTGATACAAAATATTCTGCTTCCCTTCATGCTTTCTGTGAGTTGCCCGTTCCAGTTTGAAGTAAGAGAGCACATGATGACAAGGCAGAATGGAGTGGTACCATAACCATGTGTGCTCTTACAAATTTATGGTAAATCTGAAGCAATGTGTGATGGAGATTGGCTTTCAGTCAAAAGTGATGGGCAAGATCATGTTTAGCGCAGCCTGAGATCAGTTCATACAGATCAGATGATGCAGTTTGAGGGGACTGTGACCACCCAGAACAAAGCCCTGGCTAACTCAGTACCTTGTCTCTGACAGTGACTGACAGTGTACAGGAAAATGGTATTGGGGTGCCAGTGATACAGGCATATTCCCATTTTCTGACAATCTCAAAGCCAGAAGTTTCCTGAGCTGAAGGTGGCATCTTTATGCAGAATAGCTCAGGATGGTCTTTTTCAATGACTTTGTCCAATTGCTTTTTGGAGCCCCTGAAAACTTCTAGCAGTTACAGCATCCTGTGGAAATTAATTCCTCAGTGTATCCTTCGTGCTGTGAAAAATTGCCACCTTTGTTTTGCAACTACCACCTTGTAGGTTCAAGATGTGATGCCGTGTACTTCCCATTGTATAGAAGGAGTGAATAATCATTCCCTGTCCAGCTTGTCCATGCCTTTCAAGGGTACATTTCATCTCCCTGCTGACCTCTAGGTGTGGGACTCCTAGGTTGTTTACTTGCTTCTTGAATATTTCCTTTCATGCTTTTAATCATTGGTGGTGTGTGTCTGTCCTTTTTGTAATTGTACCCTTTTTGTTTTTAATAAAATTTTCATTTTCCTTTATCAGTTTTTTCATTGGTGAAGGACTGGAGCTCCATAGATGTTTCAAAATTCAGGAATAACAAGGGTTTTGGGTTCTGTTTCTTTCCTAATAGTTCTGGAGATACCATTTGCTGCTTTGGTGCTGCTAAACCCTGTGCTAATGTGTTTGTAGAAAAGGCTGTTGTAACACCAGGATTACTTTTCTGAGGGTTAACAGGCAGCTCCAAACCCCTCACTTACCTCTGAATTTAGGGTTGCTTTTCCTTATATGCATAGATCTTGTGTTCATAGACACCAAATGTTGTCTGACATCTTATTGCCCGGTTGCTTTGTACCATAGCACTGAATTGTGATTCTGCTCAGTCATCCCTCATTTTTACAGCTTCAGTGGCTTAGTATTATCAATAAACCTCATTAGCTTATTCTCCATTGCCTTTTTTTGGTGGTTAGTGAACATGCTTAATGACACCAGCAGAACAGATCTCCACAGGACCCTCAGGTTTATTCCTCCTCTTTGTTTCTTTTAACTTTAGTTAATGGAGAACTTTCCCCCTGGTTTAGCATCTTTATGAGCCCTTGGTAAGGGATATTGTTAAACCTTGCTGTAAATCTGTTCCTACTTTATCAACCAAATGAGCTACATCTACATGTTTGTGAACTCCTTCAGAAAACTGCTGGATTTGTGAGACACAGCTTCCCTGCACAACATCATTCACGATCTTTCTCTATCACATTTTTTCCATGCATCTACTTGTTTAATGCTTTTTAAAAAGTTTCCTCTGATTTTTTCAGTACAGTGTTTTTCAGTACAGCTGGCTTTGGTACTGATAAGGCAGGTCACAGTTTGCCCTGTCTGTACTTCATGAAGCCACAGGCCAACCAGTGATGCCTGAAACATCATGAAGAGCAGCCTGGAAGACAGAGTCATTCTGAAATGTCCAAGGGATGCAATTATTGCTACAAAGACATTTTCAGGCCTCCTTCCTGGAACTGCCATCTGCTAGAAGATATGTGAGCATCAGTTGCTATGGTAGCACAAAAAATACTATGTCCAAACCCTGGAAACATGGAGTATAGGTCTAGAGCTGGGCTGTGGACCAAGAATCTCTGCAAGGTCTGCAGGATGTGAGTTTTATCCCTTTCCTGGCCTATGCAGAGAAATGTTTTTACTGTTGTATAGTCTCACAGCTGCCATGAATTCAGTGGCAGACTGTCATCCTGGTTGGGGATGACAATATGTGGAGCTTCTTGTAAAACAAGCCTTACTTTTGTTTTGCAAATCTCCCGGTGGAGAGGCCTACAAGGAGCAGCAATGGGCTGCAGTGAGACATTTTGGTGACTGTTTCCCATTAAACTTATGCAACATCCATTGTGCTTGTGCAGCCTATTGCAAAAAAAATGGATGCCATCCCCAGAATGTTGGCTGAATATTGATTTAGCAAATGGTGAGAAAAAAAGGAATGAAATAAAAGGCCATTGTAGCTGGTGCTGCATATAAATAGCTGGGAGGTTAATTTATGTTATTTATGGAAATCTGGAATAGTGGGAATGCTCTAATGCTTATCCCAGCTAGACTATTAGTGTTGTTCTTATATGCATGCATCACCATGTTATCTAAATGTCGCTAAGCCCTCTTTAAAAGCAGTCAGGCAAGGCTTTAAACAGACTAGAAAGGGGACTGTGAAAAAAGTATCATTTTCTGTAACTATTTATAAACCTAAAGGGATGCATGTAATACAAGTGCACATAAAATGCTTTTATTTACCAAACAGTAGATAAAAGCTGCAATAAAAGAAGAAAAAGAGAATCTCCTTCTCCCAAAAGAACAACAGCTCAGGGTGATTTTTTTAAAAAGCATATATATATAGTTGGCTCGTTTTTTGTGATTTTTCTGCTGAAAGGGTGCACATATGATTAGTGGAATCTCTCTGAACAAAAGAAAATCCTTCAGACCAAACTGTGTTCAATGTAGATTTGCCTTGTACAAAACACAGACTCCTCACTCCTTTGGCTATGCAAGTAACATAAATTAAGGAAAATGCAAATGGAATATGTATCTCATCTCTTACCGGAATGATAACTACAGCACTTCTACGACAGGCACCGTGTTTTGCACTCAAGCCTTCTCTTTTAAAGGCTTGTGGAAAAGGTGTGACAAGGAGATCCAATGGTGAAGTCACATTCTACATCAGCTAAAAATACTCCCTGGTCAAAGCAAAGAGCGGATGAGAATGTGCCAGCGGTGGGGAGGGAGGCGAGCTTGCAATGTGTATAAACAAATGCCCCAACAACAACTGGAATGTATACAAAGCCATTGTTGGAGATTTCCTGCACCTTCAGGGGCTCATTCTTCTGCTGAGATTCACAAACATAGATGCTTTTTTGACAGGGTGTCTCAAAGAGTGTAAAAGCAAAAGCCACCACTAAATATAGAAGGCTGTCACATGCTGCCTTTAGTCACATTTCAATTCATTGTAAACTGCAGCATGCCTCGCACCACGGTTCTCCTAACCTTGGCGACGTGTTTGAGGCATTTTTCATTTGGGCACATCCCTTTCTCCCCTCTAATTTGGAAATGCAAATGTAGATGTGCAGTTGATAATCAGGCAGTTTGGATGGTCCTGTTGAGCATTAAAATGTACAGGCATGTTTGAAACAACATGGGAAGTGCTGGTGAAAGGAGGAGCGAGTGGATGAGTCACTTTTAAAGCAAAGCAGGCAAACTGGGGAAAAAATAAAAGAAAAAGATCTGTGTCTTGACTCAGTGCCCAGACTCTTAAGATGATGCTTCACTGCAGACTCTGAAGTTCAGCTTATTTTTCCTCTCATTTGTTCTTTTATTTTTATGTCTTACATAATGGAGCTTTGATTCATAGAAATCTATTTATATAGTCTAGGATTTGGGCCAAACTCTGAAGTCCTAGCTCTGTCTTTCCTCAGGCAAAATGGCCATTGTGGTTAGTGATATGAATGAGGTTTGCTAGGACTGTGTGTTCAGGCCTGGACTCCTGGGGGGTTATTCTTGTTCACCCTGTAATTTCTTATATCCTTGCTAGAAGAATGATTTCATGTAAGGAACTCTAGGCTGTATTGCAGCTGGAGGACAAATTTCCTGAAATGGACAAAATACCCAGCTCTCACTGCTGAGGCCGATATGAGCCTGTGCTCCCTCTGTGTGCTCAAAGTCAGTGCTTCAGGTCCCAGCTTTTTGCCATCTTTCCCTCTCTCCCCATCAGTCCTGCAGGACAGATGTGGAAGCCACATGCCAGCTGTTTGCTAGGAAAGCCCTGACACGAGGATGGGGATGTTCTCCCCCATCCCGGGGCTCCAGCATGGGATATTTGCTGTGGTGGAGGAGTGGCTGGACTGGGAGGCACCAGCACAGCCCTGCTCCAGTGCACATTTTTGAGGACAGCAGCTGGCTGGTGTAAATGAGGACAGGCAACTGAGTGGGATCTTGGAAGTGGAGAGCAGGAGCTGGCTTCCCCCAGGGCTGCTTTGCTTGGGGCAGTTGGGTGTGAGCAGAGGACCCCACACAGTGGGTCTGTCCGAGGAGCTGGCAGAGCCAGCTGACCTTTTATCTGACAAGCTGGCAGCAAGGAATCGGCTGCCAGAGAGAGAGCTTCCCGCTGACATCAGAGTTATTCTTGGGGCTAGATGGAAAACAGCGAGAGATAATGCTCTTTGCTGTAATGATGAGGCTGATTTCAAATACTTTGCATGAAAATAGCAGCCCAAACCCAACTAAGTAGGTCAGAGGAGCAGAACTAGAGAGATTTCTTTGCTGTGGCACCGTGACCAGGGGCTGGAGTTTTCCTTTAATAAAGTACAAACCCTAAAAGAAGCTCCTTCAGGGGCCAAAAATGTCCTGGAATATTCTTAGCAGTCTGCTAATACCTCAGCTCATCATCCAGCATATCTTGCAGTGTAAATGCTCTTATAAGCTTTTTTGTTTGTTGGGGTTTTCTAGTTTGTTTGTTTGTTTGTTTATGGCTGCTGGTAAGAATGCAATATCTCTGACAGTACTACCTCTGGGTCATATTTGATGACACAGTGTTCATATTTTTGGCCAAACTAAAAGAGATCACTATAATGATTCAGGGAGAATCAGAGAAAATATTTTCAGTATATGTTGGAATACACACACACACGCACACACACACACACACACACATTTATATATAGCTCTCTCTCTATATGAAAATTTTGGTCTTTTGACTGATTTGTCATAGTCCAGAATGCAAGAGCCATAGAGACAAGTATGCCAGTTTTTGACAATGCCAGAGTAATGAAATAGCCAAACAAGCACTCCTTAGCCCTTCACTTCCTCAGCTCTTATTCTTTGAATGCTGGAGATAAATGTCATTTGTAAATCCCACTCCTTGCTAACATTAGTACTACGCATATGCACTTCCTTTGACAAATAACCCTGCCAGTGAAATCTGTAAGGCAGCAAACTTTAAAGTTTTCTTTTAAACGTGGATAATTACTAATTGGGGGCATCTGTCTCTGCGGAACACCCACACTCACTCTTCTTTAAGTGTTCCAGGTTGGTGACTTAGTCAAAGAGCCTTGAAACATTTGACATCCTTTCTCCTAATTATGAACTTTGTTAATCAGCTTTTTCTGCTGGAGTGGCTTTTCCCTCCTTTCCTTTTCTCTTTGCTTTTGGAGCACCAGTTAAGCCTATGGTCCTCGGCTATGCTCCTTTTCACACACAACCCAGCTAACTGAGCTGACCCACAGGGTACAGGACAACTCTGAAAGACCTGAGCCTGTTGGCTCAGCCACTGCTTGGGCTCCTGCCAGATCCCCAGCAGCACCACGCAGCAGAGAGCAGAGCCACTCCTGTACAATGCTGTCTCATGCCAGGAAATCTGAGGACCTCACTTGTGTGTGGGAAATCATCCCTTCTTCACAAGAAAGGCACTGCTCCTCAGAAGCCTGTTTCCTCCAGACTGAAGTTTCTGTCTGGTTATGTTGCCACAGGAGGCACCTTGAGGGAGCCTGTGGAGATAAATCATCCAGTCCAGTGGGCAGACCCACTCTGTCCCTCAGCCCAGAGAGAAGAGATGCATTTTCTCCCTCTGGTCCTTGGTCCTCTCCTGGCTTTACCATATCAAGAGGGGGACTGATAAATTACCTCAAGCCAATGTCACTTGTCAACTGCTGTGCTGGAGCGAAAGGGCTCCAAGGATATCCTGATCTGAAGTCTCTTAAGGTCCCATGAATTGTCTTCTGGAGTTGCCTGCCTTTCTCCACTGACTCCAGACAGGTCCTTGGGAAACTGGCCTCTGAAGTTAGCCTAGAGAGGAGGCAAAGCCTGGTATTTGTGAATACCTCTGTCCCTTGTCCTTCCCAGGTATCCTGAAACCTTGAAGCCATCGATAGTGAGAACAGGATGGAACTGGAGATTTTTGTGAAGCTGTGAATAAGTTTTCTTACTCTATATGCTTTCCTCTTTATCTTCCACTGCTGTCGCATTTTTGTTTTACCCTGTTGTATTCGCTGCAAGCTCTTCTGTGTTCCTAGTAATTTTTTTTCTAGCAAGAAGTTGTTGGTGCTACTAGGAGGAAGGAAAGTGCTAAGTTGCTTTTGGGGTAGGTAGAGAAATCCCTGCTGGGTATTTAACCTACATTTGTTTTCAATTTACAGGAGTGTTCAGGTTCTAAGTCTGCTGTTAAAGATGAAATGAAGTAGCTCAAGTAGCTCAATAGGATTTAGCTGAATTACTGAAAGAGCTATACTAACAAAATTTGTAGTGTCTTTTCATGGAGGTCATGAAGTCTTGAAACAGGGAGGAGATTACTGGACAAGTTAAATTTCCTTGGAGCTGACAGCCTTACCTTTCCCCAGATAGCAGTCCATTTTAATTGTAAAGGAAGATATTCTCTGTTCAAAGCTCAGCATTTGACTGACATATCCAACACCACGCTGGCAACATTAGTCCCTGGCAGCCCTACGCAGGTTGATGAGAGAAGCAAATTCTGCAAAACAGGGAAACAAAGGCAAGTGGCAAGTCACACAATGCACTTCTTGTCTGCATGTATGTGAAGTTCATTGTCAGGAGCCATCCTTTCCTCCAACTGTAGGAGAAGGCTGCAATTGTGGAAATTCCCAACAATGGTTTTGAAGTAACAGAGGCTCTAGCGCATCTACGCAGAAGTACTGCATGTTCAAAGGGACAAAAGGGAAGGCCCTCTAAAGCCGCGAAACTGTAGCAGGGAAGGATATACCCATAGTTTCTCTTTGTAAAGCCAGCAACTGAGCAGCTTCTCTTGTAACTCCCAGCACTCTTACTCTGCTCTGTCTTAGAATCAGTGCTGTATCTCGTAAGGTGGAACTGGTTAAAGGCAGGGCAATCTTTTAAAGGCCTGCTAAAGGATTTTGCTTAGAATTTGTCTGTTTAGGAACATTTTTTCATTATACATTACTGTCTCTGCTTTCCATGTGAGTCTATAGTTTCACATCTAGACTGCAAGTAGAGAACATCTGTAGGGTCACGTATAAATAGTCACATAAATGGCTGGCAGTGGACAAAGGAATCACTTTGCTGAAGCAGGTAATTGATGGGCAAGTTACCCAAAAGAAAAGCTGACTCTTCTTCCTTGAGAAAGATGTAACAGGCCTTCTGGCATACGGATTTTTGGATATTAGTGGAAGTACTTTTTTTTCTTTGAACCTAAGTAATTAGTATTTTCTCTTACAATAAACATGCCAAGTTTATGCCTCAAAGATTTCTTGTTCATACTCCATCTACATATAATGTTTCCTGGCTGGCTGGCTTCATAGCGTCTCAGCATTCAGCATCTTAACATTTTTATTGCAGCAGGAACTTTGCTGCAGTGGTCATTTCCTTCACCCTCTGCTTAGACTACTCAATCATCACTTTTTCTTTGCTGGCTCCTTTCTCTGTGGTGATCACATCCCTGTGCTGGCTCTCATCTCTGTGATATCAGGCAGAAATAATTTCTCGCTGCTTGCAAACTCTATTAGAGCCTGTCCCCACCCTGCCCATAAACCTTCATTCACTGTCAGGAGGCTGACTTCCACCTTCATCAGCCACAAGCAAGCACCTCTTCTATTTTCTCCTCAGGCTTGGGTGGAGCTCCTGATTAAAAATGTGCAATGCTCTCTCCCTTTCTTCCAGGCCCTGTTTTCAGAAAGGCTCTCATTTGAACACTGCGCGCCAAAATCTTGCCTGTGGTTTGCTGGACCTGCAGGGTGGCTGAAATTGTCCTATGTTTTGTTGTGTCTCTGGATCTGGTTTTTCATGTCTGTGTTGTAAGCAAGGACGGTGTTCTTGTGTACTGAATAGTGCAGTGGGGATCCCAAGTCTGTGACAAGCACCAGTGACTCATTGCATGGGAGCGTGCTTGGGCAGAGAGGAAGGGAGGGGAAGGCACAGTGATTTTAAGAAGCTCCTTTCCCTCCCTTTAAACACTCTCTTTGATACACCTTAGCACCGTCCCTCGGGGGGAATGCTGTGTAAACCTCACAGACCTTTACTTCAGCCTCCAGCTCCGGCCTGGCTTTCTCCAGGAATGCAGGGAGCTACACAGGATGCTTTCATATATTGCATTACAGTCTGAAACCAAGGCAATGCTTTCGAGTGGAAAACCCAAGTCAGCCTCAAAGAATTGAGAATTTGGTCGGTAGCCAACTTCTTCTGTGTAACTCTGCTTTTCACATCACCCAGCCTTCCCTTTTCCTTGAGGCTTGGTCCTGGAGAGAGTTAGGCTCTTGCTTTCTCCAGGAGTTTTTACTATTCTGAACAGTGCAGCATTTTACTGTCAGGTGCATCCTCCCTCTCCAGCTATCCCTGTGAGGAGAAGCAGCACACCCGAGAGAGAAAAGGGTGTTGTGAAGGACTGTTTATAAATGACTTCAGTGAGGCAGAGTGATGTGTCATTCTGGCAGAGAGCCCATTAAAGAGGAAGCACTACTCTTGAATGCATTCAGCTGGGGTTTCTGAGAACTCCTTTATACCCACTCATTATTCATTTCACATTCTGGAAGTGGATGGTCATGTTTGCCTATGTGACGCAGATCTTAATAGTTTTCTGCAGTACTACATCATTTAGCTCTCAGCTAATACAAACCCAAGCTAGTAATTAACATTAAATGCTGAGAAATGGATCTGATGTGATGAACACTCAGCACATAATGAGAATGCTGTGATTTCTTACTTGGAAGCCATCGTGGTCTTACAACATAACCAGTTGTTACAGATGCCCGAGCAGAATTGGGATTAACAATAGGATCTGGTTACACTTGCAAACCTAATTGCTGCTAGTCTGGTAGAAGTTGCACTTTCGGGCTCCACTTTGACAGATAACAGCTCTGGCATCTGTTGTCATTTCGTAATGGTGTAATGCTATTTATGCCACAGAAATCCCAGCTGAGCCATGAATTACATGTAGATCAGGCACACCATGGAAAATGCAGCTGTGCTGGGGGACGAGGCTTGCAAGCAACTGCTCTGCAAGGCCAGTGTGTACACTGCGGAGTAGGACAATGTAAGTCAACCATAATAATTATTAATAAAATTATTAAAGTGCCAGCAAAACTGTGACCTGAGCATGCCAGACACTGCAAAACCAGCAGCTGGTTTCTGCTGGACATATAGACAGCCAGGAAAAAAAAAAAAGTCTTAACAATGAGTGGGCTGGAGACTTTTTTCTTCATACCCTTAAGAAGACAGGTGCCAGGAGGAGGTAAATACGCTGCAGCCCTTCTGTCTTCTGATGCTGTCAGGATCCTGGTGGTGGTAGTGACTGTGGCAGCTCCTGTAGGAACCTTGTCTCCTCGGATGATGAGGGTACCAAATGTTCTGGGATGAGCCCTGAACACAAGGGCATATTTCCAGCATCCCTACTTTTCAGAATGAACTGTAGAGGGGAGAGGTCCCAGTTTCTTGCCCCATGCAACATGGCTGCAGAGCTCCAACCTCTCCACACTGCGAGGTCCAGGCCTTAAAAGCCACTCAGTGGGAGACGTATGATAGAGAAATACAGAGAAAAGCTGTCCTTTGCTGTAGGAGAGTGACCTTCCCTGCTCTGTGGTTGTGTGGATGTGGACAAACCTTCCCCTGTGTCTCTCCAGCCTTGATGCTCAGTGCTTGTGGCAGGGGAGGAGAAGGGACACAAAGCAGTGCTTAAAACAGAGTAGGGTGGCCTCTGTTGCGAAAGTATCTTCATCTAGCTCTGGATCCAGGCAGAAATAGGATGCTATGTTTAGGGTCAGCAAATAATGGGATGGCAGCAAATAGGAGACTGACTGTGTGCTTCTTGTGTGATTTGTGTCTTGGGTTTGGGTCTTGGGGGGGTTCCTCTATAGGGATGTGTCTCCAGTTGGAAAGCTGCAATGCAAGTGGAAATAAAAGACAAGTGGGAGAAGGGGTAAAGAATGAGAACAGGGGAGAAGCCAGATAAAAGCAGACAGTGAACCAAAGGTGAACAGATAACAAGCAGTTGGCAAAGGTTTGAAACAAAAGCTTGATCAACTCATGCCAGAGAAAAGCCAGCCTGTACTGTGGAAAATTTTGAGTGCACTGTATCAGACTTTAGCCTCACCCTGACCAAAACATTCCACATCCATATCAGGCAGATAATAGAGAAAGTTCTCATGGAAGTTCACACAGTAGCAACTTGGAAAATATAGTGATGTGAATCCTGATAGTGTAAATATAGATAGAGCACTGACAGGTATCCATTGAGTTTATCCTGGAAAAATTAAGCATTGAAGGGATTCTACTAAAATTGGAACTTGTCTCAAGCCCAAAGGCTGGATCACAAAACTTGCCTCTCTGGTGAATGCACAGCAATTCCTTGCAAATGGTCATCAACCATATGACTTACCATGAAATAACTTGTTTTTCTTCTCTTTCCCTGTTAAAAATACATTGTTTAAACTGTTGTAAACTGAGCTGAATAGAAACTTTTGTACCAGATACAGGATGATCGAATGTACTATTTCAAAGCCGTCTCTCTTGGGCTTATGGCTTTGCTTTGTGTATTTTTAAGATTTTGTGTATTTTAAAGATTTTGTTTGCTTAGAATAGCCTTCAGTTGAAGCAGCAGGCATTATAATGTATCCACTGTCCCCTCCTTGACTAAATTAATCCCAACAGACATAGAAACAGGTTCTCAAGGGGAAATTCTTCATGTATGCTTTCAGTCAGTCCTTCTTTTCTCTGTGCTTTTATTTTTTAGTTTTTAGTGTAGAAATGTCACAGTCATGATCTGTCTTGTTTTTAGGCTGGTAATTCCATTTCCCAGCTTTGTTCAGTTTCCCTTGAGCTATTGGATCCAAAATGCACAAAGGAAAACTAAAAATGTTTGAGTCCAGTGGGGTAGCTAAGGTCAGCTTTGGGCCCACAGTATGAATAGAAAAAGGATAATCTCTTGCAATGTGCCTTCATGCACATTCTACAATGGCACATATTAATTTTTAATCTATTAATTTTCTAAATTATTCATGTCAGAGAAATAGAATAAAAGGAGGAAAAGTAATGGCAGACAGTACCTAAAAACAGCATTCCTGAGCAGCTAATGATATCTTTCCACTCTCAGAATGCTCTAGTGCTCCATCTCTCTTCCCTGATCCTCTTGTGGACACACCTGTGAACGGACATAGGTTACCTGATGCTCTTGAGGCTGAGCTTTGCAGACACCCCAGTGCTGGTGTCAATGCCAAATCAGGGACCTGCACCTCACCTTCAGCCACTCTTTTCCCCCCTGCAGGGATTCTTCCTCATACCTGTGCTGACAGTGTTGCCTGTGTGTCCCTGCTCTAAATTAGGTCAGGCATCTCTTCTGTGTGAAGGAAGAAGCAAACGAATATTTTTGGGGGTCCTAGGCCAAAATTCATTAAAAATCACTCTCAAAATGGATACAGTGCATAGGCAGGTTTACCATTTGGTGAATCAGATGTTTTTTCCTTGACACCACCTTGTTTAATAGTGTCAGTAGTGCATGTGCCTGCAGATGACACCGTACAGACCTGACCTCTGGCTCCTTCAGCCTCTGCTCATCTGTCTAGTGAGAGCTGCTGTTGCCTCACAGTGCTACACAGATCAAAAGCAGATAGTTAAATATGCCTACAGATTTTCAGACCTGCATCTACATCTCTCTGCGTATTTGGGTGACACACAGCACGACTGATGCTGATCTCGATTGCACTTTTTTTGCATTACCGTCAAACAAACAATGAAAGAGCCATGAGTGGAATCCTCTAAGGTATAGCTGTCTGCGTGCCATCTCCCTGCTTGAGTTCTTCAGGTCGGGAAGACTGTGAGAGCAATCCTCTGCAGGAGCTTTTATTTTAAATTAAAGATGCTACATGACTATTATGTCATGAGGCATCATGAAAAATACCCTTTCAGGAGATCAGATTGACACTTCCACCCTGCAAGTGCACAGTGCAGCAGCTACACATATTGCTAATGTTTGTGTAGGCACTGTGTAAGGTCCTCGAGGGCAGGCAGGGAGGCATCGCTTTGTTCTCTCACCTGCACTGAATAAAGAGCGTTGTTGGCGCGCCGATAAATCCTGCCACAGACCTTTGTTATGCTTGGAAGAAAAACAATGTTGTGTGCTACAAAGGCCCGTGGGTGATAAGAAAAAGTTCACTTTGTTTTGTTTTAAATAGGTGTTGCTTTGGGCATAAGGCATCTACATAAGGGGATACGGCAGTGATGAGGACAGCTAGATGAGACTGACAGCTGCAAGGTCCCTAAAGAGACCTGAATTTCAGTGTCTTACTCCGTGCTTTTCTCCTGAGCCATCTTCAGCATCTATCCAACACAATCTAACAAGTCGCAGTCCTGCTAGAAAATTCAAGGCCAATTTTTTCATTGCCCGGGTGCCCAGTTGCCAAAGCAGTGTGCACTTCAGTTCGCATCTCCAGGTACGGAACCTGTAAGAAACTCGGCCTTGTGTTTGCCCTCCCCAGCACCCACTTTCGGAAGGAAGGATAGAGTTCTGAAATACCCTCTCTAGAATTTGCTCTATGTCCTGCATGCAGCCCTGATGCTGCAAGAAAACTGTGACAAGAGTGATCGTATCCTCCTGCACCTTCTTGCAGTTGGCCTCCACAGAACCACTGGGGCATGGACACAAGATGTATCCCTGTGCATGGCCTGTCTGGAATCCTGGTCCTCCTTTTCGTACTGAAAGAGTGAGTACAGGATTGCTGCTTTGGAAAAGTCACCTGAAAGCCACTAGTGGGTTGTTTTTTTTTGGGGGGGGGTTTTGTGGAATTTTTTTGTTTTGGTTTTTTTTCATGTTATAGTAGGGTAAACTGTCCTGTCTCTCTTCTTTCATAGATGATGAAAACAAATCCACTTTACCAAGAAGATGGACAGATAGCTCATAATCTGGCTTTGACACTTGGCATGGCAAGTCAGAAAGGGCTAGTGGCTCTTATTCTTTATTTATTGAACTTCTTCAGACTCCAAGAAAGTGCTAAAAGGGCAGTTTATATTTCTTACTTATTTTTAAGCTTTTGGTCAGCTTACGATTTTATGCTTTCTGTTCTTCTGCAATGGCCTATTCCAGCTATAAACCAGTGAAGGCCTGGGCACATTTAGTATGAGAGGATTCCAGATGACTGTCATAATAGAGAGTGACCAGCCTTTCAGTGCGTGGTCTGTGCTTTATCTAAGCTGGCCCAAATTTAAGAAAAGCGATATGAAAATACCTCTATTATCTGTGCACTCCCTAGTGAGGAAGTCTGGAACTTTTGTAAAAGTTTAGTGTTATTTTTAGTCGTTAATGGTGCAAAGCTATTAAATGTGGACTGTTTCTGGGTTTACCCCATGGCAGTAACCTCTCTGCAGGGGACCATTATAATTTTCTTGCATTGGAGAACTGAAGTTTTTGCTTTTGACAATTGCAAAATAGTTTTACACTCTACATCTGCTTATTATTCTGATTTAGGGCCTTGGGCAAACTCTTAGTTCATACACTCTTTTCCATCTCCTCTTTGCAAAAAGAAGTGAGGGTCATGGTAGGTGCCCTGAGCTTGATGGGTCTGAGCTTGGTGGAAAGAGCCTCCAGAAATTTTCAGAGCTCCTGGTGTAGGGGAGAGCGGTCTGCCTGGGGCTCTCTGTGTGTGATCACAACACAGGTGATGCTATCATACCCTTTTCCAAAAGCTCCCTTTCTGCTCACACATATCAGTGTATCAAAGCACCACGGCCAGCGGGAAGCTGAAAGCCTGCAGGGATTTGGATACCTAATGTGTCTATACTTCCAGGGATTGGGATCAGAGGATGTAAACATGTCAGCTGTGGGGGTAGTGTGAGAATCACCCTTTGAGGTGGGTTTATGTCTGATCTGATGGCAGCTGGGGTGCCCTAATGTCTTGGACCATGGTGGTGGCCTTCAAGGGGAACCGCAACAAACCCTGTGGGTATTGCCTGAATGTTCTGGGCCTCTGTTGTCAGCATAATGGAAGATAACAACCCTTCCCTAACTCACATAGACGTTGCATTTGCATTTATAAGATTTTCTACAATGGCAGAGAAGTAATTATCTAAGTAAGGGAAACTAAGCTCCTAACGTAAGTGCATGAATCTTCTCATTTGCTTTGACTCATCTCTGGCTGGACTAACTCCAATCACCAATTGTAATTCCCCCTCTCCTTATGAAATCAATATTCCACTAAATCATTTTCTTCTTCAACTTCAAACATGAACATTTCATTGCACAACGACATCTCTCTCAAATCCAGGCAATCTTTCACCCTGAATGTATGTAAATTTTTGGGACCAATACTTGGTGATGTTGAGAATAAGGCATATGATCTACGTGAGATATTTTGGTCTACAGGTTCTGAAAAACACTGATAGACTTGAAAGAAATATTCAGTCAACAGTAGCACGGAGTGTACTCTAATATGGCATGAACACACCATCTACTCTCGCTGGAAATATGATGTGGTAATTTACTAGTCTAGCGTGAGGTCTCTGCACACAACCGGACATCCCGCACCTTATGGGAGTTGCCTGCCCATGTCTTAATTACACCTCAGAGTCTGGCACCAGAGCCACCCTCACCAGGCGCCAGCAACCAGCCCATATTCGGAGCTGCCAGACCTGATCTACAGAAAGGAGAGAAAGCCTCAGAAGCAATTGTTGTGTTCTGGCAGAAAGGCTATCGAACAGGGATGGGGACTTGAAGGTTTTTCGCTGGCAGGTTTCTGGTGCTTGGGGTGGATGTACCTAAGTGTGTTCCACCAGGCCATGAGATGGGGCTGGGCGGGAGATCAGTGTTGGTGTGAGCACCAGAAATGCATCAGAACTTTAAAGCTGGACCTGGGCTGTCGTCTGATCCTGTCTGGCCACCACAGCTGCTCACGGCAGAGCGATCTGAGAATCAGTGTGGGACTGCCATGACTGGAGGTTTAAACTCAGCAGTACTGATCACTGCCCACAGTGGTCTGGTGCCCCACTTAGAGGCTGAACAAAGTGCCCTGCCTAAAAGCTATGTGACATGTCAGGACAATGGCTTGTTTGCATCTTTATCCATTTCTTTATGTGAAGATGACAAGTTTATTCAGTCAAACTGTGAAGCTTTTGTCCACAGTGGTGGTGTCTCTGCTTGACTTGAGGGGAGTTTTGCCAGAACAAATTCTGAATTAAAAAGGAGGCAGGGCTTCAGGTTTTGATGGAGTGTTTTAGCTGACATTTTAAGTTGAAACACATTTGCAAGGGGACTCTGATTGAAACAAAGTTTTTGTGGTAAATATGGCAATTTGGGAATCAAAAGAAGTCACACAATTGTTGCCATGTGTGCTGAATCTTACTCCATGCAGGAATCCTTCAGATAGGCTTTGACTAGTAAAATGGGTGAGATTAATAAGGATTTGAATAATTTATATCACAGAAATAATTTTGTGGGAGTTTTGGTCTTCCTAAATATGTCTCAGTTGGACTTTTAGCTACGATGTCTAACAATTTTGAATACATGATTACAAATTATGTATTGTATTGTATTGTATTGTTATGCTTAAACTTACAACAAGTATGTAAGGCTTTTGTATGCTATTCACCCCTTACTAGACATCCAGAATAATAAAACCTGACCAGGGCACAAGGCTTCCTTTCATAGGATCTTCTGCTCAAGTATCTTCTGAAAGCAAAGAGAGAATGAAGGTATAATTTTTTTCTCCTCACATCACTTGAACATGCCACAGAGAGAGAAAGGAGGAAAATTTTACCAAGTGAGAAGGAAAGATTTTCAGTGGGTTTGGAGTGGGATTCTTTTCCAAATGGAGCTTATTTGTCACAGCCTTAACACAGAAAGAGAGCAAAGACAGGATCTTAGGACAGCCCTTCCTCCAGGCATGTCTCAAATTAGAACTTCCACACTACAGCTTTGTGACTATGTGTACAGTGGCGGGGGTGAAAGATGTGACACCTGCAAGACATGGCCTGGAAAGGCGAGGAGAGAGCCTGAGTCAACTGCTGACACTGTGCAATGTCCACTGATAACCCATTTGGTAGCATCACATCGGTGCTGCGGGTCACACACGCTTTTCTCTGGTCTCCTGCTCACAGAAAACTACCACTGTCTGCATCCTCACATGCCTGCTGTGTTCCTGTTATTGCCCATCAGATCTCAGCTATTTTGTTTGCTGCTGCAGGAGCATAGTGTCTCATCCTGTTGTGCCGTGGTTCCCATTGACCCTTATAAATTTAGCTGTAATAAGAGTAAATCTTCCTGCTGCTGCCAATAAGAACGCTGGCACTGAATCTGGAGCTGAAAAGGCAAAGGTGCATAAGTGATGTTTCAGATACGAGAGAAGACCCAGATGTGTGAAACCTCCTTGTGAGAGAGCCCTTGTTCCTTGCCGTCACCGCTGTGTCTTGGCAAGACCGCAAGAAAGAGCTGAGTGAAAATGAGCAGACGTCATTAAAATTATCCAATGGACCTCAGTAAAAATGTACTGAGTGGTCCTGACTGAGAGAAACATTTTTCACACTGTAATGGCCACACAGCTCCCTAAGTGGGAGAAGGAAGGTCATTTACTTCACAGAAGAAAAAAATAAAAGTCTATGAGATCATTTATAGCATTACTCACAACCATTATCTATCCCAAATCATTCTTATGCCTTGTCTGTGATATTGGCTGCCTTGCAGTGCTCTGAGCTGCTCTTCACATGAAACCCTTTCTTACTTCTTAATGGCATACCAGCTGAAATATTTAAAGCATTTGCAGACAAATGTATCTAATTGTATCTAGGATAGGCCCCGGGATGCAGGAAGGCCCCGGGGAATGCTGGCTGCTGCCACAGTCACATTTACCTGCCCTGGGGGAGGCTGTTGTTTCAGTAAAAACCCCGTCAAATACAGGTTGGTTAATAAGAAAATGCTTTTCCACAAATAGAGCATCTTTATGCTCATATCTTGCACTGACACACTCCTCTGAGCGATAAAATCTTCCCAACCTCTCCCATGGTCCATGGCAGCCATGGAAAGGGCTGCACTGGCTGCAGGGCTGTCAGCACCCACCTCATCTCCCACCCAAGGACACCAAGGTCCCCCTTCACCTGAAGGAGAGGAGGGTTGTGCACTGGGCTGTCCTCCCAGAGGCTTCTGCATTCAAAACTGGCCGTGAGTGTGGGGTTAAACACAAGTGCAGAAAGAAAGACCAAGAGACTCATTCAGGAAGGTTGGGCAATGAAGATTGCTTGCTCGATTTGTATTCTGGTCCTGTTTCCCATCCCCACGTGAGACGCTAGTGTGTGTGGCAATGGTTTTTCATGCATGACCCTAGCAGATACCTCCGAGCTGCAGCCCACCATGATGGCTGATCTGATGAGCATCTTGAATAGTTTCTTGTATGGTTTTTAGTGCCTTCTTTGATTGGTAGCAATTAAAGAATTATGTTCAGTCCACTGTGTGAAGGACTGGTAAGGATCATTCACAATCTCCTGAATATTTTTCTCTTCTCACTCACTGTCTTCATTTGTCTGTGAGTCCCACCCTGCACTTTCCAAAAACATTGGTTTTGACTCTCTGTGCTGCAGAGCTCCATTGCAGGACCCTGGGGGAACATCTGGGGCCTTCCTCCAAATCGTCATCATGTTTTCTTCAAGGATGTGGTGCAGTTTTTTCCTCTGCCTGGTGCTAGTGAACTGGTCCTATTTACTGTTGCTTGAAAACTTAAAAATGGTGATGCGCCTTTCTGAGGCAGGCAGGTAAGTCATCCAAAGAGAAAAACACTCTTTGGTTTGCCCCAGTGCTGAAGAAATCACAGTCATTGCTAAAGATCTCCGCAAACAACCCGTGAATCCTGCTCATTCCCTAACAAAATGAGAATCACCACCACTCTAGTAAGACATTACTTGAATAGCAGACAACTGTGGAAACTTTTGGCAATAAAATCTGTGGGAAATAAGAAATCAGTTGCAAACTTGGACTGTCATGAAGTGGAGTGTTTGAAAATCCTGCCCAGAAAGTCCTGAAGGGAAAATGTTACACGTGGTGCCTCAGATTATTTCATATGAGACACTAATATTTGTGCTGGTAATGACTATCACTTTTCCCATGCTACTGGCAGTGCCCTAAACCAAATCAAGGGCAAAAAAAAATTGTCTTGCCCAGATCTTATAACTGTGAAAAAGCATGCCCTATTTCCCAGGGTAAAAGTGGTTGAATGATCTACTCTGGGAAAAATGACTCTAGCTATTTAGTGGCTTCTATCTCAGGTCACCGTGGTGCAGTTGCAGTGAAAAAAGAGAAGCTGTGAGGTGGGTGGAGAGCAGCTGAGAACACCGTGAATGAACATGGATTAGTCCTAAACCTGGGTTAAGACTCTCAGCCAAAGAATAAAGGAGCTGGTGAGACAGGGAACATGTTGTTCTCATTATCTGCCAGTGGTTGCACATCTGCACTAAAAGTCAACAAAAGGGCATTTTTTTGTACAATTGTACATTGTGTAATAAGATAAGAATAAAACTAATTCACATTTATCTAGAATTTCTCAGAATGGTTGTAGTCCCGGTAGACATGACTGACTTTATAAAATGTGAGAGTCTGAGTCACACCAGCAGATTGTACATGGCAGGGAAACTAATCTGATGTAATAGAAATGTTTACAAGCCCAGTAACCCTTCTCCCTCCACCCTCCTCCGCTTTAAAAAGCCACGTAAGGCCACGGATCAAAGCAGTTCAGCGGCAGCATGCTGAACACTGAAACAATAACAGCCCTGACTTCCTCAGACGTCAATAGTACCAGTCACCAGTGGATTTTTGCATTCACTGAAGAAGGAGGTAATATAATCATATGCATCAAAGGCTGGAAGTGGAGCTATCACTTATCACTAAAATATTGCTAAACATGATTAAACACGGTTCAGTGGAAATATCAGAAGCTGACTACCCAGTGGGATCAAAAAAGCAGCAAACAGTTCAGAAATGTGTACTCAGTTAATGCTTACCAGATGCAATCAATTTAGATAGTCAGTTCCAGTACTTAATTCATGTCTTTATGAAATGAGCACAGATACACTCCTCCTATGTCTAATGGTTTTCCTGCCTTTACATTTCTCTCTCTTTTCCAAGCAACACACCAGCTTTTGTTTCTCAAACCCTTTGCCACTCCCTAGGAAAGCAGTAGGTTTGTTCCAGATAGCAGGTTTGCTATTGCTTCCTGAGCAGATCTCAGGTTTGGTAAGGGTAAA
The DNA here is from genome assembly GCA_036785705.1 of Acanthornis magna. NCBI lineage: Eukaryota > Metazoa > Chordata > Aves > Passeriformes > Acanthizidae > Acanthornis > Acanthornis magna. The sequence continues at coordinate 17,313,256 of JAWUZG010000032.1, forward strand.
TGCGATGACACAACACATTTAGGGTTTTGTAAGATGTGATTTCACTGCGCACGGTGCTGTGAAAATAAATGAGATCTGCAAAGTCAAAAGAGCCCATCCTGAATAGATTAAATGTTGCCTGTAAATGAGAATTTGTCACCCCAGGGGTTGTTCCTTGCAGGGTCCCACAGGTTTCCTTTCTGGCCCTGGTGGAAGATCTGGAGATAAAAAACTGGTGAAGAAGCATTAGGGATAGATCAGCTAGAAAAATTGATCTGGATTACTTGTTAAAGGAAGGTCAGTTAAACAGTACACATTTTGACAGCCAAATGAAAGACCGTGAAGCTAGGGATAAATAAAGGCAGCTTACCTACAGGAATAGGGGCTTTATCCTAGAAAGTGGTGGTTTAGCAAAGGATTTAGGTGAATAGGCTGGTAACCAAGCCTATGGGAGCTCTGGGGATAATTCATAGCGTAAAGGCCGATTTGAATCTCAAAGAAGAGCAGTGATATATTTAGCTGCCCTACTAACATGCTGGAGAAAGCTCAGAGAGAAGCAACAAGAGTGATTAGAGGACTAGTAAATGTGAACTCAGGGGAAAAATTGAAAAATGAGACTGTATCTACCCTGGAAAAGAGAAGGAAATAGTCTTCAAATATGTAAAATGTAGCTGCAACAGAGACTGTGATAAAACATTGTCCATATGTAGCACAACACATAACAAGCTTAATGTGCAGCAAGGCAGATTTATTTTAGCCATCAGAAACATTTTCTAATGATAAGGACCACTGAGCGCTGGAACATATTGCAGACTACCTCAAGATTAAGAACTGGTTATGCTGGTGGTTTCCAATCTTTATTTTGCACCAAACTTCAACTGAAAAACTGACAGTGTTCTGCCTCCCTTTGTTAAATGGCCAAGTTGTTTTGGGATAAAACAAAGAGCCTTAAAAGATTTGCATACTGGAAATAATGATGGAGATGATGATGACACACACAAAAGTTACCACACAGGGAACTCACCATCTCTATTAAAAATAAATGAAAAGACAGTATGGGAGTTACTCATCTGTTTGTGATGGTCTTTAGGAGTGGGACAGTGCTGGAAAACTGACTGGGATGTGACTGGGGTGTCAAGAAGCTGATATGGTGGCAGAAGTTTGGGGGCTGTGCAAGAGGAGTCATTGCAGACAACTGCGATGAGTCCATCTTAAAGCAAGAAGGAAATAAATGGGTTTGGCATGAGTGGTGATGAAGGCAACCTAAGGACTCTTGTGGGTGACCGTGGGATTACTGGCATGACACAACGTTGGGAGAAGAGAGGATGGATGCCAGAGACATGAGTTGATGGCAAGGCAAAGGGCACAGCTGGGGCCATTTGCAGCTGGGTTGCAGCAGCTTTCCCGCAGCTCTCGTGACCCCATGGTGTACACCTCACTGGAGAGACTCCCAAAGAAGCAGCTGTGCATCTCTGAGGGAGGCTCAGACCCAGGCTTGAGGTGACGTTATTCAAGCAGACTTTTTTATGACTGCAAATACCTTCTGAGCAGTCTTTGTCAGATATATGGCCCTTGCCTAGCAAAAAGCTTTGGCAGCAGAGCTGCTGTCAAAGGAAAGGGGAGCATCATTCTGTTTTCTGTGCTGCCTGTGCTGTTGAAACTGTACCTTTCTGGAGCCTAAGGAAATATTCACTGATGTAAATAAGCACTTAAAAATGCAGACATCCTGCTCTGCTGGCCATTGAGGATCAGAGCAGAAGGTGCCCTCAGTTATCCCTTCCCTGATGTGTCCTTGCACTGTCTCACTCCTACCTCCCCAGCTGAGATCCCGTATTGCTCATGTTTGGGAACCGGAGTCACGATCTCAAATGTCGTCACTATAGCTGAGCAGAGAAATGCCAAGCCTCCCACTATGTTCGTGTGGGTAGAACCTTTTCTTTGATTAGCTCAGAATACTTTCTAATAGGAGCTAACCTTCATGACATCCTTGCGGGACTGGCCCACTGTGATTAATCTTAAGATCTCTATCTTATAAATAGGAAAATTAGTACCAAAACTTGCCCAATATCATCTTCTAAATCATTGCTTAAGCCTGGGAAAGACTCTGCTATCTCTCATTTATTTATTTATTTATATTCTCCATGAGTTACTTTAGCAATTAAAATGTACTACTGGATATAGAAAAGAAGCCAATCTGGAAATGCAACTCCTCAACAACATCTGTACGTAAAAGAAGGCCCTAGTGCTATTGTAAACCCTGTCTGGATGGATCTCTGCATCCTCTCAGTTCCTGGGCAGCAAGGATTTGGAACGAGCCTGGCTGAAGCCACAAGCCTCCAGTGCTGACCCAGCACTGTAGACACTGTGATTCCTCTTGCAGGGAGTCCCAGCCCATGCTCAGCATCCCGAGAATAAGAAACGCTCAGAACTGCAAAAACACAAATCACAAAACAAGTTTGGTGAAGTTTGAAGAGCAGTTTTTGAACACCCCAGCGTGGACGGTAAACCACAACAACAGTAACAGGAAAAGCAGCACCACAAACGAAAACCCAGTACTCCATTTGAAACTAAATTAATTTAATAAACTGAAAGAAATTGCTCAGCAATGAAAATCTCCAGCACCACCACCCTGACCACATAAGATACATGAGAATAAACAGACTTGTGGGCACACCTCAAGCAAGCTTAAAACAGCAACCTCCTCCTAAACAGTCTCCATACTCGCAAGGTGATCTCACTGTCTGGTAGAAATAATTCTTGTCGGCTAACTGCAATCAATCTATTTCACAGGAGTGCTTGCTATATATAAAAATTGCGGTTGGTAACATGGACAGGACGTTTGCGCCAGACCGCTGTTTTCAGACCTCAATGAAAAACCAAACTGAAAGTATATCTCATGGAAACCAGTTTTAGGTTACAGATCAGATAATAATTTGGGAACTTCAGCAAAGGAGAAGTCATAGCTCAGCAAAGTCTCCAGAAAGCATTTGCAGTTTTTTTAGATTTGGTACCAGAACACCACTTGAGGTCTGCTTTTGCAGAGGTTTCCAGGAAATTAGTTTTATTCTTGCCCTGGCAAAAAAACCCCAAAACTTTGGAGAGTGGGTGATCCATGGTGGAGAGACAGGCCATAATGGGCATGAATGTTTGCTTGCTGTAGGGGTGGCTGGTAACCAGGAGACCTTTCTGATGCTCGGGCACAGGACCAGATTGGGCAGGGGAAACATCTAACTTCTCCGATCATGAGCAGGGCTGTACGTGAAGACACATGAGTGTCATATCAGAAAAGGTAAATGACATTTCTTAGAACTAAATTTCCATTATTAGTGTCAAGAGGTTGATGGGTGGAAGTGGAAAAATCAGTAAAAAGTACACAAATCAGACATTTAACCAACATTTTCTATTAATAAACAAAACCCCAACTGCTTCAAATGTGCCTGGTGTTTTGTGGGGATGGTTGAATAGACAAGGCATCAAAACAAGTTCTGTACCTACATCTAATGGACGTATTAAATAAGGGAAGTAGTAACTGTGCTTAATGAAAATGAATGGACAGGCTGTTACTGGTCACTGTGAACTAGATATTTAAAGACATATAAATTCTTAAAGGTGGAGATGAGCTCTCTGTGGCATTTTCCAAAGCATCTCACTGGAAATTAGTGGCAGTTTTGTGAAGTGGGAACAGTACCTGCTTGAGTAGTTTGGAAAGTCTTACCCACATCCTTTATGTTTCTAAAATGAGCATATCTTGACCTTGCCCACCTGCTTCTGGTCACAGGCTGGAAGAGGAAATGAGCTTTGCTGCTTCTTCCACTCCCAACTGATCTTTTAACTGTGAATGAATGAGTCCAAATGAAGAAAGTGCTCTTTTTCACACCGGTTAGCTAAATTGAAACCAAAAGCCACTCCACTAAGCATGTTTCTGCATAACAGAAAGCTAAAGTCTTTGCATTTAAAAAGAGCAAATACCAAACAGAAAAAATATCAGTGATAGGATATATGATGGTTCAAAACAATCTTAAAAATTAAGGTTAGGTTTCTTTTTTTCCTGTGACTTTGCACCTTGACTTGAAACTGGCAAATCAAGGGCAACAGCTGTCAGAGCTGAAGAGAATGGTTTGTTTGAGACCTCTTACTTTCCTGCACGACCTCTTCTGCTGCGCAGCCTGGACCATAACCACAAAAGAACAGGGCCTGATGGCACTAGGCCTTCTCCTGGTGCACAAGATGTGGGGGAGATTGCAGATTGAAAGGATAAAAAGGAATGGAGAAAAGGAACGTGGTGGGAGCCTGGGTGCATTGTCTGAGGCCACACAAGAAATTTGTGGCACTCAGGTGAGCCAGCCATTGGCACCTGTGGAGGGAGTGTGCTGATTTCAGTGACTCTTCCCTGAGAAGCTGCCAGCTCAGTAATATGTGAATTATCAGCTGTCACCCAAGTGTCCCTTCACAGTGACATTATCATTCATCAGCTCCTGGTAGAGTGTGCCCACAGTGAGTTTCAGGGGAAAAAACCTGATCTTTTGTGCTAAATGACATTCTGCTGTATTTTGAAGAAAGCAGGAGGTATCAGACCATCTAGCAAAAAGGAAGTGACTGAAAACCCCTTAGTAATGCTGTCAGGATACATTTGATACCTAGCAAAACCCATTTCTCTCGGGTTATTGACTAATTCAGCCCAACCCAAGCACACACAAGCTGCTGGGCTGCATCAGCATGTTTGGGGTTGGCCCTTACCATGGTGGGCAGTGCAGCCTTCACGGTGGAGGTCACCTGGCAGAAGAGACTGTAAACTGCTGTACGTCGTGGCAGCAGGTGAGGAAGGATTCTTTATTTTGACAGCAGCTCTGCTACCAAGAGAGGACACTATAAATACTGATGAGAGCACAGATTACAACAAATAAATTGTGCCGAAGAAGTTTCACTTTGTATTCCTGGGAAATTATTATCATTAGCTGGGGAAAATGAGAAAGAGTTACCTGCCATTGCAAAGGCCACAGGTAACAGTCTAACCAAATTCCTGTGCCTTGTTAGCAGGGATTCCCCTGGGTCTCTTTGTATCCTCTTCACTTATAATCCACAGCACCAAGGCTGGGGACTAGAGGGTTCCTATAGGTGAACTTTGAAAAATAGGGAGCCTCAGGTATTACTTACATTCCATCAGGCTGGGGAAGGAGAAACAGGGAATGGAAGGAAAACACTATATACTTCCCTCAAGAGTAGTAGGGCAGTGACTACAAATGGAAAATGGTGAGTTTCCTTTTGCACCATCCGTAAATCTGGACTCCATTTACTCCCTGCACCCTCCTGGGAGCGTCTGCTGAATTGTAGCTCCCTTGACATGGCCTTCAGAGCAGTGTGTGGCTTTCAGCCACAGTGTTTCTAGCTCTCTTTGGGATACAAACTTTGGGCTTCATTCAAGAAAGCACTTAGGCATGTGTAATTCTTTAAATTTCAATGTGACTATTCATGAGCATAGAGTTAGCACATATTTAATTGCCTTCCTGAATATGAGCCAAAATAGAGAGTATCCCAGGAGTGTATGGGAAAGAAACTTAGTTTTCATTGCTTTAATAGAGATAGTTGCTCCACTTAGAAGCATTTGCAAATGGTTTGGGAAGGTTTGGGACTTTTTGCAGGCACATCTCTAGAGGGCAAAGCAAGCAACCAACCCTACTTTAAATGTGATGAGGATTGCTGGTGTCTGCAAGCACCCCAAAGGGGAGGATTCACCTGAGAACTGATATTTTTTCTCATTTTTTCTATGTCTGCCCAACAAGTGCTCATCTCTGATGTTCTCCCTATGCATTTTTGAATTTGTCAGTTTTTATTAATATCCTTTGGGAAAAAGCTCTGGATTTAAAGTACGCAATTGTGCAGGCAAAAATAGAAGACAAAACTTTTTAAGTGCCTCATTTTTAAGACTCTGCTTTCCTTTTTAAAAATAACCAGAAAATGATGAGAAGAAAACCATTCTTTTTATGTTGACTCAAACAGAGTAACAAAACAGAAGCACAACACCAGTTAGGTGATGGTACATTTCCTCCTAAATCCCACAGACCTTCTCTGCATTCAAATGAAATAGTTACTGAGTGGGAAAAACCATCAAAATCTTTAGTATTTGCCACCAGTTCTTGGCCAAATACCCTTTCTACTTTTCAAAAGCAGTGCTAAAACCTGATGTGGGTTGTCAGCGAGTAGCAGGAGTTTCCATTTGGCTTTTCAATTGTAAAGAGGGAACATCTGAAACTGTGAGGAAATTTAAAAAACGAAGCTTTCCCCCAATACCTACATTCATTTATCCACCTGTTATGGCGGATGCTTCCCCATCTACAATAGGCCCGTCTGGTCTTAAAATAGACGTCTCTTAGATGACTAATTGAGGCTGAGAAATAATTGCTTAATTTTCGGGCTCCAGTTTGCAGCACTGGCAGCTAGCAAGAGAAACCTCCTTTGCCCAAGATCCCTCTGCGTGGTGGCTTGGCCTGGGACAGCCGTGACCCACATAGGCACGTGCCACGCCGGCTGAGCCACGGCGGAGATTAGCACAGCCACGCTGCTGCAGGCTCGCGGGTTTGGGGTCGGGTCACGCGCGGCTGCGTGGGGGCCACGCTTTCTCCTTCACCACCAGCGCTGCTTCCAGGGGCTCTTTGGTGACACGGTGGAGGAAGGAGGTTGATCAAACAGCGTGTGTGTCCTGCTTGTGGCAGCGTCGGATGTGACTGCTCAGCACTCCGGGGCGGAGGGTGGGTCTGGCCTCTGCAGTGGGCTGGAGAGGGAATGTGGTGGGTGCCTTGGGAGCATGAGGCCCCTGGGGTGCAGAGAAGTCCTCTTTCTGTGCAGAGAAGCCAGGATGTGATGGGGTCCTGGCATGGTGCCCGTGTATTCCAGCTGTCCTGCCCTCTCTGCAGATGTGCTGCTCTTCATAGTGTAACATCTCCTTCACCTAAAGCATCCTGGGCCATTCCCAATTTTGCAATGGGCAGAGAGAGCTCTATGGGCCATAGGGGTGAAAGCTGATTACGGTCCTGCCGTCCTGTAGGAAATGGGGTCAGTGTGCACAGGAGCGTGGGGCTGATGATGCTATGCAGCAGAGCACATTGCTGATATTGCAATACACTTCTCTGCCTGAGGTGACACGTGAATGTCTCCCCGACTCTCTCAAAAGCCAGAGGAGTGCTTTTGAAAGATGCAGGAGAGAATGCCAAAGGTAATTTCTGCTTTAGCTGTTCTTGAGGAGGATGGCCCAGGAAGGGCAAAACACAAAGGGGTACTCGCATTTACACACAAGTGCAATTTGGTATGTTTTATGTGAGGATGGTGAGCATGATGGAGACAGGCAACAGAAAGTTTGCCCAGGGAAATGGTAATTCTAAAGCAAAGCTGGCCTGCACAAAGGAAATGCACTACAAACTGAAAAGACTGTTTTCCAGTTAGCAAACCTTGACGGTTCACTTTGTTTTTTAAAAAAAAAAAATCTGATTTCTAAATATAAAGCCATGCTTATAGTGGCACCTAGTGGCTATTGTGCTTCTGGAGTTCTCCCCAAGGCAGCTGTGAGGGTAGGGCCGTTTGCAACACCAACCTTTGTGTTCAAGATTGACTTTCCAACATTCTTCTTGGGCTGATATTTTTTATTAGAATATTGTCCAATGGACCAATACAAAGATCAACACTGAAGCCAGAGCAGTCCCAGATTTCAGGGTGAATATTGGGTTAGAGAGCCTTAAAAAAAGGTGACGTTCTGGACTCAGATCTTTACTTTATTTCAGAATTACAGAAGACAACTTTGAAAAGGCAAAAATTTAGGGTGGTTCAAATTGATGAAAGCTGTAGGCAGCTCAGATCCAAGTTCCTATTTCATGTGAACTTTTAATGTGTTAGGAAAGGGAAATCCACATGGACAGGTTTACTGAAGGGCATGTGAGCCAGTTCTGGCTGTAACCCTCCTTGTGCTCCCTGGTGTCCATCCAGCGGGAGGGAATCAAGGCATTTGGTGAGAGATGGGCTGTGCCTTCTCCTGCTAGTGAACACCCTAAGGAGGACACTGACAGCCAGGCTGCTGATAAAATGACCCAGTAAATGCTCTCAAGAGAATAAAGTGGTAGGAGAAATCTTCCTGCAAGACAGCAAGAAGAAAGAGGGAGGTCAGTGTGAGCCCATGCCTGTGGCCCTGCTGCCTGCCTCCTGCTTCCAGGGCAGCCTTCCCCTGACTCTTCTCAGGGCATCACCAGTGACCCCATCTCCCCTGCTCCCGTCACCCCAGCTCTCCTCAGACCTCCGGCCTGCCAGCTCCTCACTGCTCACAGCTCCTGGCATTTCTTCACTCCCCTCTCAAGCTGCCTCCCAGCTGCATTTGTCTTTTTCCAGTGCTGTGGACATCACCAATAGAAGTATTAGGGTGATGCTGAGTTTTCCCAGTCTTCTGAGCTGAGGCTCTTTATCTGTTTCATCTGTCTCTGCACAAGCTGGTCTCTCCACCTTCACTGAGACCTGCACCAGGAATTTCAGCTCCTGCTTTGGCCCATGCTTCACTCTTCCCCTACAGCATTTCCTGCTGTCCCTTTCTGCAGAGCTCAGCAGGTTTTGCTAAGAAAACCAGTGAGCTCTGCTGTGACCTACCATCTCTTCTGTTTGACCCACTCTTCCCTTTACACAAGCACAGCTTTGACTAGCACAGGTATTGTGGGGATTACAACCTCTTCTCCTGTGAAGGTCAGACACAACATCCAACCATGCCAAGGAGCAGGGTGTGCGCAGGGCCATGTCATGGCCTGTATGCAAGGTCCTGACACGCTAGCACGCCCTCCTCAGTGCTGAGGAGTACTCCAGGGGTACTCCTGGCAGACTCTAACAGCTGGACAAGGTTACCTGGGTGCTGTGAGAGGGTGGGTGTTGGACTCTGAAAGCAGTCTCAGGCCCATGTTATTTACTAAGGTGGCTGTAATCAGCCTGATCAAAGGTGTTATGATGAATGACTCACTCATCAGCCAGAAGATGACACAATTCCTCACTGAAGAGCTCTCTGCTCCTTTCCTCTCAGCAAGCAAGGGCTGTACTGGCATGGCTGTGCACCTCCCATGAGACCTGCTAGTCCTTGACATGCCTATCAAAAAGGTGCCACAGATTTGAGGAAGCACTGGGGTGAACTCACATCAGAAAGATCCACCAAGGAACTTCAGACCCTTCATTCTTTCTTCAGAGATTCTCATGTCCCAGCTAACAGTGAGGTGAGAGGAGGATCATCCCATATCTGCTCTTCTTCTGACATGGTTCCCCAAGCCTCCCCCTGGCCACTCTGAGTGTGTTGTGCCCTGGATGGCAGCTCCTCTTTGCTTGCCCTGTGTGCAGCCACCAAAGCAAGTCCAAGGACAAGAGCACTACGGGGGATGTTTTCTTCAGTGTGAGGACAGATAGAATTATACACAGAACTGCTGTGTTAAAACAATTCAGGCAACAACACTGTGGAAAATCTAGAGAGCTCATGTGCTGCAAAAGCCCAAGGGAGTTTTTTCTTATGTGCATACCTTATATTGTAATGTATGAAATATTGTAGCTAATGAGTCCCATTTACCCGAGGTGTTAATATATCCACATCCTGTGCCACTTTATCTTTTGACATTTTAGAGCTTCCTCTTTTTTTAATGGAATCCATAATTTTCTTGAGTATATTATCATGAATTCATTTAAACACCTAAAAGCTCAGCTATACTTTAATTGTGACATAGATATTGGCAATATGAAATCTGCTTTTGCAATGCAAATGCCTGTCTATTAGCAGAATATTGTAAATTTGATTTGGAGTCTGGAGCAGCAGCTGTTTATTCAGTTCGCAGGTTTCTTGCGGTTTGTGGTTTCTTGTGGTTTAAACATTTGCAGGGTGTAGACACTAACGAGAGCACTGAATTGTTTATGGTGATCTTTGAAGCAGAATTGCAGATTTGTTATGAATTTTTGCCAGGCCAGCAGAAACATATTAACCTCTCCTTATGCAAAATCCCACACGCAGAGTAACCTCTCTAATCCAGCACTTTGGGACAATGACATCATGCAGGTCAGTGAGAGTTTATGCTGCTACTGTGTGGCAGCTGATCACATCCTTTCTTCAGATCTCTTATCTGGAGGATCGTCTTTTCCCCAGAATACACCATTCAGGCATTAAGCAACAAACCCCAACAAACCAACAAGTCCCCAAAATTTTAAAGTGCTCACAGCAGAAGCCCATGTAAGAGCACTGCATAAGGCAGGAGGCTAGTGGTCATCTCAGCAAGTCGTGAACTAGCCTTGTAAAGCCAGCTCTGCACTGGGAGTGCATGAAGAGATTCTCCTCATAGGACACATGTAATTGTTTAAACAATCTTGCACTCTAGAGGAACGGGAAAATTAATCTCACAAACCTTTTCTAGCTAACTTTTGATGACGAGCCTTCTTCCTCAGGTACATGGCAGAAGGGAGCCCTCTAGAGTAAGTGTTGTATGGGAAGATATCAGTTTCCAAGATGCTTTGCAGTTGGTTTCATTTTGTTCTTCAGCAGCTATGAAGGTTCATGAAACATAGTGATTTATGTTGCAACCTCTGGCTCAAGGGAAGCACAAGTTGCTCACATGGGCCCAGGACACTTTGCCAGCAGAAAGATCTCATCATCTGTGCCCTGTTTCTCTAAGCATCCCTCAAAGACAGGATGGAAGGGCTGGGAGACCTTTGTAATGGCTCAGATTGGCCATTCTCATGCTCCCTAGAATGAATGGGTGAAGGAATGCTAGGGAGCAGACACCCCTCTTACCATGCTAGCTTTCACTTTGTGCACTATGAATCTTTCACAGCTGCTGAAGTCCCATGTAAATGCAATGCTTCTCCTTTTCCCATTGTTATCCATCATCATGCATTGCTCCCAGTCCCACTTACCTACATGCTGCCAGTACTGCCAGCCATCATGTCCTGTTTATTTCTTTTTTCTGTAATTACCATGTCTTTTCCTTTCCCTTCTCTCAGATTTCTCCAATACACCAGAAAACCCAAGCTGCTTGATTTGTGTTAGCTGCAGTGGGGTGAGGAGGAGAAGGGCAGGAAGAGAAGAGTGGTCATGGTATCAGTGCTGTGCCAAGGAGAGAGCTAAAGGAGGATAAAGGGACAGCCGGGAGGAGTGGGACAAAAAATTGGAAGTAGAACTTTGTCTCTAGCAAGTCTGGTTTATGTATGGTCTCTTCCTTGCTGTTGACTGAATGCCAGACTCAGACCTGCTCTGTTCCTGTGACAGCAGCCCCAAAGACAGGAGGGTGCGACAAAACCGTCAGTGCCCAGTAGGATGGACATCCTCCAAAGGGGACATGGCAGACCTTGGCCAGCTACAGCCCTCCTGAGCTGCCTTGCCACGGCTCCCATCCTGGGGGCACCGCATCTGAGGGGCCCTGCAGCTCCCTGACGTCTCCTCAGCACAGAATTCCTGTTGTGCCAAGGCTAACAATCCTCCCTCCATTCCCCCTGCCATTCTGGCTACAGCTCAGAGCCGTAGCTCAGGTAAATTACAGGCCTGCACCAAAAATTACTGGGTGTAACTCCCTGGCCTGAGTTGAAAGGATGATAGACCTGGGGATTGCAGATCTTCCTTGTGAGCCTGGGAAACCATGAATCGCCTTGTGGAGCCTGTGGCTTTGCACAATTCTGCAAAGTCCTCTTTTTTTCCCGTCCCTTTTGTTTACCACCCCAGTAGCAGTGCTTTCACCATCTCGGGCAGCTGCATAGCTAAAGGGTTACACGTCTGTGTATTTTCTGGTCTTTCCTTCTAGCCCAGAAAGACCACAGAGAGTAAGAAATTCTTGCTCAGAAATTAGTGTCAGGGAGGCAGTGTAATGCATTTTGATCTTAATGGGATTTCCCATTTCTTCTTTTTCAACTCTCACATCAAAGCAACAGAAACAAGCAATTTTTCCTTGGGTGCCAGCCTGTGGTGGCTTCTCCATCACGTGTGGCAGCTTGGCCTTAGGCTTCCACCAGGATTGAATTTTCCACATGGTGCCTGACTCCAGGCAATGAAATATGTGAGAGAGCACAGTTCTTTGGGTGATAAAGACACCATAACTCTTGTTATTGCTGTCCTTGTTAATATTGGACCAGAAAAAGGGTAACAACAGCAAAATTAATTTCCATTTCTTTCCTAATTAGATGCCATAGCAGAATCAGAGATAGTTATGTGAAAGCTTCCTCTCAGACTTCACTGCTGACCTGGAGTGTGCTTTAGATTTCAACGTTTTAATTCCTCTAAAATTTTTATCCAGTTTTGAACTGGCTTAACTTGGGAGACGTCCCTGTGCTAGTGTGTTCCTCTGCTCTCTGCTGCGATGTCTCACGGGTGCTGTGGGCTAAGCCCATCGTGCCTCGCCCTCTGCAGGGATGCGTCTCCTGTCATTCCTCACTCTCCCATCTGACTGGATTTCCGAGCTGCATCCTGGTAAACACACAAACACAGACGGACTCCGGGCGTGGGAACATGGCTCACAGGAGCGCGAAGTGCTCCACTGGTACAACTTATAATGAGATCCATCTGGAAGAGAAGGCAAAGGGAGCACTGGATGGCAGGGCAAAACATTTTCAGGAGTTGTCATCTGGCACGGTGCCCTTACCTTCCCCTGATGGGAACAGCCTGTCTTCATCAGAGAGGCATGAAGGCTTTGCCTTGAGTCACCAATGGCATCAGTCTCCAAAAATACCTTCCTGCTTCTGGCACAAACCTGGTTATTAGGTCAAGCATATTCAATACCCAGTAACAAATATGGGAGCTTGGCTGTGACAGATGCTGATTGCAAAAGGCTTCACCTGATGAAGAATTGCTCAATTAGTTAATGAGTTGCTCTGAAGGAACAGAGAGCAGCAAAAGACCAGATTTTGAGGTATTGGCTGCCACTTCTGGAGTGACAAAAATCAGAGTGTAGAATGGAGCACAAAGATGAGTTATGCAGTGTTTCCAACCAGTGTCCTTGTCTCTGAACCAGAACGGAGGATCAGATCTGACTGTCTTTTCTTTCAAAAAGGCCTTTCCATCCCAGCAAGCTCAATGTTCTCAACACTTGTGCTACTTTTTATCCAAATATTCCTTCTCTGGGAGAAAATACATTAAAAAGATTTGGCAAAAATCCATCCAAGAACAACCAAATACACCAGCAAGCAGAAACTTTGGGAGCTCCCTCAGGACAACATTTCTACTGCCTCTTGAATTTGTGAGATTTGTTTCCCATGGCAGTGGGGCAGCACTCTGATGCCAAGCTAGGTAGGGATGGTGCCACTTGCAGATTAACATCAACCACTGTGCTACAAAAACTGGTTTGTCAGATGCTCATACAGATGTTGTAGCTCCAGAGCATTTACAAGAGGCAAAGCATAACTCAACAGCTCCAAATTAGCTTTTAGAGGAGGAAACACTGTGCTTAAGGTTCGCCAAGAAAAGCAGCATAAGCAACTCTTCTGAAAAAGCAATGCTGCTATGCCTCGTGATGCTTTAGCCTCCTGCAGTGCCAGATGTAGCTAGTGTTTTACTATTTCTTTCTTCAAATAGCAGTGCTCAGGGGGGATAAACTTTACTTAACCTAATTAATTTTAATCACAGCTTTCAAATCTCATACTGTGCAAAGAATTACAAATTGGAATACATTAATAGAAGCCGTGGTTTATGCTGCAAGCTAATCGGGAAGTGTGCATTTACATTTTCTGCATGAGTTTGCAATTACCATTAAAATAAAATTCAGTTATGTCCTTTTAAATTACTAAAATGTGAAGAACAGATTGAGCTGGTCCCATTTGTTGTAGAAAATTACTTGAAAATGGACTAGATTTCAAAGAATTAAATGATTCTTAGTGAATAAGAGGTTTTAGAAAATGATTTCCAGTCGTCTAGAGTTAAGGTGCTTCCAGGCATTCTGGTTTAAACAATCTTTCTTTAAAAATAATAGATTGCTTAATGTTTCCTACCTGCTTCAGTATAGGTTCATGGAAGGAACAGAGAGAGTTCTCCCACAAAGCCTCGGTAATGTCTTCCTTTAGGAGTAAACCAAAGAAACATCTCAGCTGACCACATGCAAAATCTAACTCCAAGATACCACAGCACTGAGCATCAGTCTAGGAAATTTCCTTCCCAGTGGGAAGGCTCCTCTTCATGTTATGGAAGAGGGGTGGGTTTGGAATAAAAATATCCCCAAGTACTAAAATGAAGAAGCTCTGGGTTATCATTACAAACATAAAACTCTTCCCTGTGTCTTTGAAATTGTAGTTCTGGTAGGACCAGGCAAAAATTTTTACATACAGCCAATGATTTAAGAGCCTTTGTCCCATTTAAAAAGAATAAATATATGCACTTGGAAGACTGATCCCTCTGGCCACTGATGGTGACTGGGGCCCATTCCTCAGTGCCTGGCTGTGGCACTGTGGAACCATTCTTCAGCAAGGCCCACTGTTGTATCTGGAAAATCAGGTGTCAAATTTCTGTGGTCTTTGTCACCCCAAGTCTGGGGGCATCAATCACCACAGAAGCAGAGTAATAATAATGTGGCCATGGCTTTGCTGATACATTTGCCAAAAGACCTGATTTTTTAAAATAGGACTGTTATTCTAAATAAAAATGCTTTGGCCAACTGGCACTTATCTTCAAAAGCAACTTGATCTTTTAGGAATGCAAGTCCCATTGACTTCTGTGAAACCTAGATTTCAGGGTGCTAAACACTGTCCTGAGCATGGAGGCCAGATCCTTAAGTCATGTGTTCCTTTGAGAAAATGTTACCTCATTAGAAATGGTCTCATTTGCTAGAAAACTTTAATTGCTCTGACATGAATGTTGTCTTGAGGAATGTATTGTGGTGCAGTCTGACAGTGTGCAAAATTGGTTTTAATATAGAGCTTTACGTCATAGTGAGCTCATGTTCAAGAGAGTACAGCAGTGATCGTATTTATTTTCTGGCTTAAATCTGCTGCAGTTTTTTTTTTTAAATTCAAGATCATGTAAGGTGAGCAGTACAAACTCTAGAGGAAACCCACAGTGTCATCATAGCTTGTACAGACACAAAAAGAGTTTAGTCTTTTGTATAGCAAAAAAGTCAAAATGCATGGCTTTCAGGAAAACACAAGCAGATGTATCTATTATAGATGATAACCTTTAGCTAAGTTGTAAGCTCCATGCCTATTAAATAATTGATATTACATCAGAGCTTCAGGAAAGTCATGTTTAACATGCTGAGTTTAAATAAAATGGTTTGTCATAATACCTTTTTCAAAAATATAATATGAAGACCAAACATTGACACAGAGACAAACAGGATGAGACATTTCCATGTTATTAAACAGATCACTGTATCTAAAATAGTACAAAACCTCACTAAAATTTCTGGAAGAGGAACATTAACCATGTTTTCATGGTGAAATATCACTTCAAAGTTGTATATGCAAGAGGAAGCTTGTTGAGGATTTCTACTCTTTAAAAATGCAGCCTAAATGCTCTGTAGAGTGCTCATAACCACAGAATGATATAAGTAGCTTTAAAGGAAATGATGAGCTGATTCTTAACTGATGTAAATCACCAGAGCTCTGCTAGAGCAAATGGAAATTTATTCAATGGACAATTTTAATTTTAAATAAGATACAGATTGCAGATCCACCAAAATAGTTTCCATATAGTTTCTTTAAATTGCAATGAGAAAAGGAAAATTCACTTTTCCACCCTTCCAGTTTCCGTAAGTGACTGTGAGACTGTGTGCTCATTTGGCAGAAGGAAATGTAAAAACACACCTCATTTTCCTCTCTGTCACACTCCAGTAAATCACTGGTAAGTTTAAAAAGATTGCACTGCTGCAAAAATGTAGTCAGAGGGAGCATGTAGTTAAAGGCAGAGATGCTTCACCTCCAAGTGGTTCATCTGCATCTTTTATGCCAGGTAGGAGGATGAGAGTGGTGCAAATGCCCCACTTCTGCCTTTAAAGAGCCCTGCCCACTGCTGAAACAGAAGCTGGACTCCAGCAAGTGCTTTTTGAATTCTTTCAGGGTTAAAGGCAGGAAGCCACTATGGGTATGAAGGCTTACACCAGGACTTATGATGGAGCAGGAGAGCTCTGCACTAGTCCTTCTGCTCTTTGGCAGCTGCTGCAAACACTGCAAGCATCCTTTGGTCATTTCAAAGGCTACTCTGGGGGTTCATCTGAGTGACTTAAGTACTGTGCTGTTGTTTGGTTGGGCTTTTTTAAATGGGGAAAATTCTAAAGCAAAAGAAACACACAAGGTGTTTATTTAAATACAGGTTAATTTCAGATACCTCTGAGATACCTCTTAGTAATGGCTATAATCCAACTTTTTTTGAGTCCAAGCCTGTCCAGCTGCAATCAAGGTCAGCCTAGATTTTAAGTAGGCACTTTGTCACAACTGCAAAGCCCAGCCTCTCCCCAAGAGCACATTTTCCTTGCTCTTACATTTTTAACGATGCGTGATTTGAGACACAAAAAAACCCCAAAACCATTTTGCACCCATTAAAGAGGCTTTGTGCATTGAATAAGCGCCACTTGATGTTCCTTCCCAACAATTCTGGACCCTAAGGAGGAAACCACTGCAATTCCCATTTCCAAGCTGTAAAGCAGCTTTCAGCACCATCAGCTGACTACTTAGTGCATTTTAATTAGCTCGAGAACATTCCCAGGCCACTGCGTTGAAATGAAATGTGCACACAACTCAAGACTTGCTCATTGGCAATCAAATTTTTAAGTTACCAAGCCTGCTGGGTTCTCTTTGCAGAGCAAAGCTGCTTCTTCAGAAGCAGTGATATTCCTCCAGGGGCAAGGGGGGGAAAAAAGGCCATATTTTTGCATAATCACAGCTTTCAGTAGTACAAAATTCACTGCTCTGTGGGAAATGGCAAGACAAAACGTCATAGGAAGTATGAAGTGCTCAGTGCTCTGGCATGTTAATGCAAGAGAAAAATTGCATTTCACAAAAGAGATTATGAGGGCTATTTGGCACCATTACTCTGTCCCCAGGTCATTATTCAGGGTCTCATCACAGCTACAGAGCAGAATGCCATGGTTTGAAGGGCCCTGTGAGCAGTATAGCTCAGAAAAAGGGCTTTCTCCTGCTGCTCAACCCTCCTTCAGCAGAAGTCCCTCACCTCCAGGAAACCCAGGTTATAACATGACGTAATTTAGCCCCTGCTGGCAGTCTCAGTATTGTTTAATTAATTTTTTTCATATTTATTGCAGTTTCTTGCAGATCCAGCATAAATGCTGTGTCTTGGCTACTGCAAAGCTGACACTGAGAAATTTTGCAGAAAAACTACTTGCACTTACGACCACTTACACAGCGAAAAAATACTGCTTTTGTCCACTAGTGTGCTCAATTAAAAAGAAATAGCGCATTTTTCTTTTTCACTTTGCCTGAATTTAGAGGCTGTGTCTCTATCATATATTCATTTATATATATTGGCAAATAAGGTCAGTGACTACATAGTTTAAAACCCACGTGTGCTCATACCCAGTCTTACAACAGAGATTACAGGTACAGGATGACTGTACTCAGCTAAGCTTCAGCCATGAAGAATATGGGAAAAAGAAACCAGAGATGGGCACGAAGAAGACATTGATCAAAAAATGGACTGATCATTTCAATCACAGTTTAGGGTACAGGTGGCACAGGCTGAGGGCACGTTCCACTGGGCAGGCATTGGCCTTGGCTGGCTCCCTGGCCAGGAGCCCTGAGGATGGGGAGCAGAGCCCCAAGCTGAGCACGCAGAGCAATTTCTGCAGGACTCAAAGAGGTGACTCCCCTGGCAAGAGATGATAAATCAGATCTCACACAGCCATGACACACTGAGACTAAACACAGAACAGTGCCATTCTGTAGTGTGCTGGGTTCTGGCTGTACCTTCCTGAATTTAGCTGTGTGCTTTGGATTATTGCAACAAACTCTGGCATTAATATTTTATTTTTACTTTTTTTCTAAGTATAGGGAGTTTGGCCTGGTTTCTCAAGCCAAGTAGGCCACAGTTCTTTCAAAATGATGGGCCTCCAGGGAGCCAAGCGTAACTGAACTAAATCAAGAGACTCCCACAATTTACTGTTCCATAGAGCCTTAAAGGTTTTCTGCAGATGTAAGTGAAACATTTATTTATTTAATTTTGGTTTGCTCATTCACGGGCATCACAAGAAAGGATTGCATTTTTATTTACAGCTTTGTAATCACTGCTGAATTCATAAAGGGAAGACGATCTTACATTTCCTGTGTTCTAAATAGCAGAGAAGAAAGAATTTGAGCTTGGTGAGAAATTCTTTCTTCTTATGAGCACTGCATGTGAGATACAGCTTTAGGCACATTCTTTCCTAACTGCACAGCATTTAAATGTAATTAAGCACAGTCACTTGTACCAACCAAAGATCATGAAGTGTATAACATAAATAAATCTCTGTTAATCTCCTCCACCAACAAAAAAAAGATACCATAATTTTAAAAGTATTTTGCAGAATTTTTAACAAGTAGCAATGTGTTTGGTTTTGAATATTTTACTCTCTTCTTGAACTATAAAATTTTTTAGGGCAATACCAGAAAGTTGTCTCTTAGGTTTTTTTATTTCATTAACAGTTATGATCCTGAACAAGATAAAGCACAGTCAGCTAGTTTGTAGAAAGCCCAAAATTCATGGTCTTTTATTAAAGCCTTTTATATGTAGCAGACACCTTATCTCACACTAAGATGTAATTTCATCACCCTGTTATGCATATCCAAAAGATGTATCCATTCATTCACTGCTATCCCACTTTCACAACAACAGCTGGCCCGGTTTGCAATTGGTTTATTTCCATTTGCATCAGTTTAATCAACTCAAACAGCAGTTAAAAGTAATTTAAAAAGTACCCAGTCCTTGCTAACTAAAAGGATATTTCCTGGATCTAACCTCTCCTGAACTGTGCTGCTTAACTGATAATTGCAGTGACAGAATCACTGAGAGCCCACCACATACATTATTGGAATGACAGGCAGGAAACATGAATCTTATTCCCAAATTCTTATTCCCTTCTGGAAGGTCAGCTGTGCTCCCTTGGGCCACTCCTGTAATCATGCTTTTTGAAAATGATTTGAGGCATTCCGGTGAGAAATGCTCTGCAAGTGTTACATATCAGTAATAAAAGTAAGCCTAATGACCACATCTTTCCCCTTAAAGGCTTCCCATGCAGCCAGCATCACCCATAGAGATGGTTCTGGAGGATTTTGCTGGTGTTTTTACCTTATGAATCATTGCAAGATGGGCTCCAGTTACTGGTTTATCGTTATAAGCCTGTGCTGAGACTTGCACATCTAAATACTGGTGAAAATTCAATCACCGATGTAAATTTCCTTATTACTTATGCTCTGTGCACTGCCAAACAAGCTTTTGCCTCCTGGTTGCTGCAATGACATTTTTTACAAGGCGCTGCTGCCTGTGAGACCAGATGACAGTGCTAATGACCCATGTCCTTGTTCTCTGCTTCCCTTGCTTACGCCTCTTGTTTCTCCACACTCAATTAAGGAAAAGGAATTGAGGTTAATATTCCTGTCCTTGAAATTAAATCTACCCTTGCCCCACAGTGCAATTAATGAAAACAACTAGGATACAGAGCCTTTCATCTCTAGTTCACTGGTTTATTTAGTAGGAGTTGACAATGACTCACGCCATTAATTTGTCTGCTGAGTGGCAAACACAGAGTGAATTAGTGCTGTTAGCCTGGATTGCAGGCATAAACCTTGCAAAATCACTGCCACAAGTTAACAACCCTTCTGCTCTTTGAGGTGAAGAGTTGTGGTGACTCTGAGACTTCCCTTGTGTCACAGGTCCTCCTGCAGCCTGCCTGCAGACACACTAAGGGTACACATGGCCTGTGCTACTCTTGATACTACTAATTCTAGGGGTAATTAGATAAAAGTGGCTATTATACATCGAACATTAGCCTTGGTCAAAATAACAGGGCAAGTTATGCTATGCATTCATACCATAAGAAGTGGCAGTCAATTATATATTTAGCTATTAAATGATTTTCAAGTCCAAAATAATGTTCAGCAGCAGAAACACAACAGATGGGTCAAAATGAGTGTAGGCATCATCTCTGATTTTCCTCACTGGCAGATGCTGACGACTGGGGAGTTGTTGTGGTATTCAGAAATGCTAAAGGCACCTGAGGGCAACCTCTCCTGTATCCACCTGAGTAGCCTCACTTGTAAGGCAGAGAGACCAGTGTTCTGCACCATCCACTTCAGGACCCTGAATTAGGCTCACAACTTGAATTACTGTGGAGGGACAGGTGTCTCCCTTGCCTGTGAAGCAAGTGGGAGGAAGTGTCTTTGTGAATACTTCAACCAGCCTTCCAGCCACCTGTTTCAAGGCTGAGTTCTGGGAAAATGGTCAGTACGGGAAGAATAGCCACATAGTGAGTAGAGACAGCATCGTTCCTCTACAACCTGATCCTTATTATGAAGAAGGCTGTGTATCTTTAAGCTCACAGCAGCAGGAACATCTTCCATTTACTGCTGCCCTGATACACTGGGGTAGGTGTTCCAACCCCAAGAATCACACTCAGCTCTTGTAAATAAACCGTAGTTTTCTTTCCCACATCTCTTCAGAACAAAACAAAAAAGATCCCCAGAGTCACAGCTTACTTACAGTCGTGTTGAAAATTTTTGAACTCTGCTGTGCCTGAAAGACAGAGGAACTGGCATTAGTGTGTTATCATCACTCACAGAACAACGATCAGATCTGAGCTGATACCATGGGGAGCATCACTCCAAGTAAATACCAGCCACTGAATCATAAATGTTCAGGAGGGCTCAAAGTGCTTAGTGTTCATCATCTAATTCTTAAGGGATTTGAATTTATGCCAAGTTAATAAGGGAACAGCATTGCCTGCAATTCATTGCTGTACTGTACAGCAATATTTTATGCAACTGACTACAATAACACTGATGTTGCATTCAATTTTTGACTGTCTTGAGGAGGCAGCCACTTCTCTTGACATGCTCAGGCTGGACCACAGAGCAGACGATGGAGTCAATAGCACTGAGATTTGAGAAATCTGTTGTGATGATCTTGCAAAAACTTCACAATGTAGCGTGCTGCTGTGGTGGCTTGAATACAGATGAATAAATGCCTTGCCTGAATGCTTCTGTATTTCAGGCGTATTTTAGAGATACTGCACAGTTGTCCATTACACAGCAGGAGGGATATTGAACCAGAATACAATCAGTCAGCACTTTTAGACTTCTTTTAAGCACACTTAAAAACATTCAGCTCATTCATTCTGCAAGCAAATAGGGCTCCTGGGACCCAGCCGCACTGGCTAACAAAGGGCTGCTACAGATAGTATCGTATTACACTGCTAGCATGGACAGTTCTTTTGTTTTAACAAGTGTTCCAAAAGTCAGATTTATTAACTATTAATTTATAGATTACCTTTCAATTTATTCTATTATGTTTTCTTCAGTGGGGAGGGAATAAGAAATTGTGAGAAATGGTGTCTTGTGGTGCAAGAAGCCAATACAAATGAAAAAACATTAAGCAGACAGTTCCTGATCACTACAAAACATTTGTAAGAAACTTGGTCATTGCAGCTGCTGCTGCGATATTAGTGAGACTCTCCTGGAAAATGGGGAAGAACATACCCTTTTTCTACTCCTGCATGAGCTGTTACTGCTTAAGCGCTGTGCTGTCCTGTGAGCCTGATGTTTGTTAAAGAGTAAAGACTGCAGTACTGCCTGTAGTTGTGACAGTGAAAGGGTCTCGGCCAGCCATGGTTCTCTGGGAGAGTAACAATATCTCAGACCAACTGACAGAGCAGGACAAAAGCAAATCTTTCGGAACACCATCTCCCAGCACAGGTGTGAGGGTAATACACCTTTTACTTCCTTCACAACCAATTTTAGACATCTGGATTAGCCTGCCAAAGTGACTGCAAATTAATTTTCCTCATTGGCATTCTCTTTCACTTTTCTTGTAAATTCTTGTGATTTCAGCATTTTGTTTGATTTCAGAAATGGACTTACTAGGACTTTATTTTCTATGATCCCAAAGCTCTGCTTTCCCCCAGCAATTTCAATATCCAGACTAGAAGTAACTGTTCAGCCCAGTGAAGGCACAGTGCTAGTTAAAAACTTGTAACATCAACACCTGCTATCAGATAAAGATATTGTGAAAATGGCTCACTTGTTATGAAATCTGCCCCTAAACAAATCACGAAAGGGCTACACCTCCCTAGAACCATCTTCTTTAAAAATATATTTTATCTTTAGCAACTATCTAAACTCTGTACATAGAATCACAGAATCATAGAACCATTTAAATTGCAAAAGACCTCAAAGATCGAGACCAACCATTAACCCAGCACTGTGAACTCCAACACTAAACCGTGTCCCTAAGTGCCACATCTATGCAGCTTTTAAATACCTCCAGGGATGGGGACTCAGTCACTTCTCTGGGCAGGGGGTTCCAATGCTTGACAACACTTTTGGTGAAGAAATTTCCACTCTAAATGTCCCCTGGCAAACCTTGAGGGCACTTCCTCTTATTGCTTGGGAGAAGAGGCCAATCCCCATCTGGCTGCAGCCTCCTTTGAGGGAGCTGTAGAGAGTGATAAGGTTCCCCAGGAGCCTCCTTTTCTCCAGGCTAAACAAGCCAGTTCCCTCAGCTGCTCCTTGCAAGACTTGTGCTCCAGACCCCTCACTGAACCTCACTGAGGTTCAGTGAGTAAATTTATAGGAGCTGGATAGAATACAGAAAAGTAGAAGTAGTGTGCAACTGGTTATATTTGCATCTTTTCTCGCTCTGAGACTGGTATCAGGGAAGGAAAAAAAATCACCAAAACGGGAGTTTTCAGACAATTAAAACCAGGATTCTTAATGTTCATCACTTTTTGCACCTTTTGGGATTTACCACAATAGGATTTTACCAAAAAGATATCAAGTTCTTAACCTGAGATCCTGTTCCTGGAATATTTGGATAAAAAGTTCTGCTTTATGGAGGGGCAAATTCACCTGTGAAGGCCAGGTGAAGGCTGAGGTTTGCCCAGGAGGTACACATTACATGGTCCTAAAACCACTGAATTAAAGAAGCTGAGACTGAAAACTTAGTTTAACCTCCAGCACTTTTTGGGGGGATCATGGCATAATATGCAAAATTGTCAATAAACCAGCCACATTCATCTCCCCAGCTTGCTGTTAAGGCTTTTTCCTCTTTTTCCTTTCAGGTCTGAGAAGTCAGAGCACTCTGGGAAGCAACCATGAAAGACTATCACACCACTTGTTTCATCACGTGGTTCCTTTGGTAGCACACTCAGAGAAGGGCTTGTGCCAAACCTACAGGCATATTTCTCTGACCCAGAGATGTGGGATACAGCACACTCAATGACCCTCACACCAATTTTTTTTTTCTTCCCCCCAAAAAATAAACCAAATCCCTCCTAAGCCATCTTTTTGGAACTAGGGTTTTTGACAGGCATAAAATTACCACCCTAAATCTCACACTTCACAGCAGCTTTGGCGTCTGCCAGCACTCAAGTACTCTCCGAGTGATGGCTAAAGGCTGCTGATGAAAAGCAGCAGCCCTGCTCTCACCATCAGTCCTGTAACCTCAGCCATGGCACTGAGCTCTGGTGCAAAGCACAGCTGCACTGACCAAAATGGCTGCTTGCACTTTCTCTTCTTCTGAGGTCCCACCCAAGCACTTTCCTGACTGAAGCACTTTGTTCCCAGCAGCCCTGCAGGCCCCAGGCAGCTCTCAGAGGACAAGCTAAATTAGCTACGCTTCCCACCTCACGAACAATTCCCGGCTGTGCCCCAGCCACTTTGCTAATGATGAAGGTGATGTAAGAAACTTGAATAAGAGCCTGATTCTCATGTACCAGGTTTAACTGTCTGGAGACATCTGTTTGGAGAGACCTCCAGTGACAGGCATAGGCAGGCTCCCCACGGACCTTGGAGAACAAAAATGCTCACAGGAATACTTCAACAGTAGTGGCTTCGCAAGTACAGATATCCCCAGATGACAGGATGATTTATTCCCTCTTTTAGCCTAATCTTTGTAACTTTGCCTGTTTTTTGAAGGGAGTCTGAGTAATCTAAAGCATCTACTGTATAGATACAGCAGCAAAGCTGCATGTAGAGTTCTCCTGCTTTTCTCAAGTACCTTTTTGGCCACCCCTCTTTTTACACCGCAGGAGCTACCACGTCAGTCACTCAAAGGTGGCCACAATTGTGAAGTTCACACTGCTACTCTTAATGAGAAAGAAGAGGAACAGACTCAGACAGAGCTCTTAGGCATATCCACCTCATCATAGAATAGTTTGGGTTGAAAGGGACTTTAAAGATCACCAAGTTGCAATCCCCTGCCATGGGCAGGGACACCTTTCACTAGACCAGGTTACTCAGAGACCCATTGAGCCTGGCCTTGAACACTGCCAGGAATGGGACATCCACAACTTCTCTGGGCAACCTGATCCAGTGCCTCACCACCCTCCAAACAGAGAAGATACAAAGATTATGTAATTTTCAAGCTGCCTACAACTAGGAAATTTTTCTAATTTTCTGGTATAAACTAAGATTTTGTTCCATTGCACATGTCAAGCCCATAGGTTATATGAATGCAAGTCACTATTTGGTCCTTTGCCTAAATACCACAGGAGAGCAGTCTATATGCAGTTGCTCCATCACTTCCCCTGCTCAATATCAGTGGGAAGCAAAAACATGACCAGGAAAAGGGAAGACCATTGCATTTCCACCAGCCTGCACAACTGTTAACAGGTTCACAGAATGAGTAAGGTTGGAAGGGACCACAGTGGGTCACCTTGTCCAACCTCCAAAGGTCTCCGAGACCATGCTACTCATGATTGACATCTTTTGAATATCTCCAGTGAAGGAGACTCCACAATTTCTCTGGGCAATCTGTTCCAGTGCTCAATCACCTGCACAGTAAAGCTCCTCCTCACGCTCAGGTGGAACTTCCTGTGCATCAGTTTCTGCCCACTGCCTCTTGTCCTATGGCTCAGCACCACCAAGAACAGCCTGGTTCCATTGTCTTGGCACCCTCCTTCAGATACTGATAGACATTAATGAGATCCATTCTCAGTCACCTCTTCTCCAGGCTAAATAGGCCCAGCTACCTCAGCTTTTCCTCATGAGAGAGATGCTCCAGTCCCATCATCAACTTCATTGCCCTCCACTGACCTGCTCCAGGAGCTCCATGTCTCTTTTGTACTAGGAGCCCAGAACTGGACACAGCACTCTAGATGCAGCCTCACCAGGGCTGAGTACAGAGGAAGAGTCACTTCCCCAAACCTGCAGTGCTTTTTCTAATGCACCCCAGGGCACCATTTTCCTTCTTGGCCACAAGGGCACTGCTGGTTCATGGACAGTTTGTTGTCCACCAGGTCTTTTTCCACCTTAATGATTGTGATTCTGTGATGTGCTCCTCTCCATCCATCCATAGAAGGAATGGCTCCCAAGTGTACGGCTGCCTTTATCCAAGTTAGAAGGTGAGTACTGACAAACTATGTGTAATTAAGCAGACACAAGCCTGTTCTATCCTTTGGAATATCTCAATTTTTTAGCTACTTAGTGTAAAGCATACAGCTATGAATAAAAATCTTTTCTTCATTAATGCTTGTTTAGGCTAAAGCCCTGGGATTAGCAGCGCTCTAAGTATTTTAAGGCAGTATTATATTAATATTTAAAAATTAGAACTACTTAGTCTAAATTCAGTTTTGCTCTTTCATTAAGTACAGCTCCATAAACAGATGTAGGTTCAAAGTTAAAACATTTGTAGCAAATCTCTCCAAGTTCAGTGGGAGATGTAAATTGTCCCTGCAAGAAGCAGGAAACTGCTACAGGGGCACAGAAAATAACTGATACACTCTCACACACCTGTATTTATCTGCCTCTAGAGAATCTGATCTTCACGGGCTTAGAGTATCACCCCATCTAGAGACATTATTAAAGTAAACAAAAACTAAAGAAAGCTCTGATTTTGGAAAAAAAGAGACATCTATCAATTCTGATTTGATAAATGCAGCTATATTTGATATATACAGAATCACAGAATCAATGAGGTTGGAAAAGACCTCTGAGATCATCAAGTCTAACCTATGACCGAACACCACCATGCCAACTAGACCATGGCACTAAGTGACATGTACAGTCTTTCCTTAGACATCTTCAGGGACAATGACTCCACCACCTCTGTGGGCAGCCCATTCCAAAGTCTAATCACCCCTTCTGTGAGAAAATTCCTCCAAATGTCCAACCTAAACCTCTCCTAGCGCATCTTAAGACTGTGTCCCCTTGTCCTGCTGCTGGCTGCCTGTGAGCAGAGGCTGACCCCCACCTGACTCCACTCCCCCTTCAGGTAGGTAATAATGTGCAAATATGTAACACTGTGTTTATGTCTGCATATGCATCTACACAGGTTTGCTTTCCTAAGATCCTCCTCGTCAACCAGTTCACCAGGGATGTATGTTTTCTGAGGGGTTGCGTGTCCCACACCTTTTTTCCTTCCCCTTGTTCTTTTCAAAGTTTCCCAGCAAGTTACAGCAGGGCACCTGAAAGGATCAAGTTGTTCAGAAGACACATCTTCAGAAGAGATATGAAGCACGATTTTGTATTCTTTACACGCAATGGGACACTTATGGGGGTCATCTCTGTCTGTGGTATGGCAATGGAACCTCTCAAGCTGCAACATCCATTATGAACAAAACAGAGAAGTTCCAGGGAATGGAATTTTTCGGAACTTAACAACAGAAGACAAGCACTTATCTCTTTGCAGAACATCCACAAGGAAGATGTGGCATTCTTAAAATATCTTTATACTCAGTTATGAGTAGGACTATTCATCCTACACCCTAGTTCTGCATACAGGAAGGGACGAGCTCATAGCAGAAGAATTTTTTTCGGCAGTGGGAACAACTGCATGATGATTATCTTCCACCCAGTGTGGGATTCCATCAGAGATCGCGGATGCTCTGGCAAGCGTTGGGGCTTTACTACATGTTTGTGGAAGTCTTTCAGATTTTATTAATCAGATTCCTGACAAAGCAGTAAAACCCTGTAACAGAAAGCCACACTGCTCATTCCTGAATCATATGAAATCATTCACCATTTTATGTACAAGTTTTGAATTACATTCTTCAACTCCTCGTCAGAAAAAATAACAAACCAAAAAGCCCAAAAAAGCTTTTTTGGAAGAACTGCATAGTATACAGAAGCATACTTCAATTATGCAATATCTTACATACTGTAAGAGCACATACTGTAACAAAAAGCAGAGCCTGTTACCTTTTCTGAGAAGGCAGTGCCCTGCCAAAACTAGGTGTTTCATCTCCATTATTAGAGGAACAGCTTTAACTGGACAGAAGAGTACATGAAAAAAGTTCCTCAACAGTCCAGATAGTTTAACAGAAAAATAAAAGCACATTTGTAAACAACTTTAAAACAAGAGTCTTGTGAAAACAATAAAGGTCACTGAAAGTTAAGCTGTTAAACTCTTCTCAGCCCAAACTGCTGTGGTCTACCCCTATGGGGTTTTTTATGATAAACAAATTTTGTCATGTGGAAAACCTCAGTGAACAATCTGGGCAAGTATTTTTTAAGTTTTTGGTGGGATTAAGAAAGGGACAATTTGAAGGCCAAAGGTCAAACTCCAAATTCCCTTTGAAAATTACAAGAATGATATAACTTACTATTGATTGAAGACAACAGTGCATGGTAGCACCGCACTTATTTTATCATCTGAGACCCTTTTTAATGTAAACCCTGAAAAATAGACAACTGCTGGAAATTACTTTTGTATTATGTACCATTAATTTATCACTGCATTCACTTTCATTATTCAAACCTTGCCATAAAGTGACTTTTCACATACAACACTGATTTACCTTAAGCAAATCTCTTTTACTACACAGCAAAATGTAAAAACTGTCCTCGGAAATGATTTTGTGTATGTAATTATCAACTATGCCTCTGAAGTTGAGCATCAGTATTTATGCTGCTCTACTTAATGCTTCAGCATATGTTAAGTTAGCTGCTGATCACTGAGTGTCTCCATTTTGGTAGACAGACAGATGTATGTGAACAGCAATGCTTTGGATAACTTGTGCTATTCCTAATACTAGAGTTATTTTCTCCCCCAATTACATTTTGCTATAAATATGTGTGCCCTTAAGTTGATCCCAATATCAGTTTCAGCTAACTAATCAAATTATCTGTTAAGGTTTTGGGAATGAGAACCCTTCCTTTATTTAAATAAAATGAGGGAAAGGTTTCTAACTCTCAAATGTTTGCCAACAATAGATTTATTTTCAAGATAGGATGTCCAGTAAGTTGTTTGTCATCTTTGCTGTTCACAGATAAGCACAACAGTATTAAAGGTTTTTATCAAGTAGGCAGGAAAGGAAAGAGAAAATAGAGTGAAGTTCCTCCCCTTAAGGTTTTTCCAAGTTCTGCTCATGGGCTCTTATGAATAACCATTCATTTGAAATAAGTGTATTTCAAATTTCAGATTACTTCTCTTTTATTTATAGGGCTCAGCAGCAAAATTTCAATTTCCTATTTTTCTTTTGCAAACAAGTGTTATTAAAACCCTGCCTGTAACTGAGTACATCAAGAACTTATGTATATATGTAAGGAGTAATTTATCATTACATTTAGAAGTGCCTCATTTTTGTACCAGTTAAAAGTTAATTCATAATCCAAATAATCAATCTGCAATGTAAACAAGTAATTATTTTCTCATATGTAATAATGGTAAATAACGACACTGAGCATTACATATTCCACTCGAGTTCATTAAATGCAATTCTTCAGTCACAAAGGCAGCAGACATTCTGTGATGGACTTCCTTTGAGCTATGTTCAAATGAGTGGAATAACTGAGATTCCTGATGGAGATCTAAGCCATTTCCCTCATTTTCTTAATAGTTTCCACTATTTGCATACTCAACTCCATTTAAAAATCTGCTATTTAAAATAAATTCATTTCCCCAAACTCTTCTCTTCCTATCTAAAACAAACTTATTTACCTTTACGGTACGTGTTTTTCACCAAATAAATTGTAAGAAAGAACCCCCCCCCCCCCCAAAACCAGTAAGGGAGCAAAAACGTAAAGGGAGCAAGTATTTCAAGTTCTGTATTAATCTTCTTTCTGAATTTTCTTCCGAAGATGATACAGGGACAAAAGTTCTAAAGGTATAAAATACACTTTCAAATGTTTTTCATTATTTCTCTTTTATACAAGGGACCAACTCCATCTAGCAATCACATTCCTAACTTTTGCCCAGTATTCAAATGAAACTGCATGTCATTCACCCCAAAAAAGTAAAGAAAATACAGCCTTTTACTTCAAATATTTTATGAATGCAAGATTACAAGAAATAAGTCAAAATGCAGGGCTATCAAGCACTGAACCAAGAATGCTGGCATCAGTTTGCCTACCATTTTGCATGTGGAAAAAATACACTATGTCTACAGGTAAAAGGCATCACTAATGCATCATGAATTACTCTGGTCAGCCAACATCACCTCTGCAGCTTGGTGCATGTTTCATCAGTTTATTATGAAAATAATCATCATAATAATAGTTTGAGATGAGACACTGGAACAAAACCATTCTTAAATGGAAAGTTGGTTTTTTTTTTGCTCTTACCGAGGTAACACCAAAAACTAAAAATAAGGTCTCACAATTTAGCAGCCTCCTCAACACTTGTTAGGCTAGCCTTCACACAAGGAGCATGCAAACAGCCACTCTTCCTGCTTTAAATTGAGGGCTATTGGTTAATTCAAGTCACTGTTTTCTCACCCTATTCAATTAACCTGTTGAACTGGATGTCCACCTAGGAAAAAGAAAATTAAATGATGTTAAGTGTAGCAGACAAGTACAGATCACACCAAGAAGCTAACACTCATGAGCTGTCATAATAAGGGATAATAATAACAATAAAAAAAAAATCAGTCTTTTCTGTGCATATTTTTCATTTGAAAGGTCCCAGGAAATCATGATGTGCCTGGCCGTTTCTGTTGCTGATTTCTGATGACCTCTAATTGTTTTTTGCATTGTTGATAGTATGTTGAGAGACTTTTGTTTTCATCTAACAGCTTTTTATGTTCTTGTACCAGACGGGATGTGTTTTGCTGGTCTTTTTCATCCTGGTCCAGTTCTGCTATTAGTTCTTGTCTGAAATTAAAAAAAAGTAATTGTCATTTATAATCTATTTGTGTGTAGAAGACTTCATATGTTTCAAATCAGTATTTGATTATCAATCTGAACTCACAGCTGGTGATATTTTGTGCAAAAAAAGTTGACAATGAAATGTTATTCTTTAATGCAATCTGGGGAAAAACTCCCTTCCAAACAAAATCCACATTTAAACTTTAAAATAGCTGAAAGACAGCGCCTTAGTCACCAAAACTGTCCTTTAGATAATGTCTTTCAGATGTCGTTTTACAGGTCACAGTAAAATATCTAAGGAGCCAAACAAAATTTCATCAATATATTCTACTCCAATTTTAGATAACTATACATACATTTTAAATCTCTAAAGGCAACTTAAAATACAAGATTGCAGTAATTTTTGTAACTTTTTAGTGAAGCGCTATTTTCTATCTGGACTTGAACATATTAAAGCAGTGGAAAAGCAGAATAAAGGAAATGACTTCTGTAAATGGCATTTCACATTACTTATGATGGAAGTATTCAACATTTTTTTTTAGCAAAGATTTTAGAGGACCAAACACACTGATAATCCTGCTATAATTTATTCTGCAAAACTGATGTAGCAGTTTGTTTCACTATTTTTTATGAGGTGACAGGAAGGCAAGCTGTCAGCAATATTTTTGCAACAAAATAGCAAAGGAGAAAGTTCATGCTAATTAATTGTTGCCATATGGTTTTTAATTACAGTTAAAGAAAACTTAATGATTCTATGAGGGTTGAAATTGTAACTACCTTAACTAGCATTAAGTTCATCCATCACAACATAATTCTTTGTTTTAACACCTATGGACAATTACACTCTGACTAAGAAAAAGCAGCTTGGAAGAAATAAGAATACAAACTTCCTAGAAAAAAAACCCAGTAGGAATGTAAAAGCAGAGAATTAACAGTTTCGAAACAAATATATTTTAAGTAATTTATTAACTCTTAGGGACAACATAAATAAAATCAAAATTAAGATATAAACTCTAGCTTCATTATCTTCTCATCAAGTAAAAAAATTCTAGTTACATGTGAAAAAACTAGATTGTTCTCAGAATACTAAGCCCAAAGTGAATATGTGATAGGAGTTTAATCTTACTGTAATGTTTTCCCCCCATTCTGTATGCTATTTCTACTGTACAGAAGGTTTATACACACATTCTTCTCATTAGCTAATCCACAAACAGCAAGGCAAGCTCCCTATTAACAGCTGCTTGCCTGCAGTGGCTCAGACACTGGTGGGTAACAAGCTGATTATTTGGTCTAGTGTGAGATCATGACCTCTCTGAACTGGTCCCCAGCATCAGGAAACAGAGCACAACAGAACTTTTCAGAAACTCAAGTTCTCAATCAGCAATAGTTTTTGACCTAATACAACAATATGTGCAGTTGCTTTGCTTACACACGCAAACAATGCAAGAGGAGTTTATTTCCAGTGCACAAGGAGAAGGTACATACAACTTTGAAGTATTAAACCCCTGGCAGAAAAATATGAGTGTTGATAATGCTGTTGTAAATGCAGTGCTTGACAAAAGTCAGATATACGATAAGAACTAAGTGCAAATAAGTACAATTGACATATTACTCAAAATTCTATAATCCATTAACTAAACGATTATCTACAAATTACAATTGAAAATATTTTAATGGACAGTGTTGTAAATAAAATTCCAAGGTTCTTTAACAGTCCAGGTCTCTCATTTGAGATGATACAAACAAACATTATCAGTTTGTTACATACAGAGATTTGCCATGACCTTACGTAGGACTTATTCAGAAGAAGAGTCTTGATATTGATTAGAACTTTCAATTACCTACTCTAAATATTCCATCTTTACTGAGCAGCTCAGTATTTCTGAGTTTTAGGTTGGAAAATCATTATGCCCTATGAAATGTTACTTCATAAAGCCAGAAATAATAGTCACAGTGGCAATTATTTACTTTTTATTATGTATTTTTCTTATTATACACAGACTTTGTGTAAAGGAAACACACAGAATAGGAAAGTTTAAACACATTTCACTTACTTCCTCTGCAACAGCAATGCGATTTCTGTCTGAACTTTCATATACTCTTGTGCCATTTTGCAGTGCTGTTCAAACACAGCCATAGATTCTTTGGAGTTTGGGCATGGTGCTAGAGGCTGAAAATAAATCAGACATGTTAAAGACTAATGAACTGATATCTTAGTAAATAGTGTGTTAGAATGTCTCTGCAGTGTATTTATAACATCTTTCAAAAACCAGTAAGCTTTTAAAAATAAGTGTTAAACCATGCCCTGGAAAATATTACTGCACTGATGTCAAAGTTTACTCAAATCTGAAGTTTTTAATCTCACACTTGTCACAAAAATCAAAGCAGTGTTTAATCCCCCACACAAAAAATAAAGTGTATACAACAATTTGATTCAGTAACACTCAAGCAAATAATGTCTTATTTTGACAGTCAAACTCAGCTTACATTTGGTTTTAGGGATCATGTTTCCCAAGGCTTGTTTTTAATAGCTTGATCAAACCTGAGTCAACCAATCTCAGATTACATAATATATTTTTTTTAGCCTTGGTCAAAAATTAGACAGACCATAAACCCAGGTTAATATTTGGCACTATATTTTGCAGTCCCAAAGTCACACGTTAGAATGAAATGCAAACTTGAGAATCTAATAAAGTGTATATTTATTACCTGTAACTGATGATCTAATGTAAGATATGCCATTGGGATGGAGTTATCTGACCCATTGGTCTCTGTAACAATACAAAGAAAACTTTAATGCATTTTCAAGAGTTAATTCTATTCTTACAGAACAAAACCAAGAATTCTAAGTAATTTCACAATACACAATCTGAATGTGGATAGGCAGATGGAAATAGCAGCGTTCCAATCCCAAGGCAGATGAATCATTTTGTTTTTCCGATAGTTAACATCAAAAGTATGGTCTATCACATCAAGAAGAAATCAAAATTATGGTTATCAACCTACATTTCTAGAAGCCATGTAACAGCACACAGATTTAAAAAATACTATTTTTGTACAGTTTACGATCATTTCTGTTTATAAAAAAATTGCCATTTCATTCTTGTTTATGAAGGATAAGCCAGCCAGCCCATGCATCTAATGACTTTAAAATTAGAAGCTGTGCAAATCAGCTCTGCCAAAATAAAATAAGCACAACCTCCTGCTCAGTTTTGAAACCTGCTCCCAATGAGGTCTCTGTCTTCCTCACAACATGCTCTAGGGCATCTTCTCTGCTCTGTATAGACACTTTTTGGGTAGCAAGGAACCCAATAACCAATCCTGGGCATGGCTGCTCTCTTCTTACACTGCAGTTATTCTGGATTTCTCTAGAGCTTTCACTTCTTACACTGCAGTTAGTCTGGACTTCTCTAGAGCTTTCATTCCAGATTTAATATGCTCCTGAATTCTTATTTTTCGGTAGCTCAGGATCTGGGGATCACAAGGTTATTGCTAAGCTTTAAGAGACACAGGAGTAAAGACACATGGAGAAACTACTGATTTTACAGCCGCATAATTGCTACTAGAGGATTATATGGAGGAGGGTAGGTGGGAAAAAAAAGGGGCTGCTTACCCATACCCCAAAAGCACCTGCCACAGAGTAGTCGTGGTAGAGAAACTAAGGTGTTGCCCTCAAAGACTATGCTATTTCCAAGAGCAGCTTCAAAAGGAAACAGAAATAAGAGGGTGGGAATGGAGAAAAAGTGGTTAAGTGTATGCTTGCAAGGAAACTGGAAGGTGGTAAAAACAAAAAAGAAAAAGAAAACAACCCTAAAACCAGAGACTTAATCACCACGGTATCGTAAATGCAATCAACATGAGAAGTCCTTCCCTACATTAGACTAATGCCATATATGGATACTGTGAAGGAATCATTGCAATGCTTCAAAAATGCATCAATAAATGTAAACACTTCAAATTTCTGAGCGTTTCAGCACCATGTCACAGAACTGCAAATTTTCTTTGATTGACCAGATTCAGCTGCATTCTTGTTTTATAATTTTGCTTCATAAAATTAAAAACATAGCACCTTTTACAGAAAACCAGAATTATTTCTTGCTTTAGAAATTCGAACAATTCTTTGTACAAGGACTACAGAAACCTAGCATGAAAAAATATACGTATGGCACATTCTGTGTTTACCTGAGTATAAGGTGAGCAATTTCTGTGGGCCAAAAGCCACTTTTAGCTCCAGTGCTGTGCTGCATTTAAGACCAAAAACTTGGCAGAAACTTTTGTTGCACTGGCATACAATTTGCAACTTTCAGTTCCCAATGAACTGCTGACTGGGTAAGAGCTTGCTTCCAATGTGAGGCAGGAATTCCCGTTAGTGCTCACTGCCTAAAGCAGCTCAGGAACCATGGTGCACAAGAGGGCACAGGGTGGGCTGTAGCGGTGGGCAAGGGCTTTGGGAAGTTTTGAATGACAGGGCACTGACTGTGGTTGGGCAAAGCAACAACAGACAGAAAGAAGAAAATAGAGAAGCAAAACACAAGAGTATGTTGTCCTTCCACTAAAACGGGGGAAGAAAAACGACATCTTACATGATCACCTTATATTTGGTAAAATACAAGTGTGCAAATATACACACATATATATGTATATATACATATGCTTTTGGCAAGAGTCAGTCACCATACGAGTTTCCATTTTGCAGTTGGTTACAGGAAAAGAGTCTGATCATCCAGATGAAAAAGACCACAAAAAAAAGATTGCAGAATTAGAGGCACTGTGAAGTACCATCTCGAAACTAAGTTTAAGATTCAACATGTACATTTTGTTAACAAAAATCTAGTTTTTATTTATATTCTGAAAAGGAATTTGTGGGGGATCCATTGTTTTCCTGCAATCCAGTACTGGCTCTTTTCATAACAGAATGCATTATAACTTTTAAAATCGAATTGAACCATTAAATTATCTTCATTATTAATTCTACTTCATAACAAAAGAACAGTGATGAAACTAGTGATGAACTCATATTTACAATGTTTCTGCAGACATGTGTTAGTTCATTTCAAACCAGTAATTTTGTGTGTACATGAACATTCTGCATAAGCAAAATTACAACAGAGATGATAAACAGAAGTAACCTACTCCAGCTGATACTTACCTATATAGCATTTAATTCCAGATTTCAGGGCAATGAAATCTTTAAATGTACATTCAAAATACAAATGGACAAGACTAAAATATTCCATGATGTCTATTCCCCTAATTCCCCAAAACCACACAGTAGTAAAAAACTGGTGCTAACAAGACCTTAATTAAATATTACTATCACTGCAATGTACAGTACTTTCTTACAAGCAAAATGCTTACAAGTTTATGTAACTTAAAATCTATAAAAAAACATTCTTAAAGCATGTGAAAAACAAGGCAGTAATGTAATGATTTAAGCAGAACTTAAAAGAACCATGATTTTCATTGCTTATTTTTATTAATGTCTGAGCACACAACCCACATCACAATCAAATAAATATTTTAATTTTTTTACAGGCAAAAAGTTAAGTAATGAACAAAGGATTACCTGCATCATCAGGTGTCCATGGATTACGTGTTGGCTTTTCAGAGGTTGGTCCCGAGGTAGTGATCATTCTCACACTAGGACTAGATGATCTACTGCTGTTTCTACTCTCCTGAAATGACAAAATAAAAGTACAAGTTAACAGAAGATATTTTGAATAGTTCATTAAAAAGAAAAAAAAAATTGAAGAAAACGGAACCTATAATCTTCCAAAATACTCTCCCTCCCCAAGCTTTTACCCTGAAAATCTCCTGATAGTTAGACCAACATTACATGCATTGCAGAGGTAATTTCATCCCCATTTCTACACCTTTACTATGTAAAAGAAATTGATACAATTTTTCTACTCAGTATAATAAAAAGCTATGCGGAACAATTCCTTCAAGATCTTTATAGAAAATCATGGCAGTATGTTTAGTAATGTTCACACCATCATCCAGTGAAATCTAGGAGCTCCATACCATAAGGAAGAAATACAATTTGTTTCCAATGCTTAATCAATGGATGGAACTCCATTCAATTAAATGAATACAGCTTAGTAGCTGCACTAGACTACTGTGTATTAATCTACAGTTTTCTTCTGGTTCTTTTGTTAACTCAGAAGTTATGTGATTAATCTTCAGAAAACATGAAAAAAGTGCTTAATCAAAAAGGATCAATCAATTGAAGCACATCAATCAGAAAATGAGTACCTTCTCCCTCACAAAGCAAATTAAGAATAAACCAAAATTCTGTAGGAAGGTTTTTTATGTAGTTTGACTCTTCCAATCCTTTTGTTTACCAAAGCACAATAACATAATACAGACTTGATTATTCTACTAAGCTGCTTTTTCAGAAATCTTACTTACAACACATATACTTCTATTTCACATACCCCCTCAGTGACATAGAATTAACACAGTAAAGGATTTAAGACTATAAGCCCCAGCAAGTTTTTCAGAAAAAAAAGGAAGTAAAAAGAAAAGATCCTATTAAAATACAACTATTTTCAAGATGGTGTATTCATCATGAAATGATTCATTACATGACTCCATTTTTCAAAAGAAGCACATTAACTAGAAACTATATTTCTTTAGGACTCTAATTTCCAAATATCCTACTTTAAGTTTTAAAAATCAGGATTTCAGCCAAATAATGATCCAAAAAGCAACAAGATTCTACACACTGAAAGATCCATTAGTTCAAATGCATAGTCTTTCTTCTGTAACATTTATTAAACATTTTGTGTTTTATGTTAATAATCTGATGGATATTATCAAAATGATGGCATCAGACATTTTGAAAAGTCTTTTGTGCTGGAGACTTTGTTGACATTAAGTAAGGTTTAAGCTGCTGAGCTTACTGTAAGTGTCCTCAGATTTCAATGATAAACACATCCTCCTCATGTATAAGATCAGAAGACAAAGAAAGCACTTTTAACAGCATATAAGTCCTTTAAGCAAAAAGAGATTTGTTGAGTATCTATAGTGGATAGTGAAGGGCACCTGAGAAATACTCTAGTTACAGTAACTTCTCAGTGCCTTACACTAGATTGTTTTGGTCCATCAACCAAAAAAAAAACAATCCTGATAACATTATTTACATGAAATTCAGTAGATACAGAAATGAAGGAATCACATCTGAAACATATCTGAAAAGCCCTACAAAGCTGAAGGGAAGTTCCCCAAACTGAATACTGGTTAGATTACAGTGTTTGAGTGTATGTTGAGTGAGATGCTTTAGGTCTCCTGGACAGCAGCCCCTCTGAGAGATAAACCAGTGTCTGTACTCCAGCAATGAGTTTCTGCTACCCCTTCATCCTTGCTTCTTCCAGACTTGCTAGCAGGTTACTCTCAAATCATCTTTGCCAGGTGGGTCAATCCCACATGGCATTCTTAGCTTCCATTTCTCAACAGCTTACAATCTTGAAAAGCTGGTGTGCTCTGGGGAATAATCCCCCCCTGAAGTTTAATTTAAACATGCAACACAGTTTAAAGAAATCCTCATTACTAGTCCTGTTTTCTCATTTCCGTGAATTTTATCTTGCTGTGAAAGGGGAGAAAAAACCTGAATGTGCATCTGTGACAAATTTCACAATCTCAAGGACAGAATGAGTCATCTGTATATCAGATCCTCAAATTATCCCACTTAGCTTGCATGCATGTGCGTACATACATTCTGACCTTGCTTCTCTACTGTTCACGTCAGTACATGGTTTTAATATATTAATTTTTTTTCACTTCAAAGCAAACTATAAGAGTTATGAAGGCACAGCAACAGCTGCAACGCCCACTCTCCCCCAAAAGCCAAAAATCCCAAAACAAAAGAAAAAACGGTTTGAAAGAGGTAGTAGGTAGTTTTGGTATTTAAGATAGTACTGTGAAAGATGAGGACCAAAACAAACAAACCAATAAAAGATATACAGACAAGGAGATGGATACCACACTGGGCATCTGATCACAACCTACAGGTCTGGAGTCATTATGACAGAAATGTTTTTCAGTATCCATATAAAACATTAAATTTTGTAAAGACCGCATGCAGCATAAATAGCAATTTGCTGCGTTTCTTCAAGTTCCCAAAAGTATTAGTAGTTGCAGTTCAGAATCTGCACATCTGTTTCTGTGTTACAAAGGTGTTTACGCAAGAGAAAGCACTAGACAGATGACCCACTAAAATGTTTCAAAGTGCATATACAGGGAAATAGAAAGGCAGAAGAAACAATTCAGTGCAAAAAACCCCCCAAAAAATGGAGAAATTAATAAACCATCACAGTATATTGACAGAAACAAATGAAAATGTGGCATTTGACTTTAGAAGGGGCAGTTACATCTGTGCTGCTCATGTCATTTGGAGTAAGGACCAGACTAAGGTCACTATGCACTAAAATCTGTGAAAATTTAGACTGAAACACATGTTCTCAATACCAAATCACTCCAACAGCTTATCCAAAGATGGAAAACCTTTGACCTAGCAAATTTTCCAATCTAAACTGTCGAGGCTGAGTAGTAAAACAATCTGCAAAGCACAATTATTGTCTGCTGTTGAGAACACCAGTAAGAGCAATACTGTAAAGTGCCTTAAGTGTCTCAACAACAGAAACATAGTAACTGTCAGCCACAAAAGCCACACAAAACATTCTTCTAAGAGAACACAGAAATAAAATAGACATACAATCCTAAAACACACAAAGTGGTCAAATTGAAACAGACAAACAGTTAAACAGGAAGACAATAATCTTGGTCTACCCTTTCAGGAAAGCACCCAAACTTTGGTATATTTATTATTAAATAGTTACTGTCTATTTAGACAGATATAGTATATATTTTATGGTATATTATTCAATATCATATATATATATTTGAATATTCATATACAAGCCTGGTGTTTTCCTTTATCTTAAGAAAAATTCCATTCTGAATTTGAAAAATCTTTAAAAATCTTTCTAATTAAAAACCAGTAGTTATAACAGAATCATTTTCTATTGACACAGCAGCAATTTTCAGGAAAAATATGTTCAATAAACAGATTTCTGATCAGCTTTACTGTGTCAGTCAAATAGTTAAAAGCTAGAAAAGAGGCACTATGGCAATCCTTCAATTTTGAGTAGGATAGGGGCTTTTGTGGCCTGGGCGAAGGAACAGAGGCATTCAGTGCCATGGCTGCTTGGTGAAGAAGGCTGTGCTGCAGAGTGGGTGTAAGGGAGAATGGAATGTGGGGAAGAAGGATGCTTGTAATGAAGGGAGGGAGCGGGAAGGGGATTTACACATTAGAAAGGATACCCTATATATGGTATGGTGCATATGGGGAGATTGGATAAACTGACCAGAACTACACTAGTCAGATGTTTTTTCTGCTTTGGCTTGTAGATTGCTTATACGGACAGCAGTTCAAAATTTTTAATAAAAAATCAAGGCACTTTCTGGTCCAGAGCTAAGGAAACCCATAAAGATTAATCTTAAGTGTTTAGCCATAATAAAATTTGTGCTCTGTTTCTTCACTCTTTTCCAAATTTTTTTTTTTTTTTAATATACAAGCTTATGTACATTAAAAGTTAGCATTAGTTTCAGTGGACTTTTCTATCTCTCCTCACACCAAAAAGGGGATAAAAAATCATTATTTGTTTGTATGGACCGTTCAAAAATGTCTTTGAAACTGCATTTTTCATGCCTGTTAAAATGTTATGTTTTCCAGATTTTACCACAATGTTTCCAAAGAAACTGCAAGATAGGAACAGATAACCATAATTCTTCCACTTAAATTTCCATTATGTACACTATCTGAAGCAAGAAAGTAAAATGTGACTCTGGTACTTCTGTAGACCCACATGAGAAATTCGTGAGAATTTTGTGAGAAACGTAAAAAAAAATTTCTGTATCCTTCTGTTCACAAGGACAATTTAGCTAGAACATCCATACAAGCAGCAGAACAGCTTTCAAAGAAAGATTATTGTAACAGTTATTAAGATATGAAGCAAATGATGAAAATATGTATTTTGAAATATCAACCATTCATTAAAATGAACAGAATGAAAGCTTTTAAATAAGAAAGCTGTAATTAAATAGTTCATACATCAATCAGTACAATTTGGTACAACTGATGTATTGTCACCTAACTTTTTCCCCCAAGTCTTGCAGAATTTTAATTCTACAATTAACTAAATAGGCTGAATTCTTTCCTAAATTTTGCAGATTAATTTCTTTCCTTTCTAACAAACCTGTATTCTCTGAAGATATTAAAATGCATTTAAAACTTATTTGTTATTTTCTGATTGATGTACCTAGTAAATTTACTAATACCTACAGGACTGACGAGGTTTCTATGGCTATCATACTTCACAGAATTAAAGAAAAATGAAAGGTTATCTCCCCGATAACTACACCCTAAGAATTACCACCTATTTTAGATCATAGAAGTAGGTTGTTTAATACAGAAACCTGGTTAACCTGATGAACATGCTAAGTGCCAGTATCCCACATTCAAATAACAGTAGGTATCTCAAAATTGCGAATTCACACTAAGGACCAAATAGCCTCTGTGAATTACTGAAGCAATTAAAACCACAAAATAAACACATCTGAATGAAGCATTAGCTGTACTTTTCTCATTTAAAATTGAAATGAAACTAGGAACATGTTATGTAGCATACCACTGTTTCCGTTACCATGGCACTTACAATACCAGACAAATAGCTATGTTATTATAAAATATCTTTTTCAAACATTATTTTTTTAAACATAACTTTGTGACAACACCCTGCTGTAAACCTTGCAGGAGAAATAGAGATATATTACTGTAAGTTACTATTCAGAATTCAGAGAATGATAATAAATAACATTTATGATACTGATGCACATGCTTTTTATTTTCATGCAGAAAGTGAGTCTATGTATAACTGCTTCAGACAATAAGTAGCAATTACAATTGTTTTCTACATACAGAGAGACAAAAAGGCTTTCCTCTCTAACAACTGCCCTCAGCCAAATTAAGCAGTACACAAAAAACATGTGTACATAAAAATGATAAATACTGCATAAGCTATACAGAAAATGCTTCTCATCTACAGCTCATTCATAGTTACTCTCATGGAATGTCATTTCAATGCAATACAAACAACACTACAGTCTGCCAAGCTTCCACATCATTTCTAGGAAAGCATCAAAGGTGAAGATTTCCAGATCAGTTCCCCAGTACAGATTTGGTGCTGACTTTGCTGAAAAGCAAAGAAGAGATGAGAAGGACATTACCTGACTGGACTCTGTTCCAGCAACACTAAGGTCTTGAATGGATCTGCGCCTCTGCTGTCCGTTTCCTGCTGGGAAAAAAACAAAACAAAAACAAACCAGTGAAATATATTCAGAACAAAATAAGAAGGGTGC
This sequence comes from Acanthornis magna, assembly GCA_036785705.1. Classification (NCBI taxonomy): domain Eukaryota; kingdom Metazoa; phylum Chordata; class Aves; order Passeriformes; family Acanthizidae; genus Acanthornis; species Acanthornis magna. The sequence continues at coordinate 17,354,845 of JAWUZG010000032.1, forward strand.
GACTGTTGCAGAGGAGCTTGGAATTTGTACAAATCCACAGAGACAAAGTGAGAGAGGGGGAGAGAGAGACAGCTGCAGAATTTTAACTCAAAACATGCTGGCCTGTCAACAAAAAGTATATCCTAATACAATAACCACTCCTACCACATGAATAGCTGCTGCACTCTACTCCACCATCTTCTGTCACATGTATTTGGTCAGGCTTAGTACTTGGGGCAGGAGCTGATGACGACATCTATTTCAAGTGCGTTACGTTATGGGGATTTCTAAAAGCTAAACCGCGAAGATAACAGGCTGCCAGCTTTAACCTGTTGCTCTTTGGCTTGCTCAAGGAACACAGCAAGGACTTCTGCCTGTGTGCTGCTCCCCTCGAGAAAACTAAGAAGTGAAAGCACTTCCTTCTGGTCTCCTGTCTACTTCAGAGGAAGGAAACTGTCCTATTCTCATGCTCTGAGAAGTGTGAAAAGGGGACGGTTCAGCTAAATCACATCTCTCCATCAACCTACGAAGCACAATGCTGTAATCTTTTCCTCTTCTCCTTCCACCTGTTTGCAATTATCCACCAGTGACAGCTACATAAAACAGTTTAAATTTTAGCACTGACACGCAATCAAAGGCATTTTCAGGAAACAAAATCTCCTTAAAAATAAAAGGAGATTATGCAACAGAATCTCCCTGGCTACTTTGATTTTTATTACAGTGATTGTTTATATTATCTCTTGAGAGCAGGTCAGCTGTCCAAAAGGAAACACCAAAATGTCCTGAGTAACAGCTGACAATGCTCAAAATTCTTGCTCTTAGCTCTGCATTACGTAACTCTGCTACTGGAGGGGAGCATCTGAAACATGTACTGCAGCCGTGGCAGCCCCTCGCCCAGCAGCCCTGCACTCAGCAACCAACACAGCTCACTCAAAGCCCTGCAAAAGGCATCACATTGCTGACCTTTTAGATACTTATTCAGCATCATTCCCATGACTCCAAGCCCATCTGGACACATATTTTGAATTGCAACAGTTACTACAAAAGTGCAAGACTATTTAATATTGATTGATATATTTATTAAGCCTTTAAGTTTTTAAGTATTTGTACTATTACATGTAGGAACACACTACTGCAAAACAGCAATACGAAATTTTTAGTGTCACTTTATCAATTTGTCATGACATTCTAAAATCTACAGAAAGTACTTTAAGAAACAAGCATATGAGAAACTCAAGCAGGATTCTAGAACAAGAATATACTTTTTGCTCTGACTACAAATGGATTTGAATTGCAACTGTTTTGTAGTCTTGATCTTTTGCTTCTGAAATTCAGGGAATGTATATACTTACCTAAGCAACAATGGCTAAATTGTGTTTGATACTAGGGATCTTGTGAATGACAAATCTATGTCAAAATGTCTGAACTTGTTCATTTGCAGTGAACTTTTTCACTTCGTAATCATTTAACAAACAAGATTATACATTTAATAGAATTCTGTGCTGTGGATACTTCATCTGGCTGCCACAGCTCATCTCAATATTCAAGATATGTGCGATCCACCCACGACCGATACAAAATTATGTGCACATTTCATTCAACAACATTGTTATAAAATTAGCTCAGCTGAAATAGGCTTGCAAAAATATCTGAAATTCTCATTTCAGATTAGCAACATTTGTGAATTTAAAGAACCCAGCACATGTGTTGCTGAAATATTAGAACATGGCCGCCAAAATGTTAAAATAATCAGGGTGGGGTGCAAGAAAGAAAAGAAAATGCCTTGCGGGAAGTGAAGGGGTGGAGGGGAAGAGGGGCCAAAACTACTGTGTTGTAAAAAATGAACACCTTTAAATGAAATATTTTCAAGTTAGTAGCATGATGGAAGAGCAAGCTCTACTAGGCAATGCCATTTTAATTAGTATCACTACTGCAGACATCTGGCAAATAGCTTCAACAAGGCAGAAACAGACTACAAATCAACAAATACTTATTGCTCCAGATTCAAGACAAATTTCAATTGAAAAATATACTATACAACACAACAGAAAATATGTTATTTGAAAAGATCACTGCTAGTTCTTTATGCTTTCCTTTCCCAGTTTTGATCTTGTTCTTACCTCTACATCCATTTAAAAATAATTTTTCCTCATTATAAAAACTAAGAGATTTGTACATGCACAGAAGTTAATCCACAGTAGCTTGATGCACTGTGTCAGGCTTTTGGTAGTTTACAGGATTTTAAGATTAAAAAGCAAATGTCACAAACATACTTCCTGGCCTCAAAAAAACCCATTCCATATACTGTTTTTTATTTTCTAAAATTAAATTCTAAAGAAACAGGAAACTTCCATCATGTCCTGCCCCACATACTCCAGGCAAAAATAAATTCTACAACTTATTAAAGCTTTTGATCACCACCCCCACCCGGCCGCCAAATATCCAGACCAGCTATGACCTCTTCTCCCTGCCCTTTAGCAGATACTTGTATCTCCTTTTACACTTTATTTACTCACAGTCCTCTCTCTCTCTTCCTTACACACCTACAAGGCTCAAGCCTCTCTCACCATGCAGGATTATCAGCGACTGTAACAGTGCTAGAAGACATTTTGAAGAAGTTAAAACACTGATCTGAATTCCAGAACTATAAAGTGATCTGGGAAGACAAGGGTGGGATCTCTGGCATAGATTGGTTTTAAAAGTAGATAGCAAAACTACGGACCTACAGCATCCATAATTCCCTTCTAAAGACCCTCTACAAAATGTGTCTATCTTGAGTAATCATTATGCAGTGTCAATGCTATAAAAATTGTAATACTGTGGCACAGTTTCAGATGACAAAATTACAAAGCCAAATGCACACATGCTAAATGCACGAGATGTCTAACATTGCCCCTGAAGTGAAGGCTGTACTTGTAGGTATATTTGATAGATGCTGCTCAAATGGTCTCTACCAAAAAGGTATACAAAGTAGAATTCAGATTTTTCTTTTGTTTGTTTATTTAAACATAAAGATATTTAAGCCTTTTGTACCTACTAAGGTTTTAATTTTATATATGTATATAAAAATAAAGTTGGTGCTTATAACCTGTACTATACATACTGCAAATTAAAAAAAAGAATTGATACATCCCTAGGCTATCTGGTTGCAGGATACCACCACTGCGAACTCATTTGCTAAGCTGTTACACAAAGGAGGAATTACTTGATCAATTTTTCAGTTTCTAAGTTCTGTAAGCTAGTAACACAAAATAGCATCCTAAAAGAACAAATAGTTCTATTCACCCTTACTGTACTTAGAAAGAAGAGCAAATATATTCTAAAAACTTCCCCTTCTACCAATATTTTACCTTTAATTGATAAAAACATGTATTTTACGACCTTGGAAGAATAATCAGTTCATGGACGAAATGTAGTTGAGGCAACACATTACGAAAACCCCCAATGATAGCAGATGTAGTACTCATACTTCCAAAATAGCCCTGCCCAAAGCAGCTGACTCACGGTAACATGCCTGCCTGGTGCCTCCCCTCTCCGGGCAGCAGCTGCTCTACCATGTGCTCAGCACAACTCCAGGCAGCAACACAGACCAGCACTTGTGCGGCTCCAAGGACAGGGACGAGCTGCTCACCCCATCGAGGGACATGCCCAGGGAAGTTTGGAGGAGATGGGTCTGTGGCAGAAGTATGGAACGTAACTGGGTGGGATTGAGATGGTGGTGACAGTTTTGGGGGTCTTGGAAATTTAGGGGTCTAAAAAGCGAAAAGTGTGTCCAGAGGCCAGAACTGAGAGCCCTGTGCTGATAGAGAATGAAAAGAAAGAAGTGAGAAATATACAGACGAACACAATTAATTTGCTGGGCAGATGATCGCATTCTGTCATGTAATGATTAATCACATTTTTTTCTGGCTTTGGGATTATTACTGGAAAGCTGTACTGAAAACCAGAAAACTTTCAATATAAAGCTCATATTTATCTGCAGACAATTTACGTATTTTTTCTGTAGTGCCAATACTATCTTTTAGCTTAAATAGTTCTCTCTTCCTAGTTTTTAGCTGCAGATTCATCTATAGAAAATAATTATTCATTCTCAGCTTTCATTTTGTGGGCCATGATTTCAGATTCGTTTTTTTATATTCTCTATACCCCTCTTATCCTAGTAACGCTTCTTCATATTATTTCAGTGCATGTATGTTTCTTTTATATGGCTGACCAAAAGAGTATGTTGAATTCCTGATTCAAACTCAACAAGGGCAAGTAATAGTGTCAGTGCTTCTTTATCTTTCCTGAAAATGAACCTTATGATTTCACAGTTTTTCACAATTGCATTAGATTCATGGCTCATACTACCTGGGATTAATCTGCATGCATGTGTTATGGTCCCATGTCAGTTTATTAAAAGAAATTGCTGTTAGTGCATGACCCTGGATTTCACCCTATTTCTATTCAGTCACAGCAAAATTCTCCCTATGTGATACTCTAATCCTCCTCTTTATGAAGAGTTGCTTCTGAAAAAGCATTAATAGGGAATTTTATTTTCGCTCATTTGACTTAAATACCTTAGGAGGAAATTTTGAGAAAATTCATTAATATGCTTGCTCCAACCCTACATCCTTTTTCCTTTCTACAGGTTGCTACTTTCTTCATATGTATTCCAAATTATCTTGGAATTCCCATCCTGTCAAGTTCAATAAAAATAGATCAGGTGAAGAATTTTTAATGACTGCCTCTGTCTAACTAAAAAACAGACTGGTACAATCTGTTTTGTGAAAACAACATGGTATTTTATTTCACTGACTTCTTCATTATTGCTTAAAAGTTTCAATATTTCTCGGAAGCCTCAGTGTTGTTATGGCAGACAATGTACAGAGACAAGAGGCACTCATTAGCTTCTAGACCTTATTTACCTGGCTCTCATCATGAGTTAACACTGAAACTGGATGGATGTCTTCACTTTCCTTGCTTTGTCAGGATTTCATTTACATCAGTGCAGGCCAGGCCCACTTGAAAGTTACAGTGGAAAGCTAGCCTAGCAAACTTTTTTGCTAATTTGTTAGTCTCAAGACCAAAGAGATTTTATTTTCATGGCTGCTATTGCTCTTTGGAATCTACTTTTCCATATTCTGTATTTTTAATGTAACCTTCAATAAAGTTATTTGAAAGAAACTTTTGTACAAAATTATCCTTTGCATTCAACTTTGTAATACCAAACAGCATCAAGATTTACAAGGAAACCTTCTCAGACGACAGAAATTTAGAACAGGAGGGCCAGAGTTTTTAGTGGATTTCTAGATACTATCACTTGCATTTCCTGCCCCTGACAAATAATTTTGAAGTGACCTGCATACTGCTAATGGTATGCCTATCACAGTTTGAGATTGATTATACTTATTTTTAGGCTTTGAGAAGTATGAAATGAAAGAAAGAAAAAAGACATGCTACTAACTAACAATAGACTTGGGATACATGAGAATTATTCATTAAAGTCCCAAATAATATTACCATCCATGGTGCCTGATCATATTAATTTTTTTCCTATCAACAGTGTCTCCTAATAATTTTAGTTTGCATTAACTTAAACACAACAGCAATACCTCATGCACACACATTTTAGCTCTAAAAAAGTGCAAATATAAGAATTACACAGACTAAGTGTTAATGTTTTAATCACAAGTATCACATGGATTTGAAATTCTGTACGTAATTTATCTTAGTTTTTTGTGCTACTATTATCTGATTAAAAATGGGAGCCCAAACACAACAAAGATCAGGGCAAAACAATTACCTAGACAGGAATTTTTCAACTTAGGTCCATTTTCACCAAATGAGGTACTGTAATACAGGACTGCATATATAGTTCTGCTCTGTAAGAAGACTCTGAATGTCAAGATCGTAAGAGAAAAAATCCTTTATCAGTAGAAGTAAATTTGAACTAGAAGATTGAATCCTTCACTGACAAAAGTAAGTTTGCAATAAAATATCATGCTCCTCTTTACAAAAGCATTATGAAAAATTTAGTGGGAAAATTTCGGGGCTTGTCCTACAGCAACTGGAGCAAGAAGTATTTTAGCAGTCTGATCATTATTCCGGCATCTTAACCAATTGACCCGTTCACCTGGTCTGCGATACCTGGTATGATGATCTCAGGGACATCCAGAATGTTGCCAAATGAAGCAGTTTTACGATGGCCTCGTTTAGGCTTGGAATAGGCTGAAAAAATACACATATACAATACACATGCAAAACACTAAAATGGCAAGAGCAAAATTATTAAATTCCTAATACTGCTTTTTTCATATACTTGGTTAAACTAGAGTTCATGCAAAAATGTGTCATGCAGAATAAACTGCATTGCCTTCCACTCATGCTTACACATAGTAAAGCAACTGTTAAAAAGCAAAAAATGCAGAACTAGCCATCATTACAACACGGTGTAATTAGTTATAGTTAGCAACACAAAAGTCAAACACAGAAAGCAGCATGGCAACACAGAAGGGAAAATCAAATGTAATTATCCAAACAGAGAATAAATTAAATTATTTTAGTTCACCTGTACATTCAGAAAAAAAATCTTGACTGCTTGAACTTAACTAACATTTTCTCTTTAGTGTTGGATACAAACTATTTTTTTATAAAAAAGTCTAACAGTTAGGTACTTCTGTTTCTTTAAATCACCTCCTTTCAAAGCAAATCTCATCTATCTCTAAAAAAATGCTTACTTTTATGACATTTGACAATCATTCCTGCCCTTTTGCCCTACTAGTCAGGACTTTTTGTTTTGAAAACTGGATATCACTACCACTGTTTTCATTTTTGAATAATGTTCAAGAAACATTACACACTTTGAAATAAAATCTAATCATACTTTTAAAATTGGATTACTTCTGTCATTGCAGATAAATAGTTCCTATTTAGAAAAAAAATCTGAATACATCTCCCAAAGGTAGAACATCGTAGCATACTCAGTAAGTAAAGGTAATGTGCATTACATGATTTACTCTTACATTTCATCTAGAGGAAGATGGAACAAAATTAAGTAATTTTCAACCTGATTTAACAACAGCCCAATTCTCACCTGGCCACGCAATTTTTTTTTCAGGTTCACAGCATATCATTTCTGTCACACAGTTAACAAGATTAAAAAAAGAAACCAAAACCAATACAGTGCTGTTTCACCTATATTTGAAAAAGTTAGTCAGATGTGCTTGACCTCATTTCTCATAGTCCACTACTACATGAAGTGATTTCTTAAAAAAATATCCAAAGAATCCCAAACCAAAAATAGTATGTTCAATATGTACTTTTATTTCAAGAAAAATAAACCCTATAGTGATAACAAAAAAACCAAAACAAACCCTTAGACTATTCTGAACAGTAATTATTATTTCAGAGTAATGTACTTAAAGAAGACAAACTAGGAAAATTAAAAACTCATACAAAGGAGGGCCAGGTTATCTCTGCTAATGTAAAAAGATTACATTAAGAATGTCAGTGACCAAAGTGAGTCCTGACATGTTTTAAAATAAAACCAGCATGGTGTTATTACCAGGTAAGTACACAGCTGCCTTCTGTGTTAAGAAACCTTTAGAGATATTCAGGGTGAGATGTGCTACACAGTCATCCAGTCAAAGACTGACAATACAAAAGACAGATTTTGGAATAAGGCTTTAAAATAAAAACATGAAAGTAAAAAGAATTTAGGGCAAGATAAATATTATTTCAGTACCTCAATATTTAGTAAAACAAGATCCTGGAGTAATCATAATACAATGAAGAACAAAAATGAAATAGTCATGGTGCACAAGAAAGCCAGAATTTTGATGTGTAATTCCTCATTAATTGCAACTAATCGACTACCCTAATTTTCAGATTGGTAGAAAAATACTCAAACAGCTAAATAACCCTGAACTAATGAAAATAATTTTAATTATTTATATCTGTGGTTATATGCCATAACACAAAAAACTTCCACATATGAAACTTAAACCTGAAGTTTACATAGATTAACAAACAATATCTTTGATGAAGAAAAGAGACAAGAAAGTGTTTGCCAAGTGTACGTGTTTTTATTAATTCACTCTTCTGGGATGAATCAAGATTGCTTTCACCATAAAATTATGTATTTATACTTACAGATAAATTCTAATTCTCTCAAAGATTTAAGGTTTAGAAATGACAGTTTATATCTGGAGGAAACCTGGCAAAACACCTGTAGCTTTTTTTTCACAAAAGACAATGCTTTCTTAACCCGGTGAATAAAATCTAACTATATTTCTCTTTCTGAAATCTGTCAAAGTGGATTTTGAAATTTATTTGGGAGCATGCTGAACTTTAAACCTACCTCTTAATTTCAAAAATATTAAAGAGACAACCCTGAAGAAAATGTTGTTACATAAATAATTATGCTAGCAGAGATGGAATAACATTATTTCAGATAAAAAGGAGAAAGTTGTGCATTTGGAATAGGACTGATATTTAAAAGTCCCATAATGCATTTTTTTAAAATGTAAAAATCTAATTCAACAGAATCTCTAAAATCTTTAAAATACTCAGTTAAAATACTAAATCTTTCTAAGTGTACAACCATAAATAAAGGCATTTCTCCCCCACAATTAAAAAAAGGACATTAAAGACTACATGAATAGCTTAAGTATTTATCCATTTCATATGGCTATTGTTGTTAACTTTCTGTCAGACTATTTTTTCACATTTTCCTTCCTCCTTTCCTTCTTTCCAATTCCTTAGTCTACTTCTCAAATAGAATTAAATTTTACCTGTGATGGAAGCTATTCTTGCTTCTATTTCAGACATGTCAGCACTCATCCTTTTGGCTTCTCCAGAAACAAGGGCTGATGGTGGTCGTGCGCGAACATCTGACAAGCTCTCGACACTGCTCCCACGAGATGGGGGCAAACTCAAACGGCCAGGATCACCCTGTTTAACAGCCATATTTGTAAAAAGAAGATTCTGCAGAAGCCCCTCCATAATATGCACCAGTATGTTTCTACAATGTGCATTTTAAAAGTGACAAGATTTAAAATTTTAACACAATAAATGGTGGTAATTGAACTATTATTGGAACATAAGAATGAAATATCTGCAGCTTTGAAAATAATCTAATTTTACGCAGATTAAAAAATCAGTAGAATTAGGCCAGTATTGTCAGAAGAGAATCTTTGTATTTTTGCATTCTACTTGAAATAAACAACAGCATCTAATATTTTGGTTACAAATTAACACAGCAAATTTCAAATTTATTTTTTCAATCTAATAAATCCCTTTAAATAAAATGAACTATTTTTTACATTTCATTGGAGATCTTATTAGAGCTTTCCAGCTTACCTTTTTGGAATCCTTCAACATTTTCCTGTCCCTTTTCATGTTCTTTTCCTGTAACTTAACTGGATCAAATTTTGCACTGTTTTTTAATGAGGATTCTAATGTTTCAGAGTAGATGAAACTTTTGTATCTATCCATGTCCATTCTATTACTATGGTTCAAAATTGCACACGTTGGCTTACCGGCTGCTTGGCTGTATTTTTGATTTGCTGTGCCAGTTTTGACTCTAAACGTTTAATAGTGTCATTGGTAGAAGGTCCTTGGAAGTCACTCGGTTCCATGTTAGCATCACTCTTGTTACTTGTATTTGTAGAAGTGATGTCCATGAATGAACCTAGAAACCAGTAACAAGGAAAAGCATTTGAGAATGTCCACTAAAAATACTGATGAGCATCTCTTCACAGGAGAGTTCTCAGAAGTCTAACTTGCCTTTAAAGCAACACTTTCAAAAACTTTTAATGAAAGACAAATTGTAAGACTGTTAGAGATCAGTTAGTATAAGAAGAAAGAGAAAAAGAACACATAACTAAATACTATGATAACAGTCTGAAGTCACTCTTTATCTCTGAAATCATTAGGGTAGCTGTTATATTAACAGCACAACAGCAACTTCATTCACAATTAATGACAAAACTATCATTAACCACAGAGGAGCACAAATACCTGAAAAGTATCAGCCAATATACATTCATAGTTTGAAGAGATAAATTATGTATTAAAATCACGTGCTGAGAGGTGGAGAGCAACTAGTACTCATGAAATGCTACAGCTACAAAGGTTTTGTTAATATAAAGGTCACTAAGTTGCAAAGTAGTCACCTGAGCTTTATCCAAAATAACAGCAATTTCTTTGGAAGTAGAAAATAAACTAAAAAAGCAGAGGAAGCTGAAAACACCTAAGATTATAAACAACTGAAGTGAAAAAAAAAAGTACTCTGAACAATAAGGAGACGAAATGAGCTTTATTTTTTATTATTAGAAGGATTTCTGCGAGGGCAAGACTACCTGAAAGTCTAGCCCACATTTTGTTCCATGCACCTTTCTAGTGACTTTTCTTGTACTTAAATTACTGTATTTACTGCATCTTAACATAAAACAAATGCAAGTTTAAATTGTGGAGATTGCAACTGAAAGCAGGAGCAGCTTTCAAGAACAGTAAAAAATTTAAAATTGACAACTCCTAAACATTACATATAAGTAAAAGGGTATCAATTGCTAGCAGCATTCATGGAAAAAGGAGATATTAAATAGGCATTTGGAGACAGCTTTTATTATGAGCTTTTTTTTCATTACAGGTAGAGTTCAACAAAACCATTTAAATAAGAACATTAAATATGATGAGGTATGAGGTATTAACAAAAAAAATAGGGTCTGCTGATGCTTAAGATTTTGGAAATATTTTCCATTTTTAATTCAAAATCAATATAAGAACGTGCTTTATAATCTATCTGCATCATTTCATGTTGCAGTTCTTTTTCTCTGACTTATACAAATGTACCTGTGCTAGTAGCAGAGTTGCTTTGGCCTTCATCTGAATACTGGCAAGGATACTGCAAAGGTTCATCAGCTCCTGGAAAGTACTGTGAAAAAGCAGTAGTTATTTCATTAAAAAGTAATTAACAATTGTTTTTAAATTATTTAAATAGCACCTCATAATTTGTAAGTGTAAATTATATATTACATTTATAATAATTTATTTAGAAGATAAACGAATGCAATTATTTTTAGTAATACATTAGATACACCTATGACTATTTTTTTATTTTCTCAGATCTGTTATGAGTTATTATACCCCTCCCATAAGGAGACAAATTATTTTCCTTTTCTACTGTAATAATTTGATATTTTTTGTCAAAAAGAGAGAGGAAAAAGAAAACACACAAGCCCACCTTGAGTGGGATGAAAAGCATACCTTTTGTAAATCAATTTCCCACCTTAATAGATTAAGAAATGATTAAAATACTTAAATAAATTTTTATACCCGCATCAAGTGTGTCATTATTTTAACAATTTCCTCCATGGATGGTCGTTGTGAGGGATCCTTGGACCAACAACGGGTCATTAAACTCTCAATTGGTTTAGGTAAATTTTTGATCAGTGGTGGCCGAGTACCTGTAATAGAAATTAGAAAACACCCCTGAATGTTTTAAACAGCCTATAAAACAAGAGAGTATCTGATTTCTCTCCAGTATTTTGCTAAATAAATAAAGGAAAACACAGAGTTAATTGTAATCTGAATGAACTGGCCTGTACTTAATTTTCTCTCTTACAAACAAAAACTGACAAAAAAAGTTCCATTGCACTACATAGCAGCAGTAGAAAAAAATTACACTTTTCCTTCAGTACCAGTTTGAATATATTCACTGACTGACCAAACGCAGCATATTACAAAAGCTAATGAAATGTTATTTTCTGAAGAATAAAGTTCTAGGCCAAACTAGGAAGCAAGTAATAACAGTCTTTGGTTCCTAATGCTGTATTCACAAGAAAAAAAAAAATGAAAAAACCCAAAAGACTCTAAGTATTTTTGAAAGGTGATTTTGCTCCTAAGAACATCCTGAAAAATTACTAGGCACTGGAACTACCAATTTTGTATGACTTTTTCATGGCCTATACACATTTTTTATAACATTTTGCTTCAACTATTTTATAACTATTCAGCTGGTTTTTGGTTCAAGTTCCTCCTCTTATTACAATTTCAGTGAAACCAATTCATGGACAACCAGTTGTATTTGATATATGAGACACAGTGACAGTTTGCAAAGAAAGCAGTAAGTATTTAAGAATATATTAAACAGAACAAGTAATACATGAAGTAAGAATGGCACAACAGTTTTAAGCAAGATGAAATGCACTAACACTTCCTTCTTAAGAAGGAAAAAGAAAATGGAAAAAGATAAAAAAGATAAAATTTTAAAGCAAAAGTAGGTACAGATAGGAAATTTTAATGGATACTCCACACCTTGCTGAGGCTTCCGGATTTACGACTTACATTTACACTTAGTTTTACAGTTAATGCTTTTATGCAAGGCACTTATCACTCCTAATGTCAATGGCCAGTGTCCTTGAAAAACTGGAAAATCTCTTCATTCAAAAATGCCACTTGCAAACATCTATATTTGTGTATTATTATGACTATAATATTCATTGATTCTATCACTGTCTGCCACATTCTCTTCTTTGAATAGGATATGCCTGTGCTCATCTTAAGCTTCTATCATTTACTACTGAAGCAATGACACTCAGGCCAGAGTATCAGCCTTCATTGCTTATTTGTTAACTTTTCTTTCAAAGAAGTTTGTGCTTGCTTTGATGTTAAATCTCACAAATGGTAGAAACTCTTTGCAGACATTCACTGAACTACCTCACTATCATTACTTTATTATTCATAAAACTGTGTTTTGCCATCTACCTAAAAACACAGCAGTAAAAAAGTTACACCTCTAGCATGAAGATATTACTATCTGCTCTACTACCCTGACCCTGGTTCTGTATAGTACCTAGCACAGCAGAGCGATGCTCTGAGAGTGCAGGTACCTAGGTATAAAGGTAAAATCATTCAAACTGCAGAATAAAAAACCCAAAACACCACAGATGAAAAACATTTTTAATTCCTAATGGTGCTGCAGGAGTTTCATCGTTTCTAACATTTCTACACACACGTTAAGTTACTTCAAGTTACACATTTCTTATATGTCTAACCAAAAAAAAAAAAAAAAGACAACTTTGTTAATCATCATTCACAGGTGAGAGGTTTTTCTCAGATCAGTTTTAAAATGGAGTGTTGTAACAATTAGGATGTTGCTCTTTATCCTCCTTTGTTCATACACCTGTTACATGTAGCAAGCACTCTAGCAGCCAAGCAACTCTAAACCCACACTGACACAAATGTGGCAGTGTCTAACTATTTAGTCTTTGTAACAAAAACGCATATTTAATGAAGCATAAAATAGAGACACTAGTAATTTAAAGATGTACAGTTAAGAGTGTTTTGCAAATTTATAGGTCATATACAGAACTTCGAATGCAATAAAGTATTTTCAACTCACCATTGTGAACTGCCCACATTATTCGGAAAGCTGGACCACCAATCTCATCAAAAGGTTTCCTACGAGTGATTACCTCCCAGAGAATAATACCCCAGCTGAAAACGTCACATTTTTCACTGTAATTGCTACCTGGAAGAAAGTCATCAATATAATTTCACTCTTTTCTATGTAACAAGTTAAAAAGAAATACAGTTTGAGCAGATCACAGAATCAGTAAGGTTGGAAAAGAGCTTCAAGATCACTGAATCCAACCTTACACCAAACACCATGATTGTCAACTAAACCACAGCTCTAAGTGCCATGCTCAGTCATTTCTTCAATGCTTCCAAGGGTAGTGACTCCATCACCTCCCTGGGCATCTTGCTCCAACAAATAAATAGCTTTACATAGTTACATTCACTTCACATTTATCTTGCTGAGAAAAAACAGCTTTCTAAAGCTGGCTGATTCATGCTAACTTAAGTCTGGAATCCCTTGGTAGTATGACTGTTAAGAATGCCCCTGGGGACTCCCTCCGGGAATTAGTCCTTTTCACTGGGAATCATCTTGAAATTATAAAATCCATCAGTTTTCTTATATAATATAAACCACAACTTATTACATTAAAAAAAATCTCTTGCATTCAGGGTTTGATTCATGATATTTGCTTCCTCTAAATATTCTCCAATTCACTTCTTCCAACCTTAGTCACAATATGCCAACCAGTAACATCTGTCTTATCCATTATTTTTTATTAATGACCGGTCTTCAGAAGAACTACTAAGTTACCATATGAACAAACCAGGAGAGTCCTCAATTCCTCACCATCTTATTTCCTCCTTGTTTATTATTCTTATTCTTTCTGTAATGTCAGTACTTAATTAAAATTCTTTGTCCCTAAGTTAAATATTTCTAAGACTCCTAAGGTGCTGAAGACAGGCAGATGACATAGAATAAGAAATAAAAATGTTCAGAGGCTGCAAAGAAAGAATGTATGCTTTGCAACCATAACTCCTGCAAACGCTAGTAAGAAATGTGAATGGCTAATGACATTAGAAAAAATGTGTCAATAGAAATTAAAGGATATTTGCTCATCTGTCTTCAAATAAGGATTAAAATTGGCATATGGTGGCCAAGAGATTTTTTTGTTAATACCTAATCAGAAAGAATTATTCAGACAAATCATTTCAGTAACAGTGGAATTAAAGAAGTCTAGCATCCTGTGAATACCCACCATATAGCAACAGTTGCAACAGCCTCCACTACCTGTGAGACAGCTTCCTCTGCTCCCATACCTCTGACAAACTGTGCAAAGTAAACAGCCTTCTCTGGCCAGTTCTTGCAGTCCAGCCAGTTTGCAAGACAAACACAAGAAACAGGCTGCAGCATGAACTGCAAGTCCTCTTTAGGTAAAGGCACTAATTTGGACTTTACAGAACTGTCTAAGAATGCGGATCTCCAAGACTCTTTACACCTGTATCAAAGTAGCTGAGTGTGCCTAATGAGTTCAAAAGGTAGGAATTAAAAAATTAACATCAGCTTTATCAGTCAGCTTATTTTCAAAGGTGCTAGGGAAAAGAAGTCATGTAAACAATGGCAGATCACTAAGGGAAGCAAAACAGTCTCATCTATGCAGTGACAGCACTTCTGTAACACAGCCTATGAAAACTAAAGTAATGCTATTCCCCTGTTTGAGCAACAGGGGCAATTTGTGGCTGAAAAGTCTTGGACTAATTCTGAAAACTGAGAGTCCAAAAGAAGTGAGAGAGTATTCTGCATTGTTTCTTATGTGAGAGACTAATATTGAATAGATACAATAATTCCTCAATTTATCCAATTATCTCAAAGTAATTTTAAAATTGTTTCTTCTAATGGGAGTTCTGATATAAGACTCACTCACTTTATCCTGATCTAAATCATATTATTTTGATTTAGATTATTTGAACTGTACAAGGCTTTATGTGCCCTAATGTTTAAAATGGGGGGAAAATCTTAATATTAGGGCAACTACTTTATTAAGCACTGTCTTCTGCAACAGATACTTCTCATGCCTCTAACGTTCTCATCTAAAAACCTTAGTACTAGAACAGCACCAAATTAATATTAGCCTTTATTGCATTGTTGAATTCTGATGCACTAACATAAGCAAAGAGGTTTTTAACAATTTTGACATTTGAAGTGGTTATTTTAGTAGTTTAGTGACTGTTTCAAGAGTAATTTTGATATGCTGCATCATAGAAGTTACTAGATTCTTGTCTTTTTATAACAATTTGTCTATCAGTAAATGTGTTCAGTAGAAAGTACCTAAAAACAACTGAAAATTGAAGGCTTTTTGCTGTTGTCCAACAATACTACTGCAATACAAGATTTCTTTGTTCTGCTTTGCTGGATTCATACACCAGAGGAACTAGGATATGAACTGTAAATCCCTACGACAATACACTTATTTATATGAATTTTAGATTAAGATTTTTCACAAAAAAAAAAAAAATCTAGCTTTAACAGTGATTGTCCAATTACTTTTAAAAGAAAAATAATCTCCTGTTCATACATTTTAATTTAATAATAAACAAATGTTAAGAAAAGAAGCACTCCTGGCTAAAAAAATAGAGTAGGTGCCTGAACATAAAGTGAAATAATGGAACATTTTCAGGCATCAGAGCAAAACAAATAACCCTTGGGTGGGTACTCTAAGAAATATGTGGAAGAAAACAGTACCCTCAGAACAAAAATTTCCAAAGGTAATGTTCAAGAGGAATCCTAAAACTGTATATGGACAATCCAGACAATATGGACAATATGGACAGTGAATGAAAAGAGGCCACTCAGATCCAGAATCTGGGAAACCACTGCTGCACATAGGGCCTTGCCAGATATATAAAATCCAGGACACCTGCTTCCCAAAGCAGGAAGGTGACTTTTCCAGACTGTTGCTAAATTGCATTGATAATTCAAAGTACTGACTGGTTAAAAGGTGTTTAATCTGCAATTTAATATCTACTGGATTATTTCTCTGATAATCATGCAGCAATTATACCTATCTATCAAGTATCATCAGTTTTCCCTAATTACACTCCAAGAAACAGCTTGTTTTCCTCCTTAACCAAATTAACTGGTAATAACAAGTTCCTCAGTATGTAGGAAAGAGGAAGTACATCAAATCTCTAGATTACACAAAAAGCAGATGAAGATTGGAGTTACAAGAAAGTGGGGGATCAAAAAAGAAGGCAATTATGTTCAATTTAGAGACACTAACAGGGAAATTCTAAAGTTAAAAGCTGATCAGAGTAGTGAGTGAAAGTAATGACAGTGTATTTAAATGTCAGAAGAGTTTGAAATGATTTAAGAATCTTGGAAACAGCAAAATTGTGGGGAAAGAACCTTCTGGCTGTATTTTACTTACAAACTAAGGAACAGCAGCTGTCTAAAGGTACTCCTTAGTTAAATCTCAGCAATGACAAATAAAGGTTCCACATCTTTACGTAATTAAATGTCTAATATTAACATGAGAGAGTCAGTTCAGTGCTGCTCTTCAAACCTCTGCACAATTGACAATATACAATCGCATAGATTTTTAAAAAAAGTCAGACTTCTGCTAAGACTCTTACAGTTGTTACTTCAAACTTCAGTAAACTTTATTTTAAAAAATACATTATGCTCTTATTCTTACCTCACATTAATTCACATTTTCATTCCTAAAAAGAAAATGTAATATTGACCCCGTGAATTTTTATTACCTTCAAAAACTTCAGGTGCCATCCAAGCAGCACTCCCTTTGTTGTTGGTCATGTGTGTTTGAATATCACAGGCTGTACCAAAGTCACAGATTTTTAGAACTGTCCCCCCAGCTACCAAGAGCAAACTGTCAAAGAAAAAGAAGGATATTAAAATTGTAGAATGAAATGGTCTGGTTACAAACCACTGATTTTTTTTTTTTTATCCCAACAACTATGATTCTAATATAGCTGAATATCTTAGGCTTTGCTTCTCATCTTTCGTAATCTGGGAAGTAAGGTCATTTGTGTCTAACATAAACATACTGAATATTTTAAAGTAATCAAATGTTGTGATTTATTAATATTTCTACATGCTAGATTTTAAATAAATATTTTTAGTCATAGTAAACCACTAAGCATATATTGACAAAATGAGTCTTTCAGATGCCAGGGCTGAAAAGCAACAAGTGTGGTAACAATTTTAATAAAAGAACAATCAAGACTTCCACTAATGTCAGTCAACATAGTTATTTATTTAAATGGAAGCACTTGAAGTTACATGTGAACAACTCTCTAAATCAAAACTGGGGAATACAAGAGAGAACTAAAGATTTAAATTGTGGCTTCATATTATAATTTTACCTGGTAATAACTGCACGTTACCACCAAAAAGAGACGATTCTGATGATCCCCAAATATCTGTTTCTATCTAATCTGTGGAGTCAGATCTGAAGCTGTAAAATAGTCGGATAAAAAACTGACTGGGTAGAAAACTATTCAATTTTGTTTTGGTGGAAAGTGATGGGAGCTTCTGGCAGGGGTAGTGGAACAGGCAGAAGGAGGGGATAAAGGAGGATGGCCATGTGGCGAAAGAGCTCTTACACAACAGATTAAATATGACATTAGAACCAATCAACCCCCCACAATGTTCTCTCATTGAACACCACAACCACTGCAAAACTAGAAGATTTTAAATGCCTCTGATTAGAAGCCCTATTCCTAACAAAATCCTCTTCCATGATGCAGGGCAGGAGCAGGATATTTTTCCAGTTTACCAGAAAGTAAATGAATACAGTTCATTTTCATCATTCTGTAACTGAAGTTTCAAATGCACAGCTTTCATTTGGAATACAGCACTTCCAAAAGTTAGTACCAATTAAAGGTATTTCATTTAAATGCAGTAAAATTATTATAAATAATCTTAAATTCCAATCATAAGAAAATATGAAAAATGAACCATAAACCTACTTTGGTGGTTTCAGGTCTCTGTGAATTAGAGCCTTTGGTTTCATACTGTGGAGATACGCCACTCCTTGGGAACACTGTAAACACCAACTCATGGCATGTGCAGCAGTATAATGAGGCAGAGGTTCAGCACCATGCAGCACTACAAAACAAAGGCACAAACTAAAAAGAACTTTATTGCATATTACAACAGATACAATGGAGTTAACAAAATACCAGTCAGAAAGCTCTATGGAATCTGAGTAATTACCAATGCCTCCTTACTGCAACTAAAAATATCCTTCTGCAGCCTGTTAAAATAACAGAAGTGTGAAAGTATTTCCTATTTTTTAGTATGCTTTCCATATTCTTTTATGTTAAAAATCAATATGAAAGGCATTGCTCGTTCTCAGCAATCCCTGAGGATATCGGGGAATTTACAAATTAAGGAAGAATGTTTTCAGAAACAAAAACCTTAAATTACTTGTATAAAATGTAAGAAACCGATAACAAGAACAAACCAGTGGACCGAAAAGAGGTTTTAAAAAGCACATTCCTTCCTCCTTAAAATTATTTTGAGAATTTCAAAGAACCACGTAATAGTTGGAAGAGTTCTCTGGAAGTCCACCAAGCAGGTCAAGCAGGCCACCTCCAGCCGGCTGACCTGGACTGTGTTCAGATGGCTTCCGAACAGCTCCAAGAATGGAGATGTATTTATGAAACAACTTGTAGTTTAGATTATGTTTGCCCTAATACTAGCACTTTTAGCTCCAGGAAGTTGAAATGATACTCACCATTGTACAGAGAACCTCCTTCAGCATACTCCATAACAAGACACACCTTTGCGGGGGAAGGGGACAAAAAATAGGGATGTTTTAAACGCAGGGGCAGAAAACAGCTTTTGTAAACTGAAAGTATTTTGCGAGCAACTGCAAAGCCTCTATACCTAAGCTATTGGAAAATATATAAGTCAGTTTGAAATGTATGTATTTACATGTAAGAGAAATCAGTTTTACACTTAGTTCTCATTTTAAGTCAGAAAATAAGAGATGGACCTCCCTCCTCCTCAGTCTTAAAAAGCAAATACTGTCTTCAAACTGCACTTCATTGTCCTTTACATTTTTCCTTTCCCTTTTTACAAAAAAACTAGTTAAATACCATATCAAAAGAATTTCTCTAGAACTAAGAAAAAAAAGGGATGCAGCATTATTTTAAGCAATTAAATAGCCCATACAAGAATTAGTGATGGATACATGTGTCCTGTCACAGTACTCGCTTTTCTGCTTTGTAAATTTGTGGGGCTATTTGCAGCTGGGGCAGAAAGCAACTCCTGAAAATTTCATGTATGAAAATAGGAACTGATTTACAAGCTATAATCATGTGTTGCTAATGCATTTACTTTTTGTATTGCTGGTTTGCAATTAATAGGACTGTAGGTATGAATGTAACTACATCTGTAATACACCAGATGTCATTTTGACAAACTGAAGTATAACTGGTGTTTAGAAATGGCTTTGGGGTGTTCTTGAAAGAATTTACTTTTCATAGCAGAAGAAAGAAAAACCAAATACCTGAAAATATAAACCAACCTACATTTCCTTATTATGGCTAAAACATAAAAAATATATATAAAATATACATTTTTAATATAAAATACACATTCTATGCATTGATGCATGCATATGTTAAGCTGGCCACTTTCTGTCATACTGACAAAGCTATAACTTACTGGGTTTAGACAGGCTCCATATAACTTGACAATATTGGGATGGTTTACTCGTGACAGTTGTCGAAGCTGCAATACAAATCACACAATTTCAAACCATGGGAAGAAAAGGCTTTCTTTGCATAGCTATAAATAATAGATCACAATAGCAAGTACAATCTTCTATGTCTGCATAACCCCAGACAGTGATTTTAGGAATTACAAGACTGATGTCCCTCTTTTCATTTTAATCTATGTAATCAGGTTTGTGTCAAACTGGAACTGTGTTTTAAAAGAAAGTTTGAAGTAATTACATTTAAAAAAAGTATTTTTTTCAGGTTGTAGTAAATCACTCAAGTCCCAAGCACTGAGCAACTGTTATGTCTATAGATTTGGTGCTCTTCCTAGAGCCTTCAAAACAAAAAATGTCTGATTACATAAAAAAAATCAGAATCACACTGGCTGTTTTTACAATACAGAAGCTTAATGTTCCAAAAATCCCCAAGCCCACATTAGGACTTGTACTGACAACTGCACTATTTTGTATTAAGTTTTTTTACCAGTACACAGTAGCAAATGCTATTTTTTCTATACACTTCAAAATATCTAAAAAACCAGAATTAAATATTTCAACTGATGCTTGCACTGTCCAGGGTTTCCTAAATACCAGTAATTAGTGAAGCATTTCTGGGATTCTTGACTCAGATATTTTTTGAACACAAAAATCCCAAGAGACTGATCAGATCTACTCAGTATTAAACTACACTCAGATTAATAACCTTAAAAACTTTCCATGGTAATGAACAACTATAAATATTTACAGAGAGGTCTATTACAAACATGCTTTTTTCAGCCCTTTAGTGTGTTACATTTTACTAGAGTTAGTTCTAAATGGAAGAGCTTTATTTATAACTTATTTTGTGTATCTTGAACATCCTAAATTATAACAATAAATACTAACCAGCATGTCACAATATATCTCATTTAAATTAAACTTTTGATTCTAGAAAATATTATGTATCTTGGGAAGTTTGTCAGTATATCGGAACTACTCAAGATATTTTTGAAGAAGCAGACATGGAATGAAAACAGTGATTGCCTTTAAATGAGTTACAGATAGCAATATACGTATATATAAGAAAAAACTAATCAAATTATTAGAACTGCTGAAAAAACTCAGAAACAGTTTGAAACCTGGTTGTACTGAAGAATCTATGCTGTAGCCCCTGGAAGTGTTAATCATCTCCACGACTTTGGTGGTCATTCCAGCTGCACCCTGACTTCAGACTGGGACAGAATCTAGGAACAGTTATTTCCCAAACTGCGTGCCCTCCTCTTTCCCCCACTCTTGCCTTCCAGTTTTTATGAGAAGCAAACTAAAGGAGCTGCAACGTGCTTTGACAGGTCTCCTGTTCTGCAAGACAAGGGTCCAGGTCTGAACTGGGTACCACAGGCAGCATGTATCTTGTGATAAAGACATAGCTTTTAGTACACTAAATGCAGCCATGGATTTAAGGAAAAAAGCTCTACCAAGCACCATATTTTCCATCAAACTTACTGTACCTCTACAATGAAGGCTTTTCTTTCAGATTCACTTTCTATCTGTTTAATGGCTACATCTTTAGCTCGCCATTTTGCCTTGCAGACCACACCAAAGGCTCCTCTTCCAACAACCTAGAACAAAATATAAAACATGAGAGTTAAAACTTAAAATTGTTTCATTTGCTTCACAAACACAAAAGGAATTTAATTTAGAAAACTGAAGATACACAGGCTTGAGTTTTGCAGTAGAAATTAAATACTATGCAATCAAAATATAACTGGTCTTTGCTAAGCTTCCTCAAGAGATCATTTACAGAAGAACTGGAAAACATGCGTACAAAACATTTTATTATTAATGTGCAGTAACAGTATTTCAGAAAAGTATAATCTCAATTATTTAGAACAAGATTTGCTCAGCAGAAAATTAAAGGAATGAGAGCAATTTTTTAAAAATAAACAAACAAATCCTGTGTTTGTTTATTCTTGCTAAGAACAGGAATTCAAACTTCTGAAATTTAAATGCATACACAATCAACTGCACAGGACCTTGATGAAGTCAGGAAGAGATGTTCAGTGTGCTCAGAGCTATCTTTTTTTTCTCAAAGATGACTCAAGAGTGTGATAACAGTAAATTCTCCTGCAAGCCCTCCAAAGAAGCACAGTGTCTATAAACTAAGCTTTCTCTATTTCTGTTGAAGTTTGCTTTCTATCTTATTTAGAATTAACATTGCCTAAAAATATGAAAAAAAAACCAGCCCCAGACAAGAGTCGTAACTCTTCACTGTAACTTCGCAGAAGCAGTAATAGCAGCTTCTGCATACTACAGTGTTCAAGTAATCTTTTAACCTTTGCTGTGAAGAAGGTCTAACACCACCATTATTTAGAATTGCTTTTTGAAACCAAACATGGAAATAAAAGCAGGATAGAGAGATGGTCACTTGCAGTTACTGGTGAGGAAATGTTATATTGAAATGACGTTAACTTGAAATTTTGATGTTAAACTGAAATTTTACTTAATTGTTCTTCAGAGGCAAAATGGCAACACACATGAATAACAACAAAACATGCACGAGATGTAAAATTGAAAAGAAGATGTTGCCAAAACAGTGACTGCAGCTGCTATGGGAAAACACAGACAAGTGAATTGTTACTCATATGCTCAAGAGTCGCGAGGAGGAGGAAACGTAAGGCACACAAAGGCAAGAAGCAGCTAAGAAAAAGGAGCTCCTCCAAATCCAAAAAATGCAAGGCAGGGAAGATGAGAAGGAGCAGAGGGGAGGAGAAACAAGGGGCTGACTATTACTTATGTAATCCATTCCTGGGTTAGGTTCTTACTACATGCTTTATAAATAAATAAATAAATAAATAGTGAAACTGATTTCCCCTGGGGAATGGGGTGGGAAAGGCTGCAGGTGCACAACTCAAGAGCTGCTAAACTGTCATGATAGATATGAGAAAGTCTGCAATCTAGGCCCCAATCTGAACAGACAAAAAACATAAACTAAAAAACCCCATCAAGACCTTGCATTAAGAAAGATCAAATAAGGGAAATTATGCTTAATATTTTTGGAAGATTTCATGTGGATGTGAGAGACAGCTGGCCATGACAGCCATGGTGATCAATGGTACTTTCTTCTACTGGTTTCCTTATATATAAAAATACATAAGAAGTGCTTTTCTCTTTTACATTACAGCATGCACGTAGCCTTCCAGTAGTTCCTTTCTTCTCACCTTTACCTTCCACAATAGTGGTTGCCAGACTGAGTCTGCCATAAGATGTCCACAGCAGATGCACAGAACATGCCCCATACTGCTCTGTTTAAGAGCAGAACCTGTTGATTGTAACCCCTCCTCCAGCCAAAGTACAGGGCCTTGACTCTTGTCCTGACATAACACACAATAACTATTTTCTTGCATTCCACAAGTGAGGTTGGAAACACCAAGCCATATGAATGATAGCTGAGCAGCCTACAAAAATAGTACATATAAACATATTGGAAACAATGAGTCACTGGAAGACATAAAAGTCCCAAACAGTCATAGTTGTTATTTCCTTTTCTCAGACCATGTTCTGAATAAAATTGCTCATTTTCTTGGGTCAGGAGGCCCCCCATCTTCTACTGCCACAAGAGTTGTCCAGTACAATGTCTCTACCCATCTTGCATAGCACATGACCAGCCCTACAGAATAAGAAAAATCTCATCAGTCGGTGTGTGCCGTAAGTCTGCATTTCGCAGAAGTGCTGATTAGTGAGCACCTAAAAATCCACCGTGCAAGCACATACAGCTCAGCAGCCTGCTCACACCAGGGAAATACTACGGACAGTTAATGAAAGAAGGATGGCACAGAGCAGCTTGTGCAGGATGAAGTGTATTGGCAGCAGCAATACAGTTCCAGATCTGCTGTGCCCCTACACTGTGAAGGGACTGGTAACCTCCCAAGAGGATTACCCAAGTCAGTGCGAAGAACTCTCCCCTCCACTTAGTGGAAAGAAGGTGGGCATATAATGAATTCACCTAAGCGGATGTAATTGGCCTTATGGTGTAAGCCTCTGTGAGACTCCTTTTGGAAGGATCCTTTTCTTAATATACCTTTTCTCATAATCTTTCACAGTTTTCAACTACAACTCGGTTATACTTAATCCAGTGACAGAAACAAAAAGAGCTATTTGAAAACAGTGCATATACATCAGTTAAAAGACTAGTCTCAAAATTTAATGAAATAATTTGACTTTTTTTTTTTTACTTAGCCTGAATCACTTACAACAGTTTGCGATGGGTCAGGCTTACTTTTTTTCTGGCTAGTCATATTGTTCCTTGCTGAAAAGACTTGTATATGTCCAGATATACAAATACACTATATGTATTACATATATGATTTTAATATTATGATTATGCAATATACATTACATATATTTTTATATATTAAATACATTTATTTTTCACATCTGTAACAAAAAAAGAAAGCCCACATATCTCTTGCATTTGATTCCACATGGTGAAATTCAGTTCATAACTCAATATAAATGCATAGTGTTCACCTGCAGATAAATCCATGACCAATTCCAAGTTTCATCCTGAGAACTGGTACATGTATTTCCATCTCATATACTAAAAAAATAATTCTTTTTCAATGTTGTTGTATTTTTAAACAATGTTTCTATTAAATGAAGAAACTAATGAAACCAAGTATACTGCCCAATGTAATGTTTTCATTGTTCCATGAATGTCACAATATTTGGGTTTTAGTTGAAAAGTGGAATAAATCCCAAGAATGAGATGCACTTTAAGAAGTCCCACTGATGACTGGAAAAAAAAAAAAAAATCAGTGTCAAGCACCAAGAGGAAGAATTTACCAGGCAATCTAAACCTTAATTACATATTTAAAGCTGTGAGACTATCAGGTATGTGAATTTTGTTGTTGGTGAAAATAGCTTGATAAATGATTATGCAGTCAAGGTTTCGCAACGATTTATCAGTGACTTGGTGCCTGCTTAGGCAGAGGGTTGAACTTGAGAAGAGGACATGAATGCAGTGAATATTTACCTAGGATACAGGGAAAACAGAAGAGCCGATCCTGCATTAAAGCAGCTCAGGCTCTTGGATAGCACATGAAAGGAGCAACAACCAGCAGAAACAATGATGGATCTGATACAAATTGAAGTTTACCATATGTGAAAACTCAGTATGTTTTTCCTACTTAATCTGGAAAAAGTACCTTACTCATAGCAAAAAGCCCCTTTATAATTGACAGAATGCAGCTTGTGGTAGAGTCCATTTACATATAATTTTTTCCCATGAACTTATTCTATAGAGGCGTACGTCTTAGATTTTGTTAGAACTGTTTAAACACTATGTAGTTTCCTTCAGCACTGTGTGCTGGTACTAAGTAACTTAATAGCACAGGAGGGAGGCACTGCCTGAACTTTAGTTTCTTCATGCTCATTCCTTCTTGTCTCCTGCTGTTGGTGCCACACCATATGTTTGGGCAATAGTGCATATTCGGAATTATATGAAGCACAGTTAATGGAATTATTGACACATCAAATCAATAAACAGCAGTTGATCTGAAGCACTGTGTATGTTTGGAAAATGATCTAAAAATAAATACATTCTTGTGGTAAAAGATTTTGTTCCTCTAAATATCTTCTAGGAGAAAAAAAGGAAAATATAGGGCAGATGAGACATTTAGAAATAGAATAAGAACAAGTGTGCTTCTACCTCTCCCACAGAATCACTAGGTACATGACACAAAATCATTTTAAACTGGGAGTAATACTAAAAGAGCTTTTAAAGATATAAAATACGTACCAGTAAAAAGTTATGTTTTACTGTGACAAAGTGACATGGTGAAGGACAGTGCCACTTGCATGTTTTCCAGATAATGTATTTAGAGTCTTATTTAAAGAATATGAACCATACAAGAGCCTGGAACAAGCATTACCTCTGTCTCTGTGTACAAATAGTATCAAATGCTGTACATAAACAAAGATACATGATACTGACTTGTAAGTATGTAGACTATACTGACTGGTAAGTTATGTAGACTAGAAATCATGCAGGAAATAGAGACTGCAGATATGTTAAGACCTTAAGGATGTATTTTGTCCTAAGGGATGTGACCAATAATTTCCCCTCCCCCAGTAAAACAAGAAAAATGCATCTCTGTTTATTCAGATGCACCATAATCCCCTAACAAATGTAAAAAATTTGGAAGAATTAATTTCAACTTTGCATTAACTGCACAGGTTTTCTATTAACTTAAAATCATAAAGATGCAAAGTTTTAATCTCTATCCATAAAGTTTCCATGTAAAGTAGTTTTGCATCCTGGATACCTAGTGCTTTTCTTTCTAAAAAAAAAACCTGCTGGATATATAAGACAGCAATAAAATATAATAGCGCCGTGGTTAGCAGATGTAGTATTCTTTGGAGAACTGACTTCATAATTTGCAGTATCTACTGCATGACATGCTTGTTTACAATTTTGGGAAGCAACGCAAGCAGTTACAAAAATCCAACAACAGAAACCCAACAAATCCCATGCTTCCATACTGACAGCAGGCTTTAAGTTATCTTTAATATCTGTCACTTTAGTTACTGGTATATTTGCAAATGAAACGGTATATATGCAAACTGAACTTTTGGATCTCTCAACCTCCAGACACTACGCAAGACAGAGTGGAAAAAAAAGAAATGTTCTATAATGCTTTGTAAAAACACAAAGAAGAATCACACTTTTAAATTCAGGGCTTCTACTCCCTCTGTCTATCAGAGTTCCAGCAGTACCAATAAAGCATACTAATTTCAGTTTTTCAAATATCTGCCCATATGACACATGGAACATAAATTTTAAAAAAAATAGGTGCCAAAAGAAGCCATGAACAACAGATTACAGCTTCTAAAAATATATGCCAACACTTTCTATCATTCATTCAACTAGCCTCAAATTCCAACTTTCGTTCCTCTGTGTGTGCTATGCTTTATTAAGTAGGTTGAAGCAAATCGGCCCCGTGCCACAAATGACTGTGGCCAGTACCCCGGCAGCACTTTTAGGAAGGAGTTCTGATCTATCTGCCAATTCTTACAGCTACGTTCTTTGACTGGTTAATTTTATTTGTACTAGCATTAGCCCAGCTCTAAATGTTGCTTTTCCTTTCTGGGATTCATACAGCAATGAAGAAACCTCCAAATCCTCTCCACTCCCCTACCTCCAAAACCCCTGTAAGCAATCCAACTGCTTTTAAGTAAACTAAGTAATTTAGTTTAGATTCCAAGTTTCAACTTAACAGTTATGCAAAACACAGTAGGAAAAAAGTATTTCTTCCTGAAAGAAACTGGTTATTAAAATCAACTTAAATTCTTAATAAATATAGGCAAATTCTGCTTCACACAAACTCATACAGCTGGTTCCTATCTAGGGTTTCATCTGTTAGAGCTGTATAACACTGTGCAGCTTTCAATGAGTGACTCTTGCATTTGAATTTAGTTCTGTTTTAAGAACTGATTTTCTTTTCAGCTTCTTCAGAACATGTTTATGAAGAATCAAACTACCATCTTACAGGTTCCTGAAATTATAGAATCATAGAATGGTTTGGGTTGGAAGGGACTTTAAAGATCATTTAGTTCCAACCCCTCTGCCATGGGGTTGGAACTTTCTTTCACTAGACCAGGTTACTCAGAGACCCATCCAGCCTGGTCTTGAAAATTATGTTTCCAGAAATTCTTCCTTTGCTCTGAACATGCAATGAACCCTCTCTACATTTTGATAGCTCAAGTCATTCCAAGAAATGCGTGCATCTCAAAACAGTTTATCAAGTTATACTTTCATTCTAGCCTATTACATACTAAAAAGCTTTTATGCACTGTCGGGTTTTATACATCTGTCTCGAGAACTGAACTAATTTTAATTACTAGCAATTTAAAAACATTAACAAAACAACTGTCTGATGTTCTAGTATGAATCAAATTGTTCTGTTACAGCAGCCCAGAGAGTGGATTATTGTTTCAGAAACAAAATGTTGGGTAATGAGGCACTCAGGGGGCAGGACTCCAACATGAATTGCGCTTCCTGGGCTAGCACTGTCTAAAATTACTGGTCTTTGGAAAAAAACCAAATCAAACCAAAAAACAAACAAATATTTTGCAGCCAGTAAAATACTGCTACAATCCACTGGGTGGAACAAATAAGGGACACATGAAAATTGCTCTGGTGTTTTAGTTTTATTCTTAGGGAAAGGCATTAGACATAGAACTCTATTATTATCTCATAAATATGAGATCTTGCTTTCATCACTAGAACTGGATGGCCTGTGAGGTTTCTTTCCCACGTGTTCTTTATGAGAGTGACGTATGAATCTATTTCACAGGACACACACTGATTCATTGAATATATCTGCGTGCGTAGAAATGAGTGTAAAGTGTCCCATTAACAGTTTAACTAGCTTATTGGCCATCTTCTAACTCACTGCACAGTAAATTTCATTCACATGGAATCGGTGTTGCATAATTCCGCTATAAATTCACACCCCATGTGACACTTCAGCTATTTTCTTATGTAGATGAAAGAAGAGAATCTTCCATTGGTGTAAACTAAATAGTTATTTGAATTAAATAAAAAAATGTATTTAGAGTAAAATCAGAGAAAATACTGGCATATGTTTTCACCATGTACTTATTTTTTGTCTTTGCTGTTGAATATGCAGCTTTGCATCTTAAAGTCTTACTGAAAAAAACAGAAATTCGACTGACTTCAAATGGATTTCTAACTACCACCCCTGGCTCTTGAAAACCAATCCTTCTGTACTCACGTCAGCATCCCAGAATGCTGTTCAGATCTCAAATCACATCTGGTTCTTGCCCAAATTTCTTCTGTTTTTTCAGACTGGTATTCTACAACTGGAGACAACCCCCCAGTACACAGAAACAATGAAGGTAGGTAGTAAGAGCTCCATGTTCGACAGTAGCTTACACAAATCTGCTTTACCTTGTAATGGACATAACCAGCCACTGCATCTCATTAACTTTTTAAAAGTTAACTATACAAAGGAGTGCAAAACCCAGTTGCCTTGCTATATTGCTCATTCTCTTGCCTCTGAACTGTTCTGCTCCAGAACTGGAAGGAACACATGTAGCTCACCACAATACTCAGTTAATGAAATCATTCAACTATTTCAAAAATATCTAAGATGGGTACCATAAATTGCATCTCCTTAGTTGCTGGGACCTTAAGTAAATTTTCTAAAATAAATATTTATTAAGTTTACCTCTTCATCTCAAAGAAAACATTACCCTAATTCCCTTAGGACTAACCACTGTTGCACAAATAGATTGTTGAAAATAAACTTCACTGTGAACTGCAATATACCACTAGAGCATTAAACAACAATTTTCAAATAATTTACACTTTCAGAATCTCCAAAAGTAACTTGCAACTATGCAAATACGGCATTAGTTTTTTAACCTGGCTACACCAGGCAGTGACTGGGCACGGCCACAGTACACATGACCAGACATGTACCTATGGCTGTGTGATCCAAGGCATACACACATCATGTGATACAGAGGTCTACATTTTGGTCATCTATAGGACTGTTATCCAGTTACATGATGGAGGAAGGCCTGTGGAATTTTCAGGAAGGAGTGGCAAGGAGTAGGCTGACAGAACAATTAAAGACTAAAGTCTGTTTGTTGCTTAGATGTGGAAGCTCCTCTGGGAAGAAAAGACAGGCTAGATTTAAATATGAGGTTTTAAAATAAGGCCATTAGGCTTTTAATTGTTAACTTGATTTCAGTTATATTAAGTTTTATTTGTTCAGTTTCTAATGATTTGTCTATCTAATACCTACAAACTTAATAAAGGACATTTTCACAATCAAAAACTTGTATGGTAAAAGAGAACATTTCTGTTGAACATAGGTTTTAAGTTGTTTTACCCCTTCTAGTTTTGAAGATGCTCCTGCTATGCCACATCAACTCTGACTCCAACTCTTTCATATTATTTGTCTCTATATTTTACTTCATTTTAAGCACTTGTAAGAACAAAAAGGCAGCCTTAAGCTGGAGAGGTATTTGACTTGTGGGAAGCAACACTAGAGTACAGTTAGTAATGTGCATGGTAGCTAAAGCAAAATATGGTATATTTTTGTTTTTATCCAGTAGAGTTCAGACAAACCTAAATGAAAGTGCACGTATAGATCTCACATTTATTAGCAAGGTCTTTGGGCCTGCAAGTATTCCAGAACTTCAATATCTATTAATAAACCCGTGGCAGAGTGGGACTGCTATCTGCTGACAAGACAGCCTTGATAATACAACAGCAAAGCTATGATTATAAAAGTATTTGAGTTTCCAGTGTAGATCTCTTAACACTCAATTTTGAAACATTTGAAGTTTGCCAAGCATAAATATAACCATTTTGAGATATTACAGCCACTTAAAATCCTTGAAAACTTCTGAGCCTAAAGTGCGAGCACAGAAAATTCTCATTAAGGATGTGTGTTTTGTTATGACTGCAAAGTTGACTATTTGTGCTGAAACTGTATCACGAGTAAGAGGTCAACACCCACAGCTGAGAAAAGCAAGGTCTAAGTATGGTCTCCAATTCATCTGTTCTATTGTAAAGTAGGTCTTATTTCTTTCTCTGTACAATGACACTTAGACTGTGTTCAGCACTAGGGTATTCCCATTGCTTATAAGAACTTCTGGTAGGACAGGTTCACTCAAAATGCTGCATCAGCTGTCACCAGATTTTTTCATGGAGACAACCCTTTATCAGAGTTCTCCTGCTTATAGCATGAGTTTTGTCATCTCTAACAAACACACTGAGATGAGAATAATGCAATGACAGCATTTAACAAATTTATTCTTAGGGATCGTCTCTACATACATTTTTGTGCAGATAGTCCTGTTTCTGCAAGTGCCAGGCACATGTATGGCACACAGACAAGCTCCAAGCACTAAACCCTAGAATGATAACTCTAGTTACACCAATTACACACTATGCAGCTCCACATTTCCTGTATGTAAAACAGCAATATAATCCTTGCTAACAACCTCCCCAAGGGTGTTGTGAGGATTAAAGATTTGTATAGCACTTGGTTCATTCCAAGTACTAAGTCTAACCCAGCAGATGTGCTACTCACTTCTATGAGCCATCACTGGACACCTTTTTACAATGGATAAGTTCTTACCCACTTAAACTTTCTTCACTGGGTGAGAAATGCCATTTCTCCCAAAACATGTGATTTGATCCTTGGCTATTAGTAAGTGTAGCAAAACCAGGAAAAATACCTTCACTTCAGAACAGTTACATAAAGGGAAGCAGAACAATTAGACTTACAGAAACAAAAATCTTCATTATTGCCATATTTGTAGAAAGCGATACAGGCAATCTTTCGAAAGATATTGTCTTCTGAAAATTTCCCGTGCCTGCTATGGTGAAAGCCAACATTACCACAGTACTACCTGAACACAGCAGAAAGTGCCCCGGGGTTCTGTGGAAATACTGTAGATTTCAACAGTTTTGTGAAGCTTTGTGAACTCTCCCCAGGTGACTCAAGCCCAGTATGTTTAATTATGAAAAAACCAGTATCTAGCAAACTACTCTAAAAATCTCAGACACAGGTTGTCGTACCTATAAAAGCTACTACACAAAACTAAATCCACTTCTACACAAACTTTTTAAGAAAAAGAGGGTAGTTATTACTGAAAAAGAAAGATGTTAACCTACAAATAAAAGCAGAAAGACTTTTTAGTAGTCTTGGATGCCTGTTAGGTCCAGACTCTACAAGTTAGCCTCAACGAATTCATTATGGATCTATGTGAAGCAACTTCATTACTGCAGAGAACTTAGCAGGGGAGGAAGGAAAAAACTCAACAGTAGCAATATTTTTGTGTGATTCTGAGAGTTAAACAACCCTGTAGTATACAGATACTACTGTGCCCATTATTAAAGCATGCAAGCTATCCTAGATCACACCACCCTACTTTCACAGGAACCCCAGACAGATGAAAGGTACATCTGAAATAATTTTATTATGCGATTTTCCACGGAAGAAAAACTTCCTTCCAACTATGTCATACAATAATTGAATGTCACTCCCTGGGCAGTATGCATCGGTCCCAAATGAAATGTTACACATCCACGACTGCAAGATCACTAGCCTATGTTAAGAAAAAAAAAATCTGTTTATCCTTACAGCTCATAGAGCTGTAAATTTAGCAAATCATTAAGAGTGGTATGATCGTTATATATGCAATGGATCAGTTGGATAGCAGAAGGTGAAAGCAGGGCACAGAGAAATAGAGATCCGAAAGAAACATTAGAATTAACAGTTCCCTCTTGTGACAACGCTTGACAAGTATGTTTGCCACCCATACTAATGTGGGTGGCAAAATGGGAGGCGAAACTTTAAAGTCCTGATTAAATCTATCCCGTTTAAATAAAACTCCACAGTAAAGCATCCAGCAGCAGGACCGCAGAAGTAAGCTGGCACCTCCGCTCCCAAAGCCAGACCGCCTTTGTTCGCTGGTGCCAGCCGCTGCAGCATCCACGGGAGCACAGAACCCCCGGCCAGGTACACTGAGGGGGTCCCGGCATCCCGGAAAGTGTCCGCGCCCCTTCCGCAGCGGGGGGACGGCGCCGGGGAGGGGAACCCGGGGACGCTCGGGGTCTGCGCGGCGGGGGCCAAGCTGGCCGCGCGCGGGGAGCGACGGGGTGCGGGGCACGGCGGGACCCTCACTCACCTCTTCTACCTCGATCTCTTTGTAGTCGATTTCTTCGAAGTTGAGGACCGGGGGGGTTTCAATCATTTCAGCGGAGGCGGCAGCAGACATGCCTCCTCTTTCACCGCAGGGAGGAGAGGGGGCCGGGGCTACGCGAGGGCCCGGCTCCAGGCAGCCGAGGGCCAGGGCCGGGGCTACGCGGGGCTCGGCGGTGGTTCCTGGCGCCGGTCGGGGCGGGCCTGGCCGAGACGCCGCCGGGGCCGCATCCGCGGCGGCCTCGGGCCTCACTGGCGGCGGGCACAGGCCCCGGCGCCGCCGCCGCGCATCCCGCGCCCTCCCGCACCCCCGCGGGGCTCCGCGCCGACTCCCCTAGGCCGCGGCC
The DNA here is from genome assembly GCA_036785705.1 of Acanthornis magna. Taxonomy (NCBI): domain Eukaryota; kingdom Metazoa; phylum Chordata; class Aves; order Passeriformes; family Acanthizidae; genus Acanthornis; species Acanthornis magna. The sequence continues at coordinate 17,387,983 of JAWUZG010000032.1, forward strand.
TCTGCGCAGCTCGGGGCCGCCTCGGCCGCGCGTCCCCGGGCGAGAGAAGGCGGCGCCCCCGGGGCCGCAGCCGGGCTCCTCCGCCAGCCCCAGCGGCGGCAGCGGGCGAGGGGGCCGCGGCGGGGGTGGAGGAGCCGCTCAGAGCCGCGCCGCGGCCGCCGCCGCTGACATCAGAGCCGCTTCCTGCTGCCCCGGCCGAGGAGGGAGGGACGGAGTGAGCGAGTAAGGGAGGGAGGGAGCGCCAGGCGGGGGCGGGCAGGGAAGCGCCGGCAGCAGCGGCCTCTCGGACGGCCGCGGCGGGGCCACGGCCTGGCGGCGGCACCGCCCCCGCCCCCGCCCCGCCCGCCGCTGCCGCCGCCAGGGGGAGTAGCGCGGCCTCGCGCCGGCCGCGCTTCCTGTTCCTGCCGCCGAGCGGGAGCCGCCGGCGGGGCGCGGGAGCGGCGGGCGGCCCGGCCCCGGGCTGGGGCTGCGGGGCACGGTCCGGCGGGGCTCCCCGGCTTGGGGGGCTGCGGGGCACGGCCCCACCTCGGGGCCGCGTGTTCGCGCCGTGCGAGTGCGGGGGCGCGGGCCTTTTCCATATATATAAAAAAATATACCTTTCCCCTATATATATGCCTATGTTTCTCCAGGGCAGGAGGTATTGTATGGGGTGTTGGGGCGAGGACAGCCGTTGTGCGTCGAGGACAGCGGCGCTTTCTCAGGGGAAACCTGTGTGTAGGAGGGTGGCTGTGGAGTGGAGGGTAATTGAGCAGCTGATGTAAACACATAATAATAAAGGGATAGAGCTCGGGGATGAACGTAACTGCCCCCTCTCCAAGGGAGTCTCGACCCACTTTTTCTCAGGGCTAGCTCCTACTCCTGCTTCTGCTCCTGCTTCTGCACTTGGCTGGAGCATCCACCCATCAGTGTTTTAGTGGTAAATGTCTCAGGCTCGCGCTTCAAGGCGGTCCACGGTGTGATATCAGTGCTGGGATGAGTGAATAGAGCTGCTGTGTTCCACTGAAACAGCTGTGCTTCATTTTGATATGTTTAGCCTTGAGGCTATATATAAAAAGTTATGTTATTGTACAATACTATTAATAGTGTGTAATTTTAGTAGATCTAGTAAGCTTTCCTAGATCTTCCTCCGCTACCATGCTAGTGAATGTCTGTACCTCCCAAGGAAGTCTCATAAATGTAGATAGATCTGCTTTACAGAGCTAGCCTGAGAAAGCCACTTAAACAATTAACTAGGAAAGAAAATACCAAGGATGAATATGGGCAGTGACCTAATCTCATGGTGGCTCAGCTGTTGTTAAAAAAGCCAAAGTGAAAGTATCTCTATCAGAGCTGCTGCACTTTGTGACAGGTTGCCACTATGGGTTGTTCGCTCCTCTCTTGCATTTTTCTGTCAGCTTTTGTAGTTTGTCCAGGATTTTCAGATGTACAACAATCCAGAAATCCCAGCCAAGCAGTCACAGTACATGTTGACTGTGTTGCCTGCAAGATGAAACTCGTATGCAGAGCTGGTTGGGTCAGTGCAATTACATCGCCCAATCAGTCTGTGTGTGCGTGGGGAGCAGACTCGTATCCTGAATGTGCTGCGTTTCTGTTGCTTTTTGATTTTCTGATATGGTTTGGTATAGAAAGATCTAAAGTGTCTTCTGTTAGACACGGGAAGTTTCCAGGTACCACAAAATCTGGCTAATATCTGCTTCATCCAGCAGTGGGGTTATTCAGAGCCCCTGCTTTCTGAAGTTGTTCACAGGTTTGGATGTTCATACTGGCCCTGGCATCCCCTTATACCCAGAGATGCATTTGATTTTCATTTTCTCAAAAGCCACCATTAGTGCACGTCTTGGTCATGCTGTGACACAGTCATAAAGTACCATGTTTATATCTGAACCTCACATCTTCTTAAAGGAAAGAATATCACTTTTGTGTAAGCAGCTGCTGCTGCTGTCTCAGTTGCTGAGTGTGCAATACATTGATTGTTGGAAGATGAAGAATATGCATTTCTGAGGTATTGAGAAAACTGCAAGTCTGGTGAAAGCCAGACTCCTTTCAGTCTGGTTCATACTTCATAGTGGTTCATATTGGCTTCATACTGGTGGATGAATTGCTTTAGTTCTCTAAACACTTGTGGGTCCAGACAAGGAACACATAAAGTCAACTGAAGCCAAGGAAAAGCCATGAATGAAAAAAAGGGGATGTGTGAAAATTTATCACCGCTGGTCTTCATACCTAGTTACAATCATGACCGTGGTGTCCAGCTGAAAGTTTAAAATTTTGTTTCTTTTTTGGACACATGTTATGCATTGGGGAAGGGAACTACATCAGTGCCTTTTAGAAATATGGCCGAGTAGTGGTTGTACTGTAGGGAGTGGCAGTTGGTGATCTCCGGTAAAAGCAACTGAATATTTGGCTTTTTGTTATGTTTCACAGACGTCCCTTGAGGATATATATGAAGCAAGTGGCAGTTGCAGTCTTTTATATTTCAGTGGAGAGATTTTTCTGTTACCTTTGTTATATTTTGTTGATGAGTATTAAGACAGCAGAGGAGAGCATTCCAATTATAGTTGATTGTAAGGTTCATTTCCTTTCAGAAATTGATGTAGAAATATGTATCTCAAAAATAATGAGCTCTTTCTTTGTGAAGGCAAAGTCATCATCATTATCAAAATGTCACTGCTGTGAAGATCAGGAGGGGTTTTAAGGACGTGGTAATTTTGATATTACTTTTTTTTTTTCTTCTTTCCTGACTGACACAGTCTTAATTAGCTATGATTAGCTGTGTTGCGGTCTGGGTATTGGTTGTACAGCCCCCAAATACTTATTCAATAAATACAGGAAAAAAAGGAAGAGAAAAGCTGTACCTGCTGTGCTTATCTTGGAGAAAAGCTGCTCTTGTGTTTAGAAAAAAAAACAACCTAGAACCTGGGAAGCCCACGTTCTGAGTCTCAGTTGCCTCTCTAACAGTGGAAAGAGGTTACACTGCCTGGAAGATGATCACTTAAAGGTTGTTGGAAACGTCTGGGTATCATGGCCAGAGTGTGCACAAACTCTCAAACCTGAGACAACTGCTGTGGAGCTGTTTGTCACACCTGTCCTAGAGCACAGGGCTCTGTTTTTTCAGAAGAGACAGCAATAAGTCTGATGCAAAAAATAAACAAAGTCTGCCTGGATAGCTTAACAGACCTTAGACTTAGCCCTAATATCTGCATATCTTAACGAAATTTTATCCAACATATACAGAGTTGTACAGCTTAGAATTTGGATGCATCTTCATGCATACAGACAAAGGCACCTTTGTCCTGGCTACCCTTTGTCCAGCTCCCTTAAAATTACTCTGACAGTTGTTGGAGTTTTTTAAGGGGAGTGAATCAGCATTATTTTCCATGAACTTAATTTAGAAAAGAGCTAAGTGATTTCTTCCTTCAAAAGACTTTGTGTCGTTTTTTCAGTATATGCAATTTTTAAAAAGTCGGTTAAAATGTCACACTTAAAGTGATCGATACTACAAAACAGTGGTGGAATATGTTGGATGGTACCTACAACTGGAATGCCTACAAAAAAGAGGTTCCCTTCTAGATTAAGCACAGGAATATGTTTCTGCCAAGACTGACTCTATTTTGGCCCAGTTAAGTATTGTCCTGTAAATACGAAGTGATGTCATTTTGGTTTGTGGGAACCTTCTGTGAATAAAGATCTTGACTCCACCTATTGAGCTGATTGCCAGTCATCAGCCTTATCTTACCTGAGTGTTGGAAAGTGTCTGGGTGTGTTCGATTAATAGGCAACCTGCAGGAATTAAAAGGAGTGGAATTAGCCTGGATAACTGAGTGACAGGAACTGGTGGGTGAAGTGTCTTGTGCATTGCCTTCCAATGTGTGAGGCCAGAGCATGTTCCTGGTGACAGTAGTGTGGGAGAGCTCTATCCAACATGTGTGCCCCACAAATTCAGGTCCCACCTGGGAGGGACCCCAGAAGAGCCTGCTGCTTTTTCCAGTGAAAATATCCCATGAGGACAAATCACTGTGATGATATTGAAAGATTTCTGTTTCTCAGCATGGCAGAGTTGTTTCATAATCCACTCTTCTTATGCAACTCCTTTGGCTTGTCAATTAAGATTTCCCAAGAGCAGGTTGCAATATTATGTGTGTCAGATTCCACTTTGAATCTCAATGATTTCTTCAATTCTGTTTTTCATTAATGGTTTGCGAAGTCTTGGAAAGCAGCACAAGGGTGTCCTCTGCCAGACACACTGAGGTAGCAGCCCCAGCATACTTCATGTTTTTTAATTGCTTCTTTTGCTTTCTGGGAAGACTTCCCCACAATATGTAAAATCTCCTAAATAGCTATTAATTCCTTCAATGGTGGTGTTCCTTATTATTTGCGATAAAATGCATATATTAAAAAAAACCCCAAACCTAAAAAAAGCCTTGCAAAATAAATGCATGAGCTGCTTTGCTAAATACCAAACTCCGTTGCATGCAAGGAATTGTATTCACTTCGGTAAAAGTTCTATTGTATGAGTATTACAGAAACTCAAATGGTCATAGTTGTTCCAAGCCTGATTTTACCTCCTAATGTGAGGCATGTTAGATCTTCCAGTGTTTTCCAGCAGTCTAAACCACCAAGAGAGCCAGGAAAGACAAATAATGCAGCCACTGTGCAGTAAGGGCAAAGTAAAGGTGAGAGACTATCTAGATGCAGTCCTGAAACCAAACACATTTCCTCTGTTGCAGCTATCAGCAACTGGGCTTGGTTAAGCGGCCAGTGGGAAAAAGAGTAACAAATTTAGCACAGAGAAGAAGGAGACAGATGGCAATAGACTGGCTGATCTGGAACTGAGAGGTCTGAAAGATACGGTACATGAAATTGTGGACAGAAGGGGTGTTAGAGAAAGGCATAAATGTTACTAGGTAACTATAAAGTAGCAAAGGTATTTTAGAAAGGTGCAAAAACTGATCCAGACATCTAAGTGTCTTTTGTTCTGCTCTCAGTAGGCTTTAAAATAAAATGTGATGGAGAGAATAATAAAGAGCATGGAGGTAAATGGAATGAAATGTCACATCTTTTTAATCAAAGGTAGATTATCTCAGATTAACAAAAGATCATTTTTGATAAATTCGGTGATATTTTTAGGCAAGGGGAATGGGTAGAACTATTCTATCTTGAATGTATTTGATATATTGTCTTGTGGGAAATCGTTAATTAAGCTGGACATGATAAGAATCATTAAAAGAACTGAAAGTGGGTAAGGACAGTAGGGGAGTAGTTAGAAGATAGTAGAGACTATCAAAGGGAAGTATTGGAATGAAGTTACTAATAGATTTTTTTTCCAAGATTGAATTTTGAGAGGAAGCTTCTTAGTAATTTCATTAACGATGTTGATAAGAGAATTAGGAGTGTGACAGTGATTCTGAAGTTACAAGTTTAGACATCGTAGTTAATGGAGAGAAGGATAAGAATATCAAATGGGAAAAATTAGATGACTCCACGGATAAGAGAAATAAAGTGGCTAGTATTTAAAATATTAGAGTGCAAGTTTGTGAATGAATTTGAGAACTCATTGTTATGAGTTATCTTGTTATCCTGTAAAAGACTTGTGAGGAAGAGGTGAAGAAGATTCCAACTTGCACGTTTTAACTGGTTTTCGAAGGACTGTGAATCTTGTTGGTAATGCACCTAGAAAATGTGCAAGCTTATATATCCTGTGTGATATATCCAATAAAGCTATACAAGTTTCTGCAGACCTCATCTGAAAGGCTCAACAGTGTTGGCATCTGCTTTCCAAGAAAAATGAATTGAGACCTAACTAGTTGCAGAGAAAATCTACAAAGATGGTCCAGATAAGAGAGGGCTTACCACAGAAGGGAATATAAAACAACTTGGCATGTTTAATCTTGCGAAACAAAGACAGAGAGGATGTATGTTGCCTCTGTTTAAAGAGATTGGAAAGATAAAGATATTGTGGAGGTAAACACTACTGTTGGAAAGTGATGTCCAAGTAACAGGAAACTTCTTTTTGCACAAGAACCCTGTTAATGCATGCAGATTGGAAACCTGTAAACATTCCTTGCTGTTGGTGCAAGTCACTTCACTGGATGGTCCTGATAAGTGAAATAATTTATTTGTCATAACTATCTGTGAAAGCAGAGGATTGTGTTCATTGCCTAAGGAAGTATCTTCTAATATATTGACCAAAAATGTGCTATTAAAAGTGTAAATAATGTAACAAATTCTTATAATGGTATTTCTTTACCTGAGTCTAGATTGAAACAAACTGTATGTTCTTAAGACTGAGTAAAAATTGCATTGAAGTATGTGAGTAAGGCTGTTTTGAACTAGGAAGTGAAATTTTGAGGTAGGAGAAATTTTCTAGTTTTTATTTCATGGAGAATTAATATCACTATCTTTCATATTTTAAAGCTCCTAACTCATAAATCAGAGCAAGTGAAGGGAATTGTTGCAGGTATGATTTTTAAACAATATTGGGAAAGGGAGTAGACAGCCTTTTATGTTTTATACAAGACACACAAGTGGGTGGAGTTTCACAAAACGCAGGAGCAGTGGACTGGACATAGGAGGGGAAACTGCTCATGGCCTTCATCACCTAATGAGGATAGAGACTAAGGTAGTCTGAGAGTACATACACTAAGGCTTCTGTGTATGAGGAACTTATCTATAAAGTTTTTCTTCTAGAATATCTATTCTGCTATTTAAATGAGAAACAGGAATAGATGCTTTGTGTGCTTACTATCTGGTTTCATACTAGCTAGAACTGACAGAAACAATGAACGTATAGAGCTCTCAGTCAAATGGAGAACTTGTGTATGAGGAAAGTCTGAAGCAGTTAGTTCTTTTCTCCCTGACAAAAGAAGGCTTAAGAGACAATCTCATCACAAGTATTCTAGTACTTAAAGGGCTTCTCCAGAAAGGATGGAGTCTCTCTCTTCATGGAGAAGAAATGAGTACTAGTTGTGCCAGGAGAGGTGTCATCTTGATACAAGAGAGAATTTTTTTTACGGTGAAAATAACCATTGACCAGAATAACCTACCCAGGTTCATGGTGAAGTTTCCTTCACTGGAGGATTTCAAGAAATGACTGGACAGGGTGCTAGATAATCACATGAGCCTCCCTTTCCCACACAATATTGGACCAGATAATCTTTCAAGGCTCCTTCCAACCTCGGCTGTATTATGTTCCTAGGAAATATGCTAGCAGGCTGGAAATATCTCACAGAAGGCACCCTGATTCTTGTGTGATTTGCAAAAACCAGCAGCATGTGTGTGAAACATGAACCTGCAGCTCCAGCCTGGTTGGGCGCACAGGCATGTCCTCTGTGTGGCTCTGCCTTCTGGTTGCTTGTGGATGTGTTTGGAAAACAGCCTTTGAATTCTTTTGGGAGAACCCAAAGATACCACCAGAAAATCATGTTTCTAATTGATATGTGAGTGACATATTAAGTGTGCTGAAAGTTGGTGTTCTGCAATGTAAACTAAAATCACAAAGATCTGGTTCTTTTAATGAGGTACTTGTTAACATGCTTTGCCATAGTACTTGTTAACATGCTTTTTAAGATAGTATTTCTTTCTAGAAGGTATCTTAAAAAAAAGATCAGGCAAAATCATCTGTAATCAAGACAACACATTTCTATCAGTGGAAGAATAAAACAAATATAATTATAGAAGAAGGGAGGAAACAGTTTATATAATCATATCACTTGTTTGGTAACGAAATACGGACATTGTCTTCTGTTTTACACATGATGCTCCCAATTAGATGAGATCATATAGTAGCAAAAGTCACAGTAAATCTGGAAGTGATAAATCATCATTGTTTTTTGTGCTTCCTCTAGAAGCTTCCAGTGTTGTTTCATAAAGACAGCCTTCTTCAGGCCATTACTGCAGCGATTGCTTCAACAGATCAATGTAATAGATGTGATGAGCCAGTTAACTTGCTAAGGCCTAACTTTTGGCATAATCTCAGCATTTCATTGTCCAATTCATTTACCTTGATGAGACATGGAGGTATGTGGCTTCTTGGGAACCTAAATCTGTGTCCATTGGCCCCTACTCATGAAGAGAAAGGAAAATGGACTTTTGTAAAGAAAAATAAATACATAGATTTCATGGTTTTGTGGTGGAAAACTCCAAACATAACTTTAAAGCTAGCCTGAAATGGTAACTTCAAGACTTGCATATTTTTTATCTGCAAAAGTCTGTGAGTCTCCCAGACTGTGGGGCATACATGACTAGTGGCACAGCAGGCAGTTCAAGATCAGTGTGCCCTGGGGTGGCATCTTCTATGAAGATATCTATTTCTGGAATATGTGCCAGATCTACCCTGATGGAGACTGGGAATATGGAGATTGAATTTAGGGAATTTGCGTGATGCCATGACTTTAGAGTGTTGGTTTGTGGAGGTGGAGAACATGCTGAGAGGGAGGCATAATTTTTTTCTGTCTTTCTGGCAAACAAAATGCATGTTTGGAGAAGAAGGGTGCTGCCTTCATTGGGAAGAGAGCATATGATCCTAAAAGAGCAGCTGGGTGCAGAGGCACTGTTCCTGCGTATGAACAGTCTCTGGCAATCAGACCTCAGTTGCTGGTACTGCCACCACTAAGGGCCTCTAAGCTGACTGATGCCCTGGAATAATGTATGCATTGTAGGCCAGATCACATCGTACAATTCATATGTACACTGTGCAACCCAGAATGTATTGTCAGCATGCAAAAACAGGGAGAAAGTCTATAGTCTGTTATACATAAGCTTTCAGTTTAATCTCATCAAAATGGGATCCCCTGAAAGTTAGATAGTTTCAAAGCACCTTCTTCGATCAGTGAGGAGAGGCAGACATCTTCAGAGGGTATTTCTTGCCAATGTGTTAGCACATGATGAATTAGTCTTTGGAGATGTCTCTTTTTCTCTACTGTGAGCCCATGTGACAAACTTCAATTAGACTCCTAAGACTTGGTTCATCTTCCCACTAATAGTCATTTAGTGACTTGGGATTCTGTCTCTGCATGGGGCTGGTAAATGTGATACAGATCATGATCTGAAGGTCCAGGAAGCATATTCTGGGGAATCTGAGATGGTGTTAGATAGGTATGTATGGGCAACTGGACTGCTCACCCCATTTCTTACTTAGAGTAAGGTGAGGGGAGCCCCACTACTGGGATCTGACCCCAGCCCAGCTAAAACCAGTATCAGTCTCAGTAGAATAGCTGTAGGTGGATGAATCCCCAAACTCTAGTTTTCTGAATGTCACAACCTAGCTTTGTGTGAAGAGTAAACCTGAATACAATTTTGTTTAATTTCTTGTGAGTTTGTTCTTGCTCTGTTCCCATTAATAGCAGGTTTTCCACAGCAAGAAGGCAAGCAAGTTTAAACTTCATTTTTATATTGGAAGGAATTATAAAATAGCCCAACAAAATCCCCAAAAGAATACTCCCCCCACCCCACCTGTTGGTCAACACACAACTTGGGAAAGAAAGAACTAGTTGCTCTGCTTTATTAGGGACATTAAATTCAGAGACGCCTGTAAGAAGTTATATTTGAAAGGGTGAAAATTGCATTTAATACAGCTCTTAAAATATGATGTCTGGGCAACTATTTCTTCTGACAACCAGCAATTACTTAATCATACAAATTTCTTTCACAATGTGAAAGAAATGGAGAAAAGCAGATGATAATTCCCTTTGGGGATTGAGGATTTGATAACCTTATTTCTTCAGATGTAGTCAAGAATATTACTGTCTCTAATATCTACATCAGTTGCAGAAAAGCAATAAAAAAAGTGATCTCAAAGATCCTGGCATTAGTTTATTTGTGTCATAGCCTTTAACTTTATGAAGCATTTTGTGTGGGTGGAATTTGACATGCCTGATGCAATTGTTCTTTTGATTCAGTGTAACTAGAGAAATAAATTTGCAGCAAATGGAAGTCAAGTAAAGAATGCAAGCAAATGTGTAAGGACACATTTTTCTTCTAGGAAGTTTTTACAGTAGACTTCTGAAAGATTTTATCTAGAACATGGATTCTTCAAAAAGAGTAATTTGACATCATGCGTGGCATACATTGCTGATGTCTGGGTCTGTTTCATTTGTCTTAGTTATAATTTTATGTTTATATGATGGGTATTTCCTGAAACTGTGCAGTGGAAGAAGTCAATACTGAAACCGTTTTTATTTCCCCACAAGGTGGTACTGTGGTACTGACTATTCAGCTCTTTTTTTTGGCTAGAATTGATTTATATCTGTACCCCCTTCTGCACATGTTTTAAAGAGATTTTTGTTTGCAAAGAAGAAAGTTGCAGTGTTAAAATCAAATTTCGTAGCAGAATGTTCTCAACTCTTTTTTATGTGCTTTTTTCCAACTATTTTTTTCTCATTAAAAATAGATTTTATTGCAAGTTGTGATTGTCAGAAAATCTCCATTGTTATTGTTTGGACTTTTTTATCTTTTATTGCTTTTTAAAAGAATATGGTCACTCTGTTTCAGACTCCTCTGTTTTCAAACTAAAATGATACTTCTTGTAAGTTTGTTCAGAAATTATTCTCTTTTTTTCCCCCTTTAGTTACATGTAAGTAAGGAGGTACCTACAATTAATTGCAGACATGAAAATAAATAAAAAACATTAAGTATTCAGGAGAATGCCATTTTTTCCTCCCTGAAAACAGACCTAGCCGCTGTCAAGTACAAGAACAAAACATAATTAATCATTTAAATCAATCTCTATGGCAATACATGGGGCTCTTCCAGTTGCTTCCAGAGGTCTGCAGGATCTATTGTGAACAGCTCTATGTGTTTACACCCCACCAGCACATTTGACAACTTGCCTAATTTCCGTGGTCATGTCTATACTTCTATACTACTGTAGTTTATAATGTATATTAAAAAGTGGAATAAGGCTAGGGGAGACACTTGAGCCCTGGTGTGGGTGTCTGCATGCTGCTAAATGGTCAGCATAGTCCTTGGCAGAGCTAAGGACTCCCCAGACTGAGTTAATCAGGGTTTGGCTGTAGCCTGTACTTTACATGGAAGAGAGTTCAGCTATACTGATATGTGCTGTGCAGGGATTATTGGTCTCAAGACCAGAGGACAGGTGTTGGTCCATTTCAATCCAGTGAGTCATCCTTATGCTCAAAGCTAAGGATGGACTCAAGTAGGTTTTTGCTCAATTTTAGAAACACAAACTGCGGTTTTTATGACCCAGCCTTTTCATCCATTGTGTCTCTGTGTGGCCGTTTTTATTCGCCCCGTGTGCATGGATACACCATAGGCAGCTTGGTAAAGCAGTTACCCTACAGATGCTGGTTGTAGGAGCAATCAAGTGTCATGAACAATCTGTACTTAAAAGCAGGAGGGAACACCAAAATGAGCTCCAGTTTCATATATATATATATATATATAAAGATTAATACATACGGAGGCTCACATTTAGCTATTATTTTAAAAAATGGTCAATGGTCAATGCCTTAGTGATATCTAATAGCTTTCTAAAAATAAGTTACTTAGTTTTCTCTGGGTTTTATATATATTAATCATGAATGGAAGACATACATTGGAGAGCTGAGTGTGGCTATTACTTTTCAAACCTTCCTTTTAAACATCCCACTCCCAAGTTTTTGTGCTCCATGGCAGGCCAAGGACAGCAAGGTGCATCAGGAAAGTGACAGAGACCCCAAGTGAGTCCCAAATGAAGGGAGAGCAACAATATGGCACCATACAAACTTATGGAGGCAGAGTGAATGCCTTGAATCCACAAGCAGGACTTGTCAATGTTCACAGCAGGCTGTTCATGGCCTCTAGGTCAGAGGATAGAACTGATCCTGCTGGGGTGAAAACAGGACAGAAAATACTCCTCTTTTAGAAATATGTGACTTTGCAACTCTGAGGTGAGGGTGTGGGAGTCATGGGAACAGCAAATAGGGGCTAAAAGAAGCACTGAGGGGACATTCGTCTCCTGGCAAGTAGTGCTTGCAAAGCAGATCTGTAGGGTCTGTTATTAGTATTATACTCCTATTACTGTGCCAGAGGTAACATGAGAGCATGATAGGAAGAGCTACACAGAACACTTCTGCTCAGACATTCTGTACATTTACAAATGGGCACCCTTTCTTTAGTCATCAGATCCCAAGCAAAGAATTTCTCTATGATTATATCTTCTCAAAGCATAAAGTTATGGTCTATTAAATGTCTGTACACCCTACTTAGAAAATGACCTATCAGCATTTTCAGCTTTTGGCTCTGCTTTTGAACAATCTCCATCTATTATTGTTGATAAAGGCTTCTTTCTTCCTACTGTTTTCCATTATCACAAAGAAGTTCCCTGAATTCTGGGACTTTCCTGCAAATGTGCATGCTTAAAATAACGCTTTCTGTGGACTTTTTTTAGGTTCCCATTTTTTTCTTGATGGAGATAATAATATTAATTCTTCATGAGAGAAAAATATATCCAGTGCCCTGGGAAATGTGTTCTAGACCTGGGAGCAGTGTCTCAAATGAGCTTGAATGAGATCTAACAAGAATAAGCATGTGTCTTAGGCAGGCTCTTGAGACTGCAGGATGGGAGAAATATGCTTGAAGGGATCACACTGAAGTGGTTCGCCAGTAGTACACAGATAGGATTGCTGGTAGGGATATTAAATAACATGGGTATGGTTCTTTTTTCCAGGACTTAGAGTTCATAAAGAACAGGTGAAAAGAGATTAAATGCTTCTCTGACATCATTTTTCTATGTCAGGATTTGCAGTCAGTGCCACAAGTCATCTTTGCAGAGGGAAAAGTGAGCTACATAGCTACAAGCAGGTAAGGGAGGTGTGCCTATGCCCTATAATCTGCGAATCTTGTTTCCCATGACACTAGATCCCAGTAACAGTATTTCTGTGTTACAAAAATGCACTTCAGAGATTGAATCAAAGCCATACAAGACAATTTTAAGAATCCTACTTCTGAAAGCAGAGGAATATCACACAGAGAGTAGCAGATGTTGAAAATATTTGCCCTCTGGCTTCCAGTTTTGGTTTCTATTCCTAAATGGTCCTTTTCTGAAGCCTAAGAAAACTATAAAGCTGGACTCACACCTGCACAGGCCAGACTCAGCTCACATGCACTCTGAAACATCTGCAGACTCTGGTGTAAATCAACCAGAAACCCTAGTGTTTTATGAGCCATTTTGGGCTTTAGGGAACCTCTACTAAAGCACGGTTTTGGTATTACAGAAAGAAATTGAAGGGTTGCCAATTTGAGATGACCACCAAAGGGGACAGCAGGATCAAGATTAAAAGAAATCTTTTAATAATGCACTTAAGAGGGAATAGATCCAATAAAATGACCTTTGGAAAGTCTCTTATTCTCCTGTAATTTCTTTGTCAGTTGCTTTTACCAAATCTACATGATGCTCCAGGATGAAGTAGCTGACCTTCAAAGCTTGGGAGTCCTTGTACTTTCCTTTTCTGCTTTTGTAATTTTTTGGAAGAATTCAAACATATATCTAGTCACCCACTGAAGAATGGATTCTGGTTTATCTAATAAATGATAGAAATTGCTGGTCTGTTCTATCTGGAAATAGAAAAGACCTCAGATAAAAGCCTCTCTTTATTAAGGAGCCAAAGACATTTTAGATCTCATTTGGCCTTCACACCCTGCTCATTCCTCGTTGTTTTATCTAGTAGTGCTTTGCTGATACAGTTATTATCCTTCTCAGCTACCCTAAACATACAATATTAATTCTGCACTGTCTTTCTACCTCCAACACTTTTAATAGTTAGCTCACTAAAACCCTGTAAGGCTAATTACCCTATGATCACCCTGTGTGTTTCTCACCTGAGCAGGCATCCTCTGGTTCCCTCTAAACCTGCTTGCTTCATTTATTCCCTTGCCTTCTCTTTTCTTCTTGCTGCTCTTTTGAGTTTGGATCTCTTTTCCAGTATCAGGAAAGCCTCTTTGTCCTCATCTTCTGAATACTTTTATTTTCTATTCTTCAGGAAGTAAAATAGTCTCAGAAAGAGGTGAATAGACATGGAATTGAATTCCACCTGTGAGGTGGGTTCAAGACCTAGGTTGAAATATTTCAGTGAATGTCCATTTTGACATTACAGCCTGGTTTTGGCATCATATAAAATGGTTGTCCTAGATTATTTTAATGATCATAATCACTGGTTTTAAAATCCATAGGTCCTTCTTTAAAGACTCAAATAATCCACCACTTCAAACAATTACTTCTCTCTTTCTCTCTTCATTAGTAATCCCCTCACACACTCTTTGTTACAGCGTTGTTTCATCTCGTGTTTGTTTGTCCTAACTAATTTAGATATTAAGTCCTTGGTGACTGACAATGTGTCTATCTATGCAAAGCACACTTAAATAAATAAATTTAATAATAATTAATAATAAATATGCCAGCTGAAGGCTGTGCATTTCAGCTAGCAAGGACAACACTGACATTGATGAATTTGGTTTCACAAACAGTGTTTGCTGTTCCTCTGCCTTGGCTTTTTGGGAAGTGCTGTTAATGGCTGTTGTGCTCTGATGCCTTCCAGGTCCCCCTGTTACAGTCCTCCTCACCAGAGAGTCACTCTGCCTTGCCCCTCATCACTGGAAAATTTGAAATCCAGCCTTTGGAGCTAACGCTTTCCTAAAGGTGGTTGAAAAACTGTAGGAAAGCATAGAATCTTCTTTGAGGGAGATCATCCTTGCAAATTCCCCGAAATCCCTATGCACAACTAATACCAGTATTTCACTTACAGACAGTAAAATTTTTGCATCTTTATTCTTTCTTCTGTGTGGGAAAAATTGTCTTTTTCTCTTTCTCTCTGTTTCCCCCCCTTCCCCAGTTTCCTATCTGAAAAAGGTTTGCAAAGCAAGTTAGCACTTTCGTGAAACAGGCTCTGTAAACACTCGGACAGAATCATTAAAATTGGCAGGAAGGGATTCTTGTGGTGTGTGCTAACAGTTGTCTAAGCTCGAACATGATTTAATCTGTTATTCCTGGTGGGCACTACCTTGTAGGAAAAGAATATTATTACAGATACAATCTTTCAGTTAGTAATAAACCTCAGGAGTGGTCTGGTGGAGAAAGGGGACAAGTGAGTCTTTCGTAAGCAGAAGTAAACTGGGGAAAATCTGTCCTTCATGTGTCTGCCTGAGAAATTGTGACTTCTGATAGAAGCAAGTTAGTCACAGTATATATTGCCTTTTTATTTCATTATGAATAGAGGAGATTATTTGCACATACTTTCTCTGGTCCATTCCAGAGCTCGAACTGCAATAAAAGTCAGGAAAAGAATAGCTGAATAATAAGTAGCAAGAGAAGAAGAATTAGAGTAATTTCTATGATTGTTAATCCATCTGAAGATGACAATTTTTGTCAGAGATGGTAACATCTAGAGTGTGTTCACTGTGGTAGCCGTTTTTACTGTCATCAAAATCCTAAAGTATTTACTTCCACAAATAACATTTGTTCTTCCAGTTCACCCCTGGGGAAAGAGTGAATGTTCATGAGCTTTGTTTTTGTAGAATGTTTATTTTTTTGGCTAAGTATAAAATACACTTCAGAAGAGGTGGTGGGATGCTTGGTGGGATTCAGGAGCTGCAAATTAGATCACAAAGCAGTTATTTTTCAGGCAAATAACTTTTCTTTGTACCCCATAAGGCTTCATTGTGACAGAACTTTGTGAGGTCCCGGGAGTACTTTGAATATAAACACTGCAATCTTGAGCTTAATTCAATATTTTGCGGAGTCAGTGGAGAAAGTAATATAATTTGTTCACTGTAATCAGCTAGTAGGTGTCTCTGAGGGTCTGATTACTTCATGTTCAAATAAAATGCACTGGTACAATCCAGATGGGAGTTGATGATGGCACGTATAACTAAGATGGACTTGCTTAGGATGGAGTTTTTTAACCAATCAGAGATAAAAGAAAGCATTATCGATGGATACGGCTCCATGGGAGCTTGGTGTGAGTGAGAAATCCAAACCTAAACTAAATACTGTGGGCATGCAGTGTCAAAGAAAGGTTATTGCATAGTGAATAAAACTTTTTGAAGTCTGGTGCAGAGCCTCCAACATAATCCTCTGTGCCTCACAGGTTCCAGGTTGTCCAGTCACTTTTCAAATACAAGCTTTTTTGGCTTGAGGGTGTGAGAGACCAGTATATTTGCCTTCCCCTATTCCCCAGCATTTTCCTTAACAGAAGCAAAGGTATAGCCACTTGTGGCATCTTTTCCACTTTGCAATGGTGTGTGGCTCATTAGCAGTTTGGGGATGCTGTCAGTGGGCTCAGCCACCACGAAGGTGCAGCCATGATTTGAGCAGGAGGGGCAGATAACGAAGGCTGCGCTGTGCTGTGTGTCGCTGCTGGATTATTGCCCATATCGTCTGGTCCAGCCATTTCATGGCTGCACACAGATGCTAACAAAGTCTTGAGAGAGAATTATATCCTACAGAACTCTGTCTTTTAAAAATTCAGTTGAAGGACAAGCATTTTTCTCACTGGTACTTGTTAAGTGCTTCTAACCCTGAATATGCAACTGTTTTAGCCTGTTCTTCGTGTTGACTTTCACTTCTAGGCAGGACCAGCAATACTTGTCAGACCTTTTAAACAGGTTAAATTTGAAGTTTATCCCAGGCTCTCTTACTCACCGTATTGAAGATCTCCTGAGCTTTATGTGAAGCAGCGAAATACTACATAATGGTCTTCTAATTTTTGACAGCTAAATACCAAGTCATTGTGAATAAGACTCATCTGCCCAAGTGCAACTGTCTGTAACTGAGCTAATCGTCTTTCTTCATTAATTAATGAAAAAACTAGGCACTTCTGGGATGCAATTTGTTTCATACCAAAGTAGATACCTCAAAAATACAAGAGGTCTTGAGACTTGCTAGTTTCAAAAATTGTGACCTAATTAGATCACTATAATTAGTTCAGGCCATGGGACAGACTGTTAAGGCTTGGGGGAAAACAGATAATTTATAGCTTTATTTGCTTAGAGGAATCCTGGTAATCAATATATCCATGTTCTCAAATGCTTTACAGAAATTGTATTTCTCATAATTTCTGTCTTTTTTCCTCTTTGGGAGAGCAGTGACAAGATTCCTTTCTTTCCAATTCAAATGTGACTTCCATCTGTATTTTGAAAAGGCAGTTCTACCCAGGGATCCCTCAGAATGAATGAGCTGAAACTGAAAGGTGCGTGTGACTCAGACAAATGCAATGGGCTCAAGACAGGACTAACTGAATGCTATTTTATGAGTAATACATGAGGTTAGATTAAATGATTCGGTAGTCCCTTCTAGCCTTAAAATCTATTAAAAAACCTGAACAAGTTCAATAAAAATGTAATAATGTTTTACAGAAATTACTTTAAAACCCCTAAGAATTAACAGTCATTAATAGCCTTTTTATGATGTTTTCTATATATTTCTAGAGAAACAAATCCTACAGAGAGGGTTTTTTTCTCTTTAAATTGATGATAGGATGGGAAAAAAAAGCCCTCATTTGAATGGTTAACCCAGGCATAGCAAAAAAGCTTGTTTCCTAGTATGGATGCCCATATGCATTTGCAAGTAGGAAGAACAGTAATTTAGAAATGAGAGGGGGATCTCATTTTATCGTGAATTTTCAAAGCATCACTCTGTGTATCATTTAGAAAACCTTTGGCTCTGACTGCTGAGTACAAATGCATCAGCCAGTGTGTGTGGGCAGTGTGAGTCGTCCAATTTTCCTACTATATAATAATAAAAAAACAAATGGTGGTGAAGCCAGCATTTAGGTCTAGAGAAGGAAGCTGTGATAATGTCATGAATCCTTGCACTCAGGGATCAGCAGTGATGGCATACAAAGCAGGCATAATGACAGGCAGATTTTTGCTTAACGGGTGTGGATCTGAGCCGCAGGCACATTTATCCAATCATATTTTTATCTTGCAGCTCCTATACCCTGACTAATACCTTTAAGAAAAAGAGTGGTTCTTTAAGACATGGTAACTCAAGCCTATAGGAATTAAACACATTTGAAAACAAGTTAATTCTTTTGAATTAATATCACAGATTTCCGGCCTTTCTTCCTTCCTCTTATTCCCCTCAGCTATATCTGTTTTATGTTTTAATGTAATATATTGTACTGTAGAGGCTGTAGTTTCAATTCATGCTAGTGAAAAAGAATAGAAATCCCGAGGTGTTGCAGTACTGTGTGCCTTCTGGGGATCCCCGTAGCCAAATGCGTCTGGAGAACTTCCCTTCATAGAATATAGCTTCTTCATTATTACTAGTAAGAGACATGAATAAACATCCCGTACTGTACTTAAATACCTATTCTGCACACACAAACAAGTTTTTCATGAGAAAATCTACTTTTTTATTGCTTTTATTAGCACTACTCCACAAAGACAGGACTAAGGATTGCTCTTACAAATTTTATTTGTGGTGAGACATGGGTATTTAAAGAAGATCAAGTGTGGAAAGAGAAGATGATTTCAATAATTTTTAATAATCAGACCATCGCATTCAAGTTTACAGGCTGGTTGTAGATAATGTGATGGTCCAAATTAAGAGAATTAGGAATGAGAACTGTCAGAAATAGAGTATCAAACAGGGATGAAGTCAAGCCTCTAATCCCATTACTGTATTCACAGATAAAAGATAGTCAATTCAGTGGTACATAAAAATGAACATGTTGACTCTAGAGAAACTTGGTGAGGCCAGTCACATGAGTAGAGTTATAATTCTGATGGCATAAACTCTGTATATAAAATTGACTCAAGGAAGACTTTCTGATCTGCTCAAGACTCAGAAAAAAATTTCTGTCCAAAGTGCTTAAAGGGCAAAGCATTATTTTTATGTCTATATAACATACTTGAACTATGGAGGCTCTAAATGCTAGCAAAATTTTTAGGAATGTGCTGATGATGATGCTTAGTGATGCAAAGAGAAATATGATAGTGCTGATAATGATACTGTTGCATAATCTTTTCCTCTATGTAAAAGGGCCCAGGATTTGAATCAGAAGGGTGGGTATGCCATAGCAATGCCCGCAGTACCCTCCCAGCCCTGCTTGGCTTGGAATTCTATCAATATTCCTGTGTGATTTTGATCCAAAATGGAGCACAAATTTTGGAAGGGCTGAAGACTGTTTATTGTTGCTGGAGCAGTAAGATACAAATTAATAAAGAAAGCAGCAGCAACAAAATGCTGCCGGTCACAATTTCTGATATAAAATTAAAGTAGACAGCCCAAAGGAGCTAGTGACAATAAGTAAATAACATTTACAAATATGCCGGAGGAAAGGAAAAAAAAAAAGCAAAAACAAGAGAAGCAGTCAGTCTCTTGATAGATGACAAGGGTAATAAAAAGCAGGGGGATGAGGCTTTGCACAATTCTCTTATCTTTCTGTCCTTGTTCTCACTCATGCATCCTAAACTGGAAATGTGATCCTCTCATGTCTAATGAGAAGGGACGTATGGTATAAAGGAATTAGGAAAAGCAGACATATTCCAGTGCCTTCACGGCTGCTTGTGTGAGCTTATCACCATACAGGGAACACAGAATCTGCAGCCCTGTAGCAAAGCTCAGCCCCAATGCCAGGCAAGGCTCACAGCTCTGCAAGCAAATCTTGCCTTCTCTGCTAGGTCTTAGCATCTGGCCCCAGCCCCTTCCCACAGCACCTGCATCCTGGTGTAAATGAACACATCACAGCCCTGTGGGGGTGCTCCATGACGGGACAGGTCAGGAGGCAGCAGCTCTCGAGTTTATTTCTGTGTCTGCTCGAGTTCCTCACCAAAGAGTTCGTCTGCCTTTCTCCTACCATGTGCCCCTGCACTACTAGTTGTCTAAAACTTGTCTACATCTGCTAGAGATGTGCATCACACAAAAAGGATATTATACACTTGAACAACTTTTTTCAACTTCACAGATTCCTTCTGAGTGTAGGTGAGATTTTCAGGGGAACAACCTACCAAAACACTGCTCCAGTCCTTGTGTTTTCCTGCTGAGGTGTCTCTGGGTGCCATCAGCCACCTACTGCAGCAGGCTCTTCCAGGATTCCCATCACAATGCTGCCACAAAGCCTCCTTGACCAGTCTGTCTTCGCTCCTCACTTTCCCATCAGGTCTCCGTTACTGCTTTTCCAGGACTCACATATTTCTCAGCGATACTCCTCTCTCCTCCCTCCCCCTTTCCCCCCAACATCCTTTTTCCCCCCAATTTTCCCAGCAGCAGCCTCTGTCTCCATGTCAGCTTGGTGCCTCTCCCTGAATTCCGTTGTTAACAGAAGTTACTGGCGTAACATACAATTACATGGCTACGGATTATGGAGCTCTATTTAGTAATCAAATCCTGGCTTTTCTCAAGTGGCAGAATATAATAAACTCAAAGTTTTGACTTCAGAGGAAGTTTAACAGTGGACGCAGGGAGCCTCATGTGTGTGGAAAGGAAACTGGAAAGATTTATGGAAGGAAGGTAACAAGAGCTTGACAAATAGGAGAGTTATCCCGTAGAGGATCCCTGTGCTCCTCAGACTGCGTTTCCTTTGAGCAGGAGCAGCGCTGGCCTCCGGGGTTGTTCAAAAGGGGTCTGTCTGCAGACCCACAGTGCTGCGGGAGTGTGACAAATGCAGCCAGAATGTGCTGGCAGCTGGAACCTCCCTGGGCCTGTAAGCTGTTTCTAGACAGAGAAGAGTGGGATTGAAGGGCAAAGGAAATAATGTGAGGGGACCTTCAGGTGAAGAAGGTGCCTGGGCTGTCTGGACACTGAATGCTGGGAACTGAGGGAGCCCAGGGAGCCTTTCCCATCTCCAGGAAAGGGGCCAGTCACTGTCTAGGCTTGTTGGGCTGACTCAGGTGGGGCTTGGTACCCTGAGGGGACAGGAGGGAGCAGATTTGGTGTCCTGCTGCCTTCAGGGACAGCCCGCAGGAGCCTTCGGAAGGGAAGGTGTGTGGAGGTGCCCGGAGCTCAGTCAGCCTCAGCGGACACACCACACACTGTGTCCCTCACAAGCTGGCATTGCCCTAACAGGGCTGCTCCCGGTAATGCAGCAAACATATTCAGTGCAGAATGGCAGTGCTGTGACCTGGGCTAGCCCTAGGAGCCTGCTCAGGCAGTGAAATTTAGGAGAGCAGGGGGTGACCCTGGCAGCTGGCTATTCATTCCTGTGTGGGCTGGCGCTCCGTAGCCTCTGTCACCTTCACTCAGTGCAAAGCTTGGAATAATCAGCAAGTGAAACCTGTAACACACCGAGGCAGATTAACTAATGCAAAGTGCTTTTCCACCCCTGATGCAATTATGAGCTGTTGCTCATTCTTCATTTAAATAAATACATTAAATTGTGTCGCACTAACGTGCAATACCTACAACAGAGTGTATGAAAGCTCTGATTTGACCTTGCATTCATGTTCCTCAATCATGTCTTCAGAACATATATCACATATGAACTGCTTCTGTCTATAGAAAAATACATGTAGAGAAAGAATTGTAGTGAAATGCAGTGAAGAATTTCATAAAGTGAAATTCCCTCAGCAGTATTGCTGAGCTGGGCTGAGAGCACACATTTTACATAAAAACCATTCCAGAAGGAAAACATATCATTTGCATTATACAACATGGTAAAGCTAATATCTCTCTTGGAATCTTAAATTTTTGATCTCATGATTTCTGTGTGTATAACATTTTCAGAATTTGTGCTGTGGTAGCAATCTTTTCCATTAATTTACCATCTAGTTGCAAAAACAAGGCACTGCTTTTGTTTTATTAGTTTACCTTTTATTTACAGCATTCCTGCTTTACCAGAGGTGTGTTAAATTATTAACAGGTTATGTCCATGTTCACAGAAAAGCTAAATTGAATCCAGTACAACGTGGGCTTATTAAAAGACTGGCTAACAGATTTGATTTGCCCACAAAACTGTGCACTGTGGTTTCAAATATTCTTTTTCCAATTACAGCTATTTATTTATTTTGATTTCTAGCAGTCATGGTGAATTCTTGTCAGTGGTATTTTTTCCACAGAAATGCTCTGTATTTTTGCAGGAGCAAAACTGCATGTTTAATTGGTTATTTTAACACTTTTAGTGCAATATCTCCGTGCTTTAATAGGGCTATAATTTTTAAATGTAGGTCCATTATTTTCTATGGCATGAACATTGGTAGAGTTCTCAAGTGTCTTGCTTCTCATTGCTGCCTCTGATTTCACATTTAAATTCCTCTTTGTCCCTCTTTAGTCTGTGCTGATGGCCCTTATTAACCAAAAGGATTTCTAGAGCTGAAAAACTTACCAGGTTAGGCAGGGGCATGTTACAAAAATGTATTTTTATTAGAACTTAAAGTAACTACCAGGATAAAAAAAGAAAACCTGTCATTGTGCACTGGGGTGCCTAAATATAAGTATGACATAAGTTTAGATGGTTTTTTATCTTACAATTTTTTCTGCGTGATGGATGAAGTGCTAGGCAGAATCAATAAGTTTTGCTCCGCTAAAGGACAGAGATCTGCTGTATCCTTCTTTCTTAGCAATTAACTGAGCCTACCTGTCAGCAGGTCAGGTCTCCTAGATGGTGACAAGCATGCCATCTACCTACTTTCCAGATGTGTTTGGGGGGAAACTCAGTGGAACCCTTGGCCTCTTTCTTTGTCCTATCTGGTAGAAAAGGATGTGAAGGATTGTGGGGAAAATGGCTTTAAGAATGGCTTGTGTTGAATGCATGAGGCCGGATCTTTCATTTGTGTCAGCTGGTGTCACACCACAAGTTAGCAAGGGGAACTCTGCATTGATGCTGGTTGGGACCTGGCTCATTGAGTTGTGCCTCTTTAATAGCAGAGTTTCATCAGAATGACGGATGTGTGAGCAAAATTGGGCAAATTGTGGTAAAAAAAATTCAATTGTTATATCCTAAAATGCATGTGGCTGAAAAAGGATTAATGATATGCTTAGACATTGAACAGGGAACTCACTGGGAAGTGCAAGGACAGAGGGCGAGAACAATGTTTAGGTGTGTAAGGAAGGAATATCAAGTATGAGCAGGAAACTGGTGTTCCACATTGTTCGGTGAGGGGGAGAGATTTATGGGACTAGTAATAAATCAGGACAGAATATCTTCAAGAAGGATAC
Source organism: Acanthornis magna (assembly GCA_036785705.1). Taxonomy (NCBI): domain Eukaryota; kingdom Metazoa; phylum Chordata; class Aves; order Passeriformes; family Acanthizidae; genus Acanthornis; species Acanthornis magna. The sequence continues at coordinate 17,411,072 of JAWUZG010000032.1, forward strand.
TGAAAACCAGGTAAATCTTAGGGCCGTTGTCACAAATCTTTCACCAAGATTTAACAAAAAAGTTCCAAGTCTGTAAATATACCATAAATTTAGAGATGTAAGAAACTGCATGTATTTGGATTCTTGAATGAGGATATTAAAGAGGTGAACTGATTATGATTTACACTTACGTTGGGAAGATATTTGTGAAGATAGGTTTTAATGCAGTGGAAGGCCATGATGGGTTCCAATAGTCAGAAGGTAAGAAGAACAAACAAGATGTGTAGTTTTAGTATTGAGGGTGATTAATCCACAAAACTACTTAACTTGGAATATGATGTCTTTTCAATTGCCTGATTCTTTGAATCAATAGTGAATATTTTTCTCAGATACAGGCTACATGTCGTGGAGACATTATAGGCTTGGTATAGGAATCTGTTGCTAAAGTTCTGTGGGGAAAAGCCAGATTAACTCATCATACCATATATCATATAATATCATCTATGATTTATGAATAATCTTGTAATTTAGGAATAAATTATGTGATCCCTGCCAGTTCTACATTTTGATTCCTGTTTTTATCTGTGTTTGGGTATAGAATCTTCATGCAGAATAGTCTATCAGATCAGACAGAGAAAAAATCAGCAAAATTTCTTGGGAAAATTTGTGAGCTACTAATTTTTCTGCTTTTCTAAAGGAGTCAACATCAACTGTAAAGCAAATGGATGTTGAAACTCTTAGCAATCCCTTCCTGCTGACCTGACCAAGCGCCCAGCTGACATATGATAACTTGTGACCGGGTTCAGGGTTGACTGTCTCAGCCTACATAGAGACGTAAAAAAGACATTTTTGCTCAATCTGGACCCCTATGAGAGTAGTTCAGGCTGAGCAGAGCATACAACATGATTTGCATTTCTTCTCTGTTTAACACTTCATTTCTTTTAAAGTATGTCCTCTTTCAAACAATGGTGTAGGGAGAAGTGGAAATAGAAAAGACCAGTCCTAGGAGGGTTTTTTCTTTGTATCCACTTAAACTAAGAACATAAGTGAGGATTAAGCTATCTGAACAAATAGAAGGTTGATTCTCCATAAGTTGTAACAGGAATCAAAGCAAAATGAAAATTCCTCCTTTGCAAAAGTATGTCATTAAGTTGTTGGTGCTATTGAAAACACTTGTTTTATTCAAAAGCCTTGTTATAAAACCTTCATGAGACCAAAGAAATAGCTGTCCCCATAAGCCATAATTGGAAAATCATAAATGCAACAATTATTTTTGTGCTCCTGGAGTCTGTACAAATTCTTTCTCTCATCAAGGATTAAAATGAAAAAATTACGATAATGTTGTCAGAGCATGGTTCATACTTTAATTCAAAGTTTGTGGGCTAATCCTGGCAGTGGTATAACTACAGTGAAGTTTATCGAAGTTACTTCACAGAGGGATTAGATGCTGTTTTTCTCCACATGCCTCTACTTCCTCTCTGATAATATACCTTTATGTAATCATTCAGGTTTTTCAACCATGGCTGAAACATCGACTATATTGTTTTTATAGTTTCAAGCTGCAACTTAATTTTTATTTTGTATCAGTAATATCTTTGTCAATTGACAACAAACAATGGTGAGTATGTTAAGTTTCTATTTAGGCTCCAACTGGGTGATGAATGTATCAGCGCAATCAGAAGCAGAACTGTAATAACTATGATTGATACTGTTTGGAAATAAATTGTGTTAATTTTAAGCTTAATGAAATTCCAATAGTCAATTTTTCACTAAAAATTATGCTTGCAAGATCTCGAGCTAGCCCCCATCTGTGATGAATGCATTCACATCACAGTACTCTTACTCGTGAGGAAATCTCAATCTTCATTTGCTTTGGAATGCAATTTGTGGCATGAAAACACTGTGGCCCAGAACTGTGCACTCCCCCTTTCCAAATGATCAATACATGATTTTTGTTTTGCAAGTAAGCCATTGCCTAAAACAAGAAGGAAAAAAGAAGAAAAAAAAAGTGGGGGCATTTCTAATTCTAAAGATTTTGATGTATTACCAGTGAAGCGAAGCAATATATCCTTAGACCCTGAGCACAGCAATATCTTCTGTGTCATCATGTTATGGAGGGATTACGTGTATTTAGATATCCTTTATGGAATTTAAGAAGAAATGTGAGGCTTATGTCACACTGCTCTTAACCCTAAGGTGCAGAGGCACTTAGAGGAGCTAAACTGATAGCTGAACAGAGATATAAGTCTCCTGATGCTTGCTCAGCTACACAGAAGCACAGCACTGAGAGAGTTTCCTGGAAAACTTAACTCTCCTGAACTGTTCCAGTAGAAATATGGAGTGTTTGTGCGTCCTCAGGGATTGTCCTGAGGAATTGAAAGGGCCTTTCCTGAGGTAGACCTGCAAGTATTTGCTTAACTCTAGAGACAAGAGCATGGTAACCCCACTAGGGTGGGAACAAGGGGAGGAATGAACCGTTTACAGCCACCACAGAGACCATTTATGTTTTACCTCCTTCGGCAGTCCAGGCTATAGGATATCACAGTCCATTTTTTGTAGCAGCTCTAGAGCACACACTCATGGATCTAGTTTCATGTTTTAACACTTTACATGTGGCAATTACAGTAGTTATTGGTATTTAATATTATAAAGCTCACCTCAGTGAACAGCACTACTCCCATGGGCATCTGTAGGATCAGGGTATTGCATCTTATGCTTTGGGTACTCTCCATTGATTGTGGCTCTTCTTTGCCTGTAAGGAAGGTTCTAGATTACTTCTTGTGGTTACTCTACTGTCTGTTGAACATCCTTTACCCCTGGGAGTGTTATTTACCTTTTCTGCCCCTATATCCTCTATGTCTCAGGCTCTTGACAATGCTGTCAGTTGGTGTGGCTGTTGTGTTTACTCTCTTCCATATTTCACTTTGAAAAGAAAGACTTGGAATTTAAGTCATCAGAAACATGATTTTGACAATTTGAAAAACTTAACCTAATAAAGTATATGTAGAAAAACAATAAATTCAATGCAGTAAGCGAATGAGTGAAATTTTGTGTCACTGGGAAAGCATTCTGTAAAAGCTGTGACAGGGATGAGCAGTATTTATTTTGTTCGCATGTTTCATAGTTTCTCAGGCTGCAATGCCAAAAAGACCTATTAGGATCATCTAATTCAGACCCCTCCTGCATAAATAGAATTTCACCCAGTAATTTCTGTGTCAAGCCTGATAATTTCTTTCTCCAAAGATATATTCTTTTAGCAGCTTTGTGCTTCTTAATGGTTATTGATTTAAGCATCCTCTATTCTGCTCTTAAAAATGCTTTGTTTAGGGGAAGAAAAAGTGCACTTTGTTTCTTGTCTGAACAAAATGAGCTTCTTTACTCAGCTTGGTGTTTCTCTTCTTTCTCTATAGCAAGAAACTTCTGCGTAGCAGCTCAGGGCATTTCAGGGAGTATTTTCAATTGTCAGTGGAAAAACCCTATTGATTTCAGGTAACAATTGGGGGAAAAAACCTCACTAAAAGAAGAGAAAATGTGAATACTTGGCATATGACTAGCAGATTGAGCAGCTTCACTCACTACTCTAATTGTTTATAGACTGAAGGACAGATTGATAGCAATCACTCACTTCTTCCACAAAAATTATACTGTCCATGTCAGCTTTGCTACAGTTAGAAGAGGATACTCCCTAAAATATTTATTCCTCAGTCAAAATGATGGGAAAAAGCGGTAATACTGGTATGGCGTGTATTTTCAGAAGTGCATTTGAGGAACAAGGAGGGTGATCTGGAAGCATTTGTCAGCTCCCCGAGCTATGGTATCACTGGTGTTACTAAGACTTGGTGGAATGAGTCCTATGATTGGAATGCTGGGGTGGAGGGCTACAGGTTGTTCAGGAGGAATAGGCAGGGCAAACAAGTGCTGCACTATGTGTAAGAGGTTTGATTGCAGAGTCCTTACAGTTAGTGATGACATAGTGGAGGGCCTCTGCGTGAGGATCAGGGAGATGGAAAACAGAGGAAATGTTGTAGTGAGTGCCTACTACTGATTACCCAGCCAGAATGAAAGCACTGATGATTCTATAGGCAATTAGGAAAAAATTCTGAATTGGTAGCCCTTGACCTTATAGGAGATATCAACTTCCCAGACATCAACTGGAAATATATTGCTGTGATGAACAAGTCTTGGAAATTCTATAAGTTTACAGGAGATAACTTCTAGTCATAGGTGCTCAGTGAGCCAATACATTTCTTTGTGGTGTAACGTTCCAACTTAACCCTCTCTACCGTCAGGGCAGAAAACCACTCAAAACGCAAAGGAACAAAAAAGCCTATGCACAGCTGTACTGCTTTTGTTGAGGTTTGGTTTTACTTATTCAGTTACAATGGGAAGAGAAAAGAGCATAAGCAGTCGGCATATGGCATATTATTATCCATTCTTCATTCCTTATTTCACATCTGCTGGGCAGGATGCAACAGGCTTGTCTGGACCTGATAAGGAGGAGAACTGTACAGTGCAGAAGTCACCACTGCATTTGTGATTGGATATTGGTACATGTGCCACCATATTATGAGGTGAATGCTGTTTTAGAGCTTCAAAGATAACAAACCACATGAGAACAAATAGTTGCTAGTAACTACATCTTAAATTTCAACAAATAAATTTGCAAAAATTTTTTACTATTAGAACTTGATATAATTTATGTAAGGAGTTTGATACAAATGGTGACTACACGGTGAATACAGATTTTACTTCTCTGGAAGGGTTCTCTTAAATCATAAACAACACACTCCTTTTGTTTTAATTTCTTTTCATTCTGGGGCCATCTGTTGTTATTTCTAATACATACATCTTAGCTTTCACCTTTGATCTTTGCAATTTCTAGGTTTTTAAAGTTTTATAGTTCATTATTACATGATTTAGTGATGCCACTGAAAGGATATTATCACTTTCAGTGGCCTCATGGGAGCTTATTAGTTTACTACCTTGAGAATTGCAAATAAATAAGCCAGTAAGTAAATATTATGAAGGGATGCTTGTGTCTCCATAGTTAGAGGTTGTGACTAACTCTGTGTTCCAAAGTTGATTATAATGCGCTCCCTCACAGGAAAGTTCACTAAAACCGAAGCAAGGTGCCTAATAAATCTCACATGAAGTGCATTGCTGGAGGTTAATTCACCTCTCAAGCTTAAAGGATGCTTAAACAAGGCTGGACTGGAGTACAGCAGTAGTTTTTTATCTTTTCGTATTCTGACTCTTTCTTCTTTTTCATTTTAAACGGAACCCTCCAAATTATTTTCTTGAGTAGTGCCAAATTTATGCATGTAAAGTAATGCAGGAAGAGTCACTCCAGCAATAGTGAATGGGACATAAAATAATAGGTGGTATTGCAGTTAGCACTCAACCTTTTCTTCTCTCTGGCACTTCCCACATTTCATTATAAACTAATCATACTTCTGAAATGAAAAACATGCTCTCCAGAAAAGGGCAAAGCAAAAGAAAATGTTTTTTATCTGTCTTTCCCCCTTTCATTGTTCTTAGTTGCAGTCTTCATCAGAGCATATTCCAGTATTCCTTTATCAAAAGTTCATATTCTCATTCACATCACTGTGCAATCTTAATGCTTCAGTGTGTGTATGTGGGGGTTTGTTTGTTTGTTTTCTAAAAGCCCTGCCTTTTAACCAAACCTAGCCCAAGGCACACCTGCCCAGGAAACCTGTAGCCTAGATGAACATCCCCCATTTTTCTCTAACATCTGCCTGGGTCAAAGCAAGTTTTAATTCACTGCAGGATGCTTCAGAACTCCATACCTTAGATTGCTTCTCCCCATATCCAGTGCAAGGAGGCAGGGAGTGGCTGTGGACATCAGAGGCACAGAAGACATTCTTATGGTCTGGTCAGCAGTACACAGCCATAGCCCAGGCATCTATATCTGCCTTAGCTGTGTAATCTAATTTTACAGTCAGCAGGAAGTAGCAGGCAGTACCTAGAAGATACTGTTTATTTCATAAAATAGATGAAAATCTAAATCAGATGACTCATACCTGAAGGGACCTACATCCTAAAAAGGAGATTGAGGTGATTGACTTGGATGTACATGGCTGCTGCAGGTCACTGGCATATAAACACAAAGCTCTGCAGGTCAGAGCCTCCACCACTCAGAATATGCAGAATGAACCATTTTGCCCTTACACCTCCCCATTTTTGACCACTGTAAGCATTTCTGGCCCTATGCTAAGAAAGACATTGGGGAGTTAGGGGCCATATAGAGAAAGGTGAGTAGACTAATGAATAGTTGGGGCAGATGCCTGATGAGGAGGGATTAGAAGATGTGGGATACTTCAACTGAAGAGGAAAAGGGTGGGGTGTAAGACAGGTTTCTGAAGTCACCCGGGTGCTAGATAAGATAAAGACAGAACTGCTGCTATTCACCAAACGCTGCACTGTTGGATCTAGAGGGCAGTATCAGACGCAGGAACATACCTTCTGACACACCTTCAGACACATCTTCAGCAACAGCTGTCGGTGCTGGGGCTGTGTAAAGAAAAGGCAGTAGGAACAGCCTGTCTTGTGTGTTTTCCTTAGTTGTGTCTCTCTTCTTGTGCAAGTCAGAAGCATGATACTGGGGTAAATGGATTACTGGTGAGACCCAGTGGGGCACTTCTTAACATTTCCCTCCACTGACTGTGCAAGGAATGAAGGGGAGCTGTGCTCCTAATTTCTATTTCCTGACAATGAATGTTGTTTGGCATCAGCTCCAAGTTGGATGCTCTGGAAGCAGCTATCTCTGACTCTCTGGAACAGCAGGAGTCCACCAAGAGCTCTGTCTTTATGAGTGAGGTCAGCCTAAATGACCTGGGAGAGAGCAAGTTCTCTCTCCTCCTAATGAAATCAATGAGAATTACGGGTGCTGAGTGTATTCCAGCAGGTGTTCAGCATCCCACAAGGTCAGGCACTTGGTTAATAGACTGAGGCTGTATAAAATGGTGTATGCTATTAGCAGCCAGGGAAAAATCAAGAGGTAGAGAAGGACATTGGGCAGAGCTGTCAATTACATATTGGAACAAGAAGGGAGAAACTGTCTGTAGCACTTAGAGCAGAAGGGTTTAGACAAAATAGAAAAAGTCGCTAATGTTTGTTGCTATCAAATTTATTCTGCCTTTCGGAATACTAAGTATTTTTAGTAATGAAAAAAATTCTGCGGTGTCAAACGTATTGAAGAGTCACCAGCACGCAGTCACATTGCTCAGTGATACTGAATACTAACTTGCCTCCAAGTTTGAACCTATTCAGGCTTAGGCCAGCCTCACATATTTAGGTAAAGTTGACTTGATTTTGAATGCTTACCTTCATAAAATAAACAAGTTCAAAAAGTCTGGTCAACGCAGGTCAGAACAACAATCCACAAAGTTTTTGAAATGACTGAGCAACTTCATGGATCTGGTACCTCCATTTAACCATTCACCACACCAATCATACTTGCTAAACTTAATTTATAGCATCTATACAAGACTGTGTCTCACAGTAGTATAATTAAATTCATAGAAGCTTTTCATAGTTTTAACTTTGTAGCTGGGTGTAGCATTCAATAAATAATACCAATCTCATACCACAAATTGAGTCTAATGCAAACAGATACAAGAATAAAGCCTGCTCAGAAGAGACTATTAGCCATATAATGGAAACAAAAACTGAGTTAGTATTGCTTAGCTAATCAGCACAGGTTTTATTATCCCATTCTTTTTTTCTCCAAGTTGTAAGAGACCAAATCAAAGGCTAAGTTACCATGCTCAGTTTAATTTTCATTCAAAAACAAAAGCTTCATCTCTGAAGGACTGTAGGGACCCATCCCATGCCTCACAGTCTGGTGGAGGCTGAGCATCCTCCGTAGGAGGCAGGAACTCAGGCAGTTGGTAGTGCCCAGGTGCTCAGCATCTGACAGCAGCAGTGGAATGCTGCTGGCAATATTGCTCTCTGAGAATCAATTAGACAAGAGATATTGGCAAATAGTAACACAAACCCTGTGATATTGCTACAAGTGGTTTGGCAAGATATTAACATTGGTGCATTCATAGCTCCTTCATTAAAAGTGGCTGTGAAATACATCTGCCTTTCATCAGAACTGTAGTGGTGTCATCTGCATCCATGCTCTTATCCTGCACAGGGGGAAATGTTTTCACCCATCTCAAACTCTCTGGGCCAAGGAGGTTATCCCTCAAATCCCCTTCATTTTAACTCTTCACAGTACTCCTTGCATTGTGTGCTGGGGTAATGTAGCTTTGTAGTTTCTCAGGATCTGGCAGGTATTCCTTTAGGCTCATATTTGATTACTGAGCCTGTGAACACTTCAGGGCATGCAATATCCATTGCTATAGCACAATGGTTTTCTCAGTTGTGCTGAGGCTGCTGGGTGCATCTGCGATAGGAAAAAGATGATATTTTTCCAGTTTTCTAATCATCTGATATTGCATTCTGGTATCAAAACTCCCCTGAAGTAATTGTTCATCCTTCTGATCCCTAATTGCATTTATCAACTCAGTATGAAACCTATTGCTACCTGGAGCTTTGTCTTCCTTTATCCAAATATTTCCGCACAACTATTTTCATAATCTGCAAAAGCACCTACAAAATATATCCTCACAGGAGGCACTGTTAGTGTTCTTCTTAACAAATAAAGAGAAAAAAAAGTCATTGAGTTTTTATGTTGCATTCAAAATTACTGTTAATATGAAGGAATGATTTTTTTCAGCATACAAATACCATGCAGCACTATAGGTTGTGAGCTAGAAATTGTTTGTGTATTATTAGGTTCATGCTGTTTTGAACTACAGAATCACTTCAGTAATACTTTCCTTGGAAAATCAATTATATATTAAATTGTGTAGCAATTTAGTAACATAAACCCAGGTAATAATATAATTAAAAAGAAAATATTTTCTTGCTGCACAGGGTATTTTGTATGCATCTTAATTATGTACCTTTGCTTGCTGACTTGTGTTATATTTATAACCTTTGGGTGGGTTTGCCATGAGGTGGATAGGAAGATAATAAAAACTGATACCATAGTTAGACTTCAGGTGTAATTTGAAAAATTATTTGTATCTAGGTATTTGCTGCCAGTGGCACTGTGAATTAGGAAAAGGCATAGAAATAATATTCCTCAGCATGTAAATCTTACATGATAATGCAAGGCACCAGAGGGTAAGCATCCAACTAACCATGTTTTAAGTATTTTAGGCCACATTGGTCTAAGCAGTGTAAATTGTTTGGCACAGTCAAATTCTTCATAATATTTCTCTGCTGTGAATCAGCCCTGAATTAGATAATTTGTTTTATTGGTCATTTTAATGAAAAGGATTTTGGGAAATATTCTTCCCAGATATCTTGCAACAGTACACATAAACAATGAATTATTCCATTTTTCCTCTTTTATCAGAAGTGGTTTCTTCAGTTGTTATATCAGGAAGATTCTCTTCATACATCTTGAAGTAGCTGTTTTATTAGGAGTTTCAGATGATGAAATCACCACAGTCATTTGCAGCATCACTGAAGTAAATGAGACAGGACTTAGCCAACTAGCCAAGTGAGATTCTCAGGCTTATATATCAATATTTGTCAAAGTATTTACAGACTTTTGGAGTCTTTAATTAGCTGTTGTATGTTGAGGATTCAGTTCACTGAAGACAAACAGACTATTCCCTTCAAAAGCTGGATGAGGTTTACTGCAGTTCTAACTTGAGAATTTGTTCTGTGTTGCAAAACAAATCAAGCACACTGTGATTACAGCTCCCCATTAATCACTTTCTGCATTGTTTCCTTACCAGTCCTAACAAGTTTTTTTCCAGGACTTTTAAATTAAGTCTAAAATCACTTAAGAGAACATGTCTCCACTACTCAGTGAGCTTGGGCACTTTCTTTCAGAGAGCTGCTTGACTAATTTTGTCTGATTTTAGGTGGTAATGTCCACAGTTGAGTAGGTGTTGAGTTTGCTGTTGTGGTCACTTCTGATCTGACTAAGATCATCAATGGACTTCATTCATCTGACCAAATTCAGGCAAAACAAATTGCTTTCTGAACTCCTCTGACAATCTCAGATGTACTCATCTACGCTATATAGACCTAATGATGAGATGAATGTCACTTTTGGTGCAGAAAATATAGGTGAAAGTCAGATACGCAGGTCAGGTGGAATTGCTCTTTGAACTTCACCACTACAAGAGGAGCCTGCTGAAGAGGGGTGTATGATGACTGCCTCTTGTGGCAAAAATGTCTCAGGTATCAGTAGAGTTTGCTGTTGTTGTCATCTGCCCTTTTACTCATTTTGAACCTGCTGCCTTTTTAAGTTCTGTGAAGTTGATACTTTATGGGCTGACAACCACTGCTGGTATCTTCACATTCGTGTTTTCTTCACTACATTTCTTCAGTCTTACATCCTTACATGCAACTCTAAGGCAAGAAAAAACACAGGTTTGCTTTATGATCCCATCCTTTGGGAAAAGAGAAGGAAGAAGGAATAATTTTTTCGTGCAACACAGTCTCCCTTAGAACCTGTTTTTTTCTGTAACTAACTTCAACTCAGTGTCTCCTTGCTGTGAGAGGCCAATGTCCTTTATACACTGTTCTATATTTATACTCAGCTGAAGTCAGTGTCAAATGCCGTATTGGGCACCTGCCAGGGCTGGCAAGTCCTTGTTTTCTGTGGAGACTCCCATGTATGGTTGACATTTATCAGTATTACAAAAGGTCTCTTCTGCAAGTAATATTGGATTTCATAGATTCTCAGAAGGACAGCTTCTCCTGTGATAATGAGCAACCCGATTCAATTTTATCCAGAAGGTCTCACTGGCTGTTTTCTGGCAGTCAACATGTTTTGTAACAAAATTACTGTTACATCTGGCAATATAAAATTCAAGGGAGAAGGTCAATGCTTAAAATAAGTAGGGGTTTGAAGACTTTTTGAGGACCCTCACTCCAGGCCCAGGTCCTGGTGGGAAATGGCTTCCTGTCTCTTGGCAAAATCATACTCTGGGCCACACCCACATAGAAAAGATCTATGGTGGGAGTGAATAGACCAGAAAAGTGGGAGGTCATCTGGTGTAGATCCCATTGTCACCTGTATTCAGAGGGTTGCTTTGCCATCCAGTTTGAGGTCTTTGGGGGTATCTTGCCAGCAAGGAGCTTTGTGTTTGTGGAATGAAGGCTGATGATGTGGTCCTGTCCAAAGGCTGCCCTAAATGACCCCCATTTTTGCCTACTGCCTATTTTCAGGCTGTGCTTTTTCCACTAGTAGTGTTTCTTTTATCTACAAGTACTGCAATCACTGTGTTCTGAGATGTTTCATTGGAATCTTACCTGAGAAATTTCTGCTAGTCTGTTCAAATTCTTTCTGCCAGTATCTTTCTATAAGGTGTTGTCTTGAGCAGTGGTCTGTATTTTCCTTTAGGTTTTAATATTTTAAAGGACTAAATAAAGCCCAGATGTCCCAGATCCTTTTTCTGATGTAGGCATTGCAAGACAGCTTCTTCTTTTCCTACTCATCTCAGCCTTTTATTTGGTATATTTTCTCTTTACTAAGTATGGTGTATCAACTTTAATAGCTACCTCCAGCAGTATTATTTTGCTCTGTTTCAAGTGGATATTATTGAATTTTCTTTCTTTATCTTCAGTGCATACTTGTGTACTTTCTTCTAGACATCTTTCTCCTTTAAAGTCATGCAGCTACTGGGTTACTTTTTTTTCTGGCCTTTTGAGTCAGCATTAAGTTGCTCTCTTAGATCTGTAATGGATCTTGAATTGAGTCAGAAGAAAAAAAGACTGGGACAAAAATAACTCACTACTGCAACTTCTTGGGTAGGTCAGCTTTCTTCCTGATGACCAACTACAATACAGCATCTCTGTACTTCTGTAACCCTTTCTAGTACATGATAAAACTAGTTTGGGATTCGTTAACAAATTGCATATGCTTGATGAAAAAATGAATGACTCTATCATTATGTAAAAAGGAGGGGTACTAAATTTGGAAGAAAAGTATTTCTCCTTCTTTAAAGCTCTGCTTTATTTACACAGCCTGTTAGGAAAAAGCAGCTAGGAACTGACTTTTGGTTAAGATAAAAAAGTACATAAAAATATTCTTCATCTCTTAGTATCCACAGAGATGTAGTCAAAAATTCATGTTTTCAGATAATAGAAAAGCCCCACACAACAACCTGAAACAACATAAATTTGTTTTTTGGCCAGTAGAAAAGTAATTTATTTCTTCTGATCCAGAGGAAAGAATAAATGCAATCAAGACATAATCTATAATTCCAGGACATCATTTTACATCCTGGTAAATTGTAGGTCAGATGCTACTGCATAAGAAGAGTATGATGCTAACTTCTTTCTCTGACCTAAACTAGAATGCCAGTAATGGTAAATGCACCTGTGTGCCCCAACTTTCTGTCTGCAGCAGTGAATAGGCATTGAATGGGTTTCAAGTGGTTCTCCAGTGTCAGGCGGTTGGGCAGCCCAGTGAGAAGTCACAAAATTAGGTAAACACGATAGATTGATGCTGAGGACATTTAGGGTGAATGAGATCTAGTTTATACATGAGGCAGGTAAATTAATAAGGGAAATTGACAATCATTTATACATGCCAACATCAGGAGGCATCTCAGCAAAACTGCTGGCGAGAGGTCACAGCTTGTCTGCCACTGGGACAGCCAGCAGCCAAGTTAAAAATTATTCATTTTCAGGCACTGTTTAGGTACTTTGTTTACCATGGAGGCAAAAGACCTTCTTCTTTTTCTTCTTTTTAATTTTTTTTTAGCAGGCAGAAGCAATAAATCACCTAGTTTAAGAAGACCCAGCTAGCCCAACACAGATCGATTTCATGGGGCAGTCGATGGGCTGCTAATAGAATTACAACTACCTGTCAAAATAGGGAAAACATATCTGTGACAGTGACAAAGGGCAAATCAATTGAAGAAGTGTTGGGGGTTCTTTTTAGTTTTTTGTTGGTTTTCTTTTTTGAGACATAGATGTGAAGTACAAGTGAGTCTTTCAAAGGCTGCAACTGTGACAAACAACAATGTTCATCCCTTTACAGGAGCCACCAGTTCTGCAATACTGAATTCTATGGTCACTTTATTTCTACTGCAATTTCTAGGCTACTCCCATAAAACAAAACTAAAGAGCTGCATCCAGAGCTATTTGAGCAGTTTCTCATGTATCAGGAAAGCTATTTAAATAGGTTTTATTAACACCTGTAAAAATTTGCTCCAAGTGAAAAACCTTGGCACATTTTGTTTACCAGAAACTCTTTTTTTTCCAATTACACACATGAGCTTGCCAGTTTCAGGTGTTTTTTAGTGTTTGTGCAGCTCAAGCAGAAAATCAGTTACAACAATGTTGTTGGCTCAGAAATTGTGGTATAATTTGCAATAATTAGATAAAAATTGAGTTATTGAACAGTGAAAAGTTGCCCTTGTGCTGCAAAACTGCTCTGCTGCCTGTATAGCATATGTATAACCCGTTCCCTTAGTACTTTACATATCTATATCAGAGATTAAAAAGTTGTATGTAATTGAAAATGTACATCATCATACATATTGGTGCAACAGTTTGTGATGGCCCTGCAGATGTTCTGATTGAATAGTGAAGTTGTGAGATATTTACCAAGTCATGCCAGCACAGGCTTCTGCTCTGCTGGTACAGCTCCAAAACAATGAAGAAATACTATGTGAAAGTAAGTAGGGTGGCAGACCTTATTCTCCTCTCACTGCAGCCATTCCTAGGTCTAAAGCTACCTCTGACTTTCTATATAGGAGACCATGTATTTTTATGAATTTTGCATGTGTGTATGAATGACAACTTGGAATAAAACTGTAATCAAAATTAATTATTTGGGAATCTCCCTCTTATCTTGTTACTTGGATATATAAACCAAAGAGTTATATGTTGTTGTGTAATTTCTTAGTGCATATCAGTTTGGACAAAGATTGGGTGCAGGAAAACTGTACTGCCAAAAGCAAAAAAGCAAACAGTTGTATTTTCCAAAATGTACTCATGTAGTTTCTTTCAAATACATGTATATATATATACATACACATACTAACTAAACTGGAAAAACTTCTTTGAAATCAATTGAATTTGCACTTAAATAGATGATAAAACTTCCATTGACTCCCAATGTGACCAGGATTTCATACAGTGCAATCATACAAGACTATAAGAGGAGTCAGGGTCAAAATTATCAGATCTGAATATCTTGCTTTTCTTACTTTTTTTTCTTGTTTTGCCTATATAAAATCAATACCCAGCCATGCTCTTTATCATAGGCTGCAACTTCTGTTGACTTTGTTGGGTCCTTCAGGCTTCTGTGAGTATGGCAACGTCTCCAGAGGCAGAACTGTGTTTTAAATTCTTTGGAGCAAGGAATAAGCCATAACATTAATCTTTCTGTAGAGCATTCTATGCATTTTTAACACTGTGATTTTTAATAGATAGTAATAATAGCAATTTTGAGGTACCCTGCAGATTCTAGTAAAGGACTTTTCTTCAGAAACACTATCCCCTGCTGCTACTTTGCAAATCTTCTAATTCATTACCACATGGAGTGTCCTATGTGTACAACATTTTTTTTGCTTCAAAACAGATAAATCCATATACTTTACCAACAAAGGTTCCCCGACAGCATGTTACCATTTCTCCCGTGTGGGGCTACAGCTACTTTAAATCATTTTCCAAATAATGGTAGTGGATAATTTAAAGATCATGAATAAGTCATTTATTTAAATTAAGCATTTAGATTAGCCATCTGTATTTTGAAGCTTATAGATCCATACTAAACTAGAAGATTTTTCCTGAATAGTGTTTTTATGATGTGGGTTATTCAGTGAGTCACAGTATCCTCAGCTAGTCGCAGCATCCTCAAGTTATATATATCTGTGAGAAGTGTGTTCCTGTGCCCAGCACGACGTGACTGTGGATCTTTGTGCTGCACAGAGCTCGGGAGCCCAGCGGGGAGTGGCTGGGCTGGCGGTTCACAGCTCCTACGGCAGGGCAAACAACGGGGAAGCTATTGCTGGAGCTCTTGGAACAAAAGGTATGAAGTTAGATCCAAGCACCAAGTGATGACAGAGAAGTGTCTGTCTGCCATCCACCATGGCTCTTTCTGGAGCCTTACTCACTTCAGAAGCAGTGGGAAGACTCTGGGAAAGAGGGCAGATAGTCTGTTAGTTTCAAAGAGATATATAAAAAACTGGGTAGCCAGAAAGGGTTTAACAACAGCTTTGTATTGAAACTCAGAAAAGAGCAAGTGCCTAGGGCTTTGTCATCATGGTTCAGAGTGTGTCTGGTTTATGCAGCCCAATTCACATTGCACATGGCACTTCAACTTTATGTTTTATAAAGTAAGGCGTACAACTCAAAGCTTTATGTGGGAGAGTTGCCATGAACTTCTAATGTCTCAGAAATAAGGAAGATTGAAGGAGAGTTTGTCTCTTCAGAAGTGCCAGAAAACTTAGCTGTATATGTCTGGGGAAAAATACATGTGGAGGGAAATGGGTTATGGAAACACTGAATCCTAAAATATTAGCACAACAAATATCCTGCCAGCACAGGTCCGTGCCTTAAAAACTTGGCATCTTTGTGCCAAATTGTACCTGGGAGAGAAAGCTACTGGGGACAGAATGTGTAAGCAGTGCTTTCTGCTCAGCGTTCAATCACTCTTGTGGCTGCGTTTGGCCCACTTTTATAAACTGTGTGTTTTAACAGGCATTATGAACACTTGAGTAACAAAGGCATTCACTTTTATTAAATAGAATTTCAGTGAAATATGTCTTGAGAGGATATATGACCCTTTTAAGGCAGGAACAACTATTAGTTACTATAGAAGCCTAGCAAATATTTGTTCAGTGCTCTCTTAAGCACGTAGCATGAATGCCTCACAAACACAGTGTCACCATTATAAATTAAGCCGAGACAAAGTGCCTGACTCCCTGCTATTGTTCTGATTTGATACACAAAGTCCTGTGAAAATGTCCCAGCACTTTTCAGTAGCATCAAGTGAGGGCAACACAGTGGAAAGTCAGGTTGGATTCCTGGGTATTCCTGGTGGGTTTATTAGCACTTTTGAGAAGAGGTCATGCTTCTACCCTTTTTGAGGATTGTGCTTACTAGATAAAGTTTTAAAAGGGCTAAAATTTTAGTGTTGTGTTTTAGCATGTATAACATATACTGAAAGTATTCTAAAATGCCAAGGGTGAAAAACCTGGAATCAGCTTTTAAAAGACATCTTTGGAGGTTATCGCACCATTCAAGCTATGGAAAGATTAAATGTGTACCTGACTTTCTGAGGTACTCAGCACTTGTGGTGCAGTGCTACCAGAATTGCAGATTTCCATTGCATTTTAAAATAGCTGAAGAGCTCTGTGTCTCCTCTGGGTTGGCATTTGACAGGTGATCTAAAATGACCCTAAGCATCAAATAATGGGAAGTATATCTGAAGGATTTTAGGCATCTTATCTGCACACTCCGGTTTTTTAGTAATTTCATTTCAATTTTCAGATGCAATTAAAATTAAAGAAGATGAAAGAAAAAGAGGAAAACATTAATTTTTTATTATATTTTTCAGTTTTAGTGTTACTGTGAAAAAACAAGCTCATTCCACTAAAATAAAATTTAAAACAGGCAAAAAAGTATAAAAATTTGAGCAAAAATGAAGTCCCTCCAAAAAAAGCCCAAGTCCAAAACAAGGCAAAGTCATTCCAATTAATGTAGCTTCAGGTCTACCCACAGTATGGAGAATTTGTCTTCTACAAAACTTTCACTCTAATTCATTAATTTCTTCATAGAGTTATAAACTGCACTAACTCTCTTGTGCAGAAATCAACACAGTTAAGGAGCTCATGAGCAGATGTGATACAAGAGAGCCTTTTTATTTTTTTTTTTAACTCAAAGAGTAATGACACCAAAATATCATGTGGTGAAGAAGCAATAATTTGATAAACATTGTCTTTCCATTAGATTAGAGCAATTAATCTGATTCTAATTTAGCTGAAACATTAACATACTGGAATCCCTAGAGCCCAATGAATAATCTCTAAACACATTGACACACTCAGCAGACAAACATTATCTCCACTCATACTGTTGTTCCATATGGTCTCCTCCCATTCTGATGGAGGGCACCCTGCTGTTTCAATCAAATAAATGTCAATTATCTGAGATAGATTCTTTAGTTCACAAGCACAGGCTTACAATTCGGCTGTGGAACAATTGTCTGCAGTTCTCCCCTGATTGTTGCTGCCTCCTTTTTCAGCTGCCCACCTTGCTGGGTTGCTGTCAAACTTTGCTGCATCATACACAGTTTCAAAGGGTCTCTCTTGAAAATTGTAGGCACAGGAAATCATTTGTATCTGGGGAGAAAGCAGCAAAACACAGAAGATATGGCAGAAGTGTTTGCCATGTAGGCTTCTTTACCGTGTTAGTTGTGATGGTCTTTATTGCATTTTCTATTTGTTCATCTAGCAGGGTGCCAAAACTCTATGTAACTATAGGCTGCTTAGATGATTTGATAGAGTCTTACTCCTCCAAGGCAATGTCTCACAAGCCTTTTGCTTCAGTGGGTTATGGGCACGCTCATCACATCCCACAGACTGCCTGGCACTTTTATTTGAAAACACTATAAAAGAAGACAAGCTGAAAACTTCAAGCCCTTGAAAGCCACAGTTTTGACCACTGCTACAAGGTTCAAGGTTCATCCAAAATATCTCTTTGGAGTGGTAGGGTAAATTTAGATAAGATATTAGGAAGAAGTTCTTTATTGTGAGGATGGTGAGGCACAGGAACAGGTTGCCCAGATTTGTGCCTCATTTCTGAAGTACTCAAGGCCAGGTTAGATGTGACTTTGAGCAGCCTGATCTAGTGGAAAGTGTCCCTGCCCATGGCAAGGAGATTGGATGTAGATGAAGTTTAAGGTCCCTTCCAACCCAAGCCATTCTATGATTCTGTGATTCTGTGGTAATCAAACTGCTTGGTATATTTGCCTAGTGTAAGATTTGTGACTGCTATGGTGTCTAACACTGAGGCAGTGATTTGCAATTCAGTTTGCTATCAGTAGAGATAAACTAATGCCATCAGCAGAGAAAAACAGTCATAGCACCTGAGATAGAGCCCTGTGACTGGTGGTCTGACGCAGCACTTTGCGGGTTGAATTAATTATTTTACTACATCATACATAACCCCAGGTTTCTTCCCCGGATGTGTCATGTTAGGCAAATACACCCAATGCTAAGTGCAGATGGAGATGAAAGATTTTGTTGAACTGTACTCTTCTGCTTTCAGTTGTTCGGAAGCTTAAAGTAATGTAGCAGAAGATACTCTCACTTCATCAATGCACCTTAAACTGCACCAGATAACCCTGTTGCACCTGCTGCAAGTTACATGGAATTAGTTGATTGACCATGGCTGTTTATACAGATATGCAGCTTCAGGGAGGCTGTCTGTATGTATGAGGTGGAAATACGGGTTGGATCACGTGGCAATCTGACATAGAGAAAATTTAAAAATTGGAAATTCTACAATTTTTCAGTGATACTTACCATTCAGTTTACTTAAATGACATGGCCATTGTGAGAGGAAAAGTTTATTTTTGAATTTGGCCTGTGATCTGTGTGAGAAAAGGATCCTTTTATCCTATGCATGACAGCCAGTGCAGTATTCCTCTAGCTGAGAAAACCTTTGGCTTGAATAAGTCCTTTTAGTCCCAGTAGACTGAGATAGAAAGTAAGATGTGAGTTGCTTCTCATCAGCTTTAAATCATGACTATGAAAATGGCCTATTTTGACTCGCTCAGGTATAGAATACCTGCCCTTCCCAGCTCCCTTCCCTCTTGCCTTCCTCACCAGGTTTTCTTCAGCACTCATCACATAGACTTGAAATGCTCTAATAACCCATTGCTTAGGAAAAAGTGTTATTTTTCAAGATGCTGGCTACCTTCCCCTCTTCCAAATATCAAACGGGCTCCTAGATACTTCAGTACCTCAGAAGCAAATTAATTCACCCCATTTCCACCAGATATTCCTCTTCTCTGGCATGGGCAGTAGGAAACACAGAGAATCTGTCAATAAAGTGGGGTGATTTGCATGCAACAGTTTTCCATACATTGCCACAGAAGCCAGGGCTTTCAGAGTGGGATAGTTATCAGTTTCCAATGTAGAATTTTAGGCTATCCATAATTGTATTTTATAGAAATAAAAAAACGTCTCTTACGATGGCTTTGGACATTCTGTCACCATTACGGTGCCAATAAAGGCTTTGCTTGAGGACACTGTGGAACAACACACTTCTGTTAATATTGCTCAATAAAACTATTAATACAATCAATTAGATTTGAAATGTCTCTTGTCTTGTAAAGTATCAGATCATTAACAATGTCAGAGGGTTCTAACTATCATATTAAACTAAATTAGTGTCCAAGGCATAGCTAAAACCGCATATTGTGTAGTGGAAAGTATTAATGTAAATAAACTGAGCAACTTTCAAATGCTTCAGGAAGGATGTAAGTTTACACTAATACATGCTGCAAATAAAGGGGCAATGAGGGACATGCGGCAGAGAAGGAAACAATAACAGTTCTTGAACTGAAGGCATGAGATAAGAAAATGGTATTGAACATCTGAAATTTGCTTGTAATCACAGTGCTACTCAGGGCCTCAGAGTAAGGTATTTTATATAATTATGTTTAACATTCTTATCTGTTTTGTTTCTGTTTGCAGGTTGCAAAATGAGTAATTGAGCACAAACCAAGCTAAAGCTGGGGAAAGTAAAATGAAACACTCATTGATAGAAATGAGATGTTATTTTCTGTCAGAATGCCTGTGTTCTGTCAGAAGTATTTTTCATGCAAAACGTGCCTTTCTCCTTTCCCTTAACAGGCTGACCTGTGGTGAAGTCACCATCCCTGGAAGTATTTAAAAGACATGTAGATGTGGCACTTAGGGACATAGTTTAGTGGTAGACTTCGTAGTGCTGGGTTAAAGGTTGGATTCAACGATCTTAAGGTATTTTCCAAACTAAATGATTTCATTTTTCTTGCTATTGAGAGACAAAGAGTAGGGTCAGGAAGCGCACAAAGAAGAAACTTGGGTACCACTGCATTAGCATTTTAGTTCAAATCAGGAGAGTACCTCTGGAGCACAAATCATAATCTTTGCAGTTTACAATATTTGGTTCACATTGTAGATAGGTCTTGGAGTACATGAAAGTAAAATGAAAGATGCAGTTTCAGTTTGCACCTGATTCACCTTGTCCATGGCTGATCAAATCCACAGGAATAAACCGGAGCTAGTAAAAAATAAAATGCCCTGAAGTTCTGATGAAGTGTAAAGTGAGTCTTCAATACTGTTTCATTCAAAAAATCCCTCTTTATTGGGCTCCACTTCTTGCTTGTGTGGACATAGCAGGGAAATATACTGGGGACTCTTTCCCCTGCCCTGCATGTATGTTCTTATCCTAAAACACTCTGGCTATATGAACATGTATGAATAATGATCAAGCCAATAGTAGTTATTCCATTTACATTTGGGAACATCGTGATTTTAGGCCTGTTTTTAAAAGCATCTGTGAATGCTTTGGAACTGAGAGTTCCAACAGCTGAATTTAATAATAACATGGGGCAGAGCCTAGTGTGGGCAGTGTGAGTACAGAAGGGGGAACAAGGGGATAATGGGAGCTGAACATGTTATTTTTGAACTCCTGTGAATGTGTTTTGAATTTTTTTATTCCTGATCTGCTCCTCTGCTTCAAATAAACTCACCAATAATACTGAGAGCTGACTGTCCAAGTGGTAACTCTGCTGAAAGGGACCAGGTGGATGCCAAAATGAATAGGAGGTGACAGTGCAGCCTCATTGAAAGAGAGGCACATCATGTAGAGTATGTTGGGAGGAGTGTGGCGGTTAGACTAGGGAAAATAACTCTTCCCCAGTCCATACTTGTGACGTTGTACCTGGAACAAGGTAGACTGGTTGGAGACCAGTCACAGAAGTGATACAACTGCTGTGCTTCACAGGGGCAGCAGTGAGAGACTGCATTTGGGTTTGTCTTTAGGAAAAAGCTTTTTCTGTAAGTGTCACCCTGGAGAAGGCTGCTTAGAAAGATTGTGTGATCTCTACTGCTGGATATTTGCCCTAGCTGGGCAAAGCTGTCTAGTGGTGGCCCTGCTTCAAGTGGGATATTGGACAAGGGGACCTCTGGACATCCTTTGCAACCTGCATTGTTCTGACTTTAGAAGGCTGTGAACTCCACTGAATATTTGGGGACTGACACAACAAGTAGGTTTGTTAATTAGAACATTTGGCCTGGCCTGGCTTATAGAAGGTCACAAGTAGCATAAGCTGTATCACTCACTGGGACACCAGAATCTGTAGCAGTTACCTGGGGATAGTCTCTCTGTGTCTGAGATTTCTTTGCAAGGAGAGAGGTAAAACTAATGTGGAGAAAATAGAGGGAGAGCCTTGGGGAGCCTGATTTAACATTGCTGAGAGGAATGGTAGTTGTTTCTTGAATAAGGCCCCTCATTCTCCCACCCAGAAGTAGCTGCTGCCCTTCGTGTTTCCAGCTGTAGTCACAGCAAAGGCTGATTTCCACCTGGCAGCCTGCTGCCTGAGGCAGCTGCCTACATCACCTCACCTTGATGACTAGCCCTAGTCAGGACTTGCAAACTTGCTCCAGGGAACAGAGCAGCTGTACTCAAAATACTGAGCAGACGTCTTCATCTCCACCTCAGTACTGAAGGTTTTCCTCTTTCTCCCCATGGGGTGACTCGGTGGTACAGGTTAGGAGCAGAGACAGGTGTCAACATGGCCTTAGTAAGACATCTAAATTTTCTCGGCTTTACTGAGGTACTGGGAGATGAAGCTGCAATCTGGCCTCAGAAATGTCACACATATGGAATGGCAACTAGATGTGACCCACAGAGGCATAGCTGAGCAGGTGTCTGCCTGAAAAACAGCTGCATTGACGATGGCTTTTCTTCACTGCCTATGTCAATTTTCTCACCCAAAGTCAGTGGAATCAGTGGCATTGAATTTACTCAGTACAATATTTCAGCTGTGATTTTAAAATTAAAAAAAAAAAACCAAAAACTTTTTTCTTTCAAAATACATTTTTTCCCCAAAGTTTGACTTTTATTGAGGATCTTTTTTTTTGTTAACATCCCAATTTACATTATTTTCCTAAGAAATCAGTGACTTTTGTTGTTATTGAATTCCTTTCTGAGAGTTTTAGTGAGGCAAAAGAAACTTTCTGTGGGGGGACTGGAGAAGCAGGCTCCTTTCACAACACAACAGTCCGTTAGTAAATGGTAAATATGACCTATGGCTGTAAGACTCTAAATGGATTTTTCTCTCTGCTCTATTTTCAAGATGCGACAAAATTACCGGGTAGCCTATGTATCCAAAGTCAGAAATATACTGGGAGCTGAATACTGCCAGCAATAGCAGAGAAGCCTGATTTTAACTCCATTGCAACACAGCAGAGTTCTGCTTTCATGGTGCATTAATTCAACACCTGCAGGCGCTCTCTTCCCTTGCTGAAATTACAGGCTGTCTGCTGAGTAGTTAAGGCTTGGAACTGAAGTGTAAAGTCGTGAGGTCTTTATTGATCAACACAGGGCCAGATCCTAATAGCTGTATGTAAGCTACAGATGCTCCCTCATATTGCCTAGAATGGAGACAAAAAATGAAACATAGCTGAGATGTTTTACTGCCACGTCCAGTTTTTAGAGTTCTTCACCTCTAAAATAAAAGGTTCTTTAAATTCAAAATTATAGTGCTGGAAAATGGTCAGCATTCAAATATGCTAGTTAACTTATCAGTCAAAATTATAATTTAAAAGTCACTTCAGCCTCAAGAAAGATTTTGAAACACAAGGCCACATGAATCAGACAAAAGCCAACTCAAAATCTTTTCCTTTGTTTTGAGCATTAATAGATTAAATTAGAAGTATTAGAGAAGCTTAATTTAATTTGAAAGTAGGGAGTTGACAGCATTGTTTGGCTGTTGGACTGTTGAACCACTCCGGCTCCTGTGCTAGTGGGAGGAGCTGGAAGTAGCAGAGAGTCTAGAGACGAGGCCGTAAATAAAAGAGACATTTATTTCCGTATCTTGGGTAAAAGTTTAACAGTCATAATGAGACTGCTGTGGGGCATGTTAATATGCTCCAATAAGCAATACGTTATCGTTGTTTCTTTGGTTTCCCTAACACGGCAGTTGTGTTATAAGGTCTCTGTCAGAGACAGAAAATGGGGATGTTTCTGAACTCAGTGGAGAGCAAGAGCTGCTGCCTCATTCCTGAAGACCCCAGCCCATTCTTGTGGAGGAGCAGTGGTGCTGTGGGGTTCCCAAAATGCCCCATCCCGCACTGACTTATGTCTCTTGGCTGGTTTTCTACCTTCAGGTAGGCAGTAACTCTCAAGGCTCCATACCTCACCAGAGCTTTGAAAAGGGAGCTGCTACATCACTGGCAACACGTTTGGTAGTGTCAGGTCTCTGGTACAAGATCATGCCGAATTCCTGCCAGTGTTTGCAGAGAGGCAGTTACCTAAAAGACTCGATGCTGTTCAGTGCATGCAGCTGCATGTATTGCTCCACTTTGAACATGGAACAGCTTGCACAGACTTAATGGGGACTAGTTGCACGCTATAAATTTAGGACATAAGCTTCCAGACTATAAGAGCACTGAATGGGGAGAGCTCTCCAGCTCTCTGCCCTGTTACTGATGGCCATCAAAAGGAGGTATCTAGGAAAGAGGATAAAAACAGGGTGTACGATACATGATAGTTCCTTAGGCAGTCTCCCTGCTTCAATCATTTGCAGCTCAGAGACTTCCTGACTTGGAGATGTTTCTTTGAATTTACAACCTGAAAATGTTTCTGATCTGTGAACTTGCCCTGCCTCTCCTTGGATCCATGTAAGCTTTTAGCTTCTGCAGCATCCTGTGGCGTGGAGTCCATCAAATGCACGTACTTTTCTAAGGTCACAGCCTCAGAGGTTGGGCTGACTGCTTGTGTCAACAAGATTCAATCCCCCATTGCCATCACAGCAGGATTGCGCTCCAAAACCTGCTCTTCTTCAGTACCCTCTCTCTGTACCTGTTAATACACGTTAATATTGATTAATGCACTCACCACATATGGTGTAGGCACTTATCTTACTCCCCATCCACCTGGGATACACATTAATCAACAGTACAGCCTGGTATAGTATGTCATGTCTCATTGCTTAAAGATTTCCCTACTCCCTTATGTTGTTTTTAAATTGAAGAAAACGAAGAGTTCAGACAGAAGTAATAGATCAGTATAACTAGATTTGTCTTAATACACCCCAGATGGATTTACCCAGAAAAGTTTAACAGAAAATCTTTCTCGGCATACAAAAAATTTTTGTGGAGGTATATCACTGAGGATTGCTTTCTGCAGGAAAAGCCTAAAAGCCTTTTTGTTCTGTTCCCATGTCTCCCACAAGATAAGACATTTTTCCTCCCCATCCTCTGTTAAAAAAAAGATGTACATGTTTCACTGTGAGGTGTGGTTAGACAATGGAACATGTCTAAACCTCCCTGAACCCAGGGAGGTTGTAGATACCCCAGCCCTGGTGTTCAAAGCCAGGCTGGATAAAGCCTTGAGGAACCTGGTCAAGTGAGAGGTGTCCCCGCACGGGGCAGTGGGGTTGGGACTAGATGGTCTTTAAGGTCCACTGCAACCCCTAAACATTCTATGCTTCTATGATTAATTTACTGGCTTCAGAAAGACGGTATTTCAGCTCCCCAATCTTTTATTTTCTGAAACAGGAATAGGTAATGGGCTAAGTAGTGCTGTAGCTTTGCTCAGCTGACCCCAGAGATGGTGGCACTCAGCTTTCTTGATGGTGGACATCAGAAGTCAGGTGCCTGGTCTGAGCGGCCCACTCTGCAGTGGACACAGGTGAATGGGTGTCTCCCAAGACAGATTTGTTTCACCCAGTGACATGTGTTAAAATCAACCCCTAGAGATGCTCTATTGGTTAGAGGTTATTGATTCATTGAAAACTAGCTTAGACTGAATATTATCTCTGGGAAAAGTTAGACCCTGGGACCTGGAGCTTAGAGAAAAAAGAAGCATGATGGAGAATGATTTCAGTTGTGTTTGGTATAACAGGCTTCAAACATACAAAAAATTCAGATTCAGTAGCATAAAATAATTGAATAAGCCAAATTTTCGTAGAAGCCTAATGCACAGAACACAAGACAAAAGGGCTTGTGGGACAAACAGCAGGTCCTTCCGACCTTCATCTTGGGTGCAAAAAGTTTCTTTTTACATTTGTTTTGTAAATTATGGACACTAGTGTGTCTTCTATTACTTGAGATATTTCTGAGCTCATACACAACCTAGTAATAACATGGTATATATGCTTACAAAAAATGGGGAGGTTTTTGTTGCTCCTGTAGTCCTTATCATACCATTTTATCACTTCTGAATGCAAGTTCTGCAGTCTATTAATGTACTTTTTGAAACTTCAAAAAAAAAATTCTGTCAAGCCCACAGCTTCCTTGGTTTTTCAAAAGATGTCAATATGCCTTGCAGATTATTGGTACTACATGAATACCAGATAGAAACTATCATTTTTTTTACATTGACTGCATATCAGATACTGTGAGATAAAGGATACAGTCAGGCCTTCTGAGCATTGCAAATGTAGCTTGTGATGCAAAGAGTGAGTCCAGAATAACTTTGATGCAGGAAGTATTTTGATGCATTATGAAGCGCTTTTTCATGGAATTATACTTTCAGAGTATTTATGCAGTGCCTCCATCTTTAAGCAGCTGTATAAACAATAAATAATCCTTCTCATCAGTGTCACTACATCCTGTTGGATAAGTCCCTAAGGCACTATAAATAAGCGTTATCTTGCAACCATTAATAATAAACAGAAGAAGAATTTCTTCACTGACTTTTATGAAGTTTTCAGTAGTGTTCTAATTTGATTTGGCATTTCTGAGAGTGGCATAGTGTTTGCTTGCCTGCCTGAGATGTTCAAAGAAAAGAGAGTTTGTTAGGTCTGCAAATTTCACAAGTGTCTAAAGGATTTCAGAGCTTCCTGGGCTGTTTGTTAACATCACTGCAATCTAGTGCTCCCCAGGGTACATTTGAAACTGCAATTGTATTGAAATGTGTCAGTACTGTCCCTAGACATGCCTATGGGATGAAAACAGGGCAACCTGCTCTTCCTCTAACCAAAGAGTGCTTATTCAGGTTCAGGACAGCTTGGGTGGCTTTGAGCCAGCTGAAAGTAATATACAATCATAGAATAGTTTGGGTTGAAATGGACCTTAAAGATCATCTACTTCCAAACCCCCTGCCATGGGCATTGACCTGCCACTAGACCAGGTTGCTTAGAGCCCCATCCTGATTTCCTCACTTATTCCTCCCTGCGGTTCTCTCACTCACTGTTGATAAAGGCCCTCCTTACTTTAGATGTAAATGCTGTTTTGCTTTTTAGGATCATGCATGCTGGTAGTCTGTGTAGAAGCCTTTCCCTGGTCCTACCTGAGCAGTGACTTTGAAGTGCCATGGTGGAATCTCCAGCCTCTGTCCACCATCATCCTTTGAGCAACACTTTGCCATTGCTGTCTCTGGGACGTTATATTTATTCTGTTTTCTTTTTGTAGGTTTCTCATGATGGAATATTTTGTTTACCAGCAGTGGTATGTGCAAGAGAAACTCTAAGCTTAAGCAAAGGAGAAAACTGAAAAAAAAAACCCAGAAGGATATTAATCAGACAAGACATGAGTAACCTGAAGAAGAGGTGAGTTATAGATTTCCACATTCAGAGGACACTGCTTGCCTTGTACCTTTCAAACTTGTTAGTGCCACTGCTGATCCAAGCAGTATTTCTGGCAATTCTCATTAGAATTCTCCTGCCCAAAGTCAATGGACTGCCTGTATCATAGAGCACAAGGACTAAACTTACTTTTGCACTGCATATACTAAAAATGTGTCTGAAATGCTATGCATTCATAAGAGAGCAAAGGAATCAACAAAATAGCCTGTGCAGGACCTATTCTGATATTAACTCTTTCCATGACCTTTATATCATGAAAATCTGATACCTTTGGGAGAAATAACCTGAAATGCTTCATAAATATTTTTAGGCATTAATGTAAGGCATAACTTTTCAAGAGCTCCAAATATCAGTCAGTCCCATTGTCTTTTATTAGCTTTGAAGGAGAATTTTATAGTAGGATTTTACTTCTAAATTGATAATATATTTTAAGAGAAAACAAAGCAAAACATGAACAGAAACACTAGGTCTAGAAATATTCTGATTTGTTGCAGCAGCAAAGATTTGTGTATAAGCAGAGGCCCATATAGGGTTGTTATGCCCTGTGCTTTTGTCATGCTTTGTCTCTCTCTGTTTAAATTAAATCCCAAACCTACTGTTGGGTCGATTTTGGGTAGACCAGAAGTGGCATAAAGCCAGTTTTTCTCAGTTGAGAAAATACATTCCCCCTGTGATAATGTCTTTTAAAAAAAGACACTATCAATAAAGTAATCAGTAAAGTAAGAAACATCAAGGTAGATCCAATAGTCACATCAGAGAGTTTACTAATGTATAACAAACCTGCCTGCTTCTCGGGAGATCACTATAATAGACTGGAGGTTTTTTGGTTTTAATTTTGTGTCAGCATGAGCTCTGCTCTGTCTGTGCAATATAGCACTCTTTGTACTGACAAAGTGGAAATGGCATCTATCCAAATACACTGGCTCAATGAGCCTTGGTTATGATGACCTTATGCCTTGTTGGTCTTCTGGTTTAACTGTGGTAAGTTTATTGTTGGCTTCAAAGCAGTTAAATGTTGTCTGAAAGCTTTTTCTTATTTACTGCTTCTTCTTTTCCCTTCCTCTTTTTTTCCTTCTCATTGTAGAAAAAAAAAATACTATGTCAAGGACAAACATTTAGGTTATGGATTTTTTCTTTTCTATTTCTGTTTTTATTACAAGGTAACCCTGAAGACCTCTTAATTCTCTTGATTGTTTAAAGAGGCTTCATGAAAACATGACATCTCAGATGTAGAGATAGGTATAATTGAGTGAAAGATTCCATTTGCCAGGAGTCTACTACAGTAAGATCCTAAGGAATTCAAAAAAATGGAAAGAGTCAGTAAGGTTTTAGTGGAATTTGATAGGAGGCCCCATACAAATATCCAGATGAAACTCTAGCCAATTATTCTGTGCTGAATATTATGCCCTGATGAAAATAAAATACCTGAGTTTAATCTTTCACTCAGAGTAAAGATTTGTAGTATAATGACCTGATTTAGCTGAAAAAAGGAAAAAATAAGTAAGTCTGACAGCTGAGAACAGAAGGGGGATTAATCTCAAAAGTTGCTAGTCTTTGTTTCCCATCCTTTCATTATTGTTCAATCAGAGCAAAGAAAGGACTGGCTGCCCTGACACGGCTCCAATTGCATTGCCCGGTGAAAGGGGGAGGCATGGTGGAGAGAGATATTTCATTATTTACAAACTGAGGAACTGAGAGGAAAACAGGGAGGAATGGAGCCATTTGGTCCAGCCTTGGGTCTGCCTGGGGCTTTGGGCAGAAGCAGGCTGACCGAGCCTGCAGCCATCAGCAAGGGCAGCTGCAGGCAGGCACGACAGGGTGGGATGCCTCTCAAGGTGCAGGGTGCAGTGAGCCCACTGAATGCATCGTTTTCAGTCTTACATTTGGCCTCCCGTGTGCACAACGGGGAGAAGAAGGGAGATGATGCTGTGACGTCTGCTCTTCTGATGTCTTTGATGGTGGCTCTTGTTGGCATGTGACATGATCCCAGCTCTCATTCCAGTTGTGAACATTTACAGCCACGAGCTCCACTACACCCCCTAAATGCCAGTGGCTGCTGCAAGTCAGACTGCTGTGCACCTACTCACTCCAGCTGACCAGAATTGCACTTAGTACCATGACGTACCTTGTACTTCTTACGCCAGCTGTTTTAATGAATTAATTCATTAATTTGAATTAATTGAATAATTTGCTTCAGTTACCACATTCTCTACAATCACCATGCTCAAGCGGCAAGGGAAAGAAAAGCCAGCAAGAAAACTTTTCCACAAATATGTTAGAAGCAAGAAAAAGACCAAGGAGTAAACTGGATTCACTATTAAAAAGGATAATAAAATAAGACTACAAAAGTCAAGGTTGAGATGGTTGACAAATTTAGTGTTCTGGGTTTTTTGTGTGTCAGTCTTCTCTAAAGTGGCCAGTTGTACTCATAAATTTAAAAAAGTTAACCTCAGAAGAAAATAATAAGGTAGGAGATAGGCCATTTAGAGAATATTTAGCTCTGAGGTGTTCTCAGGAAGAAAACAAATTTCATGTCTCAGGAAATTCACTGTGATGTGACACCTTGCAGAAACAACCACAGATCTACTAGTGACTACCTTTGATATTTCTTGGAAGATACATGGGCTTCCAGAGGACTGGAAAAGAGAAATCATGATGTCTGCCTTTGAAAAAAGGTGACATGAGGAACTAAAAATCATAGGGTGGTCTGCTAGGCTTTAGTTTCTGGAGTAATTTTGGAACAAATATTCAAACCATCTTTAAAGATCTGGAGGATGGTGAGGAAATGAATTAACATCCATTATGGATTTGCAAAAAAAAATTATGTCAGTCATCTGATTTCTTTCTGGAATCAAATAATAATTACTCTTATAGATAGGAAAGAAACAGGCTATGACATGCTGCTTTCTGCTGATAAGTTCTGATTTTATCTCTCATGACATTTTATAAACAAGCTAAGAAAGCACTCTATAGATTCAATTATAATAAGAACAGTTGGACTCTGTTTGGAAAACTGCATTTAAAATTTATCAAAAGCTCACTGTCACTTTCCAGTATTTTTTGTGAACATTCATATGGTACCAACATTAAAGGAGCATACTGTAGGACAGGATTAGTTTTCAGAAATAGTTTGACATGTTAGAGATGCAGTCTAAGGCAGCAGTTCAACAAGAAGAATTTCAAGATATTAGGCTCGGACAGGAATAATCTTCTTACATCCACAGAGAGAGAGAATAAGAGGCTGGGTAATTGTGTATCCTCCTCACTGGAGAATAAGGGGTTAGGCTGAATCTCCCGTCACAGTGAATCACCTACTGAACAGGATAAGAAAAAGTAATTTTTTTTGAGTTAATAGGATAGTTACACAGGAGTAACTGTGTAGGGTATGTGAAATCATCTCCTGGTCTATTAAGTTTTGGTAAAGGCTCATTTGGAATATTATGTCCAGTTTTGAGTACTAACTTTTGACAAATACCTGGCTCAATTGGAGAGATTGTTGAAAGCAGCAATTGTAGGAGCAGAAAATGTGATTTATGAAGAAAGGCTTAAGAAATTGGGATGGTTTAGTAAAGAAGGGAAAACATTAGTGGGAAACATATCAGTCTTTGCACAACTTAAATGAGGATGGGGAACTGTTATTTTCTCATTCTGTTGGTAGAATTAGAAATGAGAGGCTTTAACCAGTGTAATGAGGATTCCTGCTGAAAAGTTAGGAATAACATAATGAGAACAAACCCAGGAAAACTTTAGCACAAACTGTGAAAGGTTGTGGAATCTCCACCTGAGGAACTTGTCTGTCAGGCATGGCTTGGGTATAGTTCAGTGAGGAGAAGGATTAGATGTAATCTTGAAGTCATTTCAGTGTGATTTTCTGTAACTTTTTTGCTGACTGTTTTTGTTTTCCTTTCAAGATGAGATTCCTTCCTTCTCAAGAGCAATGTGAAGTGAAAGACATGTTATTTAGCAGAAAAAAGACATTAATTTGACTTGATTTCCACTTACATGCTCATGATCACATAAGTGGAAATCATGCTTAATGATCATGCTCAAAATAGGCTTTTTGCATCCTTTGTGAGCCTGTGGTGCTGGATGAGCCTAGTAGGGAAATTTCAAGATACTTCTGCCCTACTTGCAAATGCTTAAGAAATTTGATGAGTTTTATTATATATATGGCACTGTTTCAATGTGTTAGAAGTCAGACATGATATTTTAAAAAATTTTCACTGCTTTGGAAAACCTCAGACTTTGGTTCATCTTGAGATCATTTGCCTTAAACTAGTCTCTACAGCAAAATAGTGCATGAAATGGTTTGCACTTTAGTAAGTGATGCCTTTTCTGACTGTAATTCAGCTTCCAAAAGAGAATATCAACTGTCCTCACTGTAACCTTCTTACTCCCATGCTTCTAGGCTATGAATACATTGGCATACAGCTTATGATCCAAAAAGCTTTCTTGTTAATAAGTTTTCCTGTTAAATTTCAGGGTTGTAATGTCTGGTTCCAAACACTTGGGAGTTCGACTGTTTCATCAGAAGACTCTGAGCTCTGTTACTAGGGTTGTTGATTTTGGCTGGTAACTGCAATCAAAGTTGAATAATTAAAAAAAAGCAAGTGGTTCAAAATGATTGCCAGTTGTAATTACAAACCAAAATCAACAATCCTACAGCCTACTGGCGCCATCTGCTTTTTTCTGCTCAGTGTGACCACAGCTCCCCCATTTCCTCTTCTCACTCAGCATGGGATACCTTCTACTTCCTGCTTGGCCTCTTTGCAGGCATCAGAGCTGGGATCATCTAGGGGCTGTTGCTAGCAGGATGTCTCCTCTTACAGGCATTCTGCTCACGTATACGGGTTTTGTCATGTCTTCTCTCAAGAACATGTCATGGGAAGAATGCCTCCTGTTGAAGGAAACATCAAGAAGCCAACTGAATTGATTAAAAAACTTCCATTGTTGTTTGTTAAACTGACAACTGGAAAACTGATTCTCAGTTAACAGTTCTAATTTCCCAGTTAGATAACTGGGTATCGAACTGGGTATTTTTGAAAAGAACTCAGGTTTCTCATTTAATCATTTGAACATATTTTTTTTGCTTATGTGTCATGTACTGGATTTGCATAATAAGATTTGAAAGCATGTCCAGAGGTAAAGAACCCCTAAAATAACCTAGAATATGTTAAAGGAGACAAGGAGACATTAACATATAGAAGCCAGAAGAGGGTGAAGAAAAGCTTTTTCATGGCTGTTAAATATTCTGCAAGTTTACAGTATCATCTAATTTGACATTTCATCATGGGCTATGGAGGCAAAACAGTTAGAACATAGAACATGGCAAAAAATGAGCCCAAAATATTAATATGGAAGAAGCAAAAGTAAAATATTTTGGAATATAATTAGTCACACTGGTCAGGGACCATTGTGTTACCTCCTTCAGCTGCCCGTGTTCCATTCCTAGGCTTGTATCTAGTTTTAGGTTCAATCTCCTGTTGCCTGGAAAAGGAAACAGCTGCATTGATGAACTAGTTTTGGTCAGGAGAGGGTTAATATTTTAGTAGTAGCTGGGAAAGGGCATAATCATATTCGATAATATCTTGCTCTTGCAAGGGGCAGAAGTAGTAAGGCACTCCCATTTTGGAGTGGAAGGTTGGTATTTTGTAGCGACTTTTATGTGAAAATTGTTTCTCTGTCTTATGCCTTTGTTATTAATATTGTTGCTGTTACCTTTCATTATCTTATCTGGTTGCTGTTTCCAGTAAATTGTTCTTATCTCAAGCTGTAAATTTCACCTTTTTGTGCCTCCAATGCTCAACTCCATCCCCAGAGTGGGAAGGGGGAGTGCATGGGGTGGGGAACAAGCAAGTGGTGTCTGGTTTCAGAAAGCTTTGTTTGGGGGTAGAAGGCACTAAATTGGGGAGAGCCGTTCCTAAACCACAACAATTGCTTTCCAGTGAATTTTCACTAACTCTGGTAATGTGAGAGAAAGTATGTAATTCTTCTCATGTTTTAATTCTTTCAGAAATGTTCAGAAGAATGAAGCATCTGGAAAATCACTTAGATTTTCTGACATTCAAACATATGTATCTCGGTATTGCTTATGATGAAGGTGCTCACTAGTCAAGATTTCCTCTCAGATAAAAAGGCTACTTTTTCAATATAATTTGTGGAGATTTAAGACCTTACCTGTAACCTCTTCAGTTTGAAAGCAAAGAAGCAGATTACCACGTCCAAGTTGCAAGTCTGCAGGTGGTACTGAAAATCACTTTTCTCAAGATGAAAATGAACTACAAAACTGAGATACCATTTGGGGGAAAAGAACATAATCTCCTGTGGTATACAGAATTTGGGTGGCATCTTTTGTAATATTTTGTGAAATATCTAACATTACAATATGATGTCAAGAAGTGGCTGAACAGCCATCAGGGCATGAATATGTCTGTAAACAAACCAGACAAATTGGTGGATATTTAGTGAACAGTACATGTATTGCAGCTATGCCATCTTCCTGTTGTGAAAAAAAAACTCAACAAACAGTATTTTATGAGACTGAAACATTTTTATATGCTTTCCCTTCTAATTTGTATTAGGAATTGGAACTTTATTCTTAAAATCCCAATATAGGGAAGAAATAACAGTAAGGAGGCTAGATTTTATGAGTTCATATAAATGATGAACAGGATCCCACATGCATAAATGAATAAAATTCTAGTTGTCTCTCATTAATCTTAATTTTAATTCTCTATTTCACTTTAATATGTTGCTAAATTTCAGGAAACTGTGTTATTGTTCATATATACTTGGTTGGTTTTTAATTCATGAAGTTTTTCTGAGTTCTGCATGTGGAAAGGAACGTGAACATTACCATTTTCTACTGGCCAAGCAGTATTGCTGCGATTCAAAGCAGCCAGAGAAAATGCAGAAAGTTCTGCTAAAGGGCAGGCTTCTGTATCTGGGATAAATTTGATGGAAGGCTTTCATTTGTAGTACAACTTTTAAAATAAAAATAGATCTTTCTGTCCACAAGGAACAGAGTACTGGTAAAACAAACTGACTATACGGCACATGCATTGCTTCAGAAAACTGTGCTCACATTTTTAATGTCCAGAAGGCATTTGTAATGCAGAACCTGGAAGGACAAAAATCTCACCCTTTCTGTTTTCACTGACTTCAAGGAGAATCAAATGTTCTCCCCACCTTGCAGGATTGAATCCTTTGTAAACTTGCTCATGATTAATATATGTTATGAATATCTATTAAATGTTACAGTAGGTTGATAACACCCAGCCACATCACTCATTTATTAAAAGAAATTGTTCAGTCAAAGTCTGAACAGGGGGGCGAGAGAGCAACTCAACTGCAGTTAGATTGATGATACTTCTAAAAATTGTCCAAGCATGTGTGCAAGAACCTGTCAAAGTAAGAGTTTAATAAATGAGAAAGTGAAGGACAGGTAACTTCCCCAATATACAAAAGTTGTGCACATGCACGTGCATGCTTCATTTATTCTGTGCTTCCTAGCAGGTAAACAACACAGAAAGAGAGTCTGTTTGCCATTTTTGAGCTAGATTGTCTGGAAAAGAAATTTGCCAACTCAGTTATTGCTGGGGTTACAACGGCATGCTGTGTGGCATCACTGAAGGCTGCTTTTGCATCAGCAGATTTCCACTGAGCTCAGTGTAGTGGTTCTCGCTGGTCTCTCCAAGAACCTGCTCTGGTCTTCTGGGCAGCGTTGGCCATAGCAGGATTTGCCCCCTGGACAGGCAGCTTCTGAAGAGAGAGAGGATGGGGAAGGGAGGGTGAGGAAGCAGGGGGAGATGCAGACCAGAGACTGGGGAGCAGTTGAGGAGGCTGTGGAGGTGTCCGCTCCAGGCATTTTCACCCTTCCTCCACAGTGATGGCATCAGTCCTAATTTTATAGGAAATTTACACTTTTCAGAGTCTTTAGCCCAAGCTAATTGCTGACTTTGTCTTTTTTTGGGAGCTGTCCCTCTTTACACCAGAATTGGTAAGGTACCATAGCACTATGAAATTCTCAAAGGCAACAGGAAATATTATGTATCAAAGCATTTTCCTCCCTACTGATAACTTGGAGGTGTTTGTGGTGAATATTTGGTAAACTAGATGGTGAATACATTTTGAAAAAGAATGTCCCTAATAGAGGAATTGAAAACTACCTTTAGCTACTTGCCTGATGTGGAACTATCATCTTAACTCCAGGCTTTGATCGTGTGAGTCTCTGAGAGCAAAATATAAAGCACTTGGAAATAGCACTCAGTCTGAAAAGGACTGTTGGCTGAGCAGTTCTTAGTGCCTGAACACTCCATAAAGAGTCTTTTCTGTGCAGTCATCTGCTTTCATTTCTCCCTCATAGCTATAGAAGCTATTCCATTTGTGATTACAATAAGGGGGTTGACACAGCCCACATTTCTAATAAACTGCTACAATACTTCTTTATCAGCTAGTTTTTTTCACTGCTAACCTTCTGTTTCACAACATAATTCATATGTAGCACTTCTGTTAGGTTAGTCTGGGGGTACCACCTCCTCTGTATTCTACATAGTAATTTTGACATTATTAGTACTTCTGTGATAACAGCTCAGGCATCTTTACATGGTGAGTGGGCTATGGGTTTTCTATGGTAAAACATTGTATTGCCAGATCTTGGGGATCCAGGATTTTTTTTTAATAAAATTGCAAAGGCTGAGTGATCTTTCTTTACTTGAATACCTGTTTTTGACACTGTAGTTGATATCTGGTGCCTGATTTAGTACACTGTGTTAGGTGGTTGGCTGGAGTTGCTGGCCTCCAGATGTTTGTGATTACCTGTGTTCTGGTGTTTGTACAATAAAGTGAGGGGGAAGCTGACTGGCTAACCTTGGTATTTACGGCCCTTTGAAAGGGGAAGGATGCTGTCAGGTCCATAAGAGCACCCAAATGCCTTTATTGCCATTATCACCCATGTGTGCCCTGCCTATGGGTAAGGAGCTCCATTTCAGTACAGGTACCCGCTCTGGACTGAGAAATATCAAGGGCTGCTCGGTTCCTTTCTGTCTTGACTTCCTGATCGGACTTTCTGGAGAGATCCCAGACTTATGTTTCAGTCAGGTCCCCATCCCTGCCTCCCCCTGCTCCCAAAAAGATCTTCCTGCACAGAGCCCAGGTCTGACTCATTCACCTTGTCCAATGGTCCCCAGTGGTTGATGGCTGCTGCACTCACTGCGCTCCCTCTTCTCAGATGTGGTGGGTCAGCACCCTGGTAGAAGAGGACATTGGCTGTTCTGTGTCCCCTCGGCTTCCTGGGGCTCCTCTTCCCTCAGGAAGAGCCCCAGTCCCCTCTAGGCAATATTTTCTACCTCAGTTGGCTCAGGCAGCTGGTCATTATATAATGACCTATTTGAATCGCCTGCCCCAAGTCTTATTGGCAGGAGCAGGAGCCTTTGATGATTTGATAAATCCAAAATAGATGAGGGTCACTTCACGGTCATGGTCAGGTTGCCTAGAAACATCTGCTTCATCTAATGGCATTTGGTGCCTTCTATGGGAAGGTGGATTTGTTGGGGCATGGGATGTATTTAAAGAGTGTGAGTCATCAACATCTGAAAGGACTTCAGTGCCCTCATGTTGTGTGCTTGGCATGGGCAGTAAATGTAAGTGAAGACAGTATGCTGAGCCACACTGGAAACATTCAGACCATTGTGCCTGCAGAAGCATTGGAGTATCTCAGCAATCACTTCTCATGGCTCAGTTTGTCCCTTTGAGAGTGAGGAATAATAACTTATTATCAAGTTCTGTGAGATATGAATAATGCGCAGTTCTTGCCTGTTAACTCCTCCTGAAATTGCATTGTGGTTTCTGTTGCACACTGCTGCAAGGTAAATTAAATATGTTTCTGGGAAAGAGAAAACAACCCCAAACCAAACCAACAGCCCTCAAGCAAACTAAATGAATTGTTTAATAATTTACGTTGATGGAAGAGGCACACGATGGGAAAAGTTAACCAGTCAGGGAAAATAACATCATCAGTAAGGAACAGTGGTGAAATAATCACCACAGTATCTGAGTGCTTGTTCCAAGTCCAAAATTCTGCATCAAGTCCCAGGCTCCTCCTGGCAGGATACAGGTCACGGTGTGTCACTTTCTGTCATCTTGGCATTAATTGCTTGAGTCAAAAAATGTAATGAGAGAATAAGTCCAAATCTGGGGCATGTGCCATTTGTAAAGGAAGTATGCTATTCAGAAAAATTACTCCTATTCATGCAAGACTTAAGCAAAGGTTAGATAGATTTTTAGTGTAGGTTACATAAGAGGATGTACAATA
This sequence comes from Acanthornis magna, assembly GCA_036785705.1. Taxonomy (NCBI): domain Eukaryota; kingdom Metazoa; phylum Chordata; class Aves; order Passeriformes; family Acanthizidae; genus Acanthornis; species Acanthornis magna. Next base: position 17,448,223 of record JAWUZG010000032.1, read on the forward strand.
CAGTTTCCTCTAAAAAACTGAACAAACTTTGCATTCATCAATATTGGTTTTTTGGCATGCAAGTGGTATTCAGGAGCACACAAGGGAGGGGAAAGGCGGGCCAGAATAGATGTGAAGAATGAGAGAAAGTTGGCACTGACACAAATGATATAAAAAATGCTGATCTAGTAAGGAAAAATGTAAATAATTTTTAGTGTTTTTTGAAGAAATATGCCCAAGTTAAAGTTGCCTTGAAGGCATATGACCCAACTGACATTGCTCTGGCAACAGAATGTGGAGGATGTGTATGCAGACATGAAAATGTCCTTTGATGAAGAATGCTCAGCAGCAGCCTTTCTGACAATGGCAGCAACACCAATCAGTACCTTTGAAGAGCCAGTTATTTTTTCTGTCTCTGGACAAAGAAAATCAGGTATAATTTGTTAATTTGAAAAATGTATGTAATTCTCCACATATAGGTGTATTTATCCCCTCATTTCTTCACAATCAGCTAAACTTAGCACTAACTCTAAACATATAACTACTTCAAATCTTGGGTTTTTCTTACCTGAGACAGAGATACAGACACAAAACCGTAATTTTGAAATCATTATAGTCAGTTTGGGACTGAACCAGCAAATAGTTACCACTTCAGAATAGTGAGTTGACCATAAGGTGACATCTCTTCTGGGGTGGTACTGAGCGCAGGAGCTGTCTAAGACTTCTGGGGTATCCTGACCCTCCTCTGCCTCTCCCCAGCCCTGGTGTGGGCAGGAGAAGCCCTCATTTCTGCACCATGATACAAGGCTGTGATTCTTGGCAGATGGGTACGTATCAATTCAGGTACTTGTTGTTCTCACTTGGCTCTATTCTTTTGCTCTTCTTTATTTTTCAACAGGGAACAGTGCATTTTTATACAACAGAACCGTTTATAGGTCTTTTGAACCTTGGTAGTCCTGTGGGGTGCATCACTGTATAAATGTGTATGAGTTTCTGTACATTTGGGGGTGTGAGCAGGTAGCAGAGAGCTTGTTTTTTTTCCTCTCACTTCTGCTTGATTTCTACAGCACAGCAGCACCCACACAGCACTGTAGTGCCTCTCCATCTTCTCAAGTCAAATGTGAGTGGTGAGAGGACCCTGTGGCATTATGCTACAAGTGTAAAGAGTGCCTGTGCTGCTGGGGGACCAGGGGCTGTCCCTCTGGCTGAGCTGCGCCTGGAAGCTTTACCTTTCTCACACGCCTTTGTCACATTCCTGTTTTTAAATGCAGCATTTTTCAGTGTTAAATGCTCTGAGGGATTGTTGGGCCCAATCATGTCAATTATGGTCCTGAACTCAGAGCCAAACTAGAAGGATTTTAGTCCCAGTTTAAACTGAACTAAGACCGAATTGAAAATGTGCTGGTTCAGCTTGCACCCACAGGCTGCTTTAATTTCTGAAATCCCTGTCCCACTACACATACTCCAATCTCTAAAATCTGGAAAGCAGCTGCCAGCATTTCATGGGTAGGCTGTACTCTGTAACAGCAGTTTCAGCCTGAAGAGCTTTAATTTCTCCTGGTGCTCTTTTGTGCAGCTTGAATGCTTTGTAGACTATCACCACCTGGGTTCTGCTGCAAGAATGGATAAATTTCAAGGAGGAAGAGACTGGCTTGCTAGGTGTGTGTGGGAACAGCTCTGGATCTCTGCAGGTGCTGTGGAGGTGAAGCCTGGGACAGCAGATGTCCTGAAGGGCAGGACTTTGGTCTGATTTCATATTACAAGAATTAGAGGTGTTTTCTTTACTAAAGAAATCAACACTGCCAGGTTTACCTGTGAGCAAAGAGCTCCCAAGAGAGGCTTAAGCCTGCTACTTGCTGATGTACTGTTTTGGCTTTTTGGATATATCCTTTGTAATTTCTTCATGTGGTCCATTCTGGGTAAAACTGGCCATTAAAGAGGGACCCTGAAGTCCACACATAACTTGCCTCTTTATTTAACTTTGTGCTGACCAGTTACTCAGGAATAAATTGAACCCCTCCTGAATTCTGCTTTCCAATATGTATATTTTAAAAACTTAAATGAACTGAGACATTTTCTGTTTTGCAGAAACCTTAATAACATTTCATAGCCTCTAAATTCTTGGCTCAGAAATCTATTTTCTTTCTGAAGATGTTTTTCACTTTTAATAATGAACTGTCTGCCCCAAGCAGAAAAATACAAGAGCAGTTTCTTTTTTGGTTATTCTTCAGAAAAGAGTATCTTTAAAAGAAAGGTTAATAGCTTGTGACCTGGGTATATCAACAAGGAAGCTTACTAGTATCATTTGTTTAGTCCTAGATGGAAACAATTTCTTTATTTATCTTTATCTTTCAAAAGGGAAATTTGTAGAACCTGTTTGGAGATTTAGGGAGATGTTCATTGCTTCACTGTGAATTTAACATTACCATTTAATGTACACAGTATGTGGGCTTCTCTTCCATGTTTTGCAATAGATGCAGAGTAAGAGTCATAATATATCACTTTCACAAGCAATTTAGCACGGCATAAGGGAGGAAATGTAGCTGTACTGTCTTGCTACTTATTTTCTAATAAAATTCTAATAGATTTTAGGTTAATGACACAGAAGATGACATTTATATATTTTTTTTTTTTTTAAATCTTCAGCGCGATGAAGCAGGATGTGATAAAACCAGATGATAAGATAATGCATGCCTTGCTTGTGCACAATAAAATATCCTTACAAAGTGCTGGTTTGCCTTTGACACTTCACTGAAGTCTCTCTGTACCTGGCAGGCCAGAGTCAGTAAGACTGGTTAGGCTTTCCTTCACCAAGATTAATTTGCTCCTTACTTGAAAGAGATCTGCTTTAACTTTCGCCCCCATGACAAGAATTATCAGACTTTTTTAAAAAAGAAGGCAGGGAAAACAACAATTTTTTCTTCTATGGTTGATAAAGGAAGATTAAAAAGACTCCCCTGTTGATAAGATCTAACCATTTATGTTCCTGTGTGATGAAAGGTGAATACTTATTTAAGATTTATTTAGTATTTTGTCATCTATAATGAATCTAAAGGGCACAACAATTTGTCTTAACATTCTGTAATGCAATGAAGCTCATTTTAACAAATAACTATATAAATAACACGTTTACTAAGCCCCTTGGTTGACTGATCTTGTGTTTGAGCGGTAAAGCATTTTTAATTGATAACAGACTGAATCTGAAATAACAGAATAGATTCATTCAGTATAGAATTTTTTTTTAAAAAGAGTGTAAGGCTCTTGTAGTTGTGTGGATATGTTTCTGTAAATCTTGTTGTGCCTCTATGTAGGGTCTCATTTCATGTTTCTCAAAGAACCATGAATATTATGGCTGATTACTTTTCTCTTCCAAGGCAAGCCGTGGACAACTGAAAAAGGCACTGCTCATATGCCAGTGAGTTTACTCAAGTAAAACAAATCAATGTGTTTGTGGTGGGCAAAGTGGGAGCTTCAGACAATATTTATTAGAGAATTCCTAATTGAGGAATTCCATTGAGTCACAGGGTGCAGAAAAGACGTCCTTTCTTCCGTAATTCCTCTCAGAGAGGAGCCTTGGTGTGACTGGATTCAATCTTAGCCCCAGGCTCGGTCAACAGTTTATGTCTAAGGGATTATACAGGTGTAAGTGAGCCTTTAAAAAACCTTGTCCTGCAGGGTTAAGGATGGCTGCTCAGATATATTTATATAAATAAGAGAAATTGTTTATTTGAGTTGATTTAAAAAATTGTAATGATTAGACAAAAAAGAGCTTAATCAGAATTATTTACTGTGCAGTATGGATTGCTGTAACTACTAGTGTAGTGCTATTTTTGAAGCAATATTGAAGCAATTATATTACAGCAATTACATTGAAGCAATTATATTGAAACTAGAAAAAAATATTAATGACTGTGGGCAAATCACTTTCAGTCTCAAGAAGTAACCTTTAGGGGCACCCCCTAAAGGGAAGGACCAAGGGAAGGACCATCACACACAGTAGGGATGTATGCTCGAAGACCTCACTGGGCAAGATTGGGACTGGCCTTTTATGGTGTAAAGTTACCTTGACTGTCAGTCATATACATTTTCAAGATTATGTTTTGTCAGATTTACTCAGCAAAAAATGCTGAGAACAGGTATTAGCAGCTCTTTGTTTTTTCGTGTCCAACACTTCTGACTCTCACTTTTGTATCAGGGCTTGTATGTCCTTGCTGGTTCCAGCCTCAGGGGAGGGAGGGATGCATGTCTTGCACATCCTTGTGCTGAGGTCTGATGGTTTGGTCAAACTGATCTCAGCATTCACCAGCACTAAAAACAGCAGATCCTCCTTGCTCCAACAAACAGCAAACTCTCCTTGCTTATGCCATCAACCTGCAAAAAAGACAAGTTTTGAACTGCTGTACCCCTGCTTAGGCAGAGCATCCTGCCACAGAATTCTTACTTAGCTTGAGATATCTGAACAAAATCTAGTACTTAACTGCATCTGGCTTTGGGCAAGACTTGAGTATTTTTTAAGAGTGCAACACTGAATTCAGCAACATTCATATCGGCCCCTGAGGATAGTACTTTTGCAGTATTATATGGTGTCTTTTATTACCTCTTTCTGAAGAGGAAAGGAGTTATTTCCACATGAATTTCTCTCAACAGTCTACAAGAAGTCCAGACAAGTAACTCTCAACCTCTAGTTGCTGAGACTTAATGTTAGGTGTCTATATTATATATTCTCTCTAGCAAGTGCGTTTTGCTGTGACTCACTCTGAATTTGAGCTCATTTAGCATTTCATTTTCAGTGAAGCATTCTCAGAAGTAAAATACATGATGAGGAGCTGGAGCTACAGTGCTGGAGCAGAGGGACTGAGAGTTTTCCATGGTGGGACTCCAAGGAGTCCTCTAAGAGTCTTCTGCTCTGCTTCTCTATGTGCTCTCTTAGATGATGTATATGCACTTTTTAGAAACAGCAGATTGAATACATTAACCAGGACCTTTAACTCACTTTTTCTAAAATTCTTTGTTCTAAAATGCCAGTCACAGCTCTTTGCCTGCATCCGAGCATATTTTTGAAAGGAAAAGAATACAGTCAATGTCCAGCTGAAAAAGTTCTAAGATTTTGTCATATTTGGAAAGCTCTGCAGATGTTTTAAGAAAATAATCAAAATTCAAAGTGTATATTAAATTATCAACTATCTAATAAGCATGCTACTTCCCAGCTGGGATCCTTCTGGTACATTCATTCATCTTCAACCGGTGTAATTAAAGATGAAAGGTGTAACACTGATGATCCTTCTCTAGAGATCTCATCAGTTTAATTCTAGAACTATCAATGGAAAGGGAATATCATATAAATTTTTCAGACTTAATTGGACACCTGCTGGAGGTCAAGCAAAACAACCAAGGTCTACTGAAACAGGGATTGCCTTCAGTAATTTAGTAATTTGGTAGGAGGGAATTTGGAAAGGCAATGCAATCTGTGTTTCATAATTGCTAAAACCAAGCTAAATTTGTCTAGCAAAGTAAACACTAGAAAAGAATGGAAAACAAGAGCAAATAGGAATGTGCTTAAAATCTCATCATGTGAACTGGTAACCTCATGCTGGAGCAAGTGAAGCAAAGAACGCAGTGTCAGGGTTGCATTTATATAGCCTCCTACTGGTCCGATCTGGGTGTGCAGAACTATTTCTGGTGTAGCAAACTTCTGTATAAACTTCTATGCTGAAAGTGTGCAGTAGTGGATGAGTGAAAGAACAGCCTTTGTTTTCCTCAAGAGTGATTTAAAATCACATTAATGTGTTTTGATGTAGTAAAAAAACCAGAATCATTCACTTTTAAAATAATTTTTCATATGTTGGTGTCAAGAATAATTTTTCATGATGATGATGTCATCAGATCCACTTGATCCATTTATAGCTGTTATTTAAATTGCTGTTTCCATAAATGTATATGACTGCCTTGAGGGTGTCTATATTTGTTACAGAAGTTGTCTCAGGAATCTTGGAGCAATCTCCCAGTCTAATTAAGAGTGCTGTAATTACAGCATAAAGGGCTGTGCTGCTAATACTAAAGTTTCAAAAATCATGAGTCAGGCCCCATAATTTGGGACGGGTCCCCAAATGTGAATATTTACATTTTAAAGGAGTATATTATGTTTTGGGCTTGTTGTTAATTTTCAAACTCCCTCTGCCTCTTGCCATGGTTTGTGTGTGTGTGTGCATGTATGTGCACGCAAGTATGTGCTGTAATTCTACAAATAATGCTAGTTCTTCACGATACATTTAGGATAAGGCAGTTCTGGTCCCTAGTCTCATTCCTGTCTACCCAATTACCTTTAAGCGCCCAAGAATTGTTACTCCGCAGGTCCTCCTGTGGTACCTTACATTACTTGCTCCTTGAGAAGGGGACAAATTGAAGTGTCTTGTGTTCTTCTCAGACCTGGAAGGGAAAGCGGTGGGAAAAAGGAACAGAGGGAGCCTTCCCACATGGGAGGAGGAGATGGGTATCTTGACTTTCCAGTCTCTTTGCTACACAGATGAGAAGTTTATCTCCCTGGCTTTTATCTTCCCCTGAACTGAGGAAGTGCATAATGAATGCACTAAGTTCTGACACAGGACCAAAATATTTGTATTTATGTAACGCTTAAGCCAGCAGCTTCCTTGTCCTGGCTGCAGGACAAAGCTAAGATTTGGTGATAACGGTTTGAGTCCATGTGCTGCAGGAAACAGGACTTACTATGCAGTGTTTTTCTTCTGTCAACATTGCATTCAAGTTCTCTATGACAAAAGATGCTCAGCTACAACACTGATGGGTACAATATATGTCACTCTTCCATATAAAAGAGAATGAAGGAACCTCTGCTTAGGTAGACTAATACAAAACTTAATCTCTGCATTTTTATCAGTTTCCTATAGCTTGACTAATCCCTGGAATAATTTATTTAAGTTATCCCTAGAATTTCAATTAGTGAATTACCATAGGGCATCACCATGTCTTACAAGGCAATCTGAATGTTTTGCCTCAGAAATGGCTGCATTACAACTTAGTGTAGGATGTGTTGCCTGGGAATGGAAATATTTTTGATTTCCCTCCTCACGGCCATGACATAAAGAAATCATCCAACACTCCCCCCACAAAGCAGCTGGAAGCTGCCTCACCACAAAATGTTCTTTGCTGTGGCACTTCAAAGGGGTATAATACTAATTGAGATGGATCTTTTAAAAGGATAAAAAGCTTTCAAATTTTCTTTCAGATTCCTAGAAGTGTTTTCTCATACTTAAGCCTTTGCCTCATACTCTGAATTGCTTGTCATCATTGCATATGCTCTTCTACTTGTAACACTCCTTCAATAATTTATCCTTTTTGTATCAGGTGACTCAGGGTACCTGGGTACTTTTCTCCCTTCATGATATTTGTAACTTTTGAACATTATCTAGGAATGAGTAATGAGATGTGCCAGGTTTGACAAGACAATCTAATAAGCATGTCTGTCACTTCATTTTCTTTCTTCAGTTTTGACTCCACTGTTTGTAAATTACACATCCTTTTTGACTGGGCCAACCACAAAGACCACATATCCCCATTCTTAGATCTTGTTTGCACATCACCTACATTGCACTTGATCAGGGAGGCTCTCAAACAGTCTTCTGTAATTATTAAGGACTATAATTTTAAGATGGAGAGTTTGGGTATTGCTCCAGTGAATCTTGCATAGTCTTTTGGAAAAATGCAAAACTTATATCAGGGTGAGGTCTCCTTCAATACTATCTAAATACAGGCAAGTAATATTTTCTTGTCATCTTAGCTTTACCTGCAGTCAACTGACAGAGAAACAAGCACCATAGAGAGGAGCACATTTTTTCATAAAAGAGAAGACTAAGCAGGGGAAATTGTCGTGTGCAGGTACCCATAGTCCTTCCCCTGCCTCTAGGCGAGCCATGATCTAGTTTGCACACTCTGACTTCAGGCACACCTCCAGCCTATGCTTTCACTATCTCGTTTTCTTACACCCCACCAATTCCCACTGGATGTACTGGAGCACCCGTAGGGGATCTCTGCTCCAGGGCCAGCTCCTCCTCTCTCACCAGGGGCATGCACCAGGTGCCAGGTTTGTGAAGGAGGTTTAGGGTGCTTTGTTGCCTGTCTAGACAGATCTCTGGAGCCTGGACCTTCATCTCATGAAAAGAAAAATGTCTTTTACCTGGAAATACTGATACTTATGTTTTGTTCTTTGTTCAGACTGCAGGTGTCAATTGTCAGCAGTATGACTTCGCTGTATGGTCCAAACACCATTCCTGTTTCATAAGCCTCTTGTGGAATGGCATAAGGATACTACACAATTCTCCCAGGTTCAGCCAACCATAATGCCCCAAAACACAAACCATGTTCTGCTACAGTTTTTTTTTTCTTGATAAAAACAGCCAAAGCCAGAGAACTAATATATTAACACAACCGGAACAATCATATTGTTAGCCCTTAACAGTGCACGACTTGTGATTAAACTTTTTTTGTAAAAGAGTCTCAGTTTCAGAAATTTCCCTTTTATTGACAGCTTAAGAAGGTGAATTTGTCCTTGGCAGGTTGCAGTTCTTCCCTCCAGAACTCATACATTTTTCTAGAACTCCCCTACATTATACTTGGGTACTTCAGTGTTGCAATGTATAGCATCAGCTCAGTTCATCAAAGCTATTGAGTTATTGTACTGGTTAATATAGTGAAATTTATACAAGTTTAATCACATTTATTATCCCTGACAACAATGCAGGTGTTCTGAATGCTAAGTGAATTTTTAAGAAAGAATATAATTAATTTTTCTGGCCCTGTCCAAAAATGCTTAGTGGTCAGTTCTGCTATGGAAATGTATTTGATAATATGTAAATCTGGCATTTTGGAAAGTAATTAAAAATAAAGTTGCTGTGATTTTAAATTCAGCTAATATCTGTCTTGCTACATTCTAAAGTGGTACTAGGCTAAGTGCTTGAACTAATCGATTTTTAAAAGGGTTTGGTTAGCGATCTCAGGGGAAATAAGGTAGGTTGTATGAAAACATATTAATTATAAAGCCTTCTTTTTTAATGATGCATGCTCTTTTTAGAGTACAATATATTGATGTAGCAACTCCTTCAACTTAAATCATCCAACAAACCTTTCCAGTTTTGTCTCATCTATCTTGATTGTTAGCTATATTTATTACAGGATGAAAATAAGATTTTAGATTTTTAATTATTAGCTATAAAGGATTCCAGAGTAGCTTAGTGATTTAATTTCTTTGTGAAAAATATACAATTTCAGCAAATTTTTGCTGACTAGGAAATTTGTCTTTCTCAAAGATTATTATTACTTTCCTGTTCAGTATGTCATATTTTGTTCTCAAGCTGTTTCGTGTGGAGATAGCAGGGGTCGTTAGCAGTGGGCACAGCCTGCTGATCTAAGTGAGACAGAATGCACAAAGTGCATAGCCAAAGTGCTAAGGAGTGCTAAGTGCCTGCACCTTTCTCCTCTAGTGAGTGTGAAAGGGCATCGAGTATTGAAACCCTTGTTTACTGCAACAGCTTTGCATCCATTAGATTTGAAACTGAGATTATTGAAGTCTACTACAGAAGAACAAAAAGGAAAAGCTTTGAAAACAACTATTTCTCTTAACCATTGCCCCTTGAAGGACAGGTCCTTTCCTCCAGCTCTGCTTTCAGTTATAGTGGCTTCCCAGGTTACAGCAGACACTACATAAAAAGCCTGGTCTTTGATCTTAACCCTAGTTTTTTGTCTGCTCCTGATCCCCAGAGTCTGTTTTTTCCGCCCTGGAATCTAAAAGATGAGTGTGCTTGGGGGCAGACCCCCACTCCCTATAGAGTTTTCTTTGACCCAAGGAGCACCTCCTCTCACAAATCAAATGGACAGCTTTCCCCTCCAACTTCTTAATAAAAAAATCCATGAAACACAATAGTCAGTGAGCCATGGTTCAAATAGATATAATAAAATAGATAAAATAGAATTATAGGATCATTTAGGTTGGGAAAGACCTCTCAGATTATTGTGTCCAACGGCTAACCCAACACTGCCAAGTCCACAATTAAATCATGCCCCTAAATGCCACATTCACACCTTTTTAAATACTTGCATGGATAGTGATCCAGTATGTTCCTGGAAAAGCTTGTTCCAATGTTTGACAAAATTTTGCAAGAGGAAATATTTGCTACTATCCAACCTAAACCTCCCTGGTGTAATTATGGCCATTTCCTCTTGTCCTGTCCCTGGTTGCCTGGGATAGGAGACCGACCCCCATGTGGGACACCCTTCTCTCAGGTAATTGCAGAGAACAGTAAGGTCCCCTCTGGACCTCCTTTTCTCCAGACTAAATAGCCCCAGCTCCCTCAGCCTCTCCTCATAGGACTTGTGCTCCAGCCCTTTCACCAGCTTTGTTGTCCTTCTCTGAACATGCTCCAGCACCTCAATGTCCTTCCAGTAGTGGGGGGCCCAAAACTGAGCACACAACTCATGGGCTCACATATAGGGACAAGTTTTCCTGCTTTGTGTAAGAGTTGCTGCAAGAAGGACCAAAGGGTGTGTTTTTTTATTACCATTAACTCAGTAAAGTAAGGTTCCCTGACTTTTTCATTTTGTTCTGTTGTTTTTTTTGTGTGGGTCACACATTTCAAAAAACCTGTTTATTTATGAATACCTCTGCTGCAAGGCTGCTAGGTGTGATCCTGTGCTGTCTTTGTGACAAATTAAACCACTACTTACACAGCTAAGACAATAGTAGGCAGACATTTCAAGCATTTTTAATGAAATTTACAGCTAAGAACAAAGATCTTATGTCATGGGATTGGGCAAATTCTTCACATACCGTCAGAGAATGTAGCTTTCAGCTCAAAGAAAATTATTAAGTGAATGCTTATATCTGATTATCCTGTCGGAAAGAGTGATATGGACATTTTGAGTATTTCAGTTACTGATTAGGCAATAGAGTTTTGTTTATGTTCAGATAATCAAAGTCTTGAGGTGCTTGTCCAAGCTTAACAAGGTGGCATATGGAGAGTAGAGTTGCTGGAACAAAACCGAGAGTACACGGGTTATCGATCCCATTTTTAATGCTGAGAGGTGGATGACAAGAAATGCGGATTTCAGAAGATGGTTGTGCTAATTTGCCAGCACAGGAGATCCTGTGCCTTCTTTTCCCATTGCACTCTGGCTGTGCGATCCTGCACATTTTCTTTTGCTGTCTCTGAAGCCAGTCTGACCCCTTGATGAGACATGTCAGCTTATTCAACAGGCAGAAAATTATCTCCCTTTTTTTGCTTGCTGAGTGAGCTGAATTGAGTCATCAAACTGTTGGAGCTAGCACAAAGGAAGTGGTAAGTACACACAGCTGAGACGGAGAAAAAGGGGAAAGCTGAGCCATATTTTTAGTGGTAGGAAGCTGTTAGACCAGCTCAGCACTCTTGTGAAAACTCATTCCCAGTGAAGAACTCCTGTGTCATATTCACTCTGCCTCTGGACTGGTGAAAGCTGGATATGTTGGCTGCTAAGGCTGATGGTTCTGCAGAAGTGCTTGCCAGAAGAAAGGTCGTTTGATTTAAGTGGGGCCCTTGATGGAGATGTCATTGGCAATGGATATAGATAGATTGGAACTAATTACTAAGTCTTAGTGCATAACATTTTAGTTCTTCTATATATTTTTGTAAGTGTAAAACCAGCTATAATTTGTTGACTCTTGCAAAAGATTCTGCCATTTGCACTTCAAAAACATTCATGGAACCCCAGAAGTTTTTGTTAAAACTACAGATGTATCCACTTACTATATCTGTTAGTCACATGAACAGAATGGGAATGCCTCTGAATCTGCAATGCTAAATAATGCGAGACTTACTGAAGAGAAAGCTTGCTGGGAAAACATAAAGCCACACAGAAGTGAGCGTATTGGAGAGGTTTATTTTTGTCCCTATAGACAAATGCCAGTGATTATGTCAGGATTTTAAATTTTTGTAGTGTTCAGCAACCACCATAAATAAACCCCCACAAGCAATGCAAAACCCAACAACAAAACCCCCCAGATGCTGTCTAGGCATTAAAGAAAGGGACAATTTTTTTAAACTGTATTTAATACCCTCACACACAGGACTTCTGTGCACTCTTCCAACATGGTTAATGCTAAGATTTCAAGCTCTTAAGAAATCTGGCTTAAGCTCTCCATACCCTGCTGAACAATCTCTACACAGCAGGGCAAAATTGACATATTTTCCACAACAGAACAAATTAAGTATCCGGATTCATCTGGACATATCCAGGAATGGATCAAAACAATCAAAACCAGAAGACTTGAGTGACCTTCAATGAAATGGTGTGCCAAACAACTGGACAAAAGACATAGGGGAGATGATAACACACTGGAAGTTCCACCTGAATATGAGGAAGAACTTTGCTCTGCCTGTGACACAGATTTCCCAGAGAGGCTGTGGTGTCTCCCTCACAATCCCATGAAATGTGCTCTAGGATGATCCTGCTTGAGTAGGGAGGTTAAATTGGGTGACCCAGCATGGTCCCTTACAACTTTACTAATCTGTGATTCTGTCTGTTTACTATCCTTGAAAGATGCTCAAAGAAAGACAAAATAACTGAGATCAAATCACGAATCAAAGAAAGGTAAGTATTCTCAGAACACACCCACAGAAAAATCTTTTCTGTGTGGATGGATTTCACCCGTACTTGTATTCTGATTTGCAAAAATGAGAGAAAGGTTTTTTAAACTGCTAAATGACAGGAGGTGATGACCCTGAGACACCTGTATAATCTTTATACAAGCTTATTGTTCCTACAATAATTACAAGTTTATTACATGAATATCAGGAATGGGAAAATAATGAAAAAAAAAAAAAGGAGCTCTGAGTAGGTAGGCACTGGGTTAAGGCTGGCCACGAGGGAACATGTGAAATATCAATGCAAGGAGTGTGGCCCAAAAAATGGAGGCATTAGAACTGTTAACGAACAGAATGCGATTAAATATCACAGATGAAAAAGAGGTGGCCATGGCTGGACCAGGGAGATATTCAAGGGTCTAAATGATCAGAATCAATGAGATTACCCTCACTCAGTACTTGTGATTAACACAATACTCCCTCAACCAAACCAAACAACAAACACAGTGGATAAAATGATCTTGAAATCAAAATTACTTTTGGAAAGGTGATAAAAGCTGTAATACTGGCAATGAACCATTAAACCTCGGTTTGGTATATCTGTGGGTCCAGTATTGATTTCAGAAAGATAAATAGCAGTGGAAATGTATTTATTTGACTAAATCCTAACCTCTCCAGGATAAATTAGAAAAAAATTGCTTTGAAGAAGTGCATCACCACCCTATTTATAAAAGCAGTCTTTCATTTTTTTCCTGTAATAATTACTGAGCTAGCAAATGCTGATGCTATTTTAAGCTTGATTTTGCATGAAGATGGTTGACAAAAGAGCATAATACAAAATTACTTTGAATTGAATGGCCCTGCTGTCTTTCAGTCTGAGTGAAAGAACAGACAAAGGAGAGTCTGCAGAGTTCTCAGTCTGAATAGGAGAGAAGTGCTTCCAAAGAAGGGGATTTGGCCAAGGAGAGCAACAGAGTGAGATATTCATAGACTTGTCTGTGAAGGAAACTCGTAAATAAGTCAAACACGGAAAGTGAGTTTAGAATTTCAGTCCCAGGAAAGGGGGGGAAATATGTTGGAAATGCAGCTGTGTCAATGTTCACTTTAAGGGGTACCCTAGGAATGTCCAAAGTGAAAGAAATGGATAATTTCAAGGCATCAGATAACTGTTATTGAAGAACTGTGAAAAACAAACCCACAGAATCACAGATCCAGTGTCATTTTTTTCAGTGGTTTTCTTGGATTTGAAGTAGTTCTATATTATTCTATATTGGAAAAGTAAACAGAGAAACCTATATAATTTAGATGAGTACTTTATAAAGTTAAAACCATATATTGAGGGAAATAATAATTAAAGACATCAAAACAAATGAGGGAGTGGAATAAATGTACAATAATTTTATCAGAATAGATATCTTCAAGTGTATCCTCTCACCTTCTTTAGTATAATGAATTATTTTCAAGGCGAAGGAAACACAGTATGCTAAATTAGTCAGAATTGCAATAAAATGGCATATGAATTTCTTGTTAGATAAACTTGATAACGAAGATGATAAAAGAACCCCAACCTGTCAGGAGGGGAACTGTCTGAAAAAGGAGATAGCCATATTTGTGATATAGGGTAGTGGGAGTTTATTGTTAGACTTCCTCTGGAGAAACTATTAGAATATATCTCCTACAATCTTTTCATTAATGTCTGTGTAAAGGCTCAGTGTTTAGAGCCCAAATGAATTTTGCTGATGTTTTAAATTGAGGAGGCATCATTAATACAGAAGACGATCATAATATGACAGTGGCAGATTGGATGACCCTGAAAACTATGATCACAGAAGAGGGATGGAATTTCAGATCTGAAATACAAGTGTCATATAAAGATTTTCTGCTATGATCTTCTGCTATGATTTGGGCTCTTACCATTAGAACAGAGATAAAACTTGATCAAAGAATGATACAAGTACCTGAAGTGATGCAGTGCTACAGAAAGAAAATTCAGTTCTAGGATGTGTCTGCTAACAGAGGGAGGGAGAAGTGGATGTGGCTGGATGAGGAATATCTTTATTACTGTAAAACTCCAGTGACCTGTGTTTTTAAAAGACAGCTGAAGGCAGAAAAGCCGCAGAGAAAGGCTAGGAAGATCATGAGGAGAGTGGTGAGAAAACAAAAAGACCTTGTACTTTTTAGCCAAGTTGAAGACTGAGAAAGTATTTAGCGTAAGCCCATATTGCTTGAATATATTCCTGTCTAAGACTGCTGGGAATGAGACTCATCCAGTCAGGTATTCTTACATCTGCTGATTTTCGTTCCTTTACTACTCACCATGGAATTTCTCTTAAAATACAGCAGTTTTTCAGAGACTTTGCATAGGGAATTAAAAGAATTTAAGTAAAATAGCATATGTGTAGATGCTTTCATCCTGTCTTGCACTGCCATTAGATGAATCTAAGGGGAAAAAGCTGTGGAAAATGTGCAGAGTGAAATCCTGGCTCCACCAAAGACAATGGTGAAAAGGAATGGTTATGGTGTCCCCCAGCAGTACAGTTAGTTTGAAATAAAGTAGCTTGAAGTAGTTAATTTTTATGGTCATCTTATCTTTCCACTGTTCACATTCTTTGTTCAAATTTAGAAGTGTTAACAAAACTGTTTTTAAAGAATAAAACCCTGAGATTTTAAAATACAAATATTTCTGGAATGAAGACAACAGGACAAGTCCGGTTTTTTAATCTGAGCAAATAATTATCGGGAATTAAAAACCCCTCGCAAATCCTTAAGCACACTTCTTTTGGAATGAAACATTCTTAGATTATGGGAGAGAGGAGAGTTGTAATTTTGCTATGTCTTTCACTGTCACTCAATAAATTTCAAAGATTATTGGAAGCAGGTTCACACAAGACTCTGTTATGTGTCTTTCGAAATATGCACGAACTCTTAGGACAGTTCATCTAAATCACTTTGAAACACCCAGCAGCCTGGTACTGTAATGCAAACAGAACCATTTTATAAATCAGTCAGGAGAGCTCATTCTTTAAAAGATATGCTACATTACTGGAGGCAAAAACCTCTCTGTTTCATTATATAACAATGACAATAACTCAATTTAAGTGTATAATGACCCAAGTCAGCAGTCCACAGCAACAAAAATTTAATAGGAACCTTATCTAGTTTGCTGACATGTTCTTCTCCAGAAGCCATTATCGGCTCTTCAGTATACAAAACAATTGGCTCTAATCTTTAATATTGCTAAGCAGCAGGGGGCAAATAGGCATTTTAGCACAGCTTTGCTTTTTGCAAACAGCATTTAAAATATTCACGTGTTCCTGGGCGCAGAGCTGTATGTCAGATGTTTGTGAAGTTCGGTCATTAGGACAGGCTCTCTCGAAGTAGAGAAGCGTTTCCGCACTCCCGCGATGCCCTTTAAAATGGATCGAATGTCACCTTGTTGCGCAGGCGAAAGATGCCAGCGAGGGCCTCCTTCAGGAGCAGCGTGATTTCCGACTGTCTCCTGATGTAAATTAAACCCGTGATAAAGCGAATGGGCTCCAGAGAACCGTTACAAAGAAAATCACTCTATTAAACACAAACCCAAATGTAATTTCCTCCCTATTTCTTTCGTTAGTTTTCTATATAGTGCATGTGAAGAGTACATACTAATGCCTGTATTGAGTAGGTTGTAATGGCCACTTAGCTTATGATATGGAATACTTACTGGGGTGGTAGTGCTGAGGCTAGGACAGCAACAGAGTAAGATGCTGTCAGAAAAAAACACTTGTATTTACATCTCAGTAATGACTTTTCAAAATTCATTCATAATGTTTATTTAAATAGCATTTTTTAACTTTTACAGTTTACAAGGCAATCTGGGACATTAAGTATAAATATATTTTTTATGGTTTTGATAATGCTGGAATGCTTTAGCAGTGCATACTGGCCCTCCATAACAGGAAAGTGAAAACTAGCATACAAAAAATCTACTCTTTGCCTGAAACAAAATATTTTATACAGAAGGCACTGCCTGAGTCACTGAGTCCAGTCACCTGTCATCACAGATTAGTGATTTTTAGTTTAGAAGGCTTTGCAGCAGATATGTCTCACACAGGCAAACAAAAATAACCCAAATACACTTTAATAGAGTGAAAGCCAATAGTAAAGGAGGAGGCACCCCTAGAAGAGAAATGGGAAAGAAGGGTGTATGGGACAAAAGGAGATGTGGTGAAGGAGATGTTTGGGGGACGTCAATGAGAAAGGGAAATCTAGAGCTAAGGAATGCAAACTGAAGGTGTTTGGGTATGCTTATGGAGCCCCAACCTTGACTAAGTTGCACCATGTTTGCTATAGGACAATGTCACAAACCTTGACAATTGTCGCACCTTGCCTGCCATATGGGGTGAAGTTTATTTCACTTCAAATGTTTGTGATATAAACCACTACACCTAAGTTAGCCAGGCTAATCTCTCTTTATCCTAATGGAGAAAAATAGGCAATTTTAGGACAAGACCAGTTTCCAACATGTACTTTAGATGGGTTGTGTTGGGTCATAGAAGTACCTAATTCTCTCCATCGAGCCCTGTGGTTTTTTGGTTTGGTTTTTGTTTTCATTCTGTGCATGAGAAATATATCCTACTAGTATGGGCAATTTCTGCCAGAGATGTTATTACGGGACACATCCCCCATGTCCAGCTCATGCAGACATGGAGCCATCCTCCCATGCATATCGATATGGTTGTATCTGATAAATACTGTCTGTGCTCTGTTGTGATGGCTCTGATTGCCTCCTCCCTTTCTTTTTATTGCTCAACTAGCAGAATGAGTTCAAAAGGTTAGTGTTTCATTAGCCAGTGGTGTAGGAAACAGAAAACCAGGAACTTTGTGAAAAATCATCCTGCAGAAGGAGAATTTTTTAAGTTTAAATCCATTATGTTATGTTATACTTTTCAGTGGCTGCTGACAACTTCCTATTTAGTATTGTCAATCTTTTCTAGTGTTTCTTGTCTACAGAGCTTGTGGGGCCTTCTTTTTATTTTAATTTCTAACTACCAAATAGTTATCTGACACCTTGTGAATGAGACCTGAAGAAGAATGAAGTTGAAAGAGTGTGTCACGTAAGGATGTTATTTGACAAGATAACTGTGCTGCTCCAGCAGCTTCCAGATGCCAGAAAGGGTAGTTTTGCTCTTGCATTCCCTGTTCCACCCCCACTATCAGTTTTCACTTGCTTCAGCACATTGAATGGCCGAAGATGGCTTAGCAAAAGCATGAAAAAAAACAAATAAAAAAAAGGGGGGAAAAAATGAAGAGGGGAAGAGTTCATAGTGCACCAGGACTGGTGAAATTGAGAAGACAGGCCTGTGTTTCTGAGCGAATGTGCCTGCAGAAAGGAGGAAGGAGAAACTCTCCTTTTGGCAACAGCATGATGCTCCCTGTCTTACCTGAGGACAAATGCGATAACTATAGCCAGGAAATGAAAAAGAAGCTGCAATGACCTAGGAATGATGACGTTTGCTCAGAAGATGGATCATGCAGGTGGTTTTCACTGTGTAGAGTCCTGAGGTTGCACCACTCTGCTGATGCTGGGGTGCTGGGGGCTTACAGGACTTGAAGGGCTGCTCAGGAGGCTTTGCAGTTTTAGCTGTGTGAACAGAAGGAGGCTTAGAGGCTCAACAAAATGTTTTCCATTAGGTTTAACAAAAAGAGGTAAATGTGAGAAAGAAGGAAAGGGATTTGGAGGTTATGTTCATGTTTTTATTAAAGCAGTACCACTGAGTTTCCTTTGGCTATTTTTCTGGCTCCTCAAGTGGGGACCCTTAGGGATTAGGTAAAACACCATGGTAAAGTATTTCCACTTCTAAAATATAGTGTTGGGCTGTCATTAGACCCTTGAATTGGCCTTAGGTCTTACTGTCTGTGGTTAGGAAGGAAACTTGTTTTATATGCACTAAAATGCCTAAAGAAAAGGCACCCTACCACGAAGCTGTTTTTATTCCAATTAAAATGTCTTTGGGTTTTTGGAAACATTTAACACTTTTTACTTGCTTTTCTTTTTCCTTATGAAAAGTAGCAGAGTCCAACATCCCTGAAGAGAAGGTGAGCCTGTGTTTGATGGAGAGCTATTTGTTATCAGGTGGTGAAGTGTGAACTCGCCTTGTCTCACTGAGGAAGCTGACAGAGGCAGCATCTCATTTTCCTCCCTGTGGTAATTGCTGTAAGGCAAAATAATTTTGGAAGTCTTGGGAAAGAAAAATTCCTATTAGAGTAAGTCTTACTGATTTTATCTTAACTGACCTCGTAAGTGGCTACTGACTGGCTTTTTACCAGCCAATAAGAACATTCCAGGTTCCTTTAAGGGGAAGTAGACTTAGGACAATGTCTGCCGTGAAGTAAAACCATAAGCTCAGAGGATTTGACATTGTTTATTTCTCTTAGAACTCATTCATTATGTTTCCTATTCTTTTTGGATTTTATAGGCTTATTTCAGAAAATGAGCAGTTCAATACTGATCTGTGCTAAAGCAAACACATGGTCCATCTGGTGAATTGTACATCTGTTCTCAGACAATAGAGGGTGATTGGACATTCTCCAAGAGGGTATTATGCCATAGGCCGTGCTTTGTCTTGTGCCTTACTAGTGATTTCAAACTCTCATTTTTGTAGCAGTGTCTTCTTATAAAAATGTTTAATTTTTAACTTTTCCCTTAGAATCCCTCATTGAGTTTTATCTGTGTTATCAAATGAACACAGACTGTAAAATGAAAATATGGTATAAAGCAAGAATCCTGTAGTTGATTCAGATAGCTGATCATGGGGTTCCTCCTGCACAGAACCGTTTGAAGCTTCAGGGCCCAAGTTTACAATATCAGGGATTGGAGGAGACTAAATGATTATATAATGATGATTAAACACCAAAGCCTTTCTCTAATAAAGAAATGAGGTATGACCTAATTACTACTGTTTGCTAGCAAAGATTGATCCATTTATCATTTTACTCTCTGTAATGGTTAAACTATTTTCCCTCAATTTTCAATAAAGTGGAACTTTTGAAATATTTTCAAACTTTTGAGTTATCACTTATTGGGGCTCAAGTTGTCACAATTAAATTATGGTGACCTGAGAAGTTGTTCTGCCATAATTACCTTTGGGCTTTTAGCCCACCTCAGTACAATGTAAAATGCTAGAAGTTTAACCCTAAACCTTAAGCTTGTCAAAGTTCAATCTATTTTTGCTGAGACATTTTTGAAAGTCAGCAGTTGTAACTGGAATGCAGTAAAAGCATTCGCATTATGGACCAGGCTGGCTCAGTTGACAGAGTAACCTATGAAGCCATAGAAATTTTGTCTTGCTTCATCAAGAGCCAGAGTTCCAGCATTTTTCTCTCGTGTCCTGGTGTAAGGCGCCAGAAAACTCGCTCGACGAAGCTCTGACAAGGGCTTATGGTATTTTATGTACTCTGAGTTAGATGCATAGGAGAAATTCTGACAAGATATCCTCAAGAGGTCAAAACAACACAAAGGACTTCAGTGGCAACTTCAGAAAATCAAAGGGCTTCGGCAAAAGTTTAGAGCAGCATTCAATCAACATAAAGCACTTCACAAAGCATTAACTTAGCTCATTCAGCTTAGGAGACTCCAAGCCCATTTGATTTTAAGTTACTCAAAGCTCCAAGAAGAGGGACTTAGAAGAAAGAGAAAAAGAGACAGTCAGAAAAAGTATAGAGAAGAACAAGTATTGGTACCACTCCTGATTCCAGCAGTGTTCAGCTGATAGAAATTCCAAGGGGAGGCTGGGTCAAAACACATACTGCATGTGCTGGGTTAAACCCTTTGGCTTTGTGGGCTCTTCCCCCAGATGGGATTTCCAGTCATATGACCACTCTGGGGCTGGACTGGGGCTCCATGTGTGTGGAGCATTGCCTCTGATGTGCCAGGGATTGGTGTCAGTCCCGTATCTGGCTGGAGGGAGAGCCTCTCCCTGGCTACTTTGGGGTTTGCACAGTAGTGTTTTACTTGTGTTAGATTCCTGTGCTCCAAATTAAGTGTTGCCCTGAAGAAAAAAGTGAATATCAGCTGGCAGGTTGACAGTGAGCTTTTTGCCATAAACCTTTCTCAGCTTCAAACTGTTGATGAACACTGAGGCATCTTTACTAGAAGACCCATGTGAGGCCCTGTGGGTGGAAGGGTGAAGGCATCAGGTGCTCTAAACTTGTAATGTCCAATGCTTTCCAGAAGAAGGACAAGTCCTTATTGTTCCTACTTGAAGTTCAGACACTTTCAGGAGACATGTTTTTATGTATCCAGCCAGTTATGGGGGAAGAGGATTGTAAATGAATAGATCAGATGATTTAGCTGAAGAGTTGGCTTTCAGGATGGCAAATAGCACACGTGCTTATTATTAGAGCACATATGCTTATTGCAATTCCACCAGCATACTCAGAACTTCATCAATGAGACAAACATTAAAGCTAATTTCCACTGCTCCCATGGAGCTGTAGTGTCTAATCATGTCTGTTGAAGTGACCTTTGGAAAAATGTTAACAGAGTAAATGACAAACTTATCAAAACTTTATTAGGACACTTTTACCTCATTTCATAGCTCTCATAACCTTCATTAAAAATGTTTATTGCTGCCACTGCTGGTGAAGGAATATACATAAAAAAATTTTACAGTTTTTCCTCAGTATTTCTCCTTTTTAAAAAAAATTTGATTGAATTCAAACAAGGATCAATGTATGGATTTGTCCATAGTGGAAGTACATTGCCCTGTGTAGCTACTGCTCCCAGATGATCTGAGATCTTGCTAATAATTGCAGTGAACATGTTAGCTTTATTTTTCTGAAATGAGAAATGAATGAGCTGATAAAGCTTGAAAGCGTCGGTAGGACAAGTGTAGAAAGTGTTTAGTTCATTGCAAAGCTGTTTTTCTTTCTAGGCTTGGTATTGTTAGAGCAGAAAAATGAAGCCCATAGGCTTCTGGTCTGCTTCTCTGCTGGTAGCCTGGTATGTATATTTGCTTCACAGGCAAGCCAGGAGTTTTCTCTCTCTTGCCCCTGCTTTTGTTCTCTATCATTCCTACTCCCTTGACTTTTACCTCTGCTGATGCTGGAGTAGATCGGATCGTGCTCTTGACACTTAGAATTTTAGAAAATGTTCAGTTTAACTTTAGGCCTAAATCTTTCAACTTAAACTTTAAATAAAAGATGCTCACTGTTAGGTGTTTGGTCCTCTGGAGAGCTGAAATTCATTGCTCCATAAAACTGTACAATTGCAGCCACAATATTGTGCTTCCTACTCCTCTCCTCATGCTATAGATTTTATGATTTTGGAATAGACTCTTTGTACTGCAGCTATATAAAACCCCTTTTATTTTCCTTGATTTTGCAAAGAGAGCTTAGTAACATATCCTTTACACCACCAGAGAAGAACTCTAGTTATAATGGTTTGCCCGTGTCCCTTACCCTAGGTTCCAGAGTTCCCAGGTCCTGTTGTGTCCCACATCGTGGTTCAGGGCACATCTCTGTCCCTTCTGTGTCTCCCCATTTAAAGGAAACCCAAGAAGGTAGACATGACCTGTTCTGTCTTCTGAGGTGGATGATCAGAGCACTGGGATTGCCTTCAATCTAGAAATAACCTCTGGGCTGAGTCTAAATTCGTGTGTTACTGAGTGGGTGAACTGTTCTTGGGCTCTCCAAAGAAGACGAGAGAAGGAACAAAGAAAATAGCAGTGAGTTCCAGCATTGCAACAGATCAGTTGGGCTGCTGTCTGAAAAGGTCTGTTTCATTCATCACCTGCAAGATAATTATGTGAAAAACCTCTATTTCTATTAAATTGTATCACCTGTTTGTTAAAGCAATTACTTACAGTGTTTCTCTAACTGTAGCTACAATTCCTCACTTCTGATGTGAGAACTGACTTTCAGAGGCCTCCCACAGACTATTTCTCCTTGCAAATATATTCTTCTTCCCATTTTTCATTTAGGCTAAACACAAGGGAAAAGGCCAAATTTTGTAGGTCTCTGTGTCAGACACATACACAAGGGAACAGTGAGGCTCTATACTTTGGAATATACAATGAAAAAGAAAAAAAGACATCTGTTTTCAAAATAATTGATTTTCATACATTTTAAATGTATAGTAAGTAAAGAGCTGACTTAGCATCTTATTGAATATTAACCATTTTCCCTCAATTCCTTTCTCCAGTTCTGATTATATTTTGCATGTGGAATTGAATATTCAGTTAGGCGCAAAGCTATGGAAGCAAATTTTCCTGTTTCTAATTGCACTGCTTGCTTCAGTTCCCCTTGTAATAGTATTTAGAGTCAGCTGAACATGCAGTTTATCCTTTATGTACTTAGAGTACCTGAAAATTTAGCTCCATACATATATACACACATGCATACACACATGAATATTTGCTGAGTTTTGCAATGATCAGATCCGTGTCTTTAAAATACTGGCAAGGATGAAAGAAGTAATTACAAAATTTATATTTACTAGCATTTTTGTATTTATTTTGTTTTGTAAGTAATCCAAGGCAGCAAGCAATTCAAGAGAAAAAAGCATTGTAATAATAGAGAACAGGAGGTCACTGATGAAACTTTAGAACCAAATTTCAAATATAGTAGAGAATAAAATATTTTATCTCACTTTTGAAAGGCATCAAGTCAAAGAAGCTTGACACTCAGAAAAAGTCAAAAGGCATTAATGTATTTTAGTACCTCCTGCATAGGATCTAGAAGTAGCCATTGCTTATCAAAAACAGTTTTCACACTGTATAAAAAACAATAATTCTAGGAGAAAAATAGTGCTATTAAATAGTGCTATTATTTCATTGTTATTACCCTCAGCTTCAGGATAAAATCTGATGGCTACTGTAAAACTGCCTGAAAGGAAGCAGTTCTAACTCCCAGTACATGTGTAAATTTTCTTGTAATTACTGAGGAATGCTGCTTTCTGCACTTTCCTCACGAGCAGGGCTGTGGGGAGGGCAGACACAGCTGCTGGCAGCGCCTTGGAGCCTCAGGATGCTGCCACAGCCCTGGCTTCTGGCTCCCTGCTCTCCTCCCTGGGGAGATGTGGCTGCTGCAGCAGAGATGTGAGTTTACAGCTGCTTGGTGTGACCAAGGGTGGTGTGGGGCAGGCAGAGCATTCCTGTGAATCTGGCCAATGCCCTTTTTATAGGGTGAAATCCTATCCTTGTGAAATCGATGGGATATTTGCCATCACAGGGCCAGGGTTTCTCCCAGAAGTTCCTCATTGTAATCCGAGATCGACAGGCAGACATCACTGGGAGTGTCAAAAAAAACCCCTCAACTTGCTCTAGTTTGTTCCTGTTAGGTCCAGTTTTCCTCTGTTTTGTATATGAAGTTTAATTTTTCACTGTGCCTGAGGCCTGGCAGTCTTGGGGATTAGTTAGGATTACCAACTTTCTTTGTATCCCCAGGTACCAGCAAAAATTGCAGGAGGGAGATTTTAGCCCAGGCTGCTCCAGAAGGCTGTGCAACAGAATGGATGAACTGTAACCCACATTTCATCTCCTGTTTTTCCTTTCCCTGATCCTTTCCTCCCCACCTGGCTGGGTGATGGTGATACAGGAGGTCTCTTCCCTACCTTCTGTCTCCTCCTTGGTTCAAGTGAGATGGCTGCAGGGGACACAGGCAATGGAAAAGGACAGGGTTTGAAGCACAGGGAAGCACATCTGTTGTTTCTCAGATTAAAATTGAGCCTATAATAGTTGTCTGACAATTTGCAAGTTGGATTTATAAATCTGCCCTTGTAAGGGGCTGAGTTATAAATGCACTGTGCAGTTTATAGAACCTGCCAGCAGATCTTAACTGCAAACCCTTGATTTATAAACCATCTTTTAAATGAGTAGTTTTTAGTTTGGTTTTTACTGAAGTTTTTCAGTACATGGTAAGTCAGAGAAAAAATTTCCGTGTCCTAAACAGGATTAACAAATCTTAAATCAGATCTGTAAGTGCTAGAACAGATTTACAAATCATACCAATAAATCCAAAATAAAACTATGTCTCCTTTTTCCCCCTTGGCTTACAAATCCTGATTTTGCAGATGCTTGGTAAGGCAGTGATTTATAAAGTAAGAATTCAAAGCTCAACTGTCAGCATGATCAACTCTGAGAGGTCTGGCTCTCACATCTTATCTGAGTGCTTTGATTTACAAGCTGTAGTCAGGCTCTCTCTATCAGAGATTTTCTCCTGAAACTTGGAGTTGTTTATTATGAGATCTACAAAAGGTTAGACTCTCTCTGTACCACAGTTTGACTGGCCTGGCAGTGTTATGGAAAAGGTGATACCTAATCAGATTGCAGCTGGCAAAAGTGCTCTGCATAACTTTTGGTTGTCAGAGAAAACAAACAGCAGCTGAGCAACAAATTCTTGAAATGCTAATAAGCTGAGATCCCTGACTCTCTCTTCTTGCATGCATGGGTAAGGCACAGTGCACACCTTCAACAGCTGCGAGTACAGAGGTGTAGGTTCACACACTGCTTTGCACTTGTTTAAGTTCCATTAGAAGCAAGATGAAACACAGGTTACACACTTTACTGAGTACATATGGGCTTAAGCACATGCATCAGCTTGTGTTTTAGTACACCGCTGAACAGGATGGCAGCTGATTCTTTTTCAGATTTGGGATTGGATTTTCTTTCTAACACATGTCAATACCTTTGAAATTCATACAAATAAAAATGCCAGGCAATTAAAACCACATAATTACAGAATGCATTCTGGAGGCTGAAATCAATGTAATAATCTGTCTCCTTCTGATGAAAAAGAATCTTCTCTAACAATTGAAAGCAGCTTCAATGACAAGAGAATATTTAATTTATGGAATATTTATGTGAATTTGTTTCTACTTGACAGATTAGCTCCCACTAATCAGATAAGTAATTTAAAAATCACTTTCTGTACTCTAGAGTGATCACTTTAAGTGCCCATTTTTTCTTTATTGATAGTCAGGATTTTCTTTATCTCATCTAATATGTTTTCCTTCTACCTACTCTTCACCTCCTCTTTATAGATTAAATACTAAGAATCCTTTCACATTAAAGAACTTGGTGAATAGCCTGTGTCCATCTACTCTTTGGATTCACTCATTGACCTGTACATACACCTTATAGTTCAGAGGTTGCTTTCATTGTTGCTTGAGCTCCTTGAAAGTTTCTGGGCATCTTTGTATCAAATAAGCACGTACCAGTCAAACCCAAATGATACTAACTGCAGCTGCTGGAAAGATGTTTAATTTGGGCTGAATTTTGTTGGGCTATTACTTGATTATTCTAATGTTCCCTCCCAGGCACAAAACAGACTGGGGGATGGCCAGTCAGCACCACTCAGTTCTCCTTACTCCTGATGCTGTTTAGGACTTTCATGCCAAGTTCAAGTCTGTCATACTGCAGCGGAATCCATGCAAACCTGGGAAGTCCATTACTCTTTTCTAGTAAATTCACTGAAATTCCTTAGAAAGTGAGTGGAATGTTTCTGATGCAGCTAAGCATCTAACTTTTAGTGTGATAAACGTTGTGACTTGACAGACAGCTACCTGGATTTGAAGAGATGAGAGCCGATGTGCTGGTGCCTACTGATTACACAGCGATTATTTAAATCCTTGTTTGTTGTTGGGAGCTGTTTACCGAACACAGCAGCTCATCAAGAAGAGACTTCCCAATCTGAACAAATAAATTGCGTAATCCTAATAACAAACAAAGTGTTACAGAAATAATGAAAGAATTCAAGGAGGATGTGTGGGGGCTGGAGCATGGATGAGTAACTTTGTCAGTGTGTACATCCCTCACTAGTGCCTGTCAGTAAATTTTCAGGGACCATACAACTTAACGGCCGGGCAGCAGTTGTACTGATAACAAGATATTACATAAAGATAAACATAATTACAACCATGGGTCTGTGTGGTTTATTTTTTTTTTTTTTTAAGCGTATTATGATAGTAGTATGGTTTTAATAATGTATGGAGCTGATCCAGAATAAGCAAGTATCTATTATGCTTGGGAAAACTGTGTTTTACTTTACTTGTGCTTGGTTTTATCCAAGCATACCAAAACCACCTCACAAAGAGCTGTGGGATTTGAAGAGACATTTGACCTACGATGAAAAGGAGAACAGGAATCCAAAAATTTGCTTTGTGGCTTCTGTGGCTTTAACAAATCAGAGGAAATCTCACATATAAAATGGCATAAATATATTTACTCTACTGCCTTGGAGGAATGGGTATGTAAAACTACGCAGACAAAGCTTATGCAGATCTGGGAAATAGTGAAGTAGAAGTTGTCTTTATTTTTATTACCATAGTTGGCATACATACATACCTAAAGGGGTGTTTGGGTTTTCTCAACTGCATATCAAAATTTCTTCCTTGAAAGTCTTTCCCCGGATAAACTGGAAACCCTGCAGATTTTATATGAGCAAGGGCATAGTAAACAATTTGAAGTGAGGGTCCTTTCTGCATCGCCCTGCACTGAGCTGGAGGAGGAGTAGATCATCCCAGGGACCTCATGTGACATGCCCAGTGTATGACATCCTGTAGAGGCAGTTTAGGCCACAGTACTAAACTTGAGAATGGACTTTTTGTGATCTGAGTATACAGTGTCACTTCAATGGCCCAGAATTTGATTTCACAATTGTATGATATGCTTAATCTGAATTTGTACCAGAATAAGTGGGTACAAACTGTGGCCCATGATATAAATAGTAGAGATTATCAAAATGTATCCCTACTCTTCTTGGAAGACTCTGTTTTTTTCCTTTAAAAACGTGAAAAGTCCTTGATTGAAAACAGAAAGCAAAATATTTATTTCAAGTTGTTCCAATGTGATTTACAATGTCTCAGTTTATTTAACCAAACCAAGCAGTATCATCTTGGGACAACTTGATGTTAAAAACTGTAGTTTTAAATTTTTGGGGTTTTTTTCTAAACTGTATTTTTCTAGGGCACAACTGTGATTTTCCCATCATTTGAAGTGCAAATAGCTCATGCTTCATTCACCTCAATGGGTCAGCTTTCTCTGTCTGTACTGCAGCGCAGATTACTTCAGGGACTTCTTGCAGTACAAAATGGGAACTGTGGTTGGAAAGCAGTTCAGAGGAAGTGTGTTGCTTTGTGAAAATGAAGGTGTTTGGCTTCTAAAATACCATTCTTATGAAGTGTTGTGACAGCTTACAAGGATCATCTTGAATAGTGAACTGACGTGAAGCATTTACTTATAGGACTGCTAAGATGTTTTCCCTTAGTTAAAAGACATATGTTCGTATTTCCCTGCAAAAATCTTCAGCCTTTGGCTAAAATAGTTTTTGTGTGTGGTTTTTTTTTTAAACTTTCTTTGCTTTCATGTGCTTGTGGTTCTCCCCCCCTCCCCAAAAGTCAAAATTATACTTAAAACATTACTATTGGAAAACTATATTTTGAGAGTCTTTCCACACATACACCTATTTTTAATGAAGAAAATTGTTTTGGTCTGTTCTTTCCACCATTGTGATGGACAGTTTGCAGTGGCATTCACACACAAGCATGTGCAAACGCAGACAGCCCTAGCTGGCTGATACACTAAAAGGGAGTCCAAGCATTAAAGATAAGCCATTACATTTTACTCTGTGTTATAAAAGACTACAACCATTTCTCAGCATAATAAAAAGAGATATGGGTAAATGTGTTTTGTATTTAGCTTTTGAGGTTTTCAGCTTGTTCTGGACAGAAAATGCTTGGACAATAAGTTGTTACTGTTCTCAGTTCTGCCCAACCCTACCTCCACACTCCCCCAAGTGAGGGGAAAAGAAGAAAGCTCTTTCTGGGTAGCTGGAAGATGGAAAGGCTCCTTAGTGAGACAAGAGAATAGCAACCCTCCATACTATCTTCTCTGTGTGAGAGAACAAAGAGTGTTTTCCTGGCCCTTTGCCTTGCCTCCCCCTCTTCTCCCTTGGTGGTGGAAATCATCCAGCTCTCATGTCCCAGCAGCCCCTGGCAGTGGGGAGGAGCTGCTCTGGCTTCTCTCTGTGTTAAGTCCCTTGTGAATTAGTCTCAGATTTGATATGGATTCTCTGTCTTTCAGGAAAAAATGTGTTTTACTGGAGCAAGTTTGCAAATGTGCTGGTTTACAGAGTTTAAAATTATTGTTAACCTTTCACGGAGAGTCACAAAGATGAAAGGAAAGCAACCTTTTATGAACTGATACAGTTCTTAACAGCTCCTTCAATGAGTCCTCGTATCAGAGGAGATTTAAGGTAAAGAAGAGAGAGACTCCTGATGGGATAAACTTTTTCTTATGTCTTTGAATTACAGGTCAGGCTTTGCTTTATAACAATGAAAAAAGAAGTCAGAGCAGGTATTGACTTCACAATGATGTAGATCAGGTTTGTGTACTCATGCAGGCATAAATGAGAATTCAAAGCCAGACACCATCTCACAGAGGGAAGAAATGGAAAATTAAACCTCTCATTATGGCATTGGAAATTATAGGATTATATCTATCACCCATAGCATATAACAAATGTTGTAGCCAGCTTTGCTGAGTGGATTTGCAAGGCTCTGGAAACTAGACATTTAGAAATAGTAGTTAAATAAGGAAATAGCAACTACAAGCTGGTTTTTATCTTTGTGACATATATATAACTTACATCTTTTTTAAAAGGGGAAGAATTATCTCTTCAGCCTCATCTGCTTTGTAAGTTAGATTACATTGTGGACTAAAGGAACAGCTTAATAAAGACCATATCCTTAAACATCTGCATTCATTCGATCAGTAGATCAAATCACTGCTTCCCTTAGGTGTATTTGACCTGACCCTATTCTTACTGGCTTCTCTTGCAGCAGGGATTTAATTCATAGTGTTTAATTTTCAATTCTTAATATTCATCTATGCTGTCAGTTTATTTAATAAACATTTAATATTAATCTAATTCAAAAGGGCGATGTTTAAAACGGAGGAAGTTCTGCTTTTTTTTTTTTCACTGCTACCACCAGTTATCCTGAACAAAGCAGACTATATAAGAAAGAAAAAATTTGATAGTGACATTTAGAGTTTAACAGTGAGCAGCACACAAGCTGTCAAGTGTTTTTCTTTGACTTCTTGGCACAGTAAAAAAAGGCTAAGAGATTTTTTTTCCCACTGGCACTTAGAAATGTTCTGGAGTTAATGTGTGTGTCTGAGGAAGAGAAGAATTTGACCTAAGTGTTTACTTTTACCATTTTGGATTCTTATCTGTTACAAATGTGCTTCCAAACACGATGGGCTATGGAGTATAGCCATGCCCAGGCATAGTGGATATTCCAGGTTTCTCAGGCATACATGTTCAGTGAATGAAAGGAATTGTTAAACTGTACTAAATAAGAACAAAAGCCCCAGTGAAGTATTCCCTTACTTAGAAACAGCTTTGTGTTTCAATCTCGTTATTCAATTACATCATGGGATACTATGCAGGAGACATTGAGCCAGAAACGCTTTAATCAAATAAAGAAACTGAAAAGGACTTCTCCTCTCCGTATCATTTTATTGAGACTAATATTGTTATTGTCTGCAGTGTCCATATCAAAGAATCTGTATTGATTTAATAATTTCAGGCAAGGTTACAGAGCGAATCCTCAATACATGTCCATCAGCATATGTTTATGTAGATCAGTGCCATTATACTGACTCACAACAGCCCAGGGTTAACTGGTAACTTCAGCCCCCAGCCCTCTTGGTAAGTTTGTGGATGAACTCTGGCTGCTTCACTAGACAATAATCATGAAAGGGAGCACCTTCACCTGAAAAGATGTGGTTTATATGGTTCCCATGGGAGAGCTGGCTGCTTTTTACCAGGTGAAAGGTGGTAAGAGACTCTGTTGTTGCCCTGACCCGTCACAGTGGTGTTGGTGCCTCTGCTGCCAGCACAAGACTGGACCTGTTTCTGTGCTTGGGGAACACAGAGGGCTGCCGAGAGCTGACGGCTGCCAAGGGTAAGAGATAACCAGGAACGCAAAGAGGGAAGGAAAAACTTCTTGGTTTTCCTCCTCCTCCAATACACCCACATGTGGTCAACCACAATCTGGACTGAGTACAATATTTGAATCAAGCCAGATGCAATAACCCTTAAATCAGCCTGTGACAAGGTGAGAGAAGAAGGAAGGACATGACTGATCCAGTTTGGCAGTACTGGCTTGGTGTTTCCACAAAAAGTGCTGCATTTTTGAAAACATGGATGGACTGGTTTAAGTGATTGCTGTAATTAGGCCTTTGGTGATCCTAATTAGGGGTTTGTCAGCTAATGCAGAATGACATTTGAGAATGTGTGTAGGGTCTGAATGCCAAAATGTGGAGGCTGTTTGCATATCTGTTAACAAGTTGCCCAAGGGGATTTTCCTCTGCACCATGCCTTCTTGGTAAGCCATGTGCTCAATGACAATGATAAGGAAGGTGGCACAAACAGGGGTGTCTCACTCTCAGTGCTCAGTCTTCCTTTGTTTGAAAGATTTCTGTTGCCACACCAGGGGAGAAATGATAACACACACTTATCAAGCCACTGTGACATATCAACAGCAAAGGTGAGATTGAATCTGGGCATTATCTGACCAGAACATCATCAGAAGAGATAGCCAAGGGCCTCCATGTGTCAATGGTCTGTCAAACTGTCTGGCTGATGGCTGCAAATGACAAACACAGCCTCTGAAATACACATCAGTTCTGGAACAATTTGCTAAGGGGAACAGGTCATGAATGACTTAACTATCACTAATAGTGATCTGCAATTATTACCTCGTTAGGCTGTGTTCTGTTAAAGCCACCCCCTGGGAGAAGCAATGAAGTCAAGGGCACACCTTGGACAGATCTCCCCCTAAAGATGTCTCTGTGGGATTACCCTTGTGTTTAGCCTTGCTGTTGAAATAATCAATTACGTTCATCTTCTAATTAATGAACTAGTATCCGTTTCATAGGACACGCTCGTGCCATAATTACCGCAATTGTGTACCAGTGGAGCACTTGAGGAGTGAACGTGTGTGGAGTGCTGTTGAGCTGGAGTTGCATGCTGTGGGGAGGCAAGGGGGAGGCTTCTTTCGCTCTGCAGTGGACACTTTTTAAATGAGAGAGTAGAGAAGAATCTGACCAAAGCGTCACTAATGAGACAACGTATTTTTCTCTAGTTTATGATGTATTAACCATGTCTTTCTCTTATATGATCAGAATTAAGGTTTTAGTTTAAGCATTTGTCTTAAGTCAACTGCAGGAGAGAGTCTATTCTGTACAGTAGGAAAAGTCTGCAACTCACTGTGTGTGGAGAAAGAAAAAAGCATTTTGCATCCTTCTATTTTTTATGTTATGCTGTCAAACTTTTTTGTGTATAAGATTTCAAAATTCCATGGTATCTTGAAAATCTTTAATAAAAAACATAACACAAATATTAAACATGTCTGAATAGAGGCTTTATGGAGAGCCAACTAGATGGACAGCCTGATCACTTGGAAAGTGATACTTCCATTTGAAATTAGTTTATTTTATAATATTTTATTTCTCTTATCAATTAAATTCCATATTGAAAATCAGAAGAAAAAATACATATGCAAAACTTCATTAAAGCCAAGTAGAAATGTCACAGTGAGTTGCTGGGGCAGTTCTTTTAATGGTATAAATTAACCTGGCTTCACTGAATTGCAAAAGACCTACCTCTTTAAGTTCTAGTTGTAAAAATAGATTTTCTATGTTCCTTCAGGAATCTGAGAATAATGTACATATTTATTTCAGTGAATCAGGACATAAAGATGAAAGGTAGCTGAGATGATCAGTAAGGGACTCTTTGTACATAAAACCAAATCACTAGACTCTTACTACACATTTGTAGACTCTTACTACACATTTGCAAACTGTGAAATAAAAAAAGCAAAGAATTTGTTTAATGGGTTTTTTTTGTTTGTTTTGCTTTGTCACTTTCCCCATTTGTTTCCTTGTTATCTATTGAAAACCTTGGTTTAAAATTTGCATTTCAGTTTGTTATACAGCTGATATTTATTTGTATAGCACCTCTCTGTTACTGATTGTCTAATGGAGTAACGTTGTATGCTTAACAAATTATTATTCTGTTATGTAGAAGATGACAGAAGATAACTGCTTTATATAATTACAATTTTAGACCAAACAAGAAGAAAATTCTCTTAATAATTTATGCATATAGTACTCAAAGCAACTTATCATATTCTATACTCCAGAAGAGAGGCAGTAATATTTTCCTAGAAATTAAAGTAACTATTTCTTACTTTGTCTTCCTCATGCATTTGTGTGCCAAGTTTCAGCCTGAAGCAGATTTTAATGGTTGTGTTACGGAGCTCTCCAAGTGGCTGTGGTGAAGACACTGACAAACTGAGCAATACTGAAGTCATATAAATCATTATGCAGTGGATGTGTGTCAGCTGCCTAATGATGGGATTTGAAAGAAAATTCTGTATGTGCAGCTTATTCCAGACTTTTCTTCTTCAATATTTCTTTTACCTGTCAGTAAAATCTCTCACTTGTCTTGTTGTGAGGGTATGAATATTGAATTAATGGACCTCTGTCCCAATCTAGACAGAAGTTTTCTGACAGAAAGTCCTGTGTTTTGGAGTGGGCAGCTCTACCACTACTGTGTACTGGTGTGTACATGTAGATGTGTGTTTGCTTTAGCAGCAGCATGAGCAGAGTTGGCACTTTAAAAACCTGTGCTGGCTTCAGCTCTCCCTGTTCCCCCTGGATCTAACAGGAAAAATCTTTCTCATGAAGATGCATGCGAACACTCTGTGCAGAGTTGTGATAAATTACAGATGTATAGTAAATTAAATTTATGATAGCTACCTTTGACCTCCTCCTATATGCTTTAATCACATTTCTTCTGGGATCACTCCTGCTGAACATCTTCCAAGATTTCTGCATTTTTAAACTGGTCTACTACGACTGTGTATGAATATACGACGCTACTGAAGGAGGGAGGAGATGTGAGTCAGAGACCTCATCAAGGAGAAATATTTCACTGATTTGGAAAACAGTACTTGAATGGAGAAAGAGGAGGAAAGTTACAGCACTGAGCAGCACTGGATTAATGTCAGCGCATTTCAGTGGTGCTGCTTCTAATGGGCTATATTGTGATAGTGGTATGCTCATACATAGACAAATATCAAGATTAGGATACAATATCCAAATCTCTGCTCCATTTTGATCTAATTCTGGATTCAGATCTTAGATGGCAAATCAGTGAAGTCAACCTCTGTGCTACCCTCTCTCCTGTGTCCCCATACCAATGCTTTCACCCTCAACACAGTTGTGAAAAGAGGTCCATATAAACTTGCTCAAAGTGTCAGCTCCAGGAAATTGTGCTCCTTCCTTTCATGAGCCTGTGAAGATAAAAATACTATCCCACCACCATCCATTAAATGCATTCTCTATATATAGAGAATATATTAGAATGATACTACGGATATTGAATTTATCTTCATGAGACGGGGATGGTCTCATCAGTCATGAGTGTCACAACTAAGCAAAGACACAAGTGAATAATGAAGCCACCCTTATCGAGTACAGATGAATTCAATTTCCTCTGCACTATAATGTCATATTTGATTCAGTGAACTATAACATCTACTTTTTATTTTTTAAGTTGCCCATGGGTTCTATCTTTTTCTCATTCTCCCTCTCTAAAGCTGTTTTTGGGACACATTTTTCTGCTTTTATGCATCCCGCTTGTCTTTTTCCTCTGTCTGACATAACAACTAAGTTGAGTTCATAAATGGCATACACAGAATGAGAACACTTACCATGTCAGGTGCCTAAATTCCCTGCCCCTACTAGCTTTTCTGAAGGCCCAGTCCCTGTGAATTATTCTGAAAGAACTTTATGCACAGAAGTACAGGACAATGGTAAATGGGCTTGTTCTGGGAAATCACTAAGGCTATATTCTCTTATGATTTCTGAAAAAGTGTGTACAAGTCTGTCCATCTCGATGGACAAAGTAGCAGGAGGGAACAAATTCTAGGAGTGGACTTGGGGTGGAACAACCCTGTTGTGAATCCAGGCTGAGAAGAATAAACTAAATATATTCAATATCATATTGTGGGTCATATGCAGTGGGTCATATGCAGAAGAGTGCAAGGAGCAAAAATTGCTATTGTTTATCTCTAACCAGGACAGTTTTTAATATGAGAAGAGCTAATCAGAAAGCATGCACCTCTCTACACCACAAGCCCCTTGAAGTTCTTCCCAGAAAATGTGCTCACTGTGATCTGCTATCAGCCTGCCAGTAAGCTGCTGTTTCAGGATGCTTTGGCTGCACTGGGACCAAATGCCATGAACACAGCACTGCCACAGCCGGGCATGAGACCCTGCTGGAAGTGCAGAGGGACAAAGCATATTTGAACCCTTTCCCGCTGTTGAAGTTGTGCCAACATGCTGGCTGCAGACAATACCAGATTTGTTTTCAGGCAACTTAAACATTCACATAATCCTACAAAATTGAGGTCTATCTCCTTAGACAGAAGAATGTGCCACTTAAGCTACCAAGGGCAGAGCGTAGTGCTGTCCCTGGGAAGAGCTTCTCCTGGCTGGCGCAGGGCTTGGCACAGTGGAGACGTGGCCCCTGGCTCAAATCCCCAGAGCTTGCTCTAATTTTTCCTCTTTGCAATAAAGAGAATAAACACAAACTTGTTGCACAAGCAATGCAGCTGCTGCATTGGCTCTGGGCTTGGTGCTATTCTGTACCTAGACCATATATTCTATATTGCTTAATACAGAAAAGGGCACAATAGCTCAATTTCAAGCTAATTATAGCAGTAGAAGATTCTATGGGAATACCTCTCCAGGTTTTACCAATAAACTCCTTAGAGAAACAAGGAAACGTATTCACATTATATTTACCTAATAGATGAGATTCAGTCTATTAGATGAGATATGAAGTAAATTAAATTCCATGGCAGGTGAACACCCTGAGGGTACTGTAGTTTATAACACTACATTAATATTCCGTAAGACCACTGCATGAGCTTAGTACAGCTAACTTCAAAATTAGCTTTACAGGCCACCTGCAGAATTTTTTCTGGTTGCTTTCATAGTCAGTGCTGCAATCACAGATAATTTAACATAAATATTAAGTAAATAATTGGTTCAGAATATTTCAAGGTTAGGGACATAAATCTCATTCCCATTACATGCATGCAAACCATAAAAACACAAGGTGGTGCTTAACCTGGCAATTTTAGTTTCCAATGAGCCATATTCCATTTTTTGAAATAGAAAAGACCTAAACAAATTCTACAGAATGTAGTTATTGAAGGCGCAGAAGAATTATTGTGGAAAGCAGATATTAATTCAGAGCTCTATGTAAAAAATGCTCAGGGTGATAAAATGATTGCAATGAACACTACTTACAGTTTAGAGTGCATTTGTATAGATATAGTGATATGAATATAGACTGAATTGGTTTTGCTATCCTTTTGTGAAAGAGTGGTTTCTGAAGCTGGGTACTATTTGAGGTAATGAGAAAGAGGTAGTAGGTGTGCCTCATTATGACAGCTGTGGCTATTACATGCTCTCTAATTAGCCACCAGAAGCTTGATACTTGCAGGTTAGCTAGAAGTAATCATCACAATAGCTAGGTGGTCTTTTAGTCAGAAAAGCACACTTGCCTCTGACTAATGCAGTTCTCTAGCACCAGAGCTTGGGAATGAGATGAAGAACTACTCTTAGATGTCAGATTTTTGGCTGTTTCTAAAAAAGTCTTAGCAGTTCATAACAGTGATTCTTGGGAGTAAGTCAGTAAGGTATTGTGTCTGTTACGTGCATTTTCCCAACATCAGCAGGCCTTTAATTGCATTATTTTTTAATATATACTCCTTGCATTTTTATCTGACTGACTGTAGCATGTCTGTGTAGATCCTATTTTGATGCCCTTGTGTCTAATTTGTCCATAAGGATACAAGGAAGCTTGTATTTTAATCTTTGCTTTAGACTGTAAATTGGGTTAATTAGCCTTCTGTTCTTTTCCAGATCCTTCTCAAAACATTTGCTCTTTGATATTATTGTCAAATTATAAGAGATGGCTAAGGAAGGAGAGCTGCAGGTGTTTCTCGTGGACTAGGCAATGCCTGTTAACGCGAAATTGATCTGAAGTAATTTTAACACCACTTTCACAGAAAAAAAATTGTGATCAGAGAACCTGCTGTCAGAATCTGGATTTTTTTTTAACTTTTACCTGTTGTTTCCTTACTACATATAACAATTGCTTTAGATTTAGTAAGGTTTTTGTGCGTTTGTTTTATTTCATACCATTCAATGTTGAATCTGAACAAGCTAAACCTCCTCTAAGTGATTCCTTTAGAAAATGTTTGCAGAGGATACCTGCTGGCTATTGCCCTACTGCAGTAGGGGAATCTTCTACAGAAATAAGTTTTGGATAGCAGCTCAGATAGCATTTCTTAAAGGCAAGTATGCAGAGACATTGGCTTTGGAGGGGAAGACCATGCTTTGAATCTCCTAGTCATGATAGTAAAATACACCAGAGATGGTTGTTAAGACAACATCTGAATATTTAGCAACTTAAGTAATGGTAGAGAATCTTTCTTAAGAGTAACTGATATGGATTTACAAGGAGTCAAAATCTGTTGAAATTCTACAAGAAATCTGAGAATTTTAGGAAGACGGTGAAAACTTTTCTCATACAGGTAATACGTGCTGTTCTTGTATACCCAGAAGTGAGGGCATGTCAATGTGAACTCATAATTATCAAGTGATGTAGTGATTTGTGCATAATGTCTTAAAATTGAGGTATACTTGTGTTAGGATAGTGCTAAAAAACCATTTTCAGATGAAAGTGTGAACAAAAAACAAACTTAGAGGAGGAAAAGAGAGGATAGAATTTGAAAGCAGAAGAAGGAAATAAGAAGACAGGGATTATCTTGCTTATTCTGGTAATTTTCTCCTCAGATTTTTTCAGGTACTAAGATGTCTTGATTACATTTGTTTGTATCTTCTAACTGTCCTGATTATGCACTTTGATGCTATGTGGACTCATACCTACTATTAAAGTTTAATGATTGAATAATTTCAGTAGGGAAAAGTCTGCTCTATTAAAGTGCACAGAAATTCAATAGCTAAAGTCTAAGGTGGACGTATGAGGTAATATATAGTGTAACTTTTTGTATATTCGATTCTTCTTACTACACCCTGGAGATACCAGGAGACAATGGAGACGTGTAATGAATGACAGAAATGTGTGTAAAGTTGTATGGTGAATAAATTAAAGCTTTTAGTCATAAGGCTAATAATAGGAGAAGTGAGAAATTAAGAAGTATAAGCAAGGGAGACAAAACATCTAGCAGAATAAATGGATATAATAATTTTCAAACATGTCAGCTTGAATCAACTAAGGTAAATATTCGGAGCCTCAGTGCATGCCTAGACTAGGCAAACTTCGCCACTGAGTACTATAAAATGGAAAGGAGTCATAAACAGCTGGAGAACAGAACAGAAGTATGTGTCTGACCATTTATAATCTTTTAATCAAACATGGAGCTCGTATCTTGGAGTCTGGTAGCTTTGGAGAGTACTTTGTCTGGGTATTCGTAGACCATTCATAACGCAGTGAGCCATAAAATGCTCTCTCACTTTCTTGCTTCAGCAGTTTCAACACCTTCCTCTGGGACAAATTTCTCTAATAACAAGAAGTAATTCAATTTTGCTCTTGCTCGGTCCTAAACAAACAGTTCCGACTGTTGTGACTTACCAGATTTGTGGAGGTTGCACGGGGAAAGCAGCAAAACAAGTCTAAGTTAGCAGGTGCCCTGTCAGATTGTAAATTGAGTGTTATGGGGGCTGGCATGGATATTGCTGCTTTAAAGACCTGAAGGTGTTGCTGTGCTTTGTGCCACGCTGCAAGTGGTGCACGCTTTTGTTCAGTGTGGCAGTGACAGTGCAAGGAAAGGGCTCTGGGGGGACAGCACCACTTCCCTGCCTTCCTCCCCCTCCTGACGCCCTGCTGCTCATGCTCCTATCACTAAACGCGTGCTTTGCTGATTTCAGGGTCTAAAGAACAGATAAAATGAGTAACACTCTCTCTTCATTCCAACAGTTGCATTTCTGCCACAGGTATAGGGCTTCAGGCAGTAGTAGTGCAATTCAGGGGACAATTTGCCTGGTTGAGGGTTCACACACTGTCCCAGTTTGGATTTTATACATCTCTTAAAAATTGCAAGTTGGGAAGTTAATTTAATTTGTAAAACTGTTGAGTTTGTGAAGAATACCTTGAAATGTTTTTCTTATCCATTTCTTTAAGATTTTTTTCTTATAGCTGTTTTAGTGTAAAATTATGCCTATCTTTGTTTTTATTAATAATGAATAGTTACAAACTTGAATTTATGTTGCTAAAGAGAAAATGCAAATATATCAAGAGCATGAAAATTGATTTAGAAATGGAATAAATTTTTATTATTTTCTTTAAGAGCCAAACTGATTTATTTGGAGTAGTTTAAAAAACAAACACCAAACCCTCAGTGAATGGGTTTCTTTGCAAAGTTTCTTGGGCCTTCCTCTAAAGTACCTTATACTTTTAGGAAGGCCACTAGTGAGATTTATCTTGTCAAATCAAGCATTTTCTTTCTGCAGCTCTTTCTTCTCTTTAACCTATTAATTTGAGGCCTATCTGCAGGTCTTGTAGTGACTGGGGGTTCCCCTACGTGTGAGGTTTTGATAAAAAGCATCCTTACTGCTCCTGAGGATTTCCTGGCAGAAGTTCTGAACACTTCTCTGTTTTAACTGGATTTTTTTTAACGTTCCAATGCAGCTGTGTTCATGTAATATTTTCCTATATTTTCCTTTTTTCTGCTCTAGATGGCAATGTAGCACTTTTTCTTCCACTGAGAGCCTCATGTTTCTGTAATATTTGTGTAAATCCAGTAAGATAGCAATAGATATATCTTATTATGTGTATACAGTGCTTGCTGTAATGGTTCCCCTGCCACGCAGGTGTGACTCTCGCCCCATCTCTTGTATCCACCCTCCTTCCTTGTCTTCCTTCTGTCCTCACCTCACAGGCTCCATCTCCTGCTCCTGCCACTCTTATTCCACCACCTTAATTTCTTGCCTGCATCAGATGAGGATAACTGTGCATGAGACAGCCTTGACTTCTGGGTTTTTTTCACCCTTTTTGTGCCACTGGCCCAGATCATGGCTTTTACAGTTTTACATTTCCACTGGCTCCTTCATGGTTACTGATTTCATACCCATCCCCTCTTTGTTTCTTCTTTTACTTTATTTTTTTCTTTCCTTTTCTCTCTTTTTTCCTTTTCTCTCTCCTTTCTTTTCTTTTTGTCTGGAAAAAGAACTTAATATCTATGAAAAGTTCACTCCTGGTGCACTAATAATAAAGAATGCTTCAAACTGAGTAGACCATCCTATTTTGCTTGCGAAGTAGAATGGGCTATACTGCCAATCTACCATACTGAAATTAGAAACAGGCTAATAGCATATATTTCCAGTTATTTAAAGGCAGTTACACTGCATCAGATGACATCTACCTATTATTCTGCCTTAATAGTGTGAATGGTAGATGCTGAAGGAAAGAATGTTAGACAAGTGGTGTATAAATTCCCTTCAGGTGGCACTTAATAATTTAAAGATTCCTTGAGTCAAAGTTTGCTTTTTAATGTAGCATCTTATAATTTTGATGGAGATTTCTTCTATGAATGGTGGAGTTTATTGCATAACAAGTTTCTAGTTAAATTATGGAACCTATGGAGACAGTTCTTAATTTTCAGATGCTTTAAATATTCTTTTTGATAATTAAGGTGTCCCTAGTTGCTGGATTATAAGACATTGTGAACAACTGTCCTTAATTTTGGGGGCACAAGATACAGTAGAGTGTACACCAGGTAACAGAGCTATGTAATCATGCTGCCAGTTTTGTTCATTTTTCCTCTCCTATTGATCCCCAGTGGTCCTTTTTATTTTTGAATCTGCTGCTGAGCATGAAGATGATGTTTTTTTGAGATGAGTGCAAGATCTGTTTGTAAGTGATAATAGTTAATTTGAAACACATTGGTGTGTCTACATTGTGTGGTTATTTTCCTCTCTTGTTCTTTGCTTTGTATTTACTGACAGGGCATTTCATTTGGTGTGTTATTACCTCTTCACTTTGAAACAAGTATTTCCTGCAGCTCTTCACAGTTAGTTTAAAAGTGAGTGATTTTGAATAATCAGAAAACCTGAGCAACCCATTAATGAATGTGCTGAGGAGCATCAGATTTAACACCATTAACCATCACTGGTTACCTTCCTGAAATATGAAAATTGACCTTTTATTAATGATATTAATTTTATAGCCCTTAACTATTAATTCTTGCTATCTTGAGAGGACCTTCCCTTGTATTCCAGGAGAGGTGTTTGAGAGTTGCATGTAGTGTAAAGGGGCAGGGGAGAAGGTATTTTCTGAAATATACTTTTTCATATGCTTTTTAACACTTTAGGAGCATTCCAATAGATTTCTGGGTCATGACTTGCATGGAAATCATGCTTACTATCCCATGAAATTTGCTCATGTGTCTAAGTTCTCTCCTCCTGTAATTTCAAGCAATTGCTGATCAAAAATTTGTCACTAGTGGAAGTGACAAACTTTCAATTTAGAAAAATGGTAAAAGCAATGGAAGGAGTAGTTAACAGATGCAAAACTAATGTTTGAAACACGGGAAACTAAAGAGTGGCTTGAACCAGAACCACCACAAAAATGGTAGCATCTATATAGGAAGGGAAGGAAGGAGATGAGCAAGAAAACAGGTAATTAAAAAAAACCAACTTAAATGCAGACAAGTAAGTTTGAAGAGATGGTATTAATGACATGGCAGAAAACCCAGCTGTGACCATGCATACAGGATATGTATCAGAAGCCACCTTTGTTAGATGGTGAGGTCGCTGTTGACCTCTAATATGTGCACACACACACAATACTTGTGAGTCAGATTCAGTGTTGAAGGATGACTGTAACAGAATACACTGGGACAAAAAAGGCCATGTCTCAGAATAGGATACACCTGGCAAAAGACACTAGGAGTAATAGGAAATCATTCTATGTACATGTAATTAGTGAAGGAAATACCAATGAAATAAGTTTCTTTTTCTACTGTGCAGTAAAACTGCTACAAGAAGAGGGCAAGAAGACTTAGGGGGTCATGTTGTCCTTTTTGCATCAGTCTTTGTAAATTGCTTGAAGGAACTTACAGCATAATTAATGCCAATTGTAAAAAGAGGTACAATTCAAGATTATAACAGGACAGAGATTCAAGTCTTAGAAATGTTAGATGTCTTCACGTGAATGGGACTGACCAACATCATCCAGGGATGTTTAAAGAACTTGAAAATACCAGTTCTTATGTTTAATATGTGGATGATAACCATAGCACTGAAAAGAACCACAGTAAATAATCATTGAAAAAATAGAAAACGTTTATTTTTATAACAGGGGAAAAGAGGCCTTTATTTAAGTTCCAGAAAAATTCTGGAACAACTTAAGAAAAAACTTGCACTACATTCACCTTGAAGATAAAAAAGTGTTTAACAACAAAAAGGGAAGAAAAAAAGAAAGTCAAAGAAGTACAGCATTTTTCTGTGATAACAATCCACATGGATAGAAGCAGGAAATCCATCTCTTCTTTAGATAAACATGGTCTTCACAAAAGTTCAGAAGGGAAGTAATGAAATTGGTTGATAGCCACATCTATACAACAACTCTGTGTGGTTATTGTCTAAATAGAAGCACAATCCTAGCCAGAATTCTTTGGGGCCTTTCTGGTCAGTGTTTATTCTGAACTTTACCAATGTTCTGATCTTGGTGTTATCATGAAGCTGGGAGGCACTGCAAATCCTCTGGAGGACAAAGTTGGAATTCAAAATTATCTCAGTGAAATGATGAAATAGTTTCTAATAAAAACCTGTAAATCAATAGGGATATTCAGTAAGGCAGTGATAATCACCTACACAAATACGGGATGGGAAACAACTGATTAAGCAACAGTCCTTCAGGAAAGAGTCTGTGAATATAGTGATAACAACCTGAACATGAGTCAACAATATCTTGCTGTTGCACAAGGACAAACTTTATAGTGAGAAGTATAAGCTAAAGGAAGTTTGCAAGTCATGTGATATAATCTTTTTGCTCTGCTTAGCCTTGGTGAGGACACACTGGAGAACTATGAGTAGGAAGCGGCCTAGAGTACCTCACTGCACTACAAATGTGGGATTATGGCAACAAACTTGCAAGATGTGAAAGCCTTCTGTGAGGGAGTAACTTGCTCTCTGCATTCATGCTGTGGTCAATAGGCATGAACTGCAGCAAGAAAGGTTAATATTAGGTTTAACTCCTGGCGGAAGGGAGTCTGAATCACCTGAACACAGTGTGCCTTCCTAAAGCCATAGAAGCTATATCTTTGGCAGCTTTCCCACCACTTCTGTCAAGGATGACCAAACGTATCAGAAATTACCTGTTCTTGAGAGAGGGGTTGGACTGGTATCACTTCCAGCCCTCTTCACTCTTGTCTCTTGCTTTGCCTCTGTCCACCAGCTCCTTTGTTTTCAGCCTTTGTAAGCTGCTTGCCATCTGCTTCAAGACTCTCTATTCCCTGTCCCAGGTTTATTATTCTTGAATTTACCGTGGAGAGCCAAGAAGGTTAGTGTCAGAGTTGGGCAGACCTCACAATTCTTTTACTTTCAGTCATTAGTTTATTGAACCACATTGGTCCCAGCATTGATTTTTGAAGTACTTGTGCTGGCAAATTCCCCACCTTCTGAGAAGGAATCATTTGTTCCAACCTGTTGTTTCCTGTCTTCCAAACTATTATTAATCTCTGAAAGACCTTCTCTCTTATATTGTGGCACCTTAATTTGTCTTCATAACAGTTGCTAAAGGACTTCATTTAAAGCCTGTGTTTGGGTTTTGTTTTATTTTGAATGCACATTATATTATACTTGCTGAAACATTGTTCTCACTATGTCCTTTAAATCTCTTTCTCTTGAATTATATAAATGATGTTGATTCTGCCCCAGCATGTTGCAGTTATTCATATGCTCACCTGTTCTAGCTTCTATTATATTTTATGCTAATTAGGAGGCAAATGAATTTTCTGGTGTGTTAATCAGACTCATTAGTCTGTAATTTCCAAAATTGCCTCTGTGGCCCCTTGCAAAGCTTGGTCTGATATTTGTCTTTTGTCACTCTGCTGGAAAGTAATAGAACTTTCAGTAAGCAGAAGGGGACATAATTCTGTACTTTATTCTCCAGTTTCACAACTGAATTTTTAAAAAACTTTATGTGAGCATGACCTGGCCCTGGGTGATATATTTTTAATTTCTTGGGGAGTATGATTTAAAACTTCCATTGTTGCTATCCTCCTTCTTCATCAAGTTCAAAGCCATAAAAAAATTGCTCCTTAAGACCTCTCAGATTTTGACTTCTGTTGATGCTGATGAAAATAGTTTCTTATAACTGTGTTACCTTTCTTAAATATGCCTTTTCCTTTGAGTGTCATTTTGCCCAACTGTCTAGTTAATTCTTTTTTAAAAAAGGTATATGCTATACCCTTATGATTTGTCTTCTCTCCTGTTTGACCCTTGAAGGCAGCCTTCAGGCAATGGTTTCCAAAAATGAAAAATAATCTGCCTAGATAGAGGAATATGGGTGCCTTTAATGGCATCCTCTAAGTACCTATGGCATTAACTATTTTCTCTTTAAATGTATTCTTTGCTAAAAATTCTAAATCAATTTGCATTAGTTACTCAGAACCAGGTAGTGTACTAGCACTTGGAGCACTATTTACTGGTATATTGCTACACCACAATAGGGTCCTAGGCTGCAGATAGGCGCTTTAATCCACTCTAATACTGTTACTCTTCCTGCTTTTAATAGTTCCAGCAAGAAAAGTGTGAAATTTCAGTTCTTCCAAAACCAGGTAATGGTTTTAAAATATCTGAAACCACATATTTAGAGAAAGACACAGACCTCTTAAAGCAGACCCAGATGAGGGCTATGAAAATGATCAGAGGGTTGGAATCTCTGGTTTGAAGACAGGCTGAGTCAGTTGGGGTTGTCCAGCATGGAGAAGAGAAGGCTCGGGAGAGACCTTATTAGGGGGACCTTTCAGTACTGAATGGGACTTATAAGAAAGAGAGACACTTTTTATGAGGGGCTGTAGTGACATGACAAGGGATAATGGTTTGAAACTGAAAGAAGGTATGGACATAAGGAAGAAATTTTGGTGAGTGTGGTTTACTGAAGCAGATTTCCCAGAGCAGTTGTGGATCTCCCCTCTGTGAAAGGCTTTGAGCAACCTGA
This sequence comes from Acanthornis magna, assembly GCA_036785705.1. Classification (NCBI taxonomy): domain Eukaryota; kingdom Metazoa; phylum Chordata; class Aves; order Passeriformes; family Acanthizidae; genus Acanthornis; species Acanthornis magna. Next base: position 17,493,138 of record JAWUZG010000032.1, read on the forward strand.
ACTACTAAAGAAGTCCTTGCCCATGCCAGGGACAAGGATGTTCTTTAAAGGTCTCTTCTAATTCAAACCATTCTGTAATTCTGTGACTTCAGCTGGAACTTTTTCACCTCATTAACATTGTTCACATGAAAATACACATTCATAAAATGACCAAATATGAGTACATAAGCCATGACCTAGGAAAAGGGGGACATGCATCATTCCAAATATCAATTAACCGTAATGAGTTTGGATCTCTTGATCAGATAACAAAAAGGCAATGAGCCCACTGGAAACTGAAGCTATAATATGATACATCCTTCAGCAAAGGATCTTGTTGGTAGAGTTTAACTTTCTAAATTCATCAGTGATTTGGTCTCAGACCTGCTTTACTCTTTATCTTCCCTCTGTGTGATTGATGCCAGAAGGAATCATAACCATAATATATACAAGTATTTCACCTGAATTTTTTTCTCTCTTATTAAGGATAGTCCTAAGTGGTACTGTGCAAATCTAAAAGTTTTGCAGAGAAGTAGGGGTACCTTTGCTCATAGTTATATGAACAAAGGAGATTCAGGAAGATGTATAGCTCTGTATATATGGAGTGGCTTTCCATCACTGATCAGCTACTATACAGTGAAAATACAAGAAGGGAAAATTCTGCATGTTAGATCTTCTCCAAAAGACAAAGTGAAGCAAAAAAAGTATTTGTGAAGCAAATACTCCAATAAACTTTGAGCTGAGGATTGATTCTGTGATTCAATTTCTAATTCATTCATTCCAAAATACTACAGAGCAATTGAAAAGATGACTGTCCTGTGACCCCTGACCTAGGTACAGCTGAGAGTGTGATGGATTTAATATGGAAGAACTAATTTGAAATTTCAATACTTTATTGAGGACAGGTGCTGACTCTGGTATATCTGATGATTGTCTTGAATTGCACACACCGACATCATACCACTGATTTGTATTTCTTTAGCAATGCAAAACAAATGTTATTACATATCAACTACCCAACTAAGCTAGTTTTCTGACTGTTCCATGTCAAGGGAATGGAAAAGCAGACAGACCATGCTGGTTTATTTGTCCTACCCATGCAGACTGACTGGTCAAAAGGCGGACAAACTTTTTAGGATTAGAAAAATCTGAGGGATTTTTTTCATTTCTTTGCTCAAAATGTTGTGGATTTTCAGTGCTCTGGTGTACAAGCAAACAGTAGACGATGAAGAACTTGTAAATTGTGACAGCAATTTCCTTCAGAAAAGTGAACCTTTGTCCTGTGTCAAGTCTCATGTTGAGGAGTTTCTCCCAAACTACTTTTTTCCCTTTTCTGCAGCCTTTTTTATCATATCTCCATTGCTAAATATTATACTACCCTTCAAAGTAATTTTTTCAGCAGATTTATGCTGATACATTATTAAAGATAAATATTTCAAATGATGCAAAGGTCCCTCAACTTCTTTTGAACTATATTTTTAATACCTAAGAAAGTTGGTGTTTCAAATCATCCCTGATCTTAGTACCCTAGGGCTTGAAAAACATCTCCAGTATTAATGAATGTGATCTGAAGAAAACATTTGTCAGAGAGAGCTGGGAAAGGGACCATGAAAAACGTATTACGTAGACTGGAGCAAAATGGTTAGCCTTCTCATTATAAATCTAAAATATTAAAATAATGAATTCACAGAACCCTATTAGACATCAAAGCTTGTGTCTTATTGGGGTATGCTTTTAATTTATATGCCCTCTTTCAGGCCAAAAGCAAACCTGATAAATTGAACAGTGAATTCCTAACCTGATTGAAAAAATCTGACTCTGGATCATTGCTGTCAATAGAAGGGAGAGTGTGCAAGCTGAACTCCGCTCAAGTAGATGCCTGTGGTATATTTTAATGGCACATTTTCAAACCTTACAACTTTTAACTACAGAGCTAAGCTTTAAAGCAGCAACTTGGTAGCTGTTATGCTCTTTGCTCTTTTATTTCAGTTTTCTTTGTTTCAGAAGTCTGCAGCAGGGGCAGCTGTAGGAAGAGAGTTTAAGTGCTTTCAGTTGGCAAGAGCAACAGTGTTAGAGCTAGTAAACATTATATCTTTTTTCCTCTTTTTCCAAAGGAGTGAGGAATGCAGTGAAATGAATATGCAGGCAGCTCATAATCTACACATTTCTCTAACCCAAATCTCAGTTTAGGAATATTTAAGCACTTCATTACATAGACATTTGATTTTCAAAGTGTGAAGGTTTTGTTCTATTCTGCCTAGGAACACATAAGGGTTTCAGAGATGACTGATAAATATAATGGATAAGGAATGTTAAATGTCAGTAACAGGCACACAGGATGAGAGAAGGTGAGTGATTATGGTGATAATTTGAGATATGGGAGACCTGCTTTCAATTCCCTTATCCACCACAGGCTGCCCCTCTGACCTTGAGCAAATTTGTCTCCCAGATTTAAATTTACCAATGTGTTTAGGCACATAACTCTCTCTGTTTAAACAAATACACCGCTGATGAAATGAGTGGTAAGTTATTGATTGGTACATTTGGTTCACCAGGATTCCATTTTTGCTCTGCAGAATTGGGGTTGGCGTTGCTCCATTATCTTGGAGTTGTGCTGGGAACATAAATAGATTACTAGGCTCTCAGAATGCTGATTTTCCAACTCTAGGAAGCTTCAGGATATCTCATATGATTATGCCCCTGTGTGAATTCATGTGGAGTTCCTTTCTGCTATTGTATTTAGGTCTGATCAACCCATCTCAAAAAGCCTGTAGCAAACCCAAAGAAGAGCTATGGAAATGATCAAAGGCATGTAATAGTTTCTGTAGATGGAGAGGTTGAATAGACTAACACTCTTCATCCTGAACCAGCGGTGGCTGAATGGGGATGTGATGGCAAGCAATGCAGTTGTGAATAGGGAGCAATTACTGAGTTTCTCACTATATAATTGCCGTAGACTTAGTTTTTTACCTAACATACAATTAAACTGCAGGACCCTTTTCCAAAGGGATTATGGGTGAGAAAAGTTACATGGTTGTAAAATACATAATAGAAAAATTTCTGGATGAAACATCCATTCTGGATTATGGAACACAATGAAATGACCTTGAGTTCAAGAAATTTTGTAGACTCAGGCTGTAGAAAGCTGTGGGGAACTGCTGCCTCCTGTTTATCCTCATATATTTTGGACACATTTGGTACTGACCAAATCAGAGAACATTCTAAGATAGATGGACCTTTTGTCTTTCCTGACACAGACATTCTTATGTTCTTACTTTCCAAAGGGAAAGAAATGCAGACAAATATATTCTTCTGTGCACTTTGTTGTGTTTCATTGATTCAATGACAGATGTTAGGTGTGCCCTTTGCTGAGACAGCTGAAGGGAAAGTGATGAAAATATATTTTTGCATTTATGTTTTATCTTCTTTCCCTGGAATGAGGAGGAAGGGATTCCCTTTGAAGAGCAGGTTCTCCTCCAGTGGCTGAATGTTTAGTATTAAGAGAAGGTCAAACTTACTGACAACCATCTTAGTAATGGACCAGAGAATCAGCTGTGACAACCTTCCGCCACACGCCATCTTTGCTTTAGTGAGAGACTAAACTACTGCTTTCATATGATGGCTTTTGTCCTTCTCTTACCCTTGTCCAGTTCCTTCTGGTTGATAAGAGAAAGCAGATTCTATTAATCTGTGGCTCTTCATTGTGGATAAAACCTGAGAGGTCAGCAAAACATCCCTAATTTTCCTATGCAAGCCAGTTGGCATCATAATCACAGCAGAGAAGAAGGGAGTTGCTCATTTTGGAGACACTCAATATTAAAGGCAGGGATGATTTAATCCAGCTTTGAGTATTCCGAGTGTTTTGCTCCTGAGGCAGACTGTGGACTTCTGGGGAAAGGCGGGACACAACTGAAATGTGTAGGTCCCCATGGCAATGAGCAGCACCACCTGGTGTCTAGCTACCAGGTGTCTGTATCCTTACAAGAGAGGAAAGTATTTTCTGATTTCCCTGCACCCCCAGCACTCTTCCTTGCCAAAACCATCTTCGTAGCCGGGCATCCTGCTAGGTGAACTGACAGACATGCATCTCTGCCTCTGAGGTTTGCTAACTCTACTTACCATGTAGTAATAGGGCATACCCAGCAGCAAAACATGAAACTTTCCTCCAGTACTACTGGAGTTCAGCTTCCAGGCTTGCCATAGCCCCAACAATCCTGGGAGTGAGGAACTGAGATGAGAGGGTTTATTTGCAAAACAGAAAGCTGTATCGCTAGCAATGAACTGAAGAACAAACAGAAGATTTTACACAAATGTGGCACTTGCTCTTTTCAAATTACAGTCGTTGTATTTTTACTACAGATGAAAAACAAACAAGCTGCTCTGTCTTGCCTCTCCCAGCTTGCTTAGAGACTCAGCTCAGCTTGGCTGCATATAGATCAATTTGTTTCAAGAGATCAGCATTTCCTTTTTAACCTTTTGAACTGTAAGTCCCCATAGGATCCTGATGTTTTCATCTATTATATATTTTCATTTTGTACTGGTAATCAATAGCACTTTAGAACACTAATGTCATACTTTAGCTTTGTCTTAGGCTACTAAATGAATAATAACTAAATAATGCATTTCAAACAAGAGAGCAGATGAATATTCTCCCTCCAGTGCACAAAGAAACATGCAAAAAGAAATCACTGAACAATAGGACATTGATTTTTGTGGCTCCAAACTTTCCAGCTGCAGGCAGAAAAGACCAGAATAGAATTTTAGTGCTATATCTTACTCCTGAAGTTGCATTTGGGCATGAAACTTCAAGATGTATCTCATTTTCTGAGCATTACAACTGGGTATAGATTTGGTGCAGACCATGGTAATGCTGAGAATTCACAGTAATAGGAACCTTTGGAAAGCAAAAGCAAATGCTTGCAGCCCAGCTTTGTTGGCAGGGCCTTTTGAAACGCTGTATGTGCTCAACAGACAAAGCTTATAAACAATTGATATCTGGAAAACGTGGCTACATCTGTACAAGCAGCCCTGAGATGGTCAGGGAATAGGCTCAGACTCTGGTTTGGAATTGTATATGCTGCTACATTGTTAGCACAGGTTTTGTCAGAATTTTGGCCGGTACTGAGGAGCATTCTCCCAAGCAACACTGGAGTGTACATAGATTGGGAGTTAGCGCTCTTGGCAAACAGCTTGAACATGAATTCCCTATTTTGGGTACAAGCTCTTGGCTGTGCAGATCGGAACCACGCTGTGTCAGCTGGCCTTGAAGCCAAGGAGCAGTCTACCTCTCATTCCATTAGCTAGTGCAGACATGGCCAATGGGTAGGTGTTAGTTGTATTTGATAACCCTGCTACCAGACAGAGAAAGCGCATCTCATGGCTAAAGGGTTAGACTGGAGACATTCAGTTCCTACACATTGCACAGATTTTCAGTGTAACTTGAAGTCACTTAGACCCTCTGTGTTCCTTGTTTCACCTATAAAATGGAGATAACAGAACTCTTTAAGTACTGTGACAATAATATGTGAAAAGATGTCATAGATGGATTGTAACCTTTTTAATACAGTCAACATCTTTTACTGGAAGTGTCTAGAATAATGAGAAATTCATCTGACTGAGAAAATTTTCCAACTCTCTCTCTTTCCCCCTTGTTTATTTCTCCAAATCAAACTGTTTAGCTCAAACGCTGAAGATGCTGGAGGCTCTGGAGTCTGGCTGGGTTATTTTTGTCTTCTGTGAATTCAGCCCACCAGTGTACTAGTAAGGGCTGAACCCCTGCTTGGAGTCTGTCAAAATATATTTTGAGCCTGAAATCTTTTGAAGAAAACAGGCATATGGCATTTTCTAAGTAAAGTTTGTGTCACTGGAACACAGCTGTCAGTGATATTAGGTGATACAGTGTTGCACAATTATAAGGAAAATAATAACAACAGAAGAGTGAAAAACTGTTAAAGATGCACGAAAGAAGATATTTTTCACCCTGATTCAGGACAGTGCTTCAACTTATCTTAATGTTAAGTACACTTAAGTACCTTTCTCAAATAAATACTCTTATAATCTGATTTTGACAAGAGTAGTGCATGATGCTAAACAGCTATTATGTCCAGAAGGAGATCTAAACCAAAATTATTCACTTGAACAAGTTTCTGTCATGAAATTGATTGTCTACCTGGTGCTAGAGTTTGCCTTCCTTGAATTTAACATACTGCTCTTTATCGGTCCTATGATTCCTTTTCTCCTGTCTTCTCAAGAGGCAAGCCCCAAGGTACCTCTTCAGCAGAGCATTCTGAAATATATGCTAATATATTGATGTATGTACTGATAAAGTTATTCTCACAAATCAGTGTAAATTTGGAGGTGCAAGCTAAGCATGCTGCATTTCTCATAGAGGCAGTGATGCATTTGAGTAAAATGCCTCTGCCTTATTCTAAACAGACTCTTACACCATGGCCAGCTGCATTTGTTAGCATGCTGGCTGAGTTGTTGGGAGTATATATGCTGAACATGGACAGGATATTACACAACAGTGTTTTAACTTATTGCAATGCCCTGTCAGGTGCTGCTGTCAGCCAAGTTACACTATCCTGTAGCAGTGAAACGAACAAAGAATCTGCACTTGAATTATGCTCACATATATTAATGTACATCTGAGATATTTTTGGCTTGATTCCTTCTCATAGGACAAGAAGTTTCCATGTTATTCTTGCTTTTTGTGTGTGTTTTGTGTGGCAACTTTGGGGCATTTCATTCTTCTTTTACATTTCCCATTCTGTTTTACGTTTGGCAGATTGATCTAATTCTGAAAATGAAAGTGAGCAAACTTTTGTCTGTCTCAAGGTATATTAAAAGTGAACAGTTAAAATGATTTTTCAAAATCTGTCTCTTTTTTAGCTAGAAGGTTAAGTGTAATTTCAACAACTGCTCAGCATCAATTGGCTGAAGCTTTAGGAATGGAGAATGTCTTCTCTGTTTCCATGTACTAAAATTTCTAAGATTTAGACAAACCCTTCTTCATTTTTTTATGCTCAGATAGTTAGGACAGGGAGTAACATGTTTAATTTGGCTAAAAATCCTTTATTTTCCAGCTTCTTGCACATATCTCAAGTCTCTGTCAGTGTAAAGGACGTAATTCTGTAATGAGTCTTTCACAAGACTGCACTTTAGCTTAAGACAGTCCTCGGCTGCTGGAGAGCTTTCTGCCTCAAAAGATTTATCTGTTCCTTCTATCATCTCAGACCTGCATGCTAGCACAGGTGTGAATTGAAGAACTTTTCAGACTTTCCTGTTAAACTTCCTGTACAAAATCCATTAAGATTTCTGTGCAGATGAGGGTAGAGAGAGGACCTGTTGAAGTGGATATGCTTCTTTTAATCTTGACTGCAATACAATCAGATTTTTCTATTGATCTTTGAGCTGAAGTACAAAACGTCCCTTAAGCCACGGGAATTCAATGTATCTATTGAATCATTCGTCTATCTAGCAACAGTAGAGTCAATTTTTAGAAATACATATTCGCTTACAGTATCATTTTAATTATATTATATGAGTATCTGACATATATCTTTGGTTTTCAGAAGTTTGCAGAAAATTCTGTCTTCACAGGTATATGCACAGTGGAGTTACTTTTCACTCTGGAGTTAAATTTTTTCCTCAGCACTTACATGATCTCAATTCATCCTACTGATGTCACTGAGAGTCTTTATCTTCAGTAGGAGTTTGATCAGGCCCTAAAGAAAGTTGGCATCAGCCACAAAAACCAACAAAGGACCATGTCTGAAGAGAAATTCAATAAAAATATCCCTCTTCATGAATTAGAAAAGGCACATTGGAAAGACTTGAAGAAATCAGCTAAAATTATGTAATTAAATATATAATATCTCAGGCGACATATGTTTATACAGTTCTACATTATTTTATTTCTTTTATTTATTCTCTGTACAACAGAACTTAGCAAAAATGGTGCCCCCATGTAATTGTGAGTAACATCTTCATTGTAGGTTATAACATAATTTTTCCAGTAGTGAAACTCTCGTGTGTCACAAGGCAGGAGTAAGTAGAATCTTCAAAAATTTTTTCTACCCTATTTGATCTCAAAGTTCCTAGAAGACTGAAAAATAACTTAACTCCCCAGGATGTTCCAGGGCCCAGCTTTCCTGGTTATTCACAGACATTTCCACCCAGGGTTCTTCTGGAAGAAAACCAATTGTTTATGGCCATATTCATCTGGGAGTTTAAGGATATTTTGCTTTGTGGGTAAGACTGAAAAGGCTTTGGATTTCCTCACTCTGTAGATTTCCAGCACCATCCCAGAAGGTCTGTTGTGCTCAGACCTCTTTGTTCTCCTTCATGATACACTTTGATGTGTAGCACACACACCACAGTATAAAATCTCTCTTCGGGCAAACCATAATCCAGCATTCCTATAATTTCAGACATTTTGACCTGAAGAAGTAAACACCAAAACCACAGTATACTCCTGGCATGCAAGCACCTTCTGGGGCTCATGGCAGGGCTGCGAGGAGACCAAGGAAAAGTACTGTGCGTTAAAAATGCAGTCAACCTGCCCCAGCAGCAGCTGGGTGTGGAAAGCATAGATGATAACTAACAGGCTGCACTTCACCTAGAGGCCAGAGGTCTTTGTCTGGACTGGACTTCAAGTTTTCCAGATGGTGAACAACAGGCACAACTGACTGATTGCATGAATTTTTGATTTATTTATTGTGATAAGGCAGCTCAGTTTTTAGAGCTTGCTGAAGTGTATGCTGCCTTAGCAAATTGATGGTGGAGGTAAATGATGATTAGAAAGCTGTTTTTTTCTTCTTAGTGGTTTTCAAATTCTTTTTTGTGTAAACAGGAGCTGATTTTTCCCATATTCATGAGCAGAAAGTAACAATGAAGCCATTGTTTAAGAGGTGCAAATATGCAGCAGCAACAGTGCAAATGCTGTTGGACATTCTGGATACTGAAATGTAGAGGCCTGTTTTGAGAACCAAGTTGTCTCCCATTGGTGCTTGATTTATTGTTTACATCCATTTGGGAAATGAGCCCTCAGGAGGTTGAAATACAATTATCCAGTTATTTGTTCATAGCGGGGGGAATAAAAGACAAAAAACTGGCACCGGAAATAGTACAATACGTTATCAAATCATTTGAAAAAAAAGTTTCCTTGATTTTCAATGAACAGTGGCATTCATAGAATTATAATAAGGACATATGAACCATTTGAGAAGGAAGTATAGATAAATAGCTCACTTGATATTTCAGTATATGTCCCTGCCTGTTTTTGATTTTGAGTGGAAGACGATTAAATGGAGAAAGAATATGTTCTGGGAGGGGCAGAAAGTAAAAAATTGTAGAACATTGCAATCTCTCAGCAGTAATTGCTTGAGATCAGTTATATCAGCAGTAATGTGGAATAGTTTGCATGCTGTTATTGCTTATGTAAGAAAGAAAACCTATTCTTCAAAGATGTGAGAGTACCATCTGTGGCATTAATGTGGGAATGAAACTTGTGAGAAGACATCATGCTTCCATCTTTTTTCAGAGAGCCTTAAACAATGGCCAAATCCACCAGATAGCTTCTGCTGTATGAACTTGTGAAGTGGTTTACAAGGTTTTATGGCTTGTGCCTCTGAACTTATGCATGCAAGTCCAGAACGACTGTCTGTCAGGAGCAGCCGCCTTTGCGCAGGGATGTGTCTGCACTGGAGGGCACAGGCAGCATCAAAGCTCTGCTGCAGCAGCTGACTTTCATGTTGGTCATGTACAAGATCCTATATGTGCTGCAGCAGAGAGCAACTCAATTCTTTGTCAAACTCTTCCATTTCCAAATGTTGGCTTCAGGGTGTTTTAGATATTTTAGGGTGTTCAGACATTCTAAAAAATAAAATGTGATAATGCCAGGGTATCATCTTGTGGTACCTCTATCTATTTTTGTGTCAGTAAGTTGTCTTGCGGCACTTGTGATTTTTGTCTCCAATCTGTCTGACTAACTGGGTAATTTAACACCAACCTGTGCAGTTACTTTTTATGCTCACTTTGCTGTCTCCCTCACTGTGATGTTGGCTTTCAGGGAATCTCAGGAGCGCTTTTCTTTTCTAGGGACCAAGTTTGGCTAAAGAGCAGCAGAGACTAACCTCTAAATGGAGAGGTCATTTATCCCTGATGTTCGTTATTCTGGCAATTATACTTTCTTTCGGTATTATGGTGGCAAGTCATTGCTCGATAAATAAATGAAAATGAAACAGTATTTTTTTTTTCTCATGGAAAGGAACTTAGAATTTCAACATACCCTAAAGTCCAAATCCTTTGGCCAGCTCTGTGATTTACCTGCAGCCTGGCTGGACATCTGTTAAGTGTAACAGGACTTTGGAGCAGTTTGTGATACTGATAATTTCTGGAATATGTCTTCTTTTAAAAGCCCATTATTTTCTCACCAGTCTTTGCTGATATATCATACTGTAGCTAGGCACTCCTTTAAATTATTGCCTATGAGTCCGTGAGTGAAATCCTCCTTGGAGACATCAGTTTATTGTCTTGGAGAGCATCCCCCCAGCCCTGTAGCCAGGAGGGGTACAGTGTGAGTTCCAGTACAGTAGTTCTGCACCAGCAGGAGATTTCTCTCATGAAAGGGAAATCCTCAGGAGAGAGATGGAGAAAAGGATTTGAATCCTAAATCACCTGTGAATCCTTGGGAGACCTGTGTGAGAAGCTTGCTGTGTCCTTTTGTGTGCACTGCAGAGGCAGATGTAGAGGAGCTATCCCAGCCGTTGCTCTTAGCATAGTTTTGGCAGCACACTTTGACCAGGCATCAGAACAGAGCCTCTCTGGTTTACTGAACTGGGGATGTGACAAAAAATTTAAATTTTGTTTTATTAAAAACTTTTTACCTCAGGTTTTCACCTCTAAAACTCACTGAAAATAAACTGTTTTGATTGGAAGGCACGTACGTTTTATCTAGTAAATCCAAAGAGAAGTTTAAAAAAATGTGGTTTCAAGTGAATGAGAAGAAGAATAAATGGTAATATTGTGGTCTTGTAAAGGTAAGAGTGAAAAAGAAAGAGAGGCTGAAACACTATACAGTGCCTATGCCATTTTCTCTTCCCTTTTCAGGATATAGGAGGGGAAAAATAACTGGGCTAAAGAGTACTTAGAAACAAAGAGAAACTTACATGAAATAATCTTCCAGACTAATGGGAATGGATCTCTTGTGATTTTAAATGTATTCCAGTACTATGCTAACATATGCAAAGGATGAAGGAAACAAGTTACAAATGAAGAGTGTCAAATTCGCAAATCAAGACAGAATAATTCATCCTAAGAGATAATTTATACCGACTAAGCTGTCTGAGGCTTTGGAGATCAGCTTTTGGCATGTGTTTCTCTACAGCTTGCATGGTGGACCACAACATACTATAGAGATGATTCATGGGCTGGAGACTTTCTGCACATGCGGGGTCCAAGGTGGGTTGGCTCGGCTACAGAACAATTTTTAGAATTCCTTTGCACCTTATGTCTTGGGCTTCTTTTCTGTGGTTTCTAACTCCTACTTCTCAATAGCTGAACAAGATATTAACAGGATAAATTACTCACTCATGGCGTGTGAGCAAATTGCAGGAGAGATGTGACTTATGAAAGCAGTTGAGTCTCTTAGATGCTTAGGCTCCAGCTATAATGATGGTAGAGATGACAGTAACAATATTAATAGAGAGAATGTTGCCATTAAACAGACTGCAACCATGTCTCTATTTACTTTCAAAGCTTTCCTTTGCCAGTACTGTCTGGTCCCTCTCTTCCCTGTAAATGTGTGGGGGGAAAAAAGAAAAAAGAGAAAACCAGAAAATGCAGAGAGAATTCTGGCCAAGATGAACAGAGAAGGGCAAGTAATGTTGTGACTCTTTCCTGTCATCAGGGGTACAGGGGGACACTAGGAAACTTTTTTTAATAATATTGAAAATTAATTAAAATTAATTTAAATAGTTCATATAACTTTGCAGAAAGACGTTGTTAACTCTCTGGATTAGTGATATTAAAACTCAGATGGAAAAAATAACAATATCCCTTTATACCAGTAAAAGCAGAGGCTAAACTTTTAAAAGCTTGCTGTCATTAAAGTCTGCAGCATTTGAAATATCTAATAAGCTTATGATGATAATTCTCCATCCACTGCAGCTCTTTCTTTTTTTAATCCATTTTTGCTTTCCCTGACTGTTTGACCTTCTGAATGATGCTAAAATTTATTGGAAGGTCAAAAAGTTATAGGGGCCCATGTGAAACAAAGCAAGACAAATGAAGATAGGATACCTAGGCAAAATCAATGCATTTCTAAAGGCTACTTCATACTGTGCAAAACACACCAGGGCTGTTTATAAGAAGGGTAGATGGAAGTTTGCTTTATACATATTAAAGGTGCTTTTTATACTCTTACGGGGAAAAACTTTGTTTGCAAGCTTCACATTCCAGGACCTCTAACCAAATGCCAAGACTTTTCAGATCTGCCAAGTTCAAAATCTAAGATTTCAGGTCCACTTGCCAGATCACATTTTCCATTTGGCAGCAGCATTCTCTCCAGCCCTGCCAGTAGCTGGCCCCTGAGATGCCTCCTTACGAGGTGTGGGATTTAATTTAAATTTTTGTTTTTTCAAACATTATTGTTCTGTGAACATGAAAGTCCAAAATTTCAAGATAAACTCAGGCTGAGCAGAGCCCATTCTTTCCTGCTGAAATTCCTCCAAGAGAGCTCCTGCTTTGAGAAAACCTTGGAAATGATATCTGACTTAGCCAAGGGAGTTTATTTGTTACCTGCAGTGATATTTCTTTGTGAATACACATTTGCCAGGGGAATCCTGTTTCTTTACTAAGTGCAAAAATTTTTTATTCATTTTCTAGCTGTGCATGCTTAATTCCCCTTTCTGTTAATGAGAGTTTAATGTGCTCTTTGAAATGAAGAAAAAAAATCTATGCAACTGATAAAACAGAGCTTAAAGAGGTAGGGTGACAGCACTTGAGAAGGGGGAAAACTGCTTCCTGACTGTGAGTTTAATGTTTTTCTGCAACAGGAGTCAAACTGCAGAAAATTGGTGGTGTGGTTTTTTGGTTTTGTTTTTTGTTTTTTGGTTTTTTTTTTTTGTTTTGTTTTTTTAATGGGTTTTTTTGGGGTGTTTTTGTTTTTTTGGTTTTTTTTCCACTTGGCTTTTTTTCTATTAAAACAGTACTTGAAAGGGAGAGACAATAGGGATGGAGTGGTAAAAGAACTGTGAATTTAAACTAGTCATGGAGTGATTCCCTAAAATAAATAAAATTAAACTATTCAAAACAGGACAGTGGAAAAAGTGGGCTGCATAAATTGTACTGACATTTCTTCAGAGCTCATCCCATTTCTGTATTGTGTTTTCATTTAGATGGTGACCTTTCAGGCCAGACCTGGATAATTTAAATCAAAAGAATGCTTTTCCTTGGTGTGACGCCCTCTAGTAGTCCATTCATTCAAACTTCAGGGAAATTGTGTGGCAACAAATCACGATGACATACTTATTCTTGCAATCCCCCTTGTCCACCCTGAGAGAAGATCCATGACTTAGCATATGAAGTGGATTACCTTTCACCCCAATTAATGTTTTTATAATGAGTACCAAAGGAAGTAATAATGTTTTGCCACTTATTATCAGCTGTTACTGGGGCAATCTCTGAAACTCAAGACTCAGGTCATTGACAGCACTGACATGATGGCAATCATGTTTCTGAGGTTTAAGCCCTGCTACAGTGATGAATAAATTGGTCAATTTAATTTCCAGTACTATCAGTTTGAAGCTTTGAGTAACAGAATGAGATAGATACAAATGTCCAGGGGTTTTGAAGATTTGGCAGAAGTTAGACTTGAAATTCCATCCACTTCTGAGCCTACTCAAATGTTAATTAAAAGAGAAACAATGAAGTAATAAAATAAGGAATTATAGTTGCCTTTTGTCTGGGAACTAGAACTACATCATTTTTAACTACAGTGATAAATATTTTTATACTATATATAATAAGACATGATATTGTACAATAAATTATATTTTGCAGCTTGTCAGTAAGTTGATTGCATTGCACAGCTTTCTAACTGGCAAAATTCAGCTGTCTCAGTTTTAAAGAATGGGAACCATCTGAGATGTTATTGAACAGCCTGATCCTACCCCCTTTTTGCTATCTTTTAAAATTGTAGTAATGCTTAAACAGACTTTAAGAATACCAGACAAAGAAGCAGAGATGGTTGATAGCTGTCTGACAGAAATAATGTTTCTAGGTTGTTCCTTGGATTTCTTGTATAAGAAAGATTAGGCTGTTTCTGTGAAGCTATGTTTTAACAACAAGAAGTAATACCTTGAATAGAAGTATAGCAAGGGGCCACATTGGCTTAACAATTAACCTTTTCCACTTGAGCTATAGGGACTGATAGCACTGGATGGCCATGCACATGCCTTTTATGTGAAGAATTCGCTTCTTACAGTCTATTTTTCTTTCCTCTTTTCTTTTTGAAATTAAAAAAAGTTGTTTATGCCCGCAGCCAGTTCCACCCCATCTCAGGATAGCTTTCTACAAGACCTAAATAAAGCCAAAGGGCAGACGGACAACTGTCTATGTATGTGTGTGTTTTATGACTTATCTCACATTATCTTAGGTAATAATATAATTTAATACTGTTCATTCATTTCTCAACCCTTTCTTTACATGATAGGATTAATTTACCCCTTCTCAATTGAAAAAGCTTTATTAACTTCTTTTTCTCATGATGGTTGAGCAAATATCTCCTGAATGTCCTCCCACAGGGAAACCTGGGGTGTGGGGGGGTGGGCACTGTGTCACATTAATTGACAGAAAGGCATCTTTGGGAGAGAAAAGCCTTCCCTCCAGTCCCTGTGTTACAGAGGGCAGCCACTCAGACTGTGCTTAATTATTAGCTGGGACATGCTTGCCTGGCATTTGGGATCCTGATGAGCATTGCAGCTGCCTTTGACTGCCCTCTGGTATGGGTGAGACCAGGGCTACAGCAAAAGGCTCCCCTGCAGCACAAAGAGTCCCTGGCATAAGGATGAGACTGGAGCCACAGCGTTTCTCAAATGGTTGGTGGACCTGTAATATCCCGGGACTGACAATGTGAGCCCTTATTTGTCTCATCCAATGGGGTAAGATTGGATACAGATTTTAGTCTCCATTTTTCAGTTTCCTTCCCTATAAAAGGTAACACTTCTTTTGTCTCTCAATATTTTTATGCACTTTTATTTATTTGAATTCAGAACCATTTTTGTATTGATAATGTTAAATGGAAAGATTATATAAATGCTAAATACTCTGTTGTTACAGAATGTCTCACCTTGAAGAGGTTATTTCAAGGATGACAGTAGCAAAATTTCAGTATCTGTTAAAAATTACTTATTTATTTAGACTAATATGCTGTCCTGATACGTAAACAATCACAAGGAGAAGAATGTTTTTCTCCATGGCTGCATGTGAAGATGTGACACACCACCTCTTCACTGTGTGTCTATTTGTGTGCCTGTTTTTGCCATAGGTAGTCTTTGAGGTGCACCAAGTGTTGGCCACTTTTATGCCCAGACCTCTGGAAGCTCATACACATTCATCTTTCCAGAGCAGGGACAGTGGCATGGCTGCACGTTCCTGTGGGCAAAATCAGATGAAACTGAGTCAAATTGATTTTAGGAAAAGCTAACTTTGAAAATGGCATTTTAAAACCTTAGTGCTCAGAGATACACATTGCATCTGAAGCCCTGTGGGCAAATTTCTGCTCCTTTCTGTCCTGTATAATGAGCAACTTGGGCTCAGTTCTTTGGTTCTCTGTTTTACAGGTCTCTGAAATCCATCCAGGTTCACAGACCTGCGTCCTACCTGTGCTCATATTGGAAAAGTTGCCGAAACAGCTGGGGGATGCATTATCTATTTATTTATTCATTACAAATTCTTCTTTGACCTGGTGAAATCTGGTGAGCTTGAAAAGCCTTTCTTGTCACTCATGTTACCTCTTATCCTCCGCAGGAGTCGCAGCGGATTTAAAGGTCATTTGAAATGCAGCCTTTTGCTCTTTGACAGCCCTTTCAATATTAGCCCCCAGTTCTGTTTTACAAAGTCATCATTATTAACTGCTTTTGTGGCTACTGCTATTTTCCTGGGATTGCAGAGAAACCTGAGATACTAATTGCAATGAGCTAATTTGGCAATACCATGCACACTTCCTCAAGGCATTAGTTAAGAATATACTTTCCTTCACACAAAGAGAATTTGAAAGTGGGAACAGACTGCAAATGCAGCAGAAGGTATGCTTTTGCACTCCTATACTTAAGAGTAGATGGTATAATTAGCTTACAATGGTACTTGAATGTATCTCAGAATGAGAACATACAGAATTAAACAGTAGCTTTAGCTTAATGATAATCGGTGATAATGATGATAATAATAATAGTACTTAGAACTTTAATGCAGAGATTTGCATCTTGAAAGTGCTATGCTAAACATTGACTTAATTACTGTCACCTCTTCAGGGAAGGTAGGTATTATTGCCCTGACTTAATAGATAGGGAAATAAAGATATAAGAGAATGAAATGACTTGCCAAGGGCTCTGCAAGAGCCTGTAAAGGGATTCAAACTTTACACGTCCCTTTACTGTATGCTCCCTCATACCACGGTAATTATACATGTTGTAGGGTTGTTCTGTGCTTTTTTTGCTTTTGAAACTTGAGCCAAAGCCTTTTGAAATTAGAAATGTGTGTAGCATGTTTTGAAGGTTGTGTTTTTCAGCCATACTTTAATATGATTTTCCTCTTTAGGTCAACCTGAAACATATAGTTGGAGGCAAAGTTTTCAGTTTTGGATATATGTATATATGTCTATATCTAAGGTCAAAATTTTGTACAGGGTAATTCAAGGAACAAAAGAGATTTTCTGAAATTACTTTCATTATTAAATGTGTAGGGGTGTGTTTGTGTGGTCTGAAGTTTTTTGCTAGATTCCAAATTTACTAAAGCTGTCTCTGACATGCAAATTGCATATTTTTTTGAGTTTGTATCTTGTAGACATATTTTGCCTGGTTCTTATTAAAATCTATGTGAATCTTCCTGCTTCAATTACTTCTCCTTACAGAAGGACTGGAGATCAGCCCTGCGATTTGATTACTTGCAGAATACATAGTGAGTAAAATGGTATGAAGTTAATATAAACAGTTTTCTGACCACAGTCACAAGTTAAGGTGATGATGAGATTCTGTAAGATGAATTGTGTTCCATAAGTATGAAGTGAAAACATCAGCTTTTAGCTATAATTATTTCCCTGTGTAAAAGGCATTAACACCAGACTACAGGAATAAATTTTGCTTTGACTGCATTCACTATGCTTTTAGCATAGATCTTGTAGGCACCACAGTTCTGGTTAATTAAGTCTGAGTTGTAGTTCACTTTGATAAGAAATGTAGTTCTGTATCTGTAAAGCATAAGGTAATAAAAGATGTCAACATCTCCATTTGTAGGATTTAGAAGGATCTTTTGATAATTGTTTTCTCTGCCTCCTACCTTCTGTCACCTTCGCTTAACAGTAGATCAGCACACACAAGCTCACAGGCATTTAAAAACTGGATGTGCTGAGTGCTTTACTGTGAACAGGGTGAATGCCCCTCTACACTGGCAGCTGGTGTCACATTTATGTGTTTCAGTACCTCCGATGCACATGGGCATTTGCTGGTGTTCAGAAGAGAGATGACATCTGTAGGTAACAGCTTCACGTAGCATTATTGATTTTTGCATTGTACCAGCAGCCGTTTCTGGGCGTGCGGATCCCTTGCGGAGCCTCTCATGGTAGTCTGAACTAAAGCTTCAGACAGTTTTTGTACATGAACATGAGGAATGCTTTGCCTGTTTCCAGAATAAGATAGTTGAATGCATTCAGTTAATCAAAACAAACACTTTTATCCAACAGGCTTTAACTGGGGTTTTTATTAAAGGCTTTTGCTTTTTTTTCCCCAACTTTTTTTCCTTCATAATGTCATGACTGAATGTAGCAGCAGAAATTAAAAACATTGAGAAAACAGTGGAGACACTTTCTGGAAGACTATATTTGTATTTGCTTTCAACAGACATTTTACACTGAAAGCCAAATGTTTTTCTAACATTCACAGTTTTCCAGTCAGGTCAAATGTAAAGAAACTATTTCTATAAAGGCAAAATAGGCCATGAAAAAAGGAGTGGCTAGTCACACAGCTCAAGGTTTTTTTGAAAAAATGAATTTTTAAAAAAATAATTGCTTTGAATGGATAATATGGCCTAAAAATATTCATAGGCATTGTTTAGCAAATTTCAGTGAAGTTCAAGAGAACCACAATATAACAGTAAGCTAACAGAAATGTGCACTCTTTCATATAATTAGTAAGAATTATTCACTGCTAATAAAACTAAGTGGCTTTTTGGGAGGTGGAGTATGAACAAAATATTCAATCTGCTTCATCCTGGCAGTCCATATTAGAATATCAGAGATGAGTGGTTATCTCCACACAGTTTAACAGACTCCTGGCTTTGAGGAGTACTAAATAAGAGACAAGACCTAATGGAGTGGAATAAGAAATATGGACCTGAAAATGAGACTGTGCTGTATTATATGTTGATCACACAAGGTGGCAGAATGAGCTTAGGGCTATCCCAGAAATAAGAGGCAGTGAAGCATCATTGTTTTCAGTCAAGAGTCTATCCTTGCTCACCCTAGGAATATGCCAAGTTACTTCTTCACATGGAGAGGGATGGAGGAGAGTATTTTAATGCAGTATTTTTTGATGATTATCCAAGTGCTTCAATTTAATTTGGAGATTTAGTGGAAACTGTTAAAAGCTTGTGTCTAACTTTGGAAATTAATAATCATATAGTGCTGGATCTGCTGACATCTTCAGTTTTATTGAAAACACAGTTTACTCTTTATTGATACATTGATTCTCTAAGTGGGGCTGAACTCATCAGATGAAGGACAGCTGCAAGAGCAGGCACATAGGGAACATTTTGGTTTTCATTATTGATTTATGGCTAAATTCACTTCTATTGTAAGTGAGTGAAACACTATTGACTTTCCTTGTGTTGCATTTACTTAGATGCTCTCCTTGAGCACGGCAGGCAGGTGTATGTGGCTGAACTGAAGGCAGCCCAAAGAGGAGAAATTGAAGTGCAAGACAAAGAGAAGGGATTACTCTTCAGCAATCTCCATGCTACTGCTTTGGCCAATGATTTGGGGAATAGTAGCAACACTTCTTTCTACACCTGTACAGCTACCAGATGCTCTCCTTGACTTCTGAGTCTGTCCTTCCAATGCTCACTTCCAGGACAAGGGCTGAGC
This sequence comes from Acanthornis magna, assembly GCA_036785705.1. NCBI lineage: Eukaryota > Metazoa > Chordata > Aves > Passeriformes > Acanthizidae > Acanthornis > Acanthornis magna. Next base: position 17,512,477 of record JAWUZG010000032.1, read on the forward strand.
TGCACCACCCAAGGAACCTCTGGATGCAGATTGCAGGTGAACTCCTCTGTGTGCTCACTCAGTTTGCCTCTGTGGAGCTACAGGACAGACAAGAGGTGCACCAAAATGGTGGAGAGTTTCAGCTGTGGTAAGGGACCCCTTCCAGTCTTCCTGATGTGAGTTGCACCAGTAAAGCATAAAAGCAGGGGGAGTCATGAGCACAGTTAATGGTTGCTTGAAGAGAGAAATATGTCCTTGTAGGGTGCATTTTAAAAGTATCTGGCAACATATTCTGCATCTGAATTTACTCCTGCCTGTAAGTGAGTGAAGTAACTGAGCGGGATACTCTTATAAGTAAGGGTTTAAGAACTCATATCTGTGCATTGCTCCTTATGCAGTATATTTCTGGAAGCTCGTTAGAAGCTATTAAAGATTATTCACCCTTGCAACCTTTTCAGCAGATGTTCAGCTGTTTGTTTTTTCCTTCACTGCCTTAAGATATTTGGCTAAGCATTAGTACAAGACTGGAACAGGTCAGGAAAGTATTTATTTCCCAGAAAAATAAATTAACTAGTAAAATAGATGGCAATTAATAAAATAAGTCATCTGTAACATATTAATGAGAACTGGAAAATCAAAATTGACTGAAAGTTTGAAATTTAGAGCTAAAGCAGACACTGGAATAGCAACATTTCTCTTTGCACAGAGAGAAGGTTACAAAATGATAAAGAAGAAAAGCAAGAACCAAGGAGAAAAGGCAAAGAAAAATTTAATTCAGAGTTCTGGAAAACTCCTTTTGCATCTGCTGCATTTGCCTTTGACCCATTGGTCATCAGGGTAGTTGCAGTCTGTGAGACTCATGAGACTTCTTGAATGACTTATGGTCATGTCCAAGAGAGTTCTATTTTGGCCCACACCTTAATGCTGAGCTTCAGGCCTGAGAGCTCCCTTATCCCTTTTTATTGCGTCCAGCTCATTTCATAGTCATGTCCTGACTTTCATCTGTAAGCTTCTGGTTCTCAGCTGAGCCTCAGCATTTGTGTGACATTTTGTCCATTGCCTGCTGCAAAACCAGGGAGGTTATTTTTAATTGTCAGTGGTTTTAACTTACCTGCTGGAATGTACACTGCACAGGCTTGAGTCACTCACTTCTCAGCCTAGATGAGGTGACTGAGTGGAGACAGCTTCTCAAAATGCCTCTCTGCCGTGACTGCCTGTGAGTCCGCCCTCTTTTCAGTACAAAGTCAGGCTCTAACAACCTAAACCACTGCAGGGGATGCTTTGAGTTAAATTGCTAGCCTTGCACGGAAATGGGTAAAAATCCCTTACACCAGCTCTTTACCACCTGTCAGTCACTAATGACTGCCCTTCAGTCCGATCTACCTTGTGGCAGCCTGCTGCCATTGATGGGGTGCGCCTAAGAGAGCCCGAGTTCCCCAGAATATGCAAGCTGGGAGCTGTGGGGTGCTGAAGGGTAATGGTGGGGGCTAGTGAGCTGGGGCACAGGGCTGGCTCAGACAGGCATTTTGGGTGCCACCTCTCATGGCATTCCCTTCACATGGTCCAAAGCTGCAGTGCAGCGTAAGTGATAGGACAGCAAGACTGAATTCACTGAATATACACAAGTAGTAGGCAGCAACCTTTGTATGTAACAAGTAATTATTTCATGTCTGACAAGGCATTGGAGGCTGTCTGCACTCTGAGAGACTAGCTTGGCAGTGAAACAGCCATAACTGAAGTAGAGCAGAAATGCAGAACTCTTCTCCTAAGAGCAGGCGATGCAGGGCAGCTCCCTTTGTCACTTTCTAAAATAATTTCACAAAGTAATGTCTGCATATTGGTTAAATAAGTAGCAACTGATTGAATTTCAGCCAGCATCTAACAGTCTCAGCAGCCTTAGCCAGTGCCCCTGGAAAGCAGAAAGCAAGCAGAGGCTGAGAGAACAATACTGAAAGAGCTGGCACTGACAGCAGGGTGGTGTGTCAAAGTAATAACGGCAGTGACACAGATGCTCCCATAGACCCCATCCTGTTAAATGCAGGTGTCAGTCCCACCTGCACAACACATGTGTCTCTGGACACATATGCACCTTTGTACCCACAGGTACATATATATGCTATCAAAGTGTAGTGAGGTGTGGTTAAACAAACCAGATAGGGAGAGAACATGCTGTAGGGTTCGTGTGGTCATTGAAAATATTCTCATTAGAGTATGCTGCTGATAAGCTTGCAGGCCAAATGCATATGGATGACTCCAGTGTCTGGAAAAACGTGCTGTGGCACTGCTGTATTGTACTTGAAGCTACAGACGGTCCCTGACAGCCTTTGTAAAGTGATATGAAGCAAAATGCCTGTGAGAGATAGGAAGTAATTCTGTTGATTAATGCCAGTCTTGTTGGTATTGATGATTTAGCTGCCTGCATGAAACAAATGTGGGCAATCAGTTCATCTTGAAAAAACTTGTACAACTGAATAAAGGAAGCTGTTGCCTAATCTATTTTATACTAATTGCTCCATGCCACAAATTCAAGGCCTGATCCAATATGAATTGACATAGAGGAGAGATAGTCCATTCACTGCAGTAGTCTTTGGATCAAGGCTTCATTTTAAAGCGAGCAAATACTGCGTGCTAAATTAGCATTCATCTGAGTTGTCACTATCTGTTTCTTGAGAAGCAGACAGGCTTGATACTCTCTGTGTAGCCAAATGAGTCTTAGCCCTTACATGCTGGATTGCAAGCCAGCAGAGCCAACCTGAGCACATCAAAGTTTTGGTAAGAGCTGGGGCACTGTGGGCTGCTGCCTGTGACAGACCGCCTCGGTCGGGTGTCTGACATGGGGCTCTCGCTGCTGTGCTGCCGCGCAGAGCCATTTACTGCCAACAAACACTTAGTGCTTATGAGGCATTTTTCAAAAATCTCGCCGGGGCCATACCTGGGGCTTTAGCTATTTAAACATCTTAAAAAATCTGTCCCTTGAGAGGATTTAACTCAGCAGGATTTAGGCTGCTAAGGCTCGCATCATCAAAGAGACCAAAGTGTCAATCCATCTCTTTTCACGCCTAAGGACATAATAGTATCATGCCCCCTCCCATGAGGGGGTACTGCAGAGAAATTTCCAAGCTCTCAGCACCCAAACCAGCTAGCTCTGGAAGCAGATGGAGTATAATTATAGCAGCGTTGAGCTGCACCTGAACTAATTAGCTCTGCTGAGAAACAGGGATTGAATTTAATAATGCATGTTCTGCCATACCAAAAAGGCTAGGCAGCCTTTGAGACCTGTGCGACTGTCTCTGCATGGTGCTGTGCTGAACTCTGTGGATGTACTGTGAAAGTCAGCTCAGAGCTTTTCTGTCACCATAATCTGCTGTACAATGTAGGCATCACCTTGTCCCAGCATTCATGTACCATTGGCATAATTACTCCTCAGCTGTCACTTACCTCCTGACTATTAGTTTAGCATGTTAAGTTTTGCATATGCTCAGGATATTGCTGTCCAAACTCACCTAAATATTGAGATCTACTTCAAGGACTGCTGTGGCTAAAACCTTGAAGCCTTCAAAATGGGACTGTCTTTGCTACAGACCTGATGTTACCAGCATGGTCACAGCATGCTCAAAGTAAATGTAGCTGTGAGAGAAAGGGAGAAGGGCCAGGTTCAGATCCCTGCTCTGGAGCAGTGGTACCTATCAGACGTGGAGTTGAACACCCATCTTAGATACATTTCCTAGTTGCTGGGGTTAAAGACACTTTTACCTCAGACCTTTGCATATAAAGTTATTTCTATGAGGAGGAAAAACTCTTGTGTTAGTGTCTGAGAGAATTTTCCCACCCCTGAGAAAGCTGAATTTGGGATTCTGTCTTGGAGTGCTGGTTTGAACTCAAACGCAGGCTGTGGCTTGTGCAGAAGGAGCAGTGAGACCCTGTCCTCCACAGCCTCACAGGGTGACCTAACTCCACTCTCTCACTTCTCCTGGACTGCCACTATCTCTTTAAAAATGTAGATCTGGTGTTTTGTGTCATGAAAGTGGCTGAGATTATTTAGGAACTTAATGGCTCTGAACAGAGACTTTGTCACTCTGCACATGTATAAGCATTGTTCTTTCTAGCTGAAATTTATTTCTTGCTAATTTGATCCATGCCCTGCTCAGCAGGTTTCTGTTGCCCCCATACTTTTGTGCCTTTCCGTGGAAAAATTATGTGACTATTGTAAGAGGCAGGATCAGGACTATGAACAAGATGTTGCATTGCTTAATTCTGTTAAGTCTCATTACTACCTGGGGAGTACAAATGGAAAGTGGACCCCTGAATTACTTCAAGTCTTTTGAAAATTTAAGCCATGTTCGTAACATTTGATGATTTTTTAATGTAAAACCTTTAGACAAATTTAATGACTCCGTGTGGTGCAGACAACATATTATAACTACTGGATCACGCATGCACACAAATCCAGACATAAATCTTTCAATTGGGTCTTCCATTTTGAAAAACACAGGCTTGCAATGTTTTGAGACAAAGGAGATATTTGGTAGCTACTGATGCACCTTACCAGGTCTGCTGTTGCAGAGGTAAATAGTTCTTTCATCAGAAACTCAAAATACTTTTGACTTTGTGGCAAAACCATTTTTTTCCCTGCCATTCTGCTGATAGGGTCTGAAATAAAATTTAGGACATTTATAATACCTGTGTTGAAACCAGTTGCCTCTGCAGGAAACATATTTTCTCTCCTCTTCTTCTATTTGCTCATCAACATATTTGGCTCAAATAACCAGTTTCTGAAAATATCAGTGCTAAGTGAATGAGCAGAGGCATTAGAAGCAATACTGCATTCGTAATAAGGGGGAAGAGAGAGATGCAGGAAGGAGAGAGACAGGAAGGAAAATTCAAAGTTTGAGCTCCTCCCACCCTTCTCCTGGTGTGGCACAGAGGTAGGCCGCCTCTTGTACATGGAGAGGAGTAGAAGTGCAACCTCTCCCTAAATAATTAAATGAATACTTAACCTGCAGGTTTAAAACTTACAGCATATTATAAAACAATTATATTTCCTCTGCATGAAAAAGCTGAATTGCCATTCAGCTTCTTTTGTCATCTGTATGCATGAGTTTAGAGCAATTAGCATGAATATATTACAGGTGCAGTGTCTCAGGAAATTGCAAGAAGCTGTGCTGTATTTTTGTACTATAGAGAAGTGCCAGAGCTATAACTCTTGGAAGAGTTTAAAATCGGAGAGATGTGAGCATCTGAAGTGTAATTTTATAATCATAACAAGCACTGATAGCCATCTATATAATAGCCATGAAGTGAATGCCGTATTTTCTTAGATTGTTCCACTACTCATTTAATTTAACTGGAGACTGCCAACTATTTAATTTTAGATTTTGGATTACTTTTCTTATGTGCCCAGTTCATCTTTTTAACTGCAGATAAAGCTTTTTTTTTTGAATGGTAACAGCAGTGGTATTGTGTTAGCTTTGATGTTATCTCCAGGCAACCCCTTATGCCAGTGAAACACCTTTTTGCATGTTCTTTGAGATAAATTACCTGGCAATTCAAGAGCCCTGAATTTTGTTTGGTATAGTTTTGTCTCATTTAATTGTTCGTGCAAAGCTGATCCTTTTCCTGACTCTCAGATGCCATTTAATTTTTAAGTGCAGGTTCCTCATAAACTCAGATGAGCTCAGTAAGATAAATGCTTCCTAAAGCTGAATCTCAAAGTGGCATTAATGGTGACCTTTTTTTTTTTTATTAGAGTGATAGTGATTCACATCTGTTGAGGATCTCACCCTTAGAGTTACCTGACCTGATAATAATTTTTGCTGATGCTCCATTTATATGAGTGGAACAGAGGCACCTCAAAGACCACAGCAATTATTCATATATGGTTTGATGCCCTTTTATTCCACCACAGAGGCTCAAGGGAACCACTGTGGTAATAAGATTCATACCCACCATTTTACCTTCATGAAATCACTGATTTGATGAATGATACTGGCATGGAACTTTGCCTTCTTTGCAGGTATGAAAGGAAAAATTAATCCTGGGGTCTTCAAAACAAAACCCAGTGACTTCAGTCAAAACTATTTACACATAGAAAAAAAATTCTCAAACCACTGTCACACACACAGAATGACACATGGACATGTCTGCTTTGACTTTCGGGAAGAGGCAAAGGAGGAGGAAATGCGAGTACCAGATCGAAAAAGCAGTTTTCAGGTTGTCAGCATGGAGAGTCATCTGCACAGTGTTTCCACAAATATGACAACATCAGGGACTACCCCTTACTTTTAGCTGTAGTGACACATCGGCATTTTAGTGGAGTGGGAGGAGGTAAAAGAGCTTACTCTGAGACAGAAATGGCAGGAGAAGGATATTACATGAAACAAATTCTGAGATCAGGGAAGACTTGTGACAGCATAAAGATTATGTGTTCTGTAGATAGCAATCCTAGAAACACGGTTGCTTGGTGGCTTGTTATATGAGAAAAAAGGTCTGTATTAAAGCTCAATGTTGTCCTGCATAACACACCAATGTTTTAGTATTAGTTTTAATGCTGGCGAACAGGAAAGTTTCAACTCCCCTCAAAAGTTACAATGCTAATAGAAAACCTTTTTTTTCATATAATCTTTGAATCCCTGCCATTTTTTAAAAAATGGTTTATGAAGTAAGAATATTTGTGGACTCCAAGGCATCACCTCACTCTTCTGTTTCGGGGTTCGCTTTGTAGGCCTGTAGCTAGGGTGGTAACACCTGTCCTATATTTCAAGTGTAACAGGAGGTCTTTTGAGCAAACTACCATTTAGAAAAGGGCTAGAGATTGCACAGTCCCCTGTGGCTCTGGAAAAATTTAATGGAGTTGTAGATTAATCCCCTCACCATTGCTCCATAGAGCATGAAGAGCAAATTCCCTCACCTCGGAGGAAGAAGTCAAATGTTCTCAGAGGGAAACCTCAGACAATTTTTCTCTTTCCCTCCCTCTTGGGTAGAGTTTTCTATGGGAATGACTGAGGATTGACCTTATGGAAACAAGAATTTGAGAAGACTTATTATAAAATTGATTTTATTTCCTTGTCATTGTGAAGTTGTTCCCTATAGCATGTTCTCTAATGATTTATCCAGGAGTTTCAAGCGTTGTAAGTACCAGTGGTTCTGTATTTCCCTGGCCTGTCTCACTGACGGATGGCACAGACATGGGGATTACAAGCCACAGCAGAGATGAAAAGAGAGATAGCTAAATAAGATAAAGATGAAATTTCTTTTTTACTGTAGGAGTAAACTGCTTGGGAGGATCAGGGTGAGACCTGTGGCACTTGCTGTGTATATTCTGAGTGAAATAGTGGTTGAGATCTAGGCTACTTTTAAAGACAATGAAATTTGCCTCAGACACCCAACACTTAAAATTATCTCCCTTTACATCTGTTTCACTCTTTTCTTGTAGTATATTTGTACAAATAAAATAAGAGCTTCTAGTTCCTCCTCTCTTCCCCTCTGTTCTCTTATTAATGCCTCTGTCCATGCAACCCTCTGCATGCTTCTTGGGAGGTGGATATGCTGAAGAAACAAAAGGTGTGATATTCTTGAGAAGTCCCTGATCTGCTGAGCAACTTCTTGTGAGATTTACAGCTCCAAAGGATTGCCCATAAATAAATAAGACCTTTCAACACCTTCTGGCTCATGGGAAACAAAATCCAAGAGATACTGAGTTTTGCTTACCACTTCCTATTGCTAGTGTTACCAGAGGGTCTGCTGTCTATTCAGTCCTGCCGTGCCACCTGCCCCTTGCATTCTGTCTCCAGCAACCACAGCAATATCCTGTCTCTTCTGCTACTCATCCATCCAATATAGCAGTGCATGGGTAATGTAAAGCCTGAGGATAATAACCTGGTATCTCTTCTTACTTCCACATATGAGATTTGGTGTTTGCTACTTCTTTTTCTATTTGGTATTGACTCTGGAAATTCTTACGCAGACAGCAAACGCAGTTGTGAATTCAATCTCCAGATTTCTTTCCTTTTTTCTTAGGGCACGTCTTTTCCTTAATTGCTTTTGCTTTGTTTGTTCAAATTAAATATTTATTGCATTTTAAAGAAGAATGAACTTTTGGTACAAGATAATAAAGGATTTATCTGATGATAAAACATGTAAATCTTTCCAGAAACTTCAGGAGGATTTTAATATTAATGCAGATCAAATATGGAAATATATGCAACTTGTGAATAGTTTTGTAGAAACAGGAAGAGCTGTGGTGTCAGTGTAGGAGTAATCCTTATTAGAATGAGTTTCTGATATTGATAAGACAGGAATACAGGATCTCTTTTTTTTTCTATATTGCTTAAATCTCTTCATTCTTTTGTGAAAGTTCAGGAAAGAATGACAAGTCCTTTTCTTTTTTTAAATAAACTGCTGAATAAATAATTACAGAAGAAACTATAGGGAACAAGTTTGTAGGGACAAGGAAAGAGAATCAGTTTTGTAACGAGTCCTGTCAATTTCCAATATCCACAGGGTCAATCACCAGTCTCACCCCATAGAAAAAAATACAGAAAATTAATATTTTACTATTTTACTATTTTAATAAGCATAGCTGTCCCCCCTCATGAGGTGCCCTTAGGGTAACTCTTCCCTTCTCTTTGTATGAATTTAAGTACGAGGGACTAGAACTTAATATTCCTAGCTTAATACAACAGAGTTATTAAATTAATGTTTAAACAACTTCATTTTTTTAATCTCCTATTTACTCTTTCCAAATCATTGGAACCATAAAATATACTTAATAGCAAAAACCACCAGAAGTTTTAAGTTTGCAGGCAAGTGAGAGGAGGAAATTGAGAGGTGATATGGGTGAATTTTCTGCACAGCAAAGTTCTCAGTATCCTTTACAATTTTTAGAATTCTTTTCATGAGCAAATCATGATATAAAGTAGTGAAATCTCATAACCATTAAGAATGACCATGGAACCAGGGGATATTGAGGTTTCTTCTTCATGCTTAAAGGAAATATTTTCCTTTGGCATTTTCTGATCCCCATGTTTACCATAGTGACGTCCCAGGCTGATTTGGCTTTCACACCTGCTCACAGTTTGTACCAATCAATTTAATGAGTGAGCATGTTTGGAGAGGTTTGTGGTTGCAAAATGCTCAACAAGATCAAGTACTTTATAAAATAAGGTAGGATTTTCAGAAGGTCCTGAAAGACCTAAGTCCTTTGTTATGTGAAGTCCAGAGTTCCAATAACCAGAAATTTGCTGAGTACAGAAAATTGCAGAGGAGTCACAGAATGCTTTGAGCTGTAAGGAGCCTTAAAGATCATCTAGTTCCAACTCCCCTGCCATGGGAAGGGACACCTTCTACTAGACCAGGTTGCCCAAAGCCCCATCCAATCTGGTCTTGAACACTTCCAGAGATGGGGCATCCACAACTCCTCTGGGCAACCTGTTCCAGTGCCTCACCAACATCACAGTAAAGAATTTCTTCCTAATATCTAATCTTAACCTGCTTCTTTCAGTGAAAAGCCATTTTCTCATGTTCTATGACTACATGTCTTTGTAATTAGTCCCTCTTCTGCTTTCTTGTTGTCCCCTTTCAATATTAGAAGGCTGCTACAAGGTCTTCTTGGAGCCTTCTCTTCTCCAGGCTGAACAACCCCAACTCCTTCAGTCTGACTTCATGGGAGGGCTGCTCCAGCCCTCTGATCACCTCAGTATAGCCCTCCTCTGGACCTGTCTAACAGGTTCATGTCCTTCTTAATTTGGATGCCCCAGAGCTGAATGCAGCAATCCAGGTGGAATCTCAGAGAGTGCAACAGAGGAAGGGTCACTCTATGGAGACTCTTCAGAGTTATGTCTCTTTGCAGCCTGTTTCCCCCAGGAGAAAATCTTCCAAGATTCATTGTTGTGTTTAGGAGCATGGAATAGGTGGTGCACAGCCCAGAGATCCAGAGACCACCTTATTATTCTAACACTTTCAGTAATGCTATCTGTTCTCAGTCTTAACATTACCATTTTGAATAAGTTTTCAAATTTGCCCAACATGATGATTTTGCAAGTCTACATATGAAACTCATTTGTGCTGTCCTCTGAAGTAGTTCTGAAAACATCCTGCTCCCATTTATCATCCAGCAGGCAGGTTTCTTTCACTTACTGTGTTCTAGGACATGCTCTCAGCTAACTAGTGAAAAAACCAGGATGTTTTGCTCATTAGAGAAGCAATTTAATATTAAAGAAATAGTTTTATTTTTATTTTAAAATGTCTCTTTGAATAAATAGTATACAGATTTTCCTGAGATGTGTTTTGAGCTGCTTGGAAAATGAAGAACAGAGCCTTTCACTGAAATTAATGGGAAAGTTCAGTGAAATTTGGATTAGACTCCAATGATAAAGCAATCTGAAACAGAAACATCATTAAAAGATACTGGTAATGGAACTGTGAGTTTATTTGTCTGAAAAACAGCTTGCGAGGTAATAAGTAATGAATTACTGCTAAGAAGTATATCTGTCTCTAAAGAGAAAAATGTCCTGTGGAATACACTGTACATCTGTACTGATGAAATTATTAAAATAAGTACCTTTGAGATAAGGGTATGTGTTATAAAGATGACCAAGTGAACAGAGAACTAGGGGGCTTTTATGCTAATTAAATGATGGATGCACAGTAAAGAGACAAATCGTTAATATATGCTAAACACAGAAAATCTAGAAGACCATCTGATTCATTCTGTCAGAGAGAAAACATGTCTGTTTAATTAAGGGCTGTAATATTGTATGTGTGCTTGCAGGCAGTGATAAGGTAGCTAATCTAGCTTTTCCTGAGGTGCACTCTGTCTTTTTAGTGCTTAAATTTCAGCCTTAAGATTCCCCTAATGTTGCTGTTTGTATGGGATTGTTTCTCTGTTTCTGGCACGTAACCGATTCCCTGAAGAGGATAGATGCACCTCCAAATAGCAACTGCTTGTCAGGAAGACAGTTTTTCATACCTGGTTTTAATGCAGACCTTTATTTTACAGACAGGTTTCTCAGAGGCTCATGCCGTCTTATTTCTAATGAATAAAAAAAACCAGGGGTGAGAGGGAAACGCTGTCATGCAGGCATTCCAGATGCGACTGGGACAACATCGCATTTGAATAACCACCCTATGGATCCGTCAAGCTGAGCTGAGACATGCCTCAGCAGCCTCGGCTCAAAATTGAGCCCTCAGATTGAGGGCGAGACACAGGAGTGCCCGCAGTCTGTGTGTGCCTTGGCTCCCCTCTCCGCAGTGCTCCTGCTCGGGAGAGCGCTGGCATTGGCAGAGCACTGCCTTACGGAGGAGCTTAATTGCGCCTTTGCTGTATTACACAGAAACATATGGCTCAAAGCCTACAGGAAAATGTCAGGAACGGAATTTTGCAGCAATAACATAAACATTATATTGCATGAAGTTAAATCAATATTTGTTGTCTGAGCACCTTCCCAGGCTTTGAAAGCCAAGTGTTGTGAGATTTCACTAAGTTTGGGCTATTTGCTTCCATTCCCTCCCCAGTCTGCTGTTGTTTTTATGGGGAAGCTGCAATTTTCAGGGTTGTGTTCATGGGCTGTCCCTGGATGTATGTACAGACTGGGGTACGCAGTGCCATGAAAGGGACCTGGAGGTCCTGGTTGATGGCAAGTTGAACATGAGCCAGCAGTGCCCTGGCAGCCAGGAGGGCCAAGTGTGTCCTGGGGGCATCAGGCACAGCATCACCAACCGGGCAACAGAGGGGATTGTCCTGCTCTGCTCTGCACTGGGACAGCTTCACCTTGAGTGCTGGGGGCAGCTTTGGGTGCCACAATGTAAGAAAGACACTGAGCTACTAGAGAGAGTCCAAAGGAGAGCTACGAAGGTGGTGAAGGTTCTGGAGGGGAAACCAAATGAGGAGCAGCTGAAGTCACTTGGTCTGTTCAGCCTGGAGAAGAGGAGACTGAGGAGAGACCTCATTGCAGTTACAACTTCCTCGTGGCGGGAAGGGGGAGAGCAAGCACTGTCCTCTCTGTGATGACCAGTGACAGGACCCAAGGGAATGGCCTGAAGCTGTGTCAGGTGAGGTTTAGGTTGGATATTGGAAAAAGGTTCTTCACTCAGAGGGTGGCTGGGCACTGGAACAGGCTCCCCAGGGCAGTGGTCACAACACCAGTGTGAAAGATTTTGAGAAGCTTGTGGATGATGCTCTCAGGCACATGGTATGACTCTTGGGGATGGTGCTGTGCAGGGGCAGGAATTGGACTCAATGATCCTTACGCGTTCCTTCCAACTCATCATATTCCATGACTCTGTGATATGAATTTTGCTCCTAATCATTGCCCATATAAAATATTGAGGTGATGGATATCTGCCCAACTGAAGTGCCATAAATTCAAAGCGAAGCTGGCATGATGTGTGCCTTCTTTACACAGTTCTCTCAATTATTTTTTTTCAGTTGAGTAGGTCTCAGTAGGACCAAACCAGATCCCCACAAGCTTTGCAGGGGTAAACCTGTACTACTAGTGACTACTGTTCTGAGAGAAGTGAACAGTGAAATTTTTGCACATTGCACCACAATTCATTTGTTACTTTTATTTTAAATGTCCAGGTCTCAAAAAGCACAGACTTCTTGTTGGTTCTTGGTGTGGAGCAACTTGCATGAGTGAGTGAACCACCATGTGGGTCCCATGGAAGAGGTCAGAGTGCTGCTCTTGGTGAACTATCACCAACAGTGCAACCAAACTGATATGATTCTCTTTGTGCTTGAGCTATACATGTTTTCCCAAACAGATTAACACTGATTAGCAACGAATTATCAAGAGTAAAATGAATTTCTTGGCTTCTAGCCACTGGATGCATGGAAGGAATGTATCTGCAGGAGGAGGAAAATGAGTATCTGTGGATGAATAAAACACTTGGATGTATTTGTTATTTCAGGTTATTGCCAGCTCAAAGTGGTCATTGCCAGTTAAATACACCGCCTCTCTCCTTACAGTAAGCATACTGCTTTGTAGAAACGAGGGCCTCTTAAATAAATTCTTTCTGCTTATCTATGACTTTTGAACAGATTTTTGCTGAATAGCAGCACAGTATTTGAGCATTTCTGTCATGTAGAAGCAATCTGCTCTTTAGACAGTGATGCTTGCTTAAAATGCTGATGTTGACGATGCTGAAAACATGGGGTGAGGGAAAACTCAGGTCCCATCTTGAACAGGCTTGCAGAGACTGAGCCTCTTTAAGAGAAGGTAAAAGCCGTGTTAAACACATAGCAGCAATTTAGAGAACAAGTGAGCAGTTGGAGTACTTTCTCTCAAGAGAAACATTGCTTAAAAGGTGCTTGCTTCTGGCAGGTGAAAAAGAGAGAAATTGGTCTACCTGATTATGAAGAAGAAAATGATCAGTAAAATAGTTAGTCTGTCAGACTGTGGCCTCTGCTCTGAAACAGAAGTACCCTTGCTTTATTTCAGTGATAACAGGATGAGGGTGTGAGGCTTCCCAGTCAGCAGGAGCAGGCAAACTGCATCCTCAACCCTTCAGCCAGTTTGTTTTAGTTATTCTAAACAGTCTGATGCTGGGCACAATATCTCCACAGTTAACAGGTGTATTATTACTTTAATTATCTTTAACTACTAGGCATGCTGTGATACTAGGCATTGAGAGATTCAAATATACAGCAGGTCTGATAAAAACTGTTTGTGTTGAATAGACCCAAATGCTTGTTTTTTTGCATAGAAGAGCTAAGGTTTGTTACTAGTTTGTTACTCATAATCTTGGCTGTGCATGTTAATTAATTTGCCAGCAGTCTTATGTTGACATCTGAAAAAAGTAAAAATATAGATGATGTCCTACATTTGCTTACCGAAAGGAGGCTTTGATATTTTTAAAAGAGAAAAATCCCAATATTTTTAACTGTTGTATGAAACCAGATAAAAACTGAATAAAAACTCAGTTGTGTTTTCTTATGTGATAAACAGAAAGGTGAATATTTCTTATTTCTGTATCTGTCTCCAAAGAGAGTACTTGCATGCTAATGAGGCAAAGGAGGTGAAAATGGTTATTCTACGCTTTGCTTTTCAAAAAAGAATTTTGCTTTTCCTGTTGTCCTTTGGAAGCAGACATTATAACAGAAATCTCACTGAATAGTCCAAATACCTATAAAACCAGACTTCAAAACAAAATTTTCTAGTAGACTAATGTATATAATCTAACACACATGCACTCGTCTCTGTTTCTTCTCTGTATGCATTCATTTTCCATGGCTGCCTCCTTTTCCACTTCCCAAATCTTCTCCTTTCTTTTTTTTTTCCCCCTTGGTTTGAAGCTGCTCAGAATTGTGTGTCAGTAGTATTAACTCACATCTTAAAATTCCAGCCTCCTGATGTCTAGTTTTTAAAAGCAATGCACTAATGAGAAAAAGATGCATGACTTCAGCTTTTTATTTATTTCTAGGCTCACTGTGAATCCTACACCATGTGATGCACCTGTGTATGATGGCTTTACAGTAAGATTCTCAGACAGTTACTGTACTGGCATGATGTTTCCAGACAAACACACATATTGCAGGTGTGTAGCACTGTTTTCCCAGTGGTTTCTTGAAGGGTTATAAAGAGCATCCATGTTGCGGCAATGCACCAGTGTTCAGACATTTTTGAGGAGTTCAGACATAAGCGGTTAGCCCTCCCTTGCCTTTAAGAGAATACATTCCAAGCAATTTGTCATCTCTCTGTTTTCAGCAACATTATAAACACAGCCTTGTGCTGATCTCTTGGCATAGCAGAGTGTGCTTGGAGCAGTGTGTTCATTGAAGATTTTTTTTCACTCTTCAGCCTTGTGTGGATCTTTAACGACCTGCTATATGCTGCTTCTTTCTCTAATCTTCTGAGAGAGTCAGCAGGCACAAACTGTACTGAGAAAATGATGCTATACCACATTCTGAAACTGTGGGTTTGATTCCAGCCTGTCTGGTGGGACTGCTGCTAAAAGTCAGCATCTAAAGAAGCAGCTCATTTGAATTCTGGATGTACACACAAGTTAATACGAATGTGCTCAGAGACTGAAGGCTGATGTATCAAAGACACCGTTCAACACCACCTCAGGAATGTTCCTAATAGTGCAACCATTTTTTCTTTTCACTTCTGTCAAATTTATCAATGTCTGATGTCACTCTTTCTCAAAGAGGCAGCCTATTAATATGTATAAAGTAAAAATAAAAGTTCATCCCTATGCATTAACATTTACTCATGGCAATTATGCCTGAGCTTATTAAATTCATATGTTCCCCTCTTTTTCTTTCTTTCTATTCCACCCCTACAGAAAGTGGTACCAGATCTATTTTTATTAAGCTCCCTGTACCTGTATTTTTATGCATGTTATCTATACATCTCTCTCTATATGTACTTCAGCACTAAGGACCGAATAAATTTACCCACTTTTTGTATCTTACTGCTAGAGCATTTCCAAGAAAACTAATGACTGCTTACCTGGAGCTAGACTGAGCTATTAGGTAGGCACATAACTGCATTGCCCCAGGAAGTATACATGAAAGGAATTGGACCTGAGAGCGGCATAGTTTGTCTTACCTCTCCCTCCTCATTTGTGAAATGAAAAGGTAATTTGCACGTCTCCTTTTTTCATGTGCCTTTTTCTGGTGCAAGTTAATTTTCCTGTGCAGTGAGGCAGCATGTAAGAGAAGGAACCAAGCAGCTTTCACCTCTCACCACCCCTCTTGTGCCCACAGTCCCTCTCTCCTGAGCCCGGATCATTCCCCTAGCCTGGGGATTCCCCTGTGCTGGGCTCTGCCAGAGAAGGAACAATTTTACAAATATTATCTCTGTATAGAGACAGCCACAAGGTTAAATGCTGTGTGCTTCCTTTCATGAAATGTTTGCCTAGATTCTCCCCAAGAGGATGAACTCCTTGTCCCTGACCTTTGCTGCTTTGTGCAGGGTGGGATGTGGCTGCATGCCCTCAGTGCTGGGTGTTTGGCTGTCCCTCTGTGGGTTTAGGACACAAGGGTGGGTGAAGGGGGAGTGCCGGACCTCACAGGATGTGTGTCAGCACTTTCCCTACCTGCAGCTGGAGGATGCTATGCCACAAGATAGGCTTTGCACTGGTAAATTTCCCTTCATCCCTTTCCAGCTCCACTTTGAGACCTGAAACATGCAAATAAATGAGTCTCTGTAAGAACTTTAGGTTCAGGGTTGCAACTGCCTTCCACTCTCTGACAGGATGAGATGGAAGAGGAAACACCACAGAAGCTAGACTCTGATTCCAAGGAGTAAGTTCAGAGTTATTGGCTCAGCCAGAGGAAAAAAGAGCTGCTATTGCAGTAATCACTGCAAGTACCTAGAGGCTATAGTCAGGATTGGAAGGATGTTCCTTTGATGTTTTCCTAAAATAAATAGAAACATTTTTTACTCTTTTAAGCTGAGTCAACAAAAGAGCAGCTAACTGCTCTGTTAGTCAAAAGACCCCCAGCACTACTTCGGTCACTTTTTCTTCTGCCATGGCTTAAATCACAGTTTAAATATTGTCTTCATTTATTTTCTTAGAGATTGGCTGGAAATTAGAGGCCAGAGGAGAGAAGGGAAGCAGACCCCATGGCTTTAAAAAGGACAAGAGGATTTTTGTTCCTGTTGACTTAGGCCACTCCTGGCTGCATCCTCAATACTTGCATTTACAGCTGCTCCCAGCGCAATAAGCGAGCAGCCCTCCCTGGCTGGAGGCTACTCAGAGTGGTCTGCTCTGACTCTAGACATCACCCCTTCACCTGGGGACAGCCACACTTGTCTGGCATTGTAGTGCTGGTGACTCTTGGGCTGCCTTGCCAAGTCCTGTTGGCTTTCCTGAATTCTGACTGAGCATCCTGAGATGCTTCAATCCAGCAGCAAACTGTCATCAATAATAACTGTATTCACCATGATTAAAATTAGTTTGTTTTCTTCAAAGTAACACTTGTCTATGTGTTTCTGATCATGTGACTAACAACACAATTAACTTCTATTTTGTCCACATCTGTACATTTGCACAGCTGCTGAAGCCCCTGTGAGATGGTGATTTATAAACCCTTTGTGCCACTTGCCTGTCCCACTCAGTAAGAAACTATAACCTAACCCTTTCCCTAATGGCATTAAAAGGTGCAATTAATCAATGAAAGGGGTCAGTTAATATTCTCCACATGTAAGTGCTGAACATCAGAATAATATGCTCTCTTGTGGTTGGCATCCCATCATTTTGTGGTTTATTTAAAAAGGAAATTGGCAAGACAACCACAGTGTACACCATGGGATTGCTCCACGGATCTGGGGCAGCTGTTATATCTGCTGCAGAGAAATGTTTTCTCTGCTAAAAGACTTTGTTAAAATAAATAGACAAGTTAGTAGGGAGTAAAATTTTCTTTAGGTGGTTTGAGAAACTTTCTTTTTACTTCAAAGACTAAAGTGTCATGGGGGAATCCCCTAGCAGCCATAGGCCCTGGGAATTAAATTTTCTCCATCTGTTCCCTATCCCCTGAGCAACATAGCACAAATCCTACTACCATATATCTCTCTAAGCAGCCTCCCCTGGGAAGAGGGAAGCTTGATTAGTGCATGTGCATATGATTCCCTGCCCACATTTAGAAAACTGGCCACTAAGAGAAATGTTGGCTTGATATTCATTACCCATCCCCAAGCTCTCTGCATTCTATACATGACAAGGTAATATTTCCATTGCAGGAGGCAATGTGGGAAACAAGGATTTAGGCATTCTTACCTGAAACCAAATCAATTAATTTGCTCTACAGTTATCAAAAAGGTCCTTCTCTTAATAAAGGACTGATCTGGCTTCAGCAAGCTCGTGGCGCTTGTGTTTGACCAGTGCTCTACAGATGACCTGGAATAGTTTACTAGCAGATGCAGTCTTCCTAGGAATGCCTTCTGAATACACCATTTCAATGCTGTTTATAAAGTAGTAGCTGTGATTTTTCTTACTGAAGTTGTCTTGAAAGTTTCTCTTCTGCTGTTCCTTGAATTGGGAATATTTTTTTCCCCAGAAAATGCCATTATAAAGTGAGTTGCTTTGCTCTTTCAGCTTTCTGGTGAGTAATCAAAGTAGGCACTTCAGCTGTTTGTGTGTTTTCTGCCTGAAGCTGCCATGAACTTAAGGCAGGTTTCCATCCATGTTTTGTCTATGTCTAAATGCAAATGTTTTGTTTCATTTAATGAACCATTGTTTTTTTCTGGAACTGAGGCCTTTCTGTTACACTCAATTTCAAGAGGTTTGGCCTTGCTTATGCCTGAATATAGGTCATTTTCTATCCAACTGAGACCATTTGGTGGAGTGGTGGGTTAATTTTAAGATTTTTGGTACTTGTTTAGAAAAAGCTTTGCAGGATATGGCTGCATCTTATGTTCCTTATTCACTCAATTGCTCTTTTTCATTCACCTCTGAATTCCCTATAATGTGGTCCATGTGTGTAGATTATGTTTTATGGATGAAATGGATTGGCAAATTAAGCTACCTGGCTATGGAATTCAGTTTCTTGAAGTGCAGTTCTGCATCTTTCATTCCAGTGCAGAAAGGGGAAATTTATAACAGACGTCAATATATTTGAGATATTGCAGGGCAGTTATTTTTTATCAGAGGTGCCCTAATAATGAAGAGTTTCAAAAAAACCATTTTTTCAGAACTTCACAATTGCTGTCTGGACACAGGTCAGTCTAACATTCGTTTAATAGTTTGGGTTTTTTTAGGGATATGGCCGAACAATAAAAAATGAGCTTCATGAACTTCATAAACAAGCATTAGAAGTTGAGGATCTGAAGTTGTTTGTACATAAGTTTTCAAAGGGCCTAGTTTGTGAATTTTTAAATTAATAAATATAATTTTTCTAATTTTGACCAAGAATGGGATTTTGAAATGTTTTAAATTGGTTATAAATAATTTTCATGTGCAACTGTCTGGACACCAATATAAAATATTTACTTGTTATATTTTATTACAGCTATTTTTATTTTAAAAGTTAATTTAAAATTAAAACACTGTGGTATTCTAAGCAATGCAACACAGGGATGGCTGTTTTCAGGTAAATCCTGTGCTAAAGAATAACCATAATGCCAGTAATTCTAAATGTTCTCTACCTCTGTCTACAAGCTGTTTAGCAGATGTATGGCTGGACAACTTTCCATCAGAGTGGAGTGGTGGAGTTCAGAGCGGAGAAGGTGGAGACCTCATTGCAGTCTACAACTTCCTCACGAGGGGAATCAGAGGGACAGACACTGATCTGTCCTTTGGTGACCAATGACAGAACCTGAGGGAATGGCCTGAAGTTGTGTCAGGGGAGGTTTAGGTTGGATATCAGGAAAAGCTGCTTCACCGTTCAGTGGTTGGGCACTGGAACAGCTCCCCAGGGCAGTGCTCACAGCACCAGCCTGATAGAGCTCAAGAAGTGTTTGGACAATGCTCTGAGGCGCATGGTGTGATTCTTGGTGTGTCTTGTGCAGGGCCAGGAGTTGGACTTTGATGATCCTTGTGTGTTCCTTCCAACTCAACATATTCTATAATTTATGATTCCATGAAAAGTTTCTGTCTTTTTTCCATCTGTTACTTCTCTTAATGCCAAACTATCAACCTTTTCCTGAGTGAAAATCAACATATCCATGCTCATCATAATTAGTAGCAGAACTGTAGTGTCTTTGATCTCTAAGAGATGAAGAGCAGCCCATTGTGCTAAACACCAAACACTGCACCTGTAAATGCAAATGTAGCTCTAGAAGGAGAATCCTCACTTGCCCCAAGCAAATCGAGATCAGAACAGTGGCAACAATAAAATGGCTAAACCATCATCAGACTCTCTCTCCTTTTCTGATAAAGTGAACATCACTATCACGAAGATTCATTGTGACTCAGCTGTCCAGTCTTACAGTGTCTGAGGTGCCGCACTGGACCTTACACAGGTCATTGGTGGCAGCTGTACCGGCCTTGAAGTCATCAGCAAAAATATTTTCCTTATGAAACTAGCTGTTTCTTGATTTTCTGGCCTCTTTCCCTCAAAATTTTCAGTGAGTTTGTAAAAGAAGGTGGCAATAAAAATACGTTGATGGATTGTTCTAGTAAAAGCTTGTAATATATTTAATGATTCTTTTCATTTACTGAATAACATTTAAGGTAAAATCTCATTCCAGACACACACAATTCTGCTCTTTGTGCCATTTCTATTTTACAGCAAGTTCTTCTTGTAACAAGATCTATTTTATGAGGGTAGCTTCATAAGAGAAGTTTCTTTTTCATTTGCAGTTTGTTGAGTTATAGCAGTTTCTGTATCTGACTGTTAAGGAATGGGATCCTTTTATTTGGCTACAGTTTTAGATAAATACATTATTTATGAAAATAAGCATTCCTCCTTATAATGTATCAGGAAATAGTTTGCATAATCCCCAGCTTCTTGCAGAAATCCAAACATGATTCATTTTCTTTTCACAGGTTTTGATGGTGTAAGAACATAAGAAAGCTGATTCAAAATATACCCTCTGAGGCCAAACTTGACCTCTTCTCAAACACTTCTGCTTTGCTCAGAGAGGCTGATCCACTGGGATCGATGTCAAAGGAAGGTGTTCGGGGACCATGGCTGGGATGCTGAATATGGCACTTTTTCAAGGTGAAATAGCAACACAGAAGGAGGATATTTTTATAAGTCAAAGCACTTCCCTGATTCTCCTGTCACTGCTCAACGACATGCATTTATGTATACTATTTTAAGCTGCGTTAAATGCATAAATATGTGTAGTCTGTGACACTCAGCTCAACAGATATTAAAAGATCTCAGTCTGTGGTAGTCATTTAACTCGCTCTTTAAGACTTTTCCAACTGTTTCACATATTCTATGCCTTTTTAGTGTGTGAGATGAAAGCTGGATTGTGGTGATAGCTCAGAGAACTATTCTTTTATTCCCCTTCTCCTTCCTCTTTCCACTTCCTTTTTGCCTTCCCTTTCCCCTCCCCCTTCCCCTCCCTCTTCCCCTTCCTCTTCCCACTACCCCTTCCCCCCACTTCACTTCTCTTCCCTCTTTTTTAAAGAAAGCAGGACTGGTTATTTTCATTATTATTTTATACCAACACTGAGTTGGAAACATTTGCACTTATTTAAGTGCTTAAGGAGGATCTGCTTCTTACCTCCGGGTAAGACAGTAAATTCTTCCATGTGTTGACTTCATCTGTTATCCCTCCCCTTTTTCCACATGCCTGAGGGATATTTACTCAGTCAGACTGTTCTAGAGAAATCTCCAGCGGAGGTCAGCCAAACAAGCAGCACTTACGCAGGAACAATGTGATGAGTGTGTGTGTGTGAACAGCAGGTCAGTGACATGTGCTGAGGAAAGAAAGTGGGAGCACCCCTTTCCTTTTCAGCTCCTTCATGAGAGTAACCCTGAAGAGCCTTCCTTGCTCTGCCATCTGCACTCTGAGCAGCAGTGAGAATGAGGTCCTTCCTGAAACCTGATTTGAGGTGTTCGTTCTCCAAACCTTTGAAAATGTAGTTTTTGTTAATTTAGGAGTGAACACGGTGCCAAATCATGCAGTGGGGGATGACATATCTGGTGGGTTCACTCAAATGCTATGGTGCAGACCTAGAATTTGGCTTCCAGTAAGGGGCCTACAGACTGAGGACCCTTGAGGGTTGCTGCTGCATTTCACTCCTCTCCTGATATCTGTCTTTTCCTCCCTGAACCAGGCAAGTTCAGCTGGCAGGTAGATATGAGCCCCTACAAAACTGCATCTGGTATGTACAGTCACAAGGTGGGGGGCAGGCTGCAAAGGTGAACATACGAGTTTGTTTTTATGGGGAGGAGGGAACCTGACATAGGGAGAAGTTGTGTAAGTTGCATAAGTCACATTGAGCAAATGAGATTTGCCTTTCCCCACGGCCTCTGAGTGCTAGGAAAGCTCTCCCTAACCACAAAGCTCAATATTCAAATGTCAATCCTTCCCTTACAACTAATGCACCTTAACAGGGTTATATATGTGAATAGCCTCAGTGGGATCAAAGGAGTCCTTACCTGCATGCGGTGTCATGCACACACGTTTGCCGGATCAGGCCCTCCAGGCACACAGCAGCTCCCATTGCCCGGTGTGCTGCTAAGTCACAATCTGATGTCAATTAAGGAAAGTGAAGAGAAGCATATGCTTACATGGCAAGAGTGCTGCAGAATGGTTCAAAGTGTTAAAGGTTTAAATCACACCAAGGCTATAAAAATCAGCTTTGTTTATGGACCGGTGCAGAGACCTATTGTACTTTGTATCGATCAATCCATTGAACACCTGGTTCAAAATGTTCAATTGAAAGCTGGGGAAAAGTGCTAAATTGAACAATCTAAGTAACCTGTGAACCTGACAGTCATAAATCAATGGAGATGTTGCACATAGTTAACCCAAACCAGTTTGCAAGTTGTACCAATTATTAGCTGCGTTACCTGGTTAGGAGCTAGCTCACCATTTCAGAATTGTACTAATAAAGAAAACATCTTTGTGCTGCATGTTCCTCAGTAAACAGAATTTGATTCACTGAAGACTTTCTCCCCTGCTCCTGGGCCAGACAAACCTTGCTTGGATAATCCCTTTGGAAAAGAGGACATTTGAAATGAAGAGACAGGTTTACAAAAACTGCCAGCTTCAGGGACTTAAAGAGTGGCTACAAAGGATCCACTTTCCAAAGGTTCTTTATTCTGTGTGAAGGGTTATTCACATCTGTATGGGCTCTGACAAACACTGACTTTTCTGATGCCAGTGCTGTTTGTTACTTTTGTTCACAGGTTCTTTGCAGACTTGGAAGGACCTTGGTCTTCTGGCCCATCTTATCTTTTATATACCTGGCAACATTTGCCTTCCTTTGCTTCCTAAGGCCAGTAAATATGCTGAGTTTTTCAGGAAGGCTCACAAGAACTTCTTGTTTCTGCTAAACCATTTTGCTTAGGGTTAATTGCATACACACCTCTAGCCCTTCTATTAGCTTTTACATTATTTTATCCTTTCAGCTCAGGCTGAAAGGGCTTCAATCACCTGGGTTACACATATAACTTAATAAAATTGGTGAGATGTTGGTTTTTTTTTTTTTTTCTTTTCCCCCGTCCTTCTTGGAATTTCTACAGTGTTCTAAGACTTAGCAAAAAGCAATATCCATGGTTTGGAATTTTCTTCAGCCAACTTTTTTAAACCTCTTGGTTGTAAATTAATGCAGGTCTGCTGATTTAAATTGCTACTTAACATTCTCTTGATTTACTGGAATGAACAGCATTGCATTGTCTTCTTAGGGCAAAACTGATTTTGTCTGTTTTTTTTCTTCAAAGAGAGATCAGATTTATTTACAGAATATAACGATTTTTGCATACATTATTAAGATGGCTACACTTGTGCATAGTCAAGACCACAAATCTTTCTTGTTATCCTTAACTCTGATGAAAAACCTTATTTCTTGTTTCCATCCTTATTAATTTTCCGTAGTTCTTATCTTCTGCCTAATTCTCAAGTCTCCTAATAAATGCCTTTTTTTGAGTAATTATTTTGATTTACATAGCTGTTTTCACTTTTATGCAAGTCAACATTTATGCTAGTCCAGCTTTCTTTCTCTTTTTTAGACCTCTAGTAAAATGTTTTTAAACAATTTCCAGTTATTATCCACATTTCCTGTCTAATTTCTTTCTCCCAAATGATTTCGTTAATAATTGTTTTCAGCTTTGAAAAATTTGCTCTCGCAATCCATCAAATATACATATTACTGGTCTGGACTTAATTCTGATTATATATAACAAACAGAAGCAAATCATTGTCACTTTTATCTAAACTGCTGCTGATTTCTCAAGTCTACTTCTATGATATTTTATTTTCATCTATGAGGATAAAATAATGCAATATAGCATTCCAAAAGTGTTGGATGCAGCACTTTTTAAGGAACTTATAATTTATGGCTTATTCCAAGGATATATTAATTTGGTGGCATGAAAACTCCAAACCATGCTATTCATATTGAAGTGCTGACACTGCATAGTTTATTTTTCTTCTTGTTTTATGGATACTTACTTAAGTAGATAGTTTTTTTCTTCTTCTGATAATTACTTGCAGAAGGCAGTAGGAACACACACAAAACCCATACCTTTTGGTACCTCTTTTGTAACACACCAATGTACAGATAAGGAATTATATTTTTGAGCCTATTTCCTAGTTTTGTCATATTTCTTCTACCTTATTTTGATGACTAAATGGACTTTAGAAGGAGAGAACTGGTTTCCCAAAGAACACTGCCCAAGGAAAAGGAATGGATAACAAGTGGAATATGTTTAACCGCTCCACCCCAACTGATATTTTAAAAAGGGCATAGTGCCTGTCTCAGCTTCTTATGCTTTCTTGTTGCCCTCATCAATAGATTGCCAGATGGTAAGGTGGATTAGAGAGTCAGGCTTCAGTATCACATGTACCCTAGAAACCAGGAAACTGGCTCATGAGTGGGAGACACTGCAAATTTCTGTGGATCTAGGATCTGATGCTGTACTGTTACTGTTAACGGACTCAGAAACGACAGCCAGCTTCGCGCCCTGAGCTATGGAGGATGATCTCACTTGGAGTATGTTCTTAGTATTTGTTTCCTGCTAGGGCTTTTTTTAAAACACTTTGCAAATACCTCACTTATGATTCTGTTCACCTTTGGCTTGTTGATGTTAAACACTTAGAATACACTTGTGTATTTTTAAATTTAAAACCCTTTTATATTTTTTGTGTGGTTGTGATTTCATCTTTCAAATTAGATCAATGTTCAACAGAATTAGTCCATTTACATTGTCAAAAATGTATTTCTCTTTGAAACCCTCTGCTTTTTATAAAATGACCTTTTTCCTTTAGTACTGTCACCATAATTAATAACAATAAAATGATATTTTTCTGTGGCCTCTAAATGCTCAGGCAAATGCATCTCTTGGAGAATGGAGATTTGTGAAATTACTTTTTTGATGAAAAATGTAGACTCTCTAGTGCCAAACGTTCATGAATACATGTCAGTCTTTGCCACATTTTATTTCTTTTTTCAAAAAGCTGAAAATAATGGTCCTGCTCCTTCTTAAATAACAGGCTTCTATTTACCTGCTTGAAGAAAACTCTTCTCCCTGAAAAATTTTTGTACCATCTCGTCCATTAGAAGACTACTGTATTAGCATTGCCAACTGCATTAATTAAGGAGATAGTAATGTGACACTCTCCTGCTTTCACAAACATCCAGCCAAATGAGAACTGGGCAGACTAGTCATGCTTTCCATGGTGGCAACATTGCAGTGTCAGCAGGCATGGAGGGATGGACCAGTGATAGGTGAACAGATAAAACAGAGGCAGTCAGAGAGGTGAGACAGCCACATGTAACTTGTAGGCAATTGGGCCTGAAAAGCTTTGATGACCCTCAGTGTACTCAGTGAGGCTGTGTTCCAAAGGGAAGGTGAGAATTTCATACACACTGCCTTCCTCATATCAAAGGACTGCAACAGGTTTTAAAAGCTGAGGTGATGGCACTATTAAGGACGTCACTCTGAGGGGCTGCCCTCTGTGCTCAAAGAGGTTTGTAGGAAGCCCTGGGCTGTAGCTGCTTGAGCAAGGAACTGTATTTATTCACTGCAAAACGATGATGATTAAACTGCAGTTTTAGATGTAGGGCTTCCTCTGGTGATGCAGGAAATCACACTAAGTAGATGACAGAGACTGGCCAGTGGATCAGGAAGGTTCACAGTAACAGTCTTTCTGTGGAACAGATCATTGAGCACAGCCCTCCCCAACTTACACATATTCATGGGAGAAAAAACCTATGGTTCAAATTTTAGCAGAACAGCCAAAATAAATTTCTAAAGATTATTTCCAGTTCAAAATTTGCGTGATCCTTTTCCTGTGAATGTTTACCTATGCCCCTGAAGTAGTACAACCTGTGGAAAGCAGTGGGCTCACAGAAATGAATCTCTGGTGGATCACACTGGGAATAATGACAGTGTATGAGGAGGAGGCCACAAGCTCTCTTCTTACACTCACCCATCCCCCTGGATGAGATTTCTGGTTTTGCTGTTTGCATACCAAACCAAAACATAATAATCCTCAGAAAACATACTAATGCAGAGAGATTAATCAGGTGTACCAGGTCTGGGTGAGATGGAGTTAATTTCCCTCATAGCAGCCCTGACAGTTCTGTGCTTTGTGCTGGTAACCAGAAAGGTGTTGACAGCAGACACCAGTGTTTTGGCTGCAGCTCAGCAGTGCTCACACAGCACCAAGACTATCCAACATTCTTCCAGGATCAGTTGGTTGGGGATGGGCAAGATTTTAGGAGGGGACACAGCCAGGTCAGCTGACCCAAACTGACCAGAGGGATATTTCCGACTATGCAATGCCAGCTCAGCAAAAAAAGTGAAGAAAAAAGAGGAGAGGGGGCGTTTGTTATTACACTTGTCTTCCAAAGCAAACACTATGTGTGCTGATATCCTGCTTCCCAGGGAGTGGCTGGTCATTGCCTGCTCATGGGAAATAGAGAAAAATTCTTTTGTTTTCCTTTGCTTCCATGCATGACATTTGCATTTGCCTTATTAAACTGCCTTTGTCTTGATCCATGAGGTTATTTTTCATCTTATTTTCTTCCCCCCAATCCTGCTCATGAGGGGAGTGATTAAATGGCCTGGTGGGCGTTGGACATCCAACCAGGGTCAACCCACCACACCAGGTCTGCTTCAAACATGCTAAAACACTGTCTTTGTGCTACTTGTTTGGGTCAGTGCAACTAAAGGTTTAACCAAATCACCTTCTAAAGGGTAACTCTGCTGACTGCCATCTAATTTACTTTTCCTTGTTTCACCTACCATTGGATTTAGAGCAAGAAGCAATAGAGAACACCGTAAAATCAGAGAATAATGTGATTTGAAAATGCAAAAGATATTCCATAAATAATCTGACTTGTGTAAGAGTCACTCTTGCTATGGGAGTTAATTAAAAATCAAGTCATGTCTGTGCTCCTTCCTGGTGGCTGTAGTAATCTTCTTGCTGGGTCCAAAGAGCTGAACATAAATAAGATTGTAACTAAGTGTATGGTGTGAAGGAGAATTTGGCATTTGGGAAAACAAATTTAAAGCAACTCCAGAAGTATCACTGTGAAGTTTTCCCTTTGCAAATGCTGTCACAGTTGGCAGAAAGGAATCAAGGGACATATTTACAATTTAAATACGAGCTTGGTCATTGAGGACGTTTTTTTCAGAGAGATGTGGATCAAATGTATCCACTGGGTTACAATGCTGAGACCACCCAGGCTTTTGCTAATGCTAGTGTTTGCATAAAGAGTTAGAAACAAGCTTCTCTCCAATTAGAAAGCCAATATCTAACCAGACCCTAACTTGTTGTATACCCTGCAGTCTAAATGTTAATAGGTTTGACCTCCTTCAGTTTAATCTTAATCTCTTTGACAGAGCAAGTGAACTTTGGGTTATACTTTACCAAATTGTTCCCTTTGTTTTCTTTCCCTCCCTTATGTTTCCAACAGTGAGTATGCCACATATTGCAGACCCAAATGAAAGCCTGTCTTCTTTTTCAATCAGTCATATCACTAAGTATATGAGCAGGAAAACCCTTGTGATTGACACTGCTTCAACAAAAGCAGATTCAGTTTGCAGACGATAAGAGGCAAAGTCATACAAGCAGTGTTTACAAAGCAGTGAAGGAGAGAAAAAAAATTAATGATAAAAGGACTAATCTTATTGTTTTACCAGATGAGAGAATGGTTCTTTGTGTTTGCTCTAGCAGAAGCCGACAGATTGTCTCCCACCTCTCTTGTACACTTTTGGCAGCAAAATAATTTCCAGATTCTGTATCAAATGCTGGCTGGTAGATAAAAAAAAGGGCTCTGGAATGCCTGGGAAGCCTCAGAAAGCAGAGGAGTTGTGCACAAAATAGTGTGGGCATGCACTACCTACAGCAATGCTGTATAATTGAATATTACCTCCCTTCTGAAGGGGGAATGAAGTGTAAGAGCAATGGAAACAAGTGCCTTTAAAGGAAAAAGAAACAAAACTATGTGAAAAGAGTGAGCTGGCCGTTCTGATGTGTTTTCTGTAACATGGCAATCTCACTGCTATCAGGAGCATTCTTTGTGATTTCTTTCCTCTAAGGGAGACCAGACCCATGTCAACTCCAATCAAAAGGAGTTCTGGCTTTCAACCCACACTCCTGGTGCTGGAGTACTTTTATGGTAATACGGCCAGCATAGGTCAATGAATTACCATTTCCATTTCTTGGTGCCAAATGCTGGAGGGGAATGACTGGAATAGATTCACAGAGTGGTGGAGTAGTTTGTGTTGGAAAGGACCTCTGGACATGACATGGTCTGAGCACTGCCCAATGAAAACAGACTTCAAAATCAAATCTAGATTGCCCAGAGCACTTCTGATATTCACTACTGGAAGGCAGCAGGGTGGCCCACTGTGTCTTTTCTCAGGACATCACCTCTGTACAGAAATCTGTTTTAACCATGTGTAATGACCTCTATTGACTGCACAGGAGGCAGGACAGAGAATTAAAATCCAGGGCGATCTCCACAGGAGAAGGACAGGGTAACCTTGTTTTGTGGCTCCTCTGCTGTTCATTAGTTTCATGGCTTAATTCCTATCTCTTGCTAGCAGGGCCCGGCAGCTTTGTCCTTTCAGCAGCTGAAGTCACGCTGCCTCATCACCGTTCACCAAAGGTTGCTGAACGAGTGTTGCCAGTTTCTTTCTCTTCAAGATGAAGCCTGCCAGCTCAGTTATGTCCTTCAGTGAGCATGAATGTCTAGTTGTGAAATAATCAGTCATTGTTGTCTCTATTGAGGTGTGATTCGTTGCTCAGAGAGTAGGTGAAGCAATACAAGGCAAGACAAAACTGTTTTAATGATTCTCCTCTAAAAGTCTCTATGGAGTATGTTCAGTGCATCTGTCTAATCTAACTGTCCCCATAGGCAATACGAGAAGTAGCAGCAGCACTGAGGGAATAGCACACACCTCAGGTTTCATTGAAACATTTAATTTCATCCCATCCTGCCCCACTAAAAACATATTGACACTTTTAAAGAACATTGCTTGAATTAAAGAGGGGACTCTGTTGGGAGAAAAAAGTTGACTTACCAAGTGATGAAACACATGCAATTTTAATCTCACCCAGAACAATTGAAAATAATGGCAAATAATATAGAAATTTTCACAGGGAGAAAATCCAAAAATGGCATTCTTGCATATATTTCTGAGTTGTATCCAAATTTCTGGTGCTTAGCAAGTTACCAAACATCAATAGAGACACAGCAGCTTTATCTACATATGTTTTTAGTTTATGGAAAATGTGAATATATTTGGTTTATAGTGTGTCTTTCACTGTGTACTAAGATAAGTTAACATTTTAAAGATATATTTTTTCTTCCTAGTAAATGCTTGCATATGGATACATTAAACATCTCCACCACCATTCAGAAGATGTACAGTAATTTGTTAATTTGTGGTATTGGGATCAGGTGTCTGAGCTCATGACTTATTCTCAAACCTCCATGAATTAATAAATAAGGATCCTGGCCAACTAGCCCTCGATTTTTCCATGGCATCTGCATTGACAAATAAAGCTGTGAAACATTTTGCATTGTCGATTACTAACAGTTACGGTGCTCCTCTGGTACATTAGTTAGAGTAATTTGGGTTTTAGAACAAAAATGAGTTTCTATAACACAGACACACAAAATGAATATCAGAGAAATCAATCAAAGTGTAATAAACTTTTATTAAAAAAAGACATCACTCTCTGGCAATTCATAAAACAAGTCCCCAAATCTGTATAGACAGTACAAATAAACATAAAATGATACTTTAAGGGCATAATGGAGGGTTCTGTCAACAACAATAAGAAAACAAAGCATAGACGTATGTTTGTGAAAGAAATTGCACATTTTCTGTTGTTCAGAAAGCCTTTGGCATTTCTTTTTGATAAAAAAGGAGTACAAAATGCAAGAAATTAGTTTCTCATCTGAGTAATGCCTTTTTAGTTTCTCCTTTCTATTCTATCAAATTTGTCCTTGATAATCTGAGTGGGTCTTGATACTCTGTGAGGGTTTTTGAACTTGCTGGAGTACTTTAAGCTAACCCTAAATGTCTGGGACTTGGCCATATACCTAGGTTCAGCAGAGCCCACTCTGTTCCTAGAGCACTATTTCTGTAAGACAGAAGCCTCATTTTTGCTTAAACAATATATTTCAAGCTAACCCTTTTCCAAAAATTACAATTTTTAATTCTGTGAAATGGTGCTGGTATAATGTGTGTTATTAAAATCACTGTTCTTTATTTTGTTTTCTTTTTCAGTTCATTTTAAGTATAAAGTTACCAAAGCCCTACATCATATTTGGGTCAAAAGATAATCAGTTGAAAAGGGATGTTTATTTAATAATTATCCTTAGAAAATGAATATGAGGGCAGAAGGGTGAATTGCAGGTCACTTAATCAGAATTTGAGCCTTATATTAATTGAACACTTGGATTTAACTCCTAACTCACAAAAGACTTCGACTTTTGAACTAGTAGTACCTAAAATTAAATAGTCAATGTTTTTATCCTAGGAGGTATTTATTTTAGAGCAGGTTTAAGGAGTAGGGAAAAAAAACCCCTCCATAATGAAAGAAAAATGAGCAATACCTGATTTTTTCCTGAAAAAAAAAGAAAGGAAAAAGCAAGGCTCAGAGGCCAGCAATACAAAGGCCTTCATGGATCTTCCATCTGGACCACACTGAAATCTGTGTTGCCAAAAAGACCTACCTGGTGATCACCTCAGCCTCTCTCAGATACATGGTATTTTCTTATATTCCTTCTCTCTCATCCTGCTTCATTACTTCTTTCCTTCTTAGTTTTCTGTCTTTTTTCCATTGCCCTGAATACGTTACTTCCTTTCTTTGTCAGGATTCAGACAAGATGGCAATTAAAAGACATTTCCAATGGAAAAAAAAAAGGACTTCAAACTTGTCTCAGTTGCCTACTCGACTTTGACTTCTCATCTGTTGTTCCTAGTAACAGCTCTCTGGGTGACTTTAGGCTTTAGACTTTATTTTCCTTCCCTTTGTTGAAGCCCTTGAGAATTTCCCCCTAGTAGCTACATAAGAGTTTCATTAGCTCCCAAATAGTTTCAAATTTTTGTCCACATCCTCATATTCAGGTATTAATCACCTGCATGATAATTTTGTCTCTGTATCAGGTACCTGAAAGTGCAACCTGCCTGCTCCAGTGGTTATTATAAAGCCACGACATCAGTAGTCTGTAGTTTATTGAGAAGACTTGGTTTTCTTGTGTGCAACAAAGAAATAAAAGCATTATGCAACAGAAAAATTGTGGTCTGCATTTTCAAATCTGAGTCTGAAAATGTTAAGTGCAAAGTGACTGATAAATATGTAAACATTAATGTGATTGACAAATCTTGAAATGTAAAGAATTAAATACATAAACACACACCTGTCTATCTGTATGTTTGTATTGCAACTCAGCTGTTAATAAACCTGACTTTCAATAGGAAATGTTGTATTTCATGTGAAACTTAAACACTGATAACTTTTGAATAGCTGGTTGGGCCATTTTCCTCCTGGTTTTTTTGTTTGTTTCTTTGTTTGTCTTTTAAAATACCATACCCCTGCTCCTTTTTATGTTGTTGTTATTATTGATATTATTATAAGGGTAAAATTAGTGTTATAATTAAACACAGTGCAGTCATATGCACAAACATATATAAGAGGTTGCCTTTCCTTCAAGGACAGACCCAAGGACCTGAAAAAATTAGAAATTCATACAATCTTCTAAATCTGAATGTTGACATTCATCAGAGCCAAGAGGTACTCAGTACATTTAAAGTCAAGGTGCCTAAATAAAGAATTAATAGCTCAGTATGAGGCACCTCTTTTGAACACCTGAAGGTTATAAGAAATGAGGACGTGGATCTAGAATGCAAATTGTTATGCGGCTGTTGCTGCTGCTGTAATAAGCTAACTTTATTATTATGTTTGCCAGGTAACTGAAATCTTTATAGAGACCCAACAAATTGAAGGTTTGTTTTGTTGCATTTATAGTATTAGCAATCAGTGCAACATGAGTTAAAAAATTTGGAGCAGTAGATAGGACTCTATGTGGGAGACTTTGGAAGCTGATGAATCAGAACTCCTACACTAGAGCTTTCAGAGATCATCTGTGATTTTCGGATTCAAATTTGCCTTTGTTCCTTAAAAGAAGAGTGGCAGGTCAGATCTCCAGCTGTTTCCTGGAAGCTGCACAAGTCCTCCTCCAAGCCATGGCCAGTGACAAGGGTTCAAGAAGACTCATGGCCAAATACTGCATTGCTGCCCTGGTGAATTCTGTTCTTGGCTTGTTTAGAGGGCATATGATCATCTTGCACCTAGTCCTGGGACAAACCCTCAGCTCTGCCCTGCGCTGCTCCAGTCCAGCTTCATACTTCTCGGACCTGGGGACTTCTACTCATGAGACAGCGATGGACAGAGCTTTGCAAATTGTGAGATCCTGTTGGACAAAAGGGGGGGAAATGATTTTCTTTTCTCTGTTTGCATATTCCTTTGTGTCAAAATGGGCTTTGGTGTCAGCAGCACAAGTTAGTTCAGAAAAAGCATTTCCCTTATCAGTACTGAGTTTTCACATGCTAATTACACTGTTTGGATACTGCAGATTCAGCAATGTGCTTCAAAAAGGAGAATAAGCACCTCAAAGGATTGCATTGAGAGAGCTGAGGGGAGAGATATCAAACACAGGAAGCAGAGCTGGTGACACATGGCTCTTTCCTTGTGGCTGAGGATGGTTGGGTAGGTTATTTAAACTTCAGAAATGTCTGGAAAAGTCACGTACTAATTTTGCACCATGACACCTTGACAGCATCAAATTCTTGGTGTTTATTACAAATTGATATTCAGACTGCCTTCTCAGGGGTGACTTTAGAAAACAATGGAGTCAGATGCTGATAAATGAACATGGGAGCCCAGAAAAAGCGGTTTAAATCTCTCTTGGGATGTGCTGCATCATGTGAAAGGTGAGAAAAACATACTCCATCTGTGAGGTGAGGAAATAAACATGGTACCGAGCTGCCACTGTGAGTCTCAGTGTGTGAGGAGTATATTAAAATCCTGTCAAGCAAGGGACCTGGTCTGTGTAAAGATGTTCTGTTTTGTCTCCTTGCATAAAATATCTGTAATCATAGCCCCTATTTAAGAAACACTGATCCATGTGTCAGTGTTTGAGATCTATAATGAGGATGTGAGAAAACCAGGGATGAGACCCAAGATTTTATTTTTACTTTATATTAATTATTTTTATAGTTGTAATTTTATTAATTAGCAAAACTATAAATGTACAGGAACTTGCACATAATGCATGTCATTGCTCTCAATAATTTCTATTCTGCCCCAAGCCTACCCATTCTTCAGAAAGTCTATAAAACATTGAGGGGATATATGGTCAACTATTTCCTAAATTATAACATTATTTACTTGTAAATTAGCTTATAGTTCACTAGAAGGTCCTGTCTAATGAGTTTAGTAAGCACCCCATCTCATTTGGAAATGGTGTCAGAGATAGCACCAAGTAAGCAGTGAATTTAATTATATCTTTAGAAGTTTAAACCCTTGTAGAAGGAGGAACTGACTAGAACTCATAAATCAGTGGAAAGATATGGAATTACATTTCATATTTGTGGACTCTGGGGCACAGCCTCTGAAAGGGAAGGACTTGAAATGTCACTGAAAATGCATTAGACCCTCATTTAGTATGAAAGTGTTTTGAAAATTTTTGATCTGGATCACACTTGTTTGTATTAGCAATTAGCAATGTGTATATGCACATTTCTCCATTTGTGTTCTTGTCCTTTGTAGCTTTTTTTTTTTTTTAATTAAATCTTGTAACCTGTAGAAGACAGGCACTTCTTGGGGGGTGCTGCATTCCCTTCTTCATCCATTCAATGGATTTCATGAGGTGTAAGCAGAGCTTGGCTGCTCCTTACACTCGTGTGTCCACAGCTTCATTTTCTAGAGCAGAAAAACAGGAGTACCTGTTTTTCTGTACCAGGAATACATTCTGCATAGCAGAGAGAAACCTAGAGGCACATCTGCCTTCCACAGCAGTGAGCTGCTCTCCTCTCACTTGTGGCAAAGGCATTACTGAGCCCTAAACCAGCCACAGCCATCAGGTGCTTAACGCCAAGATCTGAATCAAAAGAAATATCAAAATCTCTCAGACAGTTCTTTAGTGTGAATATCAGATGGTTAGTCTAAAACCCTTTGAAGAGCCCTCGCACATTCCAAGGGAGTGGTGCAGCCTAATAACAGTGCCAGAGATGAAAGGTTTGGGGGGTTTGATCTGGCAGCTGGAAAACAAGTTGTACTGTGTGAGGCTTAAAGAGTTCAATCTCTTCAGCTTATCTGAGAGGAGTTGGAGAGGTGGATTGATCATGTCTAGGTGCTTACACACGGAAAAGAGATCCAATAGCAGTTGTTTTTGAGCTTGTTGACAAAGACCTGACAAGATCTATTGTGAAGACTTAGACAAATTAGGCCTTGAAGTAAGCCATAGCTTTCTAGCCTTGAGGATAATTAAACTAAGTAACAGTCTCCTAAAAGGGCTGGAGGGGGGACAGGACAGGGATGACTCAACACGGATTTAGACCTTTAAAGATACACATAATTAAATCCTTCTGTGAGATAAAATTTAATCTACCTCTGGGCCAAATTCTGTGTCCAGTATGTCCAAGGACTTAGGTGGAATTTAGGTGTTGGTACTTTCTGACCTTAATCCTTATAAATGTATGAATCCTTTATTCGTGTCCTCTTTTTGTGGACCAGGAAAGGATAATAAATTATGCACAACCCTGAGAGTGCCCATAACACCTGGAACTCTGTGTTAAGACAACCCTTGCAACCAAAATTTATCAAGACTTCAGGGGATCAGTGAAGAGAAAAGATTTCCTTTATGCACTGGGCAGATGTATTCTCAGGGCTCATGTCTTCATTTTCCTTTATTTTTTTTTTCATGTCATTCAGAAACATCAGAGGCGGTTGCAGCTGGAGATAGGGCAACAGATGGATAGACTGCAGATGCAGGATTCTATTTTTTGTTTATTTACTCAACAGATCTCCAATTTGTATTTTCTAGGCTAAATCAGAAAACACCTTGGTTTATATTGTTTTTATTTTTGGAGTTCATCTGAAATACTTTAAATATTCATTTTCACCTGTTTCCTGTCCAAAAGTGTTTGGTTATTGGAAGTCTTTTTTATTCTTTTTGTTTCCTCAAACTAAGAGGCAGGACTCAGTTAACTAATGAGCCCTTTCACTCTGTGTAGTGAAAATTTATGAAAGCCTGCATGCCTGTAAGAATAGATTACTGGATAAGATGGGAAAATAATGTCAGTACAGCAGAGTCTATAAAAAAAATGGAAAGAAAAGCAGAACGATCACCTAGTTTCTTATTGCCATTTCTAGATAGCTGAGTCCAGTGCATAGCAGAAAGGAAAAAAAAACCCTAAGACTTCTGAATCCAAAATTACATTGCTCTTTGAGAAATAATTTTCAGAAATGCAAATAGAATCTTAATTTTGCCTTTTTCAGTTTCATTCTGGAAGAGGCAAATGTGGTATCTGTAGGTGTGCAGGCTTTGGGAAGCAACACCTTATCTGTACCTAGTTTACAACGAAAGGCCACAGCTACAGTTTGTTCAGCCGAAAGGAGTCAAGAGACCCCAAAGGGAATCACACTTTGAAGCAAATAAAGCAAATAAGCAAAGAAACACACAACTGAAATCTCTGAACCCAAATTCACAAATTAGGAGATAGGAGACTCCAATGCTGTCCCACACAGTAACCAAATGCAAAAGTCATACAAGTGGAAATTCAGGGTCAGTGGCTGCCTGAAAAGAAATAAATTATGTCTAAAAAAAAGTAATTTCTGCTCCTAGAATTCAATACTCCACTAATGCTTTAATAAGCAGTGAGCTGCTGCTCAGTTCTGGCTTGCTATGAGTTGCTACTCAGGAGCCCTATTCCTGCATTAAGATTTCAGGATGTCCCAGATTCCCATCACAATTTCCTTTCTCATCAAGGGGAATGCACTCCAGTCTGTGAGGGAAAAGGCCATCCATTTTTCATTTAACAAACTTTTATCTACCTTGACTCTTAAGTGTCTGAAGTCACGCACTCAGGTAAGGTCACTAACCTTGTCTCCTCTTTTGAAAGTCACCCTAAGATGAGAGTCAGTTCTGTCACCATACTCCTCTGGGAAATCAAACAATGATGTTAGGCAGCAATAGTTAATAGTGTCATATTTATTATGTATGAAGAACAAAATTTTAAAGAGAAATTGCTACCATTAAGTGCAAACATTTTGCTTAATTTAATTGACATTTTGACAGCCAAAATCTTTTAGCCTCCTTAAGGAAATTCAGCCTATAATAATAAATAATGAGCAAAAATATTGCTGGAAGATGAAACTTAATAGCCTATTTCTTAAAGACTCAAATTTTATTATAGGAATGTAGTTGTATATTGCCACATATACAAGACTAATTCTTCTGTTCAATTCTTTTCCTAATCCCTGCAGACTAAGAATAAAGTGGTAAAATTAGAAAAAATATGCCACAGATTTTGAATGCTGCAGCAGACGTGCCTATATGTGTATATCATAGGAATTAGGGTGTATTTTCCCAGCCAGTATTTAAAAGGATGATCTGATCTCTTTGTTGATTGCTTTTTGAAGGTTAAAGTTCCTTAGAAAAGATTTGGTGTCAAAGTAGATGGAATGGAGGATCTGGGTTTCCTGTGATGCTGGAGCCATTGGAGAATTAGGGAGTTTTATTTCTGCCAATAAAATAAAGACTGAAGACTCCTATCAAAGGCACAAGATTGGATTATGGACTTCTAAGGAGGCCAACTAAGGAAGGCTAGCTGACAGCTCCCTTAAAAACACTCTTAAATCCTTCTTAGTCAACTTAGTGGGCATTTGGTGTCCATGAAACTTGATTTGGCTCAATTTCCAGAGAGTTCAGCCTGAGAACCAGGCACAGGTTGGGGCCTGGTTAATGAACTAGATGAGCATCCATTGCTTTCTTGCACAGTAAACACCCAAAGACAAAAGAAACACACATGTATGTGCACAAAAATGCACTCTTTAAAAAAAGGAATTGTCAAAGTATATCTAGTGTTATAAAATCATATATTTAAATCAAGCTTTTCAAGCAAATCTTATGGGTCACTCTCCAATAGGAGTGCGAGTTCCGCAGAAGAGGAGGCATCTGTGATGACATATCCTGGAAAGAAAGGGAGGAAAGCACCTATGGGAAACATTGCATCCCAGAGGGTTGTACTGCCCTTCAGACAAAACAGCAAGGTTGGGATAACCATGTGTGCTCAGGGCTAGGAGAGGAAGGGTCATAATTAATTTGACAAAGGTGCAAAAGCCTTGGCAACCCTATCTTATCACAGGATAATTTTGTAAAAAGCCAGCATCTCATGCCAATACAAGAAGGCTCAATGCTGCTGACAAACATGTGAATTGAATTAAGTGAAAGGTTGAGTGGTAAAATGGAAGTCACTAATTTCCACTCCCAAGGCACTCAGATTAAATAAATGCTAATATAAGACTTTTATTTTATTCAAGCATTCATTAGAGCTTTCAAAGATATGTTGAAAATGCCAGAATGAATCAGTTATTTGGCTTCAAGGGCTCTGAGACTGTTTAAATCACAGTTTTTTGAACTTACGTTCAAAAAAAGAGTGCATTTCCTAAGGATAATCATTGTTCCATCTCCAAATAGGGAAATTCTCTCATGAGAAAAATCAAGGCAGAAGGAATAGGTTAAAAGTCTAAGACCCACCTCTCATGGCAATTAGATTTTGTATATATGTATCTATAACAAACATAGAAAACACATAATGTGCCCATGATTCATATGCTCTAATTCTTCTGTAACATTATATTGAAATCTCTTTTTTCCACTGAGAAGAATAATGAC
Organism: Acanthornis magna; assembly: GCA_036785705.1. NCBI lineage: Eukaryota > Metazoa > Chordata > Aves > Passeriformes > Acanthizidae > Acanthornis > Acanthornis magna. Next base: position 17,550,448 of record JAWUZG010000032.1, read on the forward strand.
AATTAGGTGTTATCTGAATGGAACTATGTAAAATACGAAAATGTGTTATACAATTTTTTTGCAACCATGTATACAAATTGTGTAGGGCACAGATGCATTTATTCAGTAGAGTTAGTGTTGATCACACAGCACAGGCTCAAAGGCCCAGGTCAGCCAAGCCTCTGATAACTCCGTGACCTGGACTGTCCTGCTTTTTTAGCTTCCTGAGCACTCCGCAGCGTGCATTGTGATCCACTGCACCATGAAGAAATGCCCACAGGCAGGGATCAGCAATCTCATGCTGAGAGACCAAAGGCTTGCTGAAAGCAGATGTCAAATGGCACTCTTCAAGACTGGGAACTGAGAGATGCTTCATCTTGAGCGTGCCATCTGTAAATGTTATCCAGCTCTTGGCTCCTACAGTGTTTTACACTCAGGCAGACACTAGAATCTCTTTCTTACCTACTGCTTCTCTTCCAGTCTTACCACAGAGTACTCACCAGCTCCCCGTTCAGGAGATGGGGGCTGTAGTGATGGGAATGAGCCACCAGAGGGGAGATCTCTGCCAACCCTTTGGGCCTCCAGGAAACACCTGGATCTGCCTCGTGTATACTATGAGAGCACATGTTGTATAGGGGCTACCCTCTGCTTGACCATCTGCCCTTGGCAGCCAATCAGTTTGAGCTCATTTGCAAATCTGGAAAGTGCTCTGCAGCTGGGACACTGCAATTTTCCATCTCCAAATGGCAGTTCAGGACAAGGTAGACCAGCACTTTATGGAGCACTTTAAAAGCTGCTGGAAATATGAAGCTTTCAGCTAAAATTGGCAGTGTCTTCTGGGTTTTGTGAGCCAGCATGACCGACAAAAAAGTATGGGTGTGTGACCACAGGCGTGCCCTCAGCATGTATTGATCAGGCCACTGTTCTGGCTGTGATGGCATCACCTTTCCATGCCCACACCAGTGGGAACTGCAGTGCTGGTGGTGATTGCTGCTGAGGCATGCTAATGCTCAGAGTGCTTCTAAGTGACCTCTTAATAGCCATCAAAAATAGGTTTTTAAGACCTTGTCAGGTTGTGCCTGGATTTTTATGCTATGACGGAAACTGAAGTGTGAGCTGATAATTTTCAGTATAGATGACCAGAGGAAAAAATTCCAAAGGGAAATGGAAAACATATTAATTGATGTATCTGCACCAAAATCCATCAAGTTCCTGATTGAAGTCCTTTAATGACTGTCATACTTAACCTCTTACCTGGAGGGAGGAAGAGAAAAAAATCTGTCACCTCACCTTTTTGTCACATTTAACCGTGTGCATATAGTAAGATAATTAAAAAAAAATTAGGATCCCTTATTTTTCCTAGATGCAATTAATTAAATTCAAATAATGTAGAAAGTATTTTATGTTCATTTTGAATACAAATACCACCAAATTCAGTAATTTTAAAAAAAAAATTATTTTCAATGGACTTTGCTTTGAAGTTGTAAAGAACCTAAAAGGTGAACATAAATTTTAGTCTAATTTACACCTTACCACCTTATTATGCTTTGTTTTACTCCTGAGGGTGCAATTATGTATAAAGAGCGTAACTTTACCTCTTATAAATCAGTTTTGGATTTGACCCAGACCTGTAATGGTCTCAGATTATATGCGTCGTGTTAAATGTCAGAACGTGATTATAGTATAACCCACAATAACTGGTCCTAGTGGGATGGTTGTGTCTTCTGCCTGGGTTATTTATGCTAGTAATTATTAAAAAGATAAGAAAAAACACAGAATTTGAACTGAAAAAAAGCAAGTTTGGAATAGTATCACCAGTCCCTTAATGTGTTAGATAGATTAAAAATGTATTCTTAATATCCATCTTGAAATCAGAAATTTTTTAATTTTCCACGTTTTGGAAGCAGTATTTTCGGTCAGTGGTGTCCAGTTTATTACATTTGCTGCGTATCAGAAACAGAAAGACCACAAAAAAGTGGACATACTGTTCGAAATGCTGCATTTGTAGGAAGATAGGTCCTCTATTCTGACAGAATTTTTGTTCAGTGCAGACAAGTAGCACATTAAGAGCAGTGAGGGAAGTTTCACAGTACTGTGCACATATGTGTGTTTATACTTCTTATTTCTATAAATGAATACATGTAAATGTTAACATTTTTTATATCTTCATTTCTCATAGATATCACTCTTAGCTAAAAAGTCTTTGAACATGTCTCCCATTTCTTCAAATAATGAGATACTTTGCAGTTTTATGCAGGCATCTCTACATGTGATTTATGGGATTTGAAATAGTAAGAATGTTTCCATTTATTGTTAGCATGCTATTTTATTTTGTTTATATCCATTTGAGCATAAGGATTGCAGCTTATTTCAAAAAGACCTTTGAAAGCTATTCAACTACACTCTATTCTTCTTTAGTCCTAAAACTTCAGCATTCTCAATTGTTGTAACATCATGTCATTGGCATTTTTACAAAAAGAAGAAAAAAAAAGTCAAAGCAGTAACAGCTATAACTCCACATTCAGAAAATAAATGCAGATGATAATGAAGGCACTAAATTAAGCAGTCATAGCCAGACTTAGGGGAGTCTGGGGCCATGGTTTGCAGTATCACTCTCAGCAGGTGACACTTGCTAGGCAGGCAGTTCTTCCTATGGAGTTCTGATTTGCCAGATGTACAGACTGAAGCTTCATGTTCCCACAGCTCACATTTCATCCTGTGCAATGTCATCAGCCATCTCTATAAAGCCATGCCAATCCTACAACTGGAGAAAAATTCTAATTGAGACGTGGGCTTGAGTTAGTTCTGGGGAAGCACCACTTTGAGCCCTTTTACATAAAGGGACAGAAAATGTTGTCAGGCTTCTTTTCTCTGTGTTTTGCTCCGCAGCTCAACCTTGATTTGAAGAGTCTGTGTTCAGTGGTCACTTACTCCCTAATACTCTGGAAGCAGGCAGAAGGTTGTAAGTGAAATTGAATGGAATAAAGCACTGAAGGGGAAAGGCTGTCAGGATCAATTTCTTAAAACTAGAAGAATAGACTACTTAAAATAAGATCTTGAAGCTAGAACATAAGGTAGTTATTTAATTTTTGGCTTACAGTATCAAACTTGTCATTACCCTTTTAGGAAAAATCTAAGAAAATTGTTGAGTACATGAAGGTAGCAAAAGTAATTTTATTTGATAGAAGAGGTTGGCATTGGTAAACAGATACATTCATTCAACGCATCATTAGCTCCAGAAAAGAATGATTGGATTCTGGCCAAAATAGAAGAAAATTCAACTAGGAAAGGGAACTGATCACAGCCAGATGAATTAGACCTATTGTCTAAAAAATGGGAACTTGTCAATTGTGATGAATTATCATTTAAGATATTGGTGAGCCTTCTAGGAGACATTTGTGAATATGGCAATGCAAACATAATCGCACTAGCCACTGGGTACAGAAATGGATCTCTGTGTCACAAGGGACAGCTCATACGGATGACGAGATGCATTCTGCCCTGTGATCCATCCAACAGAAGAGAATGAGAAAGGAAGTAAAACCTGTGGTGTGCCCAGGTTTAGAGCAAGGTCTTGGCTGTCCTCCCGCAGGAGGGCTGTTTTCCGGAGAACAGGTCTGCTGAGTACCGACAGAGATTTACAGTGGGCAGAAATTGCACCCTACCACAAAGTTTGGATGAAAAAAGGGGATCCTGGGCAATGCGTCAGCCTGCCTTTGAGGCACTGAGCAATTGTGGTGCAGAGTGTAAGGAAGGGAAGCTGGGCATGCAAAAAGAAGAGAGATGGAGACAATTCCTGAGAAGTTATAAGCCAGCATAGAGCCGGCTACTTGAGACAGTAACAAATTCAACCTAATTTTCAAAAGAAGCAACAAAAGAGTGGATCAGCTTTTGATAAAGCACAGCAGGGAAAGCATATAAGTCATCTGCAATCGATAATTTTGCCATAAGGCTAAGCTACTTCCGTGATAAAGAGCTGGCTTTGATGTCAAAAGGAGCAGGTGCCTGTGGGAGGTCAAAGTTTGAAATGAGATTACTCACAAGGATCAGAAAGATAATCAAATCTGCCCACTTCTGTGGCAGTGACATATCAGTACAAAAGACTCAAGTTCTAAATAGCCACAGTTAGGACTGAAAAAGGATAACTGCAAAATCCTGATGAGAGGACAAAAGGGAAGAATGGTTTCTGAGGGCAACTCATTTCCGACTGACTTGAAAGGACCAAGCTCACTGGTCTGTTAAATGGCTTTTGCTGTTCAGTTGAGAGGTAGCAGGAAGCAAGGACAGTCAGACCCAAATGCACAAAGAAGCACGGGCCTGGCAGGGTTAGCAAGTCCTGCAGTTTTAGGAGTGGAGTACACAGAGCCCAAAAGCACCCACGGACCTGTGCAACAAATGGAGAAAATGGACACAGTGACTGGAAGACAAAGCTAGTCAGAAGTGAATGCTCAGAAAGGAGAATGGTGTCTTAAATCCCACTTTCTCATAAAATTACCCACATCCGAGAATTTAACACTTATGTAACACAAAAGCATCCTTCTACTCTGTGGTACCACCTCATCCCTTTGCAGGTGAGCTCCTCTCTTCAGAGACCCGGACAGAGAAAGACCTGTGCATCTCCTACACACCATCCGTGGTTACAGCACCTGCCTAGAAAGTGTGACATCTGAGTTCAAGTTTTGGCATTTAAAACTGCATAGCCTACACTCTTAAGAGTGTTCTGTCTTTCTTGGTCTTTCACAGGGGTGACACTGATGTAGGATTACTAGAACCAGAAAATTGGGTAAGGAAAAAAAGTTCTCTGATCTGATGCTGAGTGTGTGCTCCTGGGGAGCACAGTCCTGAGGTCTTGGAAAAAATGAGCCAAGAAGCTTCACAAAAAAGCATAGCTCAGTTTTCCCATACTGAAGTCCTCTGTAGATCTTGCTATTTGGATATCTGACTTCAGAGGTACTGCTTCACTATGCAGCCAGCTTAGTGCAGTGTTCAGAGCTGTTACAAAATCATTCTTTGTTCAAATCCTCTGGCAGTGGTGACCAAAGGAACTCAAGGACTTACAGCAGGGTCTTGAGGAGCGGCTGCCTCACAGCCTCTGGTTTGCAGCCAGCTTGTGGCATCCAGCCTGCAACTCTCCAGATCAGATCCCTCCCTCAGTCTTTTTGTCTTTGCTTGTGCTTGTAAGCTGAACGAGGCCAGGTACAGCCAGGGTGTAGCTGTCACATCAGCAGCAGTGGTGTGGCAGGACTCTGGCCAGGGGCAGCTAGTGCTCTCACAGGCAACTTCTGGACATGGCTGAAGGGATAACACGGCCTGGGACTGCCCTAAAAAGCAGTAGGGGGGGTTCACCTCATTTTGGGGGGAAAAGGAATATGTACTTGCACTGTGTCTTGCTGTTTGTCAGCAACCTGTTTAATCTGCTGGTGTAAAAGCAGCACCAGTGCTCATGCGAAGCTTGGTCTCATCGTTGGAGCTGTGGCTGAACACAAGCCTAGGCACAGGGGGGGAGTTCAGGGGAGGTGTAGAGTGGATGCTGAATATGCCACAGCATCGGGACAGGGTTTGTCCCATGCTTATGCTGTGATGCCTCTAAGTCGGCCAATACCCCTTCTACCATTTCATGGCATCCCAAAGCTAAGAGAAAGTCATCTAGAGGAGTCTGGCTGAGCAAGGATAGTAGCCTGGTCAGCCTGCTCAGATGATAACAGCATGATAAAGTTCAGGGTAAGAGCATCCCAACTGTCTTCAGCAGCCCAGAATGGTCTGTTTATAACTTGACAGCTGCCATGAAGCCTGAGAACATCAATAAAAACCGTATTTCGTTCACCTTTGTGAATCTTTTTTCCCTTTTGTAACCATGTCTGCCTGTTTTCTCAAAGACAGGAAAAGAAACTATCATTCACAGCTCATACCTGAACAACAGAACTAACTCTTTCATCCTGATGAAGAAAGATTACTAGACAGAATCGGAGTGTATCCAAAATCCTGTCTCTGAAAAAAGCATTTCAATACAGTTTGATTATTCTTTTTCCTTCGTGCAGAAACTCTATTTTAGTTTCACAAGACTCTTTATTTTGTTTTGATTCTTTTCCCTTTATGTATCTGAGTCAATAAATGTCCAGACTTGGGCACTGATTTCTCACTTTGTCATGACAACAGAGTAGTCCTTATTCTCCAGACCCTGAGCCTTGTTTCATTATTTGATGCCATCTAGTAATATAAACACCTTAATTTGGGCTTAATTATTATGTTAAAATTAACACAACATAGTTTTATTAACAATTGTATATAACAAATAATTAACAATATTAATATAGCTCCAGGCTTTAGATTTCATATCCCTTGTTTCAGCAGAGCTGGCCTCTAATGAAAAAACGCCAACTCTCTTTTATCATCTTAGTTTTTATATTTATGTATAAGGAATACTTCTAACAAAATATTAATTTGAATTTTAAAAAATCTGTTGATTTCAGATGTTTGCTTTGAATGTCTCTTCTATATTCTGAAATTTCAAGGAGAAGTGTATATATTGCAATATATATTTACAATGTGCTTCTACAGGAAATAAGTAGCTTTTGTATTATCCCTGTCTTCTGATGGAGTCTAGACCAGTAAGCCAGGCCTGCAAAACAGTTATATACTCAGCAGCTACAGCCATGTAGTTTTCTGTCCCACCACTAAATGTCTTTGTGGAGTTTCCGAGGCAGCAAGTCAAGGCTGTGTACTCCTGTGTGGTCCTGTTAGAGCCTGCCCCCATTCTCCTCATGTCTTCTGCAGAAGCACAGCTGTTCCCCTGCCTTTGAAGACTTCTGTTCTCAGCCAGCGCACACTTTGTTCCCTAAAACCTTATCCAATTTGTAAGAAAACTACTTCCAGTAAATGATCTCACAGTACAATTTTGCCCCAGTTTCACAAGTCCTTCTATAACCTTTCTAGATGCTTTCAGTGTCTTCAGTGTTCGTATCGTCCTCACTGAGATTTTCTGCTACCTTCACTCTTTGTGCTTGGCACGCATGCAGATATCTATTTAAAACTACATTTTTAGCACAGGGATCTAGCCATCTGATTCCTATTAACAGTAATGAGAACTGCATGGCTAAGTTAATTACCCTGTACTGTGCTGAACATTTAGCACTCAGTATCTTCCCTTTGTTTTCCCTTTAAGGTGTTTTCTAGACTGATCTGGGTAGTGGAGCTGGATTTGGGTCACTAAGAATCCTGATTATATTGATGTGTATTTGTTGCTGTGTCCAGGGACAGAAGGATAAACCTTTCCTGGTGTTGCATGGCTTCAGCAATTGACATTTTGATGCTGTTGCAGATTCATTCACAAAGAAACAGAAGAAGAGAGAGAATTGAACTGAGGGTATCACCACAGGACCCTCACTGAGAGAGCCATGGCACCTCAAGTTCAAGTGCCCATTAAGTACCTAAGTGAGAATACAAATGAGCCTGAGCTCAGCTCTGATATAGATGACACAAACAATTTCCTTCTGTCTGCTACTGCTTCTCTCACTGACAAGTGCAAATAAAGGTGGGAAGGAGTGAATTCAAGAGGGTAAAGCCAAGTTTAGCAGTGATAGGAATAGCTGGCACAGGCTGCAGACATTTGGGAAGATCAATACCACTGCACTAGTAAAGCTGTGTGTGGTCTTGACATCTCAACACATGCATTTTTGCTTGGGGCAGTGGTACATTTTTGCTGAAAGTATTTTTATCTTTTTTGTATCACAGAGACTTTGTCCTTTCCATTTAGATAAGGGCCTACTTAGTATGACCTATATTTTCATTTTGTCTCTGTAAAGAGAGAACACAATTTCTCTCAGAACAGTTAAAGGAGGCAAAGAAAAAATATGCCAAAACCTCTGTTTTATTCTAATTTCAAAATGGAGAAATTTTTCTGTTTTTCTTCGCAAACTATTTTCACAAACTAAAAAATGGACAAAAAAGTAAAGATCCTTATCGTCTTTGTCAGAAATTATTTCATTTTATTAGCCCTGGTTCAAAGCTTCCAAGACATGTAGGCAAAACTGTATAATGGTAAGATAACCTAATTAAAATGAAGAACTGTGAGTAAAATACTAGGTGAGTGAAGGGAGGGGGCAAAAACTCCCTCTGTCTCAGTGAAGCAGCTGACACTTTCCTCAGAAGGAGCAGCAGCAACGAGAGGAGAGGGCTGTATGGATCAAACATAAGTATTATCTTTTCTTTACATGTGGTTTGAGCAGCTTGCCCTTGGATTTTACATGCGAAACAGGTGATCTCTTGCTCCAGCTTCTCGTACATGTTCTGTTGTCTGTGCCTAAACGTTGTCAGAAGTTCAGCACCAAAAAAATATCTAGCAGCACAGTTATTCACCTCCCCAGATGCATTTGTCTCTCATTTGCTTATCTATCCACCAGGAAATATAGAAATAACACAAAACAACTGGCCTCTTGCTGAGATTAATATTCTGTGGTTAGCTTCAAACTAGCATCTAACAGCATTACAACTTATCTGTCTGGTTCTGTTGAACTTCAAATGTCTGTAAACAAGACACACACATAAAAGGTTAATAATAATTACATTTAAAATAGTTATGGTTGGCACAACTGATAATTTCACACAGGAGAGCTTTCCTGTGCTGCAGTTTAAAAGCATTATAAATAGTGAGAAACATTCAAAGCAGTTCAATGAAAGATTTTGGGTTTGGAAAACATATTTCATACTGAGAAATTTAAGAAGTTTCATCTACTTATTTTGCTGAAGAGAAGGCTAAGGGATGGTTTGATCTTGGTCTGAGAGCACCTACCTGAGGAACAGATTTCTCATAGCCAGTTCTTTAATCTATCAGTAAAAAAAAACGTAATGAGATACAGCAGTTGGAAGCTGAGGCAAGACAAATTTAGATTTGAAGCACTGAACTGATTTTTAACACTGATGGTAGTTAAACATAGACATAACTTACCTAGAAATGTGATTGATTCTCCACCATGTGGACCCTTTATTTTAGGATTGAGTGTCCCTCTGAAACATATACCACAGCTCAAACAGAAACTTCTGAGAGGTTTCTGTAGTGATGTCCTGCTGAAAGTAAAACATAATAATCTTTTGGCTTTCTGGTGGCTTTCCAACTTAAAATTTATGTTAAAATTCTTTTAATGAGTGTAAAAATATGGACTGAGTATTAACTGCCCCTAACATCTACCTGAGACCACAGAAAATAGGAAACTGTAGATCTGAAATGCAAACAGCATATTTTTAAAGGAGTGATGATTCACATGTTCATAATTGGGGACATGTCAGCTCTTCACTTCCTATAAAAACAAGAAAAAAAAGCCCAAGAACATTCATATTATAAGTCTTTAAAATCTGGCTCAAGCTGTAGGTCATTAACGACCCATCCAAGTATAGGTTTGGGAACTCAGTGTCAACCCTATGCAAATGGGGATAAAAGCCCTTTCAGCATGGCTTCTAGACAAAACTCCAGAAATCCTGGTTCTAATACCTAAATTACACCAGTTTGGGGGTTTTGTTTATTTTTTTGTTTGGTTGGTTGGTTGATTTTCTTTCTTCCAGCCACTGTGTCTTTGACAGCCAGGCCAGATGCTCATTTATGCTGGAACTGATGTGAGGATGAAAAGCTCTTTGACAGAAGTCTGTACCAGTGCTTGACATTGCCAAAAAATCAATGCCAAAAAAGCTTTATTTGTTTAATCATAGAATTATAGGATGGCTTGGGTTGAAAAGGATCTTAAAGATCATCTAGTTCCAACGCCCCTGCTATAGCCAGGGACACTTTCCCCTTTCCCACTAGATCAGGTTGCTCAGGGATGCATCCAACCTGGCCTTGAACTCTCCCGGGGATGAGGCATCCACAACTTCACTAGGCAGCCTGTTCCAGAGTCTCGCCCCTCTCTGAGCGAGGTATTTCTTTTTGGCATCTTCTCTGAATCTCCTCTTTTTAGTTTGAAACCATTCTCCCTTATTCTACCACAATCTACCCACATAAAAAGTTGCTAGCCCTTTTTTGTAAAAGGCCCCTTTAGGTACTGGAAGGTGCTATAAGATCTCTCTGTTAAAATACAACTCTCTGGCTATGATCATCCAGCCAGTTCCTTACGCACAGAATAGTCCACCCTTCAAATCTGTGTCCCTTAAATCATCACACCCAACCTGTGCCTAATGTCTTAAAAGGTTACCTGGTCCCTCATTTTTTCTGGACTAATGCAAGTTAGTTTTGAACAGCCTTCATTTTTATTTGGCAGTTTTGGATCTCCCAGAGGGTTTTCTCTTCCCAGGGGAACCTATGTATATAGCTTAAAAAACCTTGGGAAGTCTGCTTGCTTGAAATTAAACCAAATAAGCTTGTGAATCTCTCTGAAGGACCTGATTTCTTTGGGGTAAAAAATGACACAGGGGTTATATCTTTAAAACACAATCAATGATATTGTAAGTGGCCTTAGTTTTGAATAGAAGCGAAAGTGCCAAACTGTGCAAGTTAGTTGTAGATGTTAAAAGATTTTGTTCATCATTGGTCCATTTTTTTTGGAAAATAACTTCTCCTTATTCACCTTGCCATTGCTTTCTACAACCAAAAAGTGGTGGGACTACCTCCCATAGGACATAATGGGATCACTTGGCATGTAATTTAATCACTGCCATGCTAAATGTGGAGGGAAAAGGCAGTTACTCCTGAAGGCAGATTTTCTTCAGTTTAACTTTTATACAGTGTGGCAACATTCGGATGAATAAAGCAAAGAAAGAAAGGAAATGGAGAAGTGCCGGTAAAGAGAGGTGACGGAAGGTAAAGGTAATTTGTAATTTGTATTTTATGGATGTAATCAAAAGAAAATATTGTGGAAACAGAAAGTGTGTCTAGTATGAACTGAGCCTGTGTTTGGGAGATAGCTGAGAGATAAATAGAATGTGGAATTTGGCATGGATACACAGACGCCTGAGCAGCTTCTGGAATCACTTCTCTTTCAGTATTCATCACATACATCAAAATGGAGCTGTTTTAGGGGCATAAATAAACGTTACTCATAAATTTATCTGTGTTAGCCGAAAAAGTTGTACACAACTAAATAGAATAAGGAGAGAAACCTATTAAACGCAGAGTGCACTAGTATTATAGAAGAAATGAAATATGACTCATGTCCCCAGCTGGAAGAGCACTCCTGGCTTATCTTCACAGGTTATTTGGGACCATGTATGAGAGCTTAGAGCAGGCATCTGCTAAGCACATATAAATCACTGCAAAACTGAGTAGTATAGCTGTATTTCTGAAACAAACAACCAAGACATATTTCCCTTACATTATCCCTTGTCTCCCTTCTCTGGTTTAGTTTCTCTATTTTTTAAAGGAGGCAGAACCCAAAGCATTGACCAGGGTTGTGGGAAAGTTCAGCTGCAAGCTCGAACTGTGTCCAGCTCTACAAACTTGAGAACGCTTTATTTCTCTTTTCCTCTATTCTCACTTAGCCCCTGTCTTTACACATTTTCTTTTTACAAGTCATTGGATAAATTGCATCAACTGCAGCTGGAAGGGGGACCAAAACTTAGTAATCCCACAGTCTTGTTGCTGGGTGATGTAACTGTAATGCATAAATAGGCTGATTTATGTGGGTATGATCCAGTGGGAGAAGAGGTCAAAATTTCTGGTTGTGCTCCTTCTCAGAAGTTACATCACAGCTTAGGAAGCAGGTCGTGAACTGCTTTAAATCACAGAGAGGGTCACTTACAGAGCATGAAAATCCCAGGTCACTGTGCTGTGATGGTCATCCAGATGTGGTGGTCTTCACAGAAGCTCAGAAAATGCTTGGCCAGGACTGAGGGTTGCTGGGGGAGGCCAGGTGTTTTGCTTTGCTCTCACCCACCTTATCCCGTCCATTCCAGCAAGGGAAAGAGCCTGCATTCCCAAGGGTGTAGAACAGCCCCTGTCTCTTGCTTGCATGAGATAATTGAAGGCCTCTGCCTGGTAATCAAACTGACCTGCTCTGCTGTGTTTTGCATTGAATTTCAGCTTAAGTAAGATATGTTGAATCTAATAGTGTGTGCTGAATTGTGTGTGGGAAACTGCTTAGAAAATTATCCAAGGAATTTTTTTAATTTCTTTTTTTGGTGTGTGTCTGTCTAGACATTATCACTCGAACATGATCTAAGTACTTAGGGTAATTGTTTCTCCCATAGAAATCTACACTTGGAGAGATTATTTCTTGGAATTTCCATTCCTTGATCTTTGAGGAGATTCCCTTCATTTACTGGGGCTTCACAGATACCTTAGTCTTTAACTTTAGCTCAAACCAGCATTTTGAATGTGCAGAGGTTTAAAATGTTTGGTACTTCCAGCCATGTACCCTGTCTTCATGGAAGAATTGTATTAAGAACTGCTTTATAACAGGCCAGTAACTTTTGTTTCAGTCCTGTAAGGCCTCTGGTTCTGCCTCTGCCTAACTTTAAAAAAAGAAAGTAAGTCTGAAAAGCCTCTATTGGTTCTAGTGAAAACTTGGCTTGAACAACAACTGTGGACTTTGGCCCAGGAGGGTAAAAAAAAAGAAATCACCCTTGAATATTTTACAAATCACAGGGAAAATCTTTGTTGTTGGAAGTTTTTTTTTGTCTTTTCTTTGAAATAGCACCAAAGCATAGCTATTTTTTTAATTGATCTGACACTCAGAGTATATTATTTTGTTTTTCTTTTTCTTTTAACCCTTACTGTGAAGATATTTATTATTATTGTTTTGCCTGGTCATTATTTATTTTGCCTATTTACTATTATATGGTCTATTCCACTCAGAACCCTTTCTAAAAGCAGTGTTTTCATAATGCACAAACTGATGTACCCAGCTGCATATTTCAGGATCTTCTGCACTATGCCTTATTTCAATTACCTGCGAAAGTCTTCTGCAGGTATTTTAGTCAAAAAGCCCTGGTCATCAGATGAGGGAGAGTAGCAATATCACTATTCACCTTCTGACCATCTTCTTTTAGTAATTTGTGATGATAAGGGATTGAAAATGAAATTAAAATTCTTTTGTAATTTCATTATCTTGGAAGTGATTTTATAGCCTGCTGAGAATTAAATGTTGAAGTACAGCACAGTGTACAAAATAATTCCTCTTTTAATACATTTTTATGGCACTCAGATGAGCAGAAGCACAGCTCAGCTCAGAATTAGCCTGTGTATTACTCAGCTTTCCAGGTCTTTAATTCAAAATGAAAATTAAACAATACTCTTTTTACCAGGGTAGTTCATCCAAAACCAGCTAAGACAATAATTTTTCATTTTGAAGGGCTCTTACTCAAACCCTTTCAAGGTGGTTTTTTAAATTGTTTAATCCCAAAATTGAAACCCCAGAATCCTCTGTAATAAAAGATGTGGAGCCCCTTTGCATTAATTGCATTTCCTACCCATTACAGCTGATATGCTCTAGTTAAAAAGCTATGATGCTGCATTTAAAAGCATAACGCCTGAAATAAAATTCACATGGTATCCAAACCTAATGAATTTTTCAGGAGGCTCTGCTAGACTTTCAGGTACCTGTATAAATAAAACATTAGTATTTTAGGATTATTTTGATAATTCCACCATTAAATCCTAATGAATAGTAGAAATTGTGTGTTTTGTTAACCAGGTTTCTGACCTCTGCAGCAGATGTGAGATCAGACAGCAGCAGACATGATGCTGAGATCACCACAGATGGCAAGAAACCAGTGAGAAAGGGACAATTCAGCTGACACATGGGAAGCAAAGAGCTGCCTGACTTATTTCACAGAATTTTCTCCTAGGGTCTGTCATGAATCCAGAACAGAAACAAGATGGGTTCTTTCCCCAGTTAACCCGTGAGCTTGCCTATGACTTCCTTCTCAGCAGCTTACCTCACATCCCCATAGCCCTTTGCCAGTGGCACAGCAGAGATCCCTGTGCTTGTGACGGCTTTGCCTCTGACTCCTCCAGCATCGTGACCATCCAGTGCCCTCTGGGACACTCTGTTGGCTTCTCTGCCCTTGCCCTACAGCCTGTGGCAGCAGCAGGGCCAAGGTTTCAGAGCCAGAAAGAGTTGCCGACTGATTATGCTCTGCCTTCTTGGCTTGAGGAAACCACGGAGAGAGCCATAACTAATGTCCTATCTCCTTAGTGTGTGCTGAATACAGCAGAAAATTCAACGTGTTTGCTGCACGCTAATTCTTTCATCCTCTTGTGATTCTTCCCTCTTCTGTTCTTGTTTGTTTGCTTGTTTTGGATATTCCTTTTGATTCATTTCAAATGAATGAAGCCACCATTCTTTTGAAACAAATGAAGATCTTCCACGATCCATAATATTTGCATTCTCTGCTGAATCCAGCATTTTCAGTGTCAGCCCCAGCAGCAGTATCAGCTGCCTTTGAAGCCTTTGAAGTCTCCATAGCTCAGGCTCAAGGCATTCAAAAGGGAAAAAGTAGCAGGTTGGCAGAGGTAAGGGGGAGAAAGTGGTTTTTTTCTTTACCTACAGCCACTCTTTACACTGTGAATGGTAGAATTAGAACACTTAAAAAAATAAAGCAACCCATTGATTTTTCCTTCAAAAGAAGCTTCAGCCTAAGCCAGGGTTATTTGAAAGCCTTCTTAGGTAACAGACAAAGTATGACCTGATGAGTTGGAACCACAAGTGTCCATTTTAGGGGGTAAAGAGGAAAGGGAAGGGATTTTCTGTAGACCTTATTTCCAGTGTTTTAAAATATCCTGGATAGGAAACAGAGTGAATCTATACTTCAGGGGAAAACCATGAGTAGAAACCCGCTATTAAAACAGACTGTGATTTGCACATCATTATACTCCAATTTTGTCTTGCTATTCAATTCCTCAAGAAAAAGAGGGGTGTTATTAGCTCAAAAAGCCTCAGCTGCACAAGGGGCTACTGAGCAGCCTTACTAGGAAAATGGACTTTTTTCAGAACCATGGCTGAGGTGAGAGGTTTGATAGAGCAGCCCTGCAAAAGGGAATGAATGAGAGCTGTGAGGAGTTCAGCTAATGCCATGTATTGCAACCAAAGGGTAGACACAATGAAAGAGGAAGATAGGAGGGCAAACTCTTGTTGTCTCTGGCCATATTTTCTCTGAAATCAGAGGCAGAGTGCATACGACATAGAACTTCTTCAGCTAATCAACTCAGCAGAGAAGTCTATCTCCTCAAATGTGGCACTGTGCTAATGTGGTCACACTGCTTCTGGACCTTTCACACTCCAGGAGATGCGCATGACACACCAAGTTCCTGAACTTGCCAATGCAAAAGACTTGACAGTTGTTAAAAAAAATATCTGGGGCAAGACTCTCGAAATAAATTCTGGGAGACTGGAGAGCTACTGATTTATTTAAAAATATCAGCCTGACAACTTGAGGTAGAGGAGGACTAGAAAGATTTTTAATACTGGCACTGTCTCATTTGGAACTGAAAAACTGATATTTTGCAAGAGTGAACTGAAATTCCAGTGGGGAGGAACATCAGATTGGGTCTGTCAAAATGTTTCATTTAGCTCAGTTCAAGAGCTTTTGTGTGATGCTTCTCATTTGGAAACATAATTGTCTGTTAATTCTGCTATCTCCTAAAAGATATTTTGACCAAGAAAAGACACCTTCATGATTTTAAAAATCTCAAAATAGGATTCAGTGAAAATTCAAAACCTTTTAAAAATGGTAATAAAAAACTATAATTTCTGAGGAATTATGTCAGGAAATGCTGGGGTTAGCTTTGCTGGTGCTTTCTAAGAATTCCTTTGCTTTTGGAAAAATTGTTATGTGCTGTAAGCAAGCTGTCAGCTAGAATGAAGATTGGAACAGGGTCCTTAAGTCAGTGAAGGAGCATGTCTTAAAATTGGAGTGTAGCTGGTGTTACTTATCACCATGAGTAATTGCATTCATCAGGTAAAACATAATATGATCCAAAGAAATTGACTGTTGGACACATCCTCAGGCAGAAAGAGATTTTGGTTACTAAGGGCAAAAATAATAACAGATTAACTGTCTTTGTTATAAACAATGATGTCAAAAGGAACTCAGAAAATTTGATTAATAAGTAAATGAGAGTTTGCTCAAATGTGCTCAATCATATTTCTTTTCATTGTCAGTGATATGTAACAGGAAACAGAGAAACCCTTCCACACATTATCTCTGGAGCAATATCCTATTAATGGGAAAAGACCAAAGCATCCCAGAAAATAATTTTTCTCTATCTTGTGTTACAATATGTGATGATATATGCAGCATCACTGGATGTGTGTTACTGCTTTGGAAGAAAATACAGCAATGAATAATAAAAGTTATGCTAGGTCTGTCCAATGAAACTATTTTTCACCAAGGTTAACAGTGCTGAACTTCATGCTTATAAAATGGAGTATCTCAATTTTTAAAGCTAGAAGTATAATGAATATAAGGAATGTTCCCTCACACTGCACTTAGGAAACCACACCCTTCTCTTTACCAAGGAAAATTAATCCTCTTATGTGTATTTGTTGGTGCTTTTCTTGCATGATGGTTGAATGCTGGATGTAATGGACCTTTTATCACTTCAAGAACTGCTTTGCAGTTGAATAAGTCTTTTACTGTGACCCTACTTGGCCTGTTGTGTACATTTATTTTCTTAATTTTACCCAATCCCTTACGTTTTTAATCCCTTAAATAACTAAGTAATTAATTTCAGCATGTAAGTTTTTTTACTCCTGCCCATATGCTATATATATATATATGCTATCTCTATCCTTTCTTTTTTATCACAGCTTTTACTAACTTGAGTCTTCTGTCATCTAATTTCCCTAAGTATATCTTTCCTTGCAATGTGATGATTTTGCTGCAGATTTAACCCTGTTTCAAAGGCACAGTGAGAAAATGGGGAAGGGCCTCTCAAACCCATGAGTGAATGACGCCATTTTCAGTTTTCTGCAGTGGCACACTCAGCTTCCAATATTAATAACTTTTACGTTTGAAATTTGTTTTGGTCTACATAACTTTGGACAAAATTAGTCCATTGGCTGTGAGCAACCTGCTTAATGAGTTCTAATGTGTTATCCACTATCTGCAGCATGTGTTTTAATTTCCAACTCTTTGATTCATCCTCTAATGAATGGTTCAGCTTGAAGGACAAAAATTTCATGAGTGAAAGTTAATCCATGTCTGCAGAAATGGGTGAGGAGAGTTTCTTCTCTCAGGAGGGAGGTTCTCTTTGTAGCTTTACAAAGCCACTGCTATTGCCAGAACTGACATTGCTGCACTGCCTTTGTAACATGATTTCATACTGGTTTTAACATGGACCTTCAGTTGTTTCCACTACCTTGGCATTTTTACATGTAATGTCCATATTACACGCTCCAGTACAGGTGCCAGAGGCTAACAGAGGTACCACAAACACGTTATGGGAGGGGACTCCAGGAATTACAAGGTGGTTACATGAATATTTTCAGTCTAAAATCACAAGTAAATGGAGGAAATTGGCTTCCTTTTAACAGTCTTGTTAAAAAAATATATCCTGCTAATCTAACAGAAGACAATGTTTCAGATAGTGCTTGTGCATGAAACAGTAGTTGTTTTAGCACCTCACCAACATGACATTTTTCTTTGTTTTCTTGCAGGGTTGTTTTCTAAAGTAATGAATCATCCATTATGCTCCTGAACAGAAACTAGCCTTTTGGCCAAATGAAACATGTGCAGTCTTTGTTCAGCCTGTCAATTGCAAAAGGAATTAGTGTCATGTAGAAAAATAATAATTACTTTCCTTCTTGCTCACATGATATTAAGAGGAATAAAATTTGGCAGGCCTGTTGGGCAAACTGAATTTTTCTTGTTCCTCAGGTCTTTATGTTTTACATTCTGCATGCTGCTGTGGTCTAAAGGAGCTGCGGTTTTTGATATCCACAGCATTTATATTTGCCATGCCATTTAATGGAATTTCTGAGCGCTATGAAATGAGCTCTTTTTTGGAGATAGGACAGGCTAGCATAGATTTGAAGGCCTGCTTGTTGAGGTTCATCCAAGTTTTGAAGTTATGACCTCTTAGTGTTGGGTTTATATCCTCTTAGTGTGCAAACTTAGCCTAACAGGTGGTATAAGAATAGTCACGCCAAAGATATTGTAAGAGCATCTGTTTTGATTATTGGGATCCATATGACTGCTCAGGAGTTGCAGAAGCAACAGGGGTTTTCAGGTTTTCAACACCCAAGGTGACCAAAATGAATCTGTCTTTCTTCAAAAGTCTTTTAAATTTAAAATGAACAAACAATCATTTGTTATCACATAAAATTAATGTGTGTTTCCAGTGGTGCTCCAAGTGGAAGTGAGATTTTTTTAGAATAAAACCCTTGTTCCCAGGCAGTACCCTCTAGGAGTCAACTATTGATGTCATTCTAACTTATGAAATCCACCAACATTTTCAATCCGAGTTTTGATCTAATTGTTGTAAAAACGTCCTATACACTAAAAGCTACTGATGACCTTCAAAAGTAGCTAACAAAGGCTTGTTCTCTGCTTTAGCAGATTCAGTATTTCAACTACTTTTCAAAAAGGTACATTGGATTCTTCATATGATTGTGGTTGATGAAGCGACTCTGAGGGATAGCTCTAGTCTCATTTGTCCATTTGTTAATACAATATTTTTCTTCAATAGCTAGACAATTTTTTAAAACCCCCAACCCCTATACATTTTCAGATTCCCTAGGGGTTTCTATTGCAATTTATGACCTTTTGTCCTCTTACATTTCAGTTTTGACTGATTTTTCTCTTATAACTATTTTTATTGTACAGTAAGAATTGATTGTTATTATCTTAAAAATATAGCAGCTCCTGCCAACTGTTCGTGAAATCGCACTTCTAAGACTTTAACTTTAATTGAAAGATTTCATACTTGTTTAATTGTATAAGCTTATTCCTCCTATCCATGTTGCTGGTGATACAATTGCTTCTGTGATACACGTTTGGAAAGCCGAGAGTCTTTGTTCTCATTCTATGGAGTTCCATAATAAATGTCACCAAGTTTTAGCTCATCCTTGTAGAAATATCTTTGAAGTTAGACAATGTTGGCCCATGTTCTTCTGAACTGATTTAAGGCACATTATAGTAGGCATTAATTTTGTCTGCTGTATGCAGAATTTTGGGAATTTCCATCCTACAGATAATTTTTAACCAATACGGCTGTTGACTATGACTTCCTCTCCTCCATATTTGCAGCGAATGGGAGTTATGCTGAGCAGAAGATTTTGCCTGGTTTTTCCTTCTCTACGATACTGTCCCCTCTTCTCATAGCAGTTTGATGGGGTGGGATGGGGAACAGAACAACAAAATGCACTGCCTTCTTTGTGTAATGTCTTTAATCTAATACACCATATGGAGCTCCATAGTAAAGTTTAAAAATAAGATGGAAAGCAGGGATGGAAAGTAGAACTACAGCAAAGAAGGAAATGTGTTTTAGATCAGATCAGAAATAGATGGAGAGTCATTATTCCCTACAGGATCCGTTTCAAAGCTGTACAGTAAAGGAGTTAGGACACCCTACTCATGAGTTCATGATGGATGATGAACAGCATGGTCTTTACAGACTGGCGCTGTGAAATCTGAGGCTTGGCACAGCCACAGAGGAAGCAGGAGGGCTGGAGGCATGTGTAGGAACAAGTCTGGAGAAGCAGTAGATTGATTAAAGTTGTCAGAGTTCCCGTCACAGCCCTTTCTTTAATGCATGCTGAGCCTGATGCAGGTTGACTGACATGCACACCACTTCTTTCCACATCTTATCAGACCTGGAGTTAATGCTGGGCAGAGGGGTAGCTGGCACAGTGAATGTGTAGGCTCACTGTACACAAAACCATCCTACCATTTTGCAATTTTCACCTATCAGCAGTCCAGACTTGTTCTTGATGTGAGGAATTCCAGCTGCATTTTGAGAGATGACAAGACTTCAGAAGAGGAAAGGCAGGATTCTCATGGTAGGCTGCCTAGAAATGAAAATTCCTGCCTCCCATCTGGAGCCCCTTGTTACAGATTTGGTCTGCTGCCTGGAGAGAGACCAGAGCTTTCCACAATGCGAGGAAGGCCAACAGAAGATGCACCACTCATTTCATCTGAGGGAAGTCTTACATTCTCCATTTTGGAAGACACTTGGTCAGCCTGAAGCTCCTATCAGGTGTTCCTCTTCTCCATACAACAGAGATGTATGTGTACTTCTCCTGCAGCTAGATGTCTATGCGGAGAATTGCAGTAGTCCCAAGGTCTAAGTTGCCAGTGAGGAAGAAAATAGCAAGGGAAAACGATGATGTTCAGGAAAGAAATAGAAGCTGGCCAGTTAATGGCAACAGTTTAAAATTAAGGAGATATCATCATGGTCCAAACAGTCAATGGCAGGCTCTGTCTGGGAACAGGGACCTACTACAAAAAGAAGCAACTACAATTCTAATTTGCAAAGCAATAAACATTTTAGACAGAGCATGAAAGATTATTTTTATTTTCTGATGCCATCGTCAGATCTCCATGTTCCTTTCAGCCAGGCACACCCCAGCTGTGTAGTTCTAGAAACTACTTTTATTGCTTTTGCACCATAGGAAAAAAGTAAACGCTTTGACTGATCTGCAATCAGATGTTCCCCTTACACAGCTCAGTGCAGAGACAACGATGAATGCAGCTCTGATGTTGATGCCAGATAAGAAGGTCTATCAAAAGGGGAGTGCCAAAGTGACAGAAGGGTAAACCCTCCATCTTTCTTTGTAGGGTACACAAGGGTAAAACCTCCTTCTTTCTTTGTAAGATCTTCCCTAGTGGTGAATAAACCTTAAATCTCATGTAAATCAGAGTGTACTTAATCAAAGAGATGGAACAACTTGCACAATTCGAGCATTTGCTGCACTAAGCTCAAGAATGCATCTATATTTTCTTGTGTGCAAAAATTTGTACCATAAGTAGTCCCTCACATTTCCTTGTACTATGAGGTATTCATATAAGAATGAAGGAGAATGCCTACTGTTAATTGCTTTTATTGAGTTAGACTTGCCTTTTCTGTTCCCTTTTTGCTAGTAAACAAAACACATTCTGGAGCAGGGCTGATCTGTGTTTTACTAATTTCTCAACCAAATGGAAAGCAATTTGGAAACCACAACCCTGCCCACCTCCACCAATTCAAGTATGTTAACAAATATGGTCTCTTTAATCCAAAACCTTAATGTTTCCCTTGGTACTGAACATCCTGTGCGCTGAGCAGTGAGAGCAACTGGGCTGAACAAAACACCTGGTCTCCAAGACTCCCTCTCCCCGGGCACAACTTGGCATCCCCAAATATTTCAAGCATCTTCATGTTCCAGTTTCCACAGGTTGCATCCAAGTTTGAGTTCAGTGTTTGAGTGAAATTAACCTTCTGCAAAACCTCCTTGAAAGGTTAGATCTGTGTTCAGGAGAGACTGGATTTAACAGACTGTCACAGAAGTGATCATTCTTTGCTGGGGCTTGCGCTGATTGAAAGCCTTCCACCGTTTTCTCAGCAATGCAGCCCAGTATATTTTGCATTTTTGTCAGCCCATCCTTTTCCTTACCCTTATAGCAACAGGCAGCTAACTGACGGCTATTTAATTTCAGACTCCTATTTATTTCTGAAAGAAATGGATGTTATTTAAAATTCCATCCCACCCACGATGTGAAACTAATAGACCTGCTTAATTATGGGAAAACTATATGTGTGGGTATTAAGGAAAAAACCCTGAGAAAATGTTTTTTAAATGTTGATTGCTAATGAGATCTAATGATACCAAACAGAGTGTGCTGCTCTAAGAATTTCAGCATGATAAATGCTTTTAAATTCTACTGAAAGAAACACCAAAATAAGTTACAGTGCCACTTAGTAAGACACCCTTGAGTGAAAGTAATAGGCACGAGGGAGCATGACTTCAGAAAGTAGGCCCAATTACATACATTACATATATATTTCCTTCCGAACATACTTCCCTCCTTTCTTCTTTAACAGTCTAAATTTCCGACTGGTTTCTTTGGGACTTCTGGCTAAGTAAGAGTAAGCTTCACACTACAGTTATTGTCAGCTTCCTGTGGTCTAAGAGACAAATACGGTTAAAATAAAAATGTGCTACCTCCTGTTGTTCCAAACACTTGACTGATCAGAATCAAATGTAGTGTATTAGGAGGGTCAAATTTAGAAGATCTGGGATAGTAGACCTTACCTCTGTGGCTTTCAGAAAGCAGTAGCAGTCCTAAGTCTCCACAGTGTGTCCCAAGCAATGCTCAGAGGCCAGGGAATTCTGCTGCTGACAATCCAGAGCCTTTCCCTTCCCAGAATTCTGGTATGGTCAAAACAGGCAGTGAGTTTGTTTTGCTGCCACTTAGAAACTCTCTTCTCTTCAAATGGCTTTGTAATTTGGCTACGAAGAGAAGCACAAGGGGAAAGCAGAGTGATTTGTAGCAAATACATCTCATTTCATTTTAGAGAAACACTTACCTGGAATCAGTCATTGCTGTTCTTCTCTGGTGGCAGATTTCTATTTTGTGTATAGAGAAGACCCATAATTCACTAACTTAAGTGTTTGTGTATTCTGCATTACTTTGGGGATGCAAAACATGAATAAATCTATGACACTTGTATTTCTTAGTGCAACTGTTATTTATGTATATATAGAAGTATTCTAATAGTGTGAGACTTACCAGGGCTGGAGTTACGCTTGATGAAAACTCTAGCAGAACTTAAATTCCTGCTTATATCCAGAAGTAGTACTTCTTCTTCACTTTATTGCTAGCCAGTCTCATACTTCAAGCCAGATTTTAGAGTTAGAGAAGACCTCAAAATCTCCAGTATGTGAAGGATTAATGTAATACAAAAACTTCTGAATGAATAGGAAACAAAAGAGATTACTGTGATACAGTGAGCATCAATACAGTGTGAACCAAAGATCTCTGAAGGTATGGGAAAGATTCTCAGTTACTTCAACATAATTTGAATAGAATCATGCTTTGTAATGATAAACTCTGAAGTGACTATTTCCTCTGTGTGCTTTTCTACTTCCTTTCGTATTATTGTAGCTTCTATCTGGTAAAAAATATGGCTTTTATGGATGCATTTCTAAATACTCCATTCTTACAATCTCAGTGGCATTTGAAAATATAAATTTGTATTTAAAAAACTTAATAGAAGAATATGTTTTAACAACTTGTTGCACTGTCTGATGGGAGTTTAAAGTTCATGTGTATCAGACACTGGTTTTCATATAAACTGAAACTTCCTTAGACCATTCATTGTCTTCTAGCATGTCCTTGGAGTGTGAGTAAATTTTTGATTTTTGTTTTATTTCAGGGTGACAAAACAATTATTGAGATTTTCCATGGGATGAATCCCAGTTTTGGATGGATGTGTCCTTGGGTGTGGAATCTGAGACACTATGGGCTTTGATCCCTCATCTTGCAAAACATTGAAATAATAGTATTCTTTCAAAACAAAACCAAAGAAACTAAACTCCCCTGTAAGACAGAGAACTTGTTGGTGTTTCTAAAGTCAGTGGAAACTAAGAATAATAAATATTTTGTGAAAGTGGGTTAAAAGCAACAAAAAACTCACATGAAAAAACCTCCTGTGAAATAATCAGACCAGTCGAGTAAGGTATGTAAAGTACAATGGATATCACAATATAAAAATCCACACAAGCAATCCTAGCAGCAAGTACAGTATACTCCTGGGCACTTTGTGAAAAAAGCATGCTTTCTAACCATGATATAGTTAATGTTTAGTATAGGTTTGTATACCACAGTTCTGCAAATGTAAGTATATTACCTAACTGTGAAAACAAAAGCAAAACTCAGTTTCATCTGCTCCATTTGGTCGTGGTACATATCCTGCAATGCATCTTTATAGATAGACAGACAGACAGACAGAAGGATAGATAGCTTGTTGGTGGTTTCAGACCATCAGATATAGTAAGAGAAGGTCCTCCTTTATTTCCTATTCCCAGCTTTGGAATGCCAGCCAGGTAGGCTTACTTATATTTCTATTTATCACTACACAGAAATAATTCTTTCATCTGTTCTCTATATCTAAGAGCATGAGCTTTCAATTTTATGTAAGCTATCAAGACAATCTCTCATACAGTATTGTCACTTTTAATACATTGTTATGATATTGTGTAGCTCTCATAGCTTCTAAGAGTGTTTTGAAAAACAATTTTATAATGCTTTCTTCTTTCAATATCCTCTTCCTAAAAGAAAAGGCATAGTGCTAATAGTAGCTTGCAATATATCCTTCCAATTCACTCGAGGGTTTTGCTGTGACTTTCCTTTTTCCTTTCTGGTTATGCCTTCATTGAAAGAAAAAGCATAATAGCCCTCCCCAACAGCTAAAGTATATATGAAATATAGCAGACAAAAGTTAAATCAAGTCCTTTATGCAAGAGAAAAAGATGTACCTTCTGTCTTAGAGATTGAAAAATTTGGGATTCTTGTCTGCTGTATTCGGCAGTGCTACCAGCTCTGTGTTTTGTTCTGTCTTTTATTCTGCAGTGCTGAGTCCAAGCAGGGTCCAGGTCTCACCTCAGCTTCCTGTAGTAGTGTTGGCACAGGAACAAATAATGAAAAATATCAGTGGTCTCAATATTCCTGGAACAATTTTCCTGGGCTATGGAAATAGGCAGACCTTTAGTTGGTATACAGAAGCTAGTTGTCTGCTTTTTGCTCAAGGTGCTCTGAGCACCAGACTTTTCTATTGAAACACAAATTGGAGACAGAAAAGAAACAACTAAATAAAAAGCATGCTACCTGAAATATCTGCTTAGCTGCTGTTTTTGTAATGATTTTGCAAATCCTTTAATAATACAGGATAAAAAATAAATCCAAGGTACAAATTATTTGAAGTGTCCTATGACATGAAATTAAGAATAGTGCAAAACTTCTCATACTGGTTAGTGGAAAGAGACAGGCATTCCTAGAGCTTGATTTATGACATTGCTAAATAAGTAAACATATAAATTAGGTCAAACAAATTGTGCATCATAGCTGCCTTTTCTGTTTACAAAAAGGACAATATCTATGCGAATAGCTCACCTGCCAACCCCCTATGTGGTATGTTAAATTTGCACACATATCTCATGTAACCTAGCAAACCAGGAGGGGTACGCAGTTAACATATTGTGTTTTACATCGTGCCCTGACTTGAATGATATATAAGGACTTACTGCCGTTGGTATAGGATGAAGAAATGAGTAACCAAACAAAATAATAAACCAAAATAAATAATATAACAAAATAACTGATGGCAACTAAATGGATGGGGTCCACCCAGAATTTAATTCTAAAAATAGAAATTTTCATTTCATTTTCATTGAAGAAAAGTTTTGAAATAGTGAAAGATCTTGAAAAACAGAAATACTGCATCTTTGCTGGCTCTGTTAATAGCAGTGGTATAATAATAGAGTTGATAATATCATCACAGGTTAAGGACTTCCACTCATCAAAATCCTTCTGTATGGAGTTATTTTAAGTACAGGCTTACATTTCCCTTTAAATTTCACAGGATTTTTTCTTTGTTCCAGCACCAAGATCAATAATACTTTTGGAGAAGTATATGCCATGAGTACAAATTTTGATACAAAAGATAAAAATTGAGCAAGCCAGAAGTATTTCTACACTGTTTTGAGGTCATCTGTTATATAACTAAAGTGAGTTAGGGAAGTAGAAAAATATGTGCTTAAGCTGCAGTGTAAATACACAAGGAAAATAAAATCAGATTATCACTATTGCCATACACATTAATGCACTTAAAGAAGATACTTTAGCACTTGAAAATAAGATACCAGTTTGAACTCAATTTTTAAAAAGACATATTATAGACAGTTAGAAGAAGTTTAGAGTGAAGAGTAAGCTTACATTGTCTCATCTGCCCTTTACAGTTTTTGATCTGATTTTACATACAATAGGATGGAGGAGGGAAGAAATTTGAACTTGGAAATTTGCTTATTTTTTGCTTAAGAAAAGAGATGGCCTGTGCATAAATATCTTCCTCTCTTTATACTGTGCATTTTTTTCTGTCATAAACATAGAATTTCCATTTCTGAGCTTGATGGCCCATAATCAGTTTTCATCAGGTGACAGATTTATGTTTTCCAGCTGTATGAAAGTGTCTGACATAAATACTTGTGGCTTTCATAGTTATATTCTTTCAAAAAAGGGTCTGTCACAAGCAAACTTCAGGCATCAGAACTTCTTTTTTCCCCTCTTCCTTGCTGCTATTCTGTACCACTGCTCTGATGTCTCATTATACCTGCACAAGAAAGGCTATTATCCTTCACACGTTTAGCTGCTGATCTAAATGAAAGTACATTATCTAAATAGTTGAATCAAGAAGCATACAACTAAAACTCATTTGAGTTTGATCTGTATTTCTTGGTGCTTTAACAGGTTAACAGCTTCCTGTGAAATTACTTTATTCAAGGGTTTTCACCATAATTTGGTCATAATGTGGTCTAGACCTAATGGTAATAAGAACTTGCAGAAAATCTGCAGTTCATTTTATGTCTCAGTAGAAAAACGTGTCTTTTCTAAATAATTCAGAAATTGCATTCAGAAACAATATGCACATTATCAAGGATAGGTCTAATAGGGAATTTATCTAACACTATAGAGTGAGTATTTCAAATAGTTATCATAGCACATGAATATTAAATATCATCTTATTAGCATTAAATGGTCAGTTAGTTAAGTCCCTGCATATTTACCTCAGTAATACTGGAAATAAAGCACAAATTAAGTTCTTTTTTGAGTGCTGTGCATTTATTTCATGCTCTCAGAGGCTCTCAGTGGTACTATAGCAGTATTCTGTCTATGCCAGCATATGCTATTATCATTGTGGAAGTTTATATGGGAGATCATTTTGTCATTAATCCAGACTTCTGGAAAACTTCAGAGCAGGAAGAGCATGTTGTGGTAGAAATCAAACAAATATATCATCTTAAACCAACAAAAGTGGAATCCAAGTATGCGTGCTGTATTTCCATTCTACACCCTGTTTTCAGACTGGGATACTAACTTTTGTACGTGATGTAAACTGAAAACACTTAAGAGGCTTTTGAAGGAAATAAATCATATTTTACACAATGTTAGGGTATTTTTTTTTCTTTTGTGGTTAAAAAGTCATAAATAATTTAACCTGTAACAGCTTCAGTGTTGTAAACAGTTTTAAACCAAGAAAGTCCATTGCAATGTTTTTACATGTATACAAGGTAAATTTTTATTTTCACCATAAGGATTCAGGAAATTTATTCAAATCTGATGTATTCATGAAAAATGGGACAGGCGTTTTATCTCCTCAGAAGTCACTAAAGGGGTTTATTCTTCTATTGATCCTCTCCTGTTACCCAGTTTATTTGCAGTGTTCCTAACTGTTTAACTCTTCAGTATATTAAGGAAAGAGGGATTATTGTTAATATCTTCCTCAATAAGCAGGCACCTCCTACCTGGCATGGCAAAGGAGAGGTTTTTGATCACAGACCTTTACCCTCACATAGACCTGAGGCACAGAGAAATGTGAAGCGCAAGAAGGGAGACTGACACATGAACAATTCAAACAGCAGATCTTAAATGGCCATGAATCCTGGCTTCCATTAGTTCCTGGATGACAGCTTTCTTTGCTGGTGGAGCTGCAGCCAGCAGAATGGTCATCATGTGCCTAAGCCTAGACAAAAGATAATGACTGTAGTAGGTGGTTACAAAATCCTTTGTGTCCATGGTGTAGCATGCATGTGTTGGCTGGAGGGAATTCCCATCTGCCAGACGGATGCTTCGGAATAAAAATTGTTCAGTCAACACTTATACATGTCCCTGAGTTTAAGGCAACTTTTTGTGTGCAAGCTTCAACGCCACATTTTGTTTGAATTATAGGTGGCAACTTCTCTGATTGTGTGACTGGCTTTGAGGAATCAGGTCTACGTGGAAGATGTCCCTGCCCAGGGCAGGGGGATTGCAGCTAGATGATCCTTAAGATCCTTTCCAACCCAAACCATTCTATGACTTTATGATCCTATAACTCTGCCTACCAAGTGGGTGCACCGATAGCAAGAAGAGAATAAAGGTGCTGGGTGTTATTGTATCTTTATAGACACAGGTGAGGAATTTAAACTGGGGAATTAACTTTTCTTACTCTCTGAAGTGTGTCTTTTGTTAAAGACACCTGAACTTGCATTGAGCAAGCTGATGTGGCTCTCCAGCATAGCTCAGGCATTAGCTCAGGTCTGGGAAGCAGTGAAGCTGTGTTATCTCAGCATGCCACCCTGGGGAGAGCGCGTCTGGCTTTCTTGCTTCCAGTTTTGGAACGGGCTTGGTTGCTGTGAGCTTGGGAATCTCTGTGCCACAGATGTTTGCATGCCATGAAAAGCAAATCCAGCCTATTATATTGCACACATCAAATCTGACACGCAGTTGCTGCCCTTTTTGTCATCCTAGTTAAGACTATAAAAAATTGAAATTTACTTACTTCATATCTTTAGTCTTTCTTACTTGCCAGACTTGCTGGTCTCATCTTTGAACTGTAGCATAATGCTCACGTCTGTGCTGCAGAACTACATTCAGTATTTTGAACTCTTTCTCAGCTCGGGGTATCTGTGTCTCACTTTTAAGCTGGGTGCTAGTTCATGTTGCTGTGCAGGCAAGTACTTTCAAGTGAAAAACTTTAGTTTTCTGCTTTCCCAACTATCCTTTTCAATCTTATAGGCTCAAAGTGTTCACTCATCTTGTACAATCAAAGTTTTTGCCTTTCTTGTTTCTTTCTTTTTCCGTTCTCCTTACCTTTCTGTCCAGACTTGTCTCCTTCTCACTGGTCCTTTTCTTCACACTTTCATCTGTCATTTTTTCATTGGTCTGTTCTTAATTTTATTTTATTTTCTACAGATCTTCTGTTTAAAAAAATAGACCTCTGACTCATTCCCCTCAAAATGTATTCAAAAGAATATCTTCATTCCTCATATTTCTTCAAGACCCCTACAAGCGGGTTTTGTTTCTGAGATTTTGGATAGATATTTCACTTCCATGACAGCTATAGATATTTCAGGGTTCATATCACCGCATCAGAAATACAGCCAGTCCAGACTCATAAATCAGTATTACTAAGGTGTATCTGAAGAACTGAAACACTTTTATTGCAAACATCAGTGATAATATGGGCCACAGAATTGCCCTGGAATATGGATGAGTACAAACCATTTAGGAACAAATATTCTGGCTGATAACTGACAGCCAGCCAAAAGCAGCCCCTGATAAAGATAAATAACCTGTACTCAGGGAAATTTTTTGCATCATTAAACATGGTGAGCATATTAGCTAGCAGGGGGTGGAGCTGAGTCCCTAAAGAGATAAATCTAAATTATATGCGCTGCAGTGATCATAACAGTAATGCACCATCTTGGCTAACTAGCTGACATCAACAGGGAAGGGAATTTCAGATTTAAATGAACCAAACTAAAGAGAATTGCAGTATGCATACAGATTAATTGGATCACATTCATGAACTTTTCAGCCTTTTTCTCTGGTCTGTTTTCATTGGTCAAAGCATAAGGAGTTTATACTTTTCTTGTCAGTTTTTGCATCATTTTTTATTCTTGCTTTCTTATGTGATTTGATTAATTACTCCTTTACTTGCCTTCCATTAATCACCTTATACCACAGTTGTATAAACTCTGGCAAAAAGCTTATAGATGGACAGGAGAAGTTTAGTGTCATTTTTCTGTAAATAGGAAAGTACACTTAGCAATTTTATACCTAGTGTTTCAAAAAGGGGGAATTCTGAAATCAAAGCAAAGAAAACATTTAGTTACCCAGAAACATCTAAACAATCAAATTAAGCTTTACTAGAAGAACACAATTTGGATGAAATATTTCCCTTAAAATGAATGTGGTCTATTTTTAAAACCATATCAAGTGTATTTTCTTAGGGTAAGGAATGTCTTGCTAAAAGACAATTGCCCACTTTTCAATATATGTCCTTTTTGTTTTCCAAGAAAAGTTTGGGTTCTAACTGCTAGAAGGTGCATGAAGTAAAACGATATTAGTTGGTTGAAACTGATTTGGTATAACTTGCGGTTTTATACTATTAATTGGGTACATTTATTTCCTGTTGACTTGGCAAGTAAGGAAGTAAACCGGATGTGACACATCCTTTAGCCAACACATTCTTTAGCCAAAACCAAATATGCATTTTCATGAATAATTACTCAGGTATGTTATTGTCCTGATAGCAATCAAATCTGTTCAAGAGGCTCACAGATAAATTAGTGGTTATCCTTGTTCTGTATAAAGATCCACTTGGAAATGTTTAAGTGTATTTGATAACATGGCCTGAAAGAAGCATCAGAGTACAGAAAAGTGACATGCAAAGGACAACACATTTGCTCCATTCCTTGTCTGCTCTCTGCTCCAGGTCTATGATTGCAGCTCAGAACTCCTGTGTGTGCTCCTGGGCATCAGACCTGTGGTACCTAAACATCCATCAGATTGTGTGGGCTGCTTTTCCTGCTGGGGAAATGCTGATGAAAGGCAGGAATTACTTACTTTGGTAGCAAGGAATTTTTCACCTAAGTCCCTCCAAGGCCTGTGTTCTAGCTGGGAGGGCTGCATCTGACTGTAGTAACTCTGTGACCTGGGTACAGGGCTCAAATGGGCTGCTGCAAATCAAGGAATTTCAAAAGCTTTACTAGCGGCCAAAAGGGGCTTGACCCTTAGAGGAACAAATTAAAAAATGGCAACTGGAATTTTACAATGCTATGGCACCCCGGAGTGATACAACTTCTCAGAGTGCCTGCACGTAGCTCACCATATTTAGTGAAATAAGAGATATATCAAGACAGATGACTGAGTACACTTGCTAGACAAGTTCCCCCTGTAAAGTAACAAACAGAAAATTTACAACTTGACTGTGTGGTGAAATCAGCTAAGCTGATTTTCAGTGCTGGGCATTCAACAACATGGATTGAGGGCAGGAAATCTCCTGACTCTGTGAAAAGCTCCAGTTTCAAGTCCTGATTCTGCAGAGCACCTCAGCATATATTTCAGACCTCTTGGTGTTACTTAAAGCTGAACTTAAATATTTTCCTATCCTGGGACTCTAATGAGGAGGTAGGCAGCAGGAACTTTCTCAAGAGCTTACCAGAGCTTTTGTATGCTGGAGATTATCCATGAAATGATGGAGAATAACTCCTACCCTGACTATCCTCAGCTGTAAATAAAATGGAAGCTTAAGGATGATGGCATTTCTCCAGGTCTTCCTGTCAGTGCTGTAGGGTATGATCTTGAAATCCTGAGTGCCAAATACCATGTTCATGGAGCAGCTGCGAAACAGGGATTTCATACCCAATTTTTCTGTCAGGATCCGTTCTGAATGGGTTCAGTAAATCAACTGGTTTTGATGCCGAATTCCAAGTGAAAGACCTTGTTTAGGTAATTGTGGCAGAAAATTTTAAAAAGCTCAGCAAAAATGATGTTTCCATAGAGTTCTCAAATCTGTCACAATTCAGCCCAAAATTTGTGACCACTTATATATTACTTACATGAATATGAATGATCCAGTCTAATCTTTAAAAACAATGACTATTACCACTGCTCTTGAGAAACTTCTGGATTCAGGACAAAAAATGCTGACCCCATTCCCTAAGCACTGCTTTGCCATAATCAGGCATTAATCTATTTTCAAAAGCTGCAACTTTTTAATTTAAAAATTTCATCTCCAAATGTGATGCTGCTATTGCATTTGGTCAAAGCTTGTGAGCTGAAAAAATGTTTTCCCAGATCAGTCCTTTCCATTATCCATTGCTCTCAGAGGAACTGGTTTAGCAAGATGCTCCAGTCAGGGTATAGTTAGTTCAAAGATTTGAATGGGACTTTGATTTCTGTTGCTCTATTCATGTTTTTAAAGTTACAGACTTGCTGATGTGGTATATTGAATTGAAGACTTGTTGTCTTCCCCCTACATTCATCTGCTGCTTTCGGTCTTTTTCTTTTCTGTGTTTTTTTTTCTGTCTTCATGTTCTTGTTTTCTTCATGTTTTCTGTTCTGACTTCTTTCTTCTCATTTCTTCTCTTAATTTCACTTAGAAATCCCTAATAGAGTAAAACGACTAAGACAGAATAGTAAATTAAAATCAACTTTAAATTTGAAAGCAAAGCTATTTCTCTGATTGAATGTTATGTTTTGTGACTCAGAAAACTTTTCACTGTTCAGAGAAAATAAAAATCTCTTGAAGTGAATAAGAAATTTTTTTACTGACTTCAGTGGGTTGATGTTTAGGGAGTACTCTGATATTCCTTCTCAGGTTTGGTAAGAATCCAGTAATTTTAACAATGTCATTTAACTTCCCAGGAAAAAAACCCCAAACCAAACCCAAAACTAGGGCAGTGCAAAACATTATATTCCTTGTGTTCTCTACTCCCATAATTTTACAATAGTCATGATCATGTAAGATCCAGGGAGGAAAGATTAGTCCTGTCACCCATTTATTGAAGGCAAAAAATGCTTTGATATATTTCTCTCAAGTTGTGTGTTATATATAAAGCTTTGTGAAAATAGAGTAGAAAAAAAAAACAACCACCCTTGTGATAAAACTGTGAGTAAGCAGTTCCATGCAGGCTGTCATTTTCTTTCCTAATTGCAAATGCCTTCTTTCCATCACTTTATTCAGCATTTTTAATAACCAACAGTAAATGTGAGTAAATCACATTGACCTTTAAGGTCCATATATAAATCAAAATAAACACACAGAGATTAAACACGTTGTTGCTTTTATTGCAATGATATGCAACAATTATAGACTGGGTCAGTCTAGGGCACCATTGATATTGCTTGCCAACCAATTTATTTGTGAAACCTCTAACCCCTTTTATGTGTTTCTTCAAAGAGGAAGACCTAAGAGGCTCTTAGGTATGACTGATGGAAAATTGGCTGCCTTTTTTTCCTTTTTTAAAATTTTTATTTTATTTTAAAAAATTATTTATTTATTTTAATTTTATTTATTTATTTCAATTTAAACTAGTAAAAAATTTTGTGTGGTTTTTAATGATTTATTTCTTAAGTGAAAATAAAGGTTTTATGTTTTTATATTTCTCAGAAAAATCATTCAGACAAAATGTTAAAATAACACTACAAAGTGCAATAGACTTTCATAATTTTTATCCACTTTTCCATTGGCCATAGAAGTATATATCTGTCTATTCCTTCAAGATATGTTTTAGGATATTGTTTTTCTTGAAATGCTGTAATGCTGTCATTTTAACCAAAAGAGTGTTCAGGCATGTGATAAAGTGATTATTAAAAAAAAAAAGACATTAATGTGGTTATTAACTTATATTACTCTCTTTATTATAACAGTTAGAACCTTACATTTGAATTATCAATACATGATTTAGAGAGGGGAAAACAACTTCAGAGCTGAATACAAAACAGACAGTGTAAATCATGACAAAACATTAATCTACCAGGGCTTAAAGCCAATTATTTTTTAATGTTCTCTATCCTCAGTAGATCCTCAAGAGAAATACACACAATACTAGATTAAAAAAATGTACTCATTAAGATTCAAAAAATGAATTTAAATCTTTTAATGTCAATTATTTCTAATGATTTCTAAATTTAATTAGTGAGCAGCATGCTTGATATCAATGTATTTTTACATATGATTGCATTTTCAAGGAATGATAAAATCTAAGGTCAACTAAGGTGAATATATTGTTCAACATCCTGGAGAAGGCAAAAAGTATAAAGATATATGCATTTTTTTTAAATTTATTTTTTAAAAAAGTTATCATGAAACTATATCTTTTCTTTGTACCCAACCATTTTCAGTTCTAACTCTTGACTTTTGAGCATTACTCACATGAAAGCAGAATCACAAACAAAACCCTGTTTACATTTGTCTGCTCTCCTCTAATAGCTTATTATGTAATTGACTTAAATTTTACGTCATCTTGAGCAGGATGCTTTTTCTGAGACAAGCATGAATTGTCCTGTTGAGGTGGTTTTAATGGTTTTTTTGACATGCATTTTCCTTGAGGAGTCAATTTATCATTGCAGATCATGATGCAATTGTGGTAGATGGGTGTTGATTCCTTTTAAATATTGGCAATAGGAGCCAAACCTCGGAATGGTCCACAGAAATAGGCTGGTGTGTGTGAGGTGATAAAGGAGTAGGAAAAAGCCCTTGCAGTCAGGAAAAGGAAACCACGATCCTGCACTGCCAACCACACATTAATAACTGGCAACTACTAATAAATTCAGCCAGCTCTGAAGGCTTCACAGAAGCTTGATGACACAATATAAAAGAGACTTCATTTGTTCTGGCTGGGAGATGAGTTCATTTGTCCAAGCAGCTCTTTGTAGCCTGTCTGAATGGCACCAGTACCCTAGTTTTGCATATATTAAACTGGAATGGCTATTTATCTTTAAGGTTCTTTTCTCTGGGCATGCACGACATTCACAGACTAAGAAAACAGAAAAGGCAGCAGGTTGCCCTGAAGGAATTTTTGACCATGGATCTCATGGCAGCTTCTTCTGTCTGCACCAGTTTGTGGCTGGTGCCAGTGTTAGCTGGAGATGCTTTCCTGGTGTGCCCTGAGGGCTTGGGCATTTTTTCTGCAGATGTTTGCACATTGACACATGTGTGTGTGCATGAACACACACACACACACACACACACACACACACACACACACACACACACACACACACACACACACACACACACACACACACACACACACATGTGTTCTGTTAGCCCTGAGAGTTGCTCCAGGTGTATCAGACTGCACCTAAGGTAAGACTGGCCTGGGAAGGGTGGAGTAGTTCTGCTGTTGTGGAATGGACTTCCGAGGGTCTCTTACGTGAACCTGAAATGCTGATGAGATGGCAGATGTCACATTATGTTTGATTTAGGCTGTCCAGCATTTTCTATTTATTGCCTTAGATAGGAAAAGCTGATGGTGAGGTAGTAGCTGGAGACATTTTCTGCAGCAGAGGCAGGTTCCATATCACTTTACTGATCTTAGAACTCAGCATCAAGTCAATATTCATTTTTACCAGCTCTTCTTGGTAGCCTAGGTTGAGGAAGAAGCAACTATAGAAAGCAGTTCCTTCCATTTGTTTTAACTTTACTCTTGTGTGAGAGGAATGATTGTTTGATCTCCTTCCTCTTTTTGTTGACTACAGAGGCAATGAAAAAGACTACCTTAAAACACCTATCTGTCTTTCAGATGGCTAAAGTTATGTGACAAGAAGCCTCAAGGACCAAATGGGTTATTTCATCTTTCCTTGAAATTACCAGATTTGTTTCTATGAAGAAGATACTCGTTGTAGCAGCCAATATTTACATTGCCTTTGTTGCACGTCTTCCACAAGGGTCATGGATGTTCTTCCCACATCCCTTTCATAGTTCATACCAGAAATATTCCTGGCGGCTTTAGGCTTCTGCCTACATGTCAGATTAAATTGGGGTGAAGAGGCAATTAGTGTCAGGAGATCTGAGTTCAGGATTTTATGCCATAGTGAGCTCAACTGTGGATTCAATTGTGGAAAACAGGCTAAGTGTTTTGAGTGGCATTATTACCTAATTACACTTACCTAATTACATTTTAATTAGGATGAGTAGCCAAGGGTTCAGTATTCCCAATAAGAAGAGGCTTCTGTCCGAAAGCTTTGACAGTTCTTTGGAAGATGCACAGGAAAATTATCAATTTCAGTCTGTTTTGGTTTTTATAGCTCATTTCTGTCATTTTGTATATAGAAAGACTAAAGAATTAGTCAATTTTAAGTGCACTGTAAATTCTGTAACTATGGATTGCATTTTTACTTCTTTCCTTTTTTCACAAAGTGATTTTGCTCTGGGAATATGCTCACAGACTGACATTTCACAGAATTTTTACAATGATTAGCACAGAAATGAAACACGGACTGCTCTGCCTCTGCATATATTCCAGAAAGGATTGCAGCAAAGTCTGTGACTTTGACCTATTCAATGTTTTCAATTTGGTGTGTTAGCTGTTTTCAATCTCCTCCATTTCTAATTTTGGTGCTTTGTGAGGAGGATGTAAAATAGTCAGTCCATCAATATATGTAATAGTGAGAAGGTCAAAAATGCTGATGCTAGGGAACAGAAAAATAGCCTTGTTGGAAATCTGGTCACCTGCAAGTGTGTTTGCAGTCTAGAAAATGGTATTTCAGATTTTTATACTTATTGTCTTCCTATTTCTTTCTCTTCTGATTTATTCAGTTTATTTTGTTAAGAAATTGTCTCTTTTTCTAATTGTAGTATAAGTGTTTCTCATGTTAGACTGTTATTTTAACTGTTCTGCATTCCAAAGTTATTACTTTATCTGCTTCAACAGAGACCAGTAACCCCTTTTTTGATATTTGAATGTTTCCCTAGTCGCTGCTTAGTGCATATGTATACAATGATTTCCCAGGGACTGCTGACATGCTTAGAATGTAGTATGTTTGTACTGAATATTTCAGAGCTCTACCTCAGTTAAAAATTATTTTAATCATATGCAAGTCAGGATTAACTTATTTCTAACTTTGTATATATACCCCAAATTGCTCTGTTTCATGGGAATAAAACATAATAAATCATGTTCTTTAGATAAGCAGATATAATGATTCAAAAGACACAAAGTTTACACATCTGTTGGATAAAGCACTTCCATGTTTAGACAATAATTTTCCAAAGAGGAAATGTGCTTTAATCACTCATGTTTTTTATTTCTCTGCCTGATGTTCCCAGAAGCAAGTTCTTCTGGGCATCACATTAAAGCATTGAGGGATCCTAGCCAGTGCTGCTGCAGCATCATTCCCAGCAATACTTTGCCTTCTTTTGCACAAATAGTGAACAAATTAAACTGTGATGTCTGAATTCTCATGAGAAAGAGTGTAGTGAGAGACAAATGTGAGTCCAATAAGAGACCAAATAAAAGTTACAAATATAGACATAATCTGGTTACCACCCCACAACTGTGACTTTCCTGGATACTCTGTTTTGGATCGTTCTGTCAACATGCAGATGTGCTTAATCCAGGATCCTGCTATTTAAAATAAAACAAACACACAAACAAAATGTTTGTGGGATTCTATTACAGAGGTATTGGTAAAACATAATGACAAAGTACAGTACAAAGTGTGGTTCAGTCAGTTCTATTGGATTGGTTACATAAACCTAAATGCTAAAAGCTTCAGAAAAAAATTAAAAATTTTCCATTTGTTACAGAGGGACAGAAAGAATAAACATATTGTCCTCCAGAAAACTATATTGAAGGATCTTTAACATTCTTAATATCAAGGGATTTCAATGATAAAAGCCCTTTGCACATTTGTTCATTCTAGTTTGTTTCATCTTGTTCAGCTGCTCTCTCACTGTTACATATTAAATATATATTTTGAAAGGATTTGTGCCAGAACATGTTTGTGATGATGTAAAGGCCATAACCTTTTCAGTACCTCTTCATAGTATATTTTCCTTTAATTATTTCCATCCTCAGTATCTGAAATTTAATTTTTCAGTTTTAAGAGGAGTAATTTCTGTAAATGCACTGCAATGTCTTCCCCTGTATCCTGGTCCTATTGTAACAGGTTGGGTTTTTCTCTTTGTTTGGCACATATATTCACTTGTGTGATTCAATTAAAGTATATATAAGAAAATCTGCATTTATACAGATTTTTCTTCACCAGACTTCAAGGCTGTCTTGATTAGCTGGCTCATTTCCTGAGAGTCCTCCTAGCCTAATATTTGAACCTTTCATATTACTCAATACATCTCTTCTCACAGATGTGTTTAATTATATCACAAGAGCTTTAACTTTTTTTTTGGCTGAACTGTTGCTCCTTCCAGATGCAAGTCAAACCAGATGAGCTACTTAGAGCCCCATCTCAAATTATAGTTTTTTCTATTCCGTGAAAAACTGGTGTAAAGAAAGAGCTGAGAGCAGAAATTTGGGGTCTTGGTTAGAGATGGTGTCCTCTGTGCAGTCTCTGGCATGAGCTAGGAAGCAGAAGCTGTAGAAGGGCAGCTGCTTCAAAAGCAGAATGATGAGATACATCACAGAAAGGAAACACAGAATATTCTGAGCTGGGAGGAACCCACAAGCACCATCAAGTCCAAATCTTAAGTGAATGGACCATATGGGGAATCAAACCATCAACCTTGGAGCTATTAGCAACATGCTCCAACCAAGCTAATCTCACTGCTGTGCTCATGGACCACTCCTTTACTTTCTTCAAAAGAATTTAAAAATTAAGTTTGGATTTTTACTTATTAAAAACAGCTTTCTCCTTCATCTCACGAAGAAATGGGACAGAGAAAAAGAAAACTCATAGAGAAACCATCCTATAAGCATCTCCAAGAAAAGGCCGGCTGTTAACCCTCGATGTCAAAACGCTACTTTTGTGTGGTGTGTCCGGTGTCTTGGGACGTGGATTATGAGACGGAGCTCCATAAAGCATTCTGAATATCTCACACATTTTGATATAACATTACATTACCCCAGACCTTGTTATTTTATGTTTTCCATGGACTGAATGATGGCTAATTGCCAGCTAGGACTCATGATCATAAAAATAAGGTGGTCTTAAATTATAAAAACTGTTTCAAAGAACAGGCATAAAAATTCTAGTCCTCTATGTGCTGACCATATTCCTGACGCTTTCTCCGAATTCCTTTTCTAGCCTTTGATGCTCATGGAACGTTTTATGGAGTGTGCTATAAGGGATGCTTCTAAATCCCCACAAAGAAGACTTGTTACATGGAGGTGCGGAAAAGAAGAACAGGTTGTGGGGAACCTGCAGAGTATTCTCTCTGTAGTAAACCACGGGATTCATTACAATCTAA
Source organism: Acanthornis magna (assembly GCA_036785705.1). Lineage (NCBI taxonomy): Eukaryota > Metazoa > Chordata > Aves > Passeriformes > Acanthizidae > Acanthornis > Acanthornis magna. The sequence continues at coordinate 17,589,242 of JAWUZG010000032.1, forward strand.
GACATTTCTGGAAAAAAAGTCCATGGATTCTAATCTTGATCATTTTTATTATGCAAATATTTCAGAAGTGAAAAAAAAATTGTTCTTCAATTGAAAAAAACTTGGTGACAGCAAGTGACACAGTACTCTGACATTTAACCAGTGAATTAAAAATTACATAACAAAATTGAGGAGGGAACTGTTTATTACAAACATGCCAGTTTCATCTTGCGACATGGTTGAAAACCTTGGGAATGGTAGGAGAAGGGTGACCTGTGTACGATTCCTAGTTTAAGAGACCTGGTTTAAGTGGTCTGGCATGCTCAAGTTAAGCCATCAGACAGCCTCTCTATTTAGCACATGAACTGATGACCTTAGGTTCAATGAATTAAAAGGAGTGCAATGCTCACCCACTGTTTCCACAAAGGAGGAACATTTGATGGCTTTCTTCACTTCTGAATTTGGATCAGTAATTTTTACTATGGCAGGGTGGATTTTAGACAGCAATGGTCAAATTACAAACAGCACAGTTGCTAACACCTAAGGTCTTACCAGGTTGTACTCCTGATTGCTTGCACATTTATGAGAGTTTCCTGGGCTCAGAAACTAATAATGGTGCTTGAAAAATTTTCAAAGCCGCACTCTGACAGCACATTTTGCCTTCTTACTGCTCCCATTTCCAAGATGCTAATTCTCACCTGTAGCACCATCCTTGACAAGAATAAACATTTTAGGCTACACACTGGTCACTATCTGCCACACTGGTACTCTAAAGGAATAAACAATTTTCCAGAGAAGGGGATGAAAAGGAGTCATGGTTTCCTTGGACACATTTTGCATAAACAAGTCTGTATTTTCATCCCATTTTTTCCCAAGTCTTGCTTGAACCACTGAAGGAAGAAAAAAGATTGATTGTACCTTGGCACGGCAGCAACTGTGAAACATAGGGCATGAAAACAGAAAATCACCTCCAGTTATCAACAAGGTTAACTAGATTACTCCTCAGTGTCTTAGGAGTACCTTCAGTACCCTGGGATGTGTCTGGCAGAGAGGTGTTACAAAGCCATCAAGCATTTCCTTTAAGAGAAGTAATTCTAAGATTTTATACTGATTCATGCCAAAACTAAGAGTTGGTATCACCCTGTGAAACAAGAGACCACTTGTGTCTTCTACATGGGCTTGTGCTGCTTCTGCTTGCAAGGCTGTCTTCTTTCAATTGTCTTCTACTCTGAAATATTTCCAACAGATATGTCGACAGTCATATTAAACCATGGAGTAATGCTGTTATATTTAGCATTGGGAAAACATGAAGACAATACTGGTGTAATGCCCATTTGTGACTTAAGACAAGATTTACATATGTCCAATTTGATCAAAGAGCAGCCTGCTCAGAATCCAAAGGGAAGATGTCTTCCAGAGGCAATATATTTGCAAGAGGTTAATCTAGGATTTTAAGAAATGAATGGCTGACTAGGGCCACTGTTATCGTAGAAAGTCTTAAGAAGCAGACACTGTGTAATTTGATTTTTTAGATGGAAAAATTTTAAGATAGCAAGAGAAAAGAACTAAGGTAAATGAGAACTATATAATGGAAAAGAAGAAAAAAAGCAAGACTGACAAAAGCTTTGAGAAATATACTGATGAATGGAGAAAGTGAAAAGACTGCGATCTTGTCTGTTAAACATCTCTTTGTGGAAAGAACAATATTATAGGGAAAGAAAAGGCTGTTTGAAATCTCTACTTCAGGTGATATTCACAAACAGTCTATTTCATATCCTTTGAGACCATGCCAATTAGATACAGCAGAACTGTTTGCAGTACAACAATTTATTGAAAATCAGTGGGAAAATCTTTGCTGTATTTACTATCCAGATGGAAAGTAGAACTCAAATCTGAGCTTTGTGATCATGAGCTTTTTCTTAAGAGTTCACAAGTAAAGAACTGGTCTTTATTAGATAATAAATATTACAAATGACATCACACGGAGATGTGCCAGTGTACTGATGGAAAATGGTTTTTAGCCTGTACAGACATGACTGCTTTTAAAACAACAAGTGTTTTTGATGAGAAGTTTATCTTTGGCTGGGTAGTGCCAAATGAAGTATATGTTCTTTTTCTAGTGCAGTCATATGAAATTTAATTACCAGAGGAGACAGGCAAATCTCTGCTATTTATGTATTTTATCAGTACAACTGTTGTACTCTTAAGGTCACATAATACCATCACACAGAAGGAACTTGCGAAATGTATTGCTTTCCCCAGAAACTACATCATGGTGGGAATTTTTGTTGTTGATTTGTTAGGATCCACACATCCAAGGGAACTTTTGACCCACTTCAGAACTATATATAGAAACTTCTGCTAAAAACCAACACATAAGACTATATTAGTAAAACATATTTTATCAGATACTACTGAAAAAATAACTCACACAGTGCAACTCTCTTTTTGAACATAAAACTCTGTGTTTTTAAAAATTTTGTTACAGCAGAAATGTCTTTGCTATAAAGGTCCAAGAATTATAACATTGGAAGAATTAAATACATAAAAATTAGGAGCATTAATCACAGTAAGAGAAAGAGGCAGCCTTCCTTTCCAATACAAGAATAATGTATTTTCCTTTTTAATACAAGAATAATGTATTGCTCTCATGACAGAATATTCTTCCATTATGATTTTGATTATCATAGGACTGACTTCACTTATAACTGGCAGCAACGCCAATGGTTGCAGTTCATGTTGAAATAAATATTGCATTCATCCTCTCTGAACTGAACCTAATCCAAAGTCAACACAGTTATGCTTCTGTATTTACAGAATTGAGGGTCAGTTTGTATTTCCATTAAACCCTTTATTTTTAATGGTCTTAACTTGGATTTTGATTTTTGTTGTGTTTATTTTAGGCTTTTGAAACTTAAAATATTAACTGCATGAAAACCATATGTGTAGGCAAAATAAAATATGCATGCCAAAGAAAAATTGTAATTCAGCTTTGAAATATATGGGGTTTCGGTGCCTGGAAGGTGTAAAAAACCCCAAAAAAACAAAAACCAAAACAAACAGAAACCTTTCATGAGAAATAGCCCAAAATAGATTTGGTCCAAATGCAAGTCTGTAGTCCGAGAGCTGATTCTTGGGAACCAGGTAATTTTGACAGAACTTCAGGAAGGTAATAGTGGTTGGAGGTTTTACAGTAAAATTCAGGTGTGTTCTTGTATGCAGTCCTGCACACACATACACAAACTCAGCTACACAGATGATATCAGTCTGAGTTACAAGTATGCCAAACCAAAGCACCCAAAGTCATTTTTTTAATGCACAGAACTGAAAACACTGGAGTTATCTAAGTAATAATCTCAACTCATATACCAGAATCTCCACTCATTTCCCCCTTATTAGCTCATTCTTTAACTCATGCCCTGGTGTATCAACACAAAGACAGATATTGCAGTTGAAGCTGATTTGTAACTAGCAATCCAAATATTACAAGGCAAGTTTTGAAGTATAGTGCACTGGATGTCATTTGAATATAAGAATTGCCTTGCTACTCTTGCTGCAGAACCAGCACAGAACTGCTGAATACCAGGACTGCCTGAGGAGACTTAGACAAACCACAACACTCCTGGTCCATCTTGTTAAAATAAGTTTAAATTCATACTGGATACAATTCTATACCATGGCCATCAACTTGGATAATTTCTAAGATAATGATATAACCTTTATTTTGAATTCAGTTAATCCAACTGGTATGGTTAGAGAGAACATTTCCATATTATGTTAGAAGACAGATGGTGTTTGCAATCAGGCTGTGTTGTAAAAACATTACCTATGAGATAATAATTGCAAAAGAGGTGTTTATTTTGCTATATCAATGCTCCAGTATTCTGAATCCATGCCTATATTGTTTCAGGACAAATTGTTCAAATTATTTTAGAAACACGGAAATCTGCTTTTTATAATTTTCATTTTTTTTATCTGACCCTTAACAAATTAAAAAAAATTTTCCTTAGTGAAATTTTCCTGAAAAGATGCCCACAAATGCTGCTCTATCACTCCCCTCCTCAGCTGGACATGGGAGAGAAAATACAATGAAAAGCTTGTGAGTGAAGATAAGGACAAGGAGACATCACTCAGCAATTACTATAATGGGTAAATAGATGTGAATCAGGGAAAATTAATTTAATTTATTACCAATCAAAGCAGAGCGGGGCAATGAGAAATAAAACCAAATCTTACAAACACCTTCCCCTACCCCTCCGTTCTTCTGAGGCTCAACTTCACTCCTGATTGCTCCACCTCTTCCCTGCCATTGGAATGGGAAGATGGGGAATGAGAGTTACAGTCAGTTTGTCACAGGTTGTCTCTGCCACTCCCTCCTCTGCAGGGGAAGGTCTCCTCACACTCTTCCCCTGCTCCAGTGAGGGATGCCTCCCATAGGGGACAGTCCTTCACCAAGTTCTCCAACACGAGTCTTTCCCACAGGGTGCAGTGTTTCAGGAACAGGCTCCAGTGTGGGTCCCCTGTGGGGCCCCAAGTTCTGCCAGCAAACCTGCAGCAGCGTGGGCTCCTCTTCCCAGGAGTTTGTGTGTCTTGGCAGGGGCCTGATCCAGTGTGAGCTTCCCACAGAGTCACAGCCGCCTTTGACCATCCACCTGCTCTGGCGTGGGGACCTCCATGGGCTGCAAGTGGGAATCTGCTTCACTGTGGATTTGCATGGGCTGCAGGGGCACAGCTGCTTCACCATGGTCTGCACCAGTGGCGACAGGGCAATCTCAGCTCCAGTGTCTGGAACACCTCCAACCCCTCCTTCACTGATTCACTGACCTTGGTATCTGAGAGTTGTTCCTCTCTCATATTATCGCTCTCTTCTCTGACTGCAATTTGCTCCTGTGCAATAACTTTTCCCCCTTCTTAAATCTGTTATTCCAAAGGCACAGCCACCACTGCCGATTGGCTCAATCTTGGCCAGCGGCACATCCATCTTGGAGCCGCCTGGCAGTGGCTCTGTTGGACTCGGAGACTGCTCTGCTGGCAGCTTCCCTCAAAGCCACCCCTGCAGCCCCGCTGCTACCGAAGCCTTGGCACACGAACCCAGAGCAGTGGTGTGGAGCTCTGTGCGCTGAAATGCCTGGGAGCAGATGTTGGCCAATCCCGGCGTTGACAGCATTGGGCTGGAGATCTGTAGCGATGATTAAGAGCACCTACTGAATCAATGTCGTTTTGATTGTCATGCTGCTGGTGGTTGTATATGCAAGGATACACCACGGGTTATTTTTAAGTCTAAAAGTCTGAATTATTGCCTCGGTCAGAGAAACACAAATGTTTTCTAATCCCATAATTTGTTGCCGAAAGGAAACTGGGGTCTGTGTTGCCTCCCGTGGGTCATCTTTTCTTTGTATTAGATGATGGAAATGAAGCAAAGCCAATTCCAGTGACAGTCCAAGCTTTTCAATGAAAAGTACTGGAGGTCCAACAAGCTAAGTAAGAATTTATCAGCTGAAAAAAATGCCCCCATAAAATAAAAGAATAATGTTTAGAAGGGTAGAGACAGGAAATTACTTGTGAGAAATGTATAACACTGAGTGATTTCTTTTTTAAATGTATGACGCCAATTTAGTGTTTAAAGCTGCTCAATGGCTGGAATACAAACTTCTTGTGAAATATATTAGGTGTTTAGAGTCACTTAGTGGTTAGTAAAAAACCCTCCTAATGAAACAATGTATTAATTGCTCAGGGCCACTCAAAGCAAACACACATAAAATATTTAGATGTCTAGAGATGCTCAGCAGTTTGATAACCAAGTTTTAATAAAGTCTATTCAGTGTTTAGAGTTGATCAGCAGCAAGGAAAACAACCCATGCTCAGCAGTAGAAATGCAAGTCTAATAAAATACAGAGCTGCTCAGTGGCCGCAGCAAGGTTTTTAAAGCTACACTAAAATTAGGGAGACTAAATTAGGCAATAACAGCAGAGGCCCTGGTAGTTCCATAGGATTAATGGCTGCCTGGGATGAGTTGATGGCCTGTGGCTACATTTCAGGTCATTAATCCCAGCTGGTCATTAGGCCCCAGGAAATGCCCAGCACTGAGATCATTATTACTAACATAGCCAGCTTAAAAAAAAAATTAAAATCAAAGCTAACTAACCCAAGAATCCATCAGAAGCCTTATATGCATTGTGGTACGTGGATGTATGTAGTGCCTATGGATATCTTAAGAAGAGATGTCCATATTCATTTTAACATAGATTTTCTCTAGAACAATTCTAACATCTTAGAGTCAGTAAGACTATTGGGAAATCTATTTGTATTTTCACTCAGTACATGACTCAAAATCAAAATTTTGGTGCCCTCTTAGTTGATGCTGTCTGACATCCTTAAAAACCAAATAGGAGAACCTCATCTGGGATACTTAGTGTGGCCTCATTTGGATTAAGGAGAACTGCATTTGGGAACATTCTCAATGGCCTGTGTTCTTCACATACTGACCTACTTTCTTTTTCCTTGTTATGAATAGCAGATGTTAGCATTGCATACTGTTACACTTTGCATTTTTATAGAAGCATGTACCCAGAAGGATACTAAGAAGTTCTCAGAGACTTTACAAAGATTGCTGGGCTTGCTGTGGAAATACAGTTTCCCTTGAAAGAATAGCAACTCCTTCTGGGACAGCAATATTACACAGTAGTGCTTTAACAGGGGGAAGTGAAGATAAAATTAATTGAAACTACAGGGGGAATGCAGGCAGGTACTACATAAATACCTGCTGGGGTTTGGCCATTATTAACTTCTGCAAGTCACTGTTCAACTCATTTTGTCTGTCCAGTCATGACCATACCTACCTTGTCATGGATTTATCATTCACCTTAATTTTCTCAGTTCAGTAATTTGAGAAGTAGTAGCTAGCAGCCATGCTCCTCATTCCAAAGCTAAAAACCATGCTTTCAGCCTGCTTCTGATACATAGAGAAGAATTTTACATCTCGGGACTGGGATATAGTTTTGCAAATTTCCAGGAAACACCATGATATTTTAAATGCTATGACTTATGCTATGGATTATACTCTGGAAGTATTTGCCCTTTTCTATTAACCTAAGTTAGGCATCTAAAGCAGAAATGACAGGAGTACTTCCATAAACAGCTTACAACACCAGTAAGGCAAGAGAGAAAGGAAAACGGCAGCTATCCCTTTCACAGGAGGAGGAAATCTGTTTTGGATTGGTTTTGTTGTGATTGAGAACATCTGTTCTGAATTGTCCAAGATAGCCTGCAGACCAAGGAATGGAAGGGTATCTTCCAGCTCTCACAATCAGGTATACAAAAAGCATCTGATCATACCTATGAGAAATTACTTCTTGTGTCTCTAGCTGATCAGCAGATTAAGCCTCTTTTTTTTCTCTTTATCTAGGTGATCAAAGTGGATTCACGTCTCCCAGCCTTGTCTAGACTATTATAATCACCTTTAACCCTTCAGTTTAAAATATCAAAGTAAGAAGTCTGAGAAATTGAGTATGAATTTACATGCTGATCTCAGCCTCTAAGGTTGATTGTTGAGTTCTCCTGCTGTTACTACACAAGGATCTTTGCAGATAAATTTATCTGCCATTTGTACGTGATAGAGGCCTGAGAGCATCAGTACAATTAACCAGCTGATGTGTGAATAGGAAAAAAGACTCTCATATTAGCGACATCAGAAAAATATTCATTCTGTGAGATTACAAACTCTTGCTTTTATCCAGGCAGAATTGTAACTTTCTTTGAAATGCTGTCCTTCAAATTTATCTCAGAAAAACAATCTGCATTGGAATTTGTGGGCTTTGTCTTTCTTTACCAAGGTCTTAAAAGAGGAAATAAATTAACTAATACATTGAAAAAAGACAATGAATAACATGACCTCTTTGAGCCAGTTTTTTCCATTCAATCATATGCTTCTGAGTTCTTTAATTTTTTACCTTAGATCAGTGTGATATCCTTTCCCATGTCTGTTGTGCCAGTGTGTAGAATCAAAGCTCAGATAGGAGTAGTGTTTTATACTCAGAATTTTATTGTGGTAATAATGAAATCACACCTTATCTGTAAATTCTAAATTTATTATTAGGAAGAAAAAATCTTAACATTGCAATCAAAGAACTATTATTAGTTCAGATCGGATTATTGAAGAAAGGACTGGAGGACTCAGGAGGAAGAGTGAGGTTTGCGTGCACTTGGACTGTGAGGGGATAAAAGCCCAGAAGTTCCTTTGTTGTGAGGTTCCTTGGAGCCACCAGCTCAGGCTGTTTCTGTATTACTGCACCATGAATAAATTACTTTACGGAACGAGACATCTGAGACTCTGCTATGGGAAACCTGGGGTTGAACCAGCGAGCAAACCTGGTCTGACTGTGTGTGAGTGGGGTGTATGCAGAGCCAGATGTGAACCCCTCGGGCCCCTGGAGCCACCTGCTGTGAAGGGGCTTTGTGAATGGTCATGGGAAGTGCCCTTAGCAGCCTCAAGGCTTGAACCACACCACTCACTGACATGAAATGTAACATTTATTTATCGAGTGGGACGGACATAGCAGGTGGCTAGTGGTTTCTATTCCAAGATCTCTGTTTTACCACACACACACATTCTCTGCAGACACATTCACACCACAAAAGCCCCTGCTGCTTTGGTCCAGTCTCAGGCTGCACCATGGACTTGAGGATGCTGGACACTCACTACAGCTGATGGCTTTGTCCAAGCCTTTACAGGTGGCTTGGCTTCCACAAATCATGGTGGCAACTTGGGCTCAGCTTTCTGCACAGCACTAGGCATTTGAGGATAAGTTCCCTCCATGGCACTACTATCTTAAATATTTGTTGTTTTCTAGGGTAGATGGTCAGCATAAGCTGCGAATACCTTTGTTGATCATGTGAACCATGTGACCATGTGATAACTTTGTTGATCATGCAGCTGCAGGCCAAGCTCTTTCGACTTCCTCTCTGTTTAAGACTAAATTAGTGGTTATTATCTTGGTTGCTACGACTTTCTAGCCTCTCCCCCAATTGTGTTACAAGGATGTTGATTTAACAGTTCAGTTTTGATACTTACCTGTGATCCTTTATTTTTGCACTGCCTACTAGAATTGTCTAATGAGTTAGATCTGCTCAGATACAGCCCAGACCTTATGCCAGGTGCTTCCAGGCAGTCTTTGTCCTGTGACAACACCTGGGGTGTGTATATCAGAGTACAAGCCACTAGCATCTTGAATCCTGTTCTGGGACAACCATGGTATTGATATCAATGGTTTCTGCTTCCTTTGTCCTTTATGCATTCATTTATTTGGATTTACTAGAGGTCATTTTACAAGTTTTCAACATACTGTTGTATCTTGCTTTTTCTTGGTCTGCAGCTGGACATTGCATCTGAATTTATGATTCATTCTGTGGATGTTAAATTCTTATTCTTTGATAGTCCTAAACTTCATTTTGTCCAACTCCATACCTTCATTTCTTTCATAGTGTGTAATGGGGAGCTATTTACTCGCTTAGGGTCTCCAGTGCCGGTCAGTTTCTCATCTCTTACCCATTTCCTTCTCTGCTTCTGTCATTCTGTCTGCTGTTCTGTGGAAGACCAGAGAGAAAGCAAGGTGAATCCGTTTTTTGCCTCCCTTTTCCATTTACAGAAAACTGTGTAACTAGTGCCCTGCCTTATGCCAAAACCTTTGCAAACCCTCGAGCGGTTTGCCTCCTGCATCTTGAAGCTGCAAAGCAGAATAATTCTGTCCTAAACTGCACACAAGATTGCAATGACACAAAACATTAACATTAACTGCTGATGAACCTATTTCATTACTTTTAATAACATTATATCTGTGTTTGTCTGCTCAATGCAGTGATAACTTAGTGAAGGAGAATTAATTTCACATATTATCCACATAAGCAATAATGAGGGAAATCAGTTTCCTCTAGAGCTACAGAGAGAAGTTTAATTAAATTTGGATATGGGCCAATTGATTTCAGGTTGGTCACTTGCTTTCTGTCTGACAGAGGGACCTTAGGGCTCAATGCTAGGTGCAAAATCATGTAAATCCATGAGTGAAAATCCCCATGCCTCAAGCAACTCTTCAGGACATTATAATAGGGGTGAAACGGGAGAAATTGAAATTAACTGCATGGAAGACTTTTTTGTAAGGTTACTTTTATTAATCTTATGCTCTGGAAGGGCTTTCAGTAGCTATGAACACACATGTACCTAGGAGAACATGGGGTAGTATTATTGGCCAACCAGTAAAAACATTGTATGATGAAGTCTGTCATCTCTGGGATATTCTGGTGTTATGCATGACAAGAGAAGCAAAACCTGGGCAGGCACGTGGTAAAGAATACCTCTGACTCCTGAATGAAGATGATTCTTGTTGTGTGTACTCAGACAAGAATGATTAGCAGCTTTGAGTTTATATTGCAAATGAAATCTCTATCACCACAGCCGCTATGCTCGTGGGGAGCAGGTTCAGTGGGCACTGAGTGGTTAGTGGGACTAAGGCATCCTGTGATCATGTCATGGAGCTGCTTCTCATGGAGCAAAATCTATTTGAACACCAAATAATTTAAACACAGGTGTTGCTAGTGTCGCAATGAATCAGCCTGTATAACTGGCTTCTTTGATAAGTAACTTAAAAAATATTTTTGAATCAGTGAGTTCTGAAAAAGCAAATGAAGTGGCTAAGGTGTCAATTAAATATTGAAATGACAGGAGGGGATAACTGGAGAAAAAACCCCAGGTTTTGTTATTTTCACTTTAAACTACATGAAAATCAAACTGATCTGTAATAAAATAATTTACTGAAAGATCCAAGGCTCAGAAAAAGACTTCTTCCTATTACTGGCTCCACCAAATTAGAAGAATTTTGGACAAAAGTCTTGCAGTTGCTTCTATGTAAAGAAACAGAAAAGGCACACAGCACTATACCTTCAACAGCATAATAAAGCTTTGGGCTCAATCCTGCCTCCTCTTAAAGGAGCAAGGGTTAGGCACTGACTTAAGTGGCTGCAGGATCAAGCTGCAAATCATCTGTGTGACCTTTACTTTATCACGACTCACTTCCCAGTTCAGGGTAAACCAAGAATCTGCCTGGGAGTATTTTTGCTCCTCAAAGACAAAGGACAACTCACAGTCTAAATGCTGAATATTGCCAAGGGGCTGCTGTAGGCTCCAGGAGCTTGGCAAAGGCGGGAGTGGAGGAGTGAACTTGTGGAGGAATGAGCAGATTTGTTAAAACTGTACTAAACTGTTACTGTTTATTAATTTGTCAACGGTGTAGTATAAATTGCTCTATCAGTTGCTTCTAAATGGCATCATTCTGTATGGGAAGGGATAAAGAAAGGTTAAAGCAAAGTATTTAACTTCCAACATACATCTGAAATGCGTCATCCCAGAGAGCTGGGATTGGCACATTCACCAATACAGAAATCCAAGAGTGTGCCTTCTGTGACCTTCCCCCTCCCCAAGTTTCTGGGGCAAATAAGAAGTCTGGACAGAAGTGCCTATGAATCCTTGGCAACATGTACTGGCAAGAAAGAGCTGAAATTGCTATACCGAGTCATCATATCCCACTACTGCAGTAACATGGTCAATAGTAAATTGCTATGTTGCAAGACAGCAGGTAGCAGAGGAAGCTCCTAGCAGGGGGAGATGGATCAGAGATACAGTAGATTACACCCCACCGGAGGGGATTATGAATGAAGCCCCAAAGGAACATCAGCAATCTGATAAAATTAGAGCAGAGATATTAGTAGCATGGAAAGAGGCTTTTTCAGTGAAATCCTGCACTCCAATGCAGAGCACGTCAGGTGAGACTCTGTATTGTGCCTCTAGGAGATGTAGCACAGACCTCAAAGCCAAAAGTCAAGAGGGAAAATAATGACTTTACATTACCTTTGAATCCTCATAATTCTAGGTTGCTCCTGCAGAGCTGGCCTAAATTTCTGCAGCCATACACCTAGCATATCCATTCTATTCTGGTCTGGATCTGTCCCTTCCTAGCCCCAGACAGAGCAAGAGCTTGGAAGACAAATTATAAAAATGTGTTGCCTACAAGCAAATTCACCTTGACACAGATAAATGCTGTGAAAAATACTAGTCTAAATGCTTAGAGCTGAGGAAAGCAATAAACAAATAAAAAGTCACAAAATAGTCACAAAGGTGTTAATGAGATTCTAAGGTTTTTGGATTTTTTTTTCATTATTCATGGATTTTTGTTTTTTTCTTTCTTTTTTTGACATGACTAGTTTCTGAAGTCTTTAAATACTCCTATATGCAAAAACCTTCCCTAAAATCTTTAGGTAGTTGGTATACCCATTTGTTTGACAGGTTATCCCCATGTCAATACTGGTAAGCAGCAAAATTCTAGACCAGTGAATTTTATTTAGGAAGGCTTCAAACCTGTTTTGTATCTTGTCTTGTGCCTGTCTCAGATACATATGGCGTTATTATCTTTGCAAATTGGTACTGGAGTAATACCTCTCCGTGCATAGGTTTGGGATTTTTTCTAATAAAAACAAATAATTCAGGAAAGAGTTTTCTGCCGTACAATCTCATTAAAAAATTAACATTTCAAGTGTAGCCATCATCTTTCACACTTTCCAAGTGGCTTGAATCATTTTTTCTGATTAGCCTGCTGTCCTGTTTAATCAATAGAGCTACAAAGCCAGCTATCTCTCACTCTATGGTTATCTTTCATTGTACAGTACATAATGCTGCTAGTCCTGCTGATAACAAAGAGCACACAGAGGGAATGTGGCACTGCATGTTTGTTATCTTCCACTCAACTAAACATACCTCTTTTTCTCTCTTGACTCTTATCAATGCAAAAAATGCTAAAAACAAATTACTCCTGGTGTTAACACTGCACACGCCAGTTGGGACCGAGATTTTTTGCCTATATTATGCCTGTGGATTGCCAGCACTACGAAAGCCTGCCAAATTGATACATCACCTCATCAACCTTTAAGAAGGCAGTGCAAAGTAGCACCGCTGGCAGCCAGCCTTACATAGATGGAGGAAAAACTCTGGATGCACAGAGAGTGCAATGCAGGGAGATTGACCCAAAAGCTGTTCGTGATTGACCCCAGACGTGGAAAAAAAAAAGTAATCCAGTAGTATTCCTTTTCATTTCCTACAAAACATGAAAGCTGATATACTTGGGTTTCTCTCTTGGCACTAAGAAAACAGCTACATTGAACCTTTGCTTCAGTTAAAGAACAATCTAGCAGTTTCCCTTCTCACAGGTCTGCCACTCACAAAGGGCAAAAGTGCCTTGCTTAGAAAAAGATCCCAGAATTTTTTATGTCTTTCCTTAAAAAAACCACCCTGAAGGATTTGATTCTGTCCACTCTGACTCATGAGAATTTTAACCAAGATGCCTTTTGATGGTGCCTCCAACATACATGGGAGAATATGATGCTCTGTAGTTAAATGGAATGATAACCATGTATTCAGGTAATATTTGGGAGAGACTAAAATTTTTTCCCTTTGCTCTCAATTGTTATGCATTTGTTGAACCTTAAAAAAATCTTAAAATAATGATTATAATTTTTGACAATATTTTCCTGTTTGCTTTATTTCAAAAGCAAATACTAGAATGACCCATTAAAAAAATCCAAAATAGGAAACTCCTTGAAAAGAAAACAAATAAATGCTTTCCTCTTTCCTAAAGGCACAAGTGTATTGGTTTATACATGTGCAGTGTATGTATTGGACAGAATCCTTGTTAACTAAGAATGTTTTGAAGAAAAACATCCTGTGCATGTGTATAACTACCGAGCATACTCATCTTTAGAAGTATACACAGAAGGTCATATTGCATGTTTTACAACATGAATTTTATTAGAAGGAAAAGTTTATAAATGTAGAAAAAACTGCAGAAAAATAATGTTGCTTCAGCATTGTATTTGATGACACTCAAATAATCTCCAAAACATGGTTATGCTTGTGTGGGAACCACTTCAATATTTATAATTTCTAACTCTGTTCTGAACTTTTAGATAAGAGATGATCCTGCAGTTGTGTTTTATGTCTTGCTTGATAGCGTGACCTTTGATAATATGTCTCAGCAATGGAATTCAGAGCTTTGCATAGTATTTATGATGTGTTCATACCCCTATTACTTTTAGCTCTAGGCAAACACTAGATATCTTCATTCAGATTTTAAAATAAATTTACTTCAAGCATGTTGATATAATGCTTGAGTTTGCTTTCTGCAAATATTCATCAAATGAGAAGGACTAGTGTGAAAAACTCCAGATAAGCAAATTTACTGTCTAATAATCACATATCTTTTTGAAGCTGATATTGGATTTTGTTCTGGATTCTGCATTTTGGAGTTCCTTTATGTAGTCTGCTGATCAGCTAAAAAAAACCCCAAAACATGCAGTTTAAAAGCTACATAATATTACTTGATACACTTAACCAACCAACACGAATATCTGAACATTCTTAGTGAACCTGAGCATTCTGTGAAGCAAAATATTTCTTGGGAATAGTCTTGTCGTATGATTACTCTTGCTAAAACTGTCCATTGGATAATTTTGATTTTTGATTAATTTAGGATTAATTATTTTTTATTCCAATTTGAACCCTAATCTACAGTACTAGGTAATTTAACTCTCAAGTAAATATGTGCTATTTGCAGCTGCTACAGGCAGCTCAAGTGTCAGTGACTTGTAATTGAAATTTTCCCAACTGGAAATCTCTGCGTATTGCTGGTTGTAACAGTGCCAAAATTAAGTCATTAAGTTTAAAGTTTTCCACACGGGATGCTTGTATTTGGGTGTTGTGAAGAAATGTGTGTCTATCCACGACTGTGAATAAATAAGCAAATATGTGTATAGTTGTAAATGTCTATGAAATTAAAGATTCATCACCAAATTAATTTAATAAATAATGCAAACTCTGCTAGACTGTGATTTTGCTAAAACATATAAGAATAAAACTGCCCAGTTGGCAGTCCATTCATCAAAGTCCCTTTTGAAAGTGTGCACTTAGATAGATAGTACAAAGTCTGAATACTATCATTAATATGTGTCCCTTTTATCTCTTTCTCAATCATATACACATTAAAATAATTTTAGAAAATAAAGTAAAAGAAAAAAACCAAAACTTTAAAAAGCGGATATATTTAAATATTTTGGAGGTAGATTCTTAACTGGTGAAAGTATTTGCAGTTCCCCAATCTCTAAATAAAAGCAAGGAATTTTTAGCCAAGCAGTGTGAATCTGGAGTCAGGTACAGTATGTATGAGTTGTGGTGTATCCCAGAGTTTATCACAGAGATCATCCCAAATGAGTGCCAATAAAAACTTTATAACACACATGCAGTCAAGCTATGTTACAAATTTAACATGAAAATTATTTCAGAAATGGTTCAGGAGATTTTATGATTATTTTAATTGACACGGTTATTGCACATCCTTCTATATTAAAGCTAAATTAACTTGC
Organism: Acanthornis magna; assembly: GCA_036785705.1. Taxonomy (NCBI): domain Eukaryota; kingdom Metazoa; phylum Chordata; class Aves; order Passeriformes; family Acanthizidae; genus Acanthornis; species Acanthornis magna. The sequence goes on from JAWUZG010000032.1 coordinate 17,604,677, forward strand.
TATTATGAGGCAACTACATAGGCCTCAGAATGATTACTGGTACAGTTCTGAACCTCTAAATGATCTTAAGCAATTTGTCTATAAATCACTGTGTTCCACTCTTGAGGTCTAGTATACGCCAGAATGCCTAAGCTAGAAACATTTGCTAGCTCACATGGAAAAAGCTTTTTACCAGTTCTTTTCCCTTGAAAGGAACATGCTTCTTCTGCATTCTTGAGGATAAGGAGAACCTCAAAAGTCTGTTTTCTTCAGAACTGAGTATTGCCCATTTTCCTCCTTATCACAATGCAATTTGGAGAGGAATTTGTGCATTTTGTGGTGAACAAAAAACTTTTTTTTTTGTGACAGAACATTAAAAAATAGCAGACACTTGAGAACTGCTCAGAGGTTAAGAGTGCTGGAATGAATCTTGACAGAGATAGATTAGTAGGCAGAACACAGGTGAGACAGTCAAAGGTGCATGATAAATGTAATTTATCACATGGATCTGCAATTTACTACATGAATATCAACTCCACCTCTGTATGAGTCTTTTGTCTAATGTGGTAAAACTGTTCCCTGTATTTTCATAACAAATGGACTAGTTAATACCAGGTCTCATGACCAACTAATTACACTATTTCCCCCTTAATTATTAACCAGGAGAAAACAACATCAATTTCAGGATTCTTAAATTAGGAAGAGATTTATTCAAGTGAAAAAAAGACTTGAACTAGAGTCTGTATCTTCCATGTAAGTGCTCTTAACAAAGAGAGCAGACCCATAAACAGATTTATGATGTATTGTGGCATGTGGCACTGTAAAATATGTAAGTCATGAGGCCTCTTAAGGGAATGAATCCAGATAACTCTTATAAAACTTGTGAGTTTGTGCATCTTTGTGCATCTGTGGGCACATGGAAGTCAGAGGAGGCCTTTTGCTGTACCCCTTGGTGAATACCTAGGATGCTGAATGGCACATGCTGCCTCTATGGTTGACCCGAAAATTGCCAGACTGTTTGTGATGTCTTTTTGGGAGGTCAATACTGGTGTTGGTATCACCACTTCAAGCTGTATTTAAAAACTAATAACTTGAAAGAAATACAGCAAGAATATGTACCCTTAGGTATGTGTTACCTAAAGGTAAGATAAAATTTTTATCAAACACCATTATTACTTGTGTGCTAAATGCTAGATGGGCAAAAGGTACCTTGCTGTAATCTGGAGCTAAATATCTAAAGGTGGCAAATATTAACTGTTAATTTAGTACCTCGGCATTCTTCTGGCCGTAAATACTGTGGCATGTGCAGGTCAACCAGTGCATAGACTAGCTGACTCTTACTGAAAGTGCCTCATTTAGAATCACAGAATCATGAAATAGTTTGGGTTGGAGGAGGCCTTTATAGGTCATCCAGTCCAACCCCTCAACTTGCCCAGTGAACTCCCTTAATAACAGCCTATCAAGGCTGTAGGACTTGAAAGTTAGGCACTGAAAATCTGTTCTGGACTGTCTGAACTGTCCTTAAAAGAAACGAGAGAGAAATCATCACCCATGGGGAGTGGGGACAGTGAAGGGTGGAAGGACATAAGCTGTCCCACTCCTTGGGTCATGCCTGAATCAGCAGATCAAAAGCATATCTTTAATTGTCTTCACCTCCAAATCATCCCTGCTTTCTATGATGTGGCAGTGTGATGCTGGTGTTGGTGGCTTAGAGACAGTGTTTTTAAGTTTCCTCCAGGGTTTGAGGAGAAATTGAAGAGCCAAGTTTTCCATGCCTGAAAGTGACCTCATGGAAGAATAAAAAGACAAAACTGAAGAAAATGCAAGGAGACAAGGCACTCTTACAAGGAGTAATGGAGGGATAAGAAAAGGCTGTGATGACAAAGCACAAAGGAGAAGAAGAGTGACCACGTAAAGAATTATTAAAAAAAAGAAAAAAGAAAAGAAAAAAGAAAAAGAAAAAAAAAAGAAAAGAAAAAGAAAAAAGAAAAAGAAAAAGAAAAAGAAAAAGAAAAAGAAAAAGAAAAAGAAAAAGAAAAAGAAAAAAAGAAAAAGAAAAAGAAAAAGAAAAAGAAAAAGAAAAAGAAAAAGAAAAAGAAAAAGAAAAAGAAAAAGAAAAAGAAAAAGAAAAAGAAAAAGAGAAAAAGGAAAAAGAGAAAGAAAAACAGCAGAAAGGCACATTAGAATAATAATACAAATGTAGATTGGCTCTGGGGTTGACATTTGTAAAATTCCCTCTTTGGGGAAAGTGTGTTTTCAAATGTAACCGATAATTATTTTACAACCTCAAGAACTATTTATATTTTCCCCGATGGCAATAAATACTTTTGCTTCATGACAATACAGTTAGTACTTTTGTTTATATTTATATGCAAATAATTTTTATTTATAACAGTATTTAATACAAATATTGGCATCTCAGTTCAAGCTTATTGTCTAATTTTCCTCCAATTACACCTTTTACATTAAAAGTATGTTCATACACTTCACCCTGAACCATGGCATATTAATAATATGTCATGCTACCATAGCAAAACCTATCTATGGATTTCAAAAGATCTTGCAACACTAAAAGAAGATGCATTTCTCAGTCTGTTATAAATCATAAGCCATGGAACAGAAAAGAGAAGATCCCTTTCAGGGATTTACTCGTATCAAGAAACAAATTAGTAAAAGAATAAGCTACGCTTGTACTCAAAGTGATCTTTTCTTGCTGCTGTTGATATTGTTACATTCAAATCTTGTAGTGGAAATCTTTTCTTTTTGAAGCCGTTTACAGAATGGAAGAAACAATCCAAACACTTCTGCAAACCTCAATCACACTTTTCCCAGCGTGCCTTTTCTATTTCAGAGCTAGGCAAAGGAACAAAAGTATATGAAATGAATGGAAAAGACACACACAGAGAGGACTGACTTCTTTACCTGTAAATGGTCATAAACAGACTTTAGCCTACACAGACTGCCACTGTTACCAAAGGACATCCTTGAAATCATGAAATAGCTAATGCCAGAGGTGGTAGCAAAATGGGCTTCAATAGCCATTGAAGTGCTTTTTTCAAAGTTGACCACTTCAAAAGAGGGAAATTTTTTCCAAAATGTCTTTTTGCCTGGTACCTGGGTCACTGCAGTGTGAATGTTTTACATAAATGCAAATCCATTCAATGTGAGAAGGGATAAAAACCTGAAATCTGCCACCTCTCCTTGAGGGCATCCTGCCAGGCTTTTGGGCATCCATCTCTGACTGAGATTTGAATGAAATACTTTAGTGATGGTTTCTGAGAGAGGATCTAAGGGGTACAGGCCCAAAGAAAGAGGCACACCTGCTTTCTGACAGAAGCATTTCTGATACTTTTAGAAAAAGGCTCTTTCCTGGGGATACAGTCCCCTGAGAAATGTGTTCAGGGCAGTGGCTGGATCAGAGGTCCTGTCCAGATGAGTATTTTCCTTACGGAGCATGATCTATAAGAAACTATATTTTCCAGAGGTGTGGTGAGACCACCTCCAAACTTACTGTACATAAGAGATCTCAGCGGAAGGTGCCTCTTTTCTTCATTTTATAGGTGCTTAGTCAGAAGTCCCCAGACAACCATGAGTATCAAAACCAGGCACACTTGGCAATACACAACACACAAATCCAGAGCTACTCCAGGGACCTGGAGTACATCAAGGTAAAAAATGAAGTTAGGAATAGATTCTAGGTATATCCAGATTTAGGCTGCAGCTGGGTGAGGGTTTTAAGGATGACAGTTTGGAGCATAAAGGTTGAAATTCCTTCTTTTTCCTGTAAATCTGTTTCCTGAGTGGTTGTCTCCCCTGTCATGAATTGTATTGAATTGCCCAGCCTTACTACTGAGGCTTCTGATGGCAAAGTACCAATGGCTGTTACAGTGCACCAATTCTTTTATGCACCTAGCCCTAGATGCCTAACCTTGAACAGTAATTTTTAACAATTTTGGCTCAAGATCTGATGGATACACTGGCCCCTGCTGACACACAGGTGCTCTAAGTCTAAATTCCCAGAATATTACCAGCAAAGCTTTATTTTATATTGTTTCTCCTTGCTGTTTTACCACTTATCCCGGGCCACTCAATGTTTAATTTTATTGGTGATAAGGATTGATGAAGAAGATGAAGAGGAACATTATCTTTGGGCTGGTTAGTAAGAAGCTTATCTGTTAGTAAGACTCACCAAAAAAAAGCTTGAAAGAAATTTCTGCTTGAAGGGTTTAGGATCAGACTGAGAGACTTTTATGTGTTTTCAATTTATATATGTGAATACATAAAGCAACTAGGCTTGTGCACGCTTTACTTTGACATGTTATTGCTTTCCTGGTATTTTTCATTAAGCTTGATGCCAAAAGCTCCTGAGTTGCAGATTACTGGAGGCTGGGAGAGTAACCTGGGCAAGTATCTCTCTATGCTTGCCCTCCTCTTACACTTTTTACAAAGCACTTAGGGAATTGGGTACTCTTGGAGACAGAATGCTAAATTAGTCTGACCTTGTCTCAGGCCAGGTACAGCTGTTCTCACGTTCCTTAAAAATGCTGACATTTAGCATTTGAAAGTCATTTTTATAAGGCAGTATTACACTATTTCCTTGTATAAAACGTTAGATCAATATTAAAGTCGTTCCATGCATGATGTAATGGAAACTTCTATTCTGCTGCAGAATGTTTCATAGAAGAGCCTGCAGCCTGCAATACAGGAAACCCAGGGGGAGTTACCTGTGTTTTCACACAGACAGTTCATGAGCCCATATGATTTAAAAGAAGTCTTGAGATAATTTGTGTGGAACATTAGAGAACCAGAAGCAGAGTCAGCGTGAGGAGAAGGAGGAAAGAAGGTTTAGGGGACTGGAGGCAGGGAGTCTGGGTGAGCTCAGTCCTCTTGCACTTCCCACAAGTTACTGACTTGGTTTTTATCCATATGAAGACCACTGGTAAATAGATAAAAATAAAGAAAAAAACCCCTAATATTTTAAGACTATCACTGATTTATAAAGAAATAGTTTAAAAAAATTCATTTTTTTTATGTAGGTGGTAACGGCCTTAAAAATCAGAAGTAGCCACTGACAACATTTGGTGAACTGTGCCTTTGTGAAATAGCTTTGCTTCTTTCAATATGGAGTGCCATATATTAAGAGAATGTATATTTTAGGAATTGACAGAAATACCTTTTTTAAACTTCACTTATTCAAACAAAATTTCAATATGTCATGCACCATGAAAAAGGTCACCTCATTATAGCACTTTTTCATTAACTCACCTGGTTTCTGCCTGTACATGCACGAGCCATTCATCAGGTGGTGTAGCTTATTTAATATACCTCAGCTGTAACATCTGTATGCACAGGTTAAGTAATAATGTTCTGCATCTACCTTTATATTTATTGAAAAATTATTTTATTAGGAAATTCAAACCAACACAGAACAAAACCACCCACGGGCTGTTCCTTAGGTCTTCCAGACATTTATGCAGGTGTGGAACTTTATGTATTTGAAATAGCTGATGACATTTTTTCCACCTATTTTTTTAATGAGAAATGGCCTTAAAAAAAATAAAATTAGCACAGAAAATCTGCAATATTTTCAAAACGTAAATAAATACAATATCTGAAATACTATATTTACTTGTCTTGTGTTCACTTGGCAAGGTTTTGGTAGTGGAGGGGGCTACAGGGGCTGCTTCTGTGAGAAACTGCCAGAAGCTTCTCTCGTGTCCAAGGGAGCCAATGCCAGCTGGCTCCAGGATGAACCTGCTGCTGGCCAAGGCTGAGTTCATCAGCCATGGTGGTAGTGCCTCCGGAATAACAGAGTTAAGAGGGCAGAAAACCTACACAACAACCTGTAACAGGAGAGAGAAGTGAGAACAGTGTGAGAAAGAGCTCTGCAGACACCGAGGTCAATGCAGAAGGAAGGGGAGGAGGTGCTCCAGGTGCTGGAGCTGAGATTCCACTGCAGCCCCTGACAAAGACCATGGAGATGCACAGTGGGGCAGATATCTACCTGCAGCCCTTGGAGAACTCCACACTGAAATAGGACGATGGCCAAAGGAGGCTATGGCCCTGTGGGAAGCCTGTCCTGGAGCAGGCTCCTGGCAGAATCTTTGACCCTGTGGAAAGAGAAGTCCAGACTGGAGCAGGTTTGCTGGCAGGACTTGTGACCCCACAGGGTTCACACACTGGATCACTCTGTTCCCGAAGGACTGCCCCCCATGGGAGGGACCCACACTGGAGCAGTTAATGAAGAACTGCAGCCCCTGGGAAGGACTCCATTGGAGAAGTTTATGGAGGATTGTCCTCTGTGGGAGGGACCCCAGGCTGGAGAGGGGGAAGCATGAGAGGAGTCCTTACCTTGAGGAGGAAGGAGTGACAAAATCAAGCTGTAATGAATCCATGAAACAAAATCGTTATCTCCCTTCAGGATGGAGAAATCCCATCTCTTGAGGGTGGCCTCTCTTTCTCACTCCCTTCTTCAAATTCTGTGAGCTAGCATAGAAGTAAATGTTGATTTTCCAATTCCTGGGCAAGCTGTCCCTCACAAAACCTACTAGCTCCCTGACCAAAGCTTTAATTTGATGGATACAATGCAACCTTATACTTTTTGCTTTCTCTCCCATGCAAAATTCAGCTTTCTAGTCTCCTTTACCCTACAGAAGTGCAACTTATATTGGAAATTTTATTTTTTCCTTGCTTACAATGGACCCCGATCCTGCTCCTCTTCGGCAGGAGATAAATGTGATGGGATACAATAGCAGAGAACAGAGAAAATGAAGACTTAAATGGCGCAAAATACTTAGACTAGCAGCTCAAGCTTTTTTTTCTTTTTAAGCATGGAGGGGATGAAAGACAGGAGACTTGAGGCAGCAGGTTTCACAGGAGCAAGTAGCTCCCCATTACTTAGCAAAATCAGGCACAGCATGCAAATAGTCAAGCAGCAGCAAACACACTAGTATGAACATAATGGAATTCCACTAACAAAGCCACACAGAAAACATAACTCAAATCTTGCAAAGACAAGGAGAGGAAATAGCAAACCTCTTGGAGTACTTTGTGGGACTGTTGGCAGCAAGCAGCACCACATACAGCACGTCACTGCTGACGGTTCACATGTGCCCGCATGCCAGCAATTGGGCTGCCTGGTCCTGTGTCCCTCTTCTGCAGAGTCAGAGCATCTCTCCTGTGCTGGGTCCATGCAGCTAAAAAGCTGTTTGTGTCTGAGCATCTATAGCGCAGCCTTGTATCCAAGCCCAAACAACTCCCAGAGCTGCCTGCCTTTTTAGATCCCTTCTGCTGGATTCATACATAAACCTTTATTCAGCTGAAGGATGAGGGAATTTATTCCTTGCTGCAAGAGAGCCAGAGTGGGGCCCAAATGCACTTGCACAGATAAGCGATGCAACCAGTGCAGAGAGATAGCAGATAAGCTATTGACATACTCAGCTGAACCGTTAGAGCTCTGCAACATCAGACACGATCTGTAATTTTGTCAGGATGTGGGTATGAAGCCTGCTTTATTTAAATTTCACTAAATAACTAAAATTTTAAAAATGGGGTCTAAATTAATGGTCCGGGGAAAACAGATCTGCAGTGCTCAGATTTGGATTTCTTATTCCTGTTTACTGTTGGCTGGAAAGACACAAAATCTGTAATGGTACTCCTTGCAATGATGTCAGTTGTTTCAGTTGTTTGAGGACATACAATGGGAGTAAAAGAATATCCATATTCTTTTCACTGCAAAGAAAGACTTGCTCTGGGGTCTGCAGGGCATCCTTCAAGTGTTCGGTGTGTGTGTGTGTGTGTGTGTGTGTGTGTGTGTGAAGCCTTGGCTCTTCTTTCTATCCATTTCAGTCTAATAAAAGATGTTAGATCTCCCCGAATCTTTGACTCTCTTCTATCCTTAGATCATAATTACAAAAAATTACTTTCTACAGAGGCGAAAATGAAGGACTTTAAAATTCCTTAAAAAGAAAAATGAATTCAGGAAGGGCTATTTTTAACATGCTAGGCACAGATTTTTTCCACTAGAGATAATTAATCTGTAACTTTGCCCACAAAATAAATGTCCAGAATTAACCCCCTCCCACCAAAAATAGGAAGCTTGTAGCAGATGGGAAAAGTCATGAGACTAAATGATTAATACTTCAGATTAAATGTCTTTTTCATAAAACAGCAAGCAGCATATCTACTTCATGACAGTCGTTACTGCATCAAAGTACTCAAAGCAGAATACAATTATATTGAAAAAAAAGAAATATACTTTTTCTCCTTATGAAAAGAAAGTTGTCAAAAGAAGGAAAAAAAAAGAATCTCCTGTGAAGACAGATCCTGATGAGATGTATGATCTTTTTTGTTCTGGAGAGGGGAGGGGAGAAAGGGAATAGAAGAGAGGAAACAGAAAAAGCAGCCCCAGGATAACAAGCTTTGTGTGAAGCAGAAAATCATACCCTTTGAGGGTCATTTTCTTTGAGTTGCTGCCTCAGGGAGAAAGGAGGCAGAGATTAAACATTGGAGGGAAAGTCCACGTTTGCTTATGAAGCATCACTCTGCCCTGAAATGTTTTGGAAGTAGAGAGTCATTTTGCTCCTTTGGGGGGTGTGCAGATCCCAGCAAACAATTTGCATCAAATTGTGCTCTCTACCTGCAGCCCACTGACCCAATATGATGAGAGAGAGGCCCCTCAAGTGGGATGCAGGAAAAGTACAGGATGTTGAACATCACCGGGATGCTGAGTACCGGGGCTGTGCCATCGGGTCTGCCCGGGTAGAACGCAGCTTCTAAACAGGGATCTGTGCTTCCAGCCGTCCTCTCTGGGGGTGACTGCCAGCCCTCAGCCGTGGGTGGGAGCACAGTCTGCCCACCTGGGAGCGGTTTTTGCAGGAGACGGGAGCCTATTCCCACTAGGTGGAGCCTGAACCCTTCGGTCCCGCACTCGCTCTCCTTCCCCCGCTCCTGCACAGAGGGGTTTTCGCCTGTTTCAGTCCAAGCAGGACGCAGCTAGACAGAAACCTGAAGGCATTTGTAGGGGGTAGGAAGGTCATGAGATGTTTTTGTAGGGATTTTTTAAAATTTATTTTTGAAATTTTTAAAAATTTTGTTCTACATTAATGCCTGTTATGCATTAAGCTAGACAATGAAACCATCACATCCATCCATACGCTCCCTAAAGCAGCTGGTACCAGTATATATATGCTTTAAATCAGGTTACACTTAAATTACTGCTAGTTCCTAAAAAAAAAAATAAAAGAAAAAATTGTAAATACAATGGCACTGCTTGAACTGTTGAACCTCTAGTCATGAGGGACACTTCTTCAAAGTGTGCATACTGAAAAAAAAGTATTGAAGAACCCCACCCTGGGTCAAAATGCCCCAATGTTTTGTAAGTAGAATAGTATATCCTTGATGTGGGATTGGGGAAAAAAAAAGAAAAATGTAGATGGAGGGCAACTGCATGGGCGTGCAAACGCAGGTTTATATAATCAAGGTTTGAATAATGAGGCTGCAGCTCATACTTATGCCAAAGTTGGTAGGTCAGACCAAGCACTTTGGCTGACTCTGAATGGATTAGCTGGCAGTTGCTGAAAACCCTGCCCAACAGTTTCATTTCCATGGCCTTTTTGGAAGAGGCACTTTCTTTGCTTCGCACAGGAGTTCTTCTCCCCAGTGTGTTCTGAGTCAGGAGTGGCAGGACCGGCTGGACAATGGTGATTGTGTAGCATAGTAGCCTTTTAGGTTTCAACCTTTTCTTCTTCATAGGGTCAAAGATAAACCTCTTAGATGCTTTGAAAAGCATGACCCCTGTCTCTGGAAATAACTGAGGTGTCCAGCCCGCATCAAAGAAACCTTTCCTTCAAAAACATTGTCAAAACTGAGATTTTTTAAAAAGCTTTTGGCTCTGATGAAAGCTGAATGATGAAATCGGTATGTGTTTGATGGGAAGTGTTCCAGCCAGCTCTAATAAGGAGCACTACTCAGTATTTTAATGACAACCTTCAATAGCAAAACTCTATTTTGGCTCCTTTATGTTTCTACCACTGTACTACCGGGGCAATCTCCCAGTCTTTAATGTATTTTTTCCTCACAGTATACCTGGCAAATGCTATTGTCCCGACTTTACAGATGAGAAATGGAAGCACAGGAAGGTGAGGCAACTTACTGAAGATCGTACAGTCAAGTTTGCAATGGAGAAAAAAATCATTCCCCTTGTCCTAAATCATAAGCTAGTGCTGCAAGTTAGTGTTATTTTTCTCTTATATGACCCTGAACAACTCTGTCTAGAATTTGAGAGTATGCATAACCTGACAGATCATTTGTGCCCCTACATGAGAAAGAGATGCTTTGTAGATGAGGTCTACGGGGTGCTCTGTCACTTGTTTGGGTACCCTAAAAGAGTTGTTATATATTTACAGAAAACAGAAAAAACCCCCACCCCTTTTATCCTTGTGTTTCTGTCTTCCTGCTCCTTATTTCTATGCTGTATTTTTGGGGCTTACATACTGCAGATTCTATCTACAAACTCCCCCTTCAATTTTATGTGAAGTTTTTACCAGGCAGGAAAGTCTCTCCAGAAAGGAAAAAATTGTCAGAGACAGCCAGGCAATATTTGGCTCACTAGAGAAAAATATCAGTTTCTTACAGGGTGTAGAGGAAGCAGCAGAAACTATACCTAACTAGAAAAAAAAAAAAGGCATAATTGCTTATGTTGTTTGAAATCCATGAATGCCTAATTTGGAACCCTCACCTGAGATGGAAGACCATCAGCCTTTTCTAAGTGAGCGTGTGGATATTTTCTACTAGTTCTCAGTTTTAAAGCAGTGACAGGATTTCAAAGGGAGAGAGATAAATACATTTTTCTGTTGAGAAACACAGTCTGTAATTCAGGAGACCTTGAGGATGCAGGAAAAGAGTGACAGCAGGCCAAGTGTGAATTGTCAGGTACGATTTTGTTCTTCAAATAAAATGTAAAAATGATAGTGTGATGTTATGTATGTTCCCATGTTCTTTGTTTACATGAACTCCTCTTCAATATCGCAAGCTGAATTAATGACATTTTCCAGTTTCTTATTTATTCTTCTGTCAGCAAGTGACACAGGATGAACAGTGTACAGTTTTGTGGTTTCGTTTTGCTTTCACTTTCTTTGTCCTATTTTATGCTTGAGTATTCACGACTAGAAATGATTATTTGCATAAAGGGTTCCATGAGGTGTAGTGTCTTGGCTTTGTCTCAGAAGACAATAATTCTTCTAATCTAGGTGCAGACCTACTGGCACCTAACTGTGCTACATCCCTTCATTTATAAATAGTCTCAGCCCTGCAGTACAAAACTGCCTTCATACAAAACCCTAGGCATGGAGAAGAAGGAAGGCTCTGGGGTAGCTAGTGTCTGTCTTCTGCATTAAATAAAGGATGAATGACCCGTGGTGAGTTTTGAAGGAAGTAGAGTATTGCCCTTGGCACTCACGAAAATCCTCAGCGGAATATGACCTGTTCTGGTGTCCACAAAGTCATGGATCACCATGCTCAGATTTGAGTCTGATAGGATGGGGTACAATCCACCAGGCAATTTTTTAGGGACAGTGGTACATAAGGGTCCCAAAATAGTCCCAGTTGTGAGCCAGTTTATGGTCTGTGGGGATCAGTGTATCCAGCTTTGACCTGGGCTAGAGACCCCCTGCAGTCCCTTCCGGCCCAAATTTTTCCATTACCCTGTGATGATCCAGTGATACTGGAGTCATAAAGGAAGGAAATTACTTGATGACTTCCATTCTCTCCTGCCTTCTCCATGCCCCAAACAGCTGCCGGCTCTGTGCAGTCATGAGTGTTGGGAGATCATGTTAGTTACAGATTTAAAGCAGATATTCCTTGAAATTATACATATACTGCTGGAATCCTAGTTAATCTCTTGCCATCTTTTCACATAGGTTGAGATTAAGTTTGAACAATTTGGAGAAAAGGGCTTGGAGAGAAGGTTTTTCAAAATGGAGCTGCAACTTCTGCAAAGATCTTGAGACTTAGAATAACACTTTTCTTCAGCAGTGTGGAGAGACTGTATTTTTTGCATGTTAGTACTATGGTGGTGCTTAGACACATTGCTTAGAGTAGGACTTGACAGTGACAGGTTAATGATGGAGCAATGACTGTAAAGATCTTCTCTAGCCTTAATGATTCTATAATTCCATGGGTTTGCAATAATGGATGCTAGTTTAGGCGTATGAAATTGTACGATAAACAAGAGTTAAACATATATATAACCTATACCTAGCTTTTTTACAGGAAGTCTTTGTCTCTATTTTTCTTAGACCTTGGGACCATTTTATTTTAATTTAAATATCTTATAGTAGTGAGGAAATCAAAACTAATTCATGGCCTAAGAACATCCTTCATCACTTCTTGCTTCTTGTCAGAAAAACAATTCCCTGCCACTGGTAGCTTGCGCCAGGAATTTCCCTGCAGGCCTAAGTTTCCACCACCTTGGAACATCAAAATGTTGAACTTGCAGTCTGGAGAGACAATTTTCTTTCCAGAGAGTATGAAAGTCATCTTAAAGTAGTTTTGCAGTGGTTTTTGGTTTTTTTTATTTTTTGAGTGTATAATATAATACACACCTTTCTCCTCACTTCACCTTCCTGCTGTAATTACCTCTAAAACAGTTTTGATGCACTTCTTTTGTGTGTGTGGCAGCTCAGGAAGTGTATAAGGCTCATCTGGGGGTAACTGCAGCCAAATAATATTTGTAAATATTCCTGTCAATAAAGCTTACTGCTCTTCAGCATCTTATTCGTGTGCCTACACAACTTTGGGGTGTGAGATTTTATTCATGAGGATATATGAAAGCAGGAGTATCAGGAAAATGGAGTAATTTATTACAGAAATATTTGTACAAAAATGTTCTCTCAGGATAATATTTTAAAAGCCTTTTCTATTTTAGTGCTGTAATGTTCACTGCGCATAGTCTGAGATTTTGTAAATCATATCATAGTAAGAAAATGGGATTCTTTTTTATTTTTTTACAGAGTGCTGGTCACACAGTTCTGGAACAAAAATTGTCCTGGGTGATTCACAGGGGCTGTTATAAATAACGAGTGCTTGTTCACCAGTTTGTGACTAAACCCCCGGCTAAAATGTAGTCATACATTCATTAAACACTACAAAAATATCACAGAATATCTACAGATAATTTATGGCTAAACTTCTCAGATAATTACTTTGTAAAAATAAATTTGATTAGCTTTTATCTGTGTGCTAATTACCTATCATTAAAACATTGGTGTTTTATTTTGTTGTGGATTATTATTAAATATTGAAAACGCCATTATCTATAATCCATTAGCTGGCCAGATCAATTATTTGCTATCACTAATCCATTACCTAGCCAGATTACTTCCATTCTCTGAACCATAGATTACTTAGCTGTGAGTTTCTCTTGAAAAAATCTGATAGAAAAATTGTAAAGTCAGGCTATAATACTTTAATGTAAGCTGTGATAGATTTTCTATCTGCAGAATGTCTTTTTACTGAACTCTTAGAAAGTATTTCTTATTAGAGATTCTTGTGGCTGTACATAAGTAAAAGTATGGAAACTCTTTTCAGATGGTACTCAAAATTCCAGAGGGGAATTTAAGCTTAGAAACAGTGAGAACCAAATTTTTCCTTGAAATTATTTTTTAATTAAATGGCAAGTTTTCTATAATGACAAATGTCTGTATCTTGTGAAAGTAAAATATGTTTATGAAATACAAGATGTCCCAAATCACAGTATCAAATCCGTAACTTAAAATTATTTTTTGTTGAAAATATTATTTCCATATTCCTTAACAAAATAATCCAAAAACTAGGGAAAAAACCCAACCAAACCAAAGCAAACCAAACCAAAGCAAACCAAACCAAAGCAACAAAGCCCACTATAAGCTGTTTTTCCTGGGATAGAAAAAGAATTTTTTTCTATTAAGCTTCTTGAAGGAGCATAGATTTATTTCAAGTCCTCATTTTACAGACACCCTTGCTGCTTTTTTTGATATACCCTCTACAATTGGGAAGTGCTGTGTTCTTTTAGAAAGCTTTCAAAAATTTCTCAGAAAAGATTTCCTAGTGGCTTTGCTATTTGGCACAAAGCACTTCAGGACTGTAGCTGTGAAACAAACAAATAGGTTACTTTTCAATGTTTTCTCTAGTGTTTACCTGGAGTCATGTAAGGTCATGTAAATTACATGGAGGAAGCATGTAAATGCATGGCAGCGTAAGATTATCTTCATGCTTTCTAAAACCCACCACCTTTTTGCAGCTCCATAATTCAAGTTTAATGTTGCAATAATGGCAGGACACAGTGTGACAGCTACAAATGACTCCCTGACTGTAGCTCTGCTGCTGTGTCTGGGAGTTTGGGAAGGATTCCTAACTCAAAAAGACATTTCTTGTCATGTTTTCTGTCAGTCATCAAGGGCGTGTCTTTCATGGAGAGCAGCTCAGTAACTCACAGGATTCCAGTGTCACTGTGCCTGTGGTTTTCATGGGCAGGTTTGCAGAGGGGACAAAATAAGGGGAGGGTTTTCCTCCATGAGGATGTAGGCAAGGAGAAGGCCCTGCCTTCTCTCACATCAGTGTCATGGCCTTGGCCTAAGGGGACATTTTGCCTTCCCATGAAAGGGTCAGGCAGCCCCATTAGTAAGAGAGACTTTGGAAGCAGTACTTCCCATGTTTTAAGTCCCCTGGGTTTTTGTCTGCTGCTGAAGCTGTACCCTTTCCTCCCTCCCAGCTGAAGTGTGAGAAGACAGTGTCCCAGGCCCTCTTGAGAGGGATGGAAAGGGGCAGGAGGAACATCAGGAGTTCTCTGCCAAATTGGATGGACGTCCAAGGCCCCGCGCTCTTGTTCCCAGGCTCTCACACACATCACTCTGGCAGAGTGGGAAGTGAAGGACTGATGACAGGACAGTCCCTTCCTACCAGCCAGGAGGGTCATGAACTCAACACAACTCTCATACAGACAGTATTATTAAAAACAAGCTGGGGAAAATGCTTCTTAGCATTTGACCTGCAAAACAGAAAACAACATTATTGCTGGAGCAGGAGCAAGTATGAAATCCTGGAAAACATTCATAAACATGATATATATTTATTTAATGTTTTAGTTTCCAGTAAAGCTTCCATGACCCAAGTCTTTATTATCCTACAATAGTGTAAATGCTGTTGAAGCCAGGAGTGTCATTTGAGCAGAATAAATTAAGTAGATAAATACCCACTGATATTGTCTAATGAATATTCAGCTGCATTTGATGTATTGAGCAATATATTTTTCAGATTTGCTGCACATCTTACTTGAAGCCAGAGGTCCCTATATTGCATAGTATACCTTTTGGGACAGATTTTCTGAAGATTCCAGGGTCATTTCCTTACTGTGACTGCAAAAACAATTCCACAAAATTTGAAGCACTCAAGAGAGCAATATCATGGCACCCATTTTATGGATGAGGAAATTGAGACAAAAGCTGGTGAAGCAACTTATCTTAGATAATTTGAAAAGTCGGAGACTGCAACCTGAATACTGCAGGTCCCTTAGTCTTATTATTCTCCTTCTGTTAAACAGCCTCAGATAAAAAGTTCTTGGTTGGGAAAGTAATATGGCTTAGCACTTGGCTATAAGAGAATAATGAAGATTATAATTTTTTTTTGCTGCATGATTTTCTTAAAATACAAGTATGTTTGATTGAAATTAAGAAGATTATATATTAACTCAACTGGGATACTTAATACAAGAGAATGGAGATCTTACACAGGCATCTCTATTTCTTATGGTAATCTGCATGCCACCTATCCTACGGGACCCTGCTTTTCCCTTTTTACTTGGGGAACTCCAATGGGAAGGTGAATTGTAAAAATAATGGAGACAGGGCTTGAACCTCTGCTCTAGGCTGTACTAGACCTAAACTGAAAACGTGTTCCTTCAACTTAGAGTATTTATTTTGTTTGGAAGGTATGTATTCCTTCTAAAGTAAAGCTAAAGGAGGCAACGGTGAGGAGGGAAAGCTGTTCAGCCCTAAGATCAATCAGGTCAAGTGTGTAGTAATCTAAATTCAGTAGGTTAGGTAAAATAGTGGTGATTTCAGTGTTCCCACACTTACAGTAACAATAGGTTGGCAATTCCCACAGAAGGAAAGAAAAATGAGATAAACTTCTGCAACAATGATTTAGATTATGTGTGGGTTTTCACTGTCGTTTATTGCACTGACTCCTGTGGAATAAGCAGTTGTCAGCCAAGTCCAGTTGTCAAGTGTCTGTCTTTCATTTAGTCTCTTTGTTATAATGTCAAGATGTCTCTTGTGTAGATAGGCTGAGAGGAGAGATTAGTAGCACGGGCACAGCACGGCACTGGGTAACGCTATTTACATCCCCAGCTGGGATCTCTGCATGGGAAGGGGCCAGGCTGTACCAGCTGAATGCCATGAGCACAGCCTCAGTGCTCTGTGTCTGCATCGTGCTGGTCTGTGATGGATATGAGGTCAACAAGCACTGCTTAAATTTCTTAAATCATGCTGATTCTTGTAAAGACAATGATAAAACTCCTGTTGACTTCAAGAGAAATGCATTCAGACCACAGGTCAAGGTCACAAAAAGGTCTGTGACAGAGCTGGAAGAGAAAGTCTCAGATTTCTGTTATTCTCTTAATAAAAAAAATCCATCTTCCCTTTATGAACTGAAGATCCTCTCTTTCTAACACTTAAAAAACCCCCAAAATATATTTTCCTGAAATATTCAGGACAGTTTACTTATGGTCCAAATTTACCTGAGTAGTTTGCATACTTGCCCACAGAAAGGAAAATTTTCTACCTTCTTGTGATCAACGTTATAAACTGCAGCTGTAACAAGGGTCTTCTAGGCAGCAGGGGAAAGTAGGAATGGATGATGTTGTTCATTCCTGTAGAACAACTGAGTGAAATTGTAGTTTTTCTTATGCTTCATTTTCAGCCCTTACCTTTCTATGGCCTCTGCCTCCTCACTTCTATAAACTGGACCATTATTGCCCTAAACCCTGAAACCGACCTTTTAACCAGAAGTGCTTTACTGTCCAGCCTAAACAGCATTTTCATCTAATCCAGTTAATAAACATTCCTGGGGCACTCAGAGGACAAATAACTACGTGCTTGAAAATACATTATAAAATATTTTATTTCCTATAGCTTAATGGAAATTTAGGATGATGTCCTAAGAAGAATTTATTTGACAGTCTGAGAAGTCTTTCCACCACAGAGGTAATATGTTGAGCATCAGCCTGGATTGTACTCTGGGTCGCAGGAGGCTTTGTTTGCTAAGCACTGAGGAATATAAGAGCAGGTTGGGGCAGATGTGAAACAAATGCATTCTTCACATGAGCGTACTGGATGTTCCCACTGGTGTGAAACCATGGTTTGATGTGATCATGCTTTTACAGGGCTGGTCTGATAGTGTGCTGACTAATGACAGGCTAAAAGCAGGCACTGGTGTCAGCCAGGACTGAAGCTGTTTAGTTTGGAAAGCATGAGGCTTCCATTTCCGAAGAGTGATTCTAGAACGTGCAGGAAACCTTCTGCCTCATGAGAGGCTGAGGTAGAGAACAAAATCGTGAGGCTGCAAAGACAATAACCTCTTGTTTTCTCCAGTGAGCCACCATCCTTTCTGTGTGCTGCAGATTTTTTTACAGATGGCAATAAAATTACATTCTGGCACACCTTTTAAACCAACCTAACTGCATCACTGCTGGTTAGGCATTGTGTGTGGACCACGTCAGGAATTTCATTAAATGGCTTGTCACTAGAAAAATGCTGATTCCTTGATACAAAGCGTTTTGTGAAAGAATGTCAATGCCGTGAGCCACTGCCAAGACACAGAAAACCCTTAATAGAAATTCATCTGCTGGGCAGATTCCTTGTTACTTTATCTGCTGCACTGCTAGGAGAAGAAGATCCATAAAGAAAGCTATTATCTTGAATGCTTATTCTTGCTGCTTTGAGATACTCTTGCTAGAAGACAGAATTAGCCTGAAGGGCACATATACAGAAACAAGTATATTTTTTAACCTAACATTCTAACATCTTGCAATAGATAACACTTTAATATGCATGAGCATTAGCAGTTTTCAGTGACATATAAAACAGAGTAGTGAAAATGAGCATTTGTAAAGAATTACCTAAAAGTACTTCTAAATTAAACTGTAATTTTTGCTATATGCATCTAAATGGTGTGGCATCAATGATGCTTTTGTCCAACTCCCTGACTCTGAGTCTTTCTGAACACTTTGTTGCTATGTCTGTCCAAGTTTATTACTTTTCTACCTTTCTCCTTTTGAAGATTTCCTTGCTTGATGACAATATTGGGATGCCTAAGAGCATGACAGTTTTCCCCAGTAAGGATATTTGTCATTCACAGTCTTCTTACTGAGAGCCTGAGCTACTTTATTTACTTTTCAAAGACTCTCAATGTTCTGAATCTGAACATTTTGGCTGTTTTTCACAGCTGATATTACTCTATGGTCACACATACATGGTATAACCTCTAGGGCTGTGCCATGATTTGTATCTATTAGATTGTACTAAGCAATTGCTTTAAAACTTGGAATTACACAGTAATTAATTTACAGTTTCTTAAAATTGAATCCCTTTAGTTCCCAGGTTTTCAAGACTCTCTGTGTCTTTTGCATGTGTGTGTGTGTGTGTTTCTACATGAAACACATGCCTATCCTTTGTTAAGAACACGTACTTGAGCTATCACATGAAGCCAAGGGCCCTGGCTGCTCTGGGGAAAACTACAGTAATTCAACTAGGGACTGAGCTTTCCCTGAAACATGAGCACTCAGATGTCTCCTGTTATCATCTTATCAAGACCAGAGAAATCTCTTGGCCTCACTAATTTATCCAAGTTTGTATTGTAGTAAGTGTACTTGTAGTGACAAAATTAACCCCTTCTGTAGGTTTTCCCACTTATTTCTGATGTACCTGTATAGAAAAAAGCATTAGAATTGATATTTCCCATGGTTTTCTTTAATATGAGCTTTAAAAGGGACACTTAGAACAGCTTGTTATGATACAGTTGCTTTTATTTTAGAAATATTTACATTGTGTTGAGGCTTTAATTTACTAGAAAAAGAAAAGGTACATGCTAGTACCGGGCCACAGGAAAGTGGTACAACCTCTAAGAGTGCTTGTCCAGAGCAATCCAAGCAAATCTCAGTAGGGGCTGTTGTGCTTCAGTTTTCCTGTTCTTTTCTGTCTGTTTCCGTTCCTATTCCTCCTCCCTCACACCTTCGCTCACAATTGCCCGACACCAATGTGATTCAGAGAACTGAATGGACAGCAAATGTCTGCAGTCTTGGCAGGTAGACTTTCATGGCTTTAGTGCCCATGAGTCAGCTGAGAGCCAGAGCAGGCACAGGGGCAGGAATATGTGGCAGAAGGAGGCATAAAGCAGGAAAGGTTTATCTACAGATGTTTGAGACAATTTGCCTGACTCATGGACCCCTAAACACTGCACTAGTAGTCAGGTTTGGGACAGCCAGACCTCCAGCAACCAGGTTTCTCAGGGGACTCTACTATCTCTTTGCCATCCACTGAGGTTTGAAGTCTGTACAGTGTTTAACTAACAAACTCAGGTAATTTCCCAGGAAATATGACAGTGGTGCTTGGCACAAGTTCAACATTCATATCAACCCCCACAAGCTGCTGACTCTTGAGAGACATCAGGGAAAGATGGTTATGCAGAAGAGCCTACAGGACCCCTCTCTTCAGCACCAGCAGTGTTCTTTCAGCCCCACAACTATGGCTGTACTGGTGAACTGAACAGGACTGTGGTGCAGAACCTGTCACATAAGTTTCCAAATGGTTAAATTTCTTACACATTCTTGTCACAGTTTTGTCCTGACCAACAGATAATCTAAAAAACAGTTCAAGGTCAGCATAGGCTACAAATCAGCCCCACACTGGCGTTCCCAGTGAGTGAGGAGGACAATCCCGATTTATATCTGAGGGTAAGCTGCACCATGACATTCAACTTCATGGCTACAGAAGGAAACATGGCCAGGTTTAATCACAGATGCAGCCCCTCTTTCCTGGGGAGGAGAAATCAAGGTGGCCATGAGGACACCTTGTCTGGCACAGATGAAACGAGCTCAATACTCCTGGAAAGCGTCAGAGCTGTCACCTATGTGCAGGTCAGTGCCTCTGCTGTGTCCATTGCTGCTGGCTCTGCAGTGGGAAAGGGATTGCAGCGCACAGACAGAACCCTCCACCTCCGTGATGAGGGATATGCCTTACTAACAACACTTTCTCCTGCCATAATTTTAAATGGCTTTTCCCCTTCTTTTGTGTGTTTAATACAGAATAAAATATTTTTCATGGTGGTGACTGATACATGACTAAGTAGGTTAGACCTCTCTAGTAGGTACTAGAAATATTTGGCCTTCTCCAAACGCTTAATAGTATGACAAGCCAACACAAACCCTTTTCTGTCTATAAGTCTATTTAGGACACTAAAGTTAATACAGCTGGTTTGCTTAAATGTAAGCACTGAAAAACGTGACTATTTTATAGATGAATTTTAATTTTTTTGAAAAAGCAAATTTATAGTAGTGTTTCATGTCTCTCCAATTTTTATACGCTTTTTGGGCAGAGTTGATTGAAAAAAAGGAAACACTGTTTTTTGATATTTTTGCAAAGAAATTTCCTTTGGGTGTTTCTGGTAGAAAATTAGTGGACTTGAATTTTCACCTAGGTCTAATGTATACTTGTTGTTACAATTTTGACTTGGAATTCAATATACGTTACACCATGCTATTCTCCATTGCTTTGCTACACAATTCCTTTAGAGGAAAAAGCATTATTTTTAATTGGTTAATTTATCAGTGCTAGTGGAAGAAAATATAACAAAGGACCTTGTGGACTCACATCTCAATATTATGTACTTTCCTTCCCTTTGATTCTGCAGTATCAAGTGAGAAAAGGTACACGGCGTGTATACAACTGTGCAAGTTCTGTAATGTTTACAGCCAAAAGAGGACAAAGAAGCTGTTCTTTTTCTGCAGGAATGCAGCCCAGACTCCCTCACCTGTTCTTTGTCTGAATACGTGAATACATTTTGCTATGTGAGAAATCCTTTTTTATTTTTATGGTATTACTTACAACGTTGGGAGTTGCAGAGTGGCTAAAATCATCAGAATGACCTAATGGTGCTCATGGACAAGTCCCACACAGCATTGTGTAGTTAATTCTAGCAGCAAGTATACATTAGAGCTGGCGTAACAAATCAAGGCCACTAATTTTCTATCAGAAACACCTGAAGGAAATTTGTTTCCAAAAATATCCAAAACCAGTGTTTCCTTTCTTCAATCAACTCTGCCCAGAAAATATACAAAATTTGGAAGGACATGCAAAACTACTAGATATTGTTCTTTAAAAGAATTAAATTTTATGTATAAAATAATAATGCTTTTCAGTACTTATATGTAAGCAAGTCTCCCAAGACCTCATCCAGCTCTTTTATGGTATCAGAACCTGATGCTCAAAAATTTCTTTCTGAAAGTCTGAGGGATGGAATGGGAGACCATATCCCTTTCCCTATCCTTCATTTGATGCTGAGTGTGTGAATGGTCCTTAACAACCTGCTTCTTTGGATCCTTTTCTGCTTCCCCGATGTCCAACGAGGCTTATTCTGCATACCTGTGGCCTGAAATACAAACTTAAATTTTGACACACACTCTTGTGTGTCCATCGACTATGTAGACACCTTCATTTTCCTCCTCTTTTCTGGGCTGCCATCGATTTAGCCAATGTGTAATCCCTGCAACAGGGCTCACAATGAAGGCTGAGGAGAGATTTCTGGAAAGAGCATAGACGTGCAGGCATTTGCTTCTGCTTCTGGAAGTGGCTGCTGCTTTGTGGAGGGTGATGGGGAAGGGAATTGGATGTAGATATTCAAGTAAGAAACCAACCAGTTCAGTGGGTGATTCAGGATTCCAATTTAGCTTGATCATACAGGATGAGGCAGCAACATTTGGGATGAAATTTCTTTTTGCCTGTTGGATTGGTAAAGCCACAGATACCCTGTTTTAGAGAGCGGTTCTGTAACTGTGTACTAGAAACTAACTTGAAGAAAAAGGGGACATGTTTTGGACCATTCTGGGGTGATTCTGGCAGTTAAGTTCTTGCACATTATAGCAAGGTTTCCTTTTGCCCTTGGAACCAAAACATGAAAAAGATTCTTTTCTATTCCCTGCAACAAAATAATGCATGCATAAGAATCTGAAACATTTTTAAAAAACCTTCTGGCTCCACAATATGTCCCTTTCACATACAACAAAGAACAGACTGTATGATATACAGGCAGTTTGGCCCTCCCTCTGCCCCTGATTGGGAACCCACCAGATAAGAATTTATTCTCTGATTGTTTCACTTTCCACTCCTGTGGAACATGGGTATCTGTTCTAGTATGCATTAGGAAATATTATTTTATTCTGCTAGGTATAGGTCAGTTCTTTTACCTTTTTTTTTTTTGGCATGCATTTTTTTTTTCTAGTAGTGGGAGTTTAATTTTTCTTGGAAATGGGCCTCAAATAAGTGTGGATATTGTGTCTTATTTGATATTTGCCAGCCCTTTTAGTAACAGTATTCAGTTGCTGCCATCTTAATGGCCATCAACAGAGCTGTTAAGTAAGATTAGACTTAACATGAAGTTATGACAACTTTGTATTCAGAAAAAAATCACCCTCTTTTCTACAGGTTTATTCTTTTAGTTAGAGATGGCTGATTAAAGAACAACATCAGAAAAGAATACTTCAAGTAAAAAGAAAGCTGGATCATATTTTATATCTGTGCATTTCTCTAGTTCCTGTTATTTAAGGATCAGAAGACTTTTTTTCCTGTTTGCATTGCCACAATAACAGAAATGACACAGAAGAAGATTAACAACCATGAGTAATAAGACTGCTTCTCTGTTACAGAGTTTTGGGATACTGAGTTTGCAATGCCACAGGAAACCATAGACGGGTAAGACAACATGGTTACAAGTGGCTGATTATCTGAATTTGATTTTACTCTTTATAATTTACAGATGTAAATAAGAAAAATGTCTCTCTCTGCTAATACAGATTTCTTGCAGAGGTAGTGCTATGATTTAAAAAAAAATGCTTCCATGTCACAAAAATGCTTCATGATATATTTATCAGGAGGTGATAAAGAGTAGCAGCTCTCTGTGAAAGGTAAAGTTGATCTGTTTACAATACAATTTCAATTTTAGCACATTTTAAAAAGGGAAAACAGGACTTTTAAAATGACTTGTCATTGCCCCAAACTCACTGATCTTACTCACAGTAAGATTTTTATTGAAGATATCAGGTGAATAAATCCAAAAATACGTGAATGATGACAACTTTCAATATTTCATAACTTTTCTGTGTGTAACAGATGTATTACTTACATGGATGGATACTTCCTCTCCATCTCCCACATCCTTTCAAAAAGATTAGTGAGGATCATAAAATAAAATGTAAACTATAAACTAATTTGTGTGCAATAAATTAGATTAAGACCAACAGCTAAGCAGAAAGGGAAACCAGGTGAGAGTGACAAGGTTCTCAAAGATCAGCAGGACAAATTCTCCCAGTCCTTTGGTGAGTAGTGGTTGCGGTGTGAGATTGCTCTTCCTTCCACAGAAACCTAGTGAACATTCACAGATTATTTCATGAAGAATGGGGAGTGTTTGTACATAGGAGTTATGTCTAGCATGAAATCAGTCACAAAACCTGAACGTGAAACATCCTGTTAGATCGCTGAATCTATGAACTTCCAGAGGCAGGGCTTTTCTCGTTGGCCAGGTCTGCCCTGTAGCGTCTCAGAGCACGATACTTGTGTACATAATTCCTTGGGTTTTATGAGAGAGAAAAACACAACTGACAGGCTAAAGGAAGCATTGATGATTTTCAACATATTTTCCTGTCTTGGTTACAGAGATGGCAGAAATAGAGTGCATGTAAATGTATGGAGATTTTTAGTACATTTTTGACTTTCTTTTAGTCAAATAAGCTAAAAATCTGCCTGTTTTCAATAAGAATAGAAGCTGTCTTGCTGGAAACCATATTCTGCATTTGGTTTCCTTTATTGTTTCATCTGCTAGCCTTAATTTGTGTGTGATTGCATGTGACAGCAGTGGTTCTAAGGAGAAAGAATGAGTATATAACAGGGAAGATGAAGACTCAGAGGCAGTCTCCCTTATAAAAAGAGAAAGTAAAAATCTGGACTTGTATAAATTCTGTGATTTTTTCCATTTGTGATGTGAAGCCTGTAACCTTTTCTCATCAGGAGGACAATTCTTGAGAAACTTCATCTAAGTGAAGTGTGATTTATGAAAAGAAGTATATATTTCAGAAGTGGATTGCCCTCACAAAAGGGTTCTTGAAGACTCCGGAGTAGTGTCACTTCACAGGACACCTTCCTTGTGCCTGTGAAAGCTTTCACTGACCCCAGGTAAGTCAGTTTTTCCCCAGCCTCTTGATAAGACTATTCCCTGCCATTCTTCTTTCTTGTGTAGTCCCCAGCAATGCCTTAATTTATAAAACTGCTGATGTGATAATGTATATACCTCTAGTATATGTTGACTATTCTTATTGGCTGCTCTTCCAGCAGCCCAGGTGCACATAACATGTACTTTCAGCATGGGTTTTTTTTTTTGTTGGGTTTTTTTTCGTTTGTTTGGTTTTTTTGTGTTTTTTTTTTTTTTTTTTTTTTTTAACTGAGCTAATTCCTTGTCACTGATTATCACATTTTAACAGTAGAATAATGTCACCAATAGTCACAGTTTTTTCTTTAATCATCATTGTTGTCTTTGCTCCCTTTTTTTCTGGAGAAGTTTTAGTTCAGCTGAATTTGCTTTTCCCCCTTTTGTTACTGATAGACTGCTTTCAGTGTGCTGACTATAAAAATTCTTTTGGAAAGCTGCCTCATTTCTCTCTAGAACCTGATGTAAAGTCTTCAAAGTAAGATTAAGAGCTGTTTGTTCATTTATTTATTTACAAACAATGCCTTCAAGAATGGGAGATGGATCTTTTATTCCATAGACTCTGAATGTCAAGTTCAAATCTTCTAAAGATGCAGGCTGATTGCATCAGTTCAATAGAAACAGAATTTTCCAATTAGTTCTAGAGGGGTAACCTGCTGGAGAGCTCATGAATCAGCAAAGCTGTAGTCAGTTAGTGTTTATCATTGCAGGTCTTATTGATTGATTGATGATTTTATATCTCATGAAGAAATGCAGAATAGTCTGGAAAGGTGAGGATGGTCTGTGGATTATTAGTCATCCCAAGGGTTGGAAGTGCTGTGGAAAATACTCTGGAGCAAGTGTAAGAAATACTCCTGAGAAAGTCTAGAAGTTTACCACTCACCTACAGTCAAACTCAACAAATATATCTCCTGAAAGTCTTCAAATTTTTGAAGTGAAACTTGTTATAATTAATAAAAGCTTTTCCTGATAGCTACAAAAGGACTGAGATTTGAAATTATGTTAGTTTGAGGTAGAAGGAAGATTTTTTGGTTCAGATTCCAAAACATAGCTGATGGGGATTTGCAAGGCCATATTATCATCCATATTATCCGTATTATCAAGTGTTTAGATTTTTCATTTAGAAGTCTTGGAATTGTCTGTCAATGTGAATAAGTAACACCCTGATACATCTGAGGCAAGGAAAAAAATATTCCACAAGTGTCTCAGGGATGCTGTTAGTATCTGATTATTAAGAGATGCCTCTGCCCAAATTAGGGTGCAAATGAGACCATATGCCAAAGTTAATAGTACAGATTTCATTTTACAGTAAATGTGAGGTAGAGAGAGATATAAGTAGAAAAGGAGAGAGAGAGGGATTAAGCAAAGAGATCATCACCACGTGGATTTCTGCAGTGTCCTGCTGGTCCTTCACTCTGCTCTGCTTGGTGGTGGGGTCCCCCGAGTGTTCGGGAGATACCACTTTTATTGAGTCTAAGTACTGGGAATCCATGAGGTTGTACATGCCGTTCCCACAACTTGGGATGGCATGAGTACAACCAGCTGTTTCCTTTCTCACAGTTTGCCATGGTGGGAATTTTTGTCTAGATAGGTTGCCTAGATCTGTCTCACCAGGCCTGACATCCTCCTGTTGTTGCTGCCTACACTTTTCTCATAGTGTGCAGAGCGGAATTTTGTCCAAAGTGCTAATTCCAAACCTTCTCCTCTGTTTAGGTCTGGTATTGTTTGCCATCTGTGCTCATCACACGTTCCTGTTTTGGGGGCTTACCTTGTGGGATCTTCTTTCTTTGAAAGTGTTTGAGACAGTTCCCTGTGTTTCCCTAAATCCTTACAGATGACACTCATATTTTGGGGCATGACTGTTAAGCATTCAGTTTGTTTAGCTGATATTTCAGCAACTGAATTAGGGCATCTGAACATGATCAACAGTCATAAACAAAATATTGACCCCCTCACTCCTAGTTATATTTTGATTGGAAGGCCAAGACTTGTGTGATATTTATTATCTTCTTCCTTTTCTTTTTGTAGACTCCAAAGTACATGATATTACAAATGCAGTCTGGTTTAAAAGATTAAATCAAACAATTTTAGTTTTAAGTTATTGATATTTTCTTCCTTTGCATCTCCACTATAGCACAAGGACTAAATGGTATGGGAATAGAATGCCATAATGGAGAAGTTTATGTCTTTTAAAGCAACTCATTAAATCTTTTAGGATTGCTGGCAAGAATGAAATACACAGATAATATATGGGCCTAATCCAGTGGCTGCAGAAATCAGCAGGCATGCTGGAAACACACTTTTGACCAGACAAGCAAGCTATCCCCAAGGAAACCATAAAACCAAATAAGCAAAGACTTTGGAAACACTTCTGAGAATTGCCAGGAAGAAACACAAAATGTGGCATATTAAAAGTGAAGCTAGAAGCAGTGCAAGTTTATTGTTTTTATTTGTAAAAGTAAGGTAGAAAATAAACAGCTATCCATCAAAGATGGATAGTGCAGTTCTGAGCTTCAAATTAAGCTTGTTAGTGAACTGTTTTATTATTTTTTTATTTTAAGGAGGTGATTTTTTGAAAGTAAAAAAAAACCAAACAAACCAAAACAACTGTCAAATTGAAATACTGCATAAACAGAAAAGCATTTAAAAGATCATATCACATTTCCTTTAGGCAATGCAATGTTTCCTTTAATTTTGCAAGGTGTCTGGCTTCCCATTTTTTTTTTGTCATTCAAAATATGAGCAAATTGGAGCAAATGTAACCAATCAAACTCAAATGGAATAATTTTGAAGTAAAGGAAAATTCTTCTTGGGCCCTAAACCCTGTTTTTGACTCCTAAACATACATGAAGTTTTGCATTTTCAGACTAAGTGTGACTAAAAATTTGCAGTGCCTTGAAGATTCTGAGAACTGAAAAAAAAAAGAAAGTTTTCAGTCCTGCTTAAACCAATACTATGTGGGCCATTTGTGTGCTAAATATACATTACCTTAATCGTAGCTGACAAAATGAAGCTGTTCCATTTGTTTTATTTATACCATGATATTTATCAAAAAAGGTGATAAAGATAAGGTTATAAAACTTGAATAGAAGTACATGTTCTACACTAAGTGTTATTAAGTCCCTGAGAAGTAATGCTATCTTTATTTATTGTAATGTCTGAGAGACAATGAAAGATTTTACAATTATTTTGACTATCACGCTTAATTGAAATGAGAGTGTGTAAATTTTCTGTAAGAGTAAAACAGATGGTGGTACTATAATATAGTTGCAATTTAGTCTGTGTTAATTCCTCTTTATAAGCCTGAATCTCCACCTCATTACCTAACATTAATGAATTCATGCCACACAAGGTTCAGCTAAGGGAAGCAATAAAGAAATAAATGCACAAACTAAAAGAGCAATGAAATTATCATCTGAAGAAAAAACTTACATGATTCACCATGTCAGTAAAGGTACAGGAATAATTGGTTATATGGATCACTGCTCCTGCTGTGTTGTATCAGAAATCACTGGATCAGTCTCATACACACACATCCCTGGAGGGAGCGTGACTAGGAGAACAATTGCTTTTCTGCAACAAAAAACCTTGAGAGCATTTGTCTCCATCCACTGGCAGTTTCATAAACAATGTCATGTCTTCAAAACACATGGATTAAAATCTTTCATTTTAGACTATTCAACTATTCAGTTACTGTATCAAATCTATGTAATTCTGTTAATTTTAGCAACACAGCCCATAGTTATGGTGGACACTAAACCCCAAAAACTTTGTAAATACAAAAGGAGGGTGAGAAACACTATAAGTGGATGGGACTGATCTTGGAGATGACTGTCTTTTCATTTCACTGATGTTAGCAGTCTTCTAATTCAGGCATCAGGCTACGTACTGATATTAGAAGGATAAATCCAGACTTGGCCTTCTTAACTTAGATGCAAAATGTGATGGCTGTAAATATGAACTGACATCCCAAAGCCACTGGAATGTGTCTGGGTTTGCATGTCGGAATATGATGCTTTAACTCCTAAAGAAAACCGGAGCTGGGAATGACCCTTCAAGAGTTGTTCATCATCAGAGCATGGAATTGAAAAATATTCATTCCTTCAACAGAGCCATTTCCTTCTACCTTACAGGACATACTCTGCACGACTGGGATGACAGAGGCCTTTTCGCTCATCTAAAGTTACGAGATTTACATTGAGAATGCTTGACTGTAATTTGCTCTTACAAATCTCAGGTCTGTTAGAAACTGGAGTTGAAAGGATGGTTCCATGTGCCTGCAAATAGGAAAAGAAATAGCTAAGAACAAGCAGAAGAGGTTAGTTTTCATGAAAAGTCAGCGCAAGGTGTTCATTCCATTTCACAACTCTCCCATGAACTGGAGAAAACAGTTTTTGTTTCTACATAACATGAGAAAGGAGGCTGAGCACTTTTTTTACAATAGTCATTTAACGAAAGCAGCAGAATGTAGTGAAATCATTAATACTCATGAATTTTTTGAAAGACCAGTGGCCGACTCATTAGTAACTTGTTTGGCACTTGCGTGAGTTAGAATTTTCTTACCAGAGGTGTAAAACAACATTAAAATTATTAGCTGAGACTGTGCTTTGCCCTTCTGTCACACTCTCCTCTGCCCATGTCCCAATGGGAACCCCATTCTAGTGAGTGTGCAATGTAAAAATATTGATCAGCTAAACACAATTTAAACAGTGTTCCTTCTAGGGTCCATAAATACCTATAAATTCAAAAGGTCAGGAAAGTGTTGTTTAAGATGTAAATTGCACATGTACTGGCTATTTTAACATAAATATAAAAATAGCCCTAATGTTGTCATAATGAGGGACACAGAGAAGCCTAAAGGATTTTCTGAGTCTTTGTTTTATTTTGTGTAAAATACTGTAATGCAAGTATTGTGCACCATCTAAGTGATTGTAAAGGCTGGGCAATAGAAGCTATCGCTGCATTTGAAACCTGGCAATTAGTTTAAAAAAAAAAATTGTTTTATTTTTAACAAGTACATGATAAACAAAGGAGCAATGAAAATGTTCATGCGATAGAAGTTATAAGCTAAAGTGAATGATCAGTCAAGGCTCTCAACATTTTATGTAGTATGTTTCTATTTTGTTGCTATTTATATTCCAATTCAGAAATAAAGGGGATTTCTCTCTTCACCCCTCTACCAAACTGGAGCAGAACATACAGCGAAACATACATTGTGTTGCTCTGTGTTAAACAGCAACACAGAAAGTCCAAACATTGATTTTTATGATATTCTTTTTAATGTAGAAAACATCTTTATCTCTCTGGCAGTAAAGTCACCCCTTTTTCCTCCCCATTCTCTCAGGCCTGTGTCAGTTATTTCATGTGAAGGACAGGATGCATTTTTAATTCCTTGTTGTCATCCGCAGATGCATGAGGTACTACAGTAGTCCCATGATCTTTTAAGGTGGGCACACCAGCCTGCCATATAGCAACGTGGTTTTAGAGAGGAGTGACTGCATTTTAGTTCCACAATTGCATCCTTTTCTGATTTACATTCAGCTCTTGTGCTCACTTTCTGCAGAAGCACTACATAATTTAGTGTAGGGAAGAAAATACCAGGCTAGGTGTACGGTAAAAATCTGGTTGGTATGAGTTATTTTTTCTCTGCTTAGAAGAGGATAGGAAGGCAAAGAGAATGAGATAGGAATGTGCTCATGTCTTGCATTTCTCTTGATTTTTTCTCATAATGAATATGTTCTTTCCTTATGACCCCTGCAAAATGGTATTACCATTTGATGGTAAGTGAACAGACCTCTCTAAAAATATAACACTTTAACAAATTGTTTAGCAATGACTGCATGCAGCCATCAGGAAAAAACACTGACGAGGATGACAGAATTTCAATACAGAATGTGAAAGTATTAAAATAATCTGAGGATTGACTGGAAAAGAAAAGCCTGATTAAATTTTCTTGATAGCTTCTAAGGCAGAAAAGAAACCAGACATCTCTCTGTCTATATTTATTACTGGAGCCTCTGTTCATTCTTCTTGGCTGCTGTAATAGAGGGGGGATATTATCTCCTCTTGGGAACTGAGAGGCTCAGCCTGAAAGATATTGTCACTGTTCAGCCATTGAGTCTAAATTTCTGTTTTTAAGAGTGTTCTCAACCTTTGCCCAAAACCAAAAATAAACCTGAAAAGTATTTTCTCCCTTTTTGCAGGGATTAGAAGCACTGAAATACCATAAAAGAGGTAGTTTTAAATGTTTTAAAGTTTAGGCCAAACAGCATTAAGGAGATCAAGGGGTGTCTAAACCTGATTCCTTAAAGAAAGAGAAGTGGAACCATTTAGATAAACATCTGTGTTATATTTTTATTTTGATTAGAACAAGCTTTTTAAGGTTCACTCATTGCTACTTTGCATCAAACACAGTTTAACAACCATCTCAAATTTTGTCTATATCTGATGATTTTTCCTTTCACTATTATGGTTTCACCAAATCTTTGACAATAGCCCAAACTGAATGAATAGAAGATGGGTGAGGCATTAAATCTTACATTTCAGCTTAAAAAAGTTTTTATTGAAGGTGAAAAGAAAATAGGAAAAGAAAGTAAAAGAAGTTAAAGAAGGTAAAGAAAATAGGAAAAGAAGTAAATTACCTAGGTAACTGCTAGAATATCTTCTAAAATACCTCATTTTCTATGGAATAAAACTTAAATAGAAATCTAAGCTGCATAGGGTAGAGTCCATTCTCTTACCTTTAGGCACATACACTATAGAATACTAATTTGAGCCTATTCTCTGCATCTAGTGCATATTAGATATCTACTTCACTTGTAATTTTTACCAGTCGAAAAGCAAAAGCCTTTACTAACCTTAAATGCAAGACTATTCTTAGTCTAAACTAGCAACAAGTTAACATGAATCTGAACACAGGTGTAAATGTGCTCTTTACATGATGAAAAGAGCTTGCAGTGACTGACACATGCATGAGACACCACAGTAAACATCTGTATTTAATGAGACACCACAGTAAATATCTGTATTTAATGACATTAATCTTTCTCGTGATACCTATTTGCTATGGACCTGTTGCAATCTTCAAATCTCTCAGGACTCAGCAGCTTAAAACAGGTGCCATTTTATTGTCACTAGAGTGGAAACGAAACAAACATCTGTGTTAGCATTTTTGTCATTATGGCTATACCAGTTAAGGGATATGATGTTTAGTGACATTTTTATACTGACAAAACCAGCAACATAAGCAACTATATTCATAGCTTCAACTTTTATGCATGGAGTCAGCATAAACCACATGGGCAAAATATCGCTTTTACTGTTAAGAGTTGCATTTCTGCTAGAAGGAATTTCCAATCCATTGAGAGGCCCCTTTTAATGGAGACAAGAGGTAAGAGAGGCACATGATAATGCTTTCTCTAAAATGCAGTTTGTTATGATTATTTTGTCCCGGAGTTGAACACCTTATAATATTCTCTCTAGTTTTTTTCCTCTTTGCTGAAGGAATACAGAACAAACTAAGAGATATCGACAAGTCTGGGAAGCAGTGTGAATGAAATACACAAGGAACAATAACCTTCTAGAAAAGTTTAGCAGAAAAGTATTCAATTCATTAACTGCTTCTTAAAAGAAAGCATGTAAGACTGAAAAAAGTGTAATAGTACTATACTTCTGAGAAAAAAAGTCAGAAAGCTTTCTGATTGTCTCTCCTAATGCTGAGTTAGTCTCAGGCTTTTGAATGTTTCTCAACAATTGAATTTATGGGGTGTCAGGATTTTAAATTTTAAAACCGAAATACAGCAAATCCTGAAAAAAATGGGTAGAGTCAGCTCTGATCTTTTCAGCTGCTATTTGGATGATGATGCTAAACGTGCTGGGACTATTCTCTAACACAGAGGCCATTTGCATGGAGCTTTTTGTACAAAGCCACCCTCTTACTCTACAAAACAAATGGCTGCACAAAACCTGCCTGTTGGATGGGATCCCCAATGCGGGATTTGTTCCTTTAGATGTGTGTACAGTGCATTCTGGCTTGAGCCGACACTGTGTCAGGGGACACATTCAAATGGTAGAGTCGTTTGGGTGTCAGTATCCAGCATGGAACTTGTCACTTTTTACCACCTGACATTTTTCAAATATATATTACTAACATGAGAAGGATTTGACATGAAGGGATGTTTCTGGTCAAGAAGACCTTGCATACAGCAACAATGATAATTCTTTCATACTGCTACACACAGTGACATTTAAACAGTTAAGGAAACCTATGTGCCAAAATGGACAATATCCATGTGATCTTCCTCATAGTTCCAAGTGGGAAAAGTTCAGGCTTTTTTCTTCAAAACATTGGACATGAGAGAAGCTCAGGTTCATTGGATGTAAACCCCTGAGTGCACTATGAAGTCACACAATAGTATGATACAGAAGAAAGTTAGCTAAACAAAAGTGTTAAAACAAGTGCAGGTGAATGGTATTTGATCAGCACTTTGCCAACATGCTTAGGCAATGCTATGCATTTTGAATGTCCTGGAAATGCCATGGAGAATTTTAGCAGTTAAAATGTTGAGAATTTTCAGTTTCATGTCTCAAAATCAAACAGAACCAAATTACTTTCATACATATGGAACAGTAATTATATTTTCCTATTGACAAGATAATGTCTTGTCTCTTCTAAGATCCCCCTGTTTTCTCTGGAAGCCTGACTGATTCTATCTCTGTATAACTTTTGAACTCTGGATGATGTTTGAATGGGATTTCCTTGTTTTGGTAATATCTTCTGATAAATAAAGATTTCAGTATTTCTGAAGCAGTTTGTATAGTAGTGTAGCAGTATAAGCTTGTGTAGCAGTATAAGCTTGTATAGCAGTATAAGTTTGTATAGCAGTATAAGCTCCTTCTACTTTAAGGGCAATATATCAGGGTGCTGGTTATATGGGGGTTTTGGGTGAAAGCACCTTATGAGAGGGGACTAAATACAGCTTATGAAAATCAGAGATAATTTTGGATATCTCTGTGGATATCTGACATTTGAACACCAGGGGAAAAAAGGTAGAGGCAGAAGAACACGACATAGATACTGACATATAAACTGCAGGGGCTCATTAAGACAGAGGGGAAATGGAAGAGGTGATGAACAAACAGGTTTCATACTAGAAAATGGGTAAGAAGAGGGGAAAGTGAATTGCTTAAAGGGCCATCCAAAGTCAAAATGGAAGATCTGAGATGGAAGCGAGCTGTTGTTGAAGCATGATTTAGAGGAGAAAAACCACTGCCAACCTTGAAGAATATGGAGAAGTGAGGGGAAAGGAAAAGGATGAGAAAGTCAAGGATAGTACAGATATGTACATTTCTTATTCTACTGAACAGAAATTGAAAGAGCTACAGACTTTCCTGTGTGCATCGCACCTGTCAAATGTGCATGAAAATGCTAAACAACAGGCAGGACAATTAGTTCCCTCACTGGGCTTTGAGAGAATATGGATGAACTTCTTGGGGATACGGGAATAGAAATGAGTAACATTGGATTTAGCACCTACACACCCCAAAGCACAAGCTACTGCTTAAAATATTCCCTTCCCCAAGAAATTAAGGGCAGGTGTGAATCTGCATTTGGCTCCCCTCATGACAGTATCTATCAGGGAGAGGAGAGGTCAATGACATGTGTAACTACCTGCTGGCCACTTATTCCTTCATCCAATGAGGCTGTGCTTTTCCTCTAAACTCACAGCTCGGAGGGGTACAGTTGATTGGCTTCCCTTCTGTTCAGTTCCTCTTCTTTGATTTACAGCAGTCTCCCATACTTTTTTCATGGGTTCTTTTCTAACTTCACTGATAAGGGATTTCTCTGTGTCCAATTAGCAAGGCTAGTGTATCAGGCTGGAACTAGATAATTAAAAGAATGAAAAGACACAGTGTGACCTTGGTTCACAAACCTCCATGGGCAATTTATAAAACTTTAAAGATTTCAAGAAAATGTATTAATGTTGTTGTTTTATATCTTGTTCATCAGAAACAGGACAGTTGTTCTTATATAACTTCAAGGTCTGTCTAAAATAAAGAAAAAGGTGAATTTCTATAATTTTTTTTTTTGCTTCCAAAATGTGCTTTTGATAATTATGCATATCTAGGACAAAACTGCACTTTTCAAGTTTTCAAAGGAAGCGTTGACTTTACTGTATTTTATTTAAAAGCATACTGTTTGTTTTGAAGGGATGAGTCACACAATTCTCATGGTAAATCCAGAGCAGTAGAAACCATACAAAGCAGGAAACTCCATGTTTCATTTTTCCTTGCCTGCCTCTAACATATTTTGTTTAGAAGGAGCAAGGGAGAGATAGAGTAGCTGGGTAAAATCCATGTTTGGCTCTTCCATTTGTGCTATTTAAATAATGGCATATTTGTGCTTTTAGCAAAGAACAAAGATGCCAAAAACTAATGGAGGAGGTGTAACTCATAGGCTGGAAATTCATCTTACCTAGCTGGAACCACCTAAACGAGAGAGAGATGTAGTTCAGTTATTTATACTTCAATGATGGCTGAAAGAGGGAGACGGTAGAGCTATCCAGAGCTGTCAGAGCTAAGGGCTCATAACAAAAGCGGATGTTAGTGAAAGACTATCCAGAGGTGCCCTTCTCTCTGCCTGGTTGTCTGTCCTTCTTTTGGGTATAACTGTGGCCCAGATAGGTAGCTTAAATGAGATGTTTAATTTTTACTTAGCTATCTAAAGTTAGGGAAAATAAAATCCACTGGAAAACAACGCTGGTATACCACTGTGTCTACATAAAAGTTTAAAGAGATATTTTGATTGAGTGTTGGAAAATCATATTATAGCCAAGAATCTGAGCTTTTCTGAAAAGAAAAAAGAAATTTAGTTATTCTAGAAGAAATAAGAGTAATCTCTTGTTATCAGATCAACAGATGCCAAAGAAGGAAGGAAAATACTTCTTACTGAAGGTGCATTCTTGGCATTAGATGCTTTGAGTTTCCACTGGCGTTGGATTATTGCCACTCTGCTTTTGTGTCAGTTTGATTCCAAGTATCATATTGTGCTATATTTGCTGGGGCAAATTTTTTTTTTCCTTTGTGTACGTGTCTCTCCTATGTGGATGCAAATTTTCATGTGTGTGTGTGTGCATTCACAAGATGAAGTCTGCTCAAAAATGTAAATCTAGATATATGGCCTGAGCAGACAGAAGTGTCACATCCCAAAAAAACAACAAAAATTCCTGTCTGTGAGTCTTTACTCATTTACAGGGTTCATTACATGAAGGTGTTTCTATTTCGGTTGCAGAGGAATGGAATATATCCACTTCCAGATAAAGCACTCAACTCACAAAATTAAATATTTTATCCTCCTAATTCCTTAGGACCCTGAAAATAAGTAGGGTGCTATAATGTGATTCCAAAAATCAGCATTAAAATATTCCTGGCTCTATTTCAATGCCCCCATGTGTATATATCTAGAGTTTGAGGCCAAAAGATTTTTCAAATAGCTTTTCTCAAAACATTTCAACAGACAACCCTGTCATCATTAAAATGGCAAGTTTCACTGCTCAGAAATAAGGACCATTTTCAGTTATGTGTCTCACCTCTGGGGTTTTGTTTTCTCCATGTCTGATGTGCTTTTTCACATTTGTTTACTTCCAAGACATACTGCAAAGCTTGGACAGCAGGGTTTTGTTATGGTGTGCAGGCATAGCATGCATCCAAGATTTTTTGTGCCAAGTATTACTCTACTACGAGACAAAAGTAACAGCTGATTTCTTGCAAACAATGAAGTATCAACATTTTACTGGTAGACATTGTTTAAGGCTCCACTTAAAACATAATGACAGACATAAAAAGTGTGCCCTTAAAACCATTGCTGCTCCTAAATCTTCCCTGCAGCTTCCAAATTTTCTTCCCTTTAGGTTATCACTTTTACTGTTACCCTCTCTTTGTGCAGTTTTTGTTGGTTTTGAAATAAGCTTTCCAATTAACAATCTGTCTATTATTGGCACTAAATTATTAAAGTCCTTCACAATTAAGTCATTTCAGTGTCTTGAGAATTTATTAGCTAGGAATTAACTCTTTGTTCACGCATTTACTATCTATGCAGTAGTCCCCAGAGATTTTCTTCATAGATCTTGTTATTCCATAATGCTAATTGGTGCCAGTGGAGGATACCTAAATGCCAAGCTATTTTCAGTTGATCTACAGCTATTTCACTAATGAACTTGCACCATGAGCAGAATAAAGCTAGAGCTCCAACAGAAATGGATGTGTTTGGATTTCTCACAAATGCTTCTGTTGAATTGGCAAAAGGGTGCACTTACTCGTAAAATGCATGAACAAATTTCAGCTGGCCAATCAACATCTGTTATAGAGATAAATGTGAGCCAAAATTTCTTGTTCTAACGCTCAGCATTTGGCCCAGAAAGAATGATTATTTAAACTTTTCATGGCCAGATCCCAAACACAGTCTCAGAGCCAGCTAAAGCAGCTACCAGAAAGGTAGGCCATATTCCATATCTGGCTGGAAGGATGCTTGTTAGACTTGGTTTACTTTTAGCTCAGTCTTGCAGTTCTTTGGCTTTTTTAAATCTGAATTTTCATTTGCATTATAACAGTGCTTTAAATAGTTAATGAATTCAATTATTGTTATTACAAATTCTATTTAACTAAATATGCAAGTTGTCATATTATTTGCTGACTTTTGGGTATTGATCTTTGTAGAAGCTGTGTGTATGAAAAGTTTGATAATAAAAAATTCTGACATAAAATAGGATTTGAATGAATAAAAAATTTTCAGGGTAGATATTGATTTGAAAAATCATGTTAAAGATATGAACATTTCAGAAGAAAAACTCAAAGCTGATGAAATGTCTTTTTCAATATTTTTCCTTTTGTGACAATTTTGAAACTTTCTAATTTCATGACAAAGGTGTTTTCTGGGGATACAGATTCACCATTCTGAACTATTCCCATATAAACCTTTTAATTTCCTGAGCGTCTCATATTGGCACAATAGATTGGACGCTGAGCTGCTTTTTCCTGAGCAAACCATGAAAGAAAAAGCTTTCCTTTGGGAGACACCACACTGCCTGCAGTACTCTGTCCTGCAAACTGCATTAAATTATCTTTGAAGGTTATCAGTAATATTCTGCTGAATATCAAGAGGTGTCACTGTAGAGCAGTAAAAAACTTCCTCTTCACTGAGTGAATTGCCCTTGTGAGGTTTAATTTTAGCTTTTTTCTTTGCAGGTGTGGAAAATGGTCTCCAACCCAATGGCCTAAAAAAGCTGAAACAACTTCTCTTACTACTGAAAGGACCCACAGAACACAACAAAAAATTTATCCTTGTCACAGAGGTCAAGGGGTAGAAAACATCTGAGGTCTTGTTCAATTCTAACTTTGACATGGAGATATTCTAATTAAGTCAAACAAACACATATATCTCACCTTCAAGGAACTCTGAAATTATCTGTTTTAAGAAAAGAATGGTTTGAAGGAGTACAATGGAAATGGACATTATAATCCAGCCTCGGGGTGCTAGAAGCTCTGGCCAAGCTGTGGGTTAGATCCTGATCATCATGTCATTTTGGTGTAATTTTGCCTTTATAGATAGGTTTCCCTGGAATCTTAGGCACTGCTACCCAGCCGTCATATATTTTGAGATGTCCTCTCTCATTTTTAAGGACAAGGAAACTTCTTCCATATTCATCCTTTTGCCAGCCCTTAGGTCCTACAAGCTCTGTGTTTCACTCATGTTACCTACCATCTAAAATTTTCTACACAAAAGCAGATGATGGAAGAAATGGGCTTTTGATTCATAAAATGTATTCTTTCCTAATTCACTGACTTGAAAAAAGAGAAATTCTGCTCTCAAGTTTCACATAGGAAATATTCATCAGAACAGGAACCCTGGGATCTCAGGGCCTAAACCATTTGCAAATGCAGATGGAAGGTGTCACGGTGTCACAATCCTCAGCCAGCCTGAACGGATGGTCCTTTGACTACTGACATCTTGCTGAAAATTCCAGTGTAGTTGCTGAGCACTTGCTTGTATTTCTCTTTGTTTACCTTGGTCTTGATGTTTTTAAAGCTTTCATGTCACAGATAACATCTCTTTCATCTGCCATGGTGTAAATATAAAGTTTCTCATTCTTAAATTCAGATCCATGTTCCTGATTGAAGGGTTTCATTGAAGACTCTCTTAGCTTGAGGTTATTCTATACCAAGTAGCACATGTAGGAGCTTAAACAGGATAGAATCATTATTATTAATTTATTAAAATCAGTTTCAGAGTGTTCCATTCTTTCTCCCTTTAGATTGACATGAAAACAAAATAAAGTATACTTATGTGAAAGTATATTGATGCAAGAAAATTTTATCTTGATGGAGTATCTTCAAAGGGAAGGAAATCTTCCTCATGGGACAAAAAAGTAGAAGCTTTTCATCTTTTAATATAGTTATGAGGAAGGACAGAGGTCAAAAGTTTTTCCTTGTTTGTATACAGTTATGGAGCCACAAGTCTTTCACTAAAATTGAAGCTTATAGAAGAAAGTCTGTGATGAAAATACAGTTTGCTTTCAAATGTTTGTCATCTTTTTGACATGGCACTTTGTATCCAACTGAAGAGCTAAATAAGCCTAGAAATACTCAAAAAACTTTCAGCCATAGATAAAGGCAAATATATCTCCCCATGAGGTAAAGCTTAGTCCTATTAACTAGTAAGGTCTGGTCAAACTGTAAGATGGATACAGTTAGAGCTAAAAAGTACCTGTGTGAAAGAGCATTTTGGCCAGGGTTCATGGCACACTGACCCTGGAACCTGGAAAAACACTGGCAGAAGGAGCAGCGGGAGAAACAGTGTTTCAAGGCTTTGTTGTCCCATTTTATGAAGGGGCATCAAGTCAGACTATTTACATGAAATGTTTCAATTCTGGTTTAGTTCTACTGAGTTTCAACCTCTGGACTTTCGTACTTTTGTGAAAAACAAATGGCAGGGGAGTTTCAGGAAGTTTTTCTCTCCTCTACCCCACTTATTAAAAATGTCTCTCTTCTGTCACTGATGAAAGATGCCTTATGAACTCAACCCCATGAGTGTGAAGGGTCTCCCCAGACACTTCAACCACCAGTTTTGTGTTAGAACTTTACTTTGTAGAGTTACTTGGATGGCTCTTGCACAAGCTCCACTGTCTGTGTGAATTTGCTTCCTTTGTCCTCTTTTCAGACATAGAGCATTCAGCTGCAACTTCAACAGTAGTTTCTCTTTTGAGTGTGTACATTGATGTGGCTTCTCAACACAGGCAGCCCCAGCTCTCAGTCCTACAAGCCCAGATGGGCTAATGTCTTTAACAACTCCTTTGAGATGTCTCTTTGGGGCTGGGCGCATGTGTGTTTCCTTGTAGCAACAGAAGGGAGCTTTTTCAGAGTTTGTTCAGATTTTCTTGAGAAATGGAGAACTTCTCACACTGCAAGACCTGTAAATTTCAGTAGAGACAGAGAAAGCTTTGAACACAATCTTATTAAAACCACTAATTAGAACTCAGGGCTGTTTCCTATCCCATTACATATATCTTCATTTAGCCCTGAGTTTCCACGGGATCCAGGACCCTGGGAAACTTAGAGGGCCACCTCCCTGAAGAGAGATTACCTCCTTTTGGTCCATTTTTATTAACAGACTAGGGTTAATGCACTGATCCTGCTTCTCCCACTGGAGTCTGCATTAATAATAAACCAAGCATCATTAACATATGTTCAAGGATGTTTGGAAGTATTTAAGTTTCACTTTGCATTAAGTGACAGCTCCTCTGAAATCACTCCTGTTAAGGAGACTGTTGCACCATGCAGGGGTTGATCAAAGGGCAGACCCTTGAAAAATAAGAAATCATGTAAGTCAAGATGTTCCTAAACACTCATTAAATATAAAACTCATGGGCACAGATCATGTTGAAATGGTGTCAGTTAAAACTTGACTGAAGTAGTGGATCTGGGTGTGAGTATTTAATTTGAGAAAACCATTGCTGAAAAATATTTTGGAGGAGTTTAATATTGTGACAAAAAAAGGCCATAGGAGATTATCCATGTGAAAACAAGTTAAGCAGTAAGTAGAATTAAAACAATTCGATGTATGGATTACTGTCTGTATTTCACAGTGTTCTGGTCTCCAGATCCTTGAGGTGAAGTTGGAAACTGAAGAGTGTAGAGGAAAAAGAACCAAAAAAAGTGGTTTGGAAAGAAAGGCCTGGATACTTTAATCAGTTTGACTTATAAAATAGATGTCAGTGAAGCAACTTATAGTGTTTATTGATAGTTTAGAAAGATATGAAAAAAAAACCAAAACAACAAAAAGACCAAAATTTGACATCAAAAGAGTGTACTGTAGGAGAAGACACAATTTATGAAAGCTGCAGGAAAATATGCAAAGGAAAAAAAATTGAAGAATATTCATAGGACTGATATAGAGCAATACAACATACCATTGAAGAAAATATTAGATTCTCCATGGCCTCATCTTAAGGATTAATGTCTTTCCGGAAAGCGCGCTCCAGTCAAACACAATTCAGTGAGGGCAGAAAGTAAGGGTATCTGGTTTAAATTTAGTGACCTATGATCTATGAGACAACCAGTTGTTTTTAGCTCTTACATGTAAGCAAAATTGCAGTAAATGGTGATGCATGAATTTTAGAGGTATTCTATTGATTTCAATAGGCCTTAATGAATTAAGTTTATAAAATAAGTTTATACTCTATAAGTTTGTACTCTAATAACAGGACCTTGTTTCATGATCATCTATGGTGCTATGAAAATGGCATGTCTATGAAAATAGTCCTTAGAAAGAGAGGATCTTGCAGTTAGTTAAAATTTGATGTGAGTTAGGGCCTGAATTTACAAAGGTGTTAAGGAACGCTTCTTCTGCTGCTCTTAAAAGAGTGTAAACTTCTAAGAGGTTTGTGGAAGAGCCTTAGCTCAGTTGGTCAGAGCAGGGCTCTAATAACACCAGTTGTGGGTTTGAACCCTGTGTGGGCCATTCATTTAGGAGCTGGACATGATGATTCGTGTGGGTCCCTTCCAGCTCAGAATATTCCATGATTCTCTGAATATAGACTGGAGGTATGGGGGTACCTATGTGATTTGGAAAATCCCAGATGTAACATTATACATATATACTCTCTCATAGACTATGTAGAAGTAGCAGATATCAGAAGTCTTGTGGTGGTGTCCCTTTCCCTGACTCTATGAGCCATTAGCCAAGAACCTCACATCAGTGAAAACAATATGTATAGGCTGCATAATTTGGAAAGCCAAGTTCTCCACCATAGTTCACCAACAGGAATTACAGTAGTTCCTAGGGGACTCTCATTGTTCCATTACAGGAAAGGCAGAATGGCTCTGGATGTGCAGCAACACAGAGGCAGTGATGGTGGAGTTGCTGGCACCCTTCACTGCTGGGCAAAGGACACTTGTGTTCTCTGCTTAAACATCATGAAGGTCAGGACCCAGCATTTGGCTACGCCTGTTATAATTTCTCACAAGTGGCTGCAGTAAGCAGAGGAACAAAAAGCAAAAATAACTACTTTAAAAGTATGAACATGTTTTTTAATAGTTAAATTGGGTTAGTATGGCAATATGTACTGCTGATAGTGTCAAGATACAAGAAACTTAGATATTGTGTTTATTAAAGGTTGTAAAATAGGGGAACTACTTTATATATCCTCAGAAATTACTCTCTTTCA
The DNA here is from genome assembly GCA_036785705.1 of Acanthornis magna. Lineage (NCBI taxonomy): Eukaryota > Metazoa > Chordata > Aves > Passeriformes > Acanthizidae > Acanthornis > Acanthornis magna. Next base: position 17,646,883 of record JAWUZG010000032.1, read on the forward strand.
TCAAAATAACACAAGAACATCAGTCAAACATAGTAATAAAAAAGTTCTTTATCTTAGAATGAAAAAGAAATGATACCTTGAAAATATAACTGATGTCTTAGCATTGATGCTGGCATGGACACAGAAAAAATTTTTTCTTCCTTGAGTGAAAAAAATTGGATTTATCTCTGAGAATATCTACTACAATCCCTTCATTGTGATTTCTTTTTAAAAGTTCAGTAGAAAGTTTGAGTGTTCTGTCTGCTTTTGATTCTTTTATTTTTTTCTAGTCCAGTAATTTTTTTTATTTATTTTTGTTCTAATTAAGAGAGAGATTCTTCTCCTCCCTTCCACTATGTCTTTGAAAGAGCTAAGAAAAGGCCTGTTTATTTCTGTTGTGCTAATCCCTTTTTCATATGGTCGTGCACAATGCCTAAGATGATGAGAGCATCTGCATGTGGTCTCTGAATATATTTATTTTGACAAGCTCTCAAGAGACGAGACATAGAAATTACCATATTCTACTTTCTTATCTGTGATGAGTTTTCAATTCCGATCCTCTTCTGCATCCAGCATCAGTTCTTTATTTCCAATGGTAAAATTTCGGTGGTTATATTTATTTATTTTTTAATGAACCAAAAGTTCTGTTCTTGTTTGTGTAGGGCTCATATTTGTGGGAAGGGTATAATCACACGACTGTAGTCTGGGCGGCGTCCCAAGGGCACCATGTGTGAAAACTTGAGAAGATTTTCCTGCCTGGCTGTGTCACTTTAGACACAGGACTGCGAATTTAATACAATTTTAGCTGACAGTGAGTTGCTCTGCATTTAGTTTAATGGGGATAAAAGAGAAGAGAAAATGTTTAGTTTTAAATGATGTTCTTATGGGGAAAAAAAAAGCCAAACCTGAAAGCAAAGGATCCTAATGGGCTGTATCTTTTTCTACCTTGGAGAGAAGCTAAGGGCCTTGAAAATTACTGTCTTTTACATAGAGGTTTATGGTAAGCCAGATTCCAGCAGGCATTTCCAGCAGGCTGAGTGTGTGCGCTTACTGATATTGAGTAGTTTTGACAGAATTTATGAAGTTGTAACATGTAAATTTCTCATTTACCACAGTTCTCAAATACCAAGAGGATTTACTTGTTGAAGTTGTCCCAAATGCCTTCAAGAACTAGTGTAGAAAACTAGTTGGAGTAACTTTCAAATTTTTTCCTCCCTTAAAAACAGCTAAAAGTTACTGTATGTAGTCTGAAAACTTTACAGGAAAACTGTCCAATTTCCAGGAGAAAAAACTACATTGGCTGAATAGAAATTATGTTTTAATATTTTCTTTAATATCAGCTGTCAAAGACAGCTGATTCAAAGACAACTCTGATTCAAATATGGGATGAACAGCCACACAGCTCTACCACAACAGGCATACAACAATCCAGGCTCTGAGGTGGTGAGTGGGGAATGAAGTTAAACTGTGGATTTGCACTGTAACACCAAATACATCACTTAACAGATAGTAATAGAAAAGGACTCTGATTTACAGCAAAAATGGAACTGAGAATTATCTTCTTGGGTGAAACTTACTTGTTAGTTATTGTAGAGAGAGTTGTTATGTAGGAATTAGGGCTTCTTCCCCCAAAAAGGCAGTGGGATCAATAACTCAGCTGAAGTGTACCTACACCAATGCATGGGCAACAAACAGGAAGCCACTGGGCAACAGCAAAACTGTGACGCAGATGCCAATATGGAAACATGGTGGGATGACTTGCACAACTGGAATGCTTCAATGAATGGTTATGAACTAATCGGAAGGGATTGGCAAGGAGGAATAATCCTATATGTTAGGGAAAGTTTTGATTGTCCAGGAAGGCTGAACATTCTTCAAGAAAGAAATCTTACAGGTGCAGGAGCAGGCTGAAAGGTAGGGTGTTGTGGAAGAAGATGAGCCTGGCTGAACTGAGAGCTTTGGCTGGAACTCAGGAAATAAAGGAGAATTTATGAGCTTTGAAAGAAGTAGCAGCAACTCAGCAGGACTAAAACAATGTCATTAGGTTATGCAGGGGGATAATTAAAAGGGGTAAAGTGCAAACAGAACTTATAGGACAATAGAAAAGTGTCTAGAAATACATCAGGAATAAAAGGAGAATCTCCATTCTTTATTAGACGTAGGGGGAAACACAGTGACAAAGGATGAGGAAAAGGCTGAGGTATTTCTCTGCTCAGTCTTTAATAGTAAGACCAGCTGTTCTCTGGGCACCCAGGCCCTCAGCTAGGAGACAGGGACAGGGAGGATGACAAAGCCCCCATAATCCAAGGGGAAATGATCTTAGACACTTAGACACACACAGGTCTATGGGATGAGTACCACTCAAGGGTACTGACAGAGTTGGCAGACATGCTCACCAAGCTACTTTCAATCACTTATCAGAAGTCTTGTCTTGTCAAGGATGTCCCAGTGGGCTGGAGGTTTGCAAATGTGACACCCATCTACAAGGAGTGCTGGAAGAAGGATCTGAGGAACTCCAGGCCTGTCAGCCTGACATTAGTGCTGGGGAAGGAGCAGACGTCTGGAGCAGTCATGGAGCAGATCATCTTGAGTGTCATCATGCAGCACCTACAAGACAGTCAGGGAATCAGAACCAGCCAGCAGGGGTTTAGGAAAGCCAGGTCCTGCTTGACCAACCTGATCGCAGCCCAGTAAGTGGATGAGGAAAAAGCTGTGTTTGGTGGCTACCTGGACTTTAGTGAGGATTTTGACACCACTTCCCACAACATTCTCCTGCAGAAACAGGCTACTCATGGCCTGGATGGGTGCATTGTTCATTGGTTACAATCTGCCTGGATGGCTGGGCCCAGAGAGTGGTGGGGAATGCAGTTAAATTCAGTTGGCAGCTGGTCACAAGTGGTGTTCCCAAGGTCTCAGTATTGGGGTCAATCTTGTTTAATATCTTTATCAGTGGTCTGGATGAGGGGACTGAATGTACCCTCATTTGGTTTGCAGATTGAACCAAGCTGGGTGGGAGTGTTGATCTGCTGGAGGGAAGGAAGGCTCTGCAGAGGGATCTGGACAGGCTGGAGAGATGGGCTGAGGCCAATTGTTTGAGGTTTAACAGGGCAGAGTGCTGGGTCCTGCACTTGGGGTCATAACAACCCTATGTGGTGTTACAGGCTTGGGGCAGAGTGGCTGAAAAGCTGCTTGGTAGAAAAAGACTGTGTGTCCTGGTCAACACCCAGATGGACATGAGCCAGCAGTGTGTCCAGGTGGCCAAGAAGTCCAGTGGCATCCTGGCTCGTGTCAGCAATAGCGTAGCCAGCAGCACCAGGGAAGTGACTGTGCCCTGTACTTGGCACTGGTGAGCCTCCATCTCACATCCTGTGTTCAGTTTTGGACCCTTCACCACAAGAAGGACACTGAGGCACTGGAGCATGTCCAGAGAAGGACAATGAAGCTGGTGAAGGGTCTGGTGCACAAGTCTGATGAAGAGCTGGTATTGGTTATTCTGGAGAAATGGAGGCTGAGAGGAGACCTATTGCTCTCTACAAATACCTGAAATGAAAAATTTCTCCACCAAGTGTTGTAAGGCACTGGAACAGGCTGTCCAGGGAAGTAGTGGAATCATCTTCCCTGGAGGTATTTAAAAGACATTTTTGTATGAACATGGTGGAAGAATGCAACCCCATGCATGTAGGGTCTTCTACATCTGGCTGCTGGGAGAGGGAATAGGGTCAGATCTGAAAAAAATCACACCCTTGAAGGCATGTAAGCTCCCATTCCTATGGGAGTTCATACATCTAAATAATATTTTTATTAATGTAACCTTCAATTTTAAATTTTTTTTTTTTTTTGCCTATTCAGTGTTCAAATTTTATCATCAAATACTATTTTTCCTAAGTGTAATCCTGGTGTGATTCTGGTGAAATAAATGGATGTATACTATTCTTACTGAGATCAAATGGTGAATTCTGAGATCCTCTTACTGTGTGACATCTAGCAACTCTGATTGAGTATAGGAACTGGATTATTCCTCCTTTCCATGACACCATTTCAAAATCTGCATTTCACCCCTGTGTATGAAACACTGGACAGGAAACAGGAACTCATCCAGAAAAAGCAGCAATAAAGTAGCACATCTGCAGTCAAATGTTTTGCATACTTAACATTTCCTTATCATGTGCAAACGCTTCAAAAAACCACTTTATATATATACCCAGTTGAGTAGAAATAACAACATTTGATAACAGCACAGAATATTGCCCTGGAGCTCTTGAAGTCATTTATCAGGAATGAGAATATTGTCCTTTTGCTACAGAGAAAACTCCAAACTTTTGAGTGAGCAAATGATCTGCCCTGGAGCACACGCAAGGCAGTAGTAAGACAGAAATACTATTAAAAACTGTGTCCTGGGATATGCTGATACACCCGGCTACCTCTTCTCATTCTGAGATGTCAACCAACTTTGTGTCTGCTTTTGTGGGAGAAGGAGGCAATAAAGCAGAGGATGTATCCTCACATGAGATAACTGAAAAAAATACACACTTAAATTTTTTGAAAGCCTAGAGTTTACACTGACACAAAACAAAACTCAGAAAACCCATACTTGGAGTCCAGCTTCTAAAATGACTGTGTGACCTATTCTTCTTTTGGTGAATTAAATGGGACTAACAAGATGTGAGGAAGGTCATGAATATACAGAAGAGAATAAAAAGTAGAGAGGACTAAAATGCAATGGAATTTTGTTGAACCAGAAGAAAAATCACTGGGACATGAAAGAGTATTTATAGAATGAATAGTTGTAAAGAATAACAAGTATACTTACAGTTCCAGGCTTGTCTGAACTGGAACCATAAATTGCTGGAGGGAAGTTCAGACTGTTTTAAGCAGAATCACACTTCGTGGATCACTTTTTCATTACCCAAGTACTTCCTCATGAAAACATTTTCATTTTATTTACTGGTTTTCAAAAAAATCCAGCATCAGTTGTAGAAGCTACTATGTAATGAACAGTTTAGTGTACCTACAGTATTCGTTTGTCTTGGTCTGTGCTTGAAAAATATTATCTCAGGAAAACTGTCTTAGTGTAACCCATTGCTGGAGTGTGTGCTTCATGGATCCCTATGGCTCTTCAGAGCAATCAAATGTGCAAAGGAACAGTTACTGCTCACAAAGAATTATTGAATTTCAAGGTGCGTCACCAGCTGCACAGCCACTGTATTTCCTTTTCTCTTTTTTCCTTTTTTTATTTTTTTTCTTTCATTTTTTTTCCTTTTTTTTATACAAATGAGGCACAAGATGCTAAGTTCCTTTATGTTATGGGGTGATAAAATGTCATCTTTGAAGAAACCAATATGAGTGGTTTTGAGTTACATACAATGATAAGAAAAAAAGAGAAACCCACCCTACCATATCTACAGAAGTATTTTTTTTCAACTGCTCTGTTCTCTGAGGAAAAAAAAAGTCCTTTGAGCTGGGACCTTGTAGGCTGTTTCAGCTGGAGGTGGATTGTTTCAGCTGCTCAGAAGGTACAGGAGCTCCAAAATGAGTTTATAATGGAAAAGTTTGTGGATTCTTAACTTCATCAGTGCACACAGACAGTTCCAAAGGATGTAAAAAGATATTTGAAAGAGTTTTGAAAAACAGGTTTTGTTCCTTTCGTAAGTGAAGTAGTAGCAGAGCCTTTTTTCATTTGAGCTTCCCCTGATGGCTCAAATCTAACTAGCTAATTAATTAACTCTACCTGGTTGCTAATTAAACAGTTGGAGAAATGGCTTTGAAATAAAAATTGGTTCAAAAAGATACAAGAAAAACATAGTAACTGGGTTGTAAAGTATCAGTGAAATTCTGGGCAGTTAAGACACAGTCCTCTGGTATATTTCTCCATATGAGCAGGTGTTATGTGACCAACAAACAGAGTTGTACTCATTATACAAATGATTACTGGTTACAAAATGCACAAGTTCAGAGCCATTACACAACAGACAGAAAAATTAACTCCATTATTTAGAATGATTTTGGTTTTTGTGACAGCTTGGATGTGATTTTTAGAAACATGAGGTCAAGGTAAGTACCAGATCCAGTCAAGTGATTGCTAGTGAATACTTTGTCAAAAAAACCTAGGGATTTCCTCACAATCATGACTGTGGGTTGACAGTGTGGAATTGACCGAAAGGCAGAGCTCAAAGGGGTTTTTACTACAATAAGTGGGGCTACATTTGGTTGCCCACAACCATTTCCCTGGGGTTCAATTCTAGGGCCATTTCTGTTCAATGTATTTATCAATGATGTGGATGCAGGAGCTGAATGTACCATTAGCAAGTTTGCTGATGATACAAGCTGGAAGGTGCTGTGGGCTCTCTTGAAGGGCAAGAGGCCTTTGCAGAGGGAGTTAGGTAGATTGGGGCACTGGACTATGATCAACGGGATGAAATTTAACAGGTCCAAATGCTATATTCGGCACCTAGAATGGAATAATGCTGGGCATAACTGGGACAGGAGTGGTTGGAGAGCAGCCCTGCAAAGGGATCTGGGGATGCTGGCCCACAGCAGGCTCAGTGTGAGTGAGCACTGAGCCCTGGCAGCCCAGAGGGTAATGCCCATCCTGGGGTGCACCAAACACAGCAACAGCAGCTGTCAAAGAGCTGTGAATCTGCTGTATTCAGCATAGGTGCAGCCTCATCTGAGTGCTGTGCGCAGCTCTGGGCCCCACAAGTTAAGAAAGATGCGAAGGTCCTTGAATGTGTCCAAAGGAGGGCAACAAAGGTGGTGCAAGGGGTGGAATCAATGTCCTATAAAGAGTGGCTAAGGACTTTGGGCTTGTCTGGTTTGGAGAGAAGGAGTCTGAGGGGCAAAATAATTTCTCTCTACAGTTTCCTGACGAGAAGAAGCAGAACGGGAGTTGATCTCTTATCCCTGGCACCCAGTAACTGGAAGCATGGGAATGGTCCAAAGCTGTGCCAGGGAAGGTTCAGACTGGATATTAGAAAGTGCTTCTTTACCAAGAGCATGTACAAACACTGGAACAGGCATCCTAGAGAGGTGGTCAATACCCCAAAGCTGTCAGCGTTAAAGAGACATTTGGACAATGTCCTTAATAACTTGCTTTAAATTTTTGTCAGTCTTGAATTGGCCAGGCAGTTTGACTAGATAATCATTAAAAGTCCTTTCCAACTGAAATACTCCTATTCTATTCTATTCTATTCTATTCTATTCTATTCTATTCTATTCTATTCTATTCTATTCTATTCTATTCTATTCTATTCTTTTCATCTTTGTCTTACCAGTAGGTTATATCACAAAGTCTTTTCTCTTAGTGGAAGGAGGGAGCAGTAGGCAATAGTCTGAAAGCATGGTCAACTTGGTGAATTTGACACAACAGAAGCTACATGCAAACCTGCTTTCAAAGATTATTTCTGTACAAGGGTTTGTGGAGCCACCCTCAGACAAAAACTGTAGTCTTTTAGCCCCATTCTAGCTTTTATAATCTGCTGTATTAAATGGGATTCAGGAAGACGTAATATAATTTTACTTGCTTTCATCATCTCTGAATATCTGTCCTTTAGATGGCTTAAACTGAACAGTATGTACTTCTCTAGATTCATATCAGGTATCTGTAAGAGCTGCAAAACAGAGATGCATTTTAAGCAAGGTTAGCTATGAAACATATGAGAGTGTCTTCATGCATGAATTACAATATTATTAAGAAGAGTCTTGTTACAGTCATATAATATAGAGCACTGCTTTAGCTAGTAGTCAGGAATTCCTGGAGAATGCAGTTACTGCTTTCTCCTAGTGCTTCTAGTTATCAGCAAAAAACAGCTGGAGAGTTATTTTCTCGAGCCTTTTTTTTCTGAACTGAAAAAGGTTTCATATAATGTTTAACTAGAAAGAAGATCAGGTGATTTTAAATGAACCAGACTTGTGGTGCCTTTCTTTGCGCCTTCAAAACTCTCCTATATTGTTCCGCTGGTTCTGAAATTAAATTAACCATGGCATCCTGGTTCCAGGGATGGCTGCCATGCAGCTTGCTCTGGTTATAGTCACTGTTATGCTCAGATGGCTAGGCTGAGATTGTTAGGGGTATTTAAAAGTTTTTCCAGTAGATGTTGAAACACCTAGATGACTTCTTGACAAGGAGTCGGCATCACCAGTAAATATCTTGTGCTAGAACATGTAGACATGTGCTTCTGCAAGGCTGAAAATATGCAAGAAAGAGGGTACTCTGCCAACACAGATACAAAATTTAAAGAAAACAACCAAAAATTAGAAGCTATTGTGCCAATATAGCCTCTTTTACTCTTCATGAATGCTTTAATTATTTCAGTAAAAATTTCATTTTTTCCCATTTGGTCAGCATATCGACAGTGTAATATGCTGGTACTCTTGTGGTAAAATCCTTTAAATCTCAAAAAACAGTTTTTAAGGTCCAGATTCTTAAAGGTAAATGAATAGGGATAAAATCTCTTAGATGTTTCAGACTGCTGCCTGAAATGTGGTTAAGGTTTAAAATGGTGTTTGGGGAGAGACATTCATCTAGGGACTTTCCAAAGCATCTTGGCTAATATTGTAAAATGTGTACTTCCCTGAAGGTTGAAAATGGAACAGAGTGCTGCACAAAAACTCTGTTCAATCTACTCATGCATTTGCAAAGCTGTAGGCAGTGACAACTGAGGTGAAAGCTAGATTAAGTAACAGAAGTCCTATTACTGTGCATGGGGAGGTGAACAGCTGTTTAGGCAGTGCATTTGGGTGCACACCTCTGGATAACGTCCCTCAGGAAAGGCATGCTCTAGGGCTGCCCTTGAAGCTCTCTGCCAGGCTCTGAGTGCCCCCTGACAGTATTCACCTCTGCCCAAACCTCACAGGCTGCTGGTGGTGCTGTTGACCCACTTTTATACAGGATCTATGCATCTGGAACATTTGCTTAGGAGGCAGGAGACCCAGTTTTACTCTTGGCCTCAGCTTGAGATGACGCTCTTAAAAAATGAGTCTTGGCTCCCCCGGTCAGTCAGTTGTCGAAGGCTGAGCAAAGCCATGACTAAATTTCATTAAAATGTCTGAGCCATAGTTCATAAAAGTCAGAAGTGAAAACAGATGATTGTGAGGCTGGGGAAAAAATGTTAGGTGTCATTGATCTGAAAAATGAAAAGATAGTATGGGTTGTTATATATTCTCAGACATTAGCTATTCAGAATTATACTTCCATCTGCAGCCATAGTGAAACTTTGACCTCCCTCCTCTCTCACCTGTTGGCCACATTTGCAATCTTTCCAACTACCACAATCCCCAAATTTTTTTGGAGAGCATGAACTTTTCAGATGTTGCTCCTCGCTAACATCTCCTTGTCTTGACTGGCAGCAGCTGAAGATATGCTTTTTACCCCCATTTGCCATTTCTGTCAGAGAAACACTGGAGTGGGAGAAAACCTTGCTCCATGCTGTCTCTAGCTCTGCTCCCGCTGGCACTTTACACTCCAGAGAATTTGCTTGCTACACTTGCAGGAATCTCACTGTCACTTCACCTTTATATATTAACTCTGGTGTTATGTTTTCAATCAGTTCAGCAAGTTAAACTTGGTAGCCAAATCAATGAGAAACAAGACTTTGCTATATCAAGTAAGCCTTAAAAGGAGCATAAGGAGCACCACACTGAGTTAGACTTGGGCAATATCTTGTTTGGAAAATAAAAGAAAAGGGTTTTCAGCTACAGCAGTGTTGTAAGTAACTGTGGAAAACCCACTGAACAGAAACTTCCCTTTTAAGATCAGGAGACATAACACCTCTTATCAAGAAGATAACCTCTTCTTATTTAATTCATGTTCCTCCCTGGGATCTGTGAGTGATAAGTACTCTAGCTCTCCCCTAAAGAAGTGAAATCAAAGAGCTGAATATGTCCTAAATATGATGTTGAAGTGTAGAAAACACACAAAGGAGTACAAATAAAACCAACTGTAACTTTCACACAGGAAAATAGGCAATTAAAATTATGCCATAAGATAAAAATATTTCTTTGTGTTGTGTAAGTTGTGGAACTGTTTTAACCTTTCTACAAGTAAGTAAATGTATAATAGGTAACTTTATTAATGTTTACATTTTTTGCTTTAAAAACAGAAAACGAATATAAAAATGAGTCATATTGATTACTAAACAAACGTATATTTCCTTTGAGGGCAAAAGGAATATAATAGGGCTTAAAGCTAAGGTTGTGTTTTCCTGAATTATGAAATAAAAATCTGTACCTTTAAATACTGTTTAGAAAAATATAAGAAGCTGAACTGACAGCAAAATATTTATGAACCTCTTTGTTTTTCCTTCCTACAAAACGGCATAATTGGCAATATGGCATAATTCTGGTATTGTACCACCAACTGACATGAGAATAAACTTGGCAAAAGTATTCTCATTCCAGCTACTGAACTAAAGATGGTCACAGCTTTTAATCACATTCGTGTGGAAGTTCACATGGATGCAAATTAAAGGAATAGTAGTGAAAAATATGAGTTTATCACCCCTATTCTACCTCTATTCTGCTCTCACAAAAAATTAATGTGCAACACAAAATACACATTTTCTTGAAATCCTGTGGTCTCTCTCTTTTTTCTATTTGCTTGTTTCTTTAACACAGCATGGATATCTTTCATCTCTTCTCTCAAGAAAGCAGGAAAAAACTTCAAAAATGCAACTCATACTCTGACATCCCATCAATGTTTCGGAGTTTCATTGAAATCCTCATTAAGACAGCAAATGTTATTGTAAGTTAATCAACATGGTAGTGTGCCATTATTATAAGAAACATAGAGGGGAAGGCTGCTGTCCTAGTTGGTGAAAACATACACAAAACTTGAAATTATGCTGAAAAAATCAACACCTCATTATACTGAAATCCCTTCTCAAGTCACCTTCCAGTTCAAGTGCTGCAATCTCCAGCCAGAGAGCAGCTAAACAGATGGGGAGATGCAAATGCTGCAGCTGGCTAGCCATTGCATTTATATTTATTTACTATTCCTTTCCTCTTTGCTTTGTTCATATTTTTTTTTCTTTTTTTCAATATATTGGCTTTTTAGGGACTATGCTTTTTTTTTCTCCAAGCATCAGCTTTTATTAAGAGCACTGTGTAGGTTTGAAAAACAGGGCCCTTACACCATTTCTAGAAACTGCATGGGAATTCCTTGGGGGGGTCTCCTAAGTAATGACTCGGCTAGATCTTGCTTAGCTAATGAATTCTTTCCAGCTTACAGACCAGCACATCTATCTTGGTGTTTCCTTATTAGTTTAAGGCTGTGCATAAGAAGCCATCAAGCATACTAAAAGAGCTGCTGAGGATTGCAGGTTCCAAGTTGTTCTGCTGAGATCTCATTTCAGAGCACACCCCACAAAGAGTGCATTCATATTCTTCATATTATTATTAGTTTTCTTCATATTATTATCACTCTCTCTGTGACACCCAAAAATACTGGAGGGAGGAGAAAGTTTCTCATACCCTTGTTGCACACATTTGGCTGGAATCTGCCCCTTTTTTGTTGTAAACCACATTTTGGGTTGTTTCCCCTTTGTGGGGGAGAGAACACAATGTGATAGGTCCAGTGTTTGTACTGCTAGTGCCCATTTGTTCTCTTACAAATTATTTCCCCTTTCCTTTAAAGGCTTTGTAATAAGGTAGGCAGAACATTAGAATGCAGTTAGAGTGAAGGATGATCTAAAACTCTTTCTTTCAAAAGAAGCACTTCCATTGGCTCTAATTATTAGTTCAAACACTAATGCATGGGGGTGTGTGGGGGGAACGATGAAAAGCAAAGCTATTCACAGGTTTCACTTTAATATGCTATAGATTTCCATGGATTTTACTACTCCTCTCTGTATATTTTTTTACCACTTTGAAAACCTTCACAGGCTTCACTTCAAATATATTTATGGTGGCCCTTCTGCTGACCCCAAGCAGGTTAATCTGGTGATGCATATTATATAATGTGATTACAGAAGGCAAAATCATGCTAATAAGGTACAATGTGTGGAGTCCTTTAGTGGCTTTGATGTGTATCTTTCAATTTTCAGTCTTGCCTGTAAAAAGCAATAAAAACCCCCTCAGTTCCAGCAATGCTTGTACTCCTGGTTTCACGTTGCTGTGTTATTCTAGTCTGACATGTACTGTACCTGTCTTGTTTCTCACAGGCGTGCCCCTTTGGTCTTTTCGAAGTTATGAATACTTGAGACACTCCTACAAATTACTGTGCTGATTAAAAGTCCTTGATCATATCATCTTTTAGCTTTTAAATGTGCTGTCAAACAATAGAATCAGAAATATGGGGCTGCTGCAGTTATTTCATATTAATGCTTCAAGTTCAAACAAAGTGTCAAGATGACTAAGTACAAGGGATTTTCAGAATGCTTTAATGTTGCCTCATTTCAAATCACTTCATAAGCAGCTTGGTAATGAGCTCAATAAATTCTACTGGAAAAAAAATGCTACCAAAAAAAAAAAAAAAAGCAGGTTGCTATTTTATAATTAGCCCTCTGGACTTGTGGGAAGGAGTCTTTTTCCTGTTTGAAATCCACTTTGTTAGTGCTGTGATGTGGAGATGGCTAAATGAGTATGAAATATTGTAATTAAGTACATCACAAGTTGTTTATCTTATCAGCAGTGCTTTTCTTTAAAGGATGGCTTCTTGACCACTGGTGTATCATCACAATTTTTCTCTGCTTTGTCAATTTAATGTGTAGAGGTTTACCAAACACTGTAGAAGACAGCAAACAAACAAAATGATAGAAGAGTAGCTCTTTTTTTCTTTTTCTTTTTTTTTTTTTTTTTTTTAATGGAGCAGCTATCTTTCCTTTTAATCTGAGCTGTTTAATCACCAGATAAAGTGAGTTTCTGAAACTTCCTCTCGACTTGATGAAAGAGTTGTCCATGGAGGTGTCGGGGCTGTGTGGTGGGTCTTTGCACACCCCGCTGAGCAGCCTGCCTTTGTTTATGACAGAAGTAGAAAATCAGTTTGACTGTTGGAAAAACGAACCAGTTTGTTATTTGATAGAGAGCTGAGGCTTCCTAGCATGATAATCTTCCGACCTCCAGTACGTCTTACATTAACTCAGTCAGGTAGGATTGATGTAGCCCATAACACACTTGTCTATAATGACAGTGTGTTTCACACAAGGATCTCTTGAAAAGTTTCTCTGAGAGGCCACATCCTGCCACTGTGATGAGCCAAGTGGTTAAGATTGCTTGTGTGGTTTACATGGACTTTACACAACTTAGTTCTTCTAAGTATGGGCATCAGTTTGCTTGTGCACATGTCCCTGAACAAGAGCTATTCATAGTGTTTTGCTGTATTTGCTCACCATTGTCCTGATTGCACAGACACCTTGTTTATAATGGACAATCAAATACTGTGCTGAGCACCTCAAACTTTTGCCGAATAGCTTTTCACCCAATTATAAGACTCATAAGATGCATCAGCACAGCTCTGCCCTTGGGCTAATTTGTACTTCTGAGAGTCAACTCCCCATCTCTTCCCATTGCTGAACTCAGCCATTTACTCAGGGTTATCTGACTTAGGGGTGGATTTGTGGCAATGCTGTCCTAAAATACTGGCACATCTTTCTCCATGTGATTGTTCACATTGCTTAATAATTTGTGAAGCATGGCTTAGTGCTGCTGGAGCTGTGCTCCCAGTTCACAATTATATCACATTTATCCATATGTCTACTCATTTTATTCTTCATATTAATTTCAACAAATTTGTTAACTAAAGAATTCAGACTGGTATGAAGATTCACACATTCATCCTTATGGCATTTTTTATTCCTTTAGTAGCAAGTCAGTTTTAATTTTAACTTGCAAGCAGAGTTTATAATTCAGCAATATGGTAATCTTTTAGAACTTGGCTTCATAGCACTGCGTCTCAGAGATTTGTTACTGTTTATTTTACTACCCTCTTCTAAAACTTCTCCTATTGGCATTTAAGTTTAATATAGTATCCCCCACAAATATAGGTTACTCCTCCAATATGAAGACAAGCACTAGGAATTTATTTAGCATTTCTGCTACAACTTTGCCTTCCTCGGGGATTCTTTGCACCTTGACCACATCTATTATCTTACTGATAAGCCTTCTGTTTTAAACATGTTTAAGGAAAATATTTATTATTAGTTTTATGCCTCTACCTAGAGCTACCCATTATTTTGTCTTGACTGTTGTGTGATGGTTTTAAATTTAACTTCCCAGATTTTATGCTTCTTATTTTTTCTGTTTTCCTTAATTAAACTTTTCTTTTAAAAACAGCTTGTGTTTTAAATTCTACTGTCTTCTTTGTTCATATTTTTTTTTATCCTCTTTTGAGAAATTTTCAATTTTCTTTTTTTTTGTAAGCAGTACACAGTTACTCTAAGCATCAAACCCAGTGGCTTTAAGCAGTCCCCACCCACATAAAGTATTTAACATTTTTACATTCCTTTAAATCCTCTTAACATCTTTATTTGTTTTGAAAAACTCACCTTGTCCAAAGAAAGATATTACTGAAATGCACAAATTTGTTTCTCATTCTTATAAAGATACTGAAGTAGAGTAAATAACATTTATTAATGAAGAATCATCCTTAATTTACATCTTCATACAGGTCTGCACAGTGTTCAGGTTAAATCAGCAAATTTTTCTTGTGCTCCCCTCCAACAATTCAGACATCTTTGGTGATGCAACCTTTAGTACAACTCATTCAGTAAATTAATTGAAGGAATTAGATTTGCTGTTAGGGTTTTCTGATAATGAACATTAGTTCTCTTTGTTTTATCACATGTGATAAAAAATAATTCTTTACGTGACATTTTTAATGGATTTTTCATCTGATATGTTCATTACAGCTGCTTTGTGGACCACTGTTCCTTCTAAACCAGCCTCATGCCTCTGGCCACTGTCCATTAAGGGATTAGGGGAAAGTAAAATTCACTTCACTGCACTCTGATGACCTCATAGTGACATACATTGTGGGAAAAGGCCCATCCAGATGTCAGGTGATCCACTCCTGTGCCCCGAGGCATGAGATCTAGATGCATCTCCTTGCCAAAAAGAGAGTTAGCAATAGCTGAAGTAATAAACACTAACATTTGTCTAAACTTTTGTTAAAGCCCTGCATGATGATAGAAATTTCACAAACCACCTCAGGTAATGTATTTCTACAATCTACAAACCCTCGTTGCTTTTATTTGTCCTTAGCTTTTTATAACAATAAATGTGGGTGATTCAGCTCTGAACTAGACACCTTAGGTGGATTTTGGAAGCACAAACAAGTCTCTAGTAACATTTTAATATATCAGATCTCCCTCACAATCTACCACACTTGAAGGGAGAAGCCATAAGTTCACACACAGAGCTACTACAGTGTGGCATGGTAGTAAGTTCTCCTTTGTTAGGAGAATTTTCAAATTTGAAGGTCCAACTGCAATTTGATTTGATTCCTTTGTGTAGTGTGGATGGTACACAGAAACTGGATCTCACAAGTTTTTTGTATTTTTGTATCAGTATGTGGGCATATCATTACTCAGTACCATTTATAACTAACTTAGCTGCCTCATTGAAATCCCCCAAAATATATGCTTCCGTTAGCCAGTTGCTGTGATGTTACAGGCTAGTATCCTTATTGAGCATATATTCATGTTTTATTTTTTTCCCTGGGACATTTATATATTCCAAATCCTTTTAAATATGAAAAGTTTTAGATTATGAATATGAATCAGCTTATGGCTATGTAGTTTTGGATTCATCCCACCTACACATTTTCACAGTTTGATTGCTGAGTTGATGACAGTTTATTTACTTAAATATTTATATATGAGCAGCTTAATTGCGTTCTATTTTAAGGAAAAGTAACACAGAAAATAAGTTACTCTGCTATTGCCTACCATAGTAGGTCTGCTTTGGTTTGTCCCAGGTTTGCTTTGTGAAATAGTTAAATGCAGGGCCTATATCCAGTGTATGCATACATTTTTGTTTTCAATTTCTTTGTAGCCTGCAAGGGATTTTAAAGCTGATTCATGAAGTTTAGTTTTAGGTCTATCTATAGAGATGATTGAATCCTACTTCTAATAGATGTAAGAGGTCCATGAAGGCTTAAATTGCAGGTAGTGACATTTAGGACCGGTAAAAGAAGTAAAAGTAGCTGATTGTAGAAATATATATAACTTCCACCCCTCGCTTCTGTGAATCACATATTTAAGAATCATCAAAATCAACATGCTAACTTACAATAAATCCACCCCTAGGACTTTTACTACAAGATAGATATTTTACTACCATTTTACCTTAAAACAGAACTAATACTTGCTTTGCCCATTATTTCTCCAAATCAGTACTCTCATCTCAAAACACTCATGAGTCCCCGTACGGGCCACCAAAATGTCGTGGGTTTGACCCTGGCTAAATGCCAGGCACCTACGACGTTTGCTCTCTATGCTCTCTCCTGCTGCAGCTATGCAGAGGAGAGGGAAAACTAACACAAAACACTGGACTTATGAGTTGAGATAAAACCACTGATAAGGGGACGCACTAGATTCAGGGCAAAAGCAGGCAGGGAAACTTAAAGTTACAAAAAAAGTGATTTATTAGTCTAACAGAGTCGGAGGATAAATCAGAGATAAAAATAAGCTCTCAAGACACCGTTTCTTCACTGACCCCCCTTCCCTCTTAAGGCACCGCTTCCCAGCTCACCCCCTCCCACCTTTCTAACTAACCAACAACTCCCAGGCAGGGGCAGGGTGTGGGGTTTTTTCTTTAAGTCAGTCCATCACAATTCTTCTACTACAGACACTGTTTCTCTATTCGCCCCCTCCTTCTATTCAACCAGCAGATCTGGGTTGGGGCAAGATATGTGGCTTTTCTTAGTCAGTCCAACGCCACAATTCTTCTGCTACAAACACTGTTTTTCTGCTCACCCTTCTCCCTATTAAGGCCGTTTCTCAGCTCACCCCCTCCCTCCTTCCTTCTAACCAACAGCTCCGGGGTGGGGGCAGGGCATGGGGGTTTTTCCTTTGGTCAGGGTCAGTCCATCAGGGGAAAAGAGTCCTCTACTTAGCCATGGGGTCCCTCCCACGAGAGACAGTCCTCTGCGAACTTCTTTGGTGTGGGTCCAATCTCACGAGCAGCCCCGCCCGATTGCTGCTGTCCGAGATTCTCTCCAGGTTGCAGATTTCCAAGCCGAGGCCAGGCTGTTTCCATCTCGGGAGCAAGGCCTTTCTCTCTCCTGCAAGGCTTTTGCGACTCTCAGTCTCTGGGACTCCCACTAGATCACAGCTTCCTGCAGGCTTCCACCTGCTCCTCTGGCGTGGGCACCTCCCCACGGGCTGTGGGGAGTTTCTCTGCATCCCCTGGACTCCATGGGCTGCAGGGGGACCACCTGCTCCCCCATGGTCTTCACCACGGCCAGCAGAGGGTTTTCAGCTCTGGCGCCTGGAGCATCTCCTCCCCCACCTTCTCCACTGACCTTGGTGCCTCCATGTTGTTCTCCCTCACATATTTTTACCTCCTCCTCCTCCTTCCCTGGCTACAAAGAAGTGCGTGCCTACTTTGTTTTGATTTCTTCTTAAATATGTTTTCACAGAGGCGTAACTAACATCTCTAATTGGCCCAGGTTTGGCCAGCAGCATGTCCATCATCTTTAGAGCCATCAGAGATTGGCTCTGCTGGACATGGTGGAGAAATTTCCAGAATCTTTACTCAGGACATGCAGGAGCCATCTTTGTACCCCACCCTATCCACTGGCAAAAACTGGGCCAGGCAAAACTACCACATTAAGGCAGGTTGTAGAATTTCTGTCTTGCAAGGATTTAACAAAAGTTTAGACAAATGCTAGTGTTTATTACTTCAGCTATAGTTTACTCTCTTTTTAGCACAAGCATGTATTAAATCACTCTTTGGTTTCTTTGTCACTCTTATTTTCTTTTGGTCTGTAGGAAAGAAATTGCTTGTTTACCTTCCCTAAGTGGAGGTTGAAATTTAATTTAGAAATAAGAAACAAAATATACAGACTTTAGAATAAGAAGATCAGTAAAATGTAAAACAAAGTAGCTTTACCTTATGAGTCTGATTATATGTAGAGCATATAAGCTATGATCAATGTTACTGCTGAATTTAGGCTTGGGATGAAGACTTTGAAATTTTAGTGCTCACCACAGGAGACAGAAGATTCTATAATCAATATTAAAATTCTTTATGAGAACAAACACTATGGATGTGTCTAACAGCATATTCAAAGGCTCTTCCATGAAGAGCCAGTACAACTCTTCCCAAAATCCATGGTGCTGTATAAGGCAGATTCTGCTGTCCTTACTGTCCTAGTTAAAACATTCATGTACTCCATGCTGTAAGTACTATGCTCACCAAATGACTTGTTAACACAAGCAAAGTCATATACGGATATATGCTATAGAAACATAACCTAATTCTTCTGAAGAAACAGATAACTCAAATCCGTCTTTTATAGATAGCTAAATCTGAATTTGTGTACCTGAAAAATAAACATGATTCCCTTTTGTAAAAAAAGAGACAATCTTGGGCTTGCTCCATTGTTTACAGCTGAGGTAGAGTTATATCATCTAAACATCTACCCTCTGGCTATCCCTGCTATCAAAGTAAAACTGAAAGTTCAAGACCTATTTTAGAGAACAATTCTACTGACAAAGTGAAATTCCTAAGGACTATGGTTTTCTTGAGAAAATTGTGGCTTTAACATTGGACGTTGTAGCCCGTGTGTCAAGAATGGAAACATAACTACGAAGGGAAAAAAAAATCCTCACTGTTTAATGTCACTTAATTCACAACTAGCACTCTGGCTCTAAACTTACATAATTAATAGCATATGCATTGATACATGCATTGACATAATTCAGCTACAGTGGTCAACATACACCAAGGTTAGGTTATTCTGTTCTGCAGATGCCAAAGCTATGAATATTGCTGTGATATATCCAAGCAGAATGATCGTTCCTAAAGATGTACTCAGTATTTTCACTGTGTCAATAAAAATGCTAAAAGAAGTATCTGAGAGGAATAGTAATAGCTTCTGAGTTGCTGTTGCCAATTATGAACTCAGAAAAAAGTGAGTCTAGTATGAAATGCACATTAAGGGCCATACCAGTAATAAGATACAATTTTAAAAAACAGATATCTTCACTCCTTAGTCTTTTAAACTCTTTCCCTTGCCAATCAGTATTACTTTGGTTTTATTTAGATTGAACTTCAGTTAATTCACACCATCCATGTAATTTTATCACATCTGTCAAGCACCGTAAAGCACAGAAATTTATGTACAGGAGTTTAATGAATAGCAGATGAAAACTTTATATTTGTAATATTATTAATATTTCCAGCAGAATAGCTTTCTTCTTTCCTCCCCTCCAGCCCTTTCTCTTTTGATGGGCCTGTCTGCCTGCCTATCTGCTCTTCACGGGTCTCTCTGCCCATTCTCAGGGGAAGTGCTTTTATGAGCATGGTGACCACACATTTAATAAGGCAGGTGTCAGATTGGCAATCTCCAAAACTACACATCCCCATGTTTAATGGGCTGGGGAACAAGAACATGTTAAGCAAAGGAGAAGGGATCAAAGAGAAAGAAGGACCCCTCAGTCACTTCTGTAAGGCTTTACTGTGATTCATGTAACTGCATAGTTAATGGTGTCAGTGTTTCCTGACAGATGTAAAAAATTCAGCTCAGACTCTTCACTTTTCAAGAATGATGCTATGTACTATGGGTTATGGTTCACTTTTCATTGCTAAGGTACGTTGCTGTGACCCTTCTAAGAAAGGAACAGAAATTCCAACACAAAATGGAAGAGTCCTCTCTTGTTCATTTTGTGACTTCACTTCCAAAACACATGCCAGTTACCACAAAAAAAAAACAACAAACAAGCAACCAAAAACCAAAAAACCAGAACAAAACAACAACCAGAACAAAACCCCCCCAACAAAAAAAACACAAGATCAGCTACTATTTTCTGGTATTTTGGTGAATGATTTTTGTCTTCTGAAAAAAAAGGTAATAAAATTTTTTGGCTTCCATGTGCATTCTGGTTGTAAGGGCAAAGGTTTCTCTTAATGGTTATCCCTGACTCAGTGGTGAATTTCTGAAACCCAATAAAAAATTTAGCAGGGAAAGATGAATGGCAGAAAAACGGTGGATTTGAACATCTTTACCCTGAAAGGTTTATGCTATTTTAGCACATCACAAGAAGCTCATTTGAGGTGAAAATGCAGCAAAATAGATGGATGAACAAAACAAGAGAGATGTCACCTAATACTTTCTGAGAGAACTCTCAATCTTCCTGTCAACCTAATCTTCTGAGAAGAATTCTTTCCCCTAGAATAATTATAATCAATAATCTTATGTGTTAGTGCTATAACTTCTGCACCATTGTTTACCTGTCTGCCTTTGGGATTGGAACCATATTGCGCTTAGACTGCTGAAATTTTGTAAAATGTCATTATTTGACAGTTTAGCCATCTGCCCTCATCCAGATGCTACCATTCTCTAGACTGATCTGTCACTGAATGGATGCAAAAAGCACGGCAGTCTCTGGAACCCATTTACTGTGAAGCAGTGTGCGCTGGTGTTTGCTGGCTCAGCCATTTCCTCCAAAATGTTGTGCATATTCATTGCTCTTCTGAATATTTTGTCTAAAACGCTATTGGGAACACTTCTTTTTTTCTTTAATTCATGTCAGAGTTAGCAGTTTTTAAGTCAGTAATTCAATTTTTTTTGTGGAAATGCTGCGGTCCCATCTCGCTCAGGGGAATGCCACCATTTGGATCCTTTCCCAAACTTTCAGTGGTTGTTGTAGAGAAGATCAAGAGAGGCAGTAAAGAAGATGAGTACTTTCTGCAGTATTTCAGAACTGTTCTTCTTTCTTAAACGTCCTCTAATTTTATCCAGTCATGAGAACACCAGCAGTTCCTTTGGGACATTTTCTCACTTAAATGGGATGCTACATTACATCTTTGAAGCATTTTCGGTTTTTACCTTTCTTTCTTCTAACATACTTTGTGATCCTGGGTAATTTCATTTCCAGGAAAAAAAAAATCTATAGAGAAGCATTTTATTTAAAAAAAAAGCAAAACTTAAGAAAAAGTCACCTAGGCATTTGATCAACCTTCTTAAAGAAAAGTGAATCCTTTTGAGATGGATGAGACATGCAGCTTTGAGATGTAGCAGAGACCTTTCAACAGAGAGAAAAGCATGGGGACTGGGGATAAAGGAGAGAAGAGCTTACTTATTTGCTCTGTTCACACTCAGAGTTTCTTAACACACAGTAGCAGTCTGCAGGCTACTGGAGGGTCACAGAAGGCATGAATCAAAGGTGTAGTTAGGATTTAGACTTATATGTCAATAAGTAATTGCTTCAGAGATGTGACTTGCAGGCGAAAGGATACAACTAATATTCTTAGGAAAAAATACCCTTCTACTTTATTCATGATCATAGAGGAAAGAATAAATCTCATTGTTATGTACTGTTCTTAACTGGTGTTATTATTCATCACCGGGGGAGAGGTTTGAATTGTTGGAGATGCAGATGGGATCATCTCTATGCCCAGCTACTTAAGTAGTTCTCTGCACTCTAGTGCATGAGTGCCTCCCAAATATTCAAAAATAAAAATAATGGCTCATGTGTTTTTTTCTGCCGAGACTTTAAAAGAGATAATGGCATTATAAAAGTTGTATGTGAACAGGTGCCCCTTATGGGTGCAAAAACTGCTGTATCCTCTCCTCGAGAAACTAATGAACCTTGCTTCCAATAAGAAAAATACCATGGAAGAGTCACCAACATATATGGAGTAAAATGAGGAACTGCTGGCTGCAGAAAGATGAGGATTAAGGTACATTTTACCAGCAGCGAAATTAATTGAGATATACAGAGAGTGAGAGTTCACATGGTCAGTTTAATCAGTGGACAAGTTGGTGTTTATCCTAGCAATAGAAGATGATAAAAATAAGGGATGTGTATTAGACAGAAGTTATCACTGGAGGAAGGGGTACACTGAATATGGCCTTTGACTAAACAAATGAAAACTAGATTCATTTTTTCACCCTCTCTTGTAAAACATTGCACTAAAATTATGGTGCACTGAAAAAGATAAGTTTTAGTCATGGATGTCTGGGCTGGCAAATTCTCCAAGTGATGGGCTTGTTCTATTTCTGCAGTTGCTTTTTAGAGAACTAAAATATAGTTATGTATTCATAATCTCTAGCCTGGTATTGTTTATTAAAATTTGTTAGCAATTGCTCTCTTGTTCACTAATATATATTCGCCTTGAGAGAAATTTCGAGAGCAGAAAACAAAAAGTTTGTGGTATATGGGATGAGTACAGGGGGAAATACAGGGAATCTTTGTCCTTTTCTTATCTCTTCATGTCTCCTCATACTTCTTTCTGGCACCTCATACCATCATTATTTGCATAAACATCATGACAACTGTGTTGCATGTTGCATAATGTTCATGACTGTGTTAGAGGCTATCTCTCAGGCTATGGCACTGAAGGAAAAGGAAGAGCAAAATAAAATCTGAAAAATGAATCATCATTCTGAAACTTGTATCAATAAACATATATTTGATTCTAATGTTAAAATGTTAAAACTGACCTACATATCCTTTTATTGAATGCAGAAATTTTATATGTACTTGTAAATAATTTGTGCTAGTTTAATTGTAGGTTTGGGTGAGCTTGAAAAAATGAAAATTATAACTTAATAAGGACAGAAAGGAAACTGCAACAGCCACAGACTCACAGAGAAAATCTTCTTTAGCAAAGACACACCACATATTACTAGTGGTGTAGATTAGGACTAAATTAGAACAAACCTGAAATCTTAAATCAGCAAGAGTGAGGCTCTTCCTTAGGAATCTTTTCTTTGTCTGACAGACCCAGTAAAGGGCTGACAGCTAAGGTCTGTAATTTCCCTGTTGACCGTGTATCTCTCTGTCCAAGGACAGCAGCTGTACCTGTCTACTTTCCTCCGCAGAAGGGTTAGACTTCCATTGGATAGTTTCTTGCACCAAGAACTAAAGGTTCCAATATACTTCTTGACTTACGTTAGTTCTGCACTGAATTACTTGTTTGGCTACAATGGCTCTTGGGCTAATGTACTTTTTTCCATATAGGACTTTTTCACCCTTTTACCTCCACAGGTGAAGTACTTCTTTTAAAGAACTGACTGCATGCTTTACATAGCAGGCGACAGAGATGCAACAGAAAGACAAGAGACAAGAGAAATAGGCTGAAGCTGAAGATGCTGCCCTGCATTGTGTGTGACAGTACCGATGCCTACACTTCTTTATAGATTGAGTATCAAACCATCATACCTACAAGCCTCATTGCATAAATGGGTTGTGAGATGCTTGTGAGAAAAAAGGCAGCTGGAAGGCAGCATAGAAAAGAAAAAAAAAGAAAAAAAAAGGGTAAAAGGGAATGTAACTGCCTAGTTGTGCAAAAATAACTTTGGTGTATGGATAATGTTTAATGTTAAAAGGTTCTAGTAAAAATTTTCCCCATGGCACATTTTCATGATGTTAACAAACAAGAGCAGCTCGTTAATTATGAGTACCTATGTTAGAATTTATATTTCATGCTCCCCATTTTTGAACTGTGTTCCTGCTTTGTTTCCATTTCTAGGTCTAAAAATTTCCTCAAACATTAGGTCAGGAAACCTTCCTTTTGTGTTCCCATCTTTTCTCTGCCCATCTTTCATCACCCACCATCCTGTTGTTCACTGCTTCCTACTCACAGTGTCAGCAGAGTCATCAGAAGCCTTCCCACGGTCATATGTGGTTTTATTCTTCTCATTTTTACTTTTTTACTTCATTGTATCTCCTTGATCTGGTTAGCTTTTTTTTCTTTTTTTTTTTTTTTTTTTTTTTTTGGTATTGTGACCTCTTTGTGTACTCATATCTTGAACTTTTTTCATATCCTGTACCAAAGTGGTTTCAGTTTTTGTTAGGACTTAAAATCATAGAATATGCTGAATTGGAAAGCACTCATGACTCTGATTACTCTGATGATTCTGATGACTTATCAGAATCATCAAGTCCAATTCCTGGTCATCCACGGGACATCCCAAGAGTGTCCATGTGTCTGAGGGTATTGTCCAAATCCTTCTTGAACTCTGTCAGGCTTGGTGCTGTGACCACTTCTCTTGGGACCCTCTGTGTGAAAAACCTTTTCCTGATGTCCAGCCTAAACCTCCCCCAACTCAGTTTTGTGCTGTTTCCTTGAGTCCTGTCACTGGGCACAAAAGTGAAGAGATTGATATCTGGCCCTCTGCTTCTCCTCATGAGGACGTTGAAGACCACATAGAGGTTTCCCCTCAGTCTCTTTTTCTCCAGGCTGAACAGACCAAGTGACCTCAGTCACTCCCCATGTGGTTTCCTCTCCAGACCCTTCACCATCTTTGTAGTTCTCCTTTGGACTCTCTCTAGAAGCTCAGTGTCTGTCTTACACTGTGGCACCCAAAGCTGCCCCCTGCACTCGAGGTGAGGCTGCCCCAGTGCAGAGCAGAGCAGAGCAGAGCAGAGCAGGACCATCCCCTCCCTTGCCCGGCTGGCGATGCTGTGCCTGATGCCCCCAGGACACGCTTAGCCCTCCTGGCTGCCAGGGCACTGCTGGCTCATGTTCAACTTGCCATCAGCCAGGGCCCCCAGGTCCCTTTCCATGGCACTTCTTTCCTGCCTTGGAGGCTTGGTTGTCTCTGTCCTTGGGTGACTTTCAGATCCCAGCTATTGACCAGAGAATTACCATTGATTCTAGGCTGTCCCTTGGCACTGCAGAGTTTTGAGGTCACAACTTTGACATTTCTCAGCTGAAGTGTCCCCATCTTGAAGGCTTCAATTTGTTTCTATTGAACAAAACTTTAAACTGGGGACCTGGGGTGAACAGATACTGGATTAATATCACAAACCAAGACTTTCTAACACTTCAGGGAAAACACAACTGCAGTAACCCAAGCTCACTTTAAATCTTATTGATAGTAAACTGGTGGCCCCATTTACTGAAGAATTCAATATGCAATGAGGGTTTAGTTCTACAAATAGCACTAAAGAGATACAGAGCTCAATGGATTAAGTCAGCTGGATCTTTCCTTGTGTACAGTGGGGAACATGTGCCTTTCTGTAGCAAGCTGGTGTTATTGAAGAACAGGGGAAAGTTTTATCAACTTTTTCTTTAATTTATTAAGCATCTTTCTCCAGGAAAAGGACATATTCCTCTTGGTTGTGGAGTTTCAAATAAATAAGTAGAAATACACAGGTAAAATTGGATGCAAGTAATTCGAATGTGTTGTTTAAAATACAGTGCAATTTTCCATCTTCAATGCCCATGCTTTGTATAGAAAATGACATTATTTACAGCCCCCCCCAAAAAAGAGAATCCCTTAAAGTTATTTCCTCACCTTCCATATTTTCAACTTCGATAAGGACTAGTCCACCAGCCATTAGCTTCTTCCCTTTAAGTCAGTTGCAACAACCCTGCTGGGGATCCATGCACAGCCAACAATAGCTAGAGCCTCTGAACTATTCAGAGGCTTCTGTGCAAACTTTTTTTTCCTGACAAATTCCTCTTTCCTACATTATTAAGGGTAATATGAACCTGATATATCAAGCCTATGTTTCTTCGGTCAGAGATGTTTCTTCCAGGTGTTTTCTACTCCATTTATTTTTCCCTACATGAATGAGAGAAAAAAAAAAATTTTTGAATTTAAGACACCCCGGGAGCTGCTGGTTTGGACTACTAGATGTGGTAGGAATATTTTGTAATCCCTAAACTGCACAGCCTGGGGTTTTTCAGCCCAGTCTCTGGGATCACTCTATACTGTATCATTTCACACAATATTAATCTTGCAAATGTTCTTTTTTCAGCCAAAAATGTGCTTGAAAGCCAATATTTTTTTGTCCCTGTTTTTTTGCCGATATCCTAAAACAGCATGATTCTCTCCTGTTCTGGGGGAAGGTCATGGTGCATGACAATTAAAGTCCTTTTCACGATCTGCTGTGCCTTGGCAAATGCAATTGACCTTCTTCGAGAGGTGAAAATTGCCTTCTGTCTCACCTAGGGTCAGGCTTAACTGTTCAAATTTGCAACAAAACAACCCCTTTCCTCCTTTTAATTTGTAAGGTGGACTTTAGCCCCCTGACCCTACTTTGGGACAAATGTATTGCCAATGGGAAAAATAGTGCTTTAATACTTTTTAGTGTCTTTTTCAACCAATCACTCTGGCCTAACTACATTTTGTCTCCTTAGCTGGGAAGGAGGGGAAGACTTGGGTATATATCAACATTTGGCAGTCTGCCGGCTGTTCGGTACATTTCATTTCAATTGCTGCTTTCTCTTACTTTCTGAATAAACTCTTTTTAACCAAGTCTTGCTTGAACACATTGTAGCTGGCCCTAGGTGGCACTTTTAAGCCCTAAGGACTACTTTAAGGAGATTGATACTTGAAAGGATGTTCCAAGTCACTCCAGAAATGTACTAGCAAGTTAAGGAGTCGTGAAACATGCCTAGTTGGAATGGCGATTTGGTCTGAAAACATTTTAATCTGTGTTTTAGGTCAGGGCTCTCCTGATTTCAAGGAACGATGGGTAAGAGAATAAAAAAGTGTGTTGCCTTTCTTGAACCACTTAGGGGGAAAAAATATAGGCTGTGTCTTTTAACACTTGCAAAGTGAAATCATTGCACCTGACTGTACCTTATCTGGCTGGCATTTCTGGTTTATTTGGCTGCTGCTGCTGTTTCTGTCACTGTTCTCTTTTCCATTTGATTTTTCTGATCTTTGCATGAATGATCTTTGCAGTGTTCTTACATTTTTGTATTACACCTCTGTAATAATGCGAAAGGGTGACATAGCCTTTTGGCAATACTTTCTCAATAAAACCCTAAATTATGTTGTTAGAGGATTGGAGGGTTTTTTTGTTGTTTGTTTGTTTCTGTTTTCCCACTCTGTCACATTTCTGTTCCCTACTAAATCACAAAGTAAAAAAAGTGGTCCCTGTAAAATGCAAGAATAACCTGGAACATTTTTTAGCAATTCCAGAAGGACCTAGAAGTTGGACACATAGGCCTGGTATTCAAAATTATGAAAGCAGAATTAAATTTTAGGGTCAATATATCAGATCTTCTATGAAAACAACGAGGATGTTGAAAGAAAGACATAAAAAAATCTTGCTAGTCATATCCATATCTTCTTTACTGAGCAGATTACTTTAATGTGCCTCCTGTATTGTCCAAATACCACGTTAAACCCTTTTAATAGGCAGGTTTTCATTAAGTGATATCTTGGAGTGTAATTTGTGGAAATGAAAATTGATCCACATAAAAATAACTAGTATTACTAAAGTAAACAGTAGATCTGAGCATGAATATGCATTTTGCTTTGTGCCCATGATTGTCAGAGTAGCCACACCCATGCACACACTTTTGTTATTCAGAGGTGCAGTGATATTTGCATGGATACTTTAAGAATGGGTAAATACCAGTACACAATAACAGAATTCAAATTTCACAAGATGCATGTTATTTAGTACTTTAGTAGAATGTCTTCTGATAATGATATCCTAACCTTTATTGCCCAGAGAAGAAGTTGCTCTGTGTAAAGGTCACTCTTCAATTGTTGGGTTTTTTTAAAGAAATAGTCTAGATACTCTTAATCAGTTAAAATGAATTAGGAACTATTTGCTTGTTAATTCCATTTTGTGGTTGTTGTTTATATGGTTTTCTTTCTAAAGGACTTATGCTCTGTCCAGTGCTGTTGGTCTCCTAATATTTTCCAACAGGATAATATATCTTCAGAGTTTGAAAAGGCAAATAAGCATTGCAAAATGTTCATTCAAAGCTGTGTGTTTGTATGTCAACTTGCAGCCTGTGCTTACAATGAAAAATATTATCAGATTTTAACATGTATTGAGCTATGAAGCAGCACTAACAACAGATTAAATCAAGCCTGTGCCTATAGTTTAAGAGCAGTTGTAGATAGAAAAGTATTTTTACACTGGGGCCTCTGACCTCGGCCAAATAGAAACAGAAGGTGGAAACACTGGTATACACTAGAAAATGGCTTGATTTCTAGGCAGACTTTGTCAGCTTTTTCATACCTGAAATAAGATCCTGTGTCCAAAATCCCCAAGAGGGATATTATATGGGACAGGAGGGCGTTAATAACAGTTATTCATAATCTACTCAAAATGAAATCCCAGGCTGGGCATGATTCAGCAGTGTACTGAGCACTTAGCTACAAATCCATCAGAGAAAATAATCGGGTCTGTTTTGAAGGGGAATGTCAAGATCTAATTTTCTGATGGTATTATGCTTGCTTACCACAATGTAGTCATAAGCACAGTGCATAAACCTACTGTTTCTTTGAATAAGGCCAATATCTTGACAGGAGATGCCCATTCTCAATTTGGAAGCAATTTTATAAATTCTGGGAACACTAATTTATTACAGTAGTTTAGTTTAGAAAATGTCACCTTCATCTTGCAAGCAGAGGTATTCCTTGTGTACATGCCTCATCAGTTTTTATGGATATTATACAGCTTATAATACTTATGAATACAGGAGGTGCTGAATGCCTCACATATCTAGTCTACCGTACTTCCTTCTCACTCTAAGTACAGTCCTTAAAAACATCTGGATTTCTAAAGGATCAGTGTTACTCGTGAGTTAATATACATGTTCAAAAGTGATTTAAGTGCCAAAAGTTAAATATGCAAAGGAAACTTTATGAATTTAAAAACTTAGTTTGCTGATGTATAGGTTCCCATTCAAATTGTGGTGGCCTATAAGATGCAGGAAGAGATAAGTGCCTGTGTGCCTTTTTTTCCCGAATTTCTGTGCACTGAAAAGGTGGCTTCTGGAGACAATTGCCTTAGCCAATGTAACTTGTGAAGCCTGCTGAGGTTAATGAGGAGCTTCCAGGTAACATGAGTGCATCAGGCCTTTCTCTTTTTCATCAGTGCAGGTTGAATAGACTGACTTCCCTGAGACATTGATATTTCTTAAGGTGTGTCTCATTCTTGCCCCAAAAATGCTCATGCCTGAGATGTATGAGACCCTGGTTTTGAGCAATCCACTTGTGGCAGACATATATGCCTTAAATCCTTCTTAAGCAGCTCTACGTGTCAGAATTAATTGAATTAGTTTCACTCAACTTGACCATTGAAATGGTTTTGCAAGCCTAAAATTATAACCTTAAGATTTTTTTTTGGTCTAGTAGACAGGCATAAGAAGAAGCCAAAAGCCAATTCCTTTCCCACTCTGGATATGCCTTATTGACTGAAGTGACTGGCTGAGGTTCTGAAGATGAACTTACACACATCAAAAGCTATGAACCACCTTTAGGAACTTTAGTCTCCTTGAAGTCAGCTGGATTTGGATTCTGACGGTGAAAACTTAAGCCACATCAAAAATGGCCTCTGAAGTAAAAAAGCCTATTGACATTTCTGACACCAGGTTTTGAGTCTAGGAGCTCCGTGATGCACCTGCAGTGTAGATCAAGGTGTGGGTACAGATCATGTTACTGTAACTTTCTCATTTTACTGGCAGCAGTGTGTTGGCAACAGCCTGGAATTGACTGTGGGCTGCAAAATCCTTCTGCAAAGCTGGGCTAAATATTACATGTTAGTCTGCCCTGAACTCTGTACTGCTTTAGCACGGCCAGCTAGCTTGAGGAAATAGTCAACAATCCCCTTACAGATGGCTTTTCCCACACCCTTGTAATAGAAATTCTGGGAAGACAGACAAGAGATAGCATGTCCTTATCTTTTATGAGTGCTGTGGTATTCCATATTTCATCAGTTACAAAGTGTTACAGAACTTTTGGGTAGGAGGGAAAAGAAGCACTGTATTTTCTTCCCAAAAAAGCTTAGCATTGTAAGGGTTGCAAATCTATGTGCATCAATTGACACCCAGGGTCTTAGACCTCAAAGCCTGTAGTAACCGTTCTGATTGAAGGTCACAGAGAAGAGATCTTTAATGCACTTTTAAAATTGTCTGAAGGCCATAGGCAACTTTGATTTTCCAGTGTTCTGAATTTGACGTAGGCACTGTACTAATTGCTTTGATCCTCTGTGAGAGGTAACAATCACATATCCATGTCAGTGTTTTTGGATCATTAGGTGACATTGACACTTTGAGCCTTAGGATATTACTAAAATTAGAGACCTTTAGCTTTAGCTCAGTTCTTTTCTGTCTTGAGGACACCAAGGTATTTACTCAATAAGTCCCTGCTGGGAAGTTCCTAAGATCTTTGCCCCCTTCCTTTGGCAGCTCTGTCTGCAGTCTATGATTGCCACATACTTTTCTGTCTCCTATTTTGGATCTTCATTAATACTTATACATTTGCTTGGGACCGTTTCAAGCTTCTCTGCTCTCTAATGTATCACTTATTGGGATTCTCAGACCCCAAGAGTGTCCTGAAACCCTTAGTTCCCAAAAGACCTACATACCTGCTTTGTAGGCAGCTTGATCTCCTGCCTGTTTTCTACCCTCAATTTAGGACATGTGGGAAGCTAAGACGTATTTTTTACGGTTCTGCCTGCTCAGCACTTGTCAGGTGACATTGCAATAGGAGTAGGTGAAAGCTGCTGTACACACCGTCTCTGTGGCATGTATATCCCAAATCACAAGGTGCAGTACAGGTATACCTTTCTAGAGTCCCATCCAAAACTTCAGGATGCTCTGGCAGGTGGATAAGAGAAGAAAATGATAAATCTCATGTCGCGTTGCCTGAAGGTAATGGTCAATATAGCAGAAATTTTCTTTATGAAAGATGCATCTGAAAAAATGGTGAAGTGTAAATTACTTTTCAAGGGGGTTTTTTTCATGAGAAAACGTTTCATTTTAAACCTAATGTTTCTGGCTTTACTTGGTTGGATTTTTAAAATATTAAAAATTGCTTTTTTTTTTTTTTTCTTTTAACTCATAAAAACTGAAGTTTCATTTATTTGCACTACTAACCCTAAGAAATTCAAAATAGTACTCTGGGGAAAAGAAATTCGGAATTAGACTTTCACTTGTAGATTTTCCCTTTACTTGTATTACTTAAATCCAAAATTTAGGCAGTTATTGAATCTGTAGATCCCCCACCATCACGATGACAGAGAAATGTTTTCCATCAATTACATTTGACCAGGCAGCTTGAACATTTTCTTTCAGATATGGAATGAACCACACAGCACAGTACACTACAGTTTGTCACTGTTCAAGTAGATTACTGCAGAGTGCTCTTCTTTATGGTAAGTTATTATAACAATTTGCTGCAGCAATTTGCTATCACGCTATAGTGGCATAACAGGGACAGTAGAGAGGTGTGCAGCTCTCACTGTCGAGAACTGTTTGTCCATCAAGCAGCAAGAAGGTCTGATAGAGGTGTACCAAGGGATTATTTTCAAAATACCTGTTAAGGGAATTGTGACTAAGAATGTGTAGACACAGGAGTACCAGATACCTGTCAGAGTTGCTAAAAATATTCTTGTTATTGTCAGGTTGCACAATGGTTTAATTCCCCATGAAAGTCTGGGTGACATATTTGCTACCCAAGTGAATAAAGTGACAAATACTACCAGGACTAGTAATAAATGAATTTGCCTTTTGGACGGTAATCTTTCATGCCAGCTCCTATGCTAGTGCTTAAGGCAAACTATTTAAAACACACTTCACCTAGTTTGAACCTGGCAACCACATACAAGTAAGAAAAATGAATCCCAAGCTTTTCTTTTTGACATATGTGTCACTTCCACTCATTTAGAAGCCATTTAATAGGCTTTGTAATCAGAAATAAGAGCAGTTTCATGCAATAGATCAGCTTTCTAAGCAATAATTCATCCAAAGGAGATAAAATGATAGAGTGTGTACGTATGTGTTATTTCCAGAGAAAATAGTTGTGATTTTTATATATATTCGTGTGTTTGCATGTGTCTGTGTGCTTGTTTAGTGTGTCCTTAGAATATAGATATATTTGATATACTAGTTTATTATAAATTACTTCCCTATATACTGTAATAACTCCTAAAATGACTTAATTTTTGCAGTCCACTGAACTTTATGGAAAAGTCAAAGCCAGATTTTGTTTTAGTAATGCCACTGAGTGGATTTAAACATCTAAAAGACATCAGATGGGGGTCCTGAGGTAGCCGAAATTAGTGACTCTTCAGTGGAATCCCCATCTGAATTCTCTCAGCTGAAGTTCTGGTGTAAAGAATTTAAAATTAAGACAAGTCTCTGTGCTTTGAAAAACAGAATAACACGACAGAACTGAAGTGCCTTATTTGTTAAGTCATCGTGTCAATGACTGGTAAATAGAATAGGTTGCTCTCAAGAGGTTATACAGTGACCTGATGTCTGTGAGGAGCATTGGTAGTCTCAAATTTTGTTTGAAAAATAGAACTGACAAAGCAGTAGTTACATCAAAAGGAGACTAATTTTGGTAGCATATAGCTCTCAAGGGCAGAAGCAGTGTTTATTTTTTCTGTAATACTTAGGGACTTAAAGGTATAATGAAAGCTTTGTGAGATTTTCAAAGCTTAAAGCAAATTTGAAAATCCCATTGGACTGTGAAATGACTGTATCCAATGTGCTGATCTATTCAGGTGGGTCAGATGAGTTACACTGAACATCTTTGTAAATCCGGGCTTTTGTTTGGATGCAATATCTTGACTCTAAGTCATCTTCAATGAACAGACAACCCTAGAAATTTATCACTAAGCAGGTATTTTATGTTTCTTGATAATCAGATAAAGAATCTGGAAGTGGAAACTGGGAAACAAATAAATCTCACTATCTCCTTAGGGTTTCCCATAGTCAATTCCTTTAAACAGTGTTTGTCATAATTCTTTTGCCTGATTCTTATTTCCATTCAGTCTTTTATTATTCATTTTATTCGAGTTTCCTCTCCACTGCTCATTGTGCAGCTAGATCTTTCTTCCACATCCTCTTGTTCCCTCAAGTGTTTATTTTGCTTTCAAAGCTCTTACACCACACCATTCCTGAAAAGAATGCAGTCATTCCCCACTCGATGAATCTGTTACTCATCCTAAGAGGGTGAAAATCACCTATACGGTATCTGCTCACCCTGTTATGGTGTGTGCATCTGATGCCATGAGTATGAGTACTCAAGCATCCCCCCCAAAAGAGAGAGGAATGAAAAAGAGAACCAAAAAAAGAATTATTTTCTTAGCCAGTGATCATTAAGAATTTGTCTTAAGACCAATGATAATTTCCCAGTTGCTGATTGTGTGGAAAAAAACGAAAAAATGGAACAAGAAAGAAATCCTGTTTCCTGCAGAATGCCAAGCATTCTATATGACAATGTGAATCAAGTACTTGGGGTGCTAAGAGAGTACAAATTAAGGCTCACTCAGTCATTATGCTGTCTATCTCATTCAAAAAGGTCTAGAGAGTCTTAAAGAAAATTACTAAATGACTTTTGTATTTCCAGTGTCTGTGGAAATACTGTAGAATTGAAATATAGTCTTGATGTTTCACTAAAGTGCATATGCAAAGTAAGGCTGAATAAGCATTTCCATTGAATATTTCACAAACTTGGAAACAACTGCTCCTCACAGAATTGTAAAGGACATTGAGAGCCCACAGAGCATGAACAGTCTGACTGTCCAACACTGCCTAACATCAGGCCTCCTATCACTCCCCACTGACTGTTTACAGGATACAGGTTCATCATTTCCCATATTTCTAATTGTCGGAAATTAACCATGTGAATATTCCCTTCTCCTTCCTTTACTCTTCACCTGATTTTGCTAAGATCATGATAAAAAATGAATTAATTAGAAGCACAGTCTTTGGATGATTGCACATAGCATTTCATATGCAAAATAAATTGCTTTGTGAATTGTAACATAAACTATTAAAGACTTCTATTTCAGGTGTGCATTGTACAGGACAGAGTGTACAGAACTGCAATTAAAAATATTTTCCCTGTAAGAAGGTATATATCTACTGCTGCAAACAGAAAATATATATACATTACAATGTACTGCTTTATCCCTCTTGTAAAGTATGTAAATGTTAGTTACTGATTGCTCATTCTGTTCTTTAATTGTGCTTTATTTTAAAAGAATGAAATTGGTAAAGTCACAGGCTTAAGGTACTGAAGGACTGCAAAATGACATCTGTAGGACATAGTCCACTATTCTGAAACTGTCTTGAGTTAGACTATTGCCTATCAATAGAGTACAAATAGTTTACTGACTCAGGGAGAAATGTAATATGTGCTTAGATCTTGTTTCACAGGAAATGATAGAAAAGATTATAAAGCAGACTTTCTCAAGTCCTGGTAGAATTTCAGAAACTCTTATTATAGGAAGTTCCAACTTCATAACACCCCCAGCTCTGATGAATTATGTTTCTGAGTTCCTATGATTGCTTTTGTCAAACTGTTAAATACGAAATAACAAAATGCCATGCAGCCATCTTTATAATGAATAACACAGGCAAAGAAGCCCATGAGCAATTGCTATTTTATAAAAGTTCTTTTTGATGTATCTATAATTTTTTTCTGTTTTTGTCTGTTGAACTGTCTGTAACCAACAGAGTGGAAAATAAATTTCTGAAAGCTTAGATTCAGAAAAAGAATCTGTAAGGCTTCTATAAAGTATAAGAACTTGAAAACAGCATTATTTTCAAAAAATGTTCTAGACTCATGGAAGATGATGAAATTCTTAGTTTTGTTTGCCAGATAGTAAACTGTTTTGAGAAAGTATCTTTTCATTTAGATGCTCAGCCTGGTCTCTAAGTATGTAGCATATCAAAATTATACAAACATATCACTGTTCCTGATTTAGAGTGGAATTTGCTTCTTTAGTTGTCAGTATGCTTGCAGCAGCAATCTTCATACATTTTCTGCATGAAAAATAGTTTGTTCTGAGCTGTTGTTCTTCAATTTCCATTTATATCTGTCACTGTATAATCTAGGTAAGGAAATTCTCTGATAGAATTCTTTGTGGTATTTAAAGATTTTATACTTGTCAGTTCTAATCTTTTCCACCTTTTTTATTTCATGGAATGAGGAAGAAGGTAATTTTTTTAATTGTAATTTCTTCCCTTCTAATGTAAGGATTTGTAAACTTTCAGTCTCACAGTGTTTGAACTGAAGTTTTTCCTGATAAAGCTACAACTAGTTTCACTCACAGGTTTTTACTGTCAATAACTTTGACACAGAGCCTTGGCTGCATAGGACGATGGCTAAGTTTTCTTGTAAAACAAAGAACAGTATTTCTCAAAGTTTTTCAGAAAAAAAATGTAATTTTTTTCCCCTGAAGCTATTTCATTAAATCTGTACAAATATAGAAAAGAACATTGTCACTCTCTGCCTCCAAAATACTTTTTTGTCCTTATTGTATGAGTTGTAGATAAATAACCTTTGCTGTTAAATATAAGCAGATGTTTTGTCTACGTTTTTAAGCCAGAAATTTCTAGCCCAACTATCTTAGCACAATCAGATGCATCTCATTTTGGAATTAACCCCTCCCCTTTGTGTGGACTGGCGAGGAAAAAAGGCTAATGCAGTCACCTAGATTTTCAGTTGTATGAACTAAGTGGAAATTACTCCTAGTCAATATGCTTATTGATGAGAGAGGGAAGAAAAAAGAATCATCCTGAGGAATGTGGTAGCTTTAATAATTCTGTTGAAGATGTCGTTGGGCCTATGATCCATGATTACTGCAGGCTTTCTCCATGAACAAGAAATGAACTGAGAAAGGTTGTTCAATAGGAATAATGCAATTATACAAAAGGACACTATGCACTAATAAAAAGAGGTGTTATTCTACATGTACAAATATTTTTCATTTATCCAAGACACTGATAATGAAAAAGAGATTTGCAGTTAAGGAAAAACGTCATTTACACCCACATTAAATCTCCCTCATATTTCCACAGCAATGTAAAGGCTCTTAGTAAAAATGAGAAGTATGCTCCCAAGAGCTTTTCATCTGATGATTGTGAAGTGATTCATACTGCACTGCTACCACTGTCATTAACAATGAGGAGACAGAATGAACTGTGGGAGATTGACAGTTTTGTAAATCAGGACATAAGTACTGAGCTGTGGGCACCCGAAAATTCAGGTGAGTGTTTGCATGACAACCTCAAGTAGCACAAGATATCAGTGATGATATGGCATTAGCAGGACAAATTTATAGCTGCCAAATTTATACCTCCTCAGCAGCTCTCTACCAGACTGCTCAACTATGGAAAAAAGACAGGAAAATCTTTCCTAATAATTCAGAAGCAGACTGAAATCATATTGGCTTTTCTGCAATTTTTCTTAAAACATTCAAATCTTTGAAAAGGTGTATTTTACATCCTTTATGAGATTTGAAGCACTGTCCATGTTGCTTAAATTGTGTAAAGATTATGCTGCAGTAGGTATTTCATCTGGAATTTTTCAATACCATGAATCTTGGAGACGGAAGGAACAAAGAAAGATATAATGTGAAAGTAACATAAGGGAATAGGATGGGGCAGAGGTAAAGGCATGAGACAAAGACTGGACAAGAAAATTTTGTAGGGGGGGGAGAAGAGATTTCAACAGGATGCCCAGAGCCTAGGAATTCTGGATCTTTGGGTGATACTAAGTCACTTGCAGTAGTCTTTTAACTTCTCTATCATTAGGTGCCTGGCTTATATCCATGTGAGTACTTTTAAAGAAGAAACTACAGAATCATCTTTACCTGTCTGAAACCCCCATATGCTGACAATTGTTTTATTTCTAGTCCTCTAAAATCCATTAATTTACTTGAGAAACCATAATATTAGATGTACGAGTGCAAAGTAGGACTGATGATACAAATTTAAGATGGTTTCTTCCACGGTATCATGTCATACTTGGTGTTGTAGAAATGGGGGGGGGTCTCTTTGGGTTGAAAGATTCTGTCAGTCTTCATCATAACAATAGTTTTCCACAGATATGAAGGAAAGAAGGCTACTTTATTGAAAGTTTTTCTTCTGTACATTTTTTATTGTTTAGTTTTTGTTGGTTTAATTTCTTTGATTGAGTGCTTTTCTGATTTTGTTTCTGAGTTGTGGGTTTTTTAAAATTTCTCCAGGCTTCCTAGAAGCTATAAGAATAGCTAACAGCTATTCTGTTTGAAAACAGAACTATACCTCCACCAAAGTGATTAGGAAAGAGATGGAGTTTTTGGAAGTCAGACACAATAATCCTTTAATCTGTAAAAAAATAAAACCAAGGCAATTTGATGATCATACACTTTTAACTGTGCAGAGATAAGATGAATGTAAAGTATCTCAAAAATGTGTCTTTTTTGGACCTTCAGATTAACAAAATCAGGAAGTCTGAAAGCTTGAAGTACATGGAATTAAATGTATTCCTGCATACTCATCCAAGCGGGAAGTAACTGCTTGCAAGATTTTAAGGAGCTAGACTAATTTTCTGAGCTTGGTTTAAAGGAATAAAGAGAGTTTCTCAGAGCATAAACATTGGGCCTACCCAGTTATTATGGAATATTTGTGTGCAGTTCTCTCTATCTTCCTCTATAGGAGGTTGTACGAGTTGTATAAATAACCAAGCTGCAAAGACAGGTACCTAATTTTCCCATATCCCACGTGGTATAATAAACAGAGGGATTTATAATCAATCTTTTCCACTGACTTAAAGAATATTTAATTTTGAGTGCAAAATGGAATAGCTCTTGCTGGGTAGCTTGGCAGTAACTCACAGAAGACAGTTCTCTACACTGGTGTCAGGTCCACTTTTCTCACTCAAGGAAGGGCAGACTTTTCTTGCGCTGAAGCAAGGAGAGCAGGAATATAAACGTGAGCTCTCTACGCCTCTGAAAAATGCTCTAATTCTGTCTCAAGTGAGAAGCCTTCCCTGATCATTATGGTGCATGTCTGTGTGGAAAGATGGCTGGGGTAAAATTAGAGGAAACTGGGAAGTTTTATTCACATCCTAACAGAGGTTATAATAGTACTGAGATTACAGGGTAAAATACAGTTGCTACTCCCTGGATGGAATGTGGTTGGCATGCTCAAAACCTATTCCATGGTGATTCCTCACACCCACAGTCTGCAACCATGGCACCTGCCAAGGGGGATGGAACAGAGGGTGGATCAGAGTGGAGACACCGCAGCCAGGCTCTGCTGAAATCCTTGCAGGGAGGGGAACTCAATGGTTCTTTGCTGCTGAGAAACTGCACAGCATCTGTCAGCCAGGAGAGAGAGGAGAATATGTCCTGCTGCTGGCCAACAACTGTGGTGAAATCACTCTCCTCAGATTAACCTGGCTCATTACAGCCTAATTGTAACACTAACCCACACCTCCATCCCAAAGTTACCTGACTACAAGGTATGACCAC
Organism: Acanthornis magna; assembly: GCA_036785705.1. NCBI lineage: Eukaryota > Metazoa > Chordata > Aves > Passeriformes > Acanthizidae > Acanthornis > Acanthornis magna. The sequence goes on from JAWUZG010000032.1 coordinate 17,685,201, forward strand.
TGCTCACTGCTCACAGGGCATGTGCTCTACAGTTTTTTGACTGTATCTTTAAAAACGAAGTGAGAGAATTTTACACCAGTCACTAACACAGACATTTATGACTAGAGTCACTCAAGCTCTACCTAAGCATAAAGAGATACTATAAAATTGAGTTGAGAATGGGGGGAAAGTTAGGGAACACTCTGTTGTAACTGCACAGATCAGTTGACAAGCTGAACCTGTCTTCTCCCCTGTAGGGACTCTTGTTGGGTAAGAACCACACTCTATCCATGCTGAATACTTTTCTTAGGGATTAGAGCTTGTCTGTATATTTCTTTGAATATGTATTTGCAGTCAGATACTATCACTGACTATCCTCAAATCTTAACCTGTCACAGTTTTATACTAATAAAGGGTGTTATCCATAAACTAAGTGTGAGTCATTCACGGCCACTGGCAGTCACTGGCAGCAGGGAACATACTCAGATAAAGAGGACTGAGGGGTCTCTTGTGCTGTTGGTGCATTTCCCTGAATAAGTCAGTGAAACCACCCTCCTGTCCAGCAGGACTGCTCACTGAAGGGTCTTCCTAATGGGATGCTCACTGGTTGGGCACAAGTGTTTTGGCTTTCCTGGGGTGCTGGCTGAAAAATTAAGTACAAAGGGTTAAGTCAATCTGCCTCTTTCATGAGACAGCTTGTCTTTCCTTTTTTTGAGAGAAATGAAAACAAGACTGATCCTCCTGATGTGAGTAGGAGGATTATACCAGAATTTACTGAAGTACAGAAATTACTTTCTTGCCAGAGAACTTGAGTATGATCAGGTCTCTAATTATAAATATAGTTCCCTTCTCTTTTTCATTAGTATTTTCCTCTTTTTTTTCTGCAACCTCATAAAGTTAGTTTCTAAAGAGATATTCCACAATGGTTTTGTGTGGGGCACCCTCTCGTCTGCAACAGTAAAAGCCCCAAGTGATAAGCCCTTATGCTCCTCACTCTAATGCATTAAATATCTCAAAGCATGTAGTCATAAACTGTTCACCCAAGATTACAAGCAAAGTTGACAGTAGAGTGGAAAACCCATTGAACCTAATCATTAACCTAACATTCTTTTCTTGTTATATGAATAAAAAGCAAATTTATTATGTTAAATGCCCTGCTAAACTGTTCAGAATCCATTAAGTGCTATTTTCAAATAGCAAAATACATGCTCTTATGTTACAAAACAAATACATTTTAGTAATTTTGTCTTGCAAGAAGGAGTTCTGGTCTACTCCAGTCTCTATACCCAATTAGTGATCTGATCTGCATCCACTGAAGCAAATGACAATGTTTTGATTTGAGGCCAGCAGTTCATGATCAAGCTATGAAAGCTGTATTGTGCCCTGAGTGTTAAGAACAAATCTTCCCTTGTTTCTGTCTTACTGAAGAATTCCTGTTCTCCAGAACAAGACTCGTTACTCCTAGTTGGCTGCCATGGTTCTCTTTCCTTGGCAAAGCTGTCAGCTCTTTACTAAACAGAAACAAAGGGATGATTACCTATTTCTTCCACCTCTAGCCCCTGATAGCTCAATTAAGGTATAGACTGAACATCTTACTATTAGGAGGTGCTCTGAAGGGAGCATGTATAGCTCAAAATTGAACTTTTGAAATCTTTGCTGTGAGTACCCTAGAGGTATATAATCTTTTTGAATAAGTAATACATGGAAAGGTTTCTCTACCATGTTTTGCAATTGAAAAAAAACCCAAATCCCTCACCCACAAAATAAGATGGGAGCTATCCCTAAGGTTGTTCAGAGTTCTCCTCAAAAGCAGAGTTGAAGTACCCCCATGCAGAGATTCAATAGTGTAAATAGGCTTTGTGGAATTGTTTTTGAGTACACATTAGACATATTACACATGCAGTAAATATGAGGCATAATGGCATAAAGTCTGGTATAAAAAATAACAAGTGTGAACTAATGGTTTACTGCTCAGACACTTTTTTTCATAGAATCCATTGACAGATGCCGAATTGAAAGCCAAAATACAGCCCACATAAATGTGACTTCTATAATTAAAATGAATATGATCAATGCTATTCCAAGGGCCAACAGATTCACTTAACTTGGCTAGGCTTTAGAAAGGAGCTGTGTTTAGTTATTTTCAGCGAAATCTGAACACTGGGCTATTTTATGTTTGCTACTCCAATTAGATGAGGTTTGTTCAGTTCAAATTTCAGTGGGATTCTTGCGGAATTATATATGACATCCGAATTAATGCTGGAACAGTTCATCATGATTAATGTCATTACAACAAATGCTGAAGGGATTAATAAGGATTTCCTACTTGTTGCAAAGTGTAGAAGCCCTAGGGGCTTTCCTGTAGAAGAGCACTGGGGTGGCCTCATCTTGTCAGATCTCTTGGATCAGAGATATTAAATAAAAACATCTGTAAACTGCTACAAGATTTACATTCCTCCTTTCTGGTATAAATGACATTACTTACTCTATTGCACTTTTGGGACCCATTTAATTTAGCACTTTCTTCAGAAAGCACTTCATAAAAAGCATTTATTGGATTAATTGTGATAGTTCTGGTACATTATGAATTTATAAGCTCGTCACCACCTGTAAACTCTTCTCCCAGTTGCCTTGTAGAGGCAAATCAAAACATTTTATGTATCATTATGTATCATTAAAGTGAAAATTCCAGTAGTCTTAATGGTTTGGTCTTGTCATGTAGCACTCTGCAGACATGTCAAGAGTTAAGTTTGCTGCCATTTGATTTGTGCCTTCCTTAGTTGTCTTTTATAAATGGGGACCAAATATCCAAGACCCAAATCTCTCACACCTAATATTGTCTGGTTTTGACACTGCAGCTATTTGAGATAAAGACTACTGAAATATTACACTCACTGAAGGAAACTGTATATAGCTAAGCTTTGTAAGTAGTTATAATTCTTTTACTGGCAGGGGTTCAAAGTGACATCTTCATCATATAAGTAATTGTTTAGGAAATACCTAAACCAGAGAGAAAAATGCCCTTAGAATTCGATGAGATTTCTGACAAAATCTGTAAACCTCTTTTGGAGAGAATAATATACTCATTCATGTGTGTACACAGGGAAGACTGAACATAAGGTTAAACTTTTAAATAATTCTTATGTGGTTTGATAGGGTTTCTCTTTGGAAAAGTAGTCTTATTCTGGCAGTCTCCTCTATACTGTTGTGAATGCAAAATGGCTGCAAAGGATCCTCTTAGCAGGTAAGGAAGATTTCTGAGTCTTTCTCTCCAGTATATAGTGATGAAGAAATGAGTACCAGGTGTCTTAATCTCACACTGAGTCTTATCCTAGCTACCTTTTGTTAAGTACTTAATTTAATTTCTTCTCTAAACTCCCTCTGATACATGAACAGGTAAGTATCTTCAGAGGACAGTAAATGTTACAAACTTTAAAGGTTATTGAAGTAAATAACTCCTTGGGCACTTCTTTCTTTCATCACTGACGACACAGAGAACATAGAGGACTTTCTTAGGCTACAGAGTTAGAGACTACAGACTTCAGCTACCAAAGATATGTAAGTACTGACACCAGAACTGCCCTGGGATTCATGAGACTTGCACATCTGGGGATCAGGGAAGATATTCTAGGACATTTAATCATTTGTCCTTTTACAGTTGAATCTCAACCTTAAATTTTAGATGCCTATGTTGTGATGGCATGAATCTAACCCTTTCTTATAAATTATATGCAAAAAAGTTATTAGCACTCTCAGAATGTTTAAGAGTTTTCTCGTTTCAAGCCTTTATGTCCTGCTTCAGACACTTGTACAATTACACAGGTTAGTCTGCTGTGAGATATTTACCAAAGTTCTTGGTTTTTTGATGAATAATCTTGATAAAAACATTGAAACAGGACTATCCCATTTAAAAGCTAGTATTCGAGTAAATATTGCATGGGAGAAAGTCTGTAAATCCCTTGAGAAAACTCAAATATCCAACCATATGAAAACAATATGGATCAAAACATCTTCTCTTCTACCAGGAAAAAGAGCTCAATTAACCTTTCTAAATGAAACTTTCCTGTGCTTCATTTCTGTGCTTCTACTGGCCTATGCCTGGCCACACCAAGATCTAAATCAAGTTTTATGTTTTTAAGGTAAATTTATAATAAAGACACTGACAATGCTTTTACCATATAGAAATAGCGGCTTGCTGTAGTACCCTATCAATCCCAATGTGATATTACAGTTTGTATAGCAGCTCCACACAGGACAGATGTAAATGGTAAATCTAGTGGCCTAAACTGTTCATTCTTCCTAGGAAAGTACACTTGAGATGACACAATAAATCCCTTCACAGTCCTGGGAGCCAAGAAATGAGAATTACGACATATGAAGAACAAATATGGCCTTTACAGCCTTGTAAATGCATCATAAATTATACGGATTTTAGTATGAAGTTGTATAAGGCCATAAAAAATATTTTATTCCACAGGTGTGAATGATATCTGACATTTTGTTAAGTCACTATTTGTGTGTAAATAAAATAACTCACAATTGAAATCAGATTTTTAAGACCTGATACTGGATTCTATACATCCCAGAAGCTTTTGCATAGGGTTCAATATCAAAATAAAGAACTGAAACAACCTGTCTTATTTGTGGACTGATCAGCAAAAGGATTGACAGTGGATGAGTTACAATAAGAGCTGGAAGTAAACATCAAATCATATACATGGTAAGATGAGCAGCAAAATTCCTAGGGGGAAGGAGGATAAACTTCTAGCTTTGAAACATGGCAGAAGGATTGTTCTGGGGCATCCAGTGGAAAGATTTCAGAACCAACCCCTAACAACACAGGGTACCCGCCCAATTCAGTTTTCAGGGATAGTGGGAAGTACAAGTTGATTTAGTACCCTCTGCAGTGGGAATATAGCATTAAGAGCTGGTAGCTAGCTCTGTCAAGAGACTGGATTCTCTGTACTTGAATAATAGGCAATGGGTACTGTGAAAGAAAGGAAGGGCATGAACAGGCAAGAATATGGTCAGTGTTATAGGAGGTCATAAGCTAACTGTGACTCAGATGCCACAACAGATAATTCGACCTTATTTGTCTGAACTTGTGATAACAGTTTGTTTTAATGTTTGGAGACAGCATGTTAACACATTGCAATACACAGTTTCTGTTATATGAGAAATATTCCATCACCAACAAACAGAAATGCCCCATTAAGTATTAGTGCGGAGCCTTATTTTCGGGAATTGCAAACCTATTACTGCAACTATCATGCATGCAACTAATTTACCAAACTTCCTGGTACTGAGCTCATACAATACAGTGCTAAGAAACTACATAAATAACTATTTCTTGATGAGCTAAAGGATATTCAGCTGATGAAGGCAATATTTTAGTTTAAAATATATTCCGCATATTGCAATAGCAGTTTTACAATCTACTTAATATATGAATTACCTTCACCATTCAAATCTATGATCTCTTCTTCCTGGAGGGAAAACCCACCCTTCCTGGGACAATGGAGCTATCAGCCAGTTGCTTCTGGCAGCAGCAGTAATGTGCACAGCAGCATAGCAGTTTCTTACTGGAATAACGCTGGTTGGTGTGGAACCCGTACCTGTGGATGCACAGACAGAGCCTGGAGAAAAGCTGACACCCAGCAACTAAAATATGAGAGAGAGTGGCTTGCAGGTAAGAATAAAATACAATTTTAAAAAAAAATTTTTTTTTTGTATGATTGTTAAATAAAAGCTTGATGATACAAAGAAGTAAAGAAAGAAATTCTATGGACTGAAAATGTGTGTTGCTAAGTAAGTGAACCATTTAATTTCAGGGGATGAACATCTTTCCAGAAAAAAATGCAGTTTCTGAAAAATAACTTAAAAGTAACTTGATATTTTTCCTGTCTTGAAATGGGTGTTGGATGTTTCTCTAAAGGTTCATTTGGTGACTCAGTTCCAAAACAGAGACACCACACCAGCAGCACTAATATTAATCCTGTTCAGTGTTCAGCAACTTTGAGCAGTGAATACATTCACATCTGTGGTTCAAGTTTTGCTCATGGAGATAGGTCGGAAAATGCTTATTGAGCTATTAGCACTTGTTCCAAGTTCAGATTAGTTCAAGAAGATGGATATTGCACTGGGGGACTTTATTCTCCTAAAACACCTTTGAGAGCAAAAGCAAATGAGGAGGAAGAATAGCATAAGAGAAGATGCTGAATGGTCATAATACTCAGGTTGGAGAGAGGAGCAGGAAAGGAACTGAAGCAGAAAATTAAATGGTCTGATACTGACTTTGAATAACAGCTATGGGTCACCCTGAATGTTACTGTGCTGGAAATGCACATACAGTAACACCCCCAGCTGTGATCAGTGTTGTTAAGGTGCCAGCCATTTTCTCTGCATCTGTCTTTCCTTACCGAAATACACATCCATAGGTTAGTAAGGAACATCTAACCACTTAAAAGACTTATTCCATGATAAAATTACCTTCAAGATATTTTGGAAAATGTGGGTATTTCCTTCTCCTTTCATTAACTCCTGCAAAGTTGATCCTCCTGTGGGTTCTTCACTCATCAGAATCTAATTATTATTGCCTTCCATTCAGGTTTGGCTGCCTGGGTCTGGCTATCAGAGACAGCCTCATGGGAAATCAGACTTGCTGAGATATTTGTTAGCACTGCCAGTTACCTCTCTAGTGGGAGGCACTTTTTTTTTTGCTTTCATTAACTCTTTTTCTCTTTTCCTGCTGACCACTCTTTCAAACTCACAATGATTGTATTCCCACAGTGAGCTGAGACAGCAAAACACACAACCATGGATTTTGAATTGTAAAAATTATAGCTGGAAGAGATCAATTAGATTATCCTACTAGCACTGCAAGATTATACCACACTCTGTAGTTTTCTACTGTTTTATTCCACCTAGTTTTAAAGCCTCGAGGGATGAGGCTTCTGTACTTCCTTTAAAAGACTTTTCAACAGTTTACTATAACTTACTGTTGGTAGGATGATGTCTTGTTTTCTTTTTCATCTACATATTCCTCTGCATAATAGATTTCCATGACCCTTAAGTTACATTCTTTTGGAAATATTTGAAACCAAACATTCTTTTTTGATGGTGTCTTGACTATATATGGGTTTTTGTTCAGAAAAAAATAACAGACAATTGATACAGAACATATAAAACATATAAAAACCTTTTTTTATTCTCTTACACATGTACCTGTTGAAAGGATATTTTTCCACTTAAACTTACCGAAGAAAATGTGAGGATTCTTGAATCTAGAAATCACTTTTAAAAATAAAGGTAGATTATTTCTGTCTAAAATGACCTTTCCTAGAGAATACAAGCTCACTATATTCAGCAGTTTCTTTCTTTACCTTTTCCTCGCCTCTTATTGTTAACATCTCATCTGCTGTGTCCCTGAACTGTCCTTGACAAAATCACCACTTATGTTCCTCAGCCAACTTATATGTCTTCTTCACCCTCGTCTTTCCCACAGTCTACTCTCATTGACAGTGATTTCCAGGCTAGAATATATTTCACTTCAGCTTCAGCATTGATATCTGAAGTTTTTTGTTACAGTGCAACTAGTGCTAGTAATTAGATATTCTCCTTTCCCATATTTCACTGCATTTCATTAAAACTGTCTGTTTCATATCTAACAAAATCACATAGATTCAACTATCAGTAATGGCTTTCTGGCTCTCTTCTTACTCCATATCTAGTTCCCTGCACGAACACTTGTATTTCACAGCTCTCTTGTGAACTTTCGATTCTTCCCCATATCACCCTTCCTTTTTTTTCTTTCATTCCCATTTCTCTAATGCTGGTGGTCAGTGTTGTGTATTTTTCCTCACATAATGACCTTGAACTACTCTGTTCTCTCTTCATTTTCGCTAGGCCTGTGTCCCACCAGTCTTCTCTTAATTACTGCAGCTATAACTGTCTATGCTTCTAAAGCTCTGTTCTTTTTTTTTTCCAAGTAACGATACACCTTGCCTTAGCAAACATTTATCATGAACATGTATTAATTTTAAACTCCTTGTACAGCTCCCAGCCCTTGCCAATGAGGTCCTGCCCAAAGCTCACCATGTACTTCAAGGTTTTATTTGAATTTCATCATTGGAAAGACCATCTTCATTCTTACTCTTGCTTTCTTTATTGATCACTCTGCACACACACTTTAAAAAACATTTCATAGAATCATAATTGAACCACAGAATGCCTTGGGTTGGAAGAGGCCTCAAGGCTCAGCTACTTCCAACCTCCAAGGACACCTTCATTAGACCACATTGCTCAGAGACCTATCCAACCTGGCCTTCAACACTTCAAGGGATGGGCAATCCACAACTTCTCTGGACGACCTGTTCCAGTGTCTCACCACCCTCACAGAAAAGAACTTCTTCCTAGTATCTAATCTAAATCTATTCTCTCTCAGTTTAAAGCCATTCCCCCTTGACCTGTCACTACATGCACCTGGAAATAGTGCCTCTCCCTCTTGTAGGCTCCCTTCAGATGCTGGAAGGTTGCAGTTAGGTCACCCTGAAGCCTTCTCTTCTCCACTCCTGGGCAGGGCTGCTCTCAATCTGTTTGTCCCCCAGTCTCTGTTGACGCCGGTGACAGCACTGAGCCAGGTTCATCACCTTCGTTTGGTCTTGTTAAACTGCATGAGATTCCGACGGGCCCACTCCTTGCGCTTGTCCAGGTCCCTCTGGATGCCATCCTGTCCTTCAGGTGTGTCAACCACACCACCCAGTTCTCCTTTGTTTAACCAGGGTTTTGCTTAGTCTTTCTTAAGCAATTTGTCAGGCCCAGTGTCAGACTTATGCCTGGATTCGGTTCACAAATACAGGCATAGCTGTGATCATGTGTAGATTAGAAGGGCATCAACATCATAGAAACAGAAAATAAAAGAGCCTGAAAAGAGTTTGTTGGGAACAGCAGTGAGTCAGGTAGAAGCTATTCAGAAAAATCTTTGGAATTTGAGAAAATATTTCAATGAAGTGAAATAAGCAAAGGTTTTACTTTTGAAAAATGTACATGAAATATACAATTTCTTCTGCGTAAATACCACTGTTAGTATTTAGTATGAAATTAACTGTACAAGAAAGATGGAAAGTCTTTTGATACGTTTCTAAGTCAAAACTCTAAAAAGAGTAATTTCTTGCTACTTTACCTCTCATGTAGGTATTTCAAAAGCAAAAACAGGCTTCAGCTTAGTAGATCAAGAATGTTCATATGTTCTACTGAAGAGTTTGACTGAAATACACTTAAGAGTTTCATTAAATCAGTATTACATTTTTTCCCATATAAAATACTGAAAGTTTTACATTTGTTTCAAAATACTAAACTGGTAAAATCAAGCCAAAAAATTAATGGAAACTTCATCAGCTGTTTTTGTATTTTCTAGACAACAATTTTTGTCTTAAAAAACCTTTTCTTCAGAGAAAGAAATGGTTTTAATCTAAAACACTTTCAACTATGTCTAAACCAGATATCTCTCTATCCAAGGGAATCAGAAAGTACTTTGCACTGAATTTAATGTCATGCTAACACTGCTACAGTTTATGTTACTTAAATATTATCCTCAGAAATATTATCTTTTAATTTTAATTTTTTATTCCAATGGGACAGATAAGGAACTGGAAAGAATACAAATGAGAATGGTTTCAGAGACAGGCATGCTTTGTCATTTGTCACTGCCAAAATCCATCAGTAATATGGTATCATGACAGAGAACTGTTGAAAGACTAAGAATTTTACTGGAACATTTAAACATGATATTAAAGTGATATTTGAAGCAATGCCCCTAAAGAAAACGAATGCTTACTTTGTTAGATGCTGTGAAGCAAGAAAATGCAGACAGGAAGCCACCATTTATCTTCTTTTTCTTCCCTGGGGCTCCTTATGCTAACCTGCCTGACTTTTTAAAATTTCCAGCTTGCCTGATAATATTACAGGCTTGGGAACATTTCACTGGACTGAGGAGCAGGACAGTAGGAACTCCCTTCTACTCTCCTCCCTGACCTGCTGCAAGCACAGAAATTGCTGCTGATTCCCTCCTGCCCCTTCTCAGAGCAAGGGTAGGTCCTCACAGGCCAGAAAATCAGCTAATCAGGTGGTGGAAAGAACAGAAATGAAGAATAGAAATGGAAAAAAGAATGGGGCAGAAAAGGATGTTAATAGCAGCAGTTTTTCAAAGGCAAACGCTGTAGTTAGCCATCCAACCACCTTCCTCCTCCTGTTTTTTAAATGCTCAGTCATGAAGGCAGAACCTAATAGAGTCTTTGAGCTAATTCAGTTTCTGTAATTTAGCATGGCTCATTGACTTGTGCCTGTGGGATTCCTGAGTGGTCTCTCATCCAAGTGCTAAACTGGCCCTTGAGTACTTAACTTCCAGACAAGATCAGGTACACTCAGATGGGATGACTGAATCTGCGACAGTCCCATGTCTTTTTTCCCTTTGAAATTGGTTGCAAAAAGGCTAAAGATTCATAGTATCATGAGGACAGAGGTTCTTCATCAGCAGGATAATAAGCACATTTCCAAGAGCTCTGGAAAATATCGTGCTTCATAGTTGATTGGTTAAGCATTAACATGCCCTGGAGAGATAGCTGATTAAATGTTATTTTCCTTCATGAAAATGTGATCATGAGGAGACAAAAGGAAATGAAATACCCAAGGCCACACCAAGAACCCATATCAGAACTCAGGACATCTTCACCTTTGTTTCTAAGACCATGGGTCAGGTCATACTTGGCTAATTAGTGTTTTCTAATTCCAGAAGGTGTGAAGTATAGTGATAAATGACCGGTATTTTAATCAGATATATGACATTATTATATGCCTGGACACACTGTAGAGTGTGAGAACCCTGGCGGTGTTGAATGCCCTCAGGTACAACAGAAATCATATGAGGTATGAGGTATTATTATTATTACTGTACATTATTTCATCCATTCTGTGTTCCTCTCAGTTTTCTAGCAGAACATATAACTTATCATGAAACAAAATTATTTGATTTGTCTTTTTATCCACTACATTTTTGACACTTTACAACTTTAAAGGTACAGGTAGAAGAAAAGTTTGCCATTTTTCCCAACAGATCTTCCTCTCCTTAACTGTTTTGTGCTGCCACGTGTGCCATCAATGGCACCATAATTATATCCCAGAACAAGAAGAAGGGTCAACTGCACCCTGACTTGCTTGAAAACTGATGCATTTTATGGCAGCTGGGCAGGGCAGTGGTGTTTTCAGATACACCCTCTTAAGTTATCTTCTCTCACCAGCACACTAAAAGCATTATGCAAATTATTGAATAATTTCAGTGCTGCTCAACAATTTGCATTATGAGATTAATGACCAAACTGGAGTACCTTTTCCCAATAGCAGGGGAGGATCAATCAAGGTCAAAATACTTCAAAAGAGCAGGCAAAATAAAGCACAGAGAAGGTAACCATGTGTTTGCTGTTATCAACAGTGAGGATGCTTGGTAGCCGGCCAAACAATTCAGTTTCAGTGTCAGTATTTTTCAGCTTGTATAAAGCAATTTGTTGAAGGCATTAAACTTTATTCAGTTGTAATGGGCAATTCATTGACTGCTGGCCGTTTTGAAAAGTTGGTGCAGACCAATTAGAAAATAATCCCTGCATCCTGCAGAAGGCTGAGCTGGTGTAATCGGAACTGGAAGTCTTTGCACAGTTGAGTGAGCAAGCAGCACTATGGTGGTTTGGATTTGGGACACTGTTTGGTCACAAGGCCCAGAAGATTTGATTCCTTGGCTGTAAATATTTCACTTATGGAATTTCAATCCTCTAAATAAATAATGGACACGCAAATGGGAAACACTTTAGAAGTCATTCCACCAAATGCAGTTCAGATACCTTTCAGTTCCCTTCCATGGGACCTTTATTTCTGGTGTGTTGTAGCTCTTTTCGCTGTTCTCAGTCCAAATGCAAAGAAGATGACAAACTAAAAAAGTTTTTCTGCTGATTTAAATGATTACTGGACTGGAATTAGCTTTTTGCTTTTGTTGTTACAGTGTTTTTCTTAGTAAAATACAATTTGATAGTTGAATTTTCTTTCCTTCTTTCCCTTTCTCTTCCCTTTTCTCCTTCATTTACTGTTTAGTGTTTTATTTTTTCCTTTTTCCCCCTTTTTTCCTTTCCCCCCGTTTTCTCTTCTTTCCCTTCCCTTCCCTTCCCTTCCCTTCCCTTCCCTTCCCTTCCCTTCCCTTCCCTTCCCTTCCCTTCCCTTCCCTTCCCTTCCCTTCCCTTCCCTTCCCTTCCCTTCCCTTCCCTTCCCTTCCCTGAACTTCCCTGAACTTCCCTGAACTTCCCTGAACTTCCCTGAACTTCCCTGAACTTCCCTTCCCTGAACTTCCCTGAACTTCCCTGAACTTCCCTTCCCTGAACTTCCCTTCCCTGAACTTCTCTTCCCTTCCCTGAACTTCCCTTCCCTTCCCTGAACTTCCCATCCCTGAACTTCCCTTCCCTGAACTTCCCTGAACTTCCCTGAACTTTCCTGAACTTCCCCGAACTTCTCTTCCCTCCTCTCCTGTCTCCTGTCCCCAATCTTCCCTTACCCTCCCCTTTCTCCCCTTTTCCCATCCTTTCCCCACACTTTATTTTTTTTTTTTTTAAGATCATAGACATTCTCTTTCAGTTATTTACTCAATCAGGCTTTTCTCATTTTTCCAGCAAAAACTAACAAGGAATCTGTTCTCACAAGCTATTAACACAGATCAACAGCAGCAGGATGAAATGAACACCACCGAGATGAAATGAACTCAGTAACTCCTGTGTCAATAGATATTTATTCTTCCAGAGCTTTTGTTTAACTCTCATGCTGGAATCTTTTGTACTGATTGCATAAGCTTCTAAACAACTAAATTAAATGTTTCTCCTCATCTTTGATATAACTGATGTCTTCTTTTACCTTTACTCATTATTTTTTTAGTGTGTTCATTAATCAGCATTCATTATTTATATTCACTGTGGGAAACTGCTGCTTAAACTTTCCTTTCAACATCCACTCAGTTTGAGGGTTTTATTTCTGAGACTTTATCTACCAGGCTTCAGCTAGCATAGAGTCACGGAAACTGTTAATCACTTTCACTTTTAATATAATCTCATTTCTATTTTCTGCATTACAGCAAAGATTGCTATGCTAAAGTGCTTTGCTTGCAATACTGCTGTCAGAATTGTCTCTTTATATGGAGAACTTCCTTTTTTAAATTTTCTTGAAGCAAATTTGTCCATTGCTCCCCTGTTTCTAAGTGTCCCTAGAGATACTCTATAGAAGACTGTCAGGATTTGTATTTTTTTGAGGCTATCTCTGTTTTTTTGGAGGAGGCCTAAGTGAGCTGCCATTTGATATGATGTTCATAATTTTAAACTCCATACTTAATGGACGTTGCCAAAGTTGGAGAAAAAGTGCCAAAGGAAACAGGCAGTTCTTTGTGAAGGAGCCTGAAACAAGAGGCAGCTGTTTGAGATGCGGGGCAGATAGCCATGGCTGGTAGGGATGGAAAGCGCTGAGGGTTATCAGTATCAAATTGCAAAATCAATATCCTCTTACACCAGCTTCATGGGAATGACACCAAATGGTTCTTGATTTCTCAGCATCGTTTAAATATCGCTCAGTTGAAATGTCATGGGAGGCACATGATAGATGTAGACTGTGCTGGACAGAGTCAGGTCTTGTGTTTGGTTACCTTGGTGACAGCAATAAAGCCATTCCTCTGTAACTGAGGAGGGTGGAAAAGACAAAAAGAAGAGCTGAAGAAACAAAAGATTGGATTAGGCTACTCAAGACCATCTCCATGCATAGACAAAATACATGTTTGTTCAGGGAATTAGACAGCTGGAGACAGCCAAGCAGTCATTGTCATCTTCTTTGCTTTGCCAAATTCCTATGGCACCTACTGGGGTGAAGTGCAAACGATGGGAGAAAAACGAGCAGTATTTCATGTCTATACACACACACCCCCACACACCCACATCCCTTCAGTGAGCCAAGACAGCGCTAGAAATCTGAGAATTTTGCTGTCTGTGTGCAAGATCTGCCACAGACGGTGCGTTCAGTCAGCCTTTTTTAGGCATTGAAGATAAAATAAAATTTTACCAAGACTTTGAAAAGACTTTAGTGGCTTCTGGTGTTGTGTTTTAGAAGACTGAATTTGAATGGAAAGTCAGGAGGAAAACTAAGATTAACTCAGTGAGGAAACTGGGATAGAGAGCAAGCAAGCTGGTGAAGAAGATAAATGGAAAATTGAGGCAGATTTGTCAAGAAGCCTATAAAGCTAATCAAGGCACACAAGCCAATTTTTTTTTAATGATGGTTTACTGAATTTTGTTTTGTTTTGTTTTGTTTTCTTGTTTTTTTTTTTTTTTTTTTGCCAGTACCTAGCTAATTCCTGGCATCTGATTTGCAGAAATGATGAGTGCTCTGTGCAAAAATGATACCAACAGGGGTACAGAGCATATAAATGTGAAGTAATGTTAAGTCCTTGAAAAAAAAAAATTTGCTTAGTGACTTAAATTGGCCACTTCAAATCTATGGATACTTTGGACTTCAATCTCTCCAAGCGTAACATTTCAACTGTGAATAGAGGAAGTGTTTCGAAAGGGTGCTGTGAAAATGAATGCATTATAGAGATGAGTTACACAGAAAAGCCCATGAGGAAATTAATAACTCTGTCTTCTGAGCAGTGTTATAATTGTGTGCAATAAATAAGGCCTAGAGCTGCACAGTGAAGAATAAGAGGAAAACAAAATACTGAACTGCTTCTCATTAAATGAGCACTGTTTCATCTGCACTTTGAATGAAGTAAAGGTCCTCTGGGGAAAAAAAATGTGACTGTGTAATTAAAAAATATACCATCATGTATTCACATGAGGGAGACAGATTAAGGCAACTTGAATTCCGACATTTTCTGATTTTGAGTGCTTTCTGTGCAGATTGTTTTGCAGGCCTTGGAAATCAAAGCATTAGACTGGCTTATGTCATCAGATATTCTCCACAGGGACTCTTTCATCAGTCCAGCCAAACCTGGCAAATTTTCAAGGACATTAAAGGAGGCATTCAGTTAGAGGTTAACTATGTAAATATAAGTCTGTTAGGATAACTGGTATCTAGAGAGAGTAGGTGTCTAAATTCCTGGTACAGTCAGTGGAGACATAGTCTCAATTTAATTGCGTGCACAACTGTCCAGCGCCTTTTGGTATGAACTTATATACCCAGCCTGGTTTCCTCCTGCCACTACAGAACAGTCTCTCCTAGGTCCTGTGTCCAGTTTGCCTAAACCACATGGACCCCTGACCACAGAATTATGTTCTGAGGCACTTCAGTTAACAAAGTCCAGGGAGAGGGTCGGTGCCCCCAGATGCAAATTTGTCAGCTGGATCATTCTTTAGCTTCAGCTGACTAGTTAGACAGGATCTCCATTGAATAAAATTGGAGCTGAGAGATATCATAATTCCTTAGATACCTAAATATGAATATCTAAATTTAGATGTCTTTTTATTACACTGAAACCCGTGTTAAGTACCTGAAAAAATGTTATGTTCTTTTATTGTAGCTCCCTGTGGGAATGACAGGGTGAATTCAGTCATTATCCATTACACCTCAGCAAATCCCTTGTCAGTTAACATGTATACATTAGCTGATCATTTGGGATACACATAACACCTGATTAGCTGTAGTGGATATTCCCTCTTGTCCAGATAGAAGACAAAACATAGGTAGTGCACATGGGAGGAAACAGGGAAAGGGGTTCTCAGTGGCACAGGAAGCAAAATAAAATATTGTCTGTTGATATGAGAAGCATCTGGAAATAATGCACTGAGGGTATTAACATCGGATGTGGTATTGCAATAAGGAATAGATGACACACGATATGTATGACATAGATCAGCTGGAAATATGGTTTGATTGATTCCTTGGTTCACAGACAAAGCATTTTGTAACACATTTAAGTTTGGATAGTTGTTAAGCCATTTATTTTCTATAAAGAAGGATGTGAATTCTTTAGCTTTAAATGTTACTCTCTGTTTTGGAGGGGTGTTGCCAATTGCTCACTTTGACTCAGATGACAGGCAGGTAGGAATACAGCAGATGTATTACTCCTATTAAGGAATAAATTTTTGCTGAGAGCTCATGCCTTAGTCTGCCACTCTAGTCTCCTTTTACTTTTTAGAATTGAGACCACATAGCTTGAATCCAAGAGGCTTTGGGTAGATCTCATAAAGGCTTCTCGTAAGGTAAATCTCCTAAATAAATAACAAGCAGGAGTTATTACACTTCCATGAAAACTTTCAGGTATTATCTAAAGAAAATTTGTTTGCAGCACTGTACCAGACTTCTTTCGAGTCTCTGTATGTGTCCATTGCCCATAAGCATGTTCAGATTCTCAATTTAGGTTATTAGTTGGCTGAAGTTACCCATAGAGTCCTCAAAATATCAGGATAAGAATTGAAAATAAATCCACACAGATGAAAAGTCCCTGAATAGTCTTCATGAGGCATCTGTGGGATATTAGGTCTTCTATATATGTAGATTCTGACATTTTCTAGAGGTCACACTTCCTTTACGCCAAAGGTAGGAGGAAATTCCTCTTTTTCATACCAACTTCTCCCACTCCACTCATTATATCCAAAGGATATCTTATAGACTCATTTTAGTTTCTCTCCATTCCCATCCTCTTCTTCCATTGCATTTGGTTTTGACACTACATCTCCCAAGTCTGACTGCTCAGCAGAGTGTTTATACCACCCCTATCCCATCTGTTTCTTTTCTATATTCTGACACTCAGTTTCTCATTGTGTCCTGCCTCACTTCTCCCACACACTTTACAAGGTTCTGTTTTTATGGATGTTCTTGTTGCTTGTAACATTTTGTACTCCTGGCTGTCCCATATTCCTTCGTGACTCACCATTGCCTGAGACCTCCATGTGTGTCTGGTCTATTCTTTGATGGTAGAAATCTGAGAAAATAAAGTAGTGTTTCCAGTGATGCAGCAATTAATTGGTTGTGGAGTATGATTAGGGTAAACGTCCCATGCAAAGACCCTTGAGCAACATTTAGCCACCCTAATCTTCTGTCATTCTAAACCAGGACTTCAGTTCAGCCAGCTCCTGAGCCTGGTGCTGAATCAAAACTATGCTACTGTGGCTAATCCTTTTGAGAGGAAATGTAGATACTTGATTTTGTTTTTCAGTCAATTGGTCCCTTTCCGTCTTACATTACACCCCTGCTTGGATTGTCAATGAATTTCCAGCTGCAACAGTAGCAGTCATTTAACGTAGCATATCCCACTGTGGGCTGTGTATGAAATTTATGCCTTTAATTTTTGTATATAAAGCCTCACGATTGTGGCTGTAGGCATTTTATAAACCTCAGAATGAATAACGAAGATATTCTCAGCCCACACCTCCACACTCCATTATAGATATGCTACAATCAGCTGGGAGTCACGGCATTTATCAACTGCTGAAGGATAATGCAGTTTATCACTTTTTAATGAATTATTTTCTGTACTGCTCATTTCCAGAACAGATAAATACAGTCAAGGACATCCTGTATCAGGAGGGAGTTGCAGTGAAATTTCTTCTAAGTTTAATGATATTTAGCTAAATCCTTCCGAAGAGCTTATGGTTTGTTTATGTTTTACTGTGGCATAGAGGCTGGTGCAGAAAGATGATACAGAGCCCAGGTGAAGGATTCTATTCTCACACCCACCCTAGAAGACATGGTTAAAAAAAATAATGTGTAAAGTGCTTCAGCTCCCTGGAGGGGAAGAAGGGAGTAGTAGAGTCCTTTAGGTGGTCATCAACACAGGAAAAATGTGTCTGTACTATCAACTTGAAGAGATTTGTGCTACCATTTATAGAAACAATGCTATTTTGTGGTATCTACATGTTTTTGATTATTACAGGGTTTGTGAGAAAGCCTTCTCAAGTATGCCTTTCAAATATAAATTTGAAAACAGGAGCCAGACCTCTCTGGAAGACGACACTTCCATATTGCTGCTGTTTTCTGTAGTTTGAAAGAAATGCCAAGACATCCTAGCTCTTGTAAAAGAAAACCCCAAAAAAACCAGCCAAACACCCCCCCCAAAACCCAGACCAAACCAACATACATACTAAATAAAATGAATAAAATGTAGATATCAAAAGCATCAAAAAAGCCTCTTAGTGAAATGTTTTTGATAAGGATGTGTTCAACAGAGTGGTTCAGCTTTGGTAAAATGAGGTATTGTGACAAAAATTTGGAATTAATGTGACAAACTCTCTGAAGAACCTTATTAACATTTGAAACTAGAACCTTTTCAGATGAATCAGCATTGGCATTCCTATAGATGTGATGAATGGCTACTCCATGTTAATATCTAGATATTATTCAATACATCACAGCTATTTCAATGATATAGCTGTTGGCATTATGTCAGAATTTTATAGCAGGAAGTTAGGAAAACTTTTAAATACCTCTTTTCAGTGTCACCATTCTATCTGGCTTATTTTTTTTAATTGTTTAATGAGGGTGCATTGTAAGATTTTGTAATTATTTAAATTTTTGTTTATGAATATTGTCTGTGTTCAGACTTTGGTTTTAGGTGCCCTATGTATTCTATCAAACATTCTAATATCACTGCTCATGCTATTACTGGTTCAAGCAGCTTACTTAAATGATGATTCTTTTTGTTATTACATACTTCTCTTTCTCCTGTTTATTTGAAACATTCTGATTTGGGCCATGATTCAGTAGTGCATTACTCTATGCATGTAAGTCTAAAGCACTGAAGCCATTAAGATTTCCAGAAATTTACTGAACAGGTATAAAATCACTGCTAAAGAAAAAATCCTCTTAAAATGTAGTTGACTTGAATTTTTTATAGGGTCTTACTAAATTATATATAAAAAAAGAAGTACATATTCTTCCATCTAATATATTTTCTCCTTCTAATAGATTAAAACTTGGCCAAGCTACTTACTAAAAAATAATCTCACCTACTAAATGCACCAAAACTACAGAATTAATACTGGAAAATGCTAATGCTAATGTAAAAAGTTTAAGGCAAGATCATACTAATAAGTATATACTTGTGGGGTTTTAGTTGCATGTTACCTTGCACATTGCATATATATTTTCAGAGAAGCATCAATAGGATAATATTTATATTTAGTTAAGAGCCACATAGGAAGATGAGTGAAAATAGTTTGTGATTTGCAAATTAAATACTCAGCATGAATCTATAAAATCTGTGGAATTAACAGCAGTGAAGTTTTATGGAGGAGCTGGAGACAAATGCTAGCAGGTTTTGTATATCTAATTCCCTTATGCACGTTTTAATACTTGTGTAGTGTGAAAAGGAGTGTTATTCTCTTCTTCAAGGTCAAAAATATTCTAAAAAAATGGATAAGAAATTGAAATTTATCTGCTTTAGTTTAACTATAACTGGTTTCTTTTAAAAATAAGTGTCTTTTTCTTCTAAAGGGAAATGAGAAACCACATTTGATGAAGATTTTATACAATATGCTTCAGCCTAAAGTAATTTTTCCTTTCCAGTTATCAACTCTTTTACCAGGGGGTGTATGATGGAGACTCAAAACACAACTCCAGTGATATTTGTATGGATAGCAACACCGTAACCAGGCTCCCATGGCTGCAAATTGTATCCTTATAAGAGTACTTCAGGATTTGAAAATATTTAAGTAATCACAGTTTTAGAGTTATCATCTGGTAATGCCTGGGAATTGGTGACCCGAGGGACTAATTCCAAACATTACTAGAAAATGACATTGCTCATGTCAGCGTGGAAGTGTCTTGGTGAATATAAACCATAATATAAAAGCATTTGCAAGCAATTTGGCCATCTGCTGTTTCCTGTCGATATTGTTTAAGAATAAGCTCATAGCTTCACAAAACAAGTCAATGTGTCAACACCTGAGGTAAAAGTCTTTGAGATCCCAGGAGGATATAGTCTTTGTTTTTATTTTTTTTCCCCCCATCTCCCGAACTGCGCATTGTCTCATGATGTTAATAGAGAAGGACTGGAGCTTAAACCTCCATATGGGAGCTGCTCTTCTCAACTCCCAATCTTCCTGGATCAGGGAATTAGAAAAGTGTCCCCCATTAGCTCTGCTTGCTGCCCAGGTGGAAGAGAGATACCCCAGAGGCTGACCAAGGCAGGGAAGGAGACATACCCAAAGGTACGATGGTATTGTGTTACCGTACAAGACCTATTAAAGTAGGGCTTGTATGGTAATAGCATGCAGTGGTTTACTGTCATTATGTATTTCATTGCTGTGTCTGTTTTTCATCAGTCCATGAGCACTTGGTTTGGCAAGGCTGATAGATCCAGGCACATTTGTCCTTCTGAAACAAGAAACGCTTCATCTGCATGAAAATCAGCTTCAAGACATTGCCACACTTGGCCAAAGGAAGAGTCTGTCCTCACTAGGCCCTTTCTTTTTTGTGGTCTATCCTGATGGCAAAATGATTTTTGAGGTTATGAATGGCTGAAAGCAAATTAGGTTGGGTTTGTTTTTTTTCCCCCCACCTCAGACAGTTACTGGGCAAAAAATCTTGTAATATCTTCATTTGCTGGAAAAGTCTTCATTCACTTCTTTCCTTTTTTCACATTGGCTTGAAACATTGCTAAAATGAAGTATGATACTGAGTAAAATTAATATGCAGAAAGTTCCACAAAAGTTATTAGCACCATAGTTGTATGCAATTTGTGCTTTAACTTCTGATCATTGTTCTTATTTTTCAGGTTGACTTTGATTTCTTTCTCTTAATAAACCTGAATTCCTATCACACTTCATTTTGGGTTTAATTTTTATTTTGAAGTTCTTACTAACTCAATAGTTACCATTACAGTGTGTTCATTCATTTCAGCTCAGTTTTCTTGGTCACCGGCTGTGTTATTGAGTGTCTTGCATAAGAAATCCTAAACATGTGAAAATAGCACACCGTGGCTTTTTTTTAACCTCCTTTTTTCCATGCCATATTTGGAAGCTCATTCATGGCCCATTGGGAAGTTCATTCATGGCCCACTGGGAAAGGTTAGGACTATAATTAGACCTTTTTGTTCCCAGATATTTCAGCAATAGGATGCATGAAGGTTACTAACAGTTTTCTTTTAATTGACCCCTGGTGATTTTACCGTAAAGCTGTTAACTTGTGCACTGGGGACCCACAACCCACGGGCTTCTTGCACTGACATTTGCAGCAATGATTAGAATGTCATTGCTTTCCAATACTTCATTGTCATTCAGGGAGCACTTGAAATGCCTTTTGCCTCATATTGCAATGAAACACACATTTGCCAGCACACACACATACACACACACACACAGAGGCTTTTCCATTTCAGCAGCACAGGCCTTTGAAATTGGATTTGTTTTGAACATCCACTTCAGTATTGCCTTTCTTTTCTGCACAGTGTCGCTCTCTTGTCTCTCATACTAATGGAAACAAAGCTAAACTACTCACTCTGCACATAATAGTGGACCCCAAGGGCTAAATGTCTGTCAGTATGGAAAACAGTGAAAACAAAGAAATTGTAACTATTTGTGTGCGTGAAAGAACTGATGTTCATCCATGTCAATTCTCTCAGGTCTTTGAACATGAAATTGTTCAGTTTCAACTCCGATCACATCACTTAGCAGAGATCAGTACTCAAAATTTTAACAGGTTCCAAGACCAGTGTTCTTAATATGCTGGAGGGCTTGGAAAAGAGTTTTGAAAAAAAAGGGGGATTCTGGTTGAAGCACTATACTGTCTTTCACTGAATTGTGCAGCTCTGATTGAAAATGTCATCTTTCAGCTCACATTTTTCAGACTTTCCTGTCTGGAGCAAGATTATATAAAAAAATATATATGTAATTTGAAGTGTATTTTTTGGGGGGGGGGATTAGAATCACTGATTTCAATATGAATAATAAATAGAAAAACTCATTCAACAGGAGTGGCAGAATTCAGGTCTCAGTCAATTGCTGTTTTCTTGTTATTCAAACTCAATTGAGGCTGAACAAAATGGGTTTTCTTTTAAATAAATTTAATTCAAAACGTAAAACTAACATTGAACTAAAGTGCTTTATGTGAAAGTTCTTTATAAAGGATTTTATAACAATGCCCAAGTTAAGTAAAAATAAATTTTACTTCCTTTGAAAGCATCAGTAAAAAAGCCTTACCCTTCACCTGTAATCTCCAATAGAAAAGGACATTTTTTCACAAAATAAAACCTGAAAAAATTATTTCTAAATATCTCTGAGGAGTACATTTGTTTGATTTATAAGTTTGTTTAATCAGGATACTTTAAGACTCTCATTTCAATGAACTTCCTAGGTACAAATTCTTTAAATTCCGTGTGGATAAGTCTGTGGAGGAATGCACAGTTCAAGGTGAAGTTTGTTTGTTTGTTTGTTTTCATTTCAGTAAAACAGAGATGAGGGGGGGCAAGATTAATGTCCAGTGTGTCTTTGAAAGGACCAGGAGGGAAATAAACAGCACAATCATAATAAATATGGAAGGCAAATGACACCTCCTACGGTGCCACTAGTCTGGCACATGTGGTATGGAGTGACTGTGCAAGGGCAAAACTTTTAAGTGTTTCTACACCAATCTGGAATCCGAAGAATAAGATGAGGAAATGAATGCTTGGCATCAAATGACAATACTGATTTAAATATAACAGAAACCCTGGGAACTCTGTAGGAGATGCTGGTGCTAACTTTCCAGGCATGACAGACTGAGATATATAGACACAGTGCACAATGTAAGGTGTTGTAGCATAAAATATTATGAGAATATAAGAACTTACTGGCAGATGGAAATCCCATACTCCAACAGCAAAAATGTAGTGCTCTTCTTGTACAGTAACTTGATAGAAATCAGGATATGTTAAATAAGATTACAGTAGCTGTAGCTTTAGCATAGGTGCCTGATAGTCAATGATTTAAACCACCTGCATATTGACTGGATGAGAGTCTCATCAGGAATAGATGAATGCAATAAATTATTGCTTCCTAGAAAATCTTGATTCAGACCCCACAAGGAAAGGTGCAGTTCTATATCTTGGGACAGAGGAACTGATTCAAGAAGAATAAATAGGAGAGCTGCTGCTTAGTAGTGATCACTAAGGAATTTAGTTCAACATTGTCTTAGTAAAGAGTGGATCAAATAAATCTAGCACACAAATATTGACATGATTCTTGAATATTTAAGACAGAACAATGTAAAAATGAGGGAATTAATAAAAACAAAATGACAACCTAGAGCAGTCTTCTGAAAAGGAAGATGCCTACAAACAGTACAGAAGCTGCATCAAAATGGTGATAAAGACTAGTAAAACAATTTTGGACATTAGAGAACATGAGGGATTTGGGATATAGGAAGTGGTCAAGTTTGTACTGTAGTATCTCCTGCTGTCACTAGAGGAGAAGTAATACTGGGCTCATGGACCACACTCTGATGCAGCAAGGCACTTCTTACTCCAGTTCCCACTGTTCCTCTGGATATAGCCATCTCAGTTAACTGAACAGTACCAGGGTCTGGTACCTAGGTTCTAGGACTGAAATATCCATACTGTTAAGGTACATGCTACTGAGATTAAGTATGGGTCAGGGTTGCTCTCATTAAGAAAGTTGTACGTAGCCAGCTTTCCTTGGGAAGCTGGAAGTGTTTAGCTGTATGGATGTGAGCTGTACCATGCCAGCTGATGAGCTGTTACATTTTATGTAACATTAGAGACGAAAAGACTACATTGCAAAGGCATCTGATGGTGTCAGGAGAGGTCTGATCCTTAGAGAAAGCTGCAACATATAGATCAGAACAGATGTTAGTACATGTATCTGCCAGATCATCCTTCCTAAAAAAAAAAAAAAAAAAAAATTAAAAAGTAGCAAAGCTTGAAGCTTGAACTGCTTTAAAAAAAAAGAGTAATGAAAACATTATTATTATTATTATTATTACTACTATTACTATTACTATTACTATTATTATTATTATTATTATTATTATTATTATTATTATATGAGCTGTGTGCAATCCCGGGACACTTCATTAATATGCCAGTTCTAGTAAGTTTTGTTCATTTTTCCAGTCTATACTTAGGCAAGTGAAGCAAGTCCATGATCAGATCAGTTTGTATATCCAGAAATCTTTTCAGCTCATCCTAAAGCAAACAGCCATTTGGCCAGCTGAATTGAGTAGGTCTTTGTGTACACACCAGTTTCTAGTGTCATCTGAAAATGACACTGGATATCTAGGATGTCTCTGGATGTCATTGCAGGGCTGTAGCACACAGTATAGTACCTGTGGCACATCCGTGCCCTTCCTGAGGAACCATCAGAGACTGGATCAAACAGGACATTAGGAGTGCAATTGCGCTAGATACCAGACATGAGTGAGCAATTGATTTGTGCTCTAGATGTCTGCATTAGGTAAGTGAATATAGCCCTAGGTGTCTCTTCTTCTGGGATGGGATGGAGGGAGATAGTAGACAGTTCAACATTTATTAAAGGTCACCCCATCTTAAGGTGAATTTGTCTCTGATAATGCGTGTTTCTCTGGGGATTACAAGGCCTTGTATCGCAAGCCAGTGTTCCTATGGTTTTATTCAAACTAAAGATGACATCACTTTCATGGGGATAATGTTTATTTTCAAACTGCAGTTGGAAGGAAAATTCCATTATACAGTGTATGCAAAGCACTGAGGTCTTAATTAGCCACACTGATTAAGCTCCAGTTCCGGAAGTGAGCAAAAGTGCATGCCTGGTAATTTCAGCATGTTCTCTCTGTTTAATGAAACCAGTACACATACAAATAGTATTCAAGTTAAATTCAGTTTGGATATTCAGAACAGAATGCTTTTGGTAGTTAGAACAAATGAACTCTTTTTTCCTCAAGAGATTTCCTTTTCTGTTAGAGCTATTTAGAAAGAATACCAGGCTAAAATCTCTCAGAGAACTATAGCAACTAAAGTTATACTCAAGGAACATCTATTTACTGCTCGTTAAAGACAGGGCAGTGACGTGCAATGAATCAAGTAATTTGGGATTATAATTTCATTTTTTTGCTCATATTAGAACCCTGTCAGGTATCCATAAGTACATATTTGTTCTCTGACTTTTTTTCAGATCCAGCCCCCAAATCCCACTCCCCTTATCTTTTTCAACTCTATTCCTTCTACCATCTGGATAATTGTTTAGTAATTCATGAAGAATTAACCTTTAAGTTTCATAATGAATGTGCTTTTGAAATTCATTTTATGTGAACATGTGTATAAAGTAAACACTCAGAAAAACTGAAAATCATAACATGAAATATGATCATTTCTTTCTAGGCAATTTTTTTTGTAACAACTTGGCTAGCAATGATATTTTGAAAGCTTTCACAATACACTCGCACATATTTCTTATCAGCCAAACACCTCCAGAACTGTTTTTATCACACATTATATAGCACATTTGAAACTTTTAGTCTGTATAACATTATGTATGATGGACAGAATATAAAGAAGTTTACACTGATTTGCTGTGGATATTGATTATGTCACTGCTAATATCTATGGAGATTAGAAAGGTGTTACTGTCCTACAAGGTTAGAGAATACCATGGCATATTCTTGCCCTTACACCAAAAGAAACAGGTTAAATGTGTCAATATCAATAAATACTATTTCAGAACCTAAAATCAGGTGTTCATCTCCAAACTGTTGTAGGGTCTGGATCACACTAACACCTGAACAGTGCCTAGTGAAAGAAAGCTCCTTCCTGCCAGCCAAAAATGTACCACAGTCTGTCCTAGAAATTTAACTGTACAGCTAAGTTAGGTTGTGGCGTCTGGGGCTGTGTCCTGGCACTTCTTGATTTTGTGTTCTCGGCTAACTTCAAATGTGGTGTCTTTGTTTGCATAACTGATTATTGTTTACTTCTCCCTTTCTTTTCTACCTTCCTTCCTGAGTGCTGATCAACACTTAGAAAGATAGATGGGGAAATTTTGCTGTGGCATTGGGGAGATCAGCTTTAGCAGCCACAGCATGGGCATTCTAACAGGCTCCTGCTGTGCTGCCTGTTCTGGGGTGACCCCAGGCTGCCACGCAGATCTTGGCCTTTTGGACTTGGCTGCGGGTGGCAGTGGATGCCCTGGATCCTGGCTGACACCGGGGTGGCCACACAGCTGGAACTACCCTGGCCAGACCAAATTCTTTTCATGCACCTACTGAGCAGTCAGTAGATGGCAACACCTTTCTGTGGTTATCACCTTGGGCTGGTTTATAAACACAGTGTGGATGGCAGTAGTAGTAGAGCCCATTAAAAATCTCCTGAGCACCCCCCCCAGGTCTTTTGCTTTCATGCTGAAGCCTCTGTAGGTGTTTCCTAGCATGAACAATTCTGACATGTCAAGCTGTAACCAATACATGAGCCACTGGAGCCCCTATAATGTACCATGGCAGTAGGACTGCAATGCTTAGGTACTGCATTAATAAATATTTGATGAAAATTATTTTTTTTTGCACAGCCGGTGCTTTTTTAAATGAAATAATTCCATTGATTTAATTTTTTCCCAAGATCCCCAAAGACAGAAGTGTACATTATTGACTAAAGATGTGAAACATTTCAGTTGAAGTCACCCCTGGATCCCCAATCCCACACACAAAAAAAGGAATATGTTTTTTCTTGGTCAACACAAGAAGCACCTGGTCTTTATTTGATTGATTCCTCTGTGTAAATTAGAGGGAAGCAAGCTACATTTATCCTTTCAGATTTTTAATGTTTTATTGTCAGTTAGATGAAAACTTAGCTGGAGATTTTTCTGCCCAGTGAAAAGAATAATTCTGGAATTATACAAACCTAAAGAGAATTCACAAAATAATCTTCATTATAAGACACAGGATGCTACCATTAATATACTACTAATACAAAAATCCATTAACGCTACAGCTAATTGAAATATTCAAACTGATTTAAACTGCCTCTTTTAGAAGGAAAGAGATTGAGCAAATGTGCCTA
Organism: Acanthornis magna; assembly: GCA_036785705.1. NCBI lineage: Eukaryota > Metazoa > Chordata > Aves > Passeriformes > Acanthizidae > Acanthornis > Acanthornis magna. The sequence goes on from JAWUZG010000032.1 coordinate 17,712,205, forward strand.
AGAACAATAGGAACATTAGGGTGACCACTGTGTTCTGCTTCCTTTGGAGGCTGTGTAATTGCTTTGCCAATCAGGCCATAGAGTCCAGCTTTTTTTATGATGATTATCACCAGGAGAATACATGATCTACCCTATTTTCATATGTGTGAGAAAGAAAAATTGTAACGAAATTTTCATACCAAGATTTTAGGCAAACCCATATCAGAGTTCAGAAAAAAAAGGGATTTGCAAACTCACTATCTAGTTTTCCTGTATCCCTCTGGTTCCACTGCCTGTACCTGCAGGCAGGTATGCACATAATGAGTTTAGTTGCACCGTGTTTGTGGGCTACCTACTATCACTCAGATATGTAAAGAGTAACTGGATGAAATGCAAGAGTTTACCAGACTAGCTGACTAAACAGTTCCCTCTGCATTTAATCTCTGTGGATCCCAGCCAGCTTAAGGACATACTTACATTTAGATACAAATTTCAGCTGCAAAGAGATATGAACAGTTTTCATTTGTACTAACAGAAATATTCAGAAGTGAAACACCAGAAGCTAAAAATGGTATGCTTGAGGGAGTAAGACTTGCCCAGAGGCAGCTACATTGCTTCAGATATAAGATGGGGAGTTCACATTGGTAGATTCCAGGCTGTACATTGGTTTCTGTGACTTAGGGACCTCAACACCTTATGGGGGACTATGACATAAACAGCCTGCTAAAAAAATAGATCATGCACCAGTTTTCACCTTTTAAAGTACTGTGGGATGTTGCTAATGCTGAAGGTGAAAAGGTTAGGGAGAATGTGATTATTTATTTAATCTATTTTTGTAGAGCAGCTCTCCATACAAGGGTTTTAAGGAAAAAGCATGGAGAGGTTACACAACTGAGACAACTGTGCTCATACAGTGAAATGATTTTGAGATCACTGTTCTTATTAGGTATTTTACCTCAGCTATCTTCAGCTGTAATCTGGGATCAGGGGGTGGTTGAGATTCTTAAAAAATCCTTGATTCCTGGCTTCCATGCCCGGGCAGCCAGAGTAGTTCAGATTCTTCCTGGTATCAGTAAATTTTTGTTCATTTGTATTCCTTCTGTAGTCTCTTGTCCTCAAGTTTGGAAGCAAAATTCCTTGATTAGAAAACTTTGCTCCTTGATTCCTGAAGTGCTAAACAGCACTAATTCTTGTTGTATTAAATTTCACATATAAAAGAAGAGCCTGGAGTTGTGAGGAATGAGTAAGTGTACAGCTAGTCAGAACAATTATGTAGTGCTGGAGGCAATATTTTCTGCTTGTTTGTACATATCTAGCTCAAAAGTCCTTATCAAAACCTACCTTACTGAATCTGGAAATGTTAGGGGATTTTTTTGGGTTATCGCACACAGTTTCTTCATATTGCCTTAGGTCGTTTAATTCACGTCCATAAAGGGCAAGTAAGCTGCGGAAGGAAAAGATTACAGTGCCCCTGCTAGTTTTAAACAGTGTGTATTTGATTTATTCAGCCCTCTTACTTTTATTTGAGGTGGAAGTCTCATCCAAAGGCTGCTGACTCTCTCTGTATTCCAGATGTTGCCATATCAGCCTAACTTCCATTTCTCATATCTCCCTTCTCCTATCTGTCAAGTTTATGAAAAATTAGAGCCCTCATACAATCAAAATGTCATCCTCCCCACCTTCCCCAGCAAGCCTGGCTTCTGATTATGGGTAAGCAGTCATGTGTAAAACCTCATATTGGACCTCATCAGCAGGACTGCCTATGGACTGTGGAATCTGCTACATGATATTATTAGATCAGGTTTTTATTGAGAAACTTCATGTACTACAAAAAGAATGTTTTTGTTGTTTTTTTTTTTTTTTAAACTGAGGTGGTGGACATGTTCTGGAAGGCCTGAATACTTAGGTAAAATGCAATGTTGAGAAAATTTTGACTGTGACTTAAAGATCTGAATCCACCCTGAATCAGCTGTTATCAAGAGTTCTTTGGTACTTTGGTCTTTGGTACTGATTCCCAATAATCAAATGGACTCTGTATTTGCATTTCAGTGAAAGAAGGATATTTAGCTGTGTTAGCTGACCTAAAAGCTCACTTCTTGTTGCTCAGCTCAGAAAGAGTAGTGCTGACAGAATGTCAGTGTCTGTTTAAACATTTTTTTATTTTCCTTAAGCACCGGAACTACATATCTATTGGTGCTGACAAGACATCTACACTACATGCAACCCTTCAGCTGCATCCTGTGAAACACTTGCCAAGACCTTATGGCAAACTGAGACCTGAAGTAAAAAACTGAAAGTCATAACAGAGAAGTGGACAGTAAAAGAAGAGAGGAGGGATAATAATGTGGTTTGCTTTATCATAAAACTGACCAACAACCTGAGAAAGTGAATGTAGTCCCAGCTGCAGGTAGAACAACAACTGCAAGAGAAATGCTAAAATATTACACATAGTTTCATAATGTGCAGCTAATGGAATTTGTGGGCAAAAGTTAACAGGGAAGCCAAGGCTGATAGAGGCAAGTGGACAAAAATCAGATTTCCAGGTGTTCTGGGATCTTTGTTTTTCATGAGTGATGCAAAAGGGGTGGAAAGCAGCTGGACTTTGTTAGCTGGAGGGGTTCTCCAACAGTAGAGAGTCTCACATAAATCACAGCTTTGGGCTCTGATGATAAGGGACTTGGCTGGAGGACTCAGAAACTTTGGAATATATAACCAAATCTATATACCTGAAAAATATCATGATGTTGGAATCAGGCTGGCATTCAGGAAAACACAGCTCTATAAGGAAAATACATTTATTTCTGATTAACTTTACCTGGAAAACTCAATGCTACAGAGATTCCATTTCTTGCATGGCAAATAATATCAATGATAAGATTGATAAGATTTTTTGTTTCTATTGTTTTCATGTTTTCAGGGTTAATATAGTGATTTGTATCTACATCTTGATATTTAAAAATTAGGGACTCTCCATTTTCACTTTTTGTAAACTGCTAAGGTGTATACTTCAGGATACAGATAATGGCAAACTGTTTCAATACAAAATGTCATGAAAATAGCTGGCTGTAACTGGAAAATTGCATTTATATAATTGGAAACTTACACCAGTACAATGTCCCATGAGTTGAATTTACCAAATTCTTAGAACCACAGGCCAAAATCTAAAGAATAAATCTTTATTTAACAGTAAAAAATCCCATGTCACTTAATATAGCACAACATTGCACACTAAGGAAGTTGAAAACTCTAGCTGTATGTGGCTTGTCCATCAACGCTAGTGTGATAAGAGCAGGTTTGGGGCTCTTCTGGCTCACTGTTCCCTTTCATCCACTAGCATTCCAGGTTAATCCGTCTCTTATAATTTCAGAAACTTCTCTGGTTTTAGTTTTTACATGGTATCCATTACTATAATGTATAATTGCTGGCCTTCCAATCTATCCAGTTTTAAGAAAGTCTCTGTGAAACAAGCCAGTCCTCTAACCTTACCTTGTCAATTTGGTTATTTAAACCAGTTAGTCTTAATGGCTATACAATACTTTCTGCGAGGCAGTAACTTAAGTTCTTATGGCTTCATGCCCATTTCACCTCATTTTAATTTGAATGTAGTCTACCAAGTGTTATAAGAAATAGAGGCAAGATAATATTTTCTTAATATTTAAATATATCACCATATCATTTTATCCAAGTAATTTGACTGTAGTTTCAGTGCCTTTTACACAATGAATTCAAAACACTAACTGATTGTTAAAAACTGGGTTTCCAGAACAAGGTATGTTTTGCTACAGTCTCTGCCACTAGCCAGCTCACTTTCAGCACTGAATACATCTGGAAGTGAAATGGCCTCTCTAAATTTAGGTTTGGGCTGAAATAAAACACTTTGATTGAGATAATGCTAACAGTATGATCTGGATAGAAATTATACATCTAATGTTTCTTTATCCCTCTATTAACTAATAAAACCTTCTAATTTTTGTGATCTTGAATCCAGAGTTGGTCTATAAACAAGTAGGTGAAAAAGACAAGTAAGACACTAAAAAAGAACCAAAATATAAGTTCAATATTTATTTTCAGTCATTAAAAAAATAGTCATATAAGAATACGACTTCTATATATAGAAGTTGTATACTTCACTTTCAGTGTTTTGGGATTACTTTATGTCATATATTTGTAATGAAAAAAGCAGACTACAGAGTATACATGTACCTACAGCCTGCAGAATTAGACCATTAGGTCATAAGCAGGCAGAGTGATCATGACCTAGACCTGAATAAAAATGCTATTTATATACATTTAGTTGGTGAAATGATGTCTTTGACTAGACAGTAGTGCAGTAGAGATTTAGGTTGGTAATAGCTCATCAGCAAGTCTAGATATACAGCCCTAAAAGAGAAGTATGCTCCTTGTTTTCCAGAATGAGAAGACAGTACATCATTGTTGTATTATGGCCCTTGAATAAAGATATTTTATGTACCAGAAATCACCAATAATTGCCATAAGCCATTTCATAGTTAATAGAGGAAAAACATAGATTCTTTATGATGGACTTCATGGTGGGCAATCAGTCATTCTAGAAGAGTTGGTAATAAAGAGTTTCCAGGATCAAACTTGCTGAAAGTCTTTCACTGGATGTTTAAGTTAATAGAGGCTCTCTAGATCCTGCTAAAGGAGTCAGTGCTGACTCAAGCCTTCTTTGCTGTGTAGTGGGGAAGAAAAAATTAAATCTCGCTTCAGTGGCAGAACAACTCTCCTAGCCCAAGGAAAAACCAAACTAAGAGGGAATCAGCTTGTTCCAGGAGATGGCTAGAGATGTTTATGACAGCTGAGATGCTCCTTTCTTCCTACTGCATCATTCCCTAAGGTTTAACTCATCCCCAAGCAATCATCTCTTTCTCTTCCTGCAGTAGAAGAAAGTCCCCTCCCCTCCGGAAGCCCGCATTTCCTTCCTGCACTTCTTTGCACACTGTAGAGAGGAAAATGAGGCAAGGTTATGGAAAAAGAGCAGATGCCAGAGAGTAGGTGGCAATAAGTGATGGTTTCTAAGTTGCTAGAACTGCAGGCTACCCTAACCTGACTGAAAAGGTCATACTTGTCTCTGTGTCCAATGATGCCTCAAAATGTGGAAATGTCAGGGTACCTGATAGTTTTTCATTACAGGACTTTTGAAATAGTAGGACATTCTTGTTTTGATCATTTCCAAGGTACCGTGAAGTTGACCTGGGAAAGTCTGAAAAAAAGGTGCCCACACTATCAAACAATATGAATGTAAATACATAATTCATTATTTGGTAGTGCATACTTCAGATGGCATTTCTTTGTCTAAATGAAACAAAAATAACTGCAGCTAATGTGTAGATCATTTACTGACTTTGTGTGCTGGAAATCACATATTAACTATTGCTTTTCTTCATCCTCCAGAAAAAAAAATCAGAATTTTAAGATGCATTTCATGGTTCTGAAATAGATTGACAAATTAAGGTCAATCCTCACAAGATAGTTGTTTCTTACTAAAGCTGAAGATTCTTTCAACTTCTTCAATTTTGTAGTTGCAAACTTTTTTTTTCTTTTTAAGTTTCTTGTAGATTTTTTTTCTTAAAATGGAAAGATACAGAGATGCTTTATTTGGTTAAATGCTACTTATATCACTGTATGAACTGTGATACATTTAAAATCAAAGCAACTTGATAAGAAAAAACAGAAGTTAACCAAAAATATTTCAGCCAAATTCAATGACTATTGGACTGTAGACTTGGAAAGGAATTTTTTCTTTTAAAATATTTCTTCCTTATACTTAATAAAATACAAAAGGGTATCTTAGACAAATCAACTTTTCCAAAGAGAAAAGATGAAGAAATAAATAGGAGTGAGAGCAAGTAAGGAGAGATATATTTAAAATAACACATGTGTAGCCTGTGGAATTGGTAGCATCACCAATGAGTGAAATACAACTACAGGGGCTGGGAAGAGAAAGGGAATGTTAGAAACTGCTTAGTTGCTTCATATTTGCATAAGGTAAAGGAAACAAAAAAACAATCTCTGAAATATTACTCTTCGCAGTGTTTTATGTTTTCTGTTGAAACAGGGATATAGGAATATGAGTAATCATGTCAGTGCATTGGGCCAAAACCCAGTGCTCTGAAGAGTAACTTTTGTTAAGGTAAGGCTGAGAATCTCACAGAACCAAAGACAGAAAAATCTTTTCCACAGAATATTTATTTGTCTTTGTTACATTATCTATGCACCTCTGTGGATCTACTGAAGTAATAACCGCAACTTCAGATATCTCATTAATGCTTTTTGCTAAACCAGCCACAGCTGTGCTGTGTACCAACATCTCAGCTTTGGAGAGCTGAGGTCTACCCTTAAAAACCACACAGTGGTCTCTATTGAAAGTGACACCCTTATCTGGTGTGCAAACCTTACCAGAACACAAGAAATCTCCTTTTACAGTCTTAGCCTAGAATAATTTTCAGTTTGTACAGGATGAAGTGTCTTGCATGGAAATAAATGAAAGTCCTACTGTAAGGATTGCTCTATTGAGCCTGAACCTGAGCCACCTGCTGGGCAGGAGTTACTGTGACTATCTACAGGCTGAAGCTATGTGCTGTGCCCTGGTGACTGATTGAAGACTTTAGTGCTAATGTAAGTGGCATTCAGCAATAGCTGGTCTATTACAGACATGATTAATGGCTATTCAGCTTAAGAGACAAAAGAGAAGAGACAGGAAAGTAAATAAACACAGAAATGCAAACTTGAGCAATGGCAGATAATGGAAACAGTACCGAGGGGTTTGTATCATGGACTGATAAACCATAGAAGAAACCACTCCAATATAACATGATGATATTCAACTAGAACTTTGTAACTGAAGAGAACAAGGTATAAGACCAGCTTCTGCTGAGACCAAAGCTGTGAGATCTGGAGGCCAAAAATGTCAAGTCCATGTTAAAATTTAGAGATCATCCAGAAATGTAAGCAACCTTGTGAATCAAGATTGTTGTTCTGATTGATGAAAGCTCTTGTTGAGCTTTAATCTTCATTGTCTGGAAATGAGGAGCAAGATGAGGCTTTGTGTGTTTTTCTCCATGGTGTAAGGGCTGATTGTGTTAACGAGGCTTCAAGCAAAGGCCTTGCTCTTCAACTTGTTTTACTGTGCGTACTTATATTCTGTGTGTGTGCATTTTGCACCTTTGGTACACGCGCTAAGCCCCACCACTGGCTGGACCTGGAAAAGGGGCACAGTATCTAACAGTCTGGGAAACAGCAGTCTCAGGGCCTTCACCGAGTTTGACTTGTCTCACCACTTAGTGCTGACGTGAGGGAGTGTACTGCCTTTGGTTTCAGTCTTTAACACGCCTGGTGAAGCACACCTGGCTATGTCCTGTCAATTGAGTGAGTGAACGAGTCAGGAAAAGGTTGTATCTCAGCCAGACTAGGTGTTTTTCTTCTCTCAAATCCACTTGAGGCTAACTGGTTGAAGCTTCAAAGAAGTCCCTGAATAAATGAGGTGAACCTTCTTTTTCCGTTTCCATTTTCACATAACCACTTTCCCACCATAAACATAAGGTAATAGAAAGAGTTGTGAACACAATAACTTTTCCACTACAAAGGGTTTATACCTCTTTGTTCTTATGCTTTTGACAGTGGCCACCAGCCATGAAGATAATAGTAACCTAATCAAGTACAGTGTTTGATCACAAAGTTCTGTCCATGGGAGGAACTCTTATTGGTCTCCCGAGAAGCAGCCCCCAAGTTTATTGTGTCTCCATCCTTCAAAAACTGCTGTTGTCCAACTCAGACCTCTTTGACTCTTTTCTATGCCTGCCTGGGACACCTTCTCATGTTCCTGTCTCTGCTTTTGCAGTGTTGTTCTCAGCAGCTTGTGCCTCTTGTGTTTTCAAAACACATTGTATGGGAGGAACTCTCCTTCTTCCCTTCCTGGCAATGAATCTTGAGCAATTCCCAAATTGGGTAATGGGGCATAGAGTATAATGCATCCCCAGGGAGAGGAACACAGAGATAATCTCAAACCATTATAGGGAAATACATTAATTCTGTGGCTGGATATATGTGATTCCAATAATAAATATCCTAGAATTTGCTTTATTTATTTTTTGAGTGCTTTCTGCTCATCTATAGGTTATAGTCATTTTTTCGCACCTAGTACTAAACTGCCACCCCATTATACCTGCTATGCTTAAGATGTCAAATTACAATGGCATAACAGATTGTATCACATGGAAACATTTGACCTTTAAGTAGGAGCCACTTAAAGAGTTCATTGTTTGAAAACAAATTAATGTGAATGCTGAAGTGTAGGAGAAATGAGATTAAGCAATTAAGTAAAAAGATGATAGTATTTTTATTTTTTGTTTGGCTGAGTCTATTTTGTTGCCACTAGCTGTTGACATCGAGGCTGTTGAAATTTCTTCCTATCTTAAGGGATATTAATTACAGAAAAAGAGTCTATAAACCTGCAGTTTCTACGAAAACCGTTAATCTCTACAGTGGGAGTACATTCTATTATAAATGTATGCACACAACATTCACTGACATTAAAATGAGTTATTAGCACTCACTGAGTAGAGAATAGATGACATGGTTGCTGAATAAGTTACTGTCTTTCAAATGCACGACATTTTGTTTAAAAATTCTTTAAAGGGAATAGTTTAGAACAGAGAAGAGAAATTAGTATTTTTATGCAAAGGACATTTGGCATTTATCTAGTGTATATTTCTTATCTGGAAATACTAAATATACTACCACAGATGATATTTCAAAAGAATGTAGTCACAAGGTACTCATTTGCATACCCCATGCACACCTGTGGATGTAACAGCTTTTCTGAGTTTTATGGATAAAATAAGGGTTTATGTCCTAACGTGTAGGAAATTAATAGTCACAGTGGTTTGAAGAGCAACGACTTCCTTGATAATAATGATAAACAGAATGAGGACTTGATGGATGTACCTAAGCCAGTGGAGGTTAATGATGGTGCTCCTGAAAGATTTGATTTCATAGTGATAAATTGAAGATGACCTGCAAAGATGAAGTAGAAATCCCATTAACTTTTTCAGAGCCTCCCCCCCCATAGAAGAATTAGATCAGGGGGTGCATTTGGCTCTTTCTTACTCCCAAAATAACAGATTTTCTTGTGCATTGTCCAATAGCATCCACTTCTGATGCAGTTGATTAGGTCCCCACCCCAGAATAAACTACAAGGACAGTTATCTGTGATGTGGTGGAGTTTCTAGCAGTGAAGATTAACTTTTAATGGCAGGACTAGACAGAAGAACCTCTGAGTACATACAATGACATAGGTTTGGGGTTAGGCTGCAGTGTACGGCTGGGTTCATTAGAGGTGTGATACTTCTTTAAATGCAAAGTAGTGACTTATGTAAAGAACAATAATAAAAGGGAAAATTGTGTTGGCTCCCCTGCAGCTGCATGATACCACACAGTCAGATATCAGAGGCCACAGGATAACAGAAAGAAGAGAGGAAAAACAACATAACCACATTTTTTTTTGGGCTTTCTGTAAGATGATACAGAAAATTAATCTATTCCAAGCAAATTTCTCATTGTTCTGCAATGTTTTGTATGTCTAAAGTGCCGTTTGAAATACAGCCCTTAATGGCAGTTCATATTTGTTACTACTTTGGGAAGCAAATACCACATAAATTGATAATTTTAAATCAATTTTTCCAGACAGAATGTTCATGCTGAAAAAAGCAATAAATCGTCTAGTGCATTGTGACAACATTCTGGAGAAATCAAAGATCTTGCAGACCCGTAAGAATAAATGGCCCTTTTGACCGCATCCTCTCACTGTATATATTGAACTAATAGGTGGATAGGGAAGCATACATTATCTGTATCTGTATTAGAATTGGGTTTTGGTTGCTGCAGCTGTCAGTATGACCTTTTTGTTGAATTACCTTAGCTTAAACCCCCTCTTTTTCAAAGACTAGCTTCCCTTCATACACTTTGCATGAACACAAAGGTGATTTTTGCATCTTAAATTATAACAGCTAATTTTTAACACAATTAATTTTAGGAAAACTTGGGAGAATAGGTCAGAACAAAGAAAGGACAGGTTAAAGAATATTAAATAACTTAGACTTAGCCAAGATGTCAGGATGTGATGAAATTAACTAAGCCAGAACCATCTTTGAACCATTCTTAATTACATTCAAGAATTCTAGGGCAGTCCTACTGAAGAATGAAGAAGGGCAAATACACTACTATTTTATCAAAAAAGTGAGGGGGGGGAAATTAGAAAGAAAGTAAAAATGTTGAGCTGTAGACAAGTCAGACTAACTATGGCACCAACAAAGATATGATAGCATTTTTATGACACATTTTTAAACAATAATTTTAAGGAAGCCCAGAGAAGGGAGACCTGATTTTGCTAACAACAAATAGGCTCAAACTCCACCACATTAATTCCTGAAGAGGACAACTGTGAAACGTATGATGGAGATATACGAATTACATTAGCAAAATTTTTCACATGGTCAAAATATTCTAATATTGGAAGAAAGAAAATGTAGTCCAGAAGAAATTAGTAAAATGATTTGTTACTGAAGTAGGACAGAATCTTCTTTGTAGGAAGCTGTTTCAATGTGATGCAGTTGAGTACATTTGTTTACTGACTAGGTCATCAAAGTAGGCTATATATCTCTTTGTGGATCACAAACAATTGCACTTAGAAGAACGTTGCATACAGTAGGGACTTTCAGGGATGGAAATGAAATTGGAGATGGTCCTAATGAAAAGAGAACCACCCAAAGTATATCAAAAGGAATTAATTGAAGAGCAGTGTGAGGTAGTGCAGTTAAGAGACATGTTTCTATTGCAAAAATGCAAAATTACCCTGAGGAAATGTACAGTACAATGAAATACAGAGGCAGTTGATGTTAGACCTTGTTGCAAAAATAGATAAACTTCATGTAGGTATTTGTTTACCAGAATGTAATGTATAGCACATAGAAGGTAATTTTTTACATTTCCCTTAATACTTATTCAGTTGATTCTATTTTCTGTTCTGCTTTGGACACTATATTTTAAGATATAATAATGTCAGTAAAATAGGAGCTCTTAAAAAAGTCCCTCCAACACCCAAACAAAACCCAACTATCAGAATGAGCAGAGACTTAGAAAATGTGGTCTTTGAGGCATGCTCTCCTGCAGAGAGAAAGATGGGTTCAAATATATTGAAATTGATGAAAAAGCAGGAGTGGCCTGTTGCTGTATGTCAGTAATCTCCCAAGCACTGGGTTGTACGCCAAAGGTAGGAAACCTTCTCCCAGCTTGTCCTTGAAAGCAGGGTAAATCTGGTTTTGATCCTACTGCAGACTAAATTGATGACTGATACCACTTCCTGAGTTTGTCAGTCCTGTTGTGTTTTCTGTGGCCATGGATCACCCATGTGTGCACAGCTGCAAAATGATAGAAAATACTATTTAAATATGACATTTTTAAATTGGAATATGCTATTTTGTCTGTCTATTCAGTTACTGTTACAATTTATGCATATTATATTACATAAATTTTGGACTTCTCATGAACATATTTCTAATTATCTCAAAATACTATGTATCAGCAATATTTTTAATGAGGTTTGTTGTCTATGGCATAAGATTAATGTGAACAAAAGAGTTTTTCATTTAAAAAGACTACCTCACTGCCGCTGGAATTGACTCTGCGACTGTGGTTTTGTTGGTTTTTAGTCAGGCAAGTTATAATTGCGAGAATTATTCAAATTGATAATTTCTCTCTGTATTTCCACTTCAACAATTCAATATTTTCTAAATTCTGTCAACAAATGAAAATTAGTACAAATTAAGAATTGGGTATCTTTTTGCTATCCTTCAGAATATCTGTAGCAGAGAAGTTTAAAAGTGGTTAAGTGACATTAATTTTATAAACTTTTCATCAGTTATGTAGATTTTAGAAGGAGAATCATAAAAAATGACACTGATTTGGAGAAGACAAATGCAGTTTACAGAAAGCCTTGTGGAACTGGAGTCTTCTGAAAATAAGGCCAAAATACAGGAGTGAGTATCCAAATCCAATCAGTGTACTTTTAGGTAATTCTCATAACTGGTCATCAGAGACATTGAGTTCATTAAAGCAAGTGCTTACAGGAGGAGAAAAAAAGGCAGCTGCTAATTCCTTGCATTTGCATATCTCTGGGTGCTGCACAAAGTTGACACAGGTAGCTGACATTAAAAGTTTGGTTAGACTGTTGTGTTTGTACAGGCAGAAACTGCTGTGATATAATAACCACTAATTTTTGTTATGGTTTTATCTAAGTTTTTCAAACTCCTTTTTGGTAAACAAGAAGAACAATTACACCCAGGCACTCTCCTTGGGAGTCCTGGGGACAAGGACAGCTGAAAAACTACCTTGTTATAGAACAATTCTGGAAATTTAGACTTAGATTTTTATGCTGCATGTTACCTTTCAAACTAACAAAGGGCTAAATATTTGCTTTAGCTTTTCATTAACACTGACATAACCCCCTTGCGAATGATGCAAATGTTACCAAATGCCACTGCATGAATGAATATGATAGAATAACACAGCAGTGTAAATTACATTCATTGCCAGCTGATTTTTTTTCCCATTTAAACAGGGATAAAATGAACTTTTCATAGTTACAAATGCAATCAAACCTTGAATGTTACAAATGTTGCCAGTGTAGAGTAAATGGAAGGAAACCTCAAATAGAAGCTGAGGTATATAATTCCACTCTGAAAATTCAGTACCCCAAAATTTAGATTACTAGTTTGAACCTAATTCTAAATCCTGTAATAAATAATCCATACTTTAACCATAATAGAAATAATGTTTAGGAAAAAATTCCCCCCCCCCCCCCAAACCTTACAACTGTAACTTTCTTATGTAATCTACTTTTACAGCAACTTTGCAGAAGGAAAGATAAATAAATAAAGCCACTAAAATATTTATAAGAAATATATTGAAACTACAGGAACATATAATATTGACTTTCAAGAATCTTGAGTTAGTCTTTTATCTGTATCACTGTAAGTGGAACAAAAGGTTAATTTATGTTATTTATAGACACATTTACTCAGGTAAAAATTCTGTATTGAGAGAAAACATTGCAGGCTCTATTGTTGGCAAAACATTATTTGTGCGTATTTAGCCTATGCAGCAGATGCAATTTGGGTACGGTAATGCACCATATTTTATTGGGATAACAAGAAAAGTTTCTCATTCTCATGGAATAAACAGCTAGGCCATTCTAGACGGAAATGTAGTTCCTTACAGGTTATTTCAAAAAAGTGAGCAAAGCGTTAGCCAAAACACCTTCTGTGGATTGGCATTTTTATGTTATCTGATAGCAACATACTTTACGTACAATGCCTTTACAGTATCCTTGACTTCTAAGTAACTATCAATCTCAGGCCCCTATGTTGTACATGTAATTTTTGTAGTTACTTTACATTTTTAAAGGTTAAGGAGTATAAGAAATTTTCAGAAAGACTTTGGGCTTTGGAAATACCTTTTGTAACCTGTAATATTTCAAGAAAAGTTATCAATAACTCTTATTCTGTATGTCTGCAAAAATTTATCCCCTTAAAAATATAAATTCTCCATAGTCTCCATATCCATTTCTTTTTTAGGTTAGACCCAGAAAATTCCTCCACAGGAGGCAACTCAAGGTCACAATTCTCCAAGGATATTTTTATCAAATCAATCCTTCATAAAGCTTGAAATGTATAAAAGCATTATTGAGCAAATAAGAGGCAGCATCTCTTTTAACAATTACTGGCTTCATAATGAAATTGTGCAAACTTGTCTCCTTTAACTCACTCTAACAAATTCATGCCTGCCAGAGCAGAATTTTTCTTTATTTAATTTTGCTAATTTCACTTGAACAAACAAGACAGACATGGTGGGAGGTGAATGGACATACAATGCAATAGACAAACCCCAAAAGGCTGAGGGTAAAAAACAAACAAAATGAAATCACCAAGTAAGTGCCTATAAGTTTTGCATTAGAAGATTAAAAGGAAAAAAACTAGTAGCCTAACTCTCCAAGCCCAAAGTAAGCAGCTCATAAAAGCATTAACACAGAGGCATATGTGATACACAAAAAGTACAGTATTCCAGAGACATCAACACCAGATGTGTTTGTTTAATAGCTCAGGCAATTAAGATGTGAAGCAGACAGTCTTTTAGCCTCCTTACTGTTGCTTCCATCTTCATGTTGCTTTGCCTTAAGTTGGTTCCCTGGGGTCAATGCCTCCAGCAAAGCTGGCAGCTGGACATTTCTGGGTATATTCTCCTTCCTCATGGCCCAAGCAACTTATCAGAGCAGTTTCCTGGTTCTCAATCTGTCCATAATTAATCATAAAAAGATGAAGTGCACATTCATCTTGAGTTATTGATACATCCGGAGTTAACATTTTATGGGTGCTTATTCTGAGTCAGGGAACAAAAGTTTAAGATTGAATTGTGAATAAGTAGGTCTCTTTTATTTGACTCTGGCCTCCTGTCTGCCTATTGTCATTGTTATTTAACTTGTAATACACAATTTTTCTGCTCAGTGACATGTTTTCCTGGCACTCCTGCTTGCGTACTTTAATTTATACAACACCACTTCCAATGCTTTTCCTTTTGGTCTGATTGTGAGATCTCGATTTCCCTTTTTCCCCTTCCTGGATCATGAAAATCAATGTTTCATAACCTAAGCAAACGCTCAGACTAATTCTGGGTAGTAAATGGACATATGTAATACAGCACTGGTGTGCTTAGGAGGAGGTGACCGCACAGCCTTTACATATGTGCTCATAGCACCAGAGTGTGTCGGCTGTGCTACTCAGGCACAACGGAGGTGTGAGAGAGCAATTATGACTGCAGAGGCTCCTGAGAAGGGGGTGAGACCAGCTGTGTACTAGGGGTTCTATTTCCACTATTCTAATTAATTTACATCTGAGAGAAAGTTACCATGGGTGACATAAGCCATTCTTTTCTCCAGTCAAGCCCAGAAGCACTGAAAATCCCATTACTCTATGAATGTGAACCTTTTGCTGGTGTGTAAGCAGGATGTCTCTGAGAACCTGATAATCCCCCAGTCTTCATCTTTGTCTAAACAGAGCCAGAATTTAGCACTTAGCAAGATTACATTGGCTGATGCTAAAGACTTTGATGTTCTTCATTCAGAAAGATGTCTTAGTCCTCTGGAGACATAATGCAATTTTATTCGAACAAAGCTAAAACCTTCACATATCTCACTTTGTCTACACTGTTATTTAGAAGTTTGTTTCCATGCTTCTTTACTCCTGATGAGTTTTGGGTTTTTCTCTAGAATCATGTTTCTAAGCCCATCTTGCCCTGCTATGTGCTTCTTTGGCCTCTGATAACTTATTTTCATGGATCATGTATGCATTTGGAAGTCCTATCCTAAAAATTGCCTGCATGTTGTAGTGGAAATGTCTACTTTTTGTAAATTAATATATTTTTTACATATCTGACAAACAGATTGCATGGTTTTATTACCTAACTCTCTGTAATTCCTCTGCATATTTGAAAAATTTAATGAATTCAGTTGAAGCAGACTCCCTTGAGTATTTCCCTTTATTTTGTAAGACTATGGTAAAGACCAGCCTTGACATCTTGTTAATCTACAAACCCCCCAGACACTTAACAGTTGCAAGAGCTGCTGATGGAGAAGTTATCTAACGTGATTATCAAGAGAGTAATATTTATTATCTTGGAAATCTTCGACAGCAACATAGATGATGTCCCCATCTGCCAACTGAAACTTTTATGAAGGTTTCCTTCAGTCTCACTCACACATTCCTGTATAGCTTTATTTATCTGAGTGCCTGAACAGCACATGCCTCGGCAGGTTTCTCTCACAGTAACAATGAATTTGTTAATCAGCAGAGAGAAAACTCCTGAGTAATGGAGAAAAAACTCCTGTATGGATACAGAGAGATACCATGGACCTTAATGTCATGAAAAATAAGAAAGAACATCAAATTGGTTGAAACATTCAGACTGAAAACATACTTTGTTTTTCATGCAGACATTCCTCACAAGAGCTAATTTTAAAGGATTTTTAGGTAGCAGAGATTGTATACAGCTGAGCAACTGGTGACCTTTCTTCACTGAAAGTGAATATTCTATGTCCATTCACTACTTGTGATGCCAGATGGAGCCACCTGGATGATCAGACTATCTCAGGTAGCCTCATTAATCATGACTTCAGGCATTTGTCTTGATTATTTTGGACCAATATCTCAGCAATAAAAAGCAGGAAAATAATGAACATGGGATGACATTAAATTCCAGATATTTTAAATCTTATGAACATTTTAAAATTTAAACAAATGCCGTAACACTTGACCAAAATGTTTTTGGTTTCCTATTTTTTTATCCTAATTGGAAATATATACCAATTTTTTCCCATTGAAGAGACCAGCATTATTTAAATCTAGCTCCAGAAAAAAAGAAAGAGAAATAGCTATCACTTTTTTTGCTTTTAACTCCTATGTTAAAAGATTATGAATAATGAGACCCAGAAAGGGGGGGGTGTAAATGGAAACACTGATGTGAAACTGTATATCTACATTTCATTCAAAGGAGTTATTCCTGATTACATCACTTTGACATGTGGACAGCTATCTAGAAAATGCTCAATATGCAGTGCACATTTCCTTATAGCCAGGAAATCCTTATCAGTTTGGCAATAATGCAATATTAATATGAAATGATGCCAGTTGCACTTTGCCCTGTGCAGTGCCATTATGACTTCACAATAATATTTGCACAAAAATTAAACTTGATTTCATTTTACAGGAAAGCATATTTAATGGATGTATGTGTGTATGCATGTCTAGGCAAAGAACAATATGGGACTTTGTTTGTTTTGCACAAATTAAAACCAAAGCAAACAAACTTGTGTTACTGGAACAGGTTTAGATTGTAGTCTGATCAGGCTACAGAAAATTTCAGCTGAGAATATTGCACCTGTCAACTGCTTTTCATATCAGGGAATTAATCAAGCTGACTGTTCAGAGAGATTTTGAGGATGTTCATTATTTCAGCTATTAATTTTTAAAAGCAGCAAATGTTGCAAGTCAACAGCATCCATAAAAATTGATTTATTGTGCAATTTACCTCATGCTACTGGAAGGAAAGAGAAGGATTTGCGTATCTACTACTCCCCCTCTCAATTTTGTAAGGTATACCATGAATATGAATATAGAACTTTTAAAGGAAATTATGTAGCTAAAAATAATAGAACCTTTTTTGCATTGGTTTTATACCAGTGTGGATGGGTAATATTTGACTGCTTGAAAGAACTGCAGAATCTAATGTTAAAGAGAATGAGAAATAAAGGAAATTGCATAGAGAAACAGTCAGAGAAAGGTAATTTAAAACCAGTGAGGTCTCACTGTAAGACTGGGTCATCAATATAGCTGTCTATGCTTCAGACTCAGTGAAATCTACTAAGTGCCATTTTTTTATAATGTGTGTTTGGTGTATTTGCCTGTGTGTCCCATAAAAAGAAGTTTCACCTCCTTTAGGCAAACTGAGCAGGAGAGAAGGTTCTGATAAACACATGCATGACTCAATGAACCTTCTTGCTGCAGACTGTAAGGTCTGTGTTGGAGAGGAAAGATATCTCAAATGTAGAAATTTGGGCTTACCAGACACACTAATTCACAGCATCTGAAGTATCTGAAACAAGGCCTTTATGATGCTAAACACAGTTTAGAGTTAGTGCAATGCAGTTACCTGGTACTTGTGAGAAATTTCAGTCTCTGGTATGCAACACCTTCTATAGAGTAGTGGCTTAGTTCCTGGTCCTGCTGCAATTTGTGGGAATTCAATCAGGTCTAGGATTCAACCTCTGCTTCTTTAGGTGATATAGCAGAGTCTTGGCTTGAGGACTTTGTCATTTGCATGTCGATGGTAAGAGTGACAGACCGTGAAGACGTCTGTTATTTTGTACAAATGAGATTCACTGTGGGGACCTCTCTCTTCTCCGAGCAGCAGATATAACAGCTAAATCCATGCTTCTGTAACACTAATCTCATTGGAGAGTGCTGGACTTGACCTGCTTATGCTAGAGTCAAAATGGGGGGGAAAAAAAAGAAAAACTACAGAATCACCCCCCAACTATTCCAATAGATAAATCCTAAGAGCTTTAGAGGGAAATGCAGACTTGTAGTAGAACACAGACCTTCAAAACATTATTAATAATTCAAAAGGGAGGCATAATGTTCCTGAAAATCTTGACCATCTGGGTAGAGGACCTTACACAGTTCATGAAAATGCCCATAATATTAAAAAAATTGTAGATCTTCTCTGTCCTTTAAGACCCTAAAACTGGATCTGAGGATCAAAGATCTACACTGTCATGAGGGGAAGGAAAGACCGTATAACATTTTTATAGTGTTTGTCTGCTTGATAGCTTTTCTCAGGAAAATATTAACTTACTTTAGTCTTTCATATCTGAAATATAGTTCAGATTATGAAATGAATAACATTGCATTTGCTCTGACTGAAGAAATCTAGACTGTGGGGACCACTATTTGTTTTACAAATCCTTTTTATATTACATATCTAAATATTCCACAGATAAAGAAGAGATAAGAGAACACTCACATATACTATTTAAAAAGAAAAGCCAGTGTGGGATGTTATTTCCTGGGCAGTTTTACAGGAGAGAGTCATAAAGAAAGTAAGGCTTTTATGCACACATTTCTCACGCAATATTTTTACTTCCCATTAACTTTTTATTAATAACATAAAGTTCCTAAAAAACCCAGAGAGCTTAGGCTGTGTTACAAGACCTTTACAGAACCATTGATGTGTCTTAGCTTCTTCAGGCTTTCATACAGCCCTTGGGTGGGCATTCAATGACACCAGAATACACCTATGGGGGGCTTGTGGATTAAGTAATAAGTGGCAAGTCCCCTGTTGGGACATTGCTCTTATCATTATCATCTTGATCCTCAAAAATATTCAAGCTGGTAATGATTTTATGCTACCTACTGTGTAAGATTTCAGCTTCAGTGTAACATTTAATAAAACATTATCTGTGAGGTTCAGTGGTGCTGCATTGATAAGAGTTGCCTTTAGAAGACTTTGTGAGGCTGAGCAGTGGTGGCTGTGTAACACAAACACAGGAAATAATGAAATAAAAACAAACTACGTGATATGCAGAGATAAATGTTCACTCCAACTAATGAAGAAAAATAATAGCAAAAGGAAAAATATTGCAGAAACAGAATGCAAACAAATAAAGCAATAGCAAAGAAGAAAGACAAATAACAAGAGCAAACTAAGAAATGAATAACAAATAATAAAACAATAACAAATAATGAAAAATAACAAACTAGAGTTCAGAAGTAATCAAAGTGAGAAGGAAAGGAAGAGAGTATATTATACAAGAAGCAGATTAGTGCTACATGCTCTCAGGATCAAAACCTCAAATTCCTTGCATAGGCAAACATGGGTTAGGGAATACTTTTGTCAAAGCATTGCACATCACAATACACTAATTGTTCATCAAGACAGACCTCAGAATGGCTACCTTGTGCATTAGCATGCAGATTCATGGAAGGAGGGTACTATCAGGAAGCACACAAGCTGCTTGTGCTTGTCTCAACATTTGCACAAAAATTAAAGGTACAGAAAGAGTTCAAGGAAATCTCTATTAAATCCAATGGCCTTTGGATTAGGAGTAGATAAAATGTACACATGAATAAACAAATGGAACTCACGTATTTATTTTGTGCATGTCGGTTTCTTTGCCTTTTGCTGTGAAAGTGATGTCTGTTTAGCAGTGGTCAAGGAAAAAAATGAAAGAAATTTCCATGTGTAAATACCATTTCATTGAAACTGGAATGGTTTTTAGGGGTATTCACATCCAGCTGGTATTTTATTTTGTCAAAAACTAAACCTGTTTTTTGACATTCTTAGAACAAAATGGTTGAATTTCTCCTTTGAAATGACTAAGCTTCTATTTGATTATTACATGTATCCACTGTATTTTGAGATAATTCAAAACCATATTGCAAGAATAATTTAATAAAAATTAAATGTTTTGATTGATCAAAATCAATTTCCAATTATTCACTCCACAATTTTCTTTCTCAAAACAATATCGCCGTCCCAAGTTGAAATAAAGAAAGATTTGAAAACTCAGTATGCTGCATTAAATACTCATCATCTGCATGTAGCTACTTCTATTATTGTGCAGCCTTTAACAACGGCATCTTCAGAGAATAAGCTGTTTAGGAAAAACACCTGGAAAAACATTTTGTTTCTTCCGCACTTTTGACCTTGAGGATATGACAAGAGCACACACAGAAAGGGCAATCTCAGAGGGAGGCAGGCAGGAGAGAAAGCAGCTCATGAGTAAGATAATGTAGCTTTCCAACTGCAAAGAAGCTGTGCGTTCTGCTACTGAAGAAGCACAGGGGAGAGAAATATCAGCATTAGACCAATCTCCCACGAACCCAGTGGCCAGGGCACTCTTGGCAACTGTCTCAGTTATGGCACCCAGAGAGCCCAAAACATCTCTGATCTGCAAGGGGAGGCATCATGCACATGCCACTGGTATGGGCACTGCTTATGTGTGCCACATCTGGTGGTCTCAAAGGGGGATCCATGATCACCCTTGTGCTCCATCAGTTTAAACAAACCTTCACTTTCACTAACCACACTGAAATATTCCTTCCATTCTCTCCCAGCTTCCACATCCAGAGGTCCAAACTATCTCCCACATGATAGCAACGTGCCCACTTCATGCCCCATATTCGTGTCCTTCAGTCATTGCTGAATAAAAGAAAGGTTATTTCAGAGAGAAAAAACCTCTGACTGAGATTTTATTACACTGTTTTGTTTTCTGTGTTTGAAATGGTGTCTTGGCTTCACAAAACTTACTCTTTTAAGACATTGGATTTTAATGACATGAAAAAACACTGAGCCAGCTGTCACCATATTACAAATGTGACTTTGAGAGCAACACCAATGAGAGTTTGAATCCACCAGGACTAGAGTTATTGCAGAAAAGGTCTAAGGTCTTCTTTCTACACTGCTGACTGTGGAGGCATTATCAGGTTGTAGACCAACATTTTTAAAGCAGGGGGGAAGGCTATAATATTGAAATTATCAAGTAAATTGTGTTTGGATGACCCTAACCAGCACCAAAGAGAACCCCCTTACTCTCCACCCTCACAGACACTGGCAGCTTTCTTTTCTGCCTTAAAATGTGGCAAGCTGTTTATAGCCCTGAATAAAGCAAACCACTCAGGTAGCCTAAGGGCAATACTGACAGTGGAGCACTGTATTCACCTGGGTTGGCTGCAGAATAAAGAGCACCCCACAAATGGCTCACTTGGTTTCTGCCTGACCTGAACAGCACCAGATTCCTCGGGGAAGCCTGATGGTCCCCAGCATTATCCCAGTACTGCTACCTGAGGTCAAAACTCCTTTTTGCCAAAGTTTACACTGTTCTAGATGGATTTGTCAATGAAAGTATTACTGGCTCATGTGTCTTTGATCTATTCTCAAAAGCTCAAATGGTCAGGAGATCAAAGGACAAAGATTTTCTTTGTATTTGCAGCAGAACCTATAATTTCTCATTTAGAAAAACACAAAAATATTTGAGTATCTTTACTAAACTAATACTATCTTCCACTTTCTTTTGTTTCAAAGAATTGGATGAGAATATGTTGAGGTCAAATGCTGGTTATGTTAACATATTTTGTGCTGAACCAGGATCCTAAAAATCCAGGACACGCATAGGTCTAACTCTTTCAATTTCATCACCTTAATTCAAAGCTGAATTCAGCAGGGAACTCATTTTATGATAACTAGTACCATTATAACATAAACTGAAGTTGAAATAAATGTTGGTATGCAGTATTAAAAAGTAACAGTTCATGCTGTCTTGGGATTTAGGAGTTCAGCTTGGGAACAGACATATTTTGTGAATGATTAAAATATCAGAATCTTTTATCTCTCTCTTTTCACTATTTGCCTTTATAATCTGTTTTACTGTAGCTTAGATTTTACACTGATGCAACAGTATCAGTGATGATCACAGGTACTATTAATTTCTCTAAATTGCGTCTCTGTCTATCATATTTCTGTGTAATCTGATCCATAACTGTTAAATTAGCCCTAGAGAAGAATATGTTGTTGGCAGTGGTATCATATAATCATCCCAAAACCAATGAGGAAAAGATTACTGAAATACGTGTAAGAGCTAGATCAGTAAATCAGGTCCAGTCTGGTTTAAGTCCTGTGTATTTCAGAGCAGTTCCAGTGGAGAGAAGATACTGAGATTAACCCAGGATGTAACTCTCAGACAACTGTACTGAGTTTAGTGGACTTGGGATCACAGCTACGAGTCTGGGAGACAATTTGATTCTCATGGTGTTTCTAACTTCAGGAGCAGGGCAGGGAATGTTAAAACAGCCTGGGTCTGTTTTATCTTTGGAGGAAATTTGTGCAGTCCTGGGTAGGACTGAGAGCATGTACTCCAATTTACCCTCTCCACAGGGTCTGGAGGGTTACCCCTAACCCGCTTGCACGGCCACTCTTTGATGGGTGAATCTTCATGCTCTGTTTAAAGTTCACGTTGGATTTGAGTCAATAGGAGAAGAATATGAGTTCACTTTGGGTCTGAGTCAATATAAGAAGAATCTGTTAGAGGGCTGGAATGAGAAAATGTGTCCAATGACAGTCTAAATTCATGTGGAGTTTAGGTGTAGTTTTGAACTCCAAATTCTGCCCAAAACTCAGCTTGTGTTAAACATATTTAAATTATGTTTTGATTGTCATCTGCTTGATATTTTGAAAATATTTAACCTTTGTTTTTTCATAAATTGAATCAGAGCCAAATTACACGGGGGATTTGAGAAACATTAAAAGTGGGTGAAAGTCAAATCTGAAATTAATCTGCTGCTTTAAATTATTTTCCTCTCTTTTTTTGGTCACTCTTCCTGCATTAGAACGAATTCTGTGCCTTATTCAATAAATGTCCTCATGACAGCACTCAGAAGTGAAAAGAGTTAAAAACTCACAGGGGAGCTCTAATGGTAATGTGTCCTGAGAGATATTCATTTGGCCCCAGCTGTCCATTTTATTCTAAGTGCTAAATGCTTTAATATACATAGACTATCATTTACATAGCAAGTAGCTATGCGAGATGAATTATTTATTTTGTGACAAATACCTAATACCCAATGTACTGTCAAATACAAAGAAGTTCCTTATTTGACCCCCGTGTGTAAATTTGCATTATAGAATTCATTATCTTTGCATATAAGTCACATTGAAGTTATGTGCAGATATCTGTCAGTGGAGCTGCAGATTATTGCAGCTTTGATTTAACGGCACTGTTTGCTGTTATGCCATGCTTGTACTGCAAGAAACCTGGTTTTTAAGCTTTGTGCCAGAGAAGCTGCTCATATATGTAACAGCTGTAGTTCTAATGTAAAAAAAGGTAGGTGCAGCAGAAAATCAAACTTAAATTATGATGAAAATATTATGAAAATCAGTAATTTGTACGTGAGGGAAATTGCCCTAGGATTTTTTATATGTGAATGACGACAGATGAGGATTTAAATCTTCCAAAATCGAGGCAATAAAATTCGGTCTGCTCTCCCCAGGCAATAGGTAACCTGATGTTATACAGCCAGCTTCATGTTTACATTACAAAAATGTTAGAGAAGTCAGCTTGAATAAGAAATTGTATAATATGTGGTTTGTTATTCTTATACTGCATACCACTCTGTTAATTCTCACATTAATCTTTGATTCTCTCTCATTGGAATCCAAATCTCTTAGCCTCTATTTATTCTATCTACTTAGATACCCATATTGCTCTAATGATCATAGAATGTCACCGAGCAGTTAGACTTATCTCAAGGCAAATATTGTACTGCTCACCTTAGTAACTCTCTGCCAAATTTGATGTTTGTTTTCTTGTCCATATGGCAGTTATCAGGATAGTCCTCAGGATAGTGTTTGGTGTAGCTGAGATAAAAGAAAATATGAGTTCCGAAACATCTTCTCTCTGAAATTGCATGGGTGTACTTCAAAAAGTTCTGAGGTATGACTTAATCTGTGTGCAGATCCCACAATATTAAGATGTTTGTTTACATAATTTGTAACTATAAAACAAGGTTAGAGATTTCACAGAAGCAGTCCATCTTACACTCTTTTGTATGCTTAGCCTTTTTTTTTTTTGACATTTGACATAACTTGTGGAGAGAAAGTATAAATAAAATATTTCTAAAACTTGAAAGAGATTTTGCCTGGCATGAAGTCAGAAGAGGAAGGTCAGGTCAATTTTTATTGAATCCATCCAGTTTCCCATCTTTTACTGAGATACAATTTCTGAAGCTGGTGCCTTCAAGGCTAGCTCATTTTAGCAGTTCTGCAGAGAGGGTGTTGAGAGTACCCAAGAATTTTCATTCTGTAGGTTAGAAAGTTGGTACAGTCACAGACTGAGCTCAGGCAGAAGGAGTTTATGCCTGCTAAGTGAACTGAAAATTAGTGTTGACCCTGAAAAGGCTCTTCTGTAGTTAGAGAATTTGTTTATCTGCACTTTGGCACTCCTTGGATCATGAAAGCCTTCGAAACACAATAGGCCAATTACAGACCTGGTGTGAATGGGCACAATGCCACTGAAACCAGCAGACTTGCGCCCACTCACACCAGTTTTGAATTTGGCACATTGCCTTTGTCAATGGCAAAACAATGTTTTCAACAAATTTCCTGGCAGAAGCTATGCTGCATGGAAAATGGATTCATTTAATATGTTTATTTGCATAACAGATCTGAGCTTCGGCAGAGTTTATTATTCATTATGAAAACTCATTCCCTTCCCACCCAGCAATGAGTCGCACATCAGAAAGGGTAGCCAGAGACTTTCAGGAATCAAGAGACCTTCTTCTGTTTGGTTTTAATTTTTTTTTTTTAATTTAAATTGTAATCATCTCCCTACTTCTTTCCCCACAATGAAAAGACTTGAATGCTGGGCCAAAACCTTCAAAAATAAAAGTTCAGGAACAGAAAAATATGAGGTCCTATTCAGACACCTGCCTGGCTTTCAGTAGTGCTATATGCTCTCTGGCTCTCCAGCTGATGCCATCTCTGATTCTGAAACACTCTGAAAGAAATTAATGGGAGCTCAACTTTAATAAGGTAGAGATCTAAATGTGGGTTTATGTGGTTAACTTTAAGCTTTTATTTTCAAAACTCTTGCAGTAGATTATCAGAAAGACTCATCATTCAACTGAAATCTTCCAGAAGAAGGCTTCCTTCTGCTGTAGGAGATGGAAGATACTGTGTTTCGGTTGTGAGGAAGTTTAATATCCTTTAATCCCTATTTAAAAAAAAAAATTCCCTATATAAAATTCTGGGTATTTGGTACCACAGTGTTGAATGGTGAAACTTCAACTGTCAGATAATATATATGGGCAGATTTCTGAAAGTCCATAAAGGTTAGGGCTATAGCCTTTTCTTCAGGTATGATATAGGGAAATTAAATGACTCAAATGTGTAAAGAGAGTTCCACAGTGTTATGTATCTGTTTTCTCTTTATTTTCATGAACAATTAAAGTTACAATGCAATAAAATTTACAATTATTTTTTTGTCCACTCTTGGGTGTAAAGAAAGCTTAGGTCCCTTAACTTATGGGATTTAAGAGAAAAGAAAGTGTTTTTGGAAGCTAGACACTGACTGCTTAAGGTAGGTGATATGACCCACTGGTGTCTTGCCCTCAGGGGCCAGAAGGTCCCTAGAAAGGTCTTTGTCCAGTTATGCCTTTCCTATTCCAACTAAGTTTTTTGGAACTGCTTATGTGAAGAAGCTTTTGTAAAATAACATGTGAGCAGGGTGGTACAAATAGAGTTTTCAGGGAGAAGTTTGAGAAATGTAGGTTAACTGGAGTTAACAAGCAGGTAAGCACGATAGTACATGAATTATAAACAGAAAGCCAGACTCCTGATCTTTTACCTGCAGTTGCAATGGCCATTTGAGAATGCCTCCAAACATGTCTTTCATTGAGAAGCTGTGTGAACTCTGCTGTTAAGAGTCAAAGGGGCATTGCTGTAGGTGTATTGAAAGTTTTCATCTAAGAAATTATCTAAGATTTGTGCAGGGGTATGTAGTTAAGGTAGGAAACATCAGTGGCTTCAAAGATATAGGGGGCATCATGTTTGCAGAGTCCTCCAATGATACAGAAGCTAATTTGATTAACGGAATTTTGTTTGCCAATCCCAAGGGAAGAAAATGCCTTTTGCTGAAAGGCATTTTAGAGAGTTTCAGCCCTGAACAGCACCTGCTGAGATCAAGAACAAATTCACACTTCCAGCAATGACTGAGGATCTAAATGCAAATAGCCTGATCTGTCTCCCTTGCTCGCTGTTCAGAGGAAGGCCTGTTAATGGAAAATATATACATACACATACATACATGATATGCTGGCCTTATAGACTCAGGTCTATCCAGCAGCTGGCCTCATATCCCTGCTCTCTCATCCAAGATGCTGGTGTGCAGATACACTTCAGCTGTTACACACCTATTCACAGACACCAGCACTGTGGATCCTCCCAACAGCTGGCCTCACGCTCCAAATTTAACCAGTAGCTGGAAACTGGATGCCTTGGTATCCCAGCTCTTTCATGTACAGGCTCACAATCACTAAAGGGCTTTCTGGCTGATCCTGACCTATGACCTTACCAGTAGTCAACTGCCAGACCTTAGATCCTACACAGATGCTGAGTTAGACCTCCTGGTCCCTTCAGTAGCAAGTGCTCAGACTCTTTTGTCTCTCCAATATCTCACCCAGACTTACAGCTGCTCTAATATCTGGCTACCAAGCTTCTCACCAGCTAGTTCAGCTTTATCCTTGCTCACAATGACACACCAACACAGGACTCAGTCAAGGTGCACACACTGTAGTGTCTCCAGTTTCTGACACTGTGAGCATGTGTTGCTCCTGACCGGGTCACTGATTCCTGGCTCTTAGACATCCATACACATGGTCACAGAATAGAGAGGATACTCATTCAAGAAAATTGTTAGAAATGCAGTTTAATGAGAAGACAGGGCAGACTGCAGAACAGATGCAGGGCATGGCCAGACCTGAGTACTAACCAGCAGTCTGTTTATGTGCTTGTTTCTCCAGTTTATCACCTTATTCCTCTATCTATCATCTATTCAACCTATCAATATTTACATATAAACACATTTAAGTAGGTGTTATCTGTAGTTACATAGACAGTTTTCTTGTAAGATCTTTTTTGTTGGAAGGTCCTGAGTGTCTTGTGGTAGTTCGTGAGGTAGACTAAAAGCTGTCAGTGACTGCTTTGACTGAAACATGCCATGAAAGCCAGGATATATCAAAGTGCCACATGGAGAATATGGCTCACTTTGTGGTCTGGACAGCATTCTTCTACTGCTTTGCAATAACAGCAGAAGTGGGAGAATAGCACAGTCATGAGAGAAAGCAGAGGGGAAGGTTGTGGAGAGAAACTGAATCCAATTTTGTATCTAATAGTTAGAAAAGGCAGCACAGAATTGCACATTATCCAACAATTTGGGAACAGAGTACCAGACAGCATTACCTGCTTATTTGCTTGTGCTTCTTTTAACATATGCTGCAGTTTGAAAAATGCTGCATGATATATTACTATGCAAGGTTCAAAGACCAAGTGAACTGGAGAGGATGAATGAGACAGAAGAGTTACAAAGGAAGACAATAGGCAAGTTTGTCCCTGAGGTCAGGATATCTGAAGGTGATCTTCATTTAACATTTCTTTCCATCAAAGACCTGTAGGAGAAACATTTGCTGTGGTAGTGACTGTGCAGTGTGCAATGAGCTTCATGTCCTCCAAAATATATGTTAACACTTAAAATTTAATCAAAAACACACATTGTTTATAGTTCAATGTGAATAAATGCAGGAACAAACATTCCCCTTTATGATTTTAGAAGATGGTTTGTTTTGAAGCAAAACATATTTTTCTAAGCCCTGTCTCAGGGCAGTTATTGAGACCATGAATTTTATTTCCCAAAGCTGCATATGTAGATTGTTAAACACATGTTCTTTCATACCCATTATATTCACCAGGTACTCAGGACTGCAAATGTAAGCTTCAAGTAATACTTTACCTGACTTTACAGGTGACCACTTTGGCACACATTGACAAATAACTCTAATCATGGAACTCAAGGTTAAAAGATAAAAGTCTCTGTGTGCAATCAAATTGTATGAATAAATGAAATCCATTCCTAAATTAAGGCCTTATTTCTAGACCTAAAAATTAGGACTCGGTTTTCCTTTGCCTTGGAGGACTTTTGGTGTTGGGCTTAGAATATTCTGTCTTGTTTAATGTAGAGTTGATGGTACTTTTTTTTCAAGGTATAAACAAGAGAAGGATAATTTCTGAAAACTAAGTAATGTTAATCAGAGTTGGTGTGAGTTGTTACATATGGACTCTAAATTAATTCAAGAATGCACAAATTCCTTTTCTGGTAAGCATGGGATGATAAAAATAACAAGTTGCTTGTTAGGCAATATATTTTATCAATGAATTTACCATTTAATTAAATATTTTCTTCTGTCTTACTTTAATGTATCATTGCAGATTTTTTTTCCCCGTTGTAATCTTGATGGATCCAGTAAGATGTGATAGAGCAGATAATAAATAGAGTATGTAATAATTTCATCCCAGTCGTTCTAAGTCTAGAACTAACTCAAAGATAGGCTCTCTCATGTGATAGGAGGTTGAGAACAAGCAACAGTGACAGATGTGGATTTGGAATCACTCCTGTATTGTGGTTTCATCCTTCCTAATTCAATTCCTGTGACACTGGACTTCATTCAGAGGTATTGAACCTTGTCATGTCCAGTTTTACTGTAATTTCCCACTAGATTTTCACTTTACTGCTCATAACTTGTCTGAAATGAGGAACCACATCGAATGTACATCATTCATTTCTATTGCACTAGAGTAATCTCTCAGGTTTTTCCATGAATTTATGTTCCATTGACCCACTTCCTTGCAAATACCAAAATTCTTCTCTGTCTGTATTCTTTATATTGTGTCTTATAGATCAGCAACATATATGTTAGCAACACATTTTCTTTTCCTGATGTGAAATTATTTAATGACTGCTCTAGCATCAAACTATCTGCTCAGGTCTTTGAGAAAAGTGGTTTCATGGGCTAATTACATGTTGAAGATCACATGCTATTGCTCTGCTGTGTTAGCAGTCTTTGTTGCAGGGTGGTGATGCTCAGCCCAGGGTGAGGATGGAAATGTAATGCTTGCATGGATTTTTTACTGACTACGAAAAAGGATCAATTTAAAGTTCCTTTCATGAGAAAACATTCCTTCCCTCCCCTGGTCTCCAGTCATTCACTGTGGAGCTTACTGCAAAACTTGTCTCTTGGGAGCTGGAGTGTTATTTAGAAGAAAATACAGTGTGGAGTAGAATTATAATCCATGTTGAGTCTGCCAGCTCCCGATTTGCTTGAGATGTGATCACAGTTGTAGAAAGGGTGCCGCTGCTATTTGAATTGATTAGATAACTGTGCTTTGTTGTGCTTTAAAGCTTATGTCAATGCTATGCAAAAATGTAGACAGATACTCTTTTAGATGGTGTTTAAATCAAAAAGGAAAATGAAGAAATAATTAAGCTGTCTGGGTAATTTTTTTATGTCCTAATCATGAACTGAAAATTAAATTTTCTCTGCCTTTCTGTAAAGAGTAATGTTTGATATGGTCCAAATATATTTTATGATAAAGAAATAAAAGGTTATAATACAGAAAATATTTTTTATTTCTTTACTAATTTTCATATTTCAAGATTCCCATACCTATCAGAGTGAACTGCAAACCAGAGAATAGATTTTTAGAAAAATGTGAGCTAGTGTTCATTAATTCATGTTCTTTTCATGTTAAGTACACAAATTAAAAAAATTGGGAATATACCTAATTGAAAATTGGTCTCGTAAAAAACATTTAGATACAAATATAATGATGTTCATACTGCCTTTTGCACCAATAAAGCTATCTCACCTGTAATCCAATATACTGAAATCGGCATTAAAACTTTGAGGAAATAAATGTTGTGTAATGCAGGAGGAGAAGGGGTTGGAGAGAGATGGAGAGAAAGAAGGAGATCCGGACATCAGAACTTACAGCAAGCATGAGTTTTGTAGTTTATAGCATGATTGATATCCTTTTCTATCTCTCTTCTTTGAAATGTGATTTGCTAAATGTCTGTTGTCAGTTTGTAGTTGTTCCTACAATGTATTGTATCACTGTCCTTTTGGGATGAATGCTGGATGCTGCAAAATTGTATTCATTTGGCTGCTTAGTTTTCAATTAAATGGTGCAATATGAACTGTAGTAACACAGGCAGGGGGATGGTCTGGATGAACCAATGCTGTTTCAAACAAAAACATTTGCCATTCTGAACACAGCATATAAGCCAGATGCTGTGAATAAATGTTCTCTTTTTATGACCAGTTAAATCAGCACTTGTACTTCTGTAAAAAATTACTGTAAAGGAAATTGTATATATGGGAGACTTACTCTAAACAATATTTTGAGAAAATGTAGCACAGATATATAAAGGCATGTTTAGTTTAACTTCTTTACAAAGATTAAAACAAGATAATGTATTTTAGAAACAACTGAGTAGGAAGAGTACAAGGAATTTTTTAAAAAATGCTTGGGAAACAAAGAATTATCCACTGTAATCAATCCATCAGGCTTAAATTATAACCCTCAAAGGGCTTATTAGTCAGAGCAAGACCTCCTTAAAAACCTCAAATAAATGTGTCAGTCATAAATTCCCAGAAATGTTGACCGTACACTAAATATTCCGCTTGCATGAAATGACTCCTTTATTTTCTTCTAGATAATTCGGTGAGTATACTGCTCTGGGTAAATGTGTCTATCTATAATTCTGAAAAAAGAAAAAAAATCAAATGTATAAATGATTATAATGGTGTCAAAACTTGACATGTTTACAAACTTTCTTCTTACTTGTCTTTAAAATCCACCAGAGTACAATGATGAATGACAATAGAATAAACTTTGAAAAATATTCACAATGCAATCCAGTTTTGAGTGCAGAAAGGGAGCCTGACTACACTGTATATACCAAATTTTAATTTTAGAGGTTGTGTTCTCTGCAACGTGTCTACAACACATAAGCATTACGGAGCTAGACCAAGACAAGACTGATCCCAACAGCAAACATCTGTATTAAGTGTGTGCCTAAAGGCTTTCTAAAAGCAGCTCTGATTTTTCTGTCTCCCTTTCCCTGCCATACATCACACGTATGTAGAATCTTTCACGTCAGTTAGAAGGCAGGGAATGTTACCAGGAGTTTCTACATCTCATCTCAGCAGGGAGTGACCATGCAATTTGAAGTGAAAGAAGAACATTTCATGTGAACTGAAAAGGGATGTCTGCTGTCTATACGTAGGGCCATGTCAACCCTTTCTATTCAAGTAAGTTTGCTGAAAGTCTCTCTGGACCAAAATTAGTTATCTTTGCACAGTCCTGCATTCCTCTGTGTTAATTCACCATTATATTCACTATCTTTAGCTCTATGTAGTGGAGGCTGAAAATCACTTGGTGCCAAGTATGGAAAAGATTTACATGTCCTGGAAAGTTATTTGAGTTCATCTTGGTGAAGACGAAGCTTAAAAAATGCTTGACGATGCTGTCTATGCTACTGAGAATCCTAAAGTCTATGAGTACATACTGGCCTCGGCTACTCAGTCGGGATCTGGGTAAGTACATCTCTGTCACTGCACAGCTCTCAAACAGGGTCCCAAAATAGACCTCAATTCAGAGTAAAGCAAATTTGTAAGGTAAAATTGAAGTTTTCAGATTTTAATTCCTAAAACCAAAACGTTATGTCAGTATTCTGCTAGACATTCCTTTTGGCCTTTTTAATGACATAAAAAACTGCTTATATTAATACACTGATGTAATTTTTGATATGCAATTCTTGTGCTGGGTCAGACTGGACTACGACAGTAAAATTATCCTCCATACACACTTTTTTAAACTATTGGCAAGCCTTGACACAGTGAAACAAAATCCCTCAAATGAAGGCCTTCTCCCTTCCCACAGTCTGTCAAAGAGTAAAGAAAGAAACAAGAACTGTCTGATAACATTTGGAGAGAAATTTTGACAAGAACATCTTTCCAGTACACGTGAAATACAGATGCAGTTCACCTGTCCAAATCATAGCTTTCCCACAAGTTTGGGAGAAGCAGACTTTACTGTTCATCACGCTGTGACGAACCCCACAACAGATGAATTTGCATCCTTGTTGGTGTCAGAATAGTTCTGTCTCCAAAGACTTAACAGTGAAGACAGGATTTTTTTGCAGCTTCTTTTTGCAAATGAAGAAGGAAAAATGTTAAAACTCACTTTCAGATATTGCAGCAAAAGAAGAAGGGAAAGAGAAATAGCTCTTTCTCCCTTTCACTGTTATGCCAGGGAAATAAATTTTGATCTTTATTGCATTCCTGTGCTTTATTACGTCCAATTTGCTTTCTTATCATAGGAAAAAGTTTTTGTCATTTTCCTATTGTTGAGATATGATTTCTTTAATTATCTGAAACTTCAACTTGCCAGTTTTTAACTGATCTCCTCCCAAGGGTTTTCCATGATGTACTGTGAAGGTGCTTCCTTGACCCAGCAAGCCCTGGGAGTTGTCATCTCCTCCACTGCATATGAAATCTTCCTCCTGCTGAAGTAAAGCCCATACTTGGACAATTATTGAGTAAGCAGTGCTCATCTCCAGGACTTCATCCAGGGCCTAGCCATATTTATTTTACAGGCTTGGATCTTGGCTTCTATGCTTTATCCCCGTCTACATAGATGCTTCCTTTGCTTTCCTGGTGCATTAGTTTTTGAAGGCATTTCACAGATTAATACAGGAACTCATATATTAGTTTGCTACCTCATGTTGTAAAGATGTCATCAGCTCACAAAGGGCTCCCAAATGAGCTTTACTGGCTTATTGGACTAATAAAGAATCTATGATGGGTGTAAGATACTCTTGGATACTTTATCTCCCAGCTAAAATTGTTTCTTAGTTACTGTGACTGTTTATTTCCCACCTCTCACCCTTCTGGCCAAGAAATCTGTAGCTGAATCCCAGGCAGCTCTGACCCTGTGCATACTGGAGTCAGAACTTCATAAACCTCAGCAAAAACTTCCGGAGTGTACTTTCTCTCTTGCTGTAAATAGGATGGTGCACGTGCCTAAGAAGGTGAACACTCCTTCCTTTCACGACTTTGATGTTACCCACAAAGGATGTTAAACTTTATTTTCTGATCTAATAGATGCATTATTCTGAGCTGAAATATACATCCCTGACTTGGTCTTCACTTAATTGTTTAAGTTGGCTAGATTTAGGATACTTTGCAAATCAGAAAGTTGTTATGTAGGTCTTTATTATTCTACACCATCCAATTAACCAGTGGTCTTTAACATTCCTAGACATTACAAACTCACTGTCTATATTTTAAATGGCTGTTTAGCTACTTACAAAATCCTATAATTTATGGGGCATGTTGATGACAGAATTATAATTTTGTGCCTTTTCCTAGGTCTTTCAGCTAATCTTGAAATTTGAATGCTGAGTTGAACCAAACTTTGGAAGACTAATAAGAAAGTATTATTTCAGATGAGTGATCCTTATGTCTTTGCATTCTGTTGCTTTAGGAAATGTTTGATACCAGCAAAAATAGTATCAGAAGAAATATCTTCTTTTTATGAATAAATTACATATTTAATTTTTTTCCCCATAATTGGGGATTTTTGGCAGTTGGAGGAGCTTCTTCCACAGGTCAAAATTTTCTTGTTCATTTCGGGAAGTGACTTTGTACTGGGTCTGGCTGCTTTGGAGTTAACCTTCTTCATAGGAACATGTATGAACCTGTGTCTAAAATGGTTCTGATAGCACACCAGCGTTTTGGCTACTGCTGAACAGTAATTTTGAAGCATAAAGGCTTTCTCTATCCATTTGGATGCCAGTGAATAGGCTGGGGGTGGATAAGAAGCTGAGAGGGGACACAGCCAGGATGGCTGACCTAAACTGATCAAGGGGATATTGTGTGCCATATAGCATTGTGCTCAACAGTGAAGTTGAGTAGAGAGATTTTCCCAAAATCGTGCTTGCTTTGAGACTGGCTGGAAATGGTCTCCTGCTGGGACTTGGTGAGTGACTGCTTTTACATCACAGGTTTGGTTTTCACCTCTCTTTCCTTTAGTTATGAAACTGTTTGTATCTTGACCCAAGTGTTTACTCTTGCTTTTACCCTTCTAGTGTGGGTGAGGAATGACTGATCATCTGTGTTGCTGCTTCGCTGCTGACTGGGCTCAACCCACATCCTTATATAGACCTATTTTAGCTGTCACGTAGAGCCTACAAACTTCCCAATATTAAGGAAAAAGAAATAAATCAGTGATGAGCTGACTTCTGAAAATTGCAGAGGAATTGAATGTATTTCATCAGAGTACAGACGAAGTGTTGAGGACATCACTGGCCTTGATTATCTTAATTGTCTGACTTAATTTTATACTTGAAGTTGCCAGTGTAGCACCTGGCATTAATTTGAGCTTAAACCAAACAGCAGCTGAAAACAATGTCAAGGCAGAGTTTAGGAATGACATTAAAACAGGTACTATTCCGGCAGATAGCTTGCAGGCCCTACACTATGCTGAATATGAAATTTTAGTAGTAGGGCGATAGCACATTCTTTGCTAGTGTATCTCATTGTCAAAATCAGTCTGGGAATCCCTAATTTACTGGTGTATGTATCACCGAGTCTAGTTTTCCTGTATCATGAACTCAATAACTGAAATATTTGCAGGAACTGTAATTAGTGGGGAAAATATCAGGTTATGATGTTATAAGTCAAAGATTCTCATTCAGACTAGGACTTGAATGTAGAATCCCGTTATTTGAGGCAGGATATAATTATTAAGTTATTTTAAAGAGCTTCTTCCCTCACCCCCAATTTTTGACAAAGTAAATAGATAAACATTATATTGAGGTAAAATTTAAATAATTTTTTAAAATTCATTTGTTTATAAACAAAACTTATTTTCTAAAGAACACATAAATATAACCACTACTCTCCTGATTGCAAAAAAGGATTATTCTTACTCAGTATCAAAAGCTGACAGTATAGATAGCTACACTTGAGCTTTTTAGACACATACTGGCCATGATTAACCTTTCTTTAATGAAACAAGTCATCCTCCAGGAGGTAGTATTTTTTCCTTCAGTTGTAGAGGTTGTTTAGATGCTTAGTATATGTAGAAATCTACATTGTAGATGTCTAAAAAGCTAAGATGAATCCCTCAGTATAGGTTCATTCATTTTTTACTATGCAGTTTAAAAAAAAACAGGTTGTGAAAATCTGACTCTGTAAAACCTGATTATTATACTCTTGTAGAGTCAGTCTTCTACATACAGGCAATTTTGCAAAATGTTCTTTGGCTGTGAATTCATGATTTCAAAAATATGTTTTGTTGACAGCCAGAAGAACTGGACTCCTCTTCATAGAATAAGCTTAGTGAAGATATTCCAAGAAGGATTTTTTTTTCTGGAGCCATACATGTTACTTCCAGGGTTAATAAAATGCTAATAATTTTTATGATAAATGTCAATATCACATGGAACGTAGAGCACGACTGACTCATTTATCACCATAGCCACAAGGTCTGTAGAAGGTAACACCTTCAAATTTCTAGAATCAGAGTTGTATTGGCAGTGGGAATCTCCACTGAAAAGCCTTTATACACCATTATTGATCCCAGCCGTACACAAAGTAATTTGAAGGTATGATATTCTGTTAAATAGGATTGGTGCAGTTCTCCCAGATAGAATGCAACCAGTGAGGAGGTGTCAGGGGATCTGGTATATGAAAAGATGCTTTAATAAGTAGCCCAGTACAGAAGAGCTATTGAATTACTGACCTACAATAGCAAGAATCTGAAGGTTATACTACAATGTCTCTACCAACTTCAAAAACTTAAAATAAATATTGAGGCAACTTCTCCACAGATTACAGCCTAAAAGAAACCATTTTTTAAATGCAGGCTGCCAACACTGAAGGTTTTACAAATTGCAATATGTTCAGCTCAAATTTTTCCAATCAATAGAGCATTTTTCTTGTGCGCTGTCAAACTTGTACTGTAATTACAGTCCACATTACAATTCTAGTACTTTTTGCATGCCTGTAAAATCAGACCCTTCCAATACTATCTACTTGTGATTTCATAAGCATTCATCATAGTTTTCTTTGTGGCTGGCTATCCCCAAGGACTTTTAAGACTTCATTGCGCCTGCCCAGTTGCACAGCTCAGTGGCACTGAAGTTTATTGACATTTCTTTTTGCTCTTATGCAGCCCTGCTCTGTAACATTTACTCTGTCAATTACATTCATTTTGGTATTCATAGTCAATTCTATCTCTGTGTGACTTTAATTGTATTTCACTAAATTAAAGAGGCATTATAAAGTTGTTACCCTTTGATTTTGTAGCTTTAATTTCATTTTTCTTTAATCTTCGGAGCACACTAGATTATCAATTAGCATAATAAAACAGTCACTGTGGAATTTAGTAACAATACTGGATATTCTGTGAAGTGAATCAGCCCATTTAATGTTCGTAGTGTGATGACAGCATGTGAACCAAGTTAAAAGTAGCCAAAATTCTACTCCATTTCTACAGTATCTCTATACATGAATGAGGGATTTTGAGATAATTTTAAAGAGTCATTCCCAATGATTGTGGACTTCTTTTGTATATTTTGTATATTCTAAAGTTGTAAGAAATTTGCAAGATTTTAATTATTTAAGCTTTTTTTCATTATAGAAGATGCAGTCACTGTTATTGGTAGAGAGAATAAAGTCAAGTGATATTTTAGCACTGTCTTAGTGGTCCTTCCAAAACAGTGATCTCTGTCCACATTTTGGGTTGTAGAATTTGCTTCATTCTAGTGGTTAAGACCTCCTAGCTTGTTTGTGATCCTTGCCCAGGAGAGACAAATGAACTTTGCACTTTTCCTGTAGGTGAGCTGAGCTTCTGTGTTAATTCTTCTAAACTATCTGCTTTTTCAGGGAGGCTACTGTTACTGGTGCATATGCTGGTGTATTCACTGAGCATGTCGAGGAAAATTAGGTACGAAACTACCTCTTTCCTCTGTCTTGGTCTGACTGCTTAGGCAATGGGGACGCCAGACATTTTGAGTGCCAGGATTCTAAGTGTCTACATTTAAAATTTCTTGATGAAGGTTAGATGCTTGTAGCAGATTTAGTCTCTAAAGTTATATGAAAGCCAATTAGGAAGGGAGAAGGTTCTAGAGTTATAGGTCCCATTGCAGTGCTCCAAATCTTTATTGTATTCAGTGATTTTACTGAAAATTCAGAAATTTATCAAGCCTTATAGAATACACATTTCAAGATATCTTCTAGGAACAGCAGAAAACTTGGAGAGATGCCAATAGCTACACATGCATTCTTTTAAATAACAAAAAATGTCAATAAATAATTATAAATGTCAAGCCATTACAATTGCCTAATGATTTCTGAAGAAGTTATAGAAGAAGTGGGAGGAAAGGATGCAAAGCAAAGAAGGGTGGAAAGATATAAAGAAAAGGAGAAGAGTAAAAGGAAGACCAACAGATGAAAAATCAGTCTACATATTCACCAAAGTAGTGGTAGTCCAGTTTTTTCCTGGTAAAGAATAAAAAAATCATTGTTGCACGAGTACAATATTTTCTGAGTCATTGTAAAATATTACTCATGGAATTTTCCACAAAAGTTTCTTAGAAGCTTTTGAGCAAACACAAAGAAAAAAAAATCAGTCTCTTTTATTTGGCATTTTCTTTTTTCTTCTCTTTTTTTTTTTTTTTTTTTTTTTTTTTTTTTTTTTTTTTAATATTCTTTATAAATTGGTTGAATTCAGGAATACTGGGTTTCTTTTGTCTTTTCTTCTGCTTGTTGTCACCTTCCATCTACAGCAGAATTTTTTGGGAAGAGTTGCCTTGGTGAGCTGAGATCCCCTGAAATTACAGTGATTCTGGGTGAGTCATTGACAAGGAGTGGTGGCAGTGGCCAGTGACGCTGTGACACAGACTGCAGGGTCAGCAGAGCTGCACTTCCCTCCACCAGGTTTCACTCTCCATAAAATGCACAGGGCTGCCAGACAGAATAGAGTCTGTTTAACATGTGTGAAGGTGGGGAAAGAGATGTGAATGAGAGCTCCTCTTCTGCAATATTTTTGTTAAAACATGTCAGTTGTTTCCCCTCCTCTGTTAACACCAAAGCTGATCTTAAACATGCTGCATTCCAGACATCATGTGCTTTCCATTCGTATTCATTGCAGATGACACTAAAACTACTGCAAATAATTCAGGTAATTGACAAACCACAGGGGCACTTACCCTGTTCATTGGCCTATTTTAGGCTGGCTCATCATCACCATTCTAATTGATGACAGGTCTCTAGTTTTTCACTTGCCAGGCTGTAAGACAAGGAATATTAATAAAGTATTCTGGCAGTGGGAATGTTGGAACTGTTTCCAGCCTTGTGAAAGCAATGAGCTCCTCCGCCCCCGGCCCTGCTGCTAAGCACAAGTGATGTGGTGGGGAACTTTTTCAATATAAGAACACTCTTTTCTCCATTGACTCAGCCCTTGCAATTATCCAAATCTAATATGACCATAGATTTTTAATGCAATGCTGTACCCTGCAACATGTTTTTATTAAAAGTAATGCCATCAAAGTAGCTGACATCTTTATGAAATAACAAACTTGTCTCACTTATAATAAAGAACATTTCAGAAATTGAGATTGGTTTTATTTACTGTTTCCCACTGCCCTGTTCCCTAGATACTCAACATTAGTATTTATTAGTAGGAGAACATACATATATGTTCTCCACCATGCTTTTTTCTGTACAGATTCACATAGAAGCTGTTTCCTGGCCCAGATTGTCTCACTATCTGACTGGAACACAGATAATAGAGACTACTATTTAATCCACTATATACTATGCAGAGGCAGAGAAGTCACAGGGTTGCAGCAAACAGAGCTTGGACCCATTCATCAATAGTTTGTCAAAATCACTTTCATAGACCACGGAGAAAAGTAACTCACCCCATCATAAAAGAAACCTTTAAAATAGTGCAGCTGCAAATACCTCCCTATTTCCTCTTATTGGCTATGGAGGGAATTATAACAGGGACCTTAACATTGTCCATCTGACTTTAGGTGAGAGGAGGCTGACTTTCAGTGCCCTCGTTTAAGTGCTTCCTTTTGACTTCCTCATCCAACTTGGCACATGGACTGCAAAGTGACATGTTGTAATAGGCTTCACTGCAGTGGCAGGGTGTGCTCTAACTATCACTTTTTGTCCCGTTATGTCATACAAGGACTTTTCAATTAAAGAAGAGAAAAAAGGCGCTCTACTGTCTTTTGACGTGTCTCTATACTGTTCCTTGGAAAGGAGACTCTTCCTTGCTCAGGAGACCTGAGTTGGAACTCCCACAATCTTCTTTTCCCATGGGATTCAATGTTTCTGTGACATTTCAACCAGCTTGGGTGGTGGCAGGGGTTGAATGATTCGGTTCTGATATTGCTTTTGTTCCACCAGAGGAGTTCAGTAATTAGTAAGTTCTACTTGCAGAGATAGGTGCCAGGTTTCATAAAGCAAGAATTGAGCTCCTTAACAGAAACATACTTCTGAGCCTGATTTAGTAAAATGTTAGAAAGTAACTTTGCACTCCCTCTACTTTCGCTTCTGTGAGTGCTGTTACACAGTGCTGAATTTATTGCTATGTTTCAGAACTGTAGCCTGAAGACCACCCATGTGGCAAAGAA
The DNA here is from genome assembly GCA_036785705.1 of Acanthornis magna. Taxonomy (NCBI): domain Eukaryota; kingdom Metazoa; phylum Chordata; class Aves; order Passeriformes; family Acanthizidae; genus Acanthornis; species Acanthornis magna. The sequence continues at coordinate 17,752,133 of JAWUZG010000032.1, forward strand.
ATCCTCTGTGCCATTTGGCTCTGTGTCTGTCGGTGGTAATTGGTGATGGAAAAGGAAAGGAGTAAGTGTTCGTTTTACTTAGCACTTTTCTAAATCAGGCTTGAAACGAGAAAAGCACTAGTGAAGGGGGAGAGCATAAAAGGGAATGTTATTTTATTCATTAAAAATAAATGTCTGGAGTTTAAACATGTCGACAGGCTGAAGTTCTTTTCCTTGAGATGCTGAGTGCCCTTGAACCCCTTTGATGTTAGCGATAGGTGAGGTAACTTAGTGCTTCATGGGGTTGAACCCTGAGGATTCTCCTGAAAAAAGGTGCAGAGAAGAAGGATGCCCATGGATTGTGAGCTGAGCTCTGTCTCCTAGATCTAGATCTATCTAGATGTGAGTGGTTAATTCATTTGAATGAAAGATATGCATACTAGAAGTTTCAGTGTGCAGTTCAGCATGGTGTCTTTTCAGTTCAAATGGATGAAAGGAAATGGCTCATTTCTCAGAGATATGCTCTTATCCCATCGGACAACAAGGGAGGCAATGCTTGTGTAATCCAAGCTGTTTGTTTATGTACTCCAGGCTTGACACATTTTTCCTGAATTTGGCAGACAACTCCTGTAAATAAAGGAACTTCTAGAAGTAAAAGAAAGGTGGAAGTAAATTCCTGAGGGATAAATTACCTAGTTATTTTTGAAAATACGATGCATCTGCAGAGATATTTCTCAAATTATTCCTTTCAGCAATTCTCACACACCATGGTAAGGAACTTCAGAAATACTTTATCAATTGCCTCAGCTTTATATTATTGTGCTATTTTATGTGAATAGGTTGCAAAATCTAGACTTTTCTGGTCCGGTGTTTGACCAAGCTCACTGTAAATTCTTTTCCTTATATCAGGTATCCATGGCTTCTCATCCTTTCCCTGTGAATTGCTAGAAAGTGTTTGGCTTTATCTTCCCTACATCTATGTGGTAGGTAATGGTGAAGTGTGATGATACATGGAGCAACAAGGTCAGGCTGTTTAACAGAAGCTGTGCCACCTCATTGGGGTACAGGTTTTGTTTTGGTTAAACCCTAAAGTATTTGAGGGGAAAATGATAAATCCTTTGAGGCTCATGATCATCTCCGTATTTCCTGTCTGAAGGTGAGACTCTACAGCTGCTCTGCCAAGCGGTGCAGCCCAAGGGCCTAATGTTTGGGAGGCTGTTGGGCTGGCAATAGATGTCACAATTGTGCTTGGTCCTTTCAGAGGATTGGATGGTGAATCCCTAAGTGGAAAGAGCTGTGTATGCTGCTGCTGCATAGACAAACTACATATGAACATGCTTGGGTAAACATGTACACACAATGTACAATTTTAGTATTATACATACTGCAGACAATAATCAGATAGTCTACTGTTAGGTCACATAAGTTGCTATGTTGTATACTCAGTGAAGGTTTAGTTTTTTTGCTTTGCTTTCTAACAGAATTAGTGACTGAATGTCTTTAATTTTAGTATTGATGAAATCAGGGAGAAAAAATTTTCATGTTTCCTATATGAACTAATTGCAAGCATTTAAAATATTGGACAAAAATACTTGCAGGATTCCCATGTTGCATGTGGAAATGATTGTCTGGTGCTAATCTGAGGCTTATATACATTTTGTATTTAACCTCTTAAACAGTCAGAAATCCCACAATTCCTTTACTATCAAAACTCAAGTGTCCTTTTAATGGCACTGATTTCTTCAATGTCCAATGAAATCAAAGACAGAGAGCCATTACAATAAGCCCTTTGAAGGTGATACTGGGGAGAATAACATAATGTTTTTCAAAGAAATTTCAAAGGTTAAATATGTGCATTTCCACAGTTCACTACTGTATTTACTCTAAAAGTGACTTCTCTTAGTAGATTGATTTCCCTTCTGAATAATGTAATGTGGGGTTTTAAAAGAATCCAACAAAAAAATCTCTTCAATAAAGTCTGGACCAATAGGCACTGAAATCTGTAGCAAAACTCCTACCAAGTTAAATAAAAACAGGTCAAAATGCTGTGCAATCAGAATTCCTCAATGTAAAACAGGCTAACTCTCCATCCTTCCCTGCTTTCTCTGTGTTTTTATATCAGCTGCATGGTCAAGTGATGGAGGGAAGGAAAGGTTGACCCTGCTGCTAATTGAAGAAGTCTTGGCTGGAGCCAGCTGGTTTGCAGCATCTGTGAAAACAGTACGAAAATGGAATTTTGAATAACTCATCAAGATTGAACACTAAAAGCAAATATAGTTGATCATGCAAATTCAATAAAGAGATTGAAAAAGGAAGAAAACAAAAACTATGAAGTCTAATATAATCAACTGAAAAAGGCCAAACATCTAAAATTGTATGAAAAAATACAATCAGATTTAAAAAATTTTATTACAATAAACCACATTTTTTATTAACATGTAATTTTTACTTAAAAATTTAAGTCCATTTGCAAGTGTCATCTGAGAAATACTAATGGTATATTACCAAATAATCAATTTCATAATCATGTGAGGTTTTTCTCAATCTAATCTTCAGCTCAGACTCATTAATGAAAGAACAATATGTGGGTATTGCAATGAAGGACAAATGTCTGCCTAAGTTAGTGAGCAGCAATACAAAATGAGAAGAAAACCCTGAAACCAAAAATGGTGAAGTGGTGAAGACATAGTAGGTCTAGTTTAGTGTTTTTGGTTTTTCTTTTTTTGGTTGTTGTGAGTTTTGTTGATGTTTTTTCTGTGAGAACTGAAGCTCATTTATCTCAACTGATAAAGGTCAAGGGAAATGGAAGCAGAACAAGTATATGTGTGTGCTTCTCTGGGTGAAAACAACTATTTTGGTATTTTTCTTGAGACCATTTCACTTCGAATATTCTTAGGAGCTTAAAGCCTTGGAATATTAACACCTCAGTATTTAGCTTCCAAAGGAACAAAGAAAGGTCTTAAGGAAAAAAAAAAATATTGATAGGTAGCTTCTCTGTTTTACCCTGGATGAGAAGTATAAGGAAACTTTAATGTCAAATCTGACCATAGTCTGCCTATTACTCTGACGTTCTGCAGGTTTTTGTTCAGTCATGGGCTGCTGCTTTTGAGATCAACCAAAGTATAACTTGGGGTTTATGGTGGATTATTTACTTATTTATTTTTGTTAGAGTGTTGTGTATAGGGACAGCTCTTCTTTCCCAGGTATGATTGTTAGAGATTGTATTTGGTCTGGCTGGGATAGAGTTGATTTTCCCTCGGCAGCCCTCACAGTGCTGGTTGCATTGGTAGCTAGGAAAGGTGTTAACACACCAATGTTTTAGCTGCTGCTGAGCAGTGCTGGCCCAGCATGAAAAAAGTTAATATAAAACATAAGAAATTTAGACAAGACAAGAATAAAAACAGATTCTCCAAGAAGACGATAGAACTGTTGTCAGATCCCAGGTCCGAGTTAACATGTACTAAACACAGCTGTGTACTAAACTAAACTTGTTCTAAATGTGACCAACCATACTGAAGCAAACTTAGGGAATCCTTACTTTAACACAGAAAAGTTTTAATAGCTTCATAATATCATGACAAGCAATATAACCAAACAAGTTTGTTCTGTAAGGGATGTGTGAATAAGAAATTATTACACAATTTATTATTCATGAAGAACAGTAAATTATTCTAATCACATTTTATGTATTATGAAAATTCTGAAAAGTGGTGCTGCAGGCAAATGAATGGCCATGGAAAGTGTGATCATTCATTCCAGTATTTTTTTAATAAACTTTATTCAAATTAAAGGGAAAAAATAATTACAGGGAAACAAGTATCTGAAGTCTATCTCTGTGAAATGACCATATGCTTTAAAAGGACATCAGAAGCCTCTTCGGTGCAAAATAACATTTCTACTATTAAATCCTTAGACCAGGTCTAGTGTCAGTGACACCTATCTTTAGCAAGTTGATTAAAATGCTTTGAAATCCAATACCAATTAATATATACTTTAGAGCTCTTCATTTTGCATAATCGCAACTCTATTTTGAGCAAATGTACATACCAGACTTCAGAAAATACAGTGACAGTTAAAACTTTATTTTTATTTAATAGCTGGAAAGGTATATCAATGGCTTGGCTAAATGAAGTCAGGTGAAGTTTGACCTTCTGGATATTAGTAAATGGAGTTTAATCTAAATGTGTATTTGTGGTGTTTTATAAAAATTTAATGTGTTGAAGAATTTGTGTCTCAGGTATTTTAAAAGAATTAAAATGTTATTTCATGTATGTATGCACTGGACAAGTGCTTTAAAATTCACAGTATTTATGGAATCATATGATTGTTGTTTTTCTTTTTCTTCTAGATTACAGAAAACAGATCCTGTGCTGAAAATCACTGCTTTCAGAGAAGAGAGAGGAACACTGGAAAACTCCTTGAGGACTTTAATACTGCCATTCTAAAATACTGATAGATACTCATATTGGGGGAACGGACTTAACCTCCCAACATAATTTTATTCCTGTCTTGTATAATTGTATGTCCATGTACAATCACTAAATTCAGCTGTAAAAATGTTATATATAAATGGGGATTCCTAATGACATTCCAAGAAAGCTATTTTGCCACTTTTATTTTATGATGTTTAGTAACATCCTGAGTTTATGCTTCAATTGAGAAATATCTTTCTTTTCACAGTTTTCGATTTGTGTACTTCTTATTATGTCCTTAAAATGCTCTGAGTTCCAATTACAATAACGTACCTTAAAGGACAGCTTTGAGATGTTATTTTGCTGTAAGAATAACAATAGTACAGAGGAGAAATGCTTAGCCTGCACTAAGCTCCATACCGTCTTGATTAAACTGCTCATATACCAGGAACAGCTATTTTAAAAATAGCTGAGATGTGTAAGTTTGTGACTGAAGTATAGACCCGGTCTTTGAGTGGTCAATTAACATGGATTTCATTATAATCAAAACACGCTAAGCCTCGGGAAGAAGAAAGGGATCAAGACAGCATCTTATAAGTAGGATATTTTATGAAGGACAGAATGACATAAGAGGAATGATTTATGCCAACAACATATACATTTCGTTCATCAATAACATGACACAGCACATCCTGAAATAAATGTTCAATACAGGCAATATGCTCTAAGAAGGGTACCAAAATGAATATGTCAAGCTAGAGGGCTATTCTGTATGGGGCCAAGCTTAGGTGAAGTGAATCCCTCACAATGGTTATTGTAAATGGGAAGGTCAGCAGCCTCTCTTTTTCACTAGGCAGATGAAATGCTTTGTGGAAGTCAGCAGGAAAATAGCATAAAAGAATTAAAGATATAGCTATTGTGAAGCATTATTTTCTTAAAAGAACCTGGGCCACATGTTGATTAAGAAGGTAGCCACTGCCTTTATCACTACTGATTTACTTCTGTCATATTTTTCTTAAAGCTATTTCTCTATCACATGCATACAGAGAGAAGAGCAGAATTTGGGGTCAGGTCATGGCTTATTCAGCCTGCAGGGAACTGTGCTGATACCCTTTTGGCATGACATGCTACAGCCAACTGTATTTAGAGGAGAGATGGCTTCACAAAGACATATTCCTTCACTCTGGTGACCAGGAAGTGCAAGAGTGGGGAGTACAAGAAGTGTCTTTGCACCTTTAGTGCGATTTCTGACATAACATGTGGCAGGGGGCATAATGCATGTAGGCCGACTGATGCTTGTTCTTCTCTTTGAAGAAGCTGGGAGATAGAGTTACAGTTTGTGATCACTGAGTGACAATTTCCATCTCAGGTTGATACTGCAGCAATGCAACTGCTCTGTGCACCAGGCTGGGCTGAAAGCAGAAGCAATGAATGCCCTCCACTATTAGCCTGTCATCTCTCCCCACCTTTCCTTTCTTATTAAGAAGATGATGCATTTCTCATTTCAGTGAAAGGAAAGACCCCTGCAGACCGCACAGAAGCTGGATCATGCTGCAGCACATTTAATGTTACAGGACAGCGCAGTGTTGCCATCAGAACTAATCCCAGCAGCAGCATATCAAATCACCCCATTTCCATTTAGCTTTCGTCAGTATCATACACAGACAGATATGGATTTGGTCTGTGGAATGGCATTTGCCTTTGAAGTCTTTTTAAAATTTTTTTTCCTTCTACATCACACATTCAGCACTAATAGAAATTTTCTTTTCAGGAAGGAATTCTATTCAGTTGCTGAGCATGTGTCTGGTACACTGCTGATCAGCAGTTGTGATAGGCAAATTTTAGGTATTCTCTTCTGCATAAACCTTGTCTCTTTTTCTGTGCTTTGCATGGCTGTTCATTTTGACATGTAGCAACTTAGTTGCTGCAATTGTTCCAGAGATTGCTTTGATATTTGCTCTTTTGTTGTGCTAATAGAACCACTACTCTCTCTTACTTTGACCTTGTATTATTTAGTCAAGGCTTTCAAGCTCTGTATTCCTCTTTACAGGCAGTCCTAATTTTTGTAAAGCTTTAATTACAGATTAGCCCTTCTTGCAGCATTAAAAATGAGCATGTTTAGGCTGGTTTATGACATTTTTCAGAGAGAAGCCTAATATTCTTTTTTCTTTTTTTTTTTTTTTTTTGGTCACTATTGAATTCAATTATCTCTTGTGTTTCAACCATGCATCTTGGAACAAGGTCAGATATGTATTTTCTTCCACATGTTTGGTCCTGCTACTTTTGTGTTGATTTTGTAGTTATGCACTACTAGATGTGGCCAAATCAGAACTTGTAGCTCTTTTCTTGGTTTCCACAGTCTAATAATCTGTTCTGACACAGAGTTCATTTTTCTTTCATTGTAGGGATTTCTGCTAGCAATATCATTTGAGATGTTATGGAGTACACTGAATATGGTTTTGCCCCTGCCTGCAAACTTAGAGCCCAGAAAGGGTAACATTCAAGCACTATGGAGAGCTTCAAAATAATATTTCAAAGGAGAACGCAGATAGACTTGAGTAACAGAAAAACCTATGCAGTATCATTTTTAGGGTTTCTTTTGCATCAAAGTCGCTTTTATCAGTAATCATATTACCACCACAGCCACCCAGCATTCTTCAGCTCTTAACCACAATCTCTGAACAAATTTTGTGGTATGTTTCAGGGGTGCTTTGTAGCTGAATCTTTTATAGTAGGATCTTATTCTCTTCCTTGAATGCTTTCTTTTTAGATGTCTTCCTTCACCTTCTAATACAATCTGGGTGGACTGGGAAGGATTCCTTACAGTATAATGATTTGTCTCAGTTTGAGGTTAAAGATGGGAGACAGATTGTATTATAGTACTGATGCAGGCTTTTCTCAGCTTTCTGTTAGCAGTGTGTATTAGGAGCAGACCTGCTTGTGGTTTACATAAGATTCTAATTATTTCTGAATTTTGCTAGGTTACTGATTTTGTAGCAAGCTGTTTCAAAATACAAATGTGTTATACAAGAACATAATTCTGTTAATCACATCCACATTTCCACTTTATTAATTTAATGTTCCTCTTTAACTTCCATGAAAAATCTCACACCTATAAGTCATTTTGAAGTAGAATTTTAGGAAAGAAAAATAATATTTTTATATTTATGCATCTATGTACAAATATACATGTCCCAATCAAATTTCTTGTGTGTCAGGCTTCCCACATCAACAAATGAATCTGAAAAATTCCTTTCTGGATTTTGAAGTCTCCCTCAGGCCAGATCATGTAGCATCTTTTGAATTTCAAATGCAATTTAGAATGTATAGTTAGTTTGATTGTTTTAATAAATAAAGCCATTTGTTTCTTAAGAGATTAGAAATAAAGCATGTTGTACTTTTCCTTTGTTTGCTTATTTAAAAAAAAGAAGCAAATCTAAATCACACTAAAAAGGAAATAACAAATATGCTACCTTATGTAAAAGAAAGAAAAATACACTTGTTAACCAACATTCAATAACATATATACAGGTTCTATTCAATATGAAAAAAATTAAGGGTCGTGGAAACATTTATTGTATTTGCTTTTCTTATGATTAAAACAATATATTAAGATAGATGAAATTAAACAAACAAACAAAAAGTCAAAAATAACTTTTTTTCCACTGGACCTGACAATGATTAGGGAAGTCATATGAATGAAATAACACAGCCATGTGTTATCTCCAACTTATCTCCCGAGTTACAGTGTAAGCTTCTTTGCATATCCCAAATTATCCTCACTACAAATTCTTCTACTTTTGTAGCGAAGTCTAAAATGCAATATGTCATATCAGGCTTCATCTAGAACAGAGATTTTCTATCATGTGTTACTTAGTCTGTTTTCCTCCATTACCACTTTCTGGTATAGTCACATTGGTAAAAATATTAGTATAAAGATGGTTGTATAAGCAAAATATTCTTCTTGTGTGTGTGATGGTTGTTTATTTCCCAATATATTGATGCTAGCTCAATCCATAAAAGAACATTTTCAAGGTGAACTCTGTCTCTAGCATAGTGGTTTGTTACTAAAATTCTATTGGCATAACTATAATTACAATCCTTTTTGCTTGCATACATGGCCTCAGAAGAAAATAGATATGTGCTGTCTTCCTCTCATGCTCAAAAGTCAAATTTCACAGCTTATATCCATAAATCAGTGGACTATCTCTCAGCACAGCAATAAACTAGCATTTTGCCTCAATCTGTTTCAGGCCCTGGCCTTAATGAACAGCTAATGGTGGAAAAGAAAAACAAGAAAAGACAAAATGTTAATCCATTGTGGGTTAAAATTTTTGGAAATCCTTCCCTTTTTTTTCCTTTTGTTTCTTTGTTTTGCTTTGTTCTGATTTCATACATCATTCAAATTCCTTGCTGAATTTTAACAATTTTCTTTGACATTACCTTGTTAAGGTAAAGGTCCTAGGGAATTAGGGCTACTTTTAATCTATTACCCTTTTTGAATTCATATAAACAATTTTCTATCAACACTTGTTTTCCCTCTAGAACAGTGATGAGTGCCATAAACTCTCATTGCATTTCAAAAAATACAATTATAAGGTTAATATGGAAAAATAACTAAGGAATGAGTATCATTACAATCCAGGTGAAAAATATTTTACAAAAATGCAGGTATTTTAATACAGTTTTATGATCCATATTACCTGAAGTAAAAATGAATGCTACTAACATTGCATTAGATATATTCACTTAGAATGGCTTTTTTGGTTTGTTCAATTTCTCTTAAGACTTGCGAGTTAAGAACACATTTCAATATTGTATACAACTTCCAGAGAATAGTACTATTTTTCTGGCATTGATACCTCCTGGGAAGGAAATGGTGAGTTTGAGCCCTATTAGACTCAGCAGAAAAAAAATGTATATTTAAAGCATAATTTCTTCATGAATTAAACAAGCTATAAATGTTTGAATACTCTCTGAGGATATAAGATTTGTAAACAATGAGTAGCATATATAGAAATATGAAATGATGGGGATAAGACAAGTACCATTCCTCCATTTATCATTTGGTGCCAATGAAACAAATATTATCTGACACTTCTATTAAAGAGTTTCAAATTAATTACATTTGAATGCAATAGGAGTAGTTTAACAGATTAATTATGGGCACTGCCAGCGATATGTGTGTGGCGTATATTTTGTTCAAGATTTCTTTATGGTTACAAAGGCGTGTTTCTTCTAATTGTCTTTATATTTTTCTATTTCATCCACATGACATAAAATATGAAAGTGTACGGAGTTAAAGGGATGGAAATCAAAAGAGGATTTAGATTTTGTCCTAGTTAGTTCCTTAAAAGTCGAAGCAGTGTTTTTCTAGAGTAAATGTATAAGGTGTTTCATGACTAAAACACCTTAAACATTTCGGTCTTGCTTTCAACACTGAAAAATCTGCTTTCCGTATGGAATTCATGACATACTCCTGGCAATTCTACTGTACAGAGTAAAACTTGGCTTGTACCTGAGAAAGTCCAAATGCATTCATACATTTTTCATCAATTGCTCAAGGATACTGGAAAATATAAGTGAAAAAAGCTTAAAAACCCATTGCTGTACCCTTATTGTAAACACATACAAAAATTCAGCCTCACTCTATACCAAAAACAGGTTCACTGCCTGACCACTTTCCCACTTTACCTGTTTGCTCTGTTCCAGTTACACAGAAGTACATATCTTGAATTCAGCTGTGCCATTTACACATCACCTCTTTTTCAGTTTCCAAGCAGTAATTCAGTTTGGGAACTAATCAGACTTTTATTGCCATTATGGCTTGGGCAGAACCACAGAAAAGCCAAATTTCTGTATTTTTCCTGGCTAAATGCTTACATAGATGTTAATAGGAACTGTAAGACCATTTTCCTGAGCCTCAGCTGCGATCAGTGAGAATCTTACTACTTTTAAAATTGAATTGATGCCTTTATCCTTAGTTCAGACAAGAGAAATAATGGTAATGGTGCCAAAAGGCATTGATATAAAGCTTCACACCTTTGAGTCTCTTCAGACACCTGTGCTGGCTCTGAAGCACAGTCTGCAGGACTAGCTGGCATAACACACCAGTGTCCCGAATGGAAGCAGGCCAATGCCCAAATGTTGTATCCAGATATGTACTAGAAATTTCTTTCCTGGATGGAAATATCCACGCCAGTACAGAGAAGACATATTTCTTTTTTCACCTCAGCTTCCTGTTTAAAACATGAAGGTGAGTTAAAACCATAGTGGACTTAAATGTCAGAGACAATTCAAAACACTGATCTAGGTTTGAATTTACTTGTTTAAGTGGAATACTAATGCCCTCCTGGGCCAGCCATTCAGACCTATGCATGGCAAAACTGAGCAAAATCTGCCAAGGTGGCAGAGATGAAGCTTGCAGTGGGAAAATGTTCAAATCATTTTTCAAGCTTGCATACTTTTTTCTTTTTAAATGGTTTGTGGAACACTCTGGCTCTTTTCTCTGTCAGAGGAGAATCTGAAGTAAAAGGTGCTCTTCACAGCCTCCTTGATAGACTGTTGAAGCTTTTCAAATGTAAGAAAAAAATGTTGTGGGAAGGAAAACCCAGCAAAGCTTGGTGAGCTTAGCTGGAGCTTTAAAGAGATTATACCCAAAGTTCAGAGAGACTTAGAAAAAGTTGAACTTGACTGTTATCTTGAAAAGCTTTCGAAGGCAGGGATCATCAACACAACCACAGCTCTCATCTCTAGCAAACAATTTCAAGCAGCTTTAGTATCAGATAGTATAGCCTGGGGACTCAAGAAAGAATTTTCAGGGCTGCTGTTTCTTTAGAGGTTTCAGATTTGGAAGCAAAGTTTACTGTTGCTACATCTAGAGAAAGAAAAATAGTAGTTAGATACTGAAGATGTGTATGATGGTCATTCCCTCAGTATTACTATTTTCAATGGCAGCAAGAATAAATCTGAGATGATTAGATTTTTTTTTAGAGGCAATGACAGCATTAGATGGTTCTTGCAGCTGGGAACAACACTGTAGGAAACTTTTGTCCCTCTGTCAGCCATGGTATAATGTCTGTCCAGAAGACAGGTTTTATTGGCATGTCACAGTGGTTTAGTGACCACAGTAAATACATTCTTGGATTCATTTCAACTTGTTAAAAGGGAAAAAGACAGCACCACCATAACACCTATGTTGATATCATATCATACAGTCACAGAATCATATAATGGATTGGGTTCGAGGGACCTTAAAATTCATCTAGTTCCCCCCCGCTTTCCGTGAGCAGAGGCACCTTCCACTAGAACATATTGGTCAAAGCTCCATCCAGTCTGGCCTTGAACAGTTCCAGGGATGGGACATCCACAACTTCTCTGGGCAATCTCTTCTAAGGCCTCATCACCTCCACAGTGAAGGATTATTTCCTGTTATCTAATAAAAACCTACCCTATTTCTGTTTAAACATGTCAAAGGCTAACTGAATGTGGTACCTGAAGTGATCTCCTAATATTTTTTTAGGATTTGCTTTGTGGGTATAAGTGACTGGACATGCTCCTTTTCCAAGATTAGCAAACAGAAAGTGATAATATTACTTGCTAAACAAGCTTCTTTTGAGGTCCCTTGTGTTTTGGTAAACAAGGGATGAGGTTCATGGTCTTGATTCACACAAAGAATGAATAATGTATAAAATAATTATGCCTGCCTACTGCAATGGTATGCACTGCCACAAGCTGCCAGACCAGCAATGTGTTGGTGACAAAGCTGTCATTGATGACAAACTGCTTTCTAGAGCCATATAAAACTAAATTATTCTGGATTAGTAGTCTATTTATAATATTAAATAGGTATTTTAAATCAGCTTGCAAGCAAAATGTCAGCAGTGAAGATCAATTTGATAGTTTTATCTTTTTTTGTCACGTTGTCTGCAACAGAAATAGTGTTTCAAGTGAGGCTTCCCATCTATGTGAGAGTCAGTTGGAAGATCATTAGATTCAGTTTACTCAAACTTACTTGTAGCTGGTGTGCTCTGCTTTAGCAGAGAATAACAAGATAGGAGTGACATGACACCTCTGAGGACCATCTACAGAATCAGAAAAATGCAAATTATCTTGTCTTTATTCTACTACATAAAAAACCCTGTCTTTAAAATTCAAAAATTTTAAGGAAAGAAAATAAAGGCACTACCTAACACAGCTGTATAGTTTATTTAAATTATTCCACCCAATTAACTTTTTCCTTTCTTTATGTGTGGTCTGTTTGGGTCAGCAGCTAGTCCTAGTAGCCATGCTGAGGAGTGGGTTTGTAACTGCATCCTCTCTATGCATTAAGAAATGGATGTGTTCATTTCAGAAAAAGGGAAAGGCTACATAAGCTCTAACAGCAGACATTAGTACAAGTGATTCCTCGGCTTTCTGCTGCATGATGCTTTGCAAGATCTCATCTTCTTCGGTACTCAGGGAACAGACATGTCTTTTAGACTCATGTTTTGCATTATTAACCTGTCCTAATCCCTAGAATTTCAGCTCCAGCAAGTATGAGATGTGTATACAATTTATTATAAGGAAGAATGTTGAAACAGTAAGTTTTTCCATGCTTATCTTATTTTACCATGCATTTTTATAGTTTATTCATCATTAAAATCAATGCATAACTGGATATATGAGCAAGCTGTCAGGCACAGTGACAAATTCAAGGAGGCAAGTAATTTACCTGAATCTCTACATTTGGCTAAGGAATAACAGGTGGTAATCTTTCTGAATGATCACTTTGAGATCATTTTTCAAGCACAGATTTAAATAGAGAAAATACCTCTGAACATTCAGTGCAAGGACAAAATATAAAAATATGTAACTAATGAAATATCTTAGGGTGCCCAGGAGTTGACAGGTACATGATAGTATAGCTGCTTGCAACTGTAGTTTTCTTATCTGTATTAATGTGTTTGAATGTTCACACTAACATGTGATTCATAAATATTTTAGCTCAGTGAGAATAAGCTGTGTGAATCAGTAGTCTGTCCATGGCAATAAGAAGTCTGAGTTGTAGTATGTTAGATTTATAGAACAAACACAGGTCCATTTCTTAGTCTTTATCCAAGGTTTGACCCGTATCCTACAGAAGTTAATCATGGCTTAATCCTGTTGCTATTGCAGCTGCTGGAAAGCTCTCATACTCTGACTCTCTAGTGAGAGTCTTTTCACAAGGTGACAGTAAAAAGTTTCAAGATAAGAACAGAAACAAGATCTGAAAGACTGCAGTGCTACAGAAACAAGATTTCAGATATTTCCCACTGATTTGGTTGAGGAAAACACTTCACACCTTCTTTGCAGGTCCTTAAGAGAACAAGTGTCTGTCGAAAATTTACTTTGGGGAAAATACTTCCTTGTATGCATAAGTCTCAGACACTCAAGAGTATTTTAATCCTGTTTGGGCAGCAGTTTTCAGCTTGGAAGAATTTTGCACAGCCAGGAAGACACCAGAATTAGGTCAGATTGAATAGTGGGTGCCTTGCAAACTTTGCCACTTTGTTGTTATGTAGCAAGCCACACACAACAAAAAGTGTTTTGCTTTAGATCATGGAAATCTCAGTTACCTATGGTTCTGGGATTAACACAGACAAGTAGACATATCAGCTAAAAACATGGCAATAGGAAGCATTTTGTCTGTATTATGCATCTATGGAAGGACCCAGTCTGCACCCCATTTAATTCAGATTCTAAAAGCCCATGATAAAATAGAAGCCTGTTTTTCTTATCAATGTCTGTAAAGTGACCAAATGGTAAATATACCTCAAAGTTTCCACACTTGATTGGGTTTTACTTTTAAATAAGTGGAGTTTACTAGACACCAAAGTGCTTATTTGAAGCTAGTTTAGCCAGGCGCAGGAAATGCTGAGGGCAGAGATAGCAGTAGGCCAATTTGCCACATATTCTTCACTACTGCTATAAGCTGTGCAATTATTGAAAACATCTATTTAGAATTCCTGCATCAAGTCTAAGCCTTTGAAATCAACTATCATAGAACTATATAACAATTATATATGTATAGTGGGGAAAGAGGGTGAATTAATGTTTCTGAATGATGTTAGAAAATTGATAACTACTTGCACTGTTGGCTAAGGGGAACACCTGGAAGAGATGGAAGCTAATAACATTTATACATAAAGATTCCTCAGTGAGTCAGTGCTTCAAGGTACACTATCTCCTCCAGGGTATTTAATGTCCTCTTCTCTAATTTAATGAGATTTTCAAAAGCACGGTGAAAGTAATGTAGAAGCACCTGCCTTGGCTCCCTCATGGGAACAGAAGGATCTTTATGCTCATGATGTCATAAAGATGAGGTTCAGCATGATTATTAAATGAATTTTGGACAAATTGAGTAGGAAAAACAACAGTGGTATGATCCTTCAGAAAGTCACTTTCTACAATCATCTGCATCATGCATTGTGGCTCAGGACAGAAATAGCAAAAGGTTTCCTTAGCTTTCATAAGTTTCCTAGATGTCTGTTGGATTCACCAGTGGGTGTCTTTATATTTTGTAAATATATTTATATTCTGCTGACTTCATCACTAAATTATTTTCTCCCAGATATATTTTTATCATTAATTATGTACATGGAGAACTCAGGAAGCAATTTAAACAGAAAAGTCAACTGCATTTAAAAAATGCATGCCTGTTAGAAGATCTTTGTGAGAATCACTGGATTCTCATTGGAGAAATCATATCTTGGGGTTTGGATGATATATAAAGATAAACTGAGTGTTTTACCTGTCATTCTTTTCAGGAATGTTGCTGAGCTTCATTACTTTCAGAAAAGTACAGAGACAATTATACCTTAGCAGTCACAGACTTCCCTAAAGATTTTTGTTTCATGCAGAAAATAAGTTAATATAAGGTAGCACACATCTCAACAAAACTCAAACATTTCCAAATGAAGGTGTTTTTGAGACACAAGCTGAATCACTCTCCTATGAGGAGCAGCTGAAGAAGCTGGCTCCTTGTTTAGCCAGGAGGAGGATCAGAAGTGACCTTCTCACACTCTGCAACTCCCTGAAAGGAGGCTGTAGCCAGGTGGGGGTCGGCCTCTTCTCCCAAGTAATGAGCAACAGGACAAGAGGACAGAGTCATAAAGTGCACCATGGGTGGGTTAGCCTGGACATTAGAAAGGTGTTCTTCACAGAAGCATGATTGGACATTGGAATGAACTGCCCAGGGATGTGGTGGACTCACCATCCCTGGAGGTGTTTAATACAAGACTGGATGCGGTGCTCAGTGCCATGGTCTACTCGACAAGATAGTGTTAGGTTGTAGGTTGGACTTGACGGTCTCAATGGTCTTTTCTAACTTAGATGATTCTGTGACTCTGCAAATCTTTATTCTAGATAGAACATAGATAGTGTCATAGTTTAGATTTTTTTTTCAGATGAAGGAAGCTGGGAAAAAATATTCAGTCTCTAGCATCTTCTAATATAGTTTAAATAAGATCTTTCTTACACTGTCCTCATATTTTTGCTCTTCAGATGACAGATCCCGTAGGACGATGTTCTTGAATAGAGGCATGCTGAGAGGCTAGGAGCCTCTTATGCACTCTTGTAAAATTCCTTACTTAAAATTTGCAAGCTATATACAGGGAAAATCTGAGTGGTTTCTTCCCCCTATATTTTTATTCATAAACAGCTACAGTTTCTAAATGAGTTCTTTAAAGGAGTCTCAGTAAGATTAGACAAAGCTGATCAGAAGACAAATTCAGATTATATCAGAGCCAAAGTAAAACATGAAGATGTGTCATTTGGCAGAGTGAGACACCCTGGGGGCTGAGCACTGGTTAGGGAAGTAGATGATTAAGGTTCTGCTTGATGCTGTGCTGGCATAGAATGATTAAATAAAGGTTTGAAACTGATCCTCTGTTAGCTTAGCTAAATTTCCCAGCCAACCAGTTGTGTGCAAATACACACTAGTTTTCTGCATCCAGGGAGAAAATCAGTTCTCAGTCTGAGAACAAATTTTCTGACATGTTTATCATTTACACTGAAGCTTTTGAATGAATGTATTAAAAAACAAAACCAAAACCAAACCAAACCAAACCAAAACAAAACAAAAAAAAAATTCCGATTCCCCAGAAGAGCTACCATTTTAAAGGTAGTCCTTTAGAAAGGTCAACTCAGAGCCTATTAGTGTTTTCACCTTACTGACTAAGGAGCATGAAAAGGCTGTCTATCCTCTTTCCTTGTACAACTGGAGATTCTGAGATATTTTGTAGTCAAATTTTGTGATACCCCACTCTTAATGGAAAGAATGGAAAGGGACACCTAAGATTTGTAAATGCTTGTAGTTGAAAGAAAAAAGTCAGAGGGTCCACAAAAACTAACAAAGTTTTATTAATAAATTACAGAGTTGTCACAGAAATCAGTATAGTAATCCTACAATTTAGGCACATAACAGTGTGTTTTGAGTAAAGGGGTGAGAAGAAAAACAAGAGAGAAAGAAAGAGATTAATTAAAGAGAGTGAAAGAGAGCAGGAGAAAAAGAGAAAGAGAGAGAGACAGAGAGAGAAAGAAAGAGAGAAAGAAAGAGAGAGAGAAAGAAAGAGAGAAACAGAGAGAGGAAGAGAAAGAAAGAAAGATAGAAAGAAAGAAAGAAAGAAAGAAAGAAAGAAAGAAAGAGAAAGAAAAGAAAGAAAGAAAAAGAAAGAAAGAAAGAAACAAAGAAAAGAAAGAAAGAAAGAAAGAAAGAAAGAAAGAAAGAAAGAAAGAAAGAAAGATCGACCACCATTCCTGGTTCCAGTGCTGATCCAGGGACGGGATGTCCAGGGTCCTGGGAGCACACCCAGGTGAGTTGGGGGTACCCATTTATGGATAGGTTTCCCCCGTCCTGAATATAGGTTTCTCACTTCCGATGCAAATTAGTTATCATTCATAGTCTGTTCTTTCCGACCCTTCTGGAACTGTATCAGAGGGCTTCATGGGTCTTTTGTGGTCTTCATCCCTCCTACAGTCCATGCCCACTTCTTGGCTTCATTCCTATGCTTGTGCTATACTGTGTTATGCTTATCTCCAGGAACTAGAACAAGGATTTTTGTCCTGGAAAAGTGCTGCCCTACCTCCATATGGCCCCTTTCTCCAGACACATCTTGTTCTTTCGCACGGTGTGTTATTACCAATAACCCTTGTCTGTTATTACCCATGATCCTTGGTTGGCTCCACAGTCATCTGGTTATCAGTGTTTCAGACATACACATTAGACCCTTATCTTCGGGGACTCTACAAATTTCCTCTCCTAAATCAGATAATGTTTTAAAATGCTGGGATTTCTTGTGGAACAACAATTCAGTATATGATCAAGCTTCTAGAAATGCTGGTTTAAGAGGATTTTGCAAGACTGGGTGCAGCAACATGCAGCAGCTAGTCCAGTATATCAGAACTCACTACACAGATTCTTGAATCTTGCAGAAAAAATTATGTGCATCAAAGATATTTGTGAAGGAAGGAAATAGAATATAGTGCACTATCCCCTTTGGAAGTAATGAGCAGTTTCAGGGTATGACTAAGTATCATCTGTTTGACAATGACAGTGATAGATTCAAACAAAAAGAAAACGTTAAACTTAGCCACCACTGGTCTATAAAATTTTAAGTTATTAAATGAAACATTTTCCAGTAATTTCTGCTGTTTACAAATCCTATTTAAAATTTTCTCAGAAAACAGGGTTACAAGGATTCAAAGAACTCTTAAGATTTGCACATTCTAACTTTTTCAGAATGTAGCAGGATCATTTCCCTGTGCAGCACATCTTGAGGCTTACTTGATTTGTTCTCTTTCCTTCTCTCTCAAGCAATCTCTTCTCAGCTATTTAATCTTGTGTGAGCACATTTCATCCATGCTGGCTTTCTGTTCTGCTTCTCTCTAAAACTGTTCTGTAGCCTATAGATATATCATCATCTAACATACTATGTACCTACACTGTTTTATCCATGCACTGGAATATAGAGTCCTTGATACAGAGACAACAGGCAGTCAGCATGCAGCTGATGCATACAAAATGCAGCCAGGTCTTTTAAAATAATTACTAATTTTTAAGCATTCGAACAGACAATTCGTAGACTTCAGAAGCAGAGGATGCTGAGTATCACCATAAAAATGTAATAGCCTGAAAACTACTGGTGCTAATGTTGATAACAATGGTAGTTGCTGGAGTTTTGGCCATTGCTGTGCTTATTCTGTGCTAAGACAGGAGGGATTTTTGTCATGAGAAGACTAATCTTCAAGGACTTGGGTTTTCTGAAGGCTCAGAACCAAATCTCAGATATCATCAGAGGCCAGGGCTTAAACAACCTCTTTTATCCCCACTGGTGAGCCAAATATCATTTCAGTATATTATTAGGTTTACATTTCTTGTCTAAAAATAGGATGGATACCTGTGTTCTCAGGCTTCTTAGCTGTAGGTGGTTTATTCTGCCTTGCAATGGTTCTACTCTAATCTAAAATCCAAAGAGTTAAAGACACAAAAGTGTTCACTTTTTTTATGCCAGGAGTGACTTCTTCTGATTTTTTGCTTTAAGAGTCTGTGAAGTCTAAGTGAAAGCAAAAGAATATATTTTTGCAGCATGTATCAATCTTCTGGTAGTCTTTGATCTCTTTAAGGGTATTCATGGTCTAAATGACTACCACACTTTTATAGAAATAACTGAAAGCTGGATTTGAAATAATTGACACCAAAGGGAAAACATATTAGAAGTGGTAATCTCTATTCACCACTTAATTTTTTTCCCAGTGCCGACATTAAAGGTAAACTAATCCTTATTTTTTTCCTTGAAAACTAGTGATTTTGCCAAAGCAAAGACATTGTATTACAAAAGCAGGCATGTACACACTCTTCACAAGGAAGACACCTAAGAAAGTTTTAAGAAAAAATATTTTTGTCAACAAAATCATTGCTTTAAGCATTTTTTTACCATTTACTTAGAAGATTTTTCTCTTAGTTCAAAGTCATAAGTGAAATTAGGAAAAAGAACAAACCAGCCCAAGCCCAGAAACCTGTAAACCACATTGTGCTCAAGCAAGGATTTTGAAAGCCTGCAAATAACATGTCTTTATCTCTTGTGAATTCGCCTTTTGTAAAACTCCTTCTTTGTGACAGCACCAGTTCTCTACACGTTGGATGAACTTTTGATTGATACAGTCAACAGAGGGAAATAATGTGGAGGACCAGCTCCTACTGGTTTATGTGAGTAGATGTGGTAACAGAAGAGGGTATACTGGGATTTATTCTTGCTAGCTCTGCTAATTTTCATGGACCAGATCACATTCTCATGTGCAGTGTAATACACAAAGTTAATCAGAATAGTACAGCACACAGCCCTTTGCAAGATACTAAGCTCTTTGTAGATGCTAAATGAGGCATATCTCAATAAATTCCCTGCCTGGAACCAATTTCTGAACAAGTCAGGGAGAATAAGGCATCTCAGAGCCTCTGCGGATTAGTGGGATTGAGAGGCACCCACACGGGATGGAAACTTCCCTGGCCACTCTGTCAGATAGGGTGATGAAACGTCTCCCTCATGGGCTCATCATGAAAACACTGTCTTGAAAGGAAAGGCACGGCAAAACATTTACATAAATCAATCGGATGTCATTACAGAATGAATAGTGATGTCATCAGTATTCTTTTCCAAAGAGAATTTCTTCATAGGTATATCGAAGGGTAGTGAGGGGCTGAGCAAATTACTTTTAGCTTTTCCCCTTTTTCTCTACATCCATATTTACTTAAAATCGTGATCATTTAGGTAGTAGAGAGCAGCAGTGTAAGAACAGAAATGCAAGGCCTTTAACTAAAACTAACAGCAAAGAATTGAAAATGGGATAGAATGTAATTAAATCACATCTATTTTGAAAATAATATGCATTCTTTTATTCACAGATAATGCCTTGATTTCACTTCTTTAAAGCAAAGTAGGAGCCCCCTAATATCAGCCTTTGACACACTAGCTTGTAATTCAGATGGGATCTTGCTTCCATTTTTATAGGATATTCTATATCCTCATTATGCCTTGGCCAGTGCCAAGAGCAAAACCAGCCTGTTAAAGATGCCACGAAAGAGGTGGTTGGTCCAGTCTTCTTGGAAAGGTGTTCTGTGCTAAGCTAGGTAAATTTGAACAGCCATTGCATTGTTTTTTAATTCATTTACATGTCATTTACTGATTAAAAAAAAAAAAGAATTGTAATTAAAAGGAGTATGAGTGGTAAAAATTGGGATAACTTATGCTGGATTGAGGGGCACCAGAGCCCATTTGCTTCGGATTGCCATCACCATGTTACAAAACATTTAATATTTAGAAACATCTGCAGGTTCTCACATTGAGCCTTTTTCTTCACTGATATAAACAATGTTAAAGCTCTTATAGTAGTGAGAGATGTGATATTGGGCTCATTGTTACTCTGCTGAGATGCTAACAGCAAAGAAGTGAAAGGAATAAAGTTCAACATAAGTTTTGAGAGATTTCCAAAGAAAAAAGTGATTATATCTTCTTCTTCAAAGGGTCAGTTGTTCGGTGAGGCAGTCTCAGAGGGTGACATTACATTATTATACCAATTTGTCACCTAAATTAAAGCCATTTAGCCTGTTATTTAGTGTGCAGCTGCAGAACTGATGTGTTTTATTTTATTTTTAATGTGCTCTTTTATAGATGGGAAAAAGAAAACTCTATATGGAGATAAAAATCACATCAACTCTCTAAAGATGTTGCTTATGATGGAAACTGTCTCTGGCAAGAGGAACAATAATCTGAACAGATCAAAATACTCTCCTTTGTTACATATATCTTACTTGTTGGCTAAAAACACAGCAGTACAGAGATATCTCTTTACACAGACATCTTATTTTCTTTACAACTGTTCTGTTTTTCTGATAAAGTACTTTCCCTAAAACACATATAAGTGCATTTGTACATCCACAGGAGCTATTTCACATGTCGTGACCATGGATAGTGTCTTTTTAATTATGAAATAACTTCATTTCTATTTTATATGTTAGTGCTACTATTATTTTATATACTACTATTTATTTTATTTTGCTTCTTATTTTTAAAATGTTTGACTGATCTACCTGGAATAAGAAACAATAGTAACAAGAGAGATGACCGTATGGACAACATGGAGAAATGCAAGAGTGCTGTAAGATGAAATCTGAACAGCTCTACTCCCCATTTGAATCTAACTAGAAGCACGTTCAGAATTTCTTGAAATTCAGGTCTAATTTTTATCACTTTCTTGCTTTACAATTCAGAGTATTTATCATCATACTGTGTTAGCCAGAGCCAGTATTTCTATTCCAGTGATAAAGTGCTGTCGTGGCTGGTCAGTTATCCAAATCTGTGAATATTTTTTATATATGCCATTAGATTCACAAATTTTATTTCCTGAAAGACTATTTCCTCCTGAACTTTCTCCCTATTTCTATAACTAGCTTTTATTTTGACTGTTGCTGAACTTGTAATAAGCACACTCTTTTCATATTTTTCACTCCATTTTTAGTTTTTTTCATACTAAAGTATAATTTTTCATACCTTCTTGGTTTTTTTTTTTCAGTCTCTTTGCTTTTGATTGCTTTTCTAAATTGCACATTGGTTCTTAATTGTCTCATTAAAACTCCATCCTTTTTTTTATATTTCCAAAGAAGCACAATTATATGTCAGAAAACAACAGTACTGACTTGTAACAATGTTCTCATCTGGTTTTACTCAAAGCAATTGCCACATGCACACGGTGCTATATTCAAATACTCTGAACAAGTCATTTGTTTCCAACTGGATTCTGATATCTTATTCTCTAATCTAACAATTCCAATTGACACCTTGAACCCTGCACAAGGGTAGATGCCCAGGATTTATCAGTTTTATCGAAGTACCCATACACAAACAGGCATATGATGGAGTCTACTTTTCTGTGGGCAGTAGGAGTGGGATTGCATCACAGAGTGCCAGGCTTCTGGGGGTGGTTACAGTAGTGTTACACTGAGTTTTTAGTGATGGAATCATTTGCTGAAAGTTTGTACTAGGCAGTTGGTGGAGTGAGTTCAGATTAGTTAGGAAGGTTCTGCACCTTGACAGAATGATCTGATGGTTGGGAAACCCTGAATGGCTATGCTGTGGTTGTGATTCAACATAATCTCATCTTTCTGCTGCTGAAATTGACACTGAGGAAAATGGGGAGACCTCAGACTGAAATTCAGTCCTGACTGTTTCTTGTTTATGTCTATTAAAATACTGTTTTGTAGATATTTTCTGAAATGGCTCCTGACCTATCAGCATTTCACTGAGTCACTCTCCTTGTCTAAGTCTTTCAAGTGTGGAATGACAGGAAGTAATGCCAACCATGATAGAAGAGGAAGAAATCAGCAGGGAACATCTTAGCACCCTGTCAAGGCAACTCTGCAACTTTTTATCACAGTGCAAGAGGAAAACACTGCTTTGTGATGATTGCTTACTGATTTTATGTAGTTCAAGTGAAAAGAGCAACAAAAATACTATTTATAGCAACTGTTTTCCCTCTGCCTCTTGGAGTTCTCCATCCATATACAGCATTCATTTCTTTTTGGAGGGACCATCACACCTGGAGGCAACTTCTTTACAAGAGAGACCTGTTCTGTAAGGGACAGGCTTTAGCTGTTCCTTGGACCCTTCAACTTTTTTTTTTTCCAACATGAAGAAAGAAGCATTTTTAAACTTTCACATTTTTTTCAGCTATTCTTCTCCTATCACAGGACAGTCAGAAACATTTTCTTCAGAAATTTCCTTTTGATCTGAACTAATCTGACAAGTCAGAGTTTAAACTGCAAACTTAAATTATTCTAATTTGTTCGTCTATGTGCTTAATTATATTATGACAGATATGAACAAAGTAAGGCTTCTACCTTTTGCATAAAGGAAACAAACAGAAAGATTCAAATTCTTTTTGGCTGGTCACAGTGTGAAGATCTGTAATCAGTAAGTCTTTTTTGCAAAAGCTCCTTTTAAATGATCAATGTTTTCATCCATACACATTAAGAAAACACTACATTTAAATAACACTTGATTTAAATATTTATTATTTAACCTTTCAATAAAAATGTGTATTGAATATAATTTAAATATTTTAATTTTCTAACAATAAATGAAATCCTAACCTGCATTTAAATATGCTAAATTTGTGATACAAATTACCTCAAGGCAAACAACTCTAAAGTCAAGTAGAAAATGTATTGTTATTTGTATTCAATTTAAAACAAAGCAAGCCAAAGCCCAAGGATAGAATTGGAAAGAGTCATGAAAGGTCCAGGTGTAACAAAAGAAATCTTTTGAGTACATTACAACTCTTTTATATTAAATCTTGTTTAACTTTAATTATTAAAAATAGCCAAAATGTCATACGTTTGGAAGAAACAGCTTCTTTAACTCTAAAAGCTTTAAGAAATATAAATCTGTGGGCAACCCAAGAAACTCCTGGAATACATGGAGGATAAATTCTGTCCTGTAAACCAAAATGTTATTTTATTCCATGTCTATCTGTGCCCAAAATTGTTACGGTCGCTTTAAAGCCGGGTGCAGAGGCCAGAAACAGAGCTGCAAGGGTCTGAGGGATTCTCTTAAAAAAATGGGAGTCACCTAAGCAGATTCTCTTTCCTTGTGGTCTTTGCCCAAGACACAGGCAGTGTTTAGTTTTTTGGGGATTTCCCCGCTCTTTTGTTTCTCTCGTATTCATTTCTTCTTATTGGTGAAAAGGGACTGGTTAAAACTAAGGGCAGGTAACTCATTTTAGAGTGTTCCACTTAAACTGTCTTAAACCAACAGAGCTTCCTAAGCCAGGCAATACAGGATGTGATAGTCGTGGACATAAGTGAGCTGTCTGGGAACGCCAAGGTTGGAGGCAGCCTGGGCCGCTGTGATCATGTGCAGGTGGAGTTCACAGCCTTGAGGAACATGGAGCAGGTAAGGAGTAAAGTTAGGTCCCAGCAAAATTCCAGCTTTTCAAGGAGCTAGTCAACAGGACCCCCTGGGAAACTGCTCTTGAGGATTAGGTAGCAGAACAGAGCTGGCAGATTATTAAGGGGATCTTCCATAAGGTGCAAGAGCCAGTGAACACCAGGCACATGAAATCAGGCAGGGAAGGCAAGAGATGAGCATGGCTGAATCAGGATGTGCTAGTCAAGCTAAAGGGCAAGAAGGATATGCATAGGCAATGGAAACAAGGACAGACACCCTGAGAATAGTATAGAGATGTAGCCCCACTCTGTAGGAATGAGGTGAGGAGGACCAAGTCAAAACATTATTTATGTCAGGATGTTAACAAATGGACTAAGAACTTTCAAAAGACAGGCTAATTTTTTTTTAAACAAAATACAGAAATGCTTCTCTTTTACACAATTGTAAGAAAGAACTTATAATCATGATGCATGATGCTTGCTATATTTCTTTGCATGTGTATTTCAAAGGCATCTTTCTGTATTCCATATGAATATAATGACTTCTGTACAAGCTCCTGCTCATGATTCAGTTTCTCACACATCTCCGCCTAGATTATGTCAACTGCTTTGCAGCTGCTGCCTTTGAAGAACACTTGTTGTCCCTAATTCCTGTGCAAATCCACCAGGTACATATTTGTGTCTTGAATATTATAGGATATCTCAAATGGGACAAGAGACCTATATTTGAGCATCCCCCAAAGAGTTTAATTCTACAACTGAATATATCCACAACCTCCACATTTAATATGCCATTGGTTTTAAGGGACATATCCAGGTTAACTAGTCTTTATAGAATAAACAGGGATTAAGACTGCTTTTCTGAGGTGAGTCCATGGTGTATGAATGAAAAAATAAATTATGAGTGATTCATCTGACCTGGAAAAGCAAGTAGTTGTTTTAAAAAGTTAGCTTAGTTAGGTATATACTAAACATGTATTATCTAGTGGATAAACTTTTGACACTAAATTAATAAACACTATTAAGTGAAGAATAATCGAACTTTTGGATGTAAAAGGCTGCTAAAGACTTTTCTATTGAAGTAGTAGTTCTTCATTCTTCACTCAGATACATTACTCAGAAGGTGGTCAGAAAGAACCCCTGGATCCTTCCAAAGAAGCCTTTGTGTATATTCTGCTCATCCCTCTCTTTCCCTCTCCCCTTTTAAAATTTGATTCAAGATTTAGTATGAAGACAGAATGCTGACTTTATGTCTAGAAGCTTTACGTCTTATTTATGCAAATATAAGTAATGTTTATTTGAAAGCTACTGAAGCTAAAGTAGCAAGATTTCACGTGAGGGATTTTCCTTAAACTTGTAGCTTTCTGATTATGATTCATTCCTCTTGTTGCTGTCATTAGAAGCTACTCTGGGAAGATGAAAAGCATGTGGGGCCATATATTATTTCACCCAGAATCCCTGCAGCACACTGAAGATGGGAGGAAAGTCAAATCTAATAACTTGACTGATATTAAGTCAATACTTTTCTCAATTTTACTCTTCTTCCTTCCACTCTCTCAGCTGGGATGCGCCAACCTAGCATGCACATGGATCACAGATCTTAAATTAACGGAACATCCAGTTTGATTACGCTTTATTGTCGAAGCTAGATGAGAACGTAAGAGCAGAATACTAATCAATGAAATGGAGACTCTTTTTTAACTGAGGAAGCACAAAAACTATTTATGAACTGATGCTCAGAGAGATACTTTTTTCCCAAATTGAAAGTTTTATACGTAAAATATATGAGGGATAATATATTGTCCTGGAATTCATACAGAGAAAGCTAATGGCAAAAACGTACTACTAAGTATGCAAAGCCAAACCCTTCAGCATTAAGGAAAGCTGGCTGCCTTTACAAATTTACTTAAGGTCTGTTAATTTCCTATCACTGTACTTAAAGTGATCACATGCTACTTTTCCCATTGGACTTCTTTATCAGATACTCAGAGTGCCATGCATTAGTCTGTGGCCTTTGCTCAGATTTTATCCATGGAGACATATGGACTTGTTCTTAAGATAACCATCAGTATGCTATTTTAGGACTTTCCAGACAGCTTCAGGGTCACAGGTTCTTGCAGTACTGTGGAATAGTAATGTCTACGTTTTAAATAAAAAATAATGCATGGACTGAAAAATTAAAAAAAAAGTAAAAATTCATTAATTGTCTTTAAGACGATGAAATAAGGAATAGTTTTAGTAGAGGGATAAGTAGCCATTCTTTAGTTTCTTGCATTTGATGAATTTTGTTGTCTGTCATGAACCACAGCTCTGCCACAGAATATTTCAGCATAATAGCTTTAAGTTTGACAAAGTTAGAAGAAACTGGAAAAATATTACCCAGCTATATATTTCAATAACTGCTAATATGTCAAAGAACATCCAAAAATAATCATTGTAATTTTCTTGTCAGACTTGGTACCTTGTAAATATCTTTCCTTATTTTTGAATTGGGCCTTAGGAATGAATTGTACAAAGTGTGCTAATACCTTGTAGACAGTAATAGACTTACTCAGATGCCTCTAATATTTAAAGGATCTGTTATACATAGTGAAGAAAGTTTTAGAAAGCATATGGAATTTGTGTTGTACTAAAAATAATCAGGGGGTTTTTTTAGATGAGAGTGCTGAAGAGAACTGTGGAAAATGGGACATAATTAAAATGTATAAATTAAATTATTCTACTTTCCAAGGAAGTAAAATGTAACTATAGCACTTTATATAATTTTTCTTCCTTTGCCTCCAGGACTAATTAAAGAGCAGTAGAAAGTGAAGGAAGCCATGACACTGAATTGGGAGTCTTGAAAATGCGTTCTGTTTGTCGCTCTGCAAGTGATTTTCTTTCTGACCTCCTCATTCCCTTTTAGGATGAAATGCTTTGTTAGGTTTGTCTTTCCTTCCTTCCTTCCTTCCTTCCTTCCTTCCTTCCTTCCTTCCTTCCTTCCTTCCTTCCTTCCTTCCTTCCTTCCTTCCTTCCTTCCTTCCTTCCTTCCTTCCTCTCTCTCTCTCTTTCTTTTTCTCTCTTTCTCTCTTTCTTTCTTGCTTTCTTGCTTTCTTCTCTCCTTCTCTCCTTCTCTCTGTCTCTGTCTCTCCCTCTTTCTCTCTCTCTCTCTCTCTCTCTCTCTCTCTCTCTCTTAGTCTTTGTTGTGTGAAAGGGGAAGAATTTATATCCTGATAAATCTTTGGTCCATCCCTAGCCAAAATGGGAAACACTACGGAAAAATGGACAATAATAAGAAAATAAAAGTTAGATTTAAATCTCATCTTTTTAATAATCCCTGTGACAAGAACAAGAAAGATTTGATTTCATGCATTTTTAATATTCAATTTGTAATTTCTGAACTCTCCAAGCTCTTATTTAAACTATGACTATTTCTGCTGGAAACCTATCCACAGGTTTTTGCAAACCTTGAATTTTATTCTTAACAGATGAAGACACTTTGGCGTAAATTTCCCACAGTATTAAAAATGTTACAGTCTTGGTTGAATCCCATCCTACCTGGCTTTAAACACGGTACAGGAGCACCTGTTAGCCTCAGTCCTCAATGCAGAGGTCGTTGCTATTGATCACTCTAACCCTGGCTCATCATGTCCTATTTGGCCTAGACTTACAGGCAGCTCACAAGCTCGTCTGGTGCCTACCCCACTTTAGGAGCTAAATCTCATCCAAAGCCTCTGAAAATCTGATCTCAAATCCTGGACTAGCATCATGCTGAGACTTGAATTTAACTGAGCATGCCCAGCATATCTATCTCATCAATCTCTACCAGTTCATTTTTTTTTCCTAAGCCAGACAGTGACAAACTTAATGATAAACCCGTATCCTCTTCTAGACTGAATATAGAATGCAAACATATGAAACAGGGCTTTTTTTTTTCTTGGTTTTTGATGCTTAGGGAAATGGTTCAGTTATGGACTTGGCAGCACTGCAGTTGGACTTGATGATCATAAAAAGTCTTTTCTAAACTAAAAGATTCTATGATTATATGACAAACTTAGATTTAAACTTAGCCTGTAACCCACTGAAAGACTGCTTAGCTGCTCTCTTATATTTTCAAGCATTGAGGACACTTGGCCTTAGCTGACTGTTTAAACCAATTGTTCAGACGTTCGAGGGGCATGAATCACCGGAGAAAATTTCTTTGTGATATATCTCTAGTCTTCATGGTTTACCTTCCTTCTCAGCATATTTTTTACCTCAAGGATTTTCTTCTTGTCAGTGTATATCATAAAAAAGGCTCAGTAAAAACTAGCAATTCCACATATAAAATCTCTAAATAATTTTTTCCCTAACTTTTACATGTTGCTTTTCTCTGTTCCCAACGACTGTGTACGGTACTAATTTTACTCAAATTGAAATGTAACTGTATGTATGTATAAAGTATAGATGAACACGTATACAAGCATGCACACACATAAACACATCCTTTTTTTACACGAAATATCATGCTCTGACCTGATTAAAACAGTCAGTGTGTGCAAGCCCTCTCTCAGCTGCAATAATAAATGAATATTTCTTTTAAGACTGCAAATTGCATAGCTTTGTGGCATAAAAGTACTTTTTAAGTCCTGAACAGTTAAATGTTCTAATGCTGTTGATAGGGATGTATGTGCATTGAATAATATTGTCTGAATAAGGTTAACTTGTAGAAAATCAAGACACACTGTAGTATAGATTCTCAAAGCATTGACTCTATCCAAGCATGTGGAAATGTACTTGTGGGTTTTCACCAAATCAATCTGAAGCTGCTTTATTCACAATACATGATTCCTTATGATTGTTCTGATGAAACTTGCCACAGGATTATTGTGAATCATCTGCTTTTACGGAGGCACAGTTTATAACCTCCATGCAGAGGGAAGACAAATAGAATGAAATGGTGTAAGGTTGAAGTTTGGCATTTTTATTCATTGAAGGATTCTTAGTATTCACTCTGATGTTGCAGCATACCAAATTAAAATAGTAGGTCTCTAAAACACTTTCTGGAAATTTGGCTCACTTTGTTATTTACATGTAGTCTGCTTTGATCACAAAATTCAAAATATTGCACTGGTTATTTCGGCTTCTATCAGACTTACCCTATTTCATTACCAGCTCACTATATTGTGGGTGGTGAGGGCTCTGTAGGTGGTGAAAAAGGTTACCGGGAGTTGTATCCTATTCTCTTTCTTTACACTGTCTGAAGTCCCTCAATTTTCTGCATACAGCCCAAAACTGCAGTCTGCTTTTCAGTGTAGTCTGTTACTTTTTTGCTTTGTGATGAATGCTGGATGCTAGCTGTCTTAGGGACCCTTTATTCATCTACAATTAAAAGTCTTTCTTGTGTTTTGATTATGACATATTTTCCAAGAAATTATCTACTGAGCTATCTTGAACAAAGCATACTAGAAAAGGAAAGGGGAAAATATGTATTAGGATACATTAAGTAGCTGTGATGTGAAGTATCTAAACTAGATTTATGGGCATATTCAGAAATATAGAGTGGAATACATGTGTAAATTGTGCTGACTGAGGGCCTGACATGATATAAAATATGCTCAGAACTCTATAGGTTTATTCATGTAGATACAAACCTTGCAAAAATAAAATACCCATTCCTCATATCTTTGATGATACTCTTGTTGACCTCTAAGACCACTGCTAATTCTTTCTACTAATCTGATACCATCTTGATTTTTAGTGTTCCCCTTCGAGATACTCAGATGCATGAGATGTAATAAGATTCAAATGTCCAGAAAGATGATTTTACTGCAGGCAGAATTTTGAAAAAAAAAAAAAAAAAAAAAAAAGTGTGTCTTGCAAGAGTCTATGTGGGTTTTGAAACACCTTGACTGTCCACATAGCATTAAAATTATTTCAAAATGTATTGGTAGTGCTTTTGCAGTCATTTGTAGAACAAACATGCATGTGGTTGTTCTGAAGCAGTACATGAAGTACTTTTGAAATGAATTTCATTTCCACTGTTAAAATTAACAAAAATGCTAAAATAAATAGCAACTTATGACACTCTAGTTCTTCACTGTTATTTTAGATTAGGATGTTCTCCATTCAGCTCCATTTATTGTGAAATGATCTCAGAGTGTATGGACTGTTCTGGGTTTTTTCATCTGCAACTAAACTGGAAAATGTGTTGGAGGTATGGATCAAGTTAATACACCCCAGCCACAAATGGAGATACACATGATACTAGCCATATGAGAGCTAGTCTGAAGGAATCCCCCTGCCACAGAACATATGTGGGACGGATCTTGAGTCTTTGTCAGCAACTATCTCATTCCACAGTATACAACTACTGCCCCATGTCATTTGCTAATGCAGATGCTGCCTAACATGCACTTGCACTAGAGCATTTTTTGGTCCAGGAGTTATGAAATGTAATGATATCAGTTACAGTTCTAGTTCCAAGTCGGGATTCAGCACAAATGTAAACCCCAAAACAGGTAAATTGAACAAAATTAGGAGATTCCATAGATACATAAACAATGTATGTGTAGAATGCATAAACAACGTAACATAGGAAAGCGATTTCATCAATAATGGACTACATATTTGGAACACAGATTTATTAACAATAGATGCAGAAAGAACAGAAGAGGAAAGAGCTGCCTTTCCGGGAAAACAAGTTTTTGAAGCGGCCTGCCTGAGATCTATGAAGAAATATGGGGAAAATACAAAACTAAAAACTGAAATTAAAAAGATATGCACTATTTGATCAGACAGAACAGCATGACAGGAAGATAACAAAAATCAAAAGCAGAACCTGTTTAACCTCCTGTCCCAGGCCCAGCTGTTTAGAGACTGTGGTAAACATGATCCATTTGGGATGATGGATGACTTTGTTTTTGCGTTTCTAATAACACTCTTGAGCAGGCTAATCGTTGCTCCAAGAACATGCCAAATTACATGTGCTGAATCATTTTCATGGGAAGGATATAATGTGCACAAGGTTTGGATGTTGTCACCATTACTATGATGATCAGTGTAGCAGCATGACTGTGTAAGTCCTGGTAGGAAAGAAAAAAATTTGCAGGGCTTAAATGCATATGCGCATATGCACATTCAATCATTCCTATTCTATAGTACATACAATCTAAAAATTATGATTGTTTGATTTGTTCTACAAGACCAAGGAAGTATTAGGAGCCTTGATCAAATCTGAAAGTAAAGTTGGAACACAATTCACTGAAATGGTTAATAATCAGCCCAAATAATGGGGCACAAAAGGGATGGTCTAAAAATAATCGTTCTCATCAAAGTCTTAATGAAAGTTCTGAACTCAATTATGAACAGTTTTATTTTTATGGAATCTGTATACTTAGGTCACTATATATATAGTGAGATAAATACATATATAGTTGCAGCAATGTAAAATTTGGGATTTATTTTCAGCATAATAATTTTGGCAATTCATCTAAGGTCCATGAAGAGAATGTCACAGAAATGGACTTATCTTACCTCTCTGAACTACTGAGATAGTTAGGGTGAGCTGAATCATCTCTGGGAGTCCCTATTTTGAGACTATAAAGTGGCTTAGAAAATTCTATATATTGGGTAAAGTTTTTTTAGAGGGATGAAGTCATTTGAGTTGAAAATCAATAAAAAGAATGTAGTATCTCCAGAAAGCACATCACTTCACCCTCAGATTGATATAAAACAGGTGGCTTTTGGGTTGATACATTACTTCAGATTACGCACTTACCTTTTTTAGATATTGGTGGCGGGATCTACGTGACCACTTCTAGACAGCAGATTGACACCCTAGCTGGTCTCTTTAGACTTCTCTTCCACCCAGTGAAGAGAAGGTGCTTCCAAGGTGCTATCCATTTCATCCTAAAGAAGTTGTCTAAAATATTTCCTATATGTTGTGCCCTAAACCACCTATTTCCCTTTATGTAAGGAGACCAGAGCCAGTACTTCTTGTGCAGGACTCTGTGTTGTTGAAGTTTCAAGTTAAGTGATATAGATAAGTGTCTGAAAATTCAATCCTTATAACCTAAATACAAACAAAGAACTTAGTATAGTGCTGTCGATTAATGAATATCTGTTCACACCTTCTCTGTTCAGATTGTTTGTATGTAGGCAAGAAATGTCAAAGGGTACCATAAGAAGCAATCTGCAGTGAAAAGAACAAGATGACTGGAAGCAAAATTTACACTGCACTGCAAGAGGTTAGTCTTCCTAGGATCTCCCAGGATTGTCCTGGGAGAGAAAAATGCTGAAAATGTTATTAGCATTGATTCATGGCTGCCACACTTTGGATTATCCATGTCTATGAGTAGCTAAGAGAAGGGTGCCAAGAGGATATTTCCAGGCTCTGCTCTGTGGTATCAAGCAATAGGACAAGAGCCAGTGGGCAGAAACTGAGGATGAGGAAATTCCACTTGAATGTGAGGGAGAACTTATTTACTGTGGAGGTGATTGAGCACTGGAACAGATTGGCCAGAGAGGTTGTGGAGTCTCCCTCACTGGAGATATTCAAGAACCATCTGCAATTCCATGTCATGTGCTCCAGGATGACCCTGACTGAGAAGGGAAGTGGGACCAGATGATCCACTGTGGTACCTTTGAACATGGCCCATGCTGTGATTCTGTGACTACATGATAAAACAATTGAATTGCTGTGGTCCTTCACAGTCTAGGCAACAGCAAAATCTGGTGCTTTAATTAAGCTTTCAATATGGCGTAAAGACAAACAATTAGATGCAGCTTGTAGATGGGGAAGCTGTTTCTCTGTGCTGCTTGTCAAGGCTTCTCAGAACTGCCATTCTAAGTAGAATATAGCTAAAAGTAGAGTGCTAATTGAAATAATAACTTTTAATGGTTGAAAATTTCAGAAATTCTACTGGCATTTCAGAAAAGCAATTTAAGAACTTATTTCTTTCAAAGGAAAGAAATATGGCTAAAAGCAGGATTGAAGAAATAAATAAATGAAGAAAATAAGAAAATGTTTTCTCTTATCTTTAGGAGAATTTATTGATGATTCTTCTATACAAAATCTCCTGTTTCTCCTTGCTTCTGTAATCTGCCTGAGTGATTGCACAGTGTTTGTTAGCAGAACATATGGTGGCTACCTGACCCTGTACATGCAGTCAGGCAGAATTGAGGCAGAGAAGAAGTCACTGAAATGTTTCTGAAAGTGATCATTTGATGTGATCATTTTTCTTCCAGGTCTCTGTTGCTGCTGTTA
Source organism: Acanthornis magna (assembly GCA_036785705.1). Taxonomy (NCBI): domain Eukaryota; kingdom Metazoa; phylum Chordata; class Aves; order Passeriformes; family Acanthizidae; genus Acanthornis; species Acanthornis magna. Next base: position 17,785,707 of record JAWUZG010000032.1, read on the forward strand.
ACAACCAACTTAGTAAAATGAACAAGGGTATATCGCTTTCTGTGTATATATATGTGTCCTTTTGCTGTATAACTGCTGTAGAATATGTCCCAGGGCATGAAAGGGTGTCAAACTGCTAAGGACTAATTAATGTGCACATTGTATAAACACTGACATCTCCTTAACCCTTCCATGGTCTGTTCAGGTACACAAGGAATAAGACCTTGTCCTTAATAAATACACCATAATAACAAAAAACAAATAAAAAGAGTGGGATTATCACATTCTGTGATTTCAACTCTTGCCCTACTCAGATCAACAAAGTATGTTTACTCTTGGAGTCTTACTAATTAAAAAAAAAAAAAATTTTGAATATTATATTATTTATATTCTTGGAAATGGAATTGAAATAAAAGTGAAGTTCTGAATTTGAAAAATTCACTGATTTTTCTTTTAAACATAGCTAAATTATTCCTTCCACCTATGCTTGTGCATAATTACCATTTTTAGCAATAACCAGACGTGGTTCTGGGGAGATTAATTACAAAGACTAAACACAATAAGCTGATTAACTATTGTTCAAGACCTACTTTAGGTCAGAGAATATTTTCATGCCGTTCTTTTGCTGCAGTCCCTTGATGACAGCAGTACCCTGGATTTCAGTGGGATAGACCGTAGGCCTTAGTCCCATATTATAACAAAAAGATGTTTTCTAACTGAAAGAAATCATGTTGGCATCTTTACTCTCTGTTCACAAAATGGTCACATTTCCTTTTCCCTAACATATTGAAGATGGGAAGACAAATCTTATATTTATAGATGACACACAAACTACTCTACATCTTTTCTTGTGGTTCTGTTTTGATGGGAAAAGCCTTTTCTTAGGCTTTGCACAAAAGGAAAACCAGTATGTCTGTGTTCTGGCTCACTATTCAACAGTCTAATGCCATTCAAAAGTCCTGTAGTTTACAAAGGCAGAAAAAGGCTTGTGTATCTTGGAGCTGTTCATACCAATTCCTTTTTCACGGTATCTTTAATCTAATCTAAGTAGGAGCTCTTTCTTCTCCCTCCAAGAAGAGCTACTGGCATGTACAGGTGACAGCACAGCAGCAACCACTGTTGACATTAACTCTGAGGATTGAAAAGACCTAACTTTGCTGATGAGTAAAGTCAGAGAGCTGCCAGTGGCTTCAAGTTTAGAGGCTTGATCCATTGCCCACTGAGTCCACAGAGTTTTTTCCTGGTTTATATCATGATTCGCTGCAAACATTTTAAATGAAGGTGAACCTTTTTCTTATTTGTAGCATTAATGATACAGAAATAGATTTCGGCACCTTTTACATCCTCTCCAGTCATGTTCCACTAAGCCCATGACCCATTTTTAACTAGAAATCTTAAAAATTGATTGAGATTGGTGTTATGAATAATCCTCTGGGAGTAAGAACACCCCCCCCATTCTTTCCTTCCCTCCTTCCTTTATTTCTTCCCACCTCAGTCCCTCATTATGTAATTTTTTTAAAATTAGATCATTCACAGGTCACTACGTGTATGTTAACTGTGTCAATTTTTTAGTGCAGACATGCACATGCCTTTGTTCTGCCTAGGCATTAAAAATTTTTTTTGCTGGTTTTGCTTTTGTGGTGATTTTGTTGTTGTTTTTCCTTTGCTCTGCAGAGTCTTAATTACATTGTTTGGTTTTTTTTACAAAAGCATGCAAGAAAAATGTCATTACTTTAGAGTGACTTTTCTCAATTAAATCAACAGTATTAGATAAGATTAGAGAAAATGCTTGCAAAGCACTGGTCAAAGAGAATGAGCCTCTCATGTTAAATAAACTTTGAGAAAAAACTTCTAAATTATCTCTCTTGTATTAGTCGTTGAGTGCAATCACAGATTATATTTGACCAAGCAAATAACAACATGATTCCACTTTCCCCAAAAATAAACAGAAAGTGGATATTTTCCACCTCTGTATCTATAAATAATAAATGCCTTAAAGTTTGTACACAGTAAATAAATCAGTAGTTTAGGACAGAGTTTAATTATTCTCTCACATCATTTTTACAGCTGCAATGGCTTCAGTGGAATTTCAGTGGAGTTGAGATTCACTGATCAGAATTAAGCTTCTTGGTCTGATGCAATGAGTCTGAATTACAGGCATTTGACCGAGGCAATTTCATTAGTGATTAAAAAGCATATGGAAAGCAGATATATGGGACACAAAGGATAATAACTGGAAGTTTTGGAATGAATCAAAGGAGAAAAATGCTGTAACTTTACAAATTTTAAAGGTGTTTTGGTTCTTCACCTTTTTGTCAGTGGGTCTTTACATGCATTCTCACTTGCGATGCAGCAAATACTCGTTATGATCTTTGCTGGCCAGATAATGATCTGTTAAAACTGACCAGCTTTAAATGAAGAAGTTTAATTTGCATCACTTTATTAACCTGGTACCCCATGAGCCTATAATATGGCTGAGGAAAGGGACAGTGGTGCAGGAGCAGAACTGTGAGGAAGTGACTCTTATACTACACTATTTTTACTATACTATCTATACAACTCTGTAAAACTACACTGCCCTTCCAGCTTAGTGAAGACTGAGCATTGCTTAGACACCTTCTGTTGGCAGTAGAGAGGGACTCCCCCCAACCCAGAGCCTGATTTACCCACCCTGATTTACCTTCTCTAGGTTTGTATTGAGCAGGAGAAAAACCCAAAAGATTTAGCTTGCACCCAAAAGAACATTTTTGGCTGTAATCTGCAGTGCAAAGGGACATGTCCCCTCTTGCACAGAAGCACAACACTCAGCCTTTCAGAAAGCATTCCCGGCCTCATTTTTCTACTGAATACTCATCAGTATTATGATGTTTGTTCATGATATGCCTCAGCTGGATCTTTTGGGGTGAGCCTGGAAATGGAGAGAGTAGGGAACCTGCTGTGGTATGTCAAATTAGGGAGTACCCCAGGAGGTGAACAGAAAATGCATAGGTAATAATGAACATGTACCTTGCTCGTGTTTTTGACAACTGTAGTTTCAGTTTAATTATTCATATGCATACTTTGCTGGATTATTGCTGTTGTTAATGTGCTCTTGCATATTTTATTAAAGTGATGACCTGGAAGCAGTACTCAGTCTGACAGGCAGGGCAGCAAGCTGGGCTGCTTTTTAAAAGAGAGGGAAGAGAAATGAAAGCAGAACCTTTGTTACCTCAGTGTGGCAGTACTGTTCCTCCCCAGATCCCTGTGCAGATCAAGGACCTCAGTGTGTAGCCAAAAACCCTCACACTACATAAAGTGCATACCCATGGAGCTTCTGTCATTGCTTAACCATTCTACATGTCAGAGAAAAATTGTTACATGTGGAGATATTGTCAGTGACCTGTAGAGAGTCCATGCAGCTGGTCCCATTTCGTACTGTGGAACTGCCACTTCTATTTTTGCTTGTGTTGGGGCAGTGTGTGACCTTAAGCAAAGGCACTTTGTTATGGTTTTACTGTCCTGCTGAAGTGTCTGTGCTGATATTCCAGACAGATGTTTGCCTAACCTATTCTTAAAGACCTCCAGTAGTGGAGAATCCACAATATCCCCAGACAATCTATTTCATTGCTTCATTATCATTACTGCTAGAAACTTTCCTAAATGGCATTTTTATCATAATTGCTTGTAGTTACTAGTAACTGATTTCCAGGATGCCAGATGTGTAAATAAAAGGGACTATTCCTTCATAAGTCCTCCATTTTCACTTTTCAACAAATTTGAATAAACAGTCTGTATTTGAGAAAAGGGTAATTCTAGATGTTTAACTCTTTTCACTAGCCAGGACAATTATATTCCATCAATTCAATGCCCTATGCAACTGAAACAGTGGAGAATAGCCAGAAATTGTCTGTGGACATCAACATAGAAATCTTGGTGGAAAACTTTCTGATGCCAAATATATGAAACTTTTTCATAGGTGTGTAAATATTTGCAGACCCTCAGCCTTTTCTTCATTTTGACATGACAAAACAGAATTTAATTTTCCAATAAACAGGGTACATCACCAAGTTTAAAGCTACTGCTGATAATATCAGTCTTCTCAGTGTATTCTTTGAATTTCATCAAGGAAAGAAGAAAGAATTAAAATACTCATTACTTTGCATAGATAAAAATGTACCCAAGTCCAAACTGGGTATGAAATGCTATTCTGATTAAGTAATGTTCGTGCTTTGCATCAGTGTAATTACCTATAGGATTAAGGCAGTAAGAAAACAAACCCACTAGAAATCTGTCCTTTGAGGTGCAGTTTCATTTGGTTAAGTCCATTACGAAACCTTACAAATTGCTCCAGATCTGGAAAAAAATTTGGAAGAGTAAGCTCTGTGGGCACCCTTTAATTCTAAAACCTAATGGAGCCAGCACTGAATGTGGGCTGGTTAATTATGTTGATCATTAACCAGGTTAGCAAACCAGTGTAAAGTATTTATGCACCAGAAAGGCATAGTATGGTACAAAAAGCAAAATAGTTTAAACTACAAATGAAGAAAGTTCATGAAATTACTATATCCAGATTTATACCATACGTGCAACAATATCCCTATTATACAAAAGGTCATACAGTACCTACAATCTCTACATGAAAACTGATTCTAGGAGCAATGGGGTTCCTGTGGACAATGTGAAGTACAAATAGATTCAGATACGACAGATTCTTAATTTCTGATATGGCTAGTTATTATTAAGCAGAATGTGCCTTGATCTCAAATATAGAATTAAGCAACAGCAATGAATAAAACCTCAAATTATTGCAGATCTTTTATACTACTAGTAATTTTGAAGAGTAAAACAATTGTAGGGTCAAGTCATCCAATCAAATGAATTTGATAATATTGTTATAGCAATGTAATTCCAAGGAGGGCTATAATATAACTATTGTAACAAGTTACTAAGAAAAAAAATTGCATATGTAGATATGTATGTGGGACAGGATGGGTGAATGACCTGTCTCAGGGACAGTAGGGGATAGAGTAATCACCAATGCAATTGACATTTTTCTTTCATGTTTCAAAAGGGTCAGTTTTGCAAAATGATCTAAAATGAGAATAAAAAATGTTTGCAAAAGGAAGTCTAAACAATTGAAAATGAAAATAGAAAAGGAGGCATAATAAAACCTGAAATGGGCTACATTATACTGCAATTCATGCCTTACCTTTCCAGCAGTACTTCAAATAACAATTTTTTTTTTACAGTGGTACAGGCCAATTAACCTTTCCTGCTTCATGACACTGTAAGTACTGTAACTGCAGCAGTGTTACATTATTATTTCATGTAACATATATAAGGTTTTTATATGGACTTATAGGGAAAGCTAGAGAATCCATTAAATAAATTTGCCAGGATGAAAGGAAAAATCTGTTTGTAATTCTTGCACACGTTTGTTTCCCTTTTAAAGGAAAGACAAGGTGCGAGGAGGATGAAAACCTCTCTGCTCTTCTTGGATGGGAATTTTCCTTCTGGGTAAGTCACTGGTGAGTGTATATCCACCTCAGCTGGCTCTGCAGTGTCCCTGCCTAATCCTGATACACTTTTGGACAAGCAGAACTCAGCTGACACTGTTTGCTCTTTCCTATGTATGCTGATCTTCTGTACCGTAAATATCTGGAGACAAATTTAGTATTTGCTGTTAGTTGACTACTTCTGGTTTAGTATCAGTCCCCTCTATCATGTACAGTCCCGGAGTTCTGGTTTTATATCATGACCTTTCTACTAAACCTTTCTGAGAGATTCAAAAGTGTTATGTCACATAACTGTACAAAATGAATTAGTTTTATTGCTTTTAAAAGAAGAAAAGACACATGTAGAGATTAAGGGCAGGAATATTAAGAGGATTCACCCATTGTGGGTGTTTCAAGCTTGGCACAAATAAAATCTTGGCTTAAACAGAAACATTCGTAAGCATTTCTGATAAGCTTGATCTTAGTGACTCCTTAAAAGGCCAGACAGTGATTCAGAGGAAGATCTCAGAATGGACTTAGGAAACCTGAACCCTCAATTCTGTGGTCTAACCACATGGAAAATAGCTATAGCACATGGAACAAAGTCAAACACCAAATCAATATGACAGATCTGTACTTGTTCAAAGGAACTTTTATATTTGATCTGGATTTAGCTTATCTATATTTGTGGAGTCACAAAGGAAAAGAAGATTGACAAAACTCAGAGTTAAAAGTAATAGCTTCTGATGCTCTTGATCACCTTCTGCATCAGAAACTCTCAATAAATGTATGGTTGCACTACTGCAGCATACTGCCAAGGTGACCATCTGTCAGTTAGCTTCCAGGGAATCTACAGAAATTCTCTTCTAAATGAAGATTATTATTTTATTTTTAAAATTGGGGAAGGAGGCTCTTTATAAACACTTTAATTTACCTGATGACTTTATGGGCTAAATTGTTAATAGGATAAGAATTCTCAGCAATAAGTAAATAACGTCTATTCTCATCAGATACAAGCTCATGCAGAGATTGAATGATGAGGGTAAAAGCTATCACGGAAACTTGAATCAAATTTATTAGCAGATGTTCAGTGGTGCAGAAGAATTATACATGAATAATAAAGTGCAATGCTAGCTGAGAGCTCTCAATTTCCCTCTTTTCCCAGGAAGTACCTTTTAATGGAGGTCTTTTCCCAGAAGCTTAACATTGTGTTGAATTATAATTAAGCCATATTGAGAAAACATTCGAGTGACAATGATTTACAAATGATCAAATTATTTTGGGCTTAGCTTAGGGCTTTACTGACTAGAATGATTTCTCTGTTATGACCATATGTCTGTTAAGAAACTTTATTCAAATGAGAAAACTATTGGGACTTTTTGAGACAGTTAAAGAAAAAAGGAAATTGAAGATATTTCCTTACAGTTTTATTGTTATTTGGTAAACTAAACATTTTATAATTGTCAAAGATCAAGAAACAGAAGTTCATAACAAATGCAGGTGCATGAACCTGTAAAACATTTACCATGCTTGATTGTCACAGGCGAGGACACTTTGTTTCATGACCTGTTTAACCAATCCAGAAGGGATAACTAGTGGCATGGACTAAAAGAGTTGGAAGCCACACTCTTGCACCTTCCTTAAAGGTATTCCCATTGCCATGGTCCCCTTCCATGAAATTGAACAGTGATTTCTTTCTGTCTCTGAGACAAACTACGCCTCATCAAAACAATCTTTATTTTGAGCAGCAACATGACACTGTACCCTTCTGGTCCGGCAGCTTAATTCATCACCCAAAAAGGTATCCTGAGAAGCGTATAGATGGATAATGATATCCTAAAGGCTAAGGGATTGAGGATGACAGATGGGAATGAAGAATAATGGGTGGAAATCTAAAGATGTTGTTTCTTTCTTTGTGAAATTTTATGGTTGTTATCATAAGTATCTACAGGGTCCAAGGTGACTCAAATATCTCTCTATAGAGAAAGATTTGAAGGTCAGCTAATTCAGTCACCTAAGATAGACACATCAAGCTTAAAAGGTGGGGTTTTGACAGTTAAATGCCACTCTCCCCTTCTTCTGCAAGACATTGAACTCGATACTGAAGGCAAAGGGAATATTTAGGTAAATCAAAACATTCATTGTTTTGCAAAACTCTGCTTCCTGATCTTTCCGTCATGCCTGCACAACTGCCCAGTGCAGCTGCCTGGTGCAGCTTCGACAGCCAGGGTAAAGGGAATTTATTTTCCCTTTCTTATTCATTGCATCCATTGTTAATTCTACTGCTGAGAACAAATACAGGGGCTATATCTTGACTTCATTGGCTGTAAATTCACAAGTATGCTAAACATGCTAACAATAATGCATTTACAAAAGATACTGTGATACAATTTTGGGGCCTGCTATACCTGAGGCCTGATGATGCTTGTTGGAGGGCGACATTTCTGAAGCGCCTCAACTGGATTCTAAAATAGCCTTATTCTCTTAAATTTGCTTTATTGCATGGTCATCTCAGGGCAAAGTAGTACAAATAATAATCTTTAATGTCTCACACTGTTTTTACCATTGAAAGTGAATACTGATCTACCAGACAAATTATTCAGTCAAAATTATTACCAGAAGATTCATATTCTTTAAATCTGCCATCATAACGGTTGCTAGGAAAGGGTTAAAACTGGAAGATTTGGGGAGGAGGAGGGAATAGTTTTGCTCAGCTACCTAGCAGTTGGAATTCTAAAAATGTTAGTGTGGGAAAACTTGATTTCTTCTGCCTACTCTTGTTCATCGTCTGCCAGTTTTGAGAAGTGGAATTCCTGTGGGGAGATAGCAAACTCTCACAGACATGCCCAAAGCTTTTTGTTATAGTGAGGCAGAGGGGGAGCCACTCCAGCCCTCCTGCTGCTTGCTAGGATGAGCTGAGCCAAATGGAGCCTGTGCTCCTGCGTGTCTCTTATGACCAACATTGTTAGTGAGGTCACGAAATAAACCTACTCTTTTAATTTCAGCTGTGGTTTGAGGGTTGCTCATAGTTATTTGTATGTGTCGGCTCAGACAAGTCAATTTGTGGTATGTAATCACACATTTTGGTAACTTCATTCTTAAAGATATATTCAAAATTCACTATCTGTAACAGGCAACTTAACTGGAGAAGCTTAGAATTAAAAAAATACTAAAGAAAACCTTGTCTTCAGTACCTCATTTCTAGCTCATATAAATGTGATAAGGAGGTCTGAAATGCATACGTTACAAAAGACTACTACACATTCCCTGTTTCTACTTTTATATGTCTTTATGTTGTCATAGCTCATCATATCTCTTGTGCAAACCCACCATCTGTTGGGAAATGTATGTGTGTAGACTCTAGACTCTCTCTTAGAAATGTCCTGCCTAACAGTAGATTCATATTGGAAATCACTGTACTTCCCGTTAATTGGCAAAACCTAGTCTTTTTAATATCTGAATTCAGAGAATTGTAGAAAAACAGTTCTGATAAGGACTTTGAATGCCTATCCTCTCGCCTTACAAAGACCAATTATGTCTATAGGATTTGCCTGTGATAATTCTCAAATATTAGGGCTGTATTATTTAGTCTTGATTAAGGTGTACTCCCAACTGGAATTCATGAGTCCTAGGATGAGGAAAGACTGAAGGATATGTCTATGCATTCATCTCATAAAAAACTTTGACTTTTAATAATGCAATTTCTATTCTGGTGGTCATTTTTGATTTTACTTACTATTAGCTGTTACTTAGCATCACATTGTTATTTCACTATTATTTTATAGTTTTTATATATTAATTGCTTTTTACTTTTATTATGCTACATATCTTTGGGAGGCTGCTTTCCTTCTACATTGCAAACTGTAGATATGCTATGTGCTGCAACTTCATTGATTTGGCTTTTGAAAAATACCTGCAATAAATACGCCTTAGTTTTAAAAAAAGCTTCTTATTAGTTGAATTTTTAGAGGGTAAGCAATGAAATTTACTGCTGAGAATTGATGGGCAACAAATCCAGCAACAGGTAGATGGATTTATCAATTTCCTATTAAAGGGAAAAGCAGAGCACATGGCTAAAGGTCAAAGTATGAATAGTAGCATGGATAAGGGGCTGAAGTGATCACATTGAAGGAAAGCACTTCCACATCAGAATCATATTTAAGACTTGTAGAATTATTTCTGGCTGGTTTTAGTTATCTCCGAATTGTTTTTTGGGGTTCAGTAGCAGGTTTTATGTAGCAGAAGCTCTTCTGGTGAAATAGTTATTCTTCAAAAATAAAATAAATTTATTGTTGCTTTAAATAACTGAAAAATATCTCCACAGAATAAACACTACCCCTCATACAAAGAATAAATCTGGAAATGTTAGAAGCACCATTAGGTAAGCCAAAACTAGAAAGTCAACAGGCCTAGCTAACCTGAAATTCTGCACAGCTGTTTGTGGTGCTTGTGGTATTAAATTTGGAGAGAACATACCATGTGGAAAATAAAGAGTACAGTCCTTCTTACTTCCTCCATGAACTGGAGGCATCAAAGGGCAAGTCAGGCTACAAAAATAACGTGGACAGCTGGAATGGTACACCTCTAAAGTAATTTCCATTAAGCTCTCTTCTTGCAAGAGATCACAGTTTTCATTTAGATCTCTTGCCTTTCTGATGCTGTTGTAGTCAAGTGAAGTTAACTTCCTGTTGATACAGTGTTGGGAAACTGATTTAGATCTTTAGAGTGGAGTGTGACCCAAGAGTCCTTAGCTATGTATAAACTAGAAATGGGTCTGAGTCATCCAGCTGGGTATCTAGTGGAAGGCACAGAATCCCACCTGACTAGCCCCTTTCTGCAGTCTCTCTTACATCCTGTGTAGTATCTTTCAGCAGTGCAAATTTCTGCAGTGTTTTAGGAGTCACTGTGACATTACACATTTTTTGCTTAAGCCACTGAATCCCATCCTTTCATGGCCAGCCTAAGCAAGGTGTTGAACTATGTCATTAAAAGGAAGAAGAGGCAGGTGCAGAATCAGAAAGTAGATTAATCATTCTTTGGAAATGCCATAGCCTCTGATTGACTACACAGAATAGACAATTTTTAGAAGGCTGAAGTTAAACAAGATGAATGTCTGTCTTGGAGACAAAGGAGTTAATGAAGTAACATTTACAGATGGAGATGCATGATAAGGCATTTGTTGCCCACAGAACATACACGTCTCTGCATTATCCTCTATATGAAGAGCAATTACATTAGTTTTGTAATTAAAGATTACGTATGACAAAAGTTGAGTATTTCACACTAAACTAAAATAGAAATTTCCAGGTCATTCTCTGTGAAACACATTTGAGCTTTTCATGCTAAAGAGTTGTGCATCTAAACTTCTAAAGCTGGGGAGGGAATGTAATGTAATGTGTCTTCAGTTCCCTGGATGTTTTAATTATTAAATATTATATGGTATTTAATATAATTTTAAATGTAGCTACAGCTCAGTTTGTCTGATTTTTTTTATTAATTAAAAAACCTATTCCTCATTTGTCAGAGGCCCAATCTGATAATGTGTGAAGACTTATCAGTATTCCAGTTTAAAGGTGGGATTAAGCTTAACCCTTGTACCTGGCCTCATCACTCCAGTAGAAACCTGAGGACCTCTCTGTGAATTGCGTGGAGGTTGCATGGCAGTGACTTTATTTTCTAGGATTATTTGTTCTCAGACTATTTTCTTGAGAGGGCATCAGGGTACATCCCCCTCCTTCAGACTGAGAACTGTAGATTTAACCCTCTTTTTCCTCATTCCCACGGTGTATAACAGAGCAGCAGAGGAAGTAAATACAATAGCCAATCTTGTGAAAATTAAATCAGTATTTAGTTAACACCTGTCTCCAGTGAGAGAATCTGATTAGTTCTCTGAGAGAGCTGGAAAATGAAAATCAGAGCAACAGAACAAATAATTATCTGGAGAGGATGAAGAGAACCTGTAGGCCTGTCTGATGCTTGGAAGGATCTTTAATTAAAGTTTGACCAGACTGAGTGAAGTGTTTTTCTCCTCCATTTTAATTCTAAAGAAAGCATCAAAGTGAAGGTGTTGTGGGTGTCACCACTGCAGAACATCTCCTGGGGACCCAGACTCTGCTCTGACTGACAGCATGTCTTGTCTGACCCTCCGCTACAGAAGTACCTTTCCAGAGAGACAGGACTCTCCATTTGCACTTCTGCGTTAGCTGGAGATAAACATGGACATCCCAAAACATCAGTCTTATCAGTTCCCTTCTTCACGGATTCCCCCCACCAACAGCTGTATTTTGACAAAAAAAAAGTAAAAATTAGCATGCGATTAGGTTGTCTTTGGAAGTATTTCCCAAGAACTGCTAGGGATATCTGTCCCTTACATGTATTTCACAACCTTCCTTTGCTTCTTGCCTGAGAAGCAGCCTTTTTGAGACATTCTTGGACTACTTTCTCCTCTGTAATTTGGCTAGTTTTATGAAATAACCCTTCAAATCACCTGTTAATGAAATAATAAACCTCATGCAGTTGCAAATATAAGCATTATATGTAATAATTTAATTTATTTTCCCCACATATCAAAAAGGTTTAGTGAAGCCAAAACTCATTACAGTGCCTCTGTGGGCCACAGGCATATTACCCCAATTTGTGACCTTTTAGTACTGCAAAAATTCCTCTCACTAGGCTGGAACATCAAATTTAAATTAACAACTACAGTATTGTAGGTTTTAAACTTTTGAAACCATAAGTACAATGAGTATCTTCTCTAGGTATGTAGCAGCAAAAATATAATTCGAAGTTTGAGCTTTGAAAGGTGTATTTGCCCCATTCCCATCACATGTCCAAAACAAAAAGGAATAAAATTACAGGAAAACTATTCTTTAATAAGCTTCACTTTCTTAAATAAGTTGATCAACTTACTGCAAAGGGGAAGACTTGTCTGTGAAACTGTGAAAGAGCTAACATTTTCAGGAAGATGAACAATCAGTAGCTGTTTATGATGATTTTTCAAAAGACGATTTTTCAAAACATATTTCTTCACTTGATTGAAGATTACATTATGATCTCATAGTAGGACAGCAAGGGAAAAAAACAAACTAAGCCCCACCCTTTAGCTGAAGCAAGAAACACACAGCCAGAATGGTCTCCTTTTTCAGACCTCTCCAAAGGAACTGTCTCTGTCTATTAAGAATGAATGGCACAAATCGGATTGACAGTTTCTTTGCAATGGAGAAACATTTGAATGTCACAAATGACAAAATCGTGCTTTAACTCATGCAGATTTTAGGACACAGTCTAAGACATAGGAAATCATCTCAAGTTTGAAGGTTAGATAATATGACCTTCACTCTGAAAGTCTTTTCAATGGAGCCAGCTAGGGGACTCTACCCTAAGGCACCTGAACAGAGGAGACCATATGGGAATGTGCACATGTGAGGGAGAGCTTGGTTGGATTGTCTGCATGAAGGCATTTACTGTCCACTTGGACATTTGAGGCTTTCTACCTGGCTTGAAAAGAGCACATCTTCCACGACTCACATCTTTGTCATATTTCCAAATCGTATGTTTAAGATGTACTAGGGCTTCTCAAGTGATACTGAGCACCATTATAGTATTCAGCTAAAATAAGCTTGTGCTTCTAAAATTCCCTTTATAACCTAGGGAGATTTAGAACCTACTTAGGGAGTGATTCAGCTAACCAGAGAGGAACTGTCCAAACAGAAATGTTTCATAGCTTTTCAGATGGCAGATTTTACCCAGTATATCTGCACAGACTGGTGGATATCACCCAGGGAAAATTGAATGTCCAGTGTAACGCGAGGGCTCATACTCGAAAAACCTCAGTTGGAAGTTGGAATCTTTGTAGGCTGGGGGAACTCAAAACATCCAAAGAAACTCTAGAATCTTATTTTTAGGCAGCTAAGTCCCATTATGAAGGAGGTATTTAATTTCACTTAGAGTAAGTAGAATTGCTCTCTCATCTGTTTTCTTCACTGACTTTATCTCCACTAACTATACTTTGAGACAAGATACTTCGCATTATATTTAGCAGTTGTATGAATCTCTAGGTAGATTCCTTAATCAGGCTCTAAATCTGGCTTCTTGACTTGGTTTAAACCTGGAGAAGTTAAGAAATGAATAGCAGCCTGAATAAAGTTTGCCAATGTCTGATTGCTGTCTGGACTAAAATAGTCAGAAGTGAGTCATGAATATATTGGGAGATTAGGTCATCTCTCTTCAACTGAGCATACCTCTCTCTTCAGCAATGTGACAAATGCAAAGAAAAAAGATGAAGCCAGTCTCCTTACCTTCCTTCCAGCCAGTGCCTTCTTAGGTATCTCATGCACTCAAGAAGTCTCAGAGATAGAAGATATTGGCGGCAGCTCAGAGCAGCAGTGTGGTCTGCAGGAGGGAGCTGTTCACATCCCTGTGCACCTGCAAACAAGAATTTGGCCGAAATCTATTTCATAATGTTTCCTTTCACAGATAACCTTTGCTAATCATCGTCCCAATTGCTTTTTCAAAATTAAGTGCTGTAATTCCCTACTTGGCTTGAACACCCAAGCTTGTACAGTCATCTAGACAAGAGAATTGAGAAAGTGCTGGCTTTATTGGAAAGAGAAGAAAATGTCACCAAGGAAATAAAAATGAGCTGCTGTAATGAAGCTTAACACCTGCACTCAAAATGATGTAATACTGTGAGTTCAGCAGCTAACAGGATCCCACTAACATATTTTGACACTCCAGCTTCTTGTTTGACTAGAAACTTCTCATAAAATTAGGTGACACTGGTAAATTCAGGGATTAGGAAGGAGAGCTGTCTTTTTTTTGTTATAGTATTTCCCCATTTTTATATTCCTACTACTATGTAAACATAGTAAATGGAAATACAGTTTTATATTAAAATACTTATGTTTGCTGCTCTAATCCATTCCAATAAAAGACTATACACATATTTATATACATTCAGTCAGTCTAAAAAAAATATATACATAAATTATAGATATGCCCTTTAATGGTCTGATTCTAGTGTTTTACTCATTTGAATTCCTCTGTTTTGAGCTAGACATTCTTATCTCTCAGTTCTACAAGGACAGTAACACACTATATGACCCCATATGTAGGAAGAAAAAGGAGCCTCAACTTACATTCCTGAGTAAATTACTGAGCTATACGAGCTATACAAGATGAGATGCCTGAATCCTTCCATAACATTCTTTCTGTGCCTTCCAGACTAGACTTCTGAGCAGGAAGGGTTCCCAAGGCAGGGAAGTCACAGTCCTAGAATCTTCTTACCTCTGAGCAAAACTGACATGATGTTTCATAAAATCATAAAAACATAGAATATGCTAAGTTGGATGTGACCCATCAGGATCATAAAGTCCAACTCCTTGCCATATATAGGATACCCCAAGTCACACCATGTGTCTGAGATCATTTTCCAAATGCTTCTTGAACTCAGGCAGTTTTTGTGCTCTGACCACTTGCCTGGGGACCCTGTTCCAGTGCTCAGTCCCTCTCTGCATGAAAAACCTTTCTCTGATATCCACCTTATATCTCCCCCAACTCAGTTTCATGCCATTTCCTTGAGTCTTGTCACTGGTCATGAGAGTGAAAGGATCAGTGCCTGCCCCTCTGTTTCCCCTTGTGGGGATGCTGAAGGCCAAAGTGAGGTGTCCTCCCAGTCTCCTCCAGGCTGAACAAACCAAGGGACCTCAGCTGCTCCTCATAAGGCTTCCCCTCCAGAATCTTCATCATCTTTGTTAGTCTCCTCTGGACCCTCTCCAATAATGTTATGATCTGGTTTAAACACAGAAGAGCAGAGGAAACTAAAATAAGTGAGTGTCTTTTCTACATTGCGCGCCCAAAACTGCCCCCAGCACTCGAGGTGAGGCTACCCCAGTGCAGAGCAGAGCAGGACAATCCCCTCCCTTGCTTGGCTGGTGATACTGTGCCTGATGCCCCCCAGGACACGCTTGGCCCTCCTGAGTCATGTTCAGTTTGCCATTAACCAGGACTGCCAGGTCCCTTTCCCCAGTGCTGCTCTCCAGCCTCTCGTTGCCTGGTCTATACACACACACAGGGTTGCCCCACCCCAGGTGCTGAATCCAGGACTTGCTCTTGCTAGACTTCATACAGCTGGTGACTGCTGATCACTCTAATTTGTTCAGCTCTCTCCGCAGGGCCTCTCTGCCCTCAAGGGCATCAGCAGCTTCTCCCAATTTAGTGTCATTAGCAAACTTAGTGTTCCTTCATGTCCTGCGTCCAAGCCATTAATGAAGATGTAACAGCAATGAACAACAATGCTGTGATGTAACAACATTCAGATTTTGTACTGTTTGAAAGCAAAGTGCTGCTGTGGCAGAATGCAAGGAGAAAGGATGTGAGCAACTGGCATTTTAAGGGTTACTGTTATTTTTTTATGTATCTTGCTGCCATTTGGGCTTATTCTAATTTTCACCTCCAGAGAATCTGTCACAATAGTGCTCTTTCTACACAGTAGAAGTAAGTCTTATTAAAAAGGCAAATGTGAAGCTCTTTAAATACCTGTAAGCTACATGCATAAAAAGGAATCCTGCCTCTTTTCAGTGTGTGCTCTCCAAAAGCTTAGAGTTCTGTGAGTTGGAGGCACTCACTCCATAAAAAAAACCCTGTTCAAAATCTCATGAGACTGTGACTTAGATGAACAAATCACATATTCGTACTGTCGGTGTGCAAAATATGAAAAACCGCCCAATATGCCAGTCCAAAAAATGTTGTCCTGTTCCATCATTAATAAAATATGCTGGTTTGTTTTCAAAATCCAAAGTCAGAAATGTCGGTACAGGCATTACTGTACTATAAATCTGTTTACAAAAGAATAATGATGATGGTTGCCTCTTTCTACTGGTTTGTGCAGCTTAAGAGGAGAGAGAGATGAAGATGCACTGACTGTAAAACACCATTGAATTCTGATGATTTTGTTTCACTTATGGACCTCAGATATTAAATGCAAATATTTGCTGAAGCCCGCAGATGTGTGTTTCTGATACATTACTTTCAGAAAATGAAGAAGTTGAAGAAGTCATATTGCACTCCTTTCAAAAAATTGCTGTGTACAGTTGCTTTTTAACTTCCAAGAGTATGTTATTTTATCCCCTGTCCCCTCTTCCACCAACTAAACATCCTTTAGAGGGTGGCTGACTAATGAGCTGCTCACTCTGTTTTTCTTTTGGCAAACTCTTAGTTGAAGGGTCCCATATTTCCCCAGTGTGCAGCTGAGATGAACCTATGTCATGCACTAAGGAAGCATTTCCTCTTTTTTAATTTAAATTACTTAAATTTATTTAAGATACTTATACTATTTCTTTCTTTCTTTCTTATAAGCTAAAAACTGATCAGCATTTACAAATATGTTAAATTATAATAACAATTTTAAAAAAACCTGTCAATTCCTTGCTGAACTATAATTTGAAATGGACTAAAAAGAAGTATTTAATAAAGAAGATGATGAGTTAGTTTGAAACTAGTGCCATATACCAAACTACTAGGCTTTTGGGTGCTCACTTCAAATGAAAACATTTTTCCTGGGTCTGGCTGAAACAGCCTACAGCACATCATAGCTTATGAGTCCATTTTAAAATGGTGTGTAGCTCAGGCTGGAAATAAAGGGAAGAAGGGCTTGGAAAAGAATATCCCTAACAAGTTCTTTGTTATTAAATTAAGTTTAGATAATTCATGAATAGGTTTCTAAAACCCAAGTGTATATAGACCACATTTTCTTTTTATTTTTTTGCCTGTAGTGGCCACTGTAGCGGCAGACACTTTCTGTTTTCTAGTTTAAGATCAATGGCAGAGAAATATAGGTCTGTTGGTTCATATTCATATGCATCTACCTCTTAGTTCTTGACTTTAGAAGAAATATTTCTAGCAGCAGATAAGCATGGTTACTTTTAACCCATTCAATATTTATTCCTTTGTTATTTGAGTTTGGTGGCATAAATTAAAGTTACATGTTAAATTGATCCATTAAGTAATTTAGTTTAATTATTAAATTTGATTCAATATTTAATTTCGTTTAATAAAAGTGGGCTTCCATAAATGTGTACATTTAACTGATATATATTGGGACTGTATAATTTTGAATAGATTAAATATTTAATAGAGAACACTTATTTGAATTATTCAGTATGGAGACTAGATAACTGATCTACCCTTTCAAAATAGTGAAAATACAAATGGCACATTGTAATAATAACTATTTCCAACCAGGAATATGTATAAAACCCTTTGAACACATTGTTGGTTCATTTCCAGACAAGCAAACCAATCTTTGCTTAATGGAACCAACCATTGAGAATTCATCAAGAAAGCTCCCAGAGCTGTTTTAAATTTAATATAACTTACAAAAACTAGACCATTAGAATATGCAGAATACTGTGGTGACAAAATGATTTAAAAAATTGCTATAACAATATAATTTTCTTCTGTCTTTTGAGAACAGCTAAATGTTCAAAAGATTTGCAGTTAATGGTGATTTAGTATTCTGGATCAGATTCAGAGTAGAATACTCAGAGTCACAGTAAAATTCTCTAATCAAAACATGTATTTTTTGTTGATGTCGGATCATGAGGAAACTTCAGAAAATGAGACATAATTTAAGTGAACTTCAACATTCATTTAATTTCAGGTGTACATGTCAAGTCAGCTGAAATAAATGAGATAATATTTAGCCAATGCTTGCATTTTTTACTAAGAATGCACATATTTATAAGCATATGATTGTGCAGAAGGATTTTTTGAATCAATGAATGTGCTTCAAAAATCATATAAAGATCTCTCTCCTTAGCTGTCAGCAGGCAAGGTCTTCACTTCTCTCAGAAAATCTTATTTGACTGCCAATGAGGACTGCTAGGCAGCACTTGTGATCTTGTTTACAGTATGGCTGTACAAATGCTCGTGCCAGTAAGCTTGTGAAGTGTGATGCCTGGACAGGAGAAAGCATTGGTGGCATTGTCATGTGGAGGCAGCCTCTCCGGTGATGAAAATGGATCTTGATAAGGAGTCAGTCAAGTGAAGAAGAAAAGAGACATACAAACTAACAAAAATACTAAAGCTGGTGTACAATGTTCTTATTGCTAAATGCAATCTTAGGAATCCATTTATCTGCCTTATCTACTGTTAATTTGCTTCCTCTTTGAAATGTATGCATTCAGGTAAACTTGCCTTTATCCATGACCAGTAGTGAAAACAATGGATTCCTTTTCTGAAGTGAATGAAGCATTTGCTGCATCTCAGCACCCTGCTAAGGAAAGCCCGAAGGGTGGCAAGGTCTGACTTCCTCTCAGCTGCATTTATCCTCTGTTCATGGGCATCACCAGGTTCAGGAAAGGAAGATGTGCTCAGTGAGCACTGGGAAAAATCTAATGTTCAGTTAACTAGCCTTTGATTCTCAGGGAGATTTTTAAGTCATGAAAAGAATAGGATTATGGATATGACCAGATTAATTCCTCCTTTGGTTAAAAGTTATGGAAGTGGAGCACATATTCTTTTTGTCTATAAAAGGCTGCTTTTTAAAGCATCATCAGTCTATTTCTACTATTGATAAAATATATATAATGGTTAATATAATATATAATATGTAATAATATATCATATATAATAATGGTTCTTCAACACACAAAAATCCAATTAAATATGTGGAATTTCACATGAAGTACAGCTGGCCACTGTGAATATCTTTGTAGGAATGTAACCTGAGTGTCCAAGTCAAAATAATAACTATAATGCTTATAAATAAGAAACATTTACTGATAAGTCAATGTTCACATTATTTTGTTGTGATTGGAACACATTTTTCTACACATTTATATAATAACAGAATGAGTTTAGGTAAGATTTTTGATGCCCTTCAGAGATTATTCTTGGCTTTAAAGTACTTGAGTTTGTAAATAATTGGATAGAAAGCTATAAATGGAATAGTTGAGAAAGGAGATATTTTACTGCTACTGGAAAATAGAAGCAATTTTTTGCTACAAGAAAATATCTAGGGGATTTTTTCAGGTTTTAAAAATATTTCAGAAATGGATTGCTAAAGGAATGGGAAAATTTTGAGTTACTCTCATTGTTTTATTTTTTGTGTAGTGGGAAAAGAAATGTTAGCTCTGTCAGATCAAACAGCCTTATAGGAAAACAACATAAGGATAGATATAATTTTTGAATCAGAATTCAATCAAACCCCAAAAGCAAAGTACTTTCTTCATCTAAGATTAATTTTTCAGACTCTTCTTTACAATAAAATATTATTTTTAATAATGACCAAAATCAGATACCTTTCTATTACAGAAATCTAATCATTTTGTAAGTGCTTGGATAATGACAAAGTGGTTTTTCAAAAGTCTACTCAAAAATGTTTCAGTTGCCAAGAAGAAACAAAAATGTTAGTATAATCTATCATGTGAATCTTTTTAATGTTCAGAATTAATATAAAACATAAAATGAAAACATTAACTCTCAGAATTTTCTTATTATTTCTGTCATCAAGATAATGAGGAATTAACAAAATATACACAATCTGAGAAATTTCAATGAGCTTCATTTTTTCCTTAATTTGAATCAATGTTTATATCGAAAGTATTAAAGCACTTTGATCAGGAAAATAATAATAAGAATAAATTTGAAAATTGTGAAAATTTGTCTACGAAGCACTGCTAGAAATTGTTCAAAAGACCAGCAAAAGTTATGGACTTCCTCACTCTGCTATGACATGATAAATGATGCCTACTCTAGACTTTTCCATAGTGGGACATGACTTGTTGTTATTCAGAATCATAAACTCCACTATAAAAAATTTGAAGCTTCTTTCACTGTTTGCACTCAACAGGAATGTTGTAGAATTAAGATACTTGTATAATGTCACATCCCTTTCCAGCATGCCTAATCAAACTTCTGGGTGTTCAAAACTCCTAATCCCCACAGTAGCCTCTGGGAATCCCTAAGTATTTGTGAAGTGCATTGTGATGTGAAAAGTACTGTCCTACCCCAAATTTTTAAACACTTCCCAAGAACCCTAAAGAAACAGAAATAGATATGAGAGAAGAGAGAAGAAAGCACAGTATGATTTTCAGGCTATGCTAATTTCATTTTGTGAGTCATTTGCAATTTCATGCTTTCACTGAATTTTAAATTTTGTCAAATCCCAAACCTATAGCTAAGAGCAGCAGTTATGTGATTCAGTTGGGACAATCTAAAACAGATGAAAAATAGTATTGACTAAAATAATGTGTACAAAAGTGATTACTACACCGGTATTGATTAGAACCTTCATCCAGAGCCCCTTACTGTGAACTATCAATTGAAGTGGGGGTTAGTCACCAAGCACACAAAGCATGTCGTGTGAAGTTTGAGGGGGAGTTAAGGGGGAGTTAGCATCTCCTACTGGCTAAAATTGAGATTTTTTTGTCTCAATCATCACTAGGAAAATGTAAGGAAAATGAAGGGGGGAAAGGGAAGAAGAAGGAAGAAAAACCACAAGAAAATAATAAGAAGAGGTCTCTCTTTTTGAGAGATTTCTTCTGTTCAAGTTTTTTAAATGTCTGTGCCATTTCATATGATTTCATATGATCCACCCTCCTGATCATCACATGCATGCCCATGTGTGTGCGCGCACACACACACACACACACACACACATTAAAAACATAAAGTATAAACCAAGGGGAAAATATCTGTGGAGAAAACCATAATTTTGGATAACAGTCATGGCAGTGTATGACATTGTGGTGGCAGCATGCTGAAATTGTCACTAATGAAAAGATGATTTAACTTTTATATTAACTTCACAGACCTTCTTTACACAAAGTGTGAAATAGGACAGCATATCAGCAATGTTAGTGCTCCATTAGTTTAATTCTTTGCTAATGTATTAATTCAATTTATGACAAAAGAAATATTTAACTGTCCAGTTTTGTTTGTCTTAAATCTATATAAACTTGAAATACAGTCTCCTTGACAAATGAGGTTACTAGAAACTAAATGGAAAATCTTATTTGCCGCCACTGTGGTGACATGAAGAATTGCAGCCTTTAGCTCAGGGCTACTAAGCTCTTAATAATGAGAGAAAGGTACTCCATCTTCACCTATAGCCACAATTACAATGAACAAAAATAGCTGCCAAGGCTTCTAAAAAATATTCATGACAGCGTGAAAAATATTGATTTTAAAAGCCAAGAAATGAAATACCTTCTAAAGTGCTCCATTCAATCTAGCTATTATTTTCCAAGAGAAACTGAGGAAAACACAGGGCATTTTGAAGAAATCCTATATTAAAATTAAATTCTCCCAGAAACAGCATAAACAAGTAATCCCAAACTCTCCACAAATTAATGCAGCTCTTGAACGATCAGGTCACAAGCAAAGTGTGCACTCCGTCCTGGAATTATTTTTGAATATCAAACCTTCATCCATTCTTCTCTCCTTGTTTTTTTCTTCTACCCTAAATAAAAATTGAGAGAAAAATCTATGTATGTGTGAACCCCAGGAATACTAATGCACAGCCTATTGCTCTGAGCTGCCCAGCGTGTCATGCAGTGGCACTGCATGCTGATTCTGAGCTCTTACAGTCACTGCATATTGGATTTGCAATGAGCTTCTGAGCCATTATACATGTCAGAGCAGATGGCGGAGCCCACTGCTCTGAGTCTCTACGCACATCTGAACATTGTTTTCTGTTCTTCCCACATTAGTGCAGTATGTCTGTTTGGTGCACAAAATAATGGCTTAATTTTGAACAGAATAGAGCATTCATTGCAAAGTGGAAAATATAAAGGTCAGGGAAACATGCTATATAACATTGGCTGTTACAAATCCTTTTAGTTACCTAACCCCACTTTTCAAATTTAGTAGTGGTTAGAACTTTGAAAGATGCCTAGGTACCTCATTTTCTCTGAAATCACTGGGAGATAATAAATATCTTTAATAATCTAAGTTAAGAGCATAAGCCTTCATTTTGAAAAGAGGCTTAGCAGCCAAATATTAAAAACATTTAAGTAGGGAGGGTAAAGATGTAGACAGGTAACCTAATGAGATTTTCAGAATGACTAACTCCCACTGAAATCAATCTAGCCTAACTCCCTTTGGCTTTCAGTAGGATTAATGATCCTCTGTAAGTAAAATTCCTTTGGAAATGAGGCTTCTATAGTTTCAAAAATCTTACTGGTTCTCCCTAAACTATAGTACTATTATTTTAGTGTATGGTTTTCAGCTCGTTTGGTATATATTGCTATTTGATATCTTCTTACCCACATGAGTCAGATATAGTTTCAGGTATCTCCAAGCTGTATACATCACTTTGAAACAAATGATGTCAGGGCTGGGTTCTCAAGAAACCATTAGTACTGCACGTAGTACCTGCTGAGCTCGCAGGTCAGAAAAATGGGGAGCGGGGTTCACATCCTTCTTTCACTGAAAGCAGCTGAGTACTTGAGTCTTAATTTAGTAAAGTGTCCTAGCAAACTAGAGAATAACTAAGATACTGTTTTGTGTTCAGGTACTTGGTGCATGGTAGAACAATAGGAATTGACAGTATTTTAGAAGTCACTGTACTCTGGCAATTATCCGTTATGATGTGACAGTTTCAAGTTGAAGCCCAACCACTTTCTTCTTTCCTCCAGACTGGAGGAGATTTACCAGGAGGAATATAAACTGGGGTTAAGTGACATCTCTAACATACAGTGATGACTATTGTCTCAATCTTCCTGAATGGCACGTTCATCTCACACATATCAAGCTTTGCTTACGGTTATCTTGAGGGCGTGTGGGTGGGATTCATTCTACATGACCTGACATTCATCCCATTTTACTTGATCATGTATGTTTATATTTATATGTACATACATGTGCATAGATACATATGCATACATACACATCCAAAACAGTTGAGGTAAATAATGGTTTAACTACTTCATTGTGCACTAGGTAGGTGATGAAAGTTCAAGTTAAAGCTAGAGTTAACCTGTGTCTCTTCATCTTGCAACCTCTTGGCACCCACAACAGGGTGAACTTATAGAATCATGCAATTACAGAATCACAGACTTATTTAGGCTAGAAGAGACCTTTAAATCATCAAGCCCAACTGTTAATCCAACACTGCCAAGTCCACTACTAAACCATATCCCTAAGTCCCAAACCTACATGTACTTTAAATAGCTCCAGGGATGATGACTCCACTACTTCCCTGGACAGCCTGTTCTAACACTTAAAAACACTTTTGGTGGGGAAATTTTTCCTAATATCCAATCTAAACATTTCCTGGTGAAACTGTTTTCTATTGTTCTGTCACTTGTTATTTGGGAGAAGAGATAAACTTCCACTTGGCTAAAACCTCCTTTCAGGCAGTTGTAGAGAGTGATAAGCTCCCCCCGAGTTTCCTTTTCTCCAGGCTAAACCCCCTCAACTTCCTCAGTCATGCCTCATCAGACTTGTGCTCCAGACCCTTCACCAGCTTCATTGCCCTTCTCTGGACTTGCTCCAGCACCTCAATGTTCTTCTTGCAGTGATGGGGCCACACCTGAACACGGGATTTGAGGTATGGTCGCACCAGTGCCAGATACAGAGGGATAATCACTGCCCTGCTCCTGCTGGCCGCATTATTGCTGATACAGGCCAGGATGTCCTTGGACCACTTGGCCACCTGGGCACACTGCTGGCTCATTTTCATGTGGTGGTTGATCAACAGCCCCAAGGTTCTTTTTCGCCAGGAAGCTTTCCTTTCTCTCTTCCCCAATCTGTAGCGCTACATGGGGTCGTTGTGACTCAAGTGCAGCATGCAACACTTCACTTTATTGAACTTTATTTTACTGTTGGTTGTCCAAATCCCTCTGTAGAGACCTCCTACCCTCCAGCAGATCAACATTCCTGTTCAACTTGGTGACATCTGCATATTCATGCCAATAGAATTAGGTACATATTTTTTTTTCTACAATATTAGATTGATGTATATGAATCAAAAACTATAAGTGATAAAGAACCACCTTAAGCACATTGTTGTTAAAGCAGTACTATTTTTTACATTAATTCCAGGTGACACTAAGAAAATGCTTTAGGCATCATTTGTTTGTCTGCTTGTTTGTTTGTTTGTTTTTCTCCCCAGACAAACGTTCAATAGGAGTTGAATTCTGTCCTAAAGAAAAGTCTGGTACAAAGAATGTGTAGAAGAAAAACCTAGGAAAAGAATGGCACATAGGCTGTGCACAGCACTTCTGTCTCAGAGTGGATTTTATTGTTGTTGAATATTGCCAGACAAGCTTTGAAATATTTTTATTGTAATCTAATGACTTTTGTATTAACACCATTACCATATGAATATGTATCAGGGCAAAGCTATGGGCAGATGCTCTAGAGACAATGGAAAGTTAATGGACCTTATCCTTAGTTGATGTCAAATACTGTAGCTCCACCAAAATCAATACAGTTGTACTGGCTTATGCCAATTGTGGGCCTAGTGCCAGGACTCAGCCTTGAGAATGTTGTGCGTGATTCAGTGTCAGGAATTGCACTGCTGAAAGCAGAAAGCTTCACTTTGCTATTTTATGAAGTATTCAAGATATACAATTATCACCCTATGTAAACTTTTGAACTCAACAGGATATGTGGCATATAAGGGTTACAGAATTGGCCTTTAACATATTATGCCTTTCTTTGTGGTTGGATCCAAATCCTGTTTATGTTGAAGCCAATGAACATTTCTATCAAAGCATTTTCACCATTTTAGCTTCAGTTTTACAAGTCTTTGTGGTTTATTGGCTTTTTTTGAAGCTCCAGATCCTCTGATTACTCCTCAGTCTCAACATCTATTTAAAACCAGCATGTTTTAATTTGTCATTTAGTCCCTAAAGACTTGCGTCTATAAAAGCAAGCACAAGTAATTCCTTTTAAAAAAACCTTCATGATTTTAAACTGAGCTCAGGAGCTGGTAAGCTTGAATTGTGATTTTGTCATTATTTTGGATTGCCATGTTCTTTCAGACTGATCTACTGATATGACAAATAGCACATTGAATACAGCTGCATTAGGAGAACCCAGAACCTACTGCCTTTCAACTGTGCAGACATCACTGGGCATCATGGTGTGTCTGAGTTTTTTACTTTTAAAGAGAGTTGGAGGGTTAATTCACACCTCTCACACAGCAGTGGTGTCTGGCATCCCAGTGATGTGTGGGAAAATAAGAATACCACTCTGATGAATATTCATGCCTGATGAATAGTTTTAACATTTCCACAGCTGGACTCTGGCTGAGCAATCACAGCAGCAGTCAGAAAGTAATATATGTGAAATGAAGCTATTTTCAGGCTTTATTTTCTAAATCAAATTGCCAGCTGAATGCTGAGAGCTATGGATCAAATATCACAGCCTGAACTAAGCAGGTTCATACTGCATGAGCAAGCATAGGTAGATGTGAGACTATTTTACACACAATCATTTTCCTTATATAAACAATACTGCTCATGTCAGCAACATTATGCAACACTTGCAAACGATGTCTTCAGACTGTTGTAAACAACAGTTTCCATGTCAATGAAGCATCAGGGTCTACAAGCAGGAAAACGGATATATTTTATCTGAGTACATTTGGTTTCTAACAGATCAATTATATTAACTGAATCTATTGTTTTCCACTCAATATGTTGGATTAGGCAAGAAAACTGTTTTTTTTTTCCATTTTCTTTTTTTAATTTCTTTTGTTGGAAAGGAACAACTGCTGTTAGATCTACAATAATTTTAGACAATATATTAACCAGTCAACAGAAAGGGCTTATCTGAAATTGCTCATAATGATAACAAAGTTTACAGGGAATAGTAAGAAGTAGAGGTATCAAACTAAAAAGAGAGAAAGAGATGCATAAAAATAAAGGTTTACTTGAAATAATCTGTATATAGAGAACCCATTCATAATTGAAAGTCTCTTCCGTAATCTGTACTTCCTCATCTACTTATTCAGATGAGAAGGGACATCCTACCATAACAACAAGGACAGTTCATCAATGGGAATTGGTGTCAGGAGATGATTATATTCACCATTTATATTAAGACAAAAAAGCTTTTGTTCCCGACTTAAATAAAAAAACAAACCAACAAACCAAAACTAAACCAAAGGAAAAAAAACCAATAAAAGCAGTAAAAAGCTATTATCCAATTTCAAGTCAACGCTGCTTTTATAAATAAGACCAAAAGTGCACAAGTGAAAAACTCAGCGGATAAAAACATAGAACAATGATATACATTTGAATGATTCTCAAACACTCTAATAGCCTTACCTGATTTACTCAAACGATGGATAGTTTTAAGGTCTTAAGGTAAAATAGTAAAAATGAAAGTTTTTATCATGCTGATTCCTTATCTTCCAAATTATGTTCTGTTGTAAGGTAGGCCTGCAGTTTGTCTTGGCTGTGTGCATAGCTCAGAATGGGAGTATTCACATGAAGTCTGTCCTGTGCAATTTTCAGATTGAGTCTCACTCTGGAAGGTGAAAAAAAAAGAGAAGAAAAAAAAAATCAAATATCCCAACTGCGGAATGCTACTGAGGGAAATCAGGCACAAGGAAACCGTTATTATCTGAAATGGACACACACTCCTATCTTCTTTTCTTTTTGTATTCCCATATTTCCTCTTTGTTCTTATTTTTCTCCTACTGCAGCATTTATTTAATTTTAAACACTCGACTATTCATTTCTGAAATTATATTTGATGATTGTTAGAAAGCACAGGACAGGAGTGAGCTACAGACAATATTTATGAGTTATATCTCTTTGTGTTCCTATTCTTTAGGTCCCACTGTTTCTAATATGCTTTTAGCTGCTTAATGAACTGGTTTCATGAGCTGGTTCAAGCTGAAAGTTTTTGAAAGTAATCAAACAAAACAAATTTTACTTTTGAAGAAAAAGCTGTTATCCTAAATTTAACTCCGAGACCTGTTCTGTGGGTTGTCTTAAAAATAATCTCTTTCAGTTTTTCTTTTTGTTATTGATATTGTTACCTTTCTAGCCAGAAGGATTTAATTGAAGGACTGAGCTATCAAGTTTTAAAGAAATGGAGAATGAAGGTCACAGCCTTTTAATGTTATTTCTATATTACTCAAAGCCTCAAACTAGCTTCTGGGATAATGCCTGTTTCTGCAAAACATCTTTGCACTGATCTTTTATTTGCTGCCCTTTTAATGAGAATTGTTCAAGACTTTGCAAGTGCCTAATGAACAGAAACTCTGTCATGTAAGAATAAGACCTGTCTTCAGTCTCACTGTGGACAGAAGCCCTGGAGTAGAGATGCTCAAAGAAACCTTTTGCTACATTTTGTATTGAAGTCCTAAGAGATTATTAAATGTCTACCTTATAGATAGGGTAGTTATCAAAGCGGCCGGGTTAAGGCAGGAAGGATGCAGGTTGCAAAGAGAGGCAAACATAACGATATTTTTCAGAAAGCAAGGCTGCAGTAGTGAGACATGAGGAAAAAAACACTCAGAAGGAAGAAAGCTGAACCGAGAAGTAAGAGTCCCAGAAATGCCAAAGACCTTCTAGTATGGGTGAATCTTACAGTGTTTAAACAATAGGTGTCTATAGGAATCACTCCAATTTGGACAGTAGGAGAAGATGGCTGGTATCTTTGCTATAAAAGCTGCATTGCCCTTCATTTCTTATGCTGGAAGGCACAACTACACTGCAGAGGAATTTCTGACTTCCGTGTTATAAGCAAGCATTATGTTTAAAACAGACAGCAAGGGATCTTATATGCCTGTACTGGCTGCACTTAGCAAGTGAAAAACACTGCTTAAGTCTGTCTGAAGCTGCTAGGTAAAGGTGAACAAACAAATAAGCATATGCAGCCTCTATTTTGCATGTGTCTTTTCTGACAGTTGCTTGGGCTCTTAGTGAAAAAAAAATTACTGTCATAGTTGTCCCATGGTAGCCTGGGCTCCGTGCTCATCCAGGACCCTAAAGTTTAGCATGTTGTCACATGCAGGCTTGTTGAAAGCTGCTTGTTGCAGTCTGTTTCCTCGATGTGAAATAACAGTCTGGAATTGATAGATTTTAGAGATTCTCTGGAATTAATTCCCATGCTAATGCTACATAAACCTATTACAATGGTCATTCCTATAGTAGTAATCCAATAATGTTTTTGCAAGGGATGGCCAAACAGTGTAGCACTTTTGGGCTTTCCATCACTATTTTTCTGATTTTGTAATTCTTGGATTTCCACATTCAGCTTTACTTCTTCCCAGCATAGGAATCTCCTTCCCATTATCATCCTAGGGGAAGATTACAAGAAAATTCCATGAAAGTATATGGTCCTATTTATTTTCTTCAATATTCTGAAATTGTTTTGTTTGATCATTTTCACCTATAATCAGTGGATGCTTAGGAGAATGGTCTCAGCTCAGTAGCAGATTCTCAGAAATTTCTATTTCTAGAATTAATGAGAAATATCAACATACAATTGAATTGCCAAAGCTTATTAAAATCCTCTCCGTGTACAGGTGGATTCATAGCTGCATTTTAACTTTTGAAAACATTGAATTTCTTTTGGTATTGTTTTTCTTTAAATCCTACATTTTTCGCTAGTTGAACATATAAAATGTCCTCTTGTTCCCCACAGAAATCAGGACCGAAATTGTCAATGCTTAGTAGACTCAGATTTCTTACAATGCTTACAAGTATTTAATGAAATTCAGGTTCCCATTTCTATTTCCCACAATTTCTAAACCTTTCTAAGAAGTAATTTCTGGTTGTTACTAAAACTGTTATGAAACTTGCAATTAAATTAATGGAACGTGGTATTGATAGATACTCTCTGTAAGGCATTTTGGAAGTTTGTATAGCTTCAGGGATTTATTTTTTTTAAATCAAGCCTGACTGTAAAAATTTCTAAGGTTTGTGCAAACAGCTACCTAGTGCCTGATAAACATTCTTGTGCTTTGAAAAGAGGGAAAAACCCAACCCACAACAGATTTACATGGTTGAACCTCACTTTTCTGTGTAAAATCCTCCATTTATAACTTGAGAGTCAGACCTGAGATTTTTCTGCTTGGAAGTATTGATTATCAACATCCTAAATAGTAGAATTAAATGATGAGAAAGGTGAGCGACCTTACTAATGATTCAATAGTTGCAGGACACAAAAGATCACCTAATCTGATCTCCTCAAGGTCATTAATTTTTTCTCAAAATATTCCTAAAAAATCTCCAAATATTTTAACCTGACTGGAGTGCATCACTCCCCAAATAGACAACAGATGAGAGAGAAGTTCTGTAACTAAATAGTTCTTCTGCATGGACTTGTGCAAAGAGAGAAATGGCCAAGTGACTCCATCCACCAATCATCAGTGATTTTTCACAAAATTTGATGAAGATTTCTAGTAGACTTTTTTACTGGTTTAATTTCCTTGGATAGTTTTGGCTTTCTTCTTTGACTGATTGCAATCTCATTGCTTTCATATTAGGTGTGTGTTGCAGGAACAACTCATCCTATTCTTGGATCGTGTGTCTGGTAAAAGATGTCAGATAATAGCCAGTCCTTAAAATTATTCACTTAGAAGTCCTAGATCCAGGAGCATTCATGGAATAACATATATATTAGCTCTAAAGAGTGTAAAAAAAAATGTTTGAGATCCACAAGTTAAAAGCTTAGTCCTACTAATTTCTGACTGAGCTTGTACTGAGTAATATCGTAAGAGCTCAGAAAAAGGTTCTATATTGTGTGGTAGCAGAATCTGAGACTAAGACTTCAGGTAAAGGATGAACACACTACATGGAATGGACATAATTAAGAAGAATGGCTGCTGAAGACTTCAATTTTATTTTTCCCACCTACATCAAAATTACATATGCTAAAAATGCATACACACTTTTCTCACAGCATTCATGAGATTACTATAAGTTGTTTGCACTAGAGTTGTGCCTAGAAGCCTCAACAAAAATCAGAGTTTCATTGTGCCACTTGCTGCATGAAAGCACTGGGGAGAGTGTCTGAGCTGCAAGCCCTCGGTGTAAATAGACAAGGCAGAAGAGAAGCAGCAGCACCTGCACAAGTCCAGAAGGACTGAATGGACAGTGAAGAGCCTTCAGCACTACACACACAACTAGTCCTGGGAAGATCTATCTCCTTGGCCTTCATGATGGCTTTATGGCAAGGCCTTTTGAGCAGCCCTAATATCCATTCACGCTCTAGCCATTTTTACACATATCAGGCCTAAAACCAAGTAATAATTAAAAATTTTAAAAAGGCTGAAAAACAAATACAAGAGCATACCATTTGTCATGCATTGTTTTCAGTGTCACACCAGCAAATGTGCTGTATCCATTAACCTTTTTGAAAAGAGCAGAAGGTAAGCTAGTTAACATTTGACAGCTTTACTGAGTCTATTGACTTCTAATGAAAAATTCACCACTACGGGATATTTTCTTATATCCGTCTAGTTCTTACAGTTTGTCACTGAGACAGCCCTTAAAATCCTCATGTTTTACTCTTCCAGCTTCCCGTATTTCTTTAGCAAATACAACTGGACATTATCATGATGATTTATTTACTACACGAGCCTTAATTTGTTCGCTTTAAGTTCACTCCATGTGGAAGATGACTTTCAAGTTGTTAGCTGATAACATATGCCGCACAAAACACATACATTTTGTTTCTTAGTCCTATCCAGGAGCTGACTGGGCCCCTGTCAGACTGCTGGATGCAATGAACACTCTCTGTGTGGAAAGGTTAATGGGTACAACATGTCCTTCTTGCACCTTGGAGAGCATACAGCACGTTCCCAAAATTACAGGAAGATTAAAAACAGTGATGGTATCATTGAATGCCTGTGTGAGGATGCAGGTGCTCTAATGATAAGTTTCTGGTTTATTCTCAAAGAGGAGAGTGTTGAGAGCAATTCCCACTCCACAGTGTAATCAATCATTGGACTAGTGTATAATTAATATGCTAGTTATATCACATGGCAATTTTCCTTTTCAGAAAGCTTAACTGTATTTTCAAGGTAGCTCAGCAGTCCTTGCGTCTACTTGATATATCTATGATAAAAGTTAAAAAAATATAAAATAACCACCCCCTCCCCAAGAATAAAAAAACATACAGTTTAGGGTAACAGTAACTTTGGTTTCCTCTTAGTTTCAAGCATACAAATGGATCTATTGGTTTTATAATTCAAATAATTGTAATGGTTTTGTAGCTTCAAAGGATAAAAACACTGAGAAATAGGTAAATTTTACTCTATGAGAAGATAAATTTTACTGTATTTCAACTCTATGGAGGAAAACTTGACAGGCCCCAAAGTATCCAAGATGAGCACAAAAAGTTATATATACGTAAAGGCATGATAAAAGAGAAAGAGACTCTGCATAATCCAAGCACCTTCTGAAGTTCCCTAAGAAATTTGGATTACGGCTAGTCTGCTTGGAAACACACATCTAGAGTCTTTTAAAGAGTAGACCTAGTCAGAGTGTACAAAAAAGTCAGAGGTCTTAAATGTAAAAATAAAACAGGTTTCATGGTATCTTTGGTCTGCAGGTCAGATTGGTGACATACTACTAGTCATGACCATTGATGAAGAGTACAAAAATCCTCAGTCAATGAAATTCTAAAATAGTACATACCTAAATGATCTCAGGAGAAAGCTCTTAAATTGTTTTGTTGTTTTTTTTTTTTCCTGCAGGGTGGGGGAGCTTGCTCTCTCCCATCTGTCTGTGTTTTTCACAGACATAAAATATCAGAGCCAAAACCCAAAAGTCAGTAGGTCAGTAACACTATTGCTTTATGCTTGTAAGTCTACACTGATCACAGATCTATACATAAAGAGCTAGAATGCTTTCTTCATATCTCTTTCTTTTTTTTTTCCCAGCCACTTAAAAACAAAGTGTAGGAAGGTGTTTTGTGTTCAGATACATCAAGAAATTAAAAATAAAACTTTTTTTGCTTAAATACAAAGTGTAACTAGACAATGGACATGAAGGGAGCAAGGATTTCTTTGGTTTTTCTGCAGTTTTCAGAACTGATACACAACTTGTATAGCAGTATTATACACCTTTTCTTCTGCTGCTAATAATGGTATTCCTCACTGACATTGTTCATGAAATGGATATTTTGTGTTGATGCATTTGTTGAGCTGAGGTTCTTAGTGTCAACAAGCCTTCTACTAAAGTCAAATGCAATATCAAGGCAGATTCTTCAGATATTTGCGTTGTGGGAGGCAATCAGATGATCAGTATGTTTAATACATACTGCTGAAGAGTTAAATATTTGCTTTGGATTGAATTTGTGTTTTTTGTAGATGGCACATAATACATTTGCTGTTCATACATCTACACAGGTACCAGCATGACAATCTCAAGCATGGTAAAATCACATCACCATGAAGGGCACTGTAGAATGTCATTAGAATTTAAAAGGTTTCCTGGCAATTATTCTGGATTTCTAACATCTCATTTGGAACAAACTTGGCATATTTCTGTTTTCTGTATCTTTGATTTTCCTTTTTAACTTTGTGTAGTTACAATAGCATATGGCTTTGGTGATTCATATATGCTAAATTGTGTATTATTCCATTTTTAATGTTTATTCACATGCTATTTTCTATACTATCCTATATTGGACCATAAGTTTATATCTCCTTAAAAGATTTAAGGTCAAACTCCAACAGTAGGAGCTGGTAACACCTCATATCTCTGTTTCCTTGTAAAATTCTGTCTCAACAGACACCAGGCTGGTTATTTCTTCTTCCCTTGGCTACCTCTGAGATCTGCAGCCACCAGTAAAGAATACTACAGCTTGTCTTTTCAGGACTATGGCAAATGACAGATATATCTTTGCTCTCTTCAGCTCCCTAACCCACATTGCAGTTCAGGGTTTAAAATATCTACAGCTCCAAATGGAACAAAAAAGCAAAGGTCAAGATATACAAATCTGCTTTATTGGTGCAGCAGCTAGGGCAAAGGAGGTAGCTCTTTGGCAAACAAAACTTTCCTGCCTTTATATAGCACAATAATGTCCCCAAATAACCACAGGGTCATCACAGATCTCATAATTTGTTGTACATGCAAGGCATGTTTATTTGACTCTTATTTTTTATTTTTTGATGTTATGTCCTAGACACATGTCTATTTGAAATGGGAGGGAGGAATTAAAAAAGTGAAAAGAAATTCAAGAACCTAAAACTCAACTTCAAGAGAAAACTACTGCACATGATGGTCATTGCTTAATGAGCTATTAGGGATTTCTAACAATACCTATAATTGTAATATAAAAAATAAATTTAAGTGCATAGTAGAATATAGTTTTGGAGCTCATTCCTTGGGATATGCAGATACTAGAGAAATAAAAGCTTCTAATGCTTCATGGCATAGAATGGCTTTCTATCCTATTTTGGAGAATAAGTCTCACATAACTTATACTTATTGAGCAGGCCAGTTGCTTTTCCACATGGATACTTCATTTACATACAAAAACCTATTAGTAAAAATTATTCAGCTGGAGTAAACTCTACTGAAAGTCAGACAAGACTTCTATACATTTAATTAACAAGTTTTCATCCTTAAATTTGGATTGATTTAGTTATATTTCAGATGTTACTTATTTCTCCCTTTCCTTCTGTTGTAAGTATGTTTATGAAACACTAAGCTCAAACTCACAAAAGGATGTAAAGATAGCTTTTTTGAACATCATTGTATCCATGGTTTTTGTGTTCACCTGCTAGGGCTCTGATCCTTTTATGGTAGATGCAGAGAGCAGAGTAAAAGCCTAGAAGCTGCAATCCACTAACACAGCAAGCATATAAATACATCAAATAAAAATAGCAAGAGACCACAACCCTCAACCTCCACTCCATCACATTCAGATGCGTCTCTGACACAGAATTCGCAATGCAAAATATTTCATTAGATAGCACCCAAAATATTTGGCTAGATAGAAGCATCTGACACAGTCAAGTCAGGATTAAAATTTTCCTCAGGCTGGAGTGGCACAGCTCCTAAAGTCAGGCGCCGAGGCATGTCCTATGAGGCAGACGAAGAACCAGGAGGAAAGAGAAATCTTCTGTGTTGAAGTATGAAGATGGTTATGCCAAATTGATTGTAAAAGTCATGATGACAAAGAAAGAGTAGGCAAGACAGAGAATTACTCAAGAAAGTGAGCACCAGGACTTCAGATGTGTTTTCATTCAAGGGTCACTCAAGGATGCTGTTTCTTGTTGTTTGCCTTAAAACTTTTCATGGAATTGAAAGCATGATGTCAGGAGCATCATAAGTTCAGGGAGATAATATCTCAGGAGGCTGACAGGCACATGTCATTCCCCTCATTTACATTGTTTAGTTTTGGGTTTTTTCGTAAATCGAGGCTTAAAAGAAATGGTGCCTGTCATAAACTGAACCCTAGGGAAGTTTCATCCATCTATTAATAGGCACTTATTTAACAGAAGTAGCATGAGGTAATAGTTATCTATTTTCATCCTGAACTTTCACAAGTCTTGACAGTTTAACCTTGAATGAATATTTTAAAATGCATGTTCAACTTCTCCTTAGAAATTTTACTGGCCATGACATAAGCTTCAGTATTACAACTGGTCTGCTGTAATTAGGAAAGAGATATCAAAATTCTAAGACAGGAACACCTGAGGTAGCATATTAAATATTTATTCAGAGCAACACATTAAGCACAATAATATAGACAGTGAGTTATTCTAATTAGGCATCCACAATAACCAGCTTTTCAAATCTGAACATTAAGCACTTCATGTGGCACAAAGAATACATTTAGGAGGAAAATAAGGGGGCTTTTCTTTCAGGCAAAGATTGAGAAAATTAATTTTCCCCTATTTCCCTTGGTAAACAATCCAATTTAGCTGAGATCAAGGCACAGCAGCTTGCCAATTTGGGATAGTAAACCTTGTTCGTGTGCCATGGCACATTACTTTTTATTTTAGTAAGTGCTAAGCAATTGGTGAGTATCAGCCATTAGAATTTGCCTTCTATCAAGTTGCTTTACATTCTAAATACACCAAAGTTACTTCTACCTCATATAGTATTGCTCATGACAACAAACATATTCTGAATTTTTTTCTTTTCATATTCAGTTACTTATTGTTCATATTACCTGTTGTAGATCTACAAGGTTTCTCCATACCCAGAGAAGATAAAAAGAAAGTTTTAAAGAGAATTGAAATCCAGTAATGAAAAGTCTGACAGTTCATTTTCAGGGCACCTCTGTATAAACTGCTCTGTGCAGCTCCTTTTGCTTTGTGTACCTCTTTTGTATTTTAAGTCTTTATTGTCAAGGGAAAATAGGCTGGGTTTTCAGTATGGTTTTTGGGAAGAGTTCAAATGTCCCTTGTGTAGTATGCATCTTTATCCAAGAAGTTCAATCTAAATGATAAATTTTTTTACAACATTCCAATTAATTTTACTGTACTTTTCTAGTTAAAAGACATAGATGATTTTAATTAATTTTCAATATGTTCCTTCAGAATTTAAAAAAAACCACAGAACATTTTTGAAGTGCTCATCATAAAACATGTATTTTAGAAGAACAAATACCATCGTTCCTCACTTTCCCCAGTACACACACAAACTAGATCCTAAATCATGGATTGTATTCCCACCAGAAATTATAGTTAAGTTTTGTTAGCTATACGAATATAGCCCAATGCATGGCTATGTGCACTTTACTGAAGGCCCAAATGTCCAACCCTTCAGGATATTGTTTCTGCTGCCAAGGAACTGAGCCCAGTCTGACCATGGTATGTGGGCTCATTATGGAACACATGACTGGAGAGTCCACTTTTACTTGTGGAAAGGCCTGCCTTCCTTTTAAAGATAAAATTGCAATTCACACGCACACGTCCATAAAATATTCTTACAATAATCCCATTTCTTATTTTAAAAAATAAAAGAGGAAAATGTTAAATTTTGCATTTTTTTTCACCATTATTTCCCCCATTTTCTCGCCGACTGGTACTTACCTTATCATCACATAATTTTTACATCTTTTGTATATTCCATGATAGTTTTTCTCATGCATGCATATTTAGCCAAAAAACTAAATTGGGAAGAAGAAATGTATGCAACATTATTGTATTTTTATTTGCATAACGATCGGAAAAGCTTCTTTTTTCTATTACACTTTAAGATCCCACTCTCTTTTCCCAGAAATATGAGCCCTTGTGTCAGCATCCAAGGGAGGAAAAGTAATAACAACTGGGACAGAGACATTCTGTCATTCAACACTACATATCTGCATTAATCTGGTTTTAATTTGCTTATTGTTCAGTTTGAGCACTGGGGACTAAGAACCTCAATTTATTCTCTTAAGGAATTCCAAATATGGTCAAAAGTCAAATGGAAAAAATAACAAGGAATGTAGGTCATGGAAATTCTTAACTGACAAATTTCTGTCATCTGTGAAAGCAAATATATCATAGAACCACTGCATAAATACATTGATTATTTTGTGCTCCATTTGCTTCTTCTGTCCTCCTTTATCCTTAAATTAGAAGTTAGATGCTAAAAATTTCATTGGAAACTTAAGGAGCAGACTTTGCTGTGTGAGGAAGTTTCTGAATAAGACATCAAGTTTCTAGCCATCAGAGGATAATTTATTGATACTTGTCAAAAGGAAGTATCAGTCTAACAGAAATCAAGACAAAAGGAATGCCTGATGAATTTCCTTTGAAGTGCCTTTTATAAAGTCCTTGGTAATACATATTGATGAACTCCAAATTGTCTTGCCTTGAAGGGAAAAGAAAGTAGACTGCTTTACACTGTCTTATAAATATTCATCAAAAGAACAAGACTTATGTTTCCAGGCGTGAGGTGAATGATTACGGTTTGTATGATTGCCTTGGAATCTGGATAATTAGTAAAACAGTCTATGACAGTGGGAGAATTTAAACTTGGTATCTTGCCATCAGTCCTTTTGGATTTAAAGACATTGCCTGCTATTTGGAAAGGAAGCAAATTTAGGGCTTGATGGATAGATATAATTAAGCTCTCCATTAGTTTCATCTACTGTTTGTTTGCCTGTTTGTTTAGCCAAAAATTAAAGGCAAAGTTGTGGAGCATGTCTGTATTCTGACTGGAATGAAACTACAGCATCTGCACTGTGGGTGTTTTGCTGGATCAAGCTAGTGGAAAGGGCTCTTTAATTAAGATGGGAAAATACAAGGGAAAAAAAAAGACTGGTGGGGTTGATGTTTCAGTAGGTCTTTTGCAGAAATCTACAGACTAATGTCTTACTCATTTAGCTCAGCTCAATCTTGATTGTTTCATAACATAACAGAAAGTCAACAATTTACCTTTCATGCTTATTTAGTGCATGTGATGAGGATATTAATTGTGTGGGAAAGATTTACTCACAGTCATTTGGGAAAAAAATATGCCTGTGCTCAGTGATCTGTGAATTTTCATCCGTTACTCAAACTGTCTGCAGCTTTCTATTGACCCTTGTAAGAGGCAGCTATAGCCTTCTACTAACAAAGACCCAAAAAATGCCATGCTCTGGAAACATTATCCTGTACAGTGTTTAGCACTTAAATGCAATTAGACAAATATAATATCCTCTTTGAAGGGAAATAGTTGCTCAGTTTAAGTAACTGAAACTAATTATCCCTGTTGAATGAAGGACACATTCTATGAGTATTTGAGTGGTGTGCTGTTTCTCAGAAGCTTAAGAGGGCAAATAGATTGTATTTCTGGGTGGAGAGCTGTAGGAGACTCTTACAGGAGATTTATACCAATTTATAGCCATATTTACATGCAGAGTCCTATGAAGCAAGCCAAAATGAGGTGGCAGTCAGCCCAGAGCATAGAAACTCAGCTTGTAAATAGCATTTTCCAAGAAACAATTTATTATGGAATAAATGGTGTAACTGCTAAAAGTACTGGCATTCAAAAAAGATTTTATTACCATGAAAATTGACTTGACCAGAAAGATTTAGAAAGACTTAAGGAAGTCATGTAAGGCTGAGTTGAATACCTAGGTGGTGATGATGATGATGATGATGATGATGGCAGCATTACATTTGCACAGATAATTTTGTAGGTATATTTTCTTTGCAGGATAGACTATTAGTTATCTTTTTTTATTTTGTCATGTTCTATTTAATGTGCTATATGATTCATACTACTCATCTAATGGAAAATAGTTTAAAGACTAGGCACCCTCAAAAATGAAAGCATTGAGAACATATAAGTCTGACATAGAGAAGCTCAAGAACTCAGTTGGCAGTGAAACAAACTACAGTAACCTTGAAATTGTGGAGAAACATCGAGGAAATGGATTCTTCCCCCTTTTCTCCACAGAATATTGTTGGAGATTTCTATAAATGTTAAGATCATTGTAACAATTTCCCAATTCTCTGTGTGGGAACAGCTCTCTGTTTAAATAGTGGAGGTTGAAAGATGTACAGATCAGAGAAAAGTGCAGCAGTAAAATGTGCCTAAAATCTTGCACTATCTGTAGCTTTTACCTGAATCTTTGTAATGTCAAACACTGAATTATCGCACTCTAAGTAAAGAGAGAAGAGAGATACACAGTGACATTACAGATGGTGCAAATGATGTTCAAAGTCTACTTATTTATACATTAAATCTTGATGTTGGAGCATACAAAATACACTCGACAGCAGCAGGCACAGACATGTCTGTAATTAATCAAATGACTGCTATACCTTTAAGCTAATACAAAAAAAGCAAGGTGCTGAACTGAGATACCCTGACTGTCAAAATCTGTTCACTGAAACAATGAAGTATCTACTTCACATTGTCTTTGTATGATATCTTGCCAAAGGGACAGGTAGTCAAACTTTCTTTCCTCTCTGATAATACCACACAACCACTTACTTTTAAGACTACTTGTCACCAGCTGGACTCTGCTCTCTCTCCTACAGCTGATTATTTCCAGATGCTTGTTTCTGTTAAATAGTCAACAGTTGCTAACAGTTACTGCATTGTGATTCCCTCAGGGACCTTGTTTCTCCCGCATGAAAAATATTGATCTGAAGAGATAACCACAGGAGTTTGAATGGCTTTGCCTGTTTTGGATACTATGCTGTTTGTTTTTAAAAACACAAATCAAAT
Source organism: Acanthornis magna (assembly GCA_036785705.1). Taxonomy (NCBI): domain Eukaryota; kingdom Metazoa; phylum Chordata; class Aves; order Passeriformes; family Acanthizidae; genus Acanthornis; species Acanthornis magna. Next base: position 17,825,242 of record JAWUZG010000032.1, read on the forward strand.
ATTTGTTACACTGCAATTGTACTATGTTCTAACTCTTTTTCATGACCATAATAAGACAACTCTGTTGAATTTTCCTTCCTACATGTATGTTTCAGTAAGTCTGCGATGTTCATGCACAGAGTGTGAACAAAATGATAGCGGTCAAGACCTGTGGAATGCCCCATTTTGAGCTGGGCACAGCAGAAATGCATACCTCAGCTATGTTCAAGTAGACTTTCCAGTCTCTTCCTTTTTGTTTTACAGGGAGAATGATTTCTCTGTCTTTATAAACAAGACCTCCTCTTCTTTTAATGTATAATCTGTCCAGAATTTGTCTTTTTATCAGCACTGTCACTGTTTTGTCATATGCTTTTCCTCACAGTTGAGTCATAGGGATTCTGTTGCATTTTTGAGTCCAGTTTTGGAGAATCCTGTTATACAAGTAGTTCTCTCCACTGGAAACTCTATACTACAGTTATAATTTTTGAGTCTTGCTCCACTTCGCAACCCCACCTCCTAGTTTCATATTGCATGTATCCATGTCTTTCCCAAACCCTTTTTAACTATTTTCTTTGGCTTTAATTATTGCCAGATTGGTTTTACCGATGCTTCTCTTACTTGAAATGCATCTAATGAAACAAACTATCAGATCTGATACCCTTATTGCTTTCTCACCATACTGCAGCAATTTCAGGTTTAGAGATAGTGGAGTTTCAGAAACTACTCAGGCACTGCTTGGTCACAGATTTCACTAGGCAGAGTTACATATGGCCCATTCCCATTCCCAGTTTCCTCATAAGCTTTGTAGAATTTTATAATTTAATGATACTATATTTTCCCTGAATTATTTGAAGGTGGAAATGCCTATAAAAATGCTGATTTTTGCCATTATGATTGCTATAAGGAAATAATTAAATGATTTTCTGAATTTTCTTGCATTTTTCAACTATCTTTTTTGTTTCTCAGGCAATTTCTTAATAACTTGGAGAAAACATTGGAAGAAAGGTTTACACTATTTTTGTGATAACATTTTAGGAAGTTAGAGTTTGTAAGCTCCAGAATGGAATTTTTCTTTAAAAAAAAAAGCAGGAAGAAAAATTGCTGTGGGAGCAGCCCAATGGTGAAACCTATACTGACTTGGAAAATGTTTCTTTTCCTATGATTTTTTCACTTTTTACTGCTGGGTCTACGCTCAATCATTCGCTAAAACAAGGCTTGAGAATAACTGCCAGTATTTAAGAAAAATGAAATATTGCAATATTCAATGGGAGAGAGGAAAATATCTCATGTCAATTTTTATCCAGTCCACATTTCATTTTATAGGAAAAAAATTTAAGTGAGAGTGGAATTTCTAGCAGTTGACCACAACCAAGCTAAATGAAATATAAAGGGGTCCAACTTTTAAAATATTTCCAATGAAGATTATAGGGAGAAAGAAGTGGCAAAATATTTACAGTTATTGACTTTGGGGTTTACCCACGAAAAAATGCAAAGAGCTATTTAAGCAGAGCTTGTTTATTCGGGGGGGAGGTAAAACAGATAGAGACAATGATTTTTAAGAGATATGTGTACAGGAGGGTTATACCGGGTTAGAAATAATTGCCATGCTGTGGAGAATCACTAAATCTGTTGCTCATCTGTGACAGACATATGTTGTGATTTGGATGTCCTCTTCCCCTCCTCCCAAACCTTCTTTTCTCATTTAGATAACTTGTAAATGTTTATTCTGTGCTTCTGTTTGTGTACTTACTAACATAGTATACTAACATAGTATCTACAGGAACCAAAGCTATACACACATTTTGATATCTTTCGCATAAAAATGCATTTTTTGTAAGAACAAAGTAAGGTGTTGGTGACCCATTAAATGCTCTATGTTAAAAGTTCACTAGCTATGAAAGAGATTTCTGAGGACCGAGAAGTGAAAAATATGAGTACATTATTAGAAGACAGAGGCTTAAGAGGAAGCATAGGCCACATAATTTAACACAAGCTTTGTGGAAAATGTCTTGATGGAGGTTAGCAGGAGAATCCCAACTATATAGTTCATTAAAGGTGTTCAGAATTGTTACAGTCAAGGAAGGTCGCACTTAAATAACCTGTTAGAACTCTTTGAAAATAACTCTGACATGACCAATAAGTAAAACATTTTAAATATAGTACACTTGAATTTTCAAAAAGTATTTGAAAAGGTGCCACATCAGAGGTTACTGACTATATAAAGAACCACTTATAAAATAAAGTGCTAGGTAGAAAATGCAGTAAAGAGACAAAATTTAGCCATGCATGGAAACATACTAATTTTGAAAAGAAGAATGAGCAGAGGACACAGGGATCAGTTTTGAGATTGCACTTAATTATGCAGTACAGGTTACTGGCATGAGGATACTGAAAACAAGGTCTCTAAGGATCTGATCCAAAGACCATTGAAGTTAATGGCTTTGGATCAGAAATCAAGCCTGAACACCAGTCCACCAATCTATAGCTGTACTCACAGTTTGGAAACAAAAAAATCAGTCAGAAGATATGCATTCAATTAAATATTTGAACCAAATAATGAGAAAAAAAAAGTCTGTAAAGTTTGACATTCCATAGGTTTGTAGTCCCAATTCCCAGTGCAAAAGCATTGTCATTAGACTTTCACTTTGGCTGTATTTCCACAGTAGGACAGATATAAAAATTGCCCAAAATATTTACCAGTTCATATATTTGGGATCTTTTTTTCTAAACTGAAAATGCTGTCCCATGATACTCACACCCCAAACGATCATTTTATGAGGTAAGTTATGAACCAAAGGCAATAATGAAACTATAGTCTAGACCATTTATTGAACTGTGACTGATTTGTAAAATTTTCATTCAAAATTTGAAAGAAGAGAGGACTTCTAACTCACCAATGGCTTTCTGATTGTCTTTAGGAAGGAAAAATTTTTCAGGTGTATTAGAATGCTATTGCAGGAGTGAAAATGTAGTCCCATTGTTGTTTAAAAGAATAGACATATGTGGTATCATTAACAGCAGTTACATACGAAAAACCTGTGTATTCTCTTCTGTGATTCAAACTAATTATCAGATCAGAATGTCTTTCTGTTTACTTCTGCAATTTTGAGTGAAAGGCTGTTGCATGGTTAGGTCAGGACTACAGCTGTTGTGAGAACCAAAATATTGAAAGAGAGGATTCAAAAGCTGATCAACATAAAACCTTGATATGGAAGACATTAAAGGTAATGGTACAGTATTTTTTAGAAACTGAAAGGATTCTGTTCATTTTCAGGTTCATATAACAGCTTCTATCACAGCAAAGGAGGGTGGTCCAGCACTGTTGAAATAAATAGGATTTCTTCAGGAAAAAGAGGTTGTCTGAAAGGCGAAAACCTTTGAGAATCCTTCTTAGAAATTTCATCATATTAGGGAAAAGGAATCACAGCTTGCTTCAGAAAGTGTCTCCATGAAATGACAACCATTTGTAATCCAGACTCACTACCAGTGATTCCCATGGTCAGAAACTGATGGTGGTGTCAGTTGCAGAGGTAATGGGTAGTGCAAGGTATCTCATATCTCAAAGACCCGCTAACTTCTTATCACTGCAGGTTTTCTTGATGTTTGTTTTTCAAAAAATAAGTAGCACAAATGGCTTCAAAGCAGTTGTTTTCCATGGAAGCCACATGGCCATTATTCTGAAGCAGTAGGTGAGCAAAATTCACCTGGAGTACTGCTTTCCCTAAGAATAGCGTCATCAAGTCCAAGCATCAAGAATATAAAAATCATACTGCCGTGGTGGTATTTTCTGAATTTCTTTCCAACATTCTCAAGAGCCCAGGGACCTCATGGATAAATATAAATGCCCATTTCTGATCTAATGTCCAAAGGAAGATGAAATATTTGCAAATGTGCAAGCAAAACATCATCAACTAAATAATTGCATAAGTCACTGTGTAGAAATGCAGGCTCATTGCTCTACTCACAAAATAGCTCAGCCAAGAATTCTTGATGGAAGTGTAAAGACTCCTCATCAGAAAAGAGCTCACATCTTGTAAGCTCCCTTTCCAATAGGGAGTTTGAACTGGGAATGCCACTTGTCCATGTTTCTTGTTCTGGCATTTGTTGGAGAAGATAATTTTTACTCATCATCCATAGAGTTGCCAGGATCCACTGGTAATAAAGATCAATGAAAAGTGGCAAGATACATCATAAAGTACCAGGCTTGGTCCTTGGCTGTATGATACCAAAGATCTATAGATGACTGTAACAGGTTCCTCCTCAGATTCTCAATATATTTTTGTCAGGGAGAAATAACAACCAAGTAAGGATGGTTGTACTCCTTTAAAGAGCCTAAAAAAGTGAACTTTTATTGAATACATTGAAGAGAAATAGACCAATTAACCACTCTCATAGTAGGAAAATGTACAACAGATCTCAAGGGGTTGCAATAAGGATAAGAGTTGCTTATGGCTTCTTCCACAGTTGGATGTGTAGGTAATGGATTTCTGCAGCAGTGCTGCTTTTAGTTTTTTATATGACTGAGAACACATGTAGTCCACAGAACTGATGGAGAATGCTTTTATATTTCTCTCTCCCATTTCTTTTAAATGAAGGGATCCTTATCTGTTACCCTGACTGTGATTCAAATATTAGTTCCACAGGTAATTTAATTGGAGCCAGTAGTTGGTGAGGGTTAGGTTAGAAATGATGGATGAGTTGCTGCTCTTTATACTAATTGTCTCCTGGATAATGGCTCAGGTTTCTTAACTGTCATAGCAATAAATACAAAGCTATGCAAGATCAGGATATTAAATGTTGTAGATGAGCTCAGTTGAGAACTGGTATCAAACTAAATACAGATTTACAATTACAAAATCAGTATTGATACAAATATTAGTTTGACAAGAGATGTCTTAGTAAATTTATTTGAGTCCTTTGCTGAAGGGTTTCTTCCACCTGAACAGGCAGACCATATACAAACTTTGATGTAACACATTCCTTGCATTCTATTCTCTCAGAGTTAGGACAGAACTTGGTGAGTTTTTTTGGAAATGAGAGTACAAAAATAATTCAGTCAGGAGGAAGTTCTTAGAGCTACTTGGCTGATCTGATAAAGTCTAGTGACGTATTATCCTTATTGCAGCCTTCCAGTACCTAAAGGGGGCTTACAAGAAAGTTGGAGAGGGACATCTTAGAAAGGCATGTAGTGATAGAAAAGGGGGGAAAGAGCTTTACACTGAAAGAGTAAGTTTAGATTAGATAATAGAAAGAAATGTTTTATCATGAGGATGATGAGGTCCTGGAACAGGTTGCCTAGAGAAGTTGTGGATGTTTCATCCCTGGAAATGTTCAAGGCGAGATTGGACAGGGCTTTGAGCAAGGTGCTCTAGTGGAAGGTATCCCTGCCCATGGTAATGGGGTTGGAACTAGGTGATCTTCAAGGACCAGTCCAACCCAAGTCATTCTGTGATTCGACGATTGAGAAGATGAAGCTGCCTCCAATAGATAAGTTCTGAGAAGAAGCTGTTGAATAGCCTTCAAAAATCTGTCTCTTGTAGATTGGGAGAGTGTTACTTCCCCATTTAACATGGCAGAAGAGATTTCGGCAGATTAAGAGGCTAGTTTTCATTAATTTTATGCCTCTATAGATGAAAGGAGAATCTGGTATCTTAGAACAATTTAGTACAAGGAATTAAATAAATTAAATAACCTGCTATGCTTGAACAGGTTAAATCAAAAGAGAGGCAGATATGAAGGGAATAGGTAGTCTGACAGGCTGACAGAAACAGAAAAAAAGAGGAAAGTGAACGAGACAGAGACAAGGAGAGAAAAACCACAGTGAACTAAAAACCAAATAGTAAACCAAAACATACAGAAGAAAGAGAAAGAGACACTAGAGGTGCTGCTTCAGAATCACTGTCAGTAAAGGGACCTTAATGGTGACTGGGGCCACCTACTTTTGGAAGGACTGCAGGGCTTCCAGCTTAGAGGTGAAATTCTAAATGAACCCCTTTTTCACTCATTTTAAAAAATAGAAGGTCAAAGACCAAAAATAGAAGGTCAATAGAAGATCAATCACTGAAGAATTATTTAGGATATTCTAGGTGTTTTTTTAGGTATAAAATATATTTTAAGAATAAAACTCTTGACTTAAGTAATAGTTTGATAAAGTCAATAAAACAGCTTTCTGTGTATGGTGAAAAGTTCTATAACATACTTTTAGTTTTACACTTTAGTAACTCTTTTAGAATAATTCAAATCAGGTACTATGGATTAGTAAATCAAAACATCAGAATATATTTCTTTACATATTATGAGATGGGAGAAATTCAGGTGTTGGTTTGAATCACTGCAATTGATTTTAATCATTATGTACAGTCTGTAGAAATAGAAGATGATCTGCATATGAAATATTTATGTGAGGAAGATGGTCTTCAGAGTGGTTGTGCTAAATGTCTGTTGTAACATTTTTTCTTATGCATTTTGAATGTGGGTATAGTTTTTTTTATTTCCTATGGGAAAAGAAAAAGAAGAAAAAGAAGACAATATCCTCTGTGGTCTAGCTCAAATTTTTCTTTTAAAATAAAAAAGAATCTATAGATTACTACTGTCTAAATACACATTTCTATCATAAAAATGTGCTGGTTAATAAAAAAAATGCAAATATTATTCCTTAACCATGTAATGTTGACTTTTTAGAAAGACACAGTAAATGCAAAGTGATTGCAAATGTTATGCAGAAATATCTTAAAAACCTCTTTTGCTGATATATGATCAAAATTCAAAATCCATTCTTCCCTACTTCTACTTATCCTGTCATAATTTTTTACCTCCCTCATTCTTAACCCTTGCCTTCTAAGAAAAACCTATACCTCTCTGTCAGTAATGGAAATATGACAATATTGCAACTCAAGCCCTCCCTTCTTTTTCAAGGGACACATAGCTCAGGATCTCAAAGAGAAAGAGTGCCTTAAGATTTTAGCAGACATTTAAAAAACCAGGTATTGAAATATTTATTGATTTAAATTCCGATATTGTTCTTGAGATGAAGTAAAACTGCTCTGATTGATAGTTCTTCAGTTCTTCCTTTACCTCAGACTAGATCCTACACACATCTGAGGACAGTCCCCTATGACTCACATTGGTGGGCACCTGATGTGACACCCTATTCATTCCTTTTGATGGAATCTAATCTCAAGGTTGATATACGAAGTATAAATTATTAATTCCTGCTGAAAATACTGCAAATTCCGACTTGTTTGCCTGTATCTCCTATGGACACAAAATATCACTGGGCATGTTAATTGCTTTGCATGGCTGCCACTTTTCTAACGAGCCTTGCACCATTAGCCCCTCATGTGGCCAAAACTTTAATTGCCCATTTCCTCATTGAGACATTTGCATAAAAACATTGATGGTTTTGATCTTAGACTGAGAAGCAAATCATACAAGTATAATCCGCACTCCCAACCTCCCTCTCTCTCTCTCTCTCTCTCTCTCTCTCTCTATATATATATATGTATGACAAGGGTACTTCAGGAGTATGTAGCTTACAGCATATGGGTTTTTAGTACTTTTGAATTTCTTAAGTTAAGCAATTATTGCTCATTTTAACTCAACTTAGCAAAGACTCTAGACCAGCATACATTTGTTTGCATGGATATAATATGATGAGCGCTCACTATTTAAAGACATAAATGTAACAAGAATATAAATGTGTTTAAAAGACAAAATCAAAACTGCTTGGTGTGAGTTTAAAGCTGATTATGTAAGAGGAAGTCTGTTTGCAGGACATGGAGCTTGCATAAATCTGGGGTTTTTTTTGTCTCATAAATGCAAAAGCTTTGGTAATCTTACCAATGCTACACATTGATTTTTTATGGGCTGGCAAAATGAGCTTGGGGTCCATCTACGGTAGTACAAACAAAGACATTTTATTCCAAACCTTTTAAGAGGCTTTGGAAGGAAAATTCAGAGGCTGCTCATCGTGAACAGTACATTTGTCATACATTTGTAAAAAAAGTATTATTTTCATACCTGGTTCCTAAAGCTGGTTACAATGAAGATTTATTGGACAAAATTATTGTCTTTCTTTTTATTTTACCATGTTTCAAAATTCACCAAATATGCAAAAGACAAAACAAAACTAGGATGCATATCAGTACAATTCACATTCTTTCCGAGTAAGCCTAATTAACCATTTCTTGGATGCTCTCAATTCTGGCTTTGTATTTAAGAAGAGGACTTTAATTCTTTGTGATTTGAAAGGAGAGGCAGAAGAAATAGCCAAGAATTTTTTCTGAGTTTAGAGTTAATGCAGAAATGTTTTCCTCTCATTCTTTCCGAAGCTTTGATAAACTGACTTCTCTAAAAATGTCTTATTTTAAACACATACCACAAGTTTTTTCACCCACTTGTTTTCAAACAATTCAAGTGGGTTTATTTGAAGAATAACTTTATTTCTGTTGTTTATATTTATCCCACACAAATGTTACCAAACAAATTCTTACAAATGTTTTAGACACTGTGCGGCTGAAATGCAAATGACTGGAACCAAATATTTCAGATCTGCTGCTTTGTTCCTGTCAACACATTTGCATGACTGTTTTAAGGTGTTCTCTTTGGACTACTGGAAAGCTCTTTAAATGACAGGATGATGTTGCACGAAGGAATGACACAAATTTATAATGAACCTCCAGGAAGGAATACAAATTAGTCTACATTGTAAAATTGAGAATTTTATTAAAAATCTGTGTCATCAGCATCATTTTAGATCTTATTTCTGTCATATTTTTCTCAGTTTCCTAGCATTTTCATGTCTTCCTTTCAGGAATGTTTGAACCTGCACTGCACTGCTTGGCCCAATGTCATAATCTGATGCAATTAACTATCTTTCTTTCATGCTCTGCTCCATTTTTAATTTAAAATTATTGGGCTATATCACTGTTAGCTGACTCTCATATAAATCAGTATGCTGTGATTTATAGGCAATAGCTAGGATAAATAGAAACAATACAGAATTAAGTTTTGACAAATGATTGTGTCTCTTCAAAGAAGACAGACAAAATTCTTAGCAAATTATACAGACATATCCCCAGTTTCACATTTTGAGAGGAGAATTTATACAGAATTTGAGGCAATTGTGATGAAATCATGGGTAATAAGAATAATCTTTTTATTTAGATGAATCCCTAAAATACAAATTAAATAAGATGCAAATGTTATTGCTGCTTCATTATTCCTGCTCCTTTCCTGACTTCCAGCACCTCTGTTGATTTACAATATGCTTCCACAAATTAGAAATCAGACTCCAAGTTGTTTTTCTTGTCGATATTCCCCCTTCAAATGTTATGAGGTAGAGATTAGGCAAAATTGACTGATATGTCTCAACATTCCTAAGTGATGTGTTCTGTATCACATGGGAATTTGACCTCTTCTTCTTCCATATCAATTTACTGGTACTGACCAGAGATTGAGCACAACTTTCCTCAGGATACCCTATAACTTATAGGAGAACATACTGAGCTAGTAGACTATAAAATCTAAATTTTTGTCTATCCAGCTGTTGTCCACTTAAAAAACATTACCTTGTACTTGCCCACAACATTCATGTTAGAGAAGAAAGGAAAATTTCTTATATTTTCTTTGGAATACATTAACTGAGGTTACACAAGGCTACATCTGAGAAGACAACCTAGTTTAGTGCAAGGTTCCAAGTATTGCTCAGCCACTCTGCCTGTCAGAATTAATGTCCTAAACTGATGTCTGCTGCTGTCTCATCTGCTATAATCAGGAGATGCTATTCCCCTCTCATAAACCTTATTCCATGCCACTCAAGCAAACGGTGTTCTAAACCTCTGGCTAAGCACAGGTTATGCTGCTAGATAATACAGCCCTTTAGTCTGTGTAATGAACTTTTGGTATGTCCAAGGAGTATTCTTTGCAATCCTATTAACATGCATTTTTTGTGCTTTCTTCTCCTTCCCAATCACAATCTCCAGCACGTTACTTGTCTCATTTAGAGAAACAGCTACAAAGTTAAGCTCCCCATTTAAAACAAAAGTGTGTCATCTGTGTAGTAATATCATAGAAAACACCAGTATAGATCTTTTGCCACATTCTCTTAGTAACGACAGACAAAATCATTAGAAATTAGAGCTGTCTGAGAAACTATTCAGATACCACTCAGCTTGGCACAGCAGAGTGGCAGAACTTAGGAGGTGAAAGATGGAAGCATTCCTGCAAGCCCAAGAGCCACCTCCTGCTTCAGACACCGTATGTTTCTGCCTTGATCAGTATAGGTCAGTACTCACTAATTTCGCAGACAATGCTAAACTGGATGGCAGTGTCGATCTGTTGGAGGGCAGGCAAGCTCTGCAGAGGGTTCTGAGCAGACTGGATTGATGGGATGAGGCCAACAGTATGGAGTGCAATAAGATGAAGTGCTGGGTCCCACATGTTGGTCACAGAAACCCATTGCAGCACTACAGGCAGGGGGAAGAGTGGCTGCAAAGCTGCCTGGCAGAAAATGACCTGGGGGTGCTGCTTGACGTTTGGCTGAGCATGAACCATCAGCATGCCCAGGTGGCCAAGAAGGCCAATGGCACCTGGCCTGCATCAGAAATAGCAGGGCCAGCAGGACCAGGGCAGGGATTGTCCCCATGTGCTCAGCACTGGTGAGCCCACTCATCAAGGGCTGTGTCCAGTCCTGGGCCCCTCACTACAAGAAGGACATTGAGGAGCTGGAGCAAGTCCAGAGAAGAGCAGTGGAGCTGGTGAAGGTTCTCAAGCACAAGTCCTGTGAGGAGCAGCTGAGGGAGCTGGGGTTGTTTAGCTGGGAGAAAAAGAGGATCAGGAGGCCTTACCGCTCTCTAGAGCTGAGAGTTGCACATGTGATTCCTGGGGATGGTGCTGTGCAGGGACAGGTGCTGGACTCAGTGGTCCTTGTGGGTGCCTTCCAACTTGGCATACTCTGTGTTTTGGTAGTTATGTGATTCTGTGATTCATAGCATTTGCAGTTTTCTTGTAAAATGTGCATGAAAGGATGCACCATTAAAACTTAGATATTGTGTTAATGGCATCCTAACACTTTCTGTACTGTATTTCATTTTCTTCTATGCCTTTTTATGCATAAATTCTAGGGAAGGACAGATTTTAACTCTGTTCTCACCAATGGTGTTGCGTAGTGCATCTCTGTCCACCATTACAGAAGGTGAATACAGTACACAGAGCCTAGGTGCTCTATGGCCATGCCAAAATCCATACAAGAAATCTGAAGCAGAATGACATCTTGAAACTAGACTTCCCAAAATCAAGGCTGGAATCCCACTTGTCAGGTCTTTTTGATTCCAGGAGTGTCAGAGTAGAGCTGACAGTCCTTTAACATTTTGATGGTCCCATAAAAATACAGTGCAGATTCCAGATCAAAGAGAACACATGGTATGTGAGAGACTGAGGAAAATTATGCTCATTATTTAGTTACTATGAATATGAGTAAGCAATAGAAAAAGCCATTTCAATTAAGCTATAAATTAAGCTGCAAGGAGAAAAGGAGCCAAAAACTCAAAAATGCATATACATGAGAGGCAGAAGAGATACTACTGTCTGCATCCCAGACACAACTGCTTACATTAAAAAAAAAAATCCATGGTTGGTGGGGTGAGAATGGTTGCTATATTGACATGGGTTCTCTGCCACAGAATATATTACAGAATTTGTGCTCTGTTTATAGCTGCTTGGAGATGTATTATTTAATTCAGCAATGAACTGGGGCTAGACTTTGCATGATAAATGCTATGGCAACGAATCCATGTTGTGTGGAATACCTTTGTAGATTAAAGTGCTTTGATTCATGCATTGCAGCTCATACAAATGGATGCTAACATATATCTAATCAACAATTCGTGTATATGAGTCACATTCCTTGTAAACATTCACCATCAGAAACATTTATATTCATTGCCACATGCACACATAACACATGAATTAACATGCACACATATAAGATGCCTGCAAGCATATTCACGAATATGCAGAGGAGGAATGTGGATTTTTGTGCCTTTCTATTAATTTTAAAAGCTAATTTCTGTTATTTTGACATATGCAAGTGCAAAGATTAGGACTTTAGAATATTGCATTGGAAGAAAAAATTAAATGTGGGTCTTCTTGTAAATCCTTCCAGATTAAACATTTCTTCTCGCTTATTCAATACATGCTTAGTCTGTTAAACTGCTTCACTAATCTAATTACTAGCTACTTTTAAAAATATCTTTTGTTAGTAGTGAAAAGTGATTGTTGGGGTTGGAGGTGGCTGTCATACCTGACTTACTAAGGCAAAGTAATATTTTTCATAAAAAAATAAGCAGATTTGTTTAAAATGTGAATGCATGAAATGAAATCTCATACCAGCAAAGTTCCAGAATTTTCATTTCTTTGGAACTTAACTTCTCTCCAAAGAAAGAAAATAAAAGTTATGCCCTACTATTCCAGAAACACTACCCCAGAGGGGAGGGATGAGGGAAAGAAAATGAGAAAAAAAGTCTACAACAGAATCCCCTGTTTGATCATATTTTTATTCACTTTTTGGATCACGTGCGTATATTCTTGGGATTGGTGATATAAGATCAGACAAATATATTTCTTTGTACAACCTTGATGTCTTTCTGTACTCCGAGTGCATTTCTGCCTGTGTGCCTGACTGTCCCTCCTTCAAAATCAACCTGCAGCCCAAAGAGCTGACACTGAGAGCTGGGAGGATGGTGGGGAATGTTCAGATGCAGATGTGGGAGCACTTAGAGGAACTGCTTCAGGGTCCAGAAGGCTCTTCCAAAGGATTTTGCTGCCAAGAGGAAATCAGTGTCTGGATCTTCATTTAAACAGTGTAAAACTAGGAGTAGTGATGACTTGGTATCCTTGTTCATGAAGTATAGCAACAGAAGTGTGCCAAGCTGGATCCAATCCCGCATCAGCAACAGCTCAGGAGGAAAGGTGTGATTACTGCAGGGCTTAGGTTCAGAAAAGGTGTGTTAAATTGTGATGTTCTGTACTGCAGTGACTGAAAGCCATGTGCCTTTTCTGGACTTGGAATTTGCCGTCCTGGCTTGGGGCCCTAAAGCTTCCTCAGCATTCAGTGGAGGAGAGCCAGACTCATTGACTGGGATTCACAACAAACAGCATATTCACTGCTGTGGCACTCGAGGGAACACCAAAAACAGATTTTTGAGACCAAGTTTTTACAGTTTCTTTGCTTTAGCATATCTGTGCAGTTGTAAACAGATGTTTACATCTTTGTAAACTCTTGTTCTCCTAAGGTTACCCAATCCTCCTTTTCCTTTGTTAAAAAACACAAATAAGTGTATGACCAGAGGAAAGAACTAAGGAACTGATCTGGGTCTAAGTTAATCATCTATGCAAACAATTTTCACCTTACAGTCACTGGAGGAAAAAAGCCTTGCAGATGGTGTTTCCTCCTTTGTGTCCAATATTTCAGGATGGGATGAACTGACAGTTGGAGGTGCATGTTTTTAGTGATTGCTAACTCAAGTCATAGTCATGATAATGTGCAAGTGTGATTATAGCATATATGTTCAAAACATGCATCAATTCACCCATTCTAAGTAAAATATATATAGCAGATAAAAAAGGGTAGGGCTGATTATTTAAATACCAAGTGGCTCAGGAGAGCAAACACAGTCACTTCTGAAATACTGCAGCATTTTTTGTGGCATTTGAGCCATCTACGGAAAAGCTACCACAAGTGTGTTTATGTATGGAGGTGACACACTTCTGATTGCAATATAGATATGTCCTGAGAATATGACTGTACTGCTCCCAGCAAAGCAAGATCTAGACACCTAGGATAGCTCTAAATAATCTCAGAAGTTCCAAGAGGAAAAGTTAGATCGGAGATATTGTCCACACAACTGAAAGGAGTATGACACACAAGCTTGAAGATGCCAGGGATTTAAAAGCATTTTGCTGGCCTAGCTCCACAAATCGTGCCCTTAATTATAAGATTTGTGTAATACTTTCAGGTATGAAACAGATAATCCTTTGAGAAGTGCAATATGTTCAAGAAAATTCTATATAAACTGCCCACTCACTGAGCTGGAAGATAGCAAAATTCTACAGCAAACAAATGAACAACAAATAGAAGCAGGAAAATATTTATTTTGTCACTTAAGCAAAGTGTTTACCCAGTTAATTGTTTAGAATTTGGATATGTGCAAGATGTTCTGTTGTAAGTGTATAATTTCTCCTTGAAATAGGAGAAAAATCTCAACTGGAGCTGTGTTTGACTCTCATGTTGTAAAAATTCCATGAGGTAACAAAAGCAGTGGAAAAAATCAATTTGTTGTGGCTTCTACAGCTCTATGCAAGCTTTTTCTTTTTGCTTCGTTGAAACTGTCTTCAAACTGAAATAGGGGAGCCAGTTCACTACAAGTGGTCAACAGCTTTTCTGCTTGTTTATGTTATTTACCACAGGAATACAATAGAAGTTCATGACCTACCTGACATAAATCTAGATTACTAAAATGTTACATGTGTTTTCAACTGGGAAAGTTGCCGTTTGAGTTAATAATAGGTTTCTTCAGGCAAAATAAAGATGTGGCCTGGAACAAATCGACTATCTGGACAAAAACCTCAGTCTTCTCACATGTGTGGATAGTTCACAAGCATAGTAAAAAGCCAGAGCATTAATACTAAGTGTATGAGGATGGTTTGGGCTTTACTTTTAGATCAAGGAATATCTGTTCATTTCCATGGCCTGACAGAAACCTTGAAGTCTCTTCAGACATTTTGTTCATGCCTATTTGGAATCCTTTGAACTCCCTGTAAATCTCTTTTTCTGAGGCTGATGTCACTAGTTTAGGAAGGAAAAAAACAGTGAAGCACAGTCTTATGTGAGAGAATGATTTGTTACATGACCCTCTATTTGCAAGCGTGGATCTGAAAGGGACAACAAGTTTATATAACTAGTTAAAATACCTTAAAATTATTGTAGTTGAATCTTTGACAACTGTGTTCTTAATGCCATGCACTTTAATTTTCAAGTTTCTTTATAAGGGATATTAATAACAGACTTTTAAATTAAACATAGTATAATCAATGCATTGAAATCATTAAACCTCCATACATATTTACATGTGGTAATTAAATTCTACTTCATATTTGTTAGTTTATTTTTCTAGGGGAGCAAGAGAACCTCATAAAAATTCATATTAACTTTCAATAACTTTATAAAGGGAATTTGTCATACAACTTTGATGTAGCTTTATTGAGCCCTGTCATACCTGGATTAACTTTAGCCTACTACTGAAAGTATAAGGTATCCCATGGTAATGGAGTCAGTGTATTCTGCTATGGAAAAAGATTTGAGGTTACTGTGAACAACTCAGTGTCCCTGCTTGAAATTTTAGTCTTAGATACACAGATAAATAAGGGAAGGTGATAGATTCAGACATCCACTCTTTATGCCAAATGAGGAGAATTAGGCTAAATGATGAATTCTGAAAAAAACCCCAACGAACCAAACCAAAGAAAACAAACAAAAAACTCCTGTCCCAGTAGTTTAATCAAAGCATTTAGTAAAATTTTGGCTGCCGAGAACATATTAAACATAGCCTTTTACAAAGCTGAACTAGAATATAAAGAAAAGCTAGATTCAAAATATTTATAGTGATGATGAACTTATTTATTCATTGTGAATTTTTACAATAAACCTGGAGAAAGAAAATTGTGTTCAGTCTAAAGGTCAAAGAACACATGAAGACTTCATATATTTCTAAACTGCGTCTCAGAAATCAAATGTGTGAGGTAACTCATTGCCAGATGACACAATCAGGATCAACATTCACATCCACAAAAGTCATGTAGTTTTTTTCACCTTGTAGAATGATCCTAAAAGCCTGCATTGCAAAATATTTCCCAGCCAACTTGAAAAATAAGACAACAAGCAAGTGAGAACCCCTGACCTTCCGTTGACATTTTATCAAACAAACAACACAGATTTTCTTCCTCCAGTCCTTGCAATCCAAAACACATTTACTATTTTGCATCAAGAAGCTACTGTTCTTAGTTGGGTCTTACCTTCTTCTGTTGCTCCCAAAAAACACTTCCAAAATTCCTAGGTGAGATTACAAATAAAGGCTCCTGGAACTATAAGGAAAACAGTACTGACCATAGACTGCTTTCTTAAGAGAATGGAAACTCAGACAGATAAATCTCAGTATGCATCTGTGCATAACAGTTATTGTCCTTTATAACTCATTTGACATTATTCATCAAGAAACAAGGATAGGTTTATTAGGGTGGTCATTTTTCTATGGTTTCGCCTATTAATAAAGGATACAATTAAAAATATGCATATCCTAAAGGAAGATTTTCTATACATTCTATACTCATGGCCTATAATTCAATCTTTAAGCTCTAGTGGTTTAAAAAGTTTTTCATTGTTTAAATCTTTACACCGTAACGATATTCCCCCACTGCTATAAATTCTATTTAATTATTAATCCCATGAAAAACTGATAACTGCTAGTCCACCATAATGCAATCCTTTCATCTCCAAATAGAGTAGAGGAGGTAATATGCCACTCTTGAAAATCTTTCTTTAATCCTTTTTCCTTTTAGAATACAGAGCCATGAAGATTTATCACAGTTCCATAGATTTCAAAAGAAGACTACGGCTTTGTGATGTCAATCCGTAGGACCGTAAAGATGCTACTTTGCTGAGCTATGTTGTACTTCTAAACTGGAATGAGGAAATTGATTTGCAGTAGAATATATCTTATTACCCAATTATCATATGAGGCAAGCAAAGTCATTGTTTTATTTTTTTTTCATTTCTTGTTGAACAAGTTTCAACAATGTAATTTTGAGTATTTCATAGCTTTATTTTCATACACCCAAGCTATAAGATCTTTTTTCCCCTGACTTCCATTATAAATGTATTTCTCTTTACAAAATGTATTTGTATCCAGTTGTGAGTGTTCACATCAATTAACTCTTTCGTTTTTTGCTTCAGAAATAATATAACTTGAAAAAAAGAGTCCCTAATGCATTATAATGCTAATTTTCATTTATCTGAACAACATTCTTATCACTTTTATTTCTGAATATTACCATGACTGTCTTTTGACTGCTCCACAGTTACATGGATGTAAAGATGATGAAAAAAAACCAGGTAGCCTGTCTATACTCATCACATACCAATATGCTTTCAAAGGATTTTGCTATTCCAAAATCAATAATTACTGCCTTGTAATTTCACATTTACTTGTCTGCAACTAAAAGAGACTTCTTAAAAGAAACTGAAAACAAAACAGAACAGAAAAAGTAACCACACATCAATAGTAGAATGCATGCCAAACATACTTTCAAAAATGACTGAAAGAAAAAAATCAAGTGTCTGCACCTGAGAAAAAACTGCCCACTTAAACAAGCTTAGGTGAGATGCAAGCTCCTTTCAAAGATGAGTTGTGCCTTGGATGACTAAGCTCATATAATGTCAGATAACACAAAGATTGCTGCTCTTTGGAATTTCCTATGTGATCCATGAAACAACAGCTCCCTGTAAGAACAACAGCAGAATTATCTGGGTCTGCTGTTGATATGGATAAATTTATTGCTGTTGCGACAAGGCTTACAGAAATATTACTCCAATACCTTTGAGCTGTAGATTTCTTTAAAAAAAAAACCAACCCACAGACATCAAAACGAGATAATGTCTCTTTTTCTTCTCAGCCTGGGAAGTCTCTCCCTCTCTCCGTCTCTCCCTCTCTGTGCAAGAACCGCCTTGCTCATACAGATCCGATGCAGTGGAGCATGGCGTCATGAGATGCTTATTCCTGAATTTAAATGGAGTGTAACGATAGCGATCCTCCGTGAAAATAATAAGGTCCCGATTGGGCTTAGGACACCTTCAGTGTCATCAGAAGGTGAATTAAAAGGATTTGGCAATTCCGTGGTCAGCTTCGGCGTGGATCTTCCCAGTTGCAGCGGATGTGACCAGCTGGGTAGCGCGCAGTGCTCCACACAAGCACATACGCGTAGACATACATATAGGCACAGGCGCACATGCAACTTCCTTGCATGCTGAAGCAAACTCCTCCCACGCTCTGCTCCTGGTGCACATCTAAATGGCTGTTTTATACGTATTAACCCTGTGAAACGCTGTAGGACTTTGCTATTCACCTCCCAGATAATAAACTATCCGTTTGCAAGCCTGTCACACAGTTCACAGATCAAAGAATCAAGGTGTCAACAGCCTTCTTTAGTATAGATATCACTGATTCTTTACTGCCTAGTTATGCTTGCATAGCCCTTAGACATTTTTGTCTTGAGGTTACTTACCCCATTCAAGTACTCTATTTTCCTTTTCACTGCATCTGTTCTACAGGCTTGCTGGCTGAAAAAATATCACAGAAAAAATGCAGCAGTGCCACCCTTCCCCCCATTATTTAATTCACTTTCCTCCCATCCTGCCTGTCTACTTTTATTCACAGCTAGTTTTCCTAGTTAAAAAAAAAAAAGGAAAAACAGAAAAAGAAAGCATGACCAAAAATTTTACATTAGGGTATAATAAGTGGATCTTTATTTAAAAAAAGTTTTAGAGACACTTGCTTTATTTTACTGTATGTTCAATAGTTTTTAGGATATAATCTGTATTCTATGTCTTTGAGGAAAAAAAAGAGGGAGGGAGACAGGGAGACACACAGACAGGAAGATGGGCAGCCTGGTTGGGGGAAAGATTTATATTTCTTTAGTAGAACAAAAAGGTCCCTCAGTTTTCAGGCTGTGCTCTTTGGACTCGGTCTCCATACCTTACTTAAAAAGGAGGCATATGAAGAACGTGTTAGTGTACAACTCTTTCTGCCAAGACAGTGCCTGTGCCAGTAATTTATGAGCAAAGGGCTACAGCTGTGATCTCCAGCTCTTAGGCTGGTTTGGTATTTCAGTAATTACAACAGTTTCATTAACATTTAAAGGGAATAGTCAGCTCAATATCTGTAAAAGACTATTTTGTACAGCGTGGATCCATTTTACATTTGCATTTGACATTTGATAATCTCTACACATAAGCTCTGAGCCAGAGAAATGAGATGTCACACACAGGAAAAATTAACCCAGATGTAACTTCTTAGTAAATCTGTGAAATGGTAGAATAAATGTCCAAGACTGGTAGCGTTATGAAGAACACCTATTTCCCAGTCTTACATTCATTTGGAACATGAAACATCATTTTTATATCATTATTTTGTACTTTTGACATTTCTGGATATTTAAAAGAAATAGAAGCAGGAGGCCAGAGGAGTAGTGAAATAATCAACAGGTCAGATATGCATATATATTTTCTATGTTTATTTAATAAAATCAGACGTGTTTCTGGAAGGTCAACTCTATTTTATAGCAGTCTTCCTTTTAGGCTATCATTCTCCTCAGCAGTTGCATTTCTACCTTGAACAGCTGAAGCAATTAACTAGACTCCACAAAGAAACATCACTGGCGTCAGCATAGAAGTAATAGAAGGTAAACAGGAAATAGTAAATATAATTCAATGTAGACAGGTTTAAGTTGTTGAACATGGGAATAAACAATCATAAATTCTGCATACCTCATGAATTTCAGAACTAGACTGTTCTATAAAAATGTTAGCTCAATGTTCAGCAGCAGTGAGAAAAAGAAATTGTTAGGAACTACTGGGAAAGGAGTAAGGAACAAAACATAAAATATCATTGTCTAATTTCATAAAGCTGTAGTGTTCCCATATCCTGCACACTGAATAGTTCTGATCCATGACAGCTGAGGAATATGGAAGAAATGGAGAGGGATCAATAGAAGGTGATCAAAGAAACCAAACTCACAGAGTGGTTTCCTTAAGAGAAAGGATCAAATAGATGCAGACTGCTCAGCCTAGGGAGCTAGAAGAACATCGTAATAGAGTTTCTTGCAGTGATGTGACCTTGCAGACAAAGTAGGGTGACCTACCAGACAAACAAGATGTGATACCTAATCCTTATTCACACAATATCGGTTCAACTTTAAAATTTCTTGCTGTAGGGTGTGTGGATGTAAAAACCTTTTAAGAGTTCAAAATCAAGGTCCTCAGAAAACAAAATTTTATGTGTCAACCTAACCACTGTCTGTCTAGGTTATTCTGTGGTTGTTTGTATCCATGACATTTGGAAACATGATGTCTTTCTAAACAACTAAGGGGAACAGCCAGTAAGAAAAAGATCCTACAGTTTTTTTGATGCCAACTCTCCCATGTCATCATATGACACAGCTGTGCTACTGCAAGAAGCAGGGACAAACAGTGGTCATGTCCTTAGAGGGAGCTGCAGATCACCAAGGACCTCAAAGCACCCTCAATCTTACTGGGAACCCTCCATCAGAAAACTACATTCCTCACAGTGTTGCATCGAACATGAAGAATTCCCTCTCTGGGGAGGGATTTCGGTGTTTCCACGCCAGCTGGAATGTGTATAACACAAGGAGCATCTTTTTCGGTCCCCACTTCCGATGGATAAAGACTGCGACAATTACTCCAACCACAGACATCAAACTTGCAATAATCATGTCTTGTTGCTTGATCCACAGGTGGTAATATCATTCCTCTCCACTATCTACTCTTGTTCCATCCTTTTCTTTGATTATTTTTTCTATGAATTTTCCTCTTTTTTTTTTTTTTTACACTTTTATAGAAAAGAACTAAAGTGTCCATGCATCTTCTTTCTGTTGCAACTAAGTAGTTGTAAAATAAATCTGCCTCATACATACACACCAGTCATTCGGTGTCATTTCACTCTAATTCACCCCAAGGAATTTATTAACAGGATCGTCACTTACCCTGCCTAGAGGAAGGTTACAACATTATGTTCTCATGAGATGAAGACTATCTTCTCTCTAGCAGATGAAATTCCCAAGTAGTGAATTTGCTGGAGGTTGGCAAAATATTCCGGATGACATTCACTATAATCCTTGTAGTATTTGAATATTCTTTCCTAAGCATCTACTATTTTCTACTATCAGAAACAATAAGGATGCTAAGATGGTTGTTTAGTATCACAAATTTTCTGTTCTTCTGAAGTACTCTTATCAATCCCCTGAAGGAACCAGAAAGCATATTATGTCATTAGAGGCAATTCAAATGGAATTTCCCGTTTCTTCCTAAATTTCTTTTCCATAAAGAAAATTGCTTCACACAAAGGCTTTAGACTGCATGAAAGACAAAATAATTAATTTGTATTATCTTCTAAGAAATAATTTTAAAAATTCTAACTGCACTCTGGAAGCCTTCTCACTGAAGCCTGGTGAAAATGTCAAGGTCAACCAATGCCAATATGCCAACCGGATAATAGTTAGGCAAGAATGGTTTGAAACAGTGCCACGTCCCACCAGATTTAGCCCTTAACAAGTCAATACAAGAAGCCACCTGAAAGGTCCATTTAATATATGCTTGAATCACATTAATGTCATTCTGAAAACTGGGAGGAAAGTTAAGCACTTAAATAGTGCCCTGTGCTGCATCTCTGTTCTATGTCCATTTAAAAAAAATGTGTATTTCCTAAAGGAGTCATAGCTGGTAGAGTTCTGCTGAGATTCTTGCAGTCAGAGAAGCTTTGAAAATTTGGACTAACTGACAATTTGACTTTAACCTTTTCTTTAAAAGTATTTTGACTTAAAAATTAATAAAACTTTTGTTACTGTTGTCAGATACTAACTGAACATTTTCTATTTTCACAGTCAGTTAAAGAAATGAATAGAGTCTACTCTGTGCAATAAACAACAGATATTTATTTAAATGCAATTCTACTAGCATTTATGTCCACAAATGGCGGAATATGTATTTTAGCACAAACATCAGTCCAATATCACGATGCTATTTCAGAAATAAATTTATATGAAAAACAAATGTAAAACAAAACTGAAAAAACTCTTCTGGACCTTTCTAGCAAATAGAGATGCTTAAAAGCAGTAAGTGTCAAGGTAGATTTGGGAACACAAAAATACAAAAATATTAATATAAAATTACTGATAGTCTATGGGTGTGGTTTTAGTATATGCATGCCCTGGCTCAAATGCTGGGCTACTCTATTAGCTGAACATTGTGTACTGTAATTTCATAGAGAAATAAAGGAAATCTGAACATAAAAATTCATTCTACCAGTTCAAGTTAAATTATTTTTCCATTCCTTTATGGCACTAATAGCCCTTTCTCAACATTATAAGGTCTAAGATGTAATGAGTTTCTGGATTTTAAAATTTCTGATAAATTTTGTTGCTCATTGTCTTTGTGCAGCTGATTTGCTATTCACATAGAGTCCTTTTTAGAGAGCTGTGAAAAATAGTCCTGTGTTTGTCTTATGACACAAGGGCAATTGAGCTCCAATCTCATCCAGATAATTTGATCTGAGAACTAAAACACTTTGTTGAATATATGTTGCATGGACATTAAAGTGCAGCATCAGCCTAGAAACAAGGTATTCACAATTTCTATGCATTTTAAACAGCTGGAGAGTTCTAGTCTTAATTCTCATTGATTGAAAAATGAGGGTGCACAAACTATATATCTCACTGTGCTGTCATAGAATGGTTTTAATATATTTTCCAGGTGTTCACAAAAAATACAATACTGAAAGTGAATGAATAAATGTGTCACATTCTACACATGTGATTAACATGGAGTGGTTTGGGTAATATTAGAGACCAATTTTCTGGTTGAAGCACAAAATAGTAACAGATAAATTCTGACAAGAGAGTATGTACAAAGAATACATGAGGTTTTAAAACTGGTAGAAAAGAGGAGACATGCAATTTTCTGCAGCAGAAATCTCTTTTTCTGCTCTCCTTCTAAAGAAAATACTTGGAATTCTCAGCACAAATTGAAAATTTGTTACATGACTTTCATACCACCCGACTAAAGCAAACACCTGAGATGTGCTCAGCTGGGACCTCAGCCAGTGAGCTCTCCTGTCACTGGAGAAAGAAATATCCCATGATGATGTTTGGTGTGAGGCTTCTCCCATGAGCCAAACCAGTGTGTAAAGTAAAATGGTTTGTTCTCAAACTAGAGATGTTAAAAAATAGGTTTCTAACCATTGAACTGGAAGTGAGAAAGGCAAAGGAAGCTGCAAATAGCTCGATACCACCAGACTACAGGGAGTATTGGGGCCTGCCAATATGTGTGTCTCTCACCTTCTGCCTTGGCAGTAAATCAGACAGAGACACCAGTGAGAGGTACACAACAAGCTATCATTTTGACTGGGAAATGGCAGTCACAGTCATGTGTGCATGTGTGTGTGTTTGTTTGTGACAAGTTCCAATGCAGCTCACCTCCCAGTGGACTGGCACCTGGTGTTTTTTGAATGTGTCCCTCAGTTCCACAGTGGGAAACTCAGATATTAGCGTAAGTCTCTTAAGCCAAGAATTCCATTAGAATATAATAAAGCACTACTCTTTTGAAGACACAACATGTGATCATTTTTAGAACAACAACAGAAAATTAGGCTTTCATTCTGGAGTGCTGTTGTAAATATTCCTTTCTGTTTTCCTCCTTTGGAGTTGAAATATTTAAAAATTTCTTGTCAGCTGCAAAATTGTTTCACTTAAAGCTTTTAAAAGACCTTTCAGAAAAGTAATTTAAAATTTTCTGAAATTGCTTTGATATTTCAGTTAAAAATGCAATTAATTTATATTTTGCTATGGTGAAAAAAATGGAAGCTAAAATCTTAAAATTATCTATTTTACATAAACAAACATATTAGTTGCTACTAAAATTTTTCTCTTGATTTAATTGAATTTTTTTTCTAATCCAAAACCAATTTACTGAGGGTTTTTTTTTTCTGTTTGATATTAGAAACAATGGAAACATTGTTATTCATTAATATTTTTTATTCAGAAATTAAAATTCTGTTCTTGCTTTGCCACAGGATTCAGATGTATAATTCTGAATGGTCTGTAGAATGCCTTCAATGCTTATGGATGTCATAAAGATGGCCTTTGGTCACCAAAAAAAGATAAAACTATAGGAACAGTGAAGCGGAATGCTTTCAGATTTGCCCCCCCCCCCGCCTTTGATATATTTTAAAGCATTCCACAAAACCACATTTTAACCAACTAAATTCTTTCCACCCTCAGGAAATCTGTTTGCTTTTAAATAGACACATGATTTTAAAAAGCCTCCATTGAAATAGTGGGCCAAAATGCACACGCTCAAATTTCTTCATAGCAAAATCAGATTCAGAGAGAAAAAGCTACTACAGATACTGGACACTGGAAGTTTGTGTCCCACATCCTTCTTCGTTCTTTCAATTTTACCTTCTGGCTCTATGCCTAATTCCATTTGGAGCTCATTAAAGTGTTCCTGCAGCCCAATGCAGAATTTGTTATAGAAATCTCTCACTAATGTTATTTATAAGTCTAGTAGTCTTAGGAAATGGTCCCTTTCAAACATGCTTGGAGGGTAACACGTTCTCTATTTTTTTTGTTAAATTGTTAATAAACCAAAGTTTTTTCTAACACATGGTAATTTCACAGAATGTTCTGAGTTGGAAGGGACCCACTAGGATGATTGAGTCCAATTTCTAAGTAAATGGGCCATATGGGATTTGAACCCACAACCTTGGTGTTATTAGCATGATATACAACCAATTTATTGAGGTAACCATAATTAGTAGATGAAGATATTTGTGTTGTTTGCATTTAATTTTAAGTTAGTACAATATAAGAAATTGTTTTGAAAGGAAAAAAAAATGAAAATACTGCTCATAAAATAGTAATTTGACTCCTCTATTCGAAGAGCTGATGGTTTGAGTTCAAATAAAGCCTGTAGTAAATCGTGGTTGTATATTTTCTCCTCAGAACTTATGTTGTATCTCATCACCTTTGAACAATGACTAATTTGTAATTCTCAGGACTGGAAATTGCAAATCAATCATAAAATCTTAGAACCATAGAACTATAGAGTGGTTTGGGTTGGAAGGGACCTTAAAGATCTAATCCCAATGCCTCTGCTGTGGACAGGGACACCTGACCATGATGCTTAGGTCATCATCAAATCTGTCCTTGAACATTTCCAGGGATGGGGTATCCACAAGCTCCCTGGGCACCCTGTTCTAGTGTCTCACAACCCTCATAGTGAAGAATTTCTTCCTAAAATTGAATCGGAACATACTCTTTTTCAGTTTAATGCTGAATCCCTTTTGTCTTATCACTGCAGGCCCTTATCAAAAGTCCCTCATTGAAAGTCCCTCTCCAGCTTCCTTGTAGGCCCCCTTTAGGTACTGGGAGGCTACTATAAGGTGTCCCTACAGTCTTTTGTCCAGACTGAACAACCCCAACTTACAGTCTGTGTTTGTAGGAGAAGTGCTCCAGCCCTCTGATCACCTTTGTGGCCCTCTGCACTCACTCCAACAAACCTGTGTCCTTGTTGTTCTGAGGACCCCAGACAAGGGGGTCTCATGGATTCCAGCTGGGGTCTCAGGAGAACAAGATAGAGGTGGGGAAATCATCTCCCTTTGACCTGCTGGCCACACTTCTTCTGACGCAGCCCAGGGTATATTTGGCCTTCTGGGCTTCAATGTCACATTGCTGGCTCACCTTGAGCACCCGGACAATTCAAAGAATTTTCCTGCTTCTGTTTTTGGCTTAATCAATTTAAACACCAGTGAGAATTGCATGGAACATTTCCTCGAATAGGTTTCTTGGGCAGATCAAAGCTGCTATTATCAAAGAAAATAAGACTTGCTGTACTGGATTTGACCACACATTTGTTGGTTCTTGCCTTGGGCAGCAGATTCATAGTTCAGAGAAAAGGGAAATCCTTAAAGTACCTTTTGCCAGTTGAGAAAAGGCGAAAGAACAGAAAATCATTTGGAAAGGCAGGGCAGATTTTTTTACTTTTCCAGACTTCTACTTGAAGATTAATGGATGTTATATTGACTCTGTTCACAAAGCTACACATCATTAAAATCAAAAACAAATAATTCAAGAAATATTATATGATAAACTATCATTCATAGCATAAATAATGTCTGTGACTTTACGAAATATCAATTCCATGGGTTAAATATATACATTTGAAAGTAAATTTTATCTCTATTTGAAGCATACAGCTCTTTAATTGTGTATCAATTTGTTTTCATTTTTCGCACAAGTACTGCCCTACTGGAGACCTGAACCTTACTTTCCTATAAAAGCTTCACTTTGCATTTGTTGGAGTCAAAATTATGTGTACCCTGATGAATGCAGCAGAATACTGAGACAAAGTCATAAGGGATAACTCATCACCTTTCTATCCAAATGACGGAGCTGAAGATGAAGGCTTTTCCACACAGAAATTGATAATCATACCTGGATATGAGACAAAAAGTAAATCTAATTTTAAAGTGAAAAATAGCACTAAATAAACAAAATAAAACAAACAAACAAATAGAAAGCACAGACAAACCCCTGAACTCTGAAAGTCAGATGTTCCGAGTTTTGTCCTTCTTGTACTGAAATTGCTTTGCCATAAGGGAATAAAGTAGAGCCTTTTTTTTTGTTCTTTACTACAAAGTTGTTTATATCCAAGATCAAATTTTCTATCTGCTGAAATGGATAAAGAGAGGGTTCATTATCGTGTCAGCTCTAACAAAATAAACTTTTCTAACAAACTAATGCTACTACAATTTGAAATTCTTCTATCTGATATAACAGACTGCCAGGATTTGATTAGCAACAGCAAGGGCTGGGTTCAATTTCTAGAGGTCACATCAAATTGAGCCCCCATCTAAAAACCTGAGAAAATTAAATTAAACTGTCTGGGTGCTCAGTGAGCTGTACTTCTCCACTCTCAAATGATGAATCAACTGACTTAATGAAACAGTAAGGTGTTGAAGGGAGTGAAAAAGGAGGAAAACAGGCATATAAATAGCACAGCAGACTAGTGGCTGTCTCTTTGCTAAACAAGAGATGCATTCTGTTTTGTTGATGAGAGAACTACTGTGGTAACTGATGTCCTTGCAACTTTCTCCCACAACAACCAAATATTTACTGTGTTTGCCAAATTTGCTGGTAGTATCACCTATTCTGGTAGGTAGTCAGACCTCAGCTATCATCCAGCTATGTCCCAGTCCTGCGAGATGTGCACTGACCAACCCTGTGGCCTTTGGTTCTGTGGTGCATTCTGGTCTTTACCAGGTCACATTCTACACAGAATGTAATGCCTCCATAAGCCATTTGAGTCTAATGGACTGGGAACTGGAACAATTTTCAGGAAGATGGGGTAAGCATGCTTGAAAAGTCATAGGCTGAGTGAGATATGAAACTAAGGCCTCCCGCATTCAGGGTAATTGTTGGTGCTATTCAGTCGTCAGTTATACAAAAGGAGCAGTCACACCCTACTTCCCCAACTGTAAAAGAAGTGAGGAAGGAACTCTGCTGGGGAAAGTTTTGGGTTAGGGCCAACAGTCAGCAAGGAATTTCTGTTTTGCCTTGGGTAACACAAACAGGCCTCATTTACAACCTTTTGAACTTGCCAGCTTTCAGGAGCTTTTAGTGAAGTCTTCACTGTGCTGGTTCTTACGATTTCTGGTGTAAAGCACCAAACTTTCTTCAGGCATCATACAAGTAACAAAAGCATCTAATGAAGAGTCTGGATGCCACCTTCAGTGCCAGAAACCCAGAGGCTTACATTGCAAAGACTAGCATGAAACCCCTTTGTAGAACTAACCTTAGGTTCAGATCATTTATGGAGCCCTACTAATCCCAAATCTTTAAAAGAACTTCTAATCTGCTCAGTGTATTGGATTCTTTCATCTGAAGGCATTAAGCTCTATAGGCAATTACCAGCCCAGGGAAGTATTTATCTCCCTTATCAATGAAGATATGAAATGTTAATGAACAATGTATGTCAAATAGCAATTTGAAATCAGTAGGTTATCGTGAAAAAAATAGCTGCCAGCCCACACCTCTAAAGAAAAGAAAAACAATGCACCCAGGGTGATTTTGGTGACTAATCAAATATGTCCCACATGCTATAGTAAGACCTATAGCAAGATCTCTGTTTAATAAGGCCACACATTGAAAGGCAGTATCAACTTTATCCGAGGTGGCAGCTGTATTTATCAAAGCCAGTGTCTGCAGAATCAGAAACTACTTTTATTCTGCAAAAGCAATTATTCATTTATTCATTTGGGCCCTGACAATATTTTATCACTAACACATTTGGCTGCATGAAATGTGGTAGTTAGGTCTAAAGCATTCTAAAGTGCTGGCAAAGAAGTCCTGACTATTAATGGTCCTTTGAAGCATTGCATAACCTTATCCTGCCTTCAAAATTTTAATAATAAATATGATGACGTTATTAGAAATATAACAAAATACCTCAAATCTGTGTTACAGTCAGAAAAACAAGGATCTCACTGTCAAAGATGTTTGATACTGGTTCTTTTTCTGACGTTTCAAAAAGTGGTGCTTTCTTTCTTGGGAGTAAGGCATACCACTGGTAAATGAAATTTTAATTTATGTGAATAGACACAATAAATACTTTTACTATCTCATTTCTATATGCCTTTATCCAATTAAATACAGGCTTCTTTTTTTTTCCCTAGCTAGCCCCTCAGGGAGTGAGAAACAGTTACAATCTAACTGGGACTAAGGATTTTTACATCTAAGGGAAACCTCTTTCATTCTTTCATGGTCTGAAGAGACACAATGAAAAATAGTAATTCTCTTAGTTGCAGTTCTTGTTCTAAAGAAGATGATAGGTGAATTAAAAATGAAATGTTATACAAAAGGAATATGTGCAAAATTCTCTAGGTATGATTAAACAGAAGAGAGGGTAAGGAACCACTGTATAGACACATATCTATAGAAAAACTATACAGGTAAAATGAATTGCTAAACAAAAATTGTTTCAAGACCTTGCACCAACTCAAATTTTGAACAAAAGTACAAGATAATAACTAGTTTCTGTTTGAAGTCTAGAATAAGCAGGGGTTTTCCTAGTATCTCTGCGATTATAAAGAACTATCAAGTCAGATGAGCACTTGTAGGATGTGCAATAGGACATGACCAGTCACCTGCAGGGATTCAGGGTTCTGTGCATTTCCCAGTGAAGGGGAAATATTTGAAAAACATCAATGGAAAACCAAAAAACCAAATATCTACTAGGCATATAAGAATGTTGAGATATCAATTTGTAAATAAACATTTTCAGATGAATGCCAAAAATATGTCCATATCACAAAAACACAGCTGTCTAAATTTCAAGATTGATTGTGTTATTGGAAGTAAAATTTGCTAGAATTTTTTTACATGGCTAAATAAATTATACTTACCTATGTTGGTATTAAGACTACTGTGACTGATTTGGGAAAAATGAAATAAAACCCCCAAATTTTAATGCTTGAAGATCTGTCCAAATTTAACCTTGAACAGCTGACTTTTAGCAACCCAATAAAACAAGAACATGTAAGAAAGAAAATTTTTATAGTCTTGACAGAAGTTTTGCCAGTGCCATTAATAAAGCACTATTTTACTTGTTATAGCAATTATGATTTTTTAAAAATTTCTGGAGCATTAAAGTATTTCTCTTGAGACTGTATATGAGTAACTTTTAAAGTATGCATTGGAGCTTTGCCTCTCTTCCTGTTCTGTGGAACTGAAGCCAGCCCTGATGTAGTGAGGAGTGGCCCCAATTTTTGTTTACAGTGCTATAGACAGAACTTGATCTGCAGGGAATAAATATATGGTGGACTCCAGAGAGAAGAAGAAAAAAAGGCAAGCGGGGAATTACACACACTTATAAATATATCTGAAAACAAGTGATGATGTTGGGTGCAACTAAAAAGTAATGAATTTTTTAGTATCAATGAAATTTGCTCTTGTAGTGCCTGGACAAAGAATGAGGGTCTGGAAGAAAAAAAGGGCAAAATACAATCTTACCTTAAAGATTGAGACACGAAAAGGCCAGGATATTAAAAACCTTGTCAGCTTCATTTTAATTCTTCAGAAACCAGGGTTGGGGGAAAGTGCCTAGATGAAAACACAGCAAGCAGCATTCAAAATCAAGTTTTCAAGACTAAATCATATCAAGCCCCTGTACTTTCCTTGCAGAAGAAGGTAACAGGCCATGAAGATAGAGGAGAAGCAGTAAATATATATAGTTTGGTAAGGCTTTGGCACTGCTGAAAAAGGCAATTTACAAACTAACTGTGAAAACCTGGATTAGATAATAGAAATAGAAAACTGAGTAAAAACCTGTATTAAGGGCATGATTATCAAGGACTGACTCTTAAAACAGAAAGACATAGCAAATATATCTGTTTAGCTCCAGTAGGTCCTGAACAACACAATATTTCTACCAACAGCCTGGAAAATGGACTGAAGAGCTGCTAATGACATGTATGCAGAGCACCAGGCTCCGTCTGGCTGTAAGCAGATTGGGGAACAGATTTCAAACTCGAAGTGACTGTGACAGACAGGTTTCACTCCACTGAAGGCAGGTGCAAGTTCTTCCACCTTAGGCAAGAGTAATGAACTAAATGAACCTGAGTGGGGAAGAGCTAGAAGAGAGGGCAGACTGCCAGACATGAACCAGAGGTGAAAAACGCCAACACAAATTCTGACTTTAACAAAGTTATAATCCATGAGACAGGTTGAACGCCTTGTTCTGAATCTGCTGGAGTTATTGAAACCTCACTAGTTCCCAGAAGACATTGATTCACTAGAAAAAGATCCAGAGACTGAGAATGACTAGCAGACTCTAAAGGGTGACTTATAAGAAAGACGGAGAGATCTAAAATTATTTAATTTTTCCATTTCAGAGAAAATTTCCCACATTTGTATATACATTCAGCCTTTTAGCTGAATAATTTTGTCAGTCACAGGGAGGATATTTATAATAGTACAAACTACTACAATTATTACGACTAACCTTTTCTACTTCTCTGTTGTTTGCATTTTTTAGTTGTGGCAAAATGTGTGCATACTCAGTCACAAAAGATTAAATGGCAAGCAAAAAGACTGAGGTATATTTTCACGTCTTGTAATTGCTAAGTATGACTTTTTTGATAGTCTAAGATTCACAGAGCTGGGAAAAGCCTTTATTTCACTTTCTGGAATACTTACCCCAAGTTCTTCGGTTAGTACAAATCCTTGTAGCTCCATTGCCCTAACGCACTAGGACTAAACAAGATAAATAACTTGTATTCATTCCTTAATGGTCCTTACTTGTATAAGAAAAAAGCTTTATATAATTAAGATATACAAGATCCTTGTATATTTTTGTTAAAAGAGAAAAGAAAAATTAAGGCTGCTGGGATAAATATACAGAAAGAATCATTGTACTATATTTGGGATCTGGTGACTTAGAAGAATGTGATGCTACATCTTCCTGAATAAGTAATTTTCAAATTATTATCACTAAACAGGACTAAATAGCTACTTGGACTTACAGGAAGGAGTAGAAACCCTAAGTGTAATTCTTTTTATCTTGTGCAGACCCCTGAGGATGTTATCTCTTTCATTTATACTTTGGCAGATCTTGTCATGCCAATAAAATGCTACTGTTCCAGTTGAACTGAGCAATGGATTTTGCCATCCATGAAGGATTAAACAAGTGTAGAACATTTATGAAGACTATTTATGAGACATTTATGAAGTTGCTACTGAAGCCCAGCTGTATTGGAGAGTTCCTAAATATTTTGGATCACCTGGAATTCGGTAGCAGGCCAGAGGCAGGAGCAGTAGATCATATGTTATCACAATCTGGTTGCAAATCCTTTGCTATAGGTGGTTTCCTCTGATGATATTCAAGGAAGAACTAGCTCTAAGAAGAGAATGTGGCCAAACAGATATTCCCAGAATGACACCGATTCCCTGCACGCATGTATGTCCTTAGAGTGAGACCACACACTGATTTCTGATCTGGTCCTAAGGATGGGTTGTGAGTTCTCCAGGACTAGCCCAATATAAATTTGCTTCTCCAAGAAGATTAAAAACCCCTCCTATTAATTTCCTTGCTGGAAAGCCATGGTTACAAGTACACAGTCTGTGTAAAAGCACCTTACCATTTATTAGAATTGTTTATATGTTCCCCTCATTTTCATACAATTATAAAATTCCTAAGGGATAGAAAACAAATGCAATTGTCCTAGGCCATCAAGTGCTCTGAATTCAGTACAGTAAATCTTAATAGGTGTGAAAAATATAGAACTTTGCAGCAGAGTAGAATATATGGTAAAATCAGCAGTCCCATTTTTTTACTGCATAAGTTATCTGACCCTATGCTCTGTAGATGTTTTTTCAAAACAGAGATTGTGACTTTCTCTGCACTGACTAAATTAATCCTCCTAATCCGATGGTTGTTCTGATCCTCTGAGGAGAGGACTAGATTAATAAAGTCACTCCTCCAGTGTTTCCCTGTTATTCTTGCAATCCATCTGATTCTAGGGATCAAAGAAGAGAAAGCACAGGGCTCCAAATAAATACGACTGAATGTTTCTCTCTGAAAGTCCTTTGCTGTCTGTTGTTTGGTGATTCCTACACTTAACACCAAACCAGGAAAGGAAAAAAGCACTGTGATTTCTGTTTTACTAATGTGTTTCATTTATACATATATTTCTATCACTCACATAACTGTGACTTTTCTGGCAATAGTTACTTGGTCAAGACATCCATGATCCACACCACCAGCACACTGCAGATCATCAGTCTTTACTAATGGAAACATGTACATAATACATTGATTATTCATGACCTGCTTCAATGAAGACTTTGTGGACACGTTTTTCCATTAAGCAAATGGATTCATGGCTCATTTGGATTAGACATATAACTTCATCCTTATTAAAGTGATTGGTTTCCCTCTGCCTCCCTTTTCTTCATGAATTCAAACCCCCCACATATACTTTTACATTTTTAATTTCTTTCCCACTGCCCTTGCCCCTCTGTTTATCAGACAAATTACCCTTCTTCTTTCTCTTTGTCCTTCTCAGCACTGTAGATTTATATCTGAACTTCATCTGTTTATAAAATTTTTAATTATCTTAAATTTTAAATTATCTTGAATTTTAAATTTGAAAAATACCTGTATCATTGGATTTTTCTATTCCTGCAATAATTCTCATAAAAATAATGTTTTCTACATCTTCACCTCACTACCTGCATCCTTACCTGTTAATATGCTATTTCTTCACCTCCCACTTTTCCACTTTTTGATTCACTGCTCCATTCATGCTTATGTTTCTTAATCTCTCTCTGGATTTCTTAATTTATTACAGCAGCACAAATGTTCTACACAATTTGCCATTCCATGTTTTTCTTAGTGACCAGATCAGTTAAATTTCTGACTCTAAATTATTCAGGAACACGCCTTATTTCCAGATTAAAAGTGGGAAAATGCACACAACTTAGTGGGAAAATACAAACAAAATATCACAATCAGCTTTCATGTTGGTAGTTCTTCCCTCCTTTATGCATTATTCTCTAGAAGTCTGTCTTTTCTTTCCACGTTTTTCTCCTGTTCCAGTTGCACAAATCTTTCCATATGCCTCCTTCAGTTTTGTGTCACCTATCTTGTTTTCTGTCCAAAATATTGTCACCTTGATGTCAGGGACTTAAGATTTTCAGATACCTCAGGTATTTACCAGCCATATTTTATCTTCAGAATTGGAACTCCAGAGAGTCTAGATGTTTCAGTTTATTTCTGTTATCTCTGTGTTTGCTTGTGTCTTGGTTTGCAAGACACAACTCTCCATACCTTTGCTTACTTGTCTTTTAGCCCCATTTCCCACCACCCTATTGCTCCCACAAGGCCTCTGCTGTATTGATACATCTCATCTTCCTCTGTCAGCTTTACAGACCAATTTTAAATTCTCCCTTCACCCTCTCCTATGTGCTGTTCTTTGTACCTCTGCTATCAGATTGCATTTCCTTAACTCCCTGCTCTAGCTAACTGCAACTGAGTATGTTAAACTGACTATGTTTTGTGTGTTAAATCCTGACTCTTTTTCTCAGTACATTTAATTATTTTCTTTATATTTATCCAATTTAAACCCTGATAATTAGAAGGTTTTGGCATCAGTTTAAGATTCTAAAATGCTGTAAAATGGGAAACACTCCCAGTATATTTCCTCACAAGACTTTTGGTCCTCAGAAACCTTTAGATTTCTAGGTGCTCTCTAATATATTCACATAACATTTTAAAGAATATATTAAGGAAAATAGCAGTGAGTACTGCTGATAGCAAAAGTCAGTGTCCCCTAATGACTGTGCATAGGCACATATCTATTGCTTGCACATGCTATAACCACATCACTTGGGCTGTAATGCTGCAATAACATTGTCCAACATTTGAGTCCAATATTTGACATCTCTATGGCACCTGTAGCAGTATTATACTCATTGTATTGGGGAGTATGTATATGTTCTTCACAGATGGCTGTCTTTATTGTGTTTATTCTACATATGCTTATAAACCTGTAATCATTGACGAGGAAAAGCTCAGTCTAGAGAGGATTCAGAACACTTGAGTTAATCTTGACTCTGAATCATCTATTAAATTAGATTCCTAAAATTAGTTTGGGTAAACATTATGAAGAGGGTTTCCAGAAGACAATTGTACTTGCGAATATTTAGGAAAGAATATCTAAAGGCCTGCAGGGAGAATCATAATTAGAAACTCATAACATCTGAAAAACTATAAGAATATTCGCTGAAAAAAAAAGATGCTAGTAAAAAAGACAGTTCATTCTTAGGACATCTTACTCCTAGTGATAGATGTCAAATAACTGAAGGAAAAGTAGTCTTTATATTTGCCTACTCTAAGACTTCTTGAATGAAAATATCAAATTAAGTATTTAATGCTATCAAAGTTTGTGAGTTCAAGAAATCTTAATTAATGTCAGCAGAAAACTTTCCAGCAGAAAAATGTCAACACTTTCATTTCTTGAATTGATCTCAGTCTCATGCAGGAAATGTCAGAATATCTATATATAAATGTATAAATATTGACAATTTTCAAAGTTTTCTCATCCTACATGTAAAAGTGAATGATAGTGAATTCATGAGTCCTAAACAGGCCTAGAGGGGCTTTCTCATCTCTGGTGTGTAACTTGGTGAAGTTCTAACATTTCCAAAATGTATAAGGTGAATAATCTTCTCTCATGAAATCAAGAACATTAAAGAATGTCAAGTCTGCAAAATTTTGTGATACCCTAATCTTATTTGTAATATTAGTGCTTAATAAGAATGCCACTAATAAATACATATCCAATGCTATTTTTAGTAAGCTGCTATGTGAAATAAAATATTATATATATGTCAATTAACACTTCAAAAATGATGGATGTATTTGAAGCTGAAATAGAACTCAGATTATTTTTCTCTAAAGGATGATTAATATTTGTCCTTAATTATTTTGCTAAATAGTTTCTATTCATGTATAAGGCCTTTGGAATAAACAATTTCTGATGAGAAAAACTATAGACAGTTGCTTGAAATTTACTAACAAATAGTGTAAGTGTAATTACTTACAAATAGTGACTCCTAAGTAAAAATTACTTAGGATTCAAAGATAAGTCAGCAATTCTCACTGCTTTGCATTTTTTTTACCATCTGATATAAAACTTTCCTCTGCAGATAACTGCTTAGGTCAGAACTCCATAAAAAAATCTTTCTGACCTTGAGGCTGCAGAGCAGAGCCTGAAGATCAGAAGGCCTAAATGTACCTTAAAGATTCAAAATTAGAAAGCCAGGGCAAGAGATCCTGAATTTATTTTACCATTCTGAGCTTATCCTCTCTGACTGTTGTTAACACAGCATTTCTCTGTCCCCTAAAGCATAACCACTGGGAGTGACACCGTCACTGACTGCATGGCTTCAGTCTCAAATCTGGACACATTCAGCCAGACTTTGAACTGGACTAAATGCCCGCCTGAGAACTTGAGAAAAACTGCATTCCCAGTTAAGCACTGCAAGCCATGGAGAGTATGGGGACAGGAAAAGGTGGGGATGTGCTCTGTATGAACAGAAGAGTGGGCTGGGTAGGGAAAGGCAAGAACCTTGGCTTTTGGGCTTGTGAAGCATCACTCCCTTTGTGGGGTAGGTGTGGGGGATGCACTGGTGAGATTTGATAGTCAAATAACCTTTAAAAGAGATTCTATCTTTAAAGAGTATTTTTATTATATATCTGAAATAGTAGCCTTCTGATTTTGGTGCAGGCAGACACAGGGGATGGGGAGGGGGGTACTGGATAAATATTATTTTGATTTTTGAAATTTCTACTGTTGTTGCTTTTTTTTTTTCAAAGATTGTCACACTTTCTTTGAGGTCTTTCAGACACATTTGGTACAGAGATATTGTATAAAAGAAAAAAATAAAATTTAGTCTGAGTGAAATGTCTTTTGGAAAGGTATGCTGACATGCATATATTTATGTTTAGAAATTACTCTAATTTGAATAGACTGCCTTGATATTGCACCAGTAAAAAGTAACACTGAAGAGAAAGAGTCATCTTACCTTGCCAAGTTTCAGAAAAAAATGCGAACAATCTCTTTCCTAAGCCTAGCAATTGAATACATAGATATTAATTAGCTGTGCAACAATTTCTGTGTTTCTTTTCCTAAGCTGTTATTTTAACATTTCCTAGGGGAATCACACTGAAGTTCTACAAATTTTGTAGATAATTTATTTTGGAAAATCATTTTATATTTCATTAAAATGCTTTTGATACTTCATGTGGTATCACACTGTTCAAAATGGCCACAGTCTGCATGTCTCTAAAATTCGGGGAAATGTTTTCTTCATTCACAGTTTTTTTTGTTTATCTCTTAGAGTTTATCTTCATAAATATGCTTATATAGGCATTACATGCACTTATGTGTATGCATGTGTATATATATAAGTGTGTGTTTGGATGTATGTATGGGTACGGGTATACACACTGCTCATACACACTTATCATACATATGAAAGATGCATAATGAAAAGTCTAGACCAGAATGGCAAATATGGAGAAAATATGTCAAATGATGAAAGAAATCATGCAGCAGATGACAGTGGGTTAAAATAGCAACTTACAGATGATGTGTTATATGTGAATCCTTTCATCTAATATTTGTAAGTTCACAGCAGGCACATCCTCTAGTCTATGGCAGAAAGTTTTATTGATTCACAGAGGAACAGCAAATGCTACCTGAGGCAGCAGTTCTTCCAAAATGCTGTTGATATCAGAAGAAAATAAAGAAAATCTCATTGTTAGATATGATTTGTGATACAATTCCTCTCGTGTGCTGAGTATTAAGGTATTTTAAAGGAAGAGATCTTTTCTGTCCACAGAGAAGATATAAGGAACAATTTTTCTTGTAACAAAATCAGTCTTGAAAATTTGAGATTTCACAGCCCATTAATCTGCTATTAAAGACCAATGACAGGATTTCTTTCAGAAATGAACTTTGCATTGTGCAAGAAGTTAGCTGTGATACCAGGAGGAAGAGGGGAAAAAACCATCACCCAAAACGACAAAAAAATAAGGTCCACAACACGATTCTTATCAAAGTCCATGCTATTAAAGAAATGAAATTGCAGCTATACAAAGCTGAAGATACCAATTATGTGTAATGGTGCAGAACCAGGTTACATCAGCTTTGAATTTCAGGCAGTTCACATTCCATTTTACCTGCATTTGCAGAAAGTTGAGACAGTGTCAACTCCCACTTAGGATTCAGTTGATCACAGTGTTACAGAAAGTCAAACTGACAGTTAAGGGGAAGTGAGAGGTTCTGGGTCAGGTCTCTGTTGGGTTTTAGTTCATTCTCATTAGGAACAATAATACAACAAACTGTGCTTTAGAGTTTGAAGCTGAAAAGCATGCATATGTATGGAATATAGTTAAATTATTTGCCTGGATATCTGAAAGGCAAGTAAAAGAATATTTTGATTAATTTCAGTAAGAAATGTGTGCCTCTTTTTAAAGTGAGTCAGTTTAGCATTAGGTAATGTGTTGTCTGGGCTAGGTGAACCAGGCATGATAATACCATCAGGTGTGCTGTCTCTGTTAATTGTATTCATTTCAAAGGGAGCAATAAACATTAGGATGCTTTAATTCAGTTCATTTCAATAGGAGCAATAAACATTAGAGGCCCTTTAGTGTCCCTTTCTGAAGGGTCCCACTTGACTAATTTTACTCTAATTCAAAGAGGAAAGACAGGAAGCATGATTAATTTAACTCTTTGCATGGCCAAACATTCATTTTGAAGTTGTTTCCTCCAAAGAAAGTACTAATTTCCATAATAAAAATTAATATTCATTGCCATTCTAGATATGACACTGTAGCACCAAAGGCTCTGGCCAATATATGCTGACAAACTCCCTGAAATAATACGCCACACAAGGGACACTTCCTTACGAATTTAAGTGACCATTTTCCTTTTTTCTGGAGGAGTAAAGTAGTGAACAGAATGGTGCGGTGGTGTGGTATGGATGGTCCACCTTGGAGGGTTTGTCTGTCATTGCTTTTGTTGCCTTGGTTTTTGGGGAATTTGGGCTCAAAGGAAAAAATACTGGAATGGCAGTGCCCACCGTTTTCCCTTTTGTCTTAGGAAGCTGCCTGTCCCTGGCTGCAGTAACATCTGGTCAGTATGACTTCCACAAGCAATCACTCTCTTTCATGCATTGTTGTTATTAATATTGTTGCTGTTACTGTTTGTTTGTCCTTATCTCAATGCTGTTTTTCTAGTAAATTGTTGTCTCAATCAATAATATCTGCCTTTTGTTCCTTTCTCACCCAAGAGAATGGGGGGAAGGGAGCAGTTGCTTGTAGCTTCGTTTCCAGCTAGTTTTAAACCACAAGAAGTCACTGTGGTGACTGAGGGACTGGGTCATCTCTGTTATGAGGAAAGGCAGAGACTGTTCAGCCTGGAGCAGAAAAGGCTCAGGGGGATTTTGCCAAGCTAGAGAAATTCCTGAAGGAATGGTGTAAAGAAGACAGGGCCAGGCTGTTTCCAGTGGTGCTCAGTGTCGAGGCAAGAGGCAGTGGCCACAAACTGGAAAACAGGAGTGTTCCTCTGAGCAAGAAAACACTGTTCCAATTGGAAGTGATGGAGTACTGTCACAGGTTGCCCAAGGACATTGTGGAGCCTCCAGCCGTGGAGATACTCAGAAGCTCTCTGGACATGACTGTGGGCAGCTGGCTGTAGATTGTCCTGCTTGCACAGGGGGTGGATCCGATGACCTTCAGAGATTCCTGCCAGCCTCAGCCAGTCTGTGGTTCTGTGATAGCCTAGATATTGCTGTGTTATTGATCAGCTCCACTTTAGCCACAGATTCAAAACACTGCACCACCCCAGAGGACCCCCAGTGGGCTGCTGTGAAGAAAGGAAACTCCATTTCAACCAGATACCTCAAATGCTGGAAGCAAATTCAGTCCAAAGTTACTATTTAGGTACAGGAATCTTAAAAGTGCAATAGCAAAATTTATAAGAAGACAGAAGGAGGAAGGGAAGAAGGGAGGCAAAGAGACTGTTTAGCACTTTAATTAGTGAAATATTACCTGTTTGAAATGTTATAATATTCATTCTCATAGGAAATAAAAAAAATTAAAACCCAAAAAAACCACCCCAAACAGCAAGAACTGAATAAACCCCCCCTGATAACTTGATCAATACTGTGTGAAGGTTTTGTTGTTTTAGTAATATAAGGACAGCAGCTCCAGATAAATACAGTAGAATTCTCATAGTTTAGTGATCTATTTTCTTCCTGGTACATTGCCTTTTTTAAAGCTTCTGCCAGGTGACAGACATTTATTATGGACTTATTTAGCTCCTGTTGAAATTAATGATTGACTTTTGGGGACTACAGCAGTACTATTACTTAGTATGTTATAATTTAAGAGTGTGCTAATATTGTTTCTACTGTCAAAAATGCCAAACAATAGCTGTTTCCTCTTTTGACATAACAGATACAGTACATATTTAACATAATACAGTTAAATAGATGAAGTTGGAAAAGTTAATCTCCTTACAGTTAATACGAATCTTTTCAGGAGCTTTCCTTGGATCTGATTTTAATCTCACTTCCTTTTATTTCTCATTTTAAGTTCATAGTGCATTAATATTACTTCAGGATAGGTCAAACACATCCAGTCTATTTACCTATCAATAAATTCAATCCATCTGGTTTATATTAACATAAAACCTCAGCACATCACAGTATCACATGAATATTAACTTTGAAATTTTGTGGCAAGACATCAGTTAAGAACTATATCCTGCCTCTACTTTTTTCCTCCTAGGTCAAGCATTTTCATCTAGTTTTACAGGGAGTTGCAAATGCCTATATCTGAGAAATGTGTTTTTCACATTTATGTTTGAGTCATTTTCTGTAACACTTTCAGTCATTTTTCAGTATGTATATACATCTTGACTATTTTCCTTCAAGAATATGTGTACGCTCTCCCTCACGTTGTGACTACTGACACTGAGTTTCTGATTTCCAGGAAAATATATGAAATCACATTGGTATATATTAGCATATATAACATCTCTAGACAAACATTTTAACTCAAGTAGACTGTGTATCCATAGGTAGAAGAATAAATGCCTCAGTATGCTGTGATAAACTGTTTAATAAAATAAAAAAATAATGAAACCCTTCTTTTCAGTCCGGACTGCTATACTGCCATACATTTTATTGGTCTGAGAGGGAGAATTCTTGGCAGAGAAATCATCCCATGGGCCACATAAAGGGCACATGGTATAATTCAGCCTAGTGTAACTATAAATGACCAGAATAGAGTCCGAAAGGTCTGCTCAATTCAATATCTGATTTATGTTTCGTGCCGTGGTGAGATTTTGGACCTGACACAGACCGAGGGTGAGCTACATGCTGCAGTTGTAACTGTCCAGGTGAGAAAGAGTACATGGAGCAGAAGCATTTCCCAGTGATTAATTCAGCCAACACTATTCTCTTCATGGCAAGACATTTATTTTAAAAATTCTTCAGGTAGTCATATGTGCTAAACATCTGTAGAGGTGCATGCTGTCTGCTATATTTTGAATAAAAGTGTCTTTTTCTCTGGTGACATTTATCTGTGCAATTTCTTATAAAAGCAAGGGGAAGGTCAAGTCTGTTGAAAGTGTGGTTAATGACAAACTATGCAAATAGGGTAGAATGGAGAGGAATTTTGTCTATTTTTTTACACACTGGCAGCAGCTATTGCACAGATGATCTAACTTACCTGATTTGGTCAGAAGATTCTCATCTCATTCTTCTAATGTCCTTTGTTATGGAGACCCATGCAGAATTTACACTTCATAAGAAATATAATATGGATGCCTAATAATTTCTTAGTACTTTCCAGAAATAAAATATTAACCCCTAGAAATATGCTTTTACCTTTATTTTTGACAGAAAAAACAGTATTTTGGAAAACAGAAGCTGTTTGCTAAAGTTGTCAAAAGAAAAAGTCCCTCAAAATAATTCTTTTCACTGGAAAACATGCATCTATTTGAATCATGTATAAACTTTTTCCTTGTAGAAATATTTAATAGTATACAAAAAAACTGACTATTCACTTCTTTAATGTTTAGTAAATCACCTTGTCTGGACTGAAAATATAAGGCATAAAATAACTTTTATCAGTGCTTAGATTAAAGAATACATGGATTATTTTAGTATATAGAAGTACAGTAAGCTTGACTAATAAGGAGGTATTTGAATAAAAGGAAAAAATTCAATGCTTTTTCCTGCAAAGTTCAATTTTGTCAGACATTTTCTAATAATGATCTTTTGTTTGAATGGTTGTGCCCTGTCGATTATTTTCCTTTTTATATGGTGTTTATTCATGTATTTTAGCAATACATTTTATTTACATCTTTCCTAGTACCTGAACATGTAGGTTATTATGAATTGTAAGACTTATCTGAAAGAGACTGAAAACATAAATCTTAGGTAATTTCTGACTTATAGATCAAGTTTAGTGCAAGTAGACGTGATAGATTGATTTTGCTTAGGTTTTGGGAGTTGGTTTGTTTGTATTTCACTTTCCCAGACTCATATCTTTGGGGATGGTTGGTTTTATTAATTAAAACCCAAACAAACCTGTTTCTCTTTCTCAAATAAATCTAGATTTCCCTAGGTTCCTAGAAAGCTGTGAACAGTTCTTGTATATCCTGTCATCCTGAGCTGAGAGACATGTTGTAAAAAGTTTGTTCAAACACTTATATTGAACAACTCTTCACTATAAAAAGTTCTAAAGCTATTATTTGATAAGGCTAAGTATGATATTGAATCTTTATTTCCCTTTTGATGATGGTATTTTGTCTGAGAAATTTCAGCTTTTATGTAGATATGACAGAAGTTTTCATAATTCCTGAGATTTCTTGACACTTTTTGGGTCTGCAAACTCCAGCACAACACAGAAAGTTTTTTTCTACTTACCTCTCCTAATTTATTTTTGTTTTGTTGTTGTTGTTTGGGTTGGTATTTTTTTTTGTTTGTTTGGGTTTTTTGTTGTTTGTTTTTTTTGTTTTTTTTTTTTTTTTTTTTTTTTTTTTTGGATTTTTTTGTTGTTTTTGGGGGGGGTTTTGGTTAGTTTTTTTTGGTGGGT
Organism: Acanthornis magna; assembly: GCA_036785705.1. NCBI lineage: Eukaryota > Metazoa > Chordata > Aves > Passeriformes > Acanthizidae > Acanthornis > Acanthornis magna. The sequence continues at coordinate 17,867,798 of JAWUZG010000032.1, forward strand.
TTTTTTGTGGCCATTTCAGTGGAGACTTACTAGTGTATAGTATTAGTGATCAATGAACCACGCTGGTGTCAAACTTTTGCCTCAGAAGACTGACAGCCAGAGGGTAAATTAGCATTGCCAGACGTTCGTGCATTTGCCATTTTTTAAAGCAATGGAGAAGAACTGAGAGAATACTACTTAAATTTTGGCAATAAACATATCTAATGGAGTTTTAAAGGTGTTTAAATTATGTCTAAGTAGATCTCTAAAGTAATTTAACAAACAAATGACTATTAATGCTTTAGATAAAAAGATTGCTGTATTGGGTAATGTTCTTTGAAGGGCAGGTAATACGGGTCAATAGAAAATTCTCTCTCACATTAGTTAACAATTTATGTTTTATTTTACCTTGAACATTGTGAAGGTGTCTTGCTTATTGTGTACTTTCTTCATCCACAAATCAACACTGCAGAAAACATTATTGTGTGGAGCTCGTGGCAAGAAACTTTGCATTGCTGGTTATGTTTCTAGCAGGAAAAAAAGTCTGTACAGGTCTTTTCAGGAGTCTTGTTTCATTAAATGCTTCACTAAAAAAAATTAATAATAATAATGGTGTGGATGGAATCATGCAGCTGGAGATTGCATTAACACTTGCTCTGCATAAATGTTTCTGGAAGGAATGAAAGACTCATAGTCTTGATTTTGGATAATTTTAGTATTTTATTTGCATAACTTCCAGAAGAGCAATAGAAGTAAGAGTTCAGAAAATTGATCATCAATAACTGATTTAGATGGGAAAATGTGAAGCTTTTTTACCAGTTTTATCCATCTATCTGGATAATACACCAGCTGTAATTAATTTTATGTAACTTTATCCATCTGGAAGTTACTTATTACTTCTTACTTCATGTTAACTATGTGCAATATAGAAAATCTAATGAGATCTAGGTGATATGGCTTTTCTATATAGTCAATAGAAGTCTAACCAGCACTCTTGCTTTAGTATGTAATTCATCACACCTTAAAAAAATGTGTATTTGATTAGAAAACTTGTACACTAAAGTATTAACAGGCAGAGATTTCTCTCCAGTGGGTATAAGTGAAAGCTTGACAACTGCCTTAAACCTGAAGCCCGAGTTCTGGATGAAGATGAATTTTAACACAAACTGTTAACCACAGCAGGGGGCGTCTCTCTCAGAGTCAGAATCATTTCACTATCTCCTTTGTAAGTGCTAATAAAGGCAAAAAAACAAATTAGCTGGTACACTAGAGAAGAGAATATACTAATTAACACACAGTTTGGCATATACTTGACTAACAAGTCCTGTAATAAACAAACAATTTTGCTTAAATAGGAAAAAAAATTACCACATCATCACTGTAACAACAGTTTCAGAGAAGATATTAAAGTAATACTCACCTTTTCTCTATGTTCCTGTATTCAAATTTGTATCACTTTGTTAGCTTGCTATTTTAAAGTATTTAGAGAGGGCATCCTCAGCACAGCCCTTGGTCATATTTATGTGGCTTTTTTTCCCGCTGATATGTAATCTCTAAAACTGCATCTACAAACATGGCAACTGTGGTTGCGAACAGCAGATTATCTATTCCAACCATAATCTATATTTGTTCTTCACATCCCTATAACCTGGTTATAGATAAAATAAAATAACCTCCCAAAAATAACCAATTTTAACACAGTCACCTACACAAACCATTGCCATGCATAGACTATATGATAGCTATACATCTCATGCTTCTTTCCACTACTGTCCTTTATTTGTTAACCCTTAAACAGGTTCATGTTCACCTTAACTGGTTACCATACTAGAAAACTTAGCATGAAAAGTCAGGTTTATGTTTGTGTTGGTATTATTGTAAAAAAACTAAGTAGACTCATAATATTCTCTTGATGATACTTTCCTCCATGTTATATAAAATGCAGAGAATGAATATATGATGAATATATGTATAATTGTGTGCTTGAAAGTGACATCATGAATATAACACTGGCAAAACATAAAAGGAAGAGAGAAGAACAAGTGGCGGAACATACTTGTCAGAGTGCAAATTCTAGCAAAATAATGTAGAGGAAGTCAGTAGAAGTATCCCAAAGGGATCAGCTACAATCTCTTAATGGAGCAGGAATAGTCCTATCTGCAAAGAGCACAGTTTACCCTATGGAGAGGGCATTGCTACCTATAGCAGACCTTGAGTGTAGGTGTAAGTTGCATTGTAACAGGGTAAAATATGCCATTGACATCAGGACTTCAATATAAAGTATTAAGCAAGTTGGCAAATATTGCCAACAAATCATGAGCAAACCAGAAGTAAATTGAAATGGTACCTGATCCTGAGCCCAGGTGGGGGGAGAAATACAGTTTAATGTCACAGAAGATATGAGTTACCAATGCAAGAGCTCTGCAGGAGTTGCGGCAAAAGAAGAAAAAAGACTGTGCCTGAGGTTTATATGGACACAGGACAGAAAGAGGAGTTTTTTTAAGAGGAACAAAATTCATGTTGAAAACCCAAAGGAATAGTAATATCTGATTACATTTGAGAACTGCTAACTGTGATGTTTGTTGAGAGTACAGCCTACAGCAGCAAGGCAATGTCACAACAAGGGTTTGCCGGAGTGTTAAATCTGTTTTGCTGCCTGCAGTTGGTGTGAGGAACATGCTGAAAAGCAAGCAGTGAACCGAGTTGCTAAAGCTGTCTTTTGCAGGAATGCATGGATCTTTAAGTCATGCATATTTTTTAGTGTCAACACACATCAATATATGGAACATAACACTACAGTTCAGCCTTGTGAATGGTCACGAAACTGGAAAAATGCATTCTCTGTTGTGTCCTTTGCAATGGGAATATTACTGTGCTGCTTTTGTTGTCAGCCTTACTACCACACATACCCTTGCTGCAGTGAGTGTCTTGTGTTCTCTGCTTTCAGACCTGGTAGGTAAAATTTACCCTGCTGAAAACAACAGGAGTTTAACTATTGATTTCAGTGACTTTCTCTAAATTGGTTGTCCAAGGACTTCTGTGTGCTGGGTGGAGCTCTATGTGCTCTATGTGCTGACTGCTTGCTGACCTTTATTCCCAGCAAGGGAAAGCCGGGAATGCTACCAGCCCCTCTTATATCAGCCTTACTTATTTTTTTAATTAAGTTTTCCATGTGGAGCCATTGCACTCCTTTTCCAGGTCCCTGATTTTCTGCTTGGTCAAGATGTGATCGATGAGGTAAAACTTTTGCCATGGGATTAAATCCTTTAAGTGCAATCTGCAGGCACTTGCAATGCACAGACATGCTTACATTGTCTGACTCTGTGATTATTTGTTATTCAAGTTTTCTCGTCTCTTTTTTTTCATACAGAGAAAATATCAGAGCCTGCTATAAGAAGAAAGCCTTGAAACTTTACTCCAAGGAAAAGGATGTGAAAAACTGAAACCAAATGTTTTAGGAATTCTTCCATTTACTGGCATGACAGCCTCACATCTGAGATGCTGCATTGCCACTTCTTTTAAACCTGGGTCAATGAGCACCTTCTTTGGCCAGACACCTGAAAATGCACTGCATACTCCTTTGGCAGAAATTTATGCTGTACCTAAAAACAAGACTAGACCAGAATAAAAAAAGTGATGGATAAGTTGGAGGAGATTTCCAGACTTACAAGACTGAAGGGGAAATGAGAAAATTCGAAACAGCATTTGTGAAATGATGTAAAGACAGTGATGTAAACATGTTTTTCACATCTTTTACAAGGTGCAGTACTGAAAAAATACAGAACTATATTGTAGCTTTAAAGCTTTGGCCCAGCAGAGGCAGTCCAGTATAGGATTTTAATTTCCCAGGTTAAGTGGCCTAGAAAAACTAAGTTTTTGCATCAGGAAAAGGAAAGGTCACAGATTATTAGAAGACCGAGAAAGTATGCATGCCTAGATTCACCGGGAACAGATTGAAAATGCTGTCCCTAAAATATACAGATATACAGTCACTGTATTTAAAAAAAAAAAACAAAACAACAGAGAGAGTTCAGCAATTTTTTCTTAAAGCAACAACTGTAAAAGATTCTAAAATTTTCCTTTTAGTGTGAATTAATCATTTTAGTACATTATATTCCCTGATGATCATTATTTATTTCTATTGTTTCTACTCAGAAAAGCTAAATTTATTGGAACAGATTTCTCCTGCTGTGTTTGGCTTCTTTGAATTGTTGGACAGGTCTGAAAAGAAACTGGAAGCAGGCTGCTGTTGCCCATTCAAGATTTCCCCTGAGATGCGAAGAAAGGAAAGTCTTGGCAAAGACAGCATAGTTGCTCTTGAATTTCCATGCATGTCAGCTTAGTGATTATTTCAGGAGTAGCAAAAGACTTGTCTGCTCTTGCTTGTCTCCTCTTCCTCAAGATGAAGATCTCCACAAAGAGCAGAGGAGATTCCCTTAAGGAGTCTGCTGAGGCACCAATAGGTTTCCTCACTTGGACATTATCCCACGAAGACCAGGTGACATATTACATGCAAAAGTCTAGGATTGAAAGATTGAAGTAAGACATGTACAAAGCAATAGGAAAAAATACATTTTAGTGGTTTCAACCCTGACCACCTCTAAGCTTACTTTATTTAACTTCCATAAAGATAAGATGTTTGTGAACATGAATAGTGCACGTGCATTTAGAATGAGGAGACATATCAAGTTGATCTGCACTAAATGATATCTAAGAAAGAAACAAAATATAAATTTAAATGAATCTGTGCTACACTTGTGGCGAACACTATAAATGTCCTTTCAAAATTGTCTTTGCATATTTTAAAACAATGATATCAAGCCATGGAAAGAAATGGCATTAAATATGGATGAGCAACGAAAAATGAAACCTGAATCCACTCCCCAGATATCTCTTCTACTTACTAACACGTCTGTTTTCCTTTAGGTAAGACAAAAAGATTCTTACCACATCTCATTTCAGTCCTTTAATAATGGAATTAATCCTTCTAAAGAAGATACTAATTTGAATGTATTTTTTATGTCAACATAACAACCAGACTTCAAAAAGTCAAACAAACATGCTTTTCCTGAAAGAATATACAGCTCAACTCCACGGAAAAAACCCTAAAATCACAATAGCTTCAATATAATATGGCCAAACTTAATACTTCAGTTGAATTCAATGATCAAATATCCATTAAGCAGACATAATGTAAGATCTGATCTGGACCCAAGAATATGATTGATTTCCAATTTTCAATTTTAGTATTAAGTAAAAATGTGTGTTTATTTCCTTAGTGTTGTGTCCTTAAGACAGTACACTTTATTTAATACTGCCTTAATACTTAAATTTTTAAGGATTTGATGTTTTTATTTTTGCTTTTCAAATATTTAAGTGCGTGTAGAAAGGACTCCATCTATTGTAAAGACTATTTCTAAGAAGACAATTATATGGCAAAAATAAAACATGTTCATCTATCATGGACAATTAAATTTTCAATTTGTCATTATGTTTGGGAAGTTTTTACAGAACTATGGCCAGAATTTAAATACTGAGAAAAAGCTGAAGCTGTCTCTAGATTTTCCCTCTTTGCATTTCTGACATAGCTTTTACAGAATTGTTTGTCTTTGTGGAACCAAGAGGTGAGCTCTCTTTTGTATCACGGGAAGTGAAATTTTGCAGGTTTTAAATCTGTATTTTAAGAAAAAAATTGGTGGGAGTGGCAAACAATCTCCCTTTGAAGGAAATATAAAAGTTGTTTTTTGGATTGAACTTCCAGTGCTCTGGTTTCCTCTCACAAACTACTAATTAAACTTTCAGAGCTCCAGAAGGATAGAGGTTCCCTTCAGTGTGACCTCAGAGGTGTACTTTAGTAAGTCACTGTCTAAGAAACCATTCAATACAAGCTTATTCTTAATATGTTACATCAAGTGATGATATCCGACTGATTTTAATTTCAAACTTAGTTAATATCTGAAATGGGCAAACAAAATCCAATCCTTTCCTCATCCTGGATCACCATTTTTTGAATTATTTGAACCAGAGATTCTCCCTCAAAAATTTTGCTTTGAATCAAATGAACACTCAAGAAAAAAAGAATTTTTTTTTTTTTGACACTGCTTATCAGACAGATGGAAAATGTGACTCCTCAGTGGCATGACACATCAGTTACTGGACCACACAAGGCTTTTCAAGGCTTGAGCTGTCTGCTTACCACTGCTCTAAAAAGTTTAATATAATGTCTCCTTTCATAATCAGAACTTAGTCAAAAATATGTGCCAGTCTGGTAAGAAGTGAATAAAGCTGATGCAAAACCAATTTCAAGGGGTTATATCCCATAGTAAATGTCACATTTTACTGGTTGACAAACATTATCACTTCATTTCACAGTACAGTAAACAACTCATAAGTCACTGGCTAATTTGATTGACAGTAGCCTTGGGCATTCAGAAATCATTTAGTATACTGCACTAAGCCAGACTTTCAGGGTAATTGACCTCAACAATGTGAAAAAATAGTCCTATAGTCTGCTTAAAATGAAGAGAAAGGGGGAAATCAAAAATGCGAGAACAATAAATTATAGAAATTTCTCATTTGAGTAAGTAACAGCTTTAATAGCTTTCTTTAAGAACTGAGTGCACTCAATTGAACATCTGCTTTCCAGCTGTGTACATTGATATATTACCAGGGTTTTATCCTCTTCTACTTTAAATATATCCATAAGTTTTTCAGAGCTCCACTACCTGACTTTCTGACAATGCCTTGATTGTGAAAGATATAAAAATGTCAAAAATTCTGTAGGCCATTTTATGCCCAGGATATTATTTTTCAATTGAATCCAAAGACAGATGTCTATGAACAATTAAACCATTCTCCAATCACACCTTGTTCCAGCTGGGATCATAGAATTAAAAGGAAATAAGCCATCATGATTCACTTATTGCCGGAGTACCTAGTGTTTCCTGTACTGCTGATAGATTCTTATTAAACAATTCTGTCGATGGAAAATGAATATTGTCCGCTGCTTGAACTTCTAAAGTTAGTTCTTTGATATTAAATTTGATTTTCTTCTCTTATAATAATTCATACACTTAGTGACTGGCTTCAGAAATTCCCATTAGATGGAGATTATGTTATCTAAAGCTTGCTAAATCCTACATCAGGTCTCAGGGAGTTTAGCTGTAAAGTAGAACACTGAAAAGACTGTAGTGAAAAGACGAACTTGCTAATCAAAAAAAGGTAACCTGATGTCTCTTCTATTAAAGGAGATGTGGAAAATGTTTACTTCTTTCCCTCCACCTTAATATGAGGTTAACTTTTTCAACTCCCTTTGCCACTGTTTCTTGCTTGGCAGCCACAGAGCTCAGACTTAGTCAATCTACAGCATGGGGCTGTATACTATGTGCCTATGAACAAAAATATCATCTCTATGTTTATGTTTTAGTGCTTCAGAACAGCTATACTCCCATTCATGTGGGGAACATTAAATTTCTAGACTGTGCCCAGAAAGGTTGCTAATGAAATATTTCTGAACTTTGTAGATAGACAGTTTACGATTTAGGTTATATATTCTGAAAGAAATATACATTCTCACCATTTCCCCTGGACACAATAGAGCAGACACAAGGAGCCTTTATTTCAAAAAAGCTGTTATAAAATTGAAGGAGAAAGTTACTGATTGATATGTTTAATTTTATTAAATGTTACCAAAGAAACATGATTGCATCTTTCAGAAACACCAGCAATTAAAATGATGCGTTAAAGTGTGTAAGTCAAATCTCTCAGTCTTGATAAGTTTTTGCAAAAGATTGACAAATATTAACTTCTGACTATAGAAATTACAATCAAGTGAGAAGTTATTTCCTTTAAAATGTTGAGATTCTCAATGCATCAGAGGAGAAAATAGATAGATAAATCCAAAATACAGAGAGCTGATGCAAACGTGTTTCCTTGTACTATTGCAAATCTGTACTAGGGGCATTGGTTTGTGTTACACATTTCTTGCATATATTTATGCATACTTGGAAAAAAAAAAAAAGGGGGTCAGCTTCTGCTCACAGGCCCCAGCCAAGAAAATCCTTTAAGCATGTGCTTAAGTTCAACAGAGGAATAACAATGTTGACATCAAGAAACCTCCACACATGTTTAAGTGATTTAAATGTTCACAAGTTCAGGGTAGTTTTATTTAGGATCCATTCTCTTGTAGCAGTGAGTACTAACACGAGTTTCACTTTCCTTCCCATCAACCCACTGTTTATAATAAAGAAATTTGTAGGGCCAGGCATCTCTTTTTTTATTTTTTTTTCTTAGAACTGATGTGTGGGACAAAGGACTGTACCTGCCTTGCTTCAGGCTTGAAATAGAAGCAGCAAACTTTGCATAGGTATAAGTTTATACAGCAACAGTTACCCCTTGTCACCATCCCATCCCATCCTGTCTGTGTCCCCCTGCTCTCATCCCCTCCCTCCCCCTACCTTCTTATTGTATTTTATCTAACAATGCTGGGACACACAGAATCAGATATGCTTAAAAATCAAGAAAAATGTAAACATGCTATTTGACCAAACGTATGAGACAAAAGTTGTTCAACATTTGTCTTGCAGAAAGAAGTACTGAAGTAGCACTGCAAGGGAAATCAAATTCAGAAGAGTTAAATTTTTTTTCTGCTTCTTTTTAAAAAAATTTTACCTGAAACAGTCATATTCTAGTTTGTCAAAGGAAAAATCCTAATGTATTTTGTAGTTACACTGGTTGTAGGGTTTTTTTTCACTGTTGAATTAAGGATAGGATTTAAAATGAAAATAAAATTGGGACAAGACTTTTTAATTCTTCCTGTTCACTTCATGTCCACCTGGATCCAGCTAGGAGTTTAGTATTCAAAATGCTGCTCATTAAAAGCCTGTCAAACTCAAATGAAGGGTCATTATAAAGTTATTGAATATTTCCATTCAGAGATTCCTGCATTTATCATGGAGTGTGTGTAGAGCCGCGGGGAACTGAGATACAGAAAATTAAAGAAAAGCATCAACAGTCACACAAAATATAAATGGCAGAAAAAAAAAGTTTTAGAATTCCTGAGATTTTAAAACAAATGCTAAACCTCAGACAGTGTTTCAGCTCAAGCAGTTCAGATGAATTTAAGACTTCAGAGATTATACCTGGATATTTAATTGATTTGAAAGTTGATCTCTCTAGAAACACCTGAAAACATCTGCTAAATATGGAATAAAATTTGCCGACTGTTGAAGGAAAGAATATTTTCTTCATTAACTGCTTGTTCTTTCCTCTAGATCTGTTATGTGTAGTGAAAAGATAGACAATATTTGTTGCTTTCTCTTGTATCCTCTGAATTACCTTTCAGGCTTTTTTTCCCCTCCTCATTTATCTTGAAAAGTAAATTCAGAGATATGGTTGAAAATCAAGTCCTTTACAACACTTTCAAATGGTAGTGATTTGTGTCCACTAATGGATCATCTTGTTCCAAATATATAAAAATTGCATTCTTTGTATTTTACAAAACGTACTGTGAGACACAAGGGTAGCACACATACACTTCAGACATAAGTTGCCCTAAGCTTCCTCTGCAGAAATTTTCTTTGTTGAGTAAGAGAAATTTCCCCATAGATTTACTGAGAGCTTGGATATACTCACTCTCTCTTAAGTCTCTGCACATATTATAATGTGATTATGGTGGACTTAAAAATCTTTGCTAAAATGCCAATACAATGAAAAAGCTTTGTCTTATTTTAAATATTCTACTTTTAAAAACTGTATTTATTGAACTATTTGCATTTAAAATAATTTGTCCTCCCTCAGCATTAAAATGCTCAAAATTTTCAAAATTATCATCACGGAATTATATTGTTTATAATACTGGACAAGATCTGTCAAGAAATCATAGCTGATATTGATTTGGATTATTGATAAATTATATGAAAAAAACATAGATTTACATTTATCTGACTGAAAAGAGAGGGTTTGCTAAATTTTGTCTTGTTTTAACTTCTGAAATCAGAATGGTGACATCCTAATTGGCATTCAAAGGAATACTGAGGTAGAAAAGTGTTGCTGCAGGAGTGAATGTTAACAGTGTGAAAGATTTACACTTACATCTGGGAAAGTCACGGCACATTGGATGAGCTCCAGCAGGTAAGAAACCACTGTGTGGGAAAGGCAAATAATTGTGTGTCACAGGATCAAAGGAGTTCTCGAAATGTTAGAGGAAATTACTACATGAGTTTAGAAGAAAGGTTTTTTCCCGGGTGGAAAGCTGGCACTGGCTGTTGTATGCGGTCAGTGAGAGAGAAGACTGCATGTCCTTAAAATGTCGGGAGGCTATTGCCGAGGTGATTAGGGAAGCAGGTTGCAGCACAGAGATCACTCTGCACTTTGGCATGTGAAGGAGACTTACAACATGAGGTTTCAAACCAAAGAAAATTCCCACAAGAGCTGAGGGCTAAAGAAAGGTTCATTTATTGTGTGTAGTTGTAGGACAGGGCTTTTTTCAGCAACTAGTTCGAGGTTTGTACCCAAGCTTCAAAGCAGATTTTTGTAAGGGGTATAGGAGGATGTAGTTTACTGTCTTGCTGAATTTTTGCAAACAAATTTTTATTTGGTTAAGATACCTCTGTTTCGTGATCCATTGCTCCATAGTCACACCCTGCAGAGAGCTTTAAAAAATATTAAATAAAGGTTTCAAATTAAATTAATTATTTTATACCCTGAGATAGTCCAGACGCTGATTAAACTGCCTTCAACATGCCATCAAGTGTTAAATTTAAGGTCTTCAGCAAAAGCCAAATGAAAGACTCTTCCTGCTTCCAAAAGTAGGAGCTTGCCAGGATATTTATCAGGGTAGCAAAAGTCAGGCGAGCAGGAACTTAAATAAAAATCAAATACTGACTTCAGGATTTGGAGTTTTGAAATTCCTTGAGATTAGTCTCTCTTGGTTTCCCTTGAAATTAATGATGGCAACAGAATTGATTTAGATGAGAATGTAGTGAGCTTAGCCAAGAGCAAATCTTCAAATCCTGCTCTATGAACACCTAATCCTGAGAGATTAAGTTACAAAAAGCATTTGTAGTATTCTTTTTTCAGGTTTCTTCCCACGGAGTTATATCCTAATGAAACAAACAACCATTTTGCAAAGATGAACTTGTGAAAGAAAAAACAGCCTTATTTTCTGGTGTGCAAATTGGCCATGTACTTTTAAACTGTGTTTTAGATAGTTTTATGTGTCAGTGCACAACTGGTACAGAGACTGTGTAAGGTAATATGCACATGCTCACTGCAACAGGAGATGATCGTCATCTACTATATTGAACTCCTGTTGTTTCTAGAGGAGTTGCTGCTAACCCTAGCCAAAATATCCTGTGAAGTCATTTATTTGATTCAAAATATGAAGATTCACTTCACTTCACGCATTCACTTCTGTAATGAGTTCAGCAGTGCTCTCACTTCTGCTTTCTAGCTGTAACTCCACAGCTACCCAGCTAATATACCTCAAAGAATTTATTTAATGATCAGAAATGTCAATCACTTAGTGAGCTTATGTAATTAAAAATGCTTTTGAAACTAATGTTGACCCATGCCTCCCCTTATCACAGTGTATAGGATATTCAGATAAGAAACCTGGAAGAGACCTCAGAGCTGTTTGAGAGTGGACTAATGCGAGGACACATGCCAGGTTCTGACCATCGCCCTCAGGGCCAAAGGATGGTAACCAATTTCTTTTATCTGCTGATATAGGTTATATTTCCTTCCAGGTCTTATGACTTTCCAGAACATATTTAAAATATTTTTGCACAAAGCAGATCTATGACTGCCCTACCGATATCTATTATGGTTTGAGAGCAAGAAGACTGAACAATACAGTTGATCCTGCTCTGTGTTCAGAAGCGACACCTTCTACACTGAGATTGTATGGTATTTGTTGTCTTTAGTTGAACTTTTTTGTTCTTTTAATTGGCATTCCTGATTATGAGGACAAAACATTGAAAGTGCAGGAACAGAATGAAGTTTTTCTTAAGTCAGACTTTCCCCCTTTATCTCAAATAAGGTTTCTAAATTCGAAAGCCGCATTTTTTGACAATGGCATCATGTTTAGAGTTACTATTTCATCTGTCATGTGATATTAGTCTCTACACCTTTTTTAAACTTTTTTTCAATTTCAATTTCTCGCTTCAATTTTCTGTCTCTTTTTGTAATGTGCAGGTTCATAGCTAAAAGAAAAGAGACTCTGGCTGAAGAAAAGCTCATGGAATGAGGTTGATACTGAAACCTTATGGAATAACACTAGCACAAAATAAGAGACTCTAGTGTGCTAGATGATAACAAAAAAAATCTGTCTTCTTCCTTTCCTTCAAGAATTCAGTGTTCATTGAATAGTATCTATTCATCAACCTTTTTAGTTAAACAAAGTAGTTACATTCTAGTTATACCACATTGGAAAAGGATGTTGCTGCTACTTACAAATTTCTGATAAATTGTAAGGCATGTTCATTAATGTAGAGGCTTCTACAGTTCAAACAACATAATTCTTTTCTACTGGAAATAAGAAGTGAATATTTTATCTGTATCACTTTATTGTTTACCTGGTTTTCATTATATGTTCTTTAGCCTGATGGAAATGATCTGAAACCAGGTTTTCGTTAAGTTCTGTTTCCTTAGCAATCAATACAGAAAATGGGACTGAGGGGAGGAACCCAAGGTAAAAAAGGAACTTTAATATTAATAAATTCACTCTCCACTGTTTATGTAACTAAGGGTATAGGAGAAGAGGGATTTAAAATGGGAAACACAAGGAAATGAAATGCTAAGCAACACTGAAAGTAAAGGTGTTTATTTTGTTATCTGTGAAAGGAAGAAGTAAAAGAAACAGTAGAAATGATGAAGAAAGTATAGTCTCATCTGAAGCCTGGGCTTCCTGTCAGAAAATTGTAGTGTTTGCAGTATTATTGGGAAACAAATAGCTGTTTTATACAATTACCCCTGAGAAGTTAATAAAGAATGGGACTGGAAAAAACTTTCAATCTCCCTCATTTCCATTCCCTGAAGTTTTAAAATAGGAAGTTTCAAATCATGCGTCCTGAGATTTTTCAACGTAAGTGCAATTCAATACCAGAAACCACAGTAGAAAACACATTCTCTCCAAGTTTTCAACTATTTATAGAGCCAACAGATTTTGATAACGCATAGAAATATTCTTTATCATTTTAATAGCTTAAATGTCAAAATGGCTCATCTGCTTAGCTTGTCAAGTCTCCTTTTCCTCAGCAAACCTTTTCAACACAACTATAGCATAGATAAGCAAATGAGAATGAATACAGAAGGGTTAACTTGGAGCAAGTGAATGTACTTTGTCTCAAGATTCGCAGTGCAAAATTAAAAATAGTTTTAATTTGTATCCCAATTAGAGTATAATCCTAGAAAAACCAGTACTAGATTTCTCATGCTTATTTCCCCCCACCGCCAATTTACAGGGCACTCTTTTATATATACACCAACTATAGAAGCCCCTCTATATGTTGGTGGTTTCATGTCTCTGCTCACACACCCAAGGTTTTAAAACAAGCTACCTATAAACAGGAGTAACTTTTTGATGATAAAGTAATTACATAATACTATCAACAGTTTAGGCTCTAAATTTGATCATTGAATGCCCTACATAATATATTTTAGAGCCATTGAGACATTCCACTTTAAATCTTTTTATGCTTTAAAAATAGAGAAGAACCATCCACACTTTTCCCCTTTACCCTAGTTCTCAGCTAAAGACGCAGAGTAAATTAAATACGGTTTCTTGATCTCTTTCTTTACGACGTGCCAAAAAAGTGTTTAAAACTTTTTGAACTCTTGTGAATGCCTCTAGAACCTTTACCCTATTCACTTCAAATATGGTAAAAAAATGCTTCAACGGTATTAGCTGTGACCTGCTGACTTTGAGGTCAACATTGCTTTACTTGCAAACACAACTCCAAAATAAAATGCAGTTAAGAAGTTATGTTCCTTTACACAGTATTCTGATCTGCCTCCTTTGTGTAATTTTCTATACTCATACTTCAGGTATACTTTAAAAAGCAGCTGTAGCAACACATGAAATGTGTTCAAATATATCTGATATTTTTAGATCTACCTATCTCTTGCTTTCTTCTATGTAAACACCTTTCTGCCTCTTCTGAGATAGTAATTTTCATATTTGACATGCACAATAGCACCTCCTGGTTTGGGATATGATAGAGGTCCTGTGAACCTTGTCCCTCTTTTTATGCCTATAATATCTTCCAGGCATTGTTTTGCTAAGTGTTCTCTGCCTCTGGAGTCTTGATGACATAATTCAGATCTGCTTTCAAGATCCTCACCCTAGGCCAATTACATTCTAATTGCGTGACTTTACAATTTCTTGGGAAAGGAGAAGTAAAGCACTTCATATTACATTTTTAAATAGTTTGAGGGGGAGGTGACATGCAGAAGATATAAGCATTACACGCTAACATTGTGTGGACATTTTCTTTAAATAAATGTGACAGCACAAAATCAATGTGTACTATGCATAACGGATACTCAATGACTCACTATTAAGGTTTTTTAAAGTGCTTTATTAATTTAAACATTTCATTACCTTTTGTCAGGATGTAGGTTTGGGAAACTATTACTGAAACGAAAAAAATGTTTTGTGATTTTTTGTGATTATTTTTTATTTCATTTGCACTTTATTTTATAGTAATTTTATAAAAGACAAGGTTTTAAAGTAACCTTGTGATCAACAAGGAAGTACTGAGAAGGCATTTCATAAAAGTAGATGTGTAGGAGGCAGAGACAAGTCCTAATCCTGGAAGAGAAAACAGATTTAAACTGCAAATAAAGTGACAACTGCTCACAATAAAGGTTATAAGTGTAATAAATCTTCAGAGCAGTTTTCTTAAGAGAAGAGTGGCGGAGTGGTAGAGTGTTCATCCTCTCAAGTTTTTATATTGTTTCTAAGGGTCCTTCTAATTCTCTTCAGTGTACAGTTGGAACAAACTGTAATAGGGCTGTGCTGACTTCGCACACAGTAATAGAAATAAGTTTCATGTCCTCAGACGTTTTATCTGATTATTAACAATCCTTACCCTGGCTGTGAACCCACCACATACACAAATGTAATAGAACAGGGAAACAACAATAGAAATAGAAAAACAGTCAAGCATTTTTATACATCATTCTATGATTATAATTTCTACTGTTTTTATGTCTTAGAACATAAAACAAGGTCTTTTGTCTTTTTATAATTTTAAGTGGCTGGAGAGAAACACAGTTGTTTTGTTGTTATCTTTAAAGCTGTCCAAAATGACAAAATATTTTTTTTCAATCACGTGTGAATTTTCCTAGTTGCTAACATTTATCAGCTTAAAAAAAATCAGGACTTGTGAAAGGACAACTATACATTGCCTTTGAAAATGGTTCAAGTAAATTGTATTCCTTGATAATGTAAGAAAAATATTCATCATCATTTTTGTGAAGGGAAAATCCATATCTTCATTTCAGAATGCATAACTTAAGAAGTTACTTTAATTAATGCTCTTAGGAGAGCTGGGTAAACCAGTATCTAGTCTATTTAGTTAAGATTTAAAAAATAAGAAAATGTCTTTAATAAATATCTCCAAAAGTTGGACTGTGATAGTCACTGCTCTGCCTGTCCTTACTAGGCAATTTCTCAGAGATCTTTCAGAAGGGATTTCTATATTAAGTGTGAAAATTAGGAAATTAAGCCTTTTTCAATGAGTTTTTTGAGCGAGCACAGAGCACCATGTAGAAACAGTAAAAACTAACATAAAGAATGTAAACCAAATCCCAATTTGAATTCCACACATGTTAAATGAGACTCAAATAACCAGGTGTGTGTATATATATGTGCATACACATGCAGGCATGGCACATTTCAAACCTAACGTGTTATAACATGAACACTTTTATGTAAATTTGTGGGGTCTTTAGAAGGCAAAAATCTTCATCCATAAGGAAAACAAAATCAACTAGCATGCTACCATCACCACTACCAGTTGTGTGTCTTCATTGCACTATACCTCCAGCTTAGGCGGCCTAAGCTCTTACTGACCTTAGAAAGAAATTTTTCTTTATTTTGAAACATTACAGAAATTGTATAAATATATGGGCCTGCTAAAATCTCCATAATAATATTCTTTCTCCTATCTCAGAGAATATACCAAGCATATTCCTCATAACTTCCTGAATTTCAGTGAATATATGCCCAGAGCCAAAGTGACCTAAAAGCCTTCTACTTCTAAGTACAACTCATGGGCTGTCTGAAGAGCTAATCAAACTGAAAGCAATAACTTCGAGGTGAAATCCTACCCCCTTAGGCTGCTTTGTTTCTCATCTCATAAGAACCAGGATTTTGTTTTCTATTTCTAGTCGGGCTTTTTTTCTAGGATAGAAAAATGAGTAAGAATACTTTTAACAATACAGAAACAGGCTGAATGCTAGAAATCTTATTAACAAAATTAAATTCCATAACTATACAATTTAGGTGTTCTACCAACCTTTCAGTCTTTCCAGTTCTGGAAAATTAATGCACCATGAAACAAACTTTTAATATACTCTTTACTTTTCTTTCCTTCACTCCAGAAAGTAATTCTGTATTTTATAAGAAAGACAACTCAGGAAAGCCCACTTTAGGAGTCTACCTACTGGAAACAAAATTGAATTTCGACATTGAGAGGGTTAAAAAATAGACTTTCACAGCAGGACTTTGCTATATCCAACTTGGGTTTTTTTCAGTATTAAGAATTATCTTTGTATTTGGTCCTTTAAATAACTTATGAACTTGTTTATAATTTTATCATTTGGTATAGATCTCTTTTAAAATATAAGTCTGGAAATAATTTTTAGAAATCCTATAATATTTGACATTAGTTTAAAGGGAATGGTAGAATGGCCAAAATACATTTATAAAGATCCAAACATGGCAATCCATGACTTTCAGATTATAAAACAGTCCTGGATAATTGCATGTTTGAGCTATAGCAGAATTTTCTCAGAAAGTTATAAAGTCCCATTTCTCAGAATAGTTAAGATGGGAAGGAGCTACTTGAGGTCTTCTAGAATAAGTCTTCTGTTTAAGCGGGGTCACCTATACTGGTTACCTCCATATTCTGTTAAGAAAACCTTTCTTCAGTGTTTGATTACACTCATAGTAGAAAAGTTTTTCTTATGTACAGATGGAATTTCCTGGGTTTTAATTTGTATGCATCACCACTGGTCCTGCCAGTGCACACAATAATTAGCTCCTGTCAGAACTTTATATGTATTGATCAGATCCTCCTGAGACATTTTTTCCTTGCTGAATCATCCCCACTCTCATTGCCTTTCCCCCACAAAAGATGCTCTAATCCCTTTATCACCTTTGTGGTCCATTGCTAGATTCTTTCCACTACGTTCCTGTCTCTCTTGTACTCAGAAGCTAAGAACAGGACCCTGTACTTCAAGTGTGTCTCACAAGGGATGAAAGGAGGGTGGGAATGTGTGTTCACAGCCCAGAAAGACAATCAAACAAAAAAGGTGTGGCCAGAACTCCTTAAGAACTTCGCAGAAGAAAATACAATGTTTGTGGAATAGAGACATAAGTCTGGAATCACTGACAAATTATCAGCAGTATGATAGGGGTCAGTAGGAAGGAAGAAAAAAGAGGCAAACCTGAAATTTTAAAACTTCAGTTTGTGTGATGAATAAAGGTGAGTTACTGGTGGGATCTTGGGAATGGGAGAATATGTACGTGCTAGGAAAACCCAATCAAGACAACAATGATGCTAAATAATGGCAAAGGCCTGAATTAGATCCTTTACAGCATAGGTTTGTGACTGGATTAGAGATAACTCTAACACAGATTTGCTGAATGACATTGCCCATGCAGCAGGCCTGCAAAATTGAGACAATGGTATTCAAATCACTTCAATTAGTATGTTTATGGTTTCTAAAGGAGTTCTTTATGACAGTGAATTCTGGCAAAGCTCTGGAGCTGTAATGACACAAGATGAAAAAATACAGTGTTTAAGGTCCTCAGCTTCACATTGATATTTGGTGTGATAATTTAGGATTAAGACCATGCCTTCTAGGTGTCTGGAGACTTTCAAAAAATATTTTTGGGCCTTGTTTCCACCTCCTTAGTCATTAGACATTGTTTCTTTTTAAGACATATTTAAAGCAGTGAGGAGAGGGATGTTGGGTTTGCAATGATCTTTGAACTTTGTGTGTCCTGATGTGTATTTTCTGCATGCCAAGAAGACACTTGTACGTACCACGAAGGCAAATGAAACAAACATAACTGTGAAAGATGTGATTAAAATTTATATTCTAACGCATTATTCACCCCTCAAACGCACACGTGCCTCTGTTACAAAAATGGATGCTGCTCTGTCAGTTTTATGCTGCTTTAGAAACAGTGTGGATAATATTCCTAATTGCATTCATTATATACATAGGTAAATAAATAAGGATACTCCACCAAGTATTAGAAAGATTCAGAACTAATTTGTTTAATACAGTTTACTGCTGGATGTTAAGTTTTTCTAAGAAAATCAAGGGAGCAGCTGCCCAAATACCAGCATCTGCAGCCATCTTAAACTCTGAAATGTATCTAAGTCACAAGCATAGAGTGCTTATGTTTTTACTGTGAGTAAACCCACGTTATTTCCAAAGTAATATTCAGTCTGAGAGAAGTAGACCAACATTAATATTTATAAAACATGTATTTGCTGTTGGACAGGTTTGTCTATTGATCTGGTTGATAAGTGAAAACAGTTCATCTAATGTTAGATAAATTATTCTGTGACAGAAAATTTCTAACAGAAGAATTGTTGAGTAGAAAAACAAGAATGTGCTGATATATCAAGGTCTCTACCAATATTACAGCTGCTGAGTGGATAATCAGAACAGAGTAATGCAGTAAGCATCATTAAAAATTCAATATTGAATACTCCATGGATCAGCAGGGTCTGCTATTGTCCACTGCCTCAAAAGGGATGTGCTGCTGTGACATTTTAAAGCAACATTTATTGAGGTTTTAATAGAACTCACTGTACCTGAACATTTTCAAATTCAGTTTTTGCATAGTTTCAAATGAACAGTTATTCTTTCAGTGGTTTTTAGCACCATTCCTTCACGCCTTCCTGAAATCCATAATCTAAAAGAGATTGATTTTATTTTTAACTGACATTTAAAAGTGGCAAAGCTTCTTCTACAAATTGCTTGTCACTTAAAATAGACTGTTGATACTCTGTCATCAAGAGATAATGCAGGATATAATTAGTCCTTTTCAAAATTTTATGCCATTAAATACAAAAATTATACACATTAGCCATGCCTCTTAAAAAAATATGATACATCAATGCATGCAAATCACTGTGTCTTTATAAATATTTTCTTAGGAAGCAGAACATCCTATTAATACAGAACCAACAAGAAAGCACTGATCAACTTTCTCAGGGTGAGTTTTTCAGTCATCTCAAATTTTCAGGTGAAATCTAGAAGAATGAAATATCATAAATAGTATGAATCTTAAAAAACCCAAAAACCTGACTTTTTTAAAAATAAAACTGCTCCAAAGTATTTGAACTTAGATCAAAATTAATTGCAAAATTGTGTGAGAATTAGTGAAAAACAGTAAGCTCATTTTCAAAAAAAAAGAAAAGACGATCAAGATAATTTTTATCATTGTAGTTTTAAAAGTGTATTTCAATTTGGATTCAGGCTTCTAATATATTATAAAACCTTCCTTATCTTGGAGTTGTGCAGATATAATAATTTTAAAATGGGAAAATGATTTTGTAAAATATTTTATTATTTTTCATGTGGAAGACAGCAGATTTGAGCAAGATATTCACCATAAATTTAATTGTGAGGGAACAACATCCATAAATCATTCAGTATTTAGTCATGATGTGTTTCTTGTCCTCTGCCTTTGTGAAAATCAAGGGTTTCATTCAAATCATTGGCTGCATCAGAATTTTATAAGCTTATTGTGGAAAATTTTATATTGAAATATAGGTGAAAACGGAAGTCTTTGTACTATTTTGTCTCTCATTTTTTCTATCTGTATATTCATTTTGTATATAAACATACATATATAACTATATACGTGTGTTCATGTGTATGCATGTCTCCAATGTTCTCTGAAGTACAAGCACTGCAATCTGTCTAAGACCACCTTTTGCAGCTGACACCTTCTCATGAAAGCAAAATGCGCTGTAAAGTGAGCTGGTCCTAAAATGACAGCTAAAAAGAACGACAAATAGGGCCTTCAGCTTGCACATTTTAAGATTCTGACTGCATGACCTCTATTGCTGTCACTTTATAACTTTCATACAATAGTTGTCACAAAAATAGCAGAAAGATATTGTCATGATAATCTCTAGGTCTTGGTCTTGTAATCAGATCTATTCCCTCTCAAAGTCCCAGAGATGGCTTTTTAGGGCAGGGAACATTTCATTTTTTTTGAACAATCTAAAAGCCGATCAACTAGACCAAATTATGGGTTCTGCATACTGCCAGTGTAGAGGGAAAGAACACTGTAAAGTTTAATTCACTTTGCCAGCTTTAAAACATGGCGAATCCCAGTGTAAAGACTGATTTAAATATGTAGAACTGATGACAGTTGTGAATATCCCACTTTCCAAAGATATTTAGCATAAATCCCACCTTAAAAGGGTGCCTGGGGCATATAACAGATTGAACATTGATGATTGAATTTGTAACTGAATTCAATTCTCCTTAGTTCAGCTAACTAGACAAATATCTCAGGTGTGAGAACTTTGAATCAGCTGTAAGATGTATATTTTTCACAAGATCTGCTATTGCAGAAACAAGAAAGGAAATAACCGAAAGCTTTTAAAATATAGAAATTTTTGGATCTAAAACATTTTGAACTGAATATTTTGTATTTTGATTAGCCACTTGTTTTCATTTCATAAATTAATAATGTCATAGAACAGAAAACACATTAACAATAAAATTAAAATCAACAAAAATCTGAAAGTAATGCCTTTGCAATTAAAGATTCTTGTAAAAATTTTTTTTTAATTTTCATATTCTTGGAATTACCAGGATTGTAATCAGAATAAAGAAAACTCAAACTTTTAGATTTTAATCATGCTTCTGATTTACATATATAAGGTATGCTGTGACCTCACTATACCCTATACTTACACAAATATTTCTAGAACAACATTCCTTTACTCTCTATAGTAAGATACATCAATATCTTATTTTCATTGTGTTGGCTGTAGGAGTTGTCCCAGGATGTGTCCCCAGAGGAATCCTGAGGAAGGCTGGAAACTTTGTGATGCATTGGTGAATTTGCCTCATGTCCCAGTTTCAGAGTAAGTAAGTTTTAGCTGAAGCCAAAGTTTTTATCTTCACATCTGCAAAAGCACAAGGCGTCAAAACAGATAAATGAGTAAAACCCTGCTTCACACATGAATAACCATGTAGGGGTCAGATTGTGCAAGACCATTTATAAGGAATATAGCCAATCTATGTTATGGACTTACCTAGAAGGTTGTACAGTTAGTAGTGTTGTGTAGTGCAACTTGAGAAAGCTGCAATTATATTATTTAATTATTCATAATGCCAGCTGTCAGAATTGTGCATTCAATATGTTAAATTATGCTTGCAGAGAGGGTAACTTCACTCCATCTTATGCAGCGAGATACCTCTTGTACATGCCAGCATATGATTCAGAAGTCTTCACACAAGAAAGTCCCTGAGGGCTTTCCGAATTTGATCTCATGTCGCTCAAAGACCTTACTCTTTTTCACTGCTCCCAATAGCTATGGAAGAAAGGAAAGAAAATTTTGCTAGTTTCAAAAATAAATGTGATACAAAAAATGAATATAACATTTAACTTACCTAAAACATCTATATGGTACCTCTGCTTCAGCTGCTGTCATGATATTAGCTGATTCTTTCCAGAAAATGACAGTGTGTTTTGTTTTCTTGGTATTCAAGATACACACACTCTGATGAATATGAAGTATTAGGGGTGATTATAAATACCAGTCATTTTGGAAAACACTCTTCAGCATGCTAGCAGTATGCAGCTTCTGCAAACTGCAAATCTTTACTTTTCAAAGAATATGGGACCTGCTCCTACTAAATTCAGTAGAACTGACTTCAGTAGCATCAGCAGGACAAATACAGGAGAGCCACTTGATGTACATTTTCATATTGGGCCCTTTTGAAGTCACCAGTATTCATCAGCATTAAAAATGCCATTGACAGGACCCAACACATGGTTTTCAAGTGATGTTTTCAATCTCTCAGCAAGCATACTGTTTAAGGAATAGCTCTCCCTAGTATTCCCTTTCACCTTGAGCACCACTTATGTATTTAAGTGTGATTCAGTTTGGAATGGCATACCTGCAGGTCAAAGAACAGACTGGAGGAGTTAAACCAGACATAAATCAGAATGAAATATGTGGCTCCATAGAAGGCTCAATTGGATAAAACAAACCATGTATCCACTTGTGCACAGCATGCCTCTCCCAGATGAGCAGAGCTGAGAAAACAGGCTTCATAGACAGAACAAGTGTTGTCCATTGATGTACATAATAAATCATCAGTCTAGAGAATTTGTCAATAACATGCTGCCCTAAACATCCATATGTCTGCTGCATTAGGCTCATGTTGTTGCAACTAAATGAGATCTCAACCAACATAGAATAATTTTTTTTAAAAAACAGCGTAGCTTAAAGCGGCAGCAGATCAGTTTGTGAAAAACAGACATTTTATCTCCAGTTCCTTTTCAGCGCGGCTTGAGAAATGCATAGCCATTTATGAGATAAAGGAGGACTGGTTTATGCTCAGCGTGCTTATTAAAAATCTAGACAGGCATTGGGAAAATACTTTTAACAGATTTGGACCACCTACAGTGTTCCCAAATACATAACCAACTTTGGCAATGCCCACAATGCAGCTCACTCAGGTTCATGGTGGGATTTAGCACTCAATACAATTATTTAGGGATTCTGGTTTCAGCCCTACCTCCTCGTTGTGGGATGGCCATGAACAAGTCACATTTGTTTCACCATTGATATTTAATATGTCTTTTCTCTTTAGTCTCTGTTCATGCAGGGTGAACACGTGTGTTTGTACAGTATCTACGTTACATTTGATGGTGCCACAATACAAATAAGAACTATCAAAGAACTTCCAAGGAATATGACAGGAAAGCAAATTTCTGAGGAAGTAAAGCAGGTTGTATATTCTAGATTAAAGCAATATTTAATATGTAAGAAAAAGCTGAAATTTATTCAGAAGTAAGTACCTGTAGTCCTCTTACTGCTTAAGATAATCTATAAAGGCCACTAATCCCTCTAAGTTGTTATAAATGTTCCTAAATTCCAATGTATTTATTGCCTGGTACTTTCTGTTATGATTCATGCTGCAAAACAGGAGCAACTAAATCAGAAATAGATAGCATCATTCAAATTATCTCTTACAAATCCAAAAGACATAAAAATTTTATATATTTATTATAACACTATTCAGTTTGAGAGAGGATGTCTTAGCTCATTAATTTTATATGTAAGGAAATTCTGGGTAGAAAAGAAAGGGTTTGGTGATGAATTTTTTTCTAGCACAGACGCTTCTTCACCTTTTTCATTTTTTAAGAAGTCAAGGGATAGTAGTAAGTAACTTTCAACTCAGAAATGCTGAGTTTCCAACATATTTCTTGAATGACTTGGAGGAAATGAATTAGCAGGAAGAGAGTAGATCATAACTAACCATGAGAATGACGAAGAGAAAAGATTAACTGATTATCACTGGAAGGAACACAAAAATTCCTTTTCAAGTACTGTATGGAAATAGAGTATGAGGAGGAAATGTCAAATTTTTCAACACAATTTTAGCAGAACTGAACTCCAAAGAACAAATGGTCTGTGTGAAAGCAGGTTGAGCAGAATTTTCAAGTGGCCTGCTGCTGCTAATTCACACAAAGATGATTTTGTGTAATACAGTGTGGAGGTAACCAGAGAATACTTAGGAGTCCAAATTTCAAACTGACTTTCAGAGCTGGGCAAGAGTTTTGTGGGCATTTAAGTCTGTTGTTGATGGGAAGTGCAGTGAATCATTGTTCATGGGTGTGATAAGTCCTTCATGAAATTAGCACATTTGTGAACAGCCCCCATTGGAAATGTGAAACACTATATATTAGAATACGAAGATAATATGGTGCCAAGACTAGCTCCTTTGGAAATATTTAAGTCTGGAGGGTAGCTTTTTTCTGTAATTACATATATATGTGTGTGTTGGTGTGTTTATATGTGTACATATGTGCGTGTGTAAAGGCAGAGCAAGAAGGGAGGAAGAGAGTAGTAGAGAGGAAGACTCTTGTAAAGGCTAATTCAGAACATCTATTTAATGGGTTCCCTAAATCATGTAAGTATTCCACAGAATATCAGCCAACTGATAGAAAATCACTAGACCAGAGCAGTCCATTTTTTTCATTGTTCATGGATAATTTACCACCTAGGCTTGTTGTGGTTTTTCCTCTTATTATCTACTATTCCTGATTTCCACGCTGTTTGTTATTTTCATGCAATTGCATACAATTGAATTTGGAACACAAAGCATTAGAGAGAGGAAAATAAATTACAATTAGAGAAGGAAAATACAAATGAGCAAGTGAAATGTCAAAAACTATGAAACTTCTTCCCCATCCTTTTAGACAGAACAAGAATCATAAATTAAAATTAAAAGACAGAAGAAAAGCTGCTCAATGATTCCATTTTTGTCATGTAGTAAGAAGTAGCCAGTGAAAATAATTGATAGAAGACTACATTAAAATGAAAAAGTTTGGAATCTAAACTAATGTAGACACTCACATGGAAAATACACAGGATAACCAGAATTTCAAAATGTGTTTGGAAGAAAATTAAATACTCACTCTGCAGGGAATGAGCCATCATATCACAGATGAAAACTCAGGATAAATTCACCTTTTGAAAAATCCATCTGTAATGGAGTATAATTTTATTTTGCACTTCTGAAAGGGAAATGTAAAGGACTGGAAGAAAATGTTTCTAACCAGAAAAAGAACCGAGCCTATAGGACAACAGGATTGAAAAACAGACTATGAGCTATCTATTTTCTTTCTGTTTGAAGCTCTTGCATTTTATCCTTCTTCCAGACAGCTAGACATATTTGTTCTGGACAGTTTTTTTGTTGGTTTTTTTTTTTTTTTTTTTTTTTGAGAAGGACATTGTGGACTAAAAACATCATACTATATTTTTCATTTTTAAGGTACATGCAATCCATCCCAATCACTTTGAGGTAACTTTGCTTTCCAGTAGAATGCTCCAGGTTTTAATCACGAGTCCACTTTTATTCTCAGTATGAGATCAAAATAAATACACCACCAGCGTGAACTCTTTTCTGAGAGGACAAGAGGGATTCCTGCTTGTCATAACTAATGAGGGTGATCAAAGTCAGTCAGGTGCTTGCATTGACCTGAGCTTTGATCATTCACTATGCTTTCCAATATCTGAGCCTGGGATTGAGTTGCCCTAATGGCCTCTGGTTACATTAGTGGCATATGGCAGGAAAAGGGAGTAGAAGATAAGAAGAAGCAAGAAGGAGAGGGGAATGTCTAGCTATGCAGCATATGTAAGTCTAAAAACCTCTGGGCAATTGAAGTAAGCTCATATTCGAGGCTTTTTATACACTGTACATGTAAATGTTATTGAAATACTCAGTAGGTTTTCCATGAAAAATTATTCAAATGAGCAGACTAAGTAGTTTAAAAGCGGTTTTGTGTGTGTGTGTGTGCAAGTGCTCTTCTAAAGCCTGTGAAATTTCTGACTCCTCAAGAGAACATATTAACGCTACATTTTTGCACATTACAGGTATTTCTACTGACTTGAGATTCCTTCACTCATTGCTGGCTATGGTGGCCATGAGAGCCGCCACTGTACATTCCCTCAGCTGCAGACTATGATGCTGTGAGATGAAAAATGTCTATCCTGCTAACTTTAATTTCTCATTAGTTCTAAAGATGGATTATGTGATAGGGTTGATAGTTAAAGGTATTTGGGGAAGACTAGCTCCCATCAAGTCTGATTCACACTAAGCGAATCTTTCTGAATACAGTTTTCTTCTGTCTATGCTAGCACTTGAAAAATTTTATGTACAGTGGCAGCAAGTTTAAATGTACAGATATAATTTCTTTAGTGGACTCAGGTTCTCCAACTGCTGTGCAGATTTCAGATGTTCTCCAAGTACATTGCAGCCACAGAGATTAAGCATAGCAGGTGACATTATTATATGGGCCAGAAGCTGAGATAATTATTTAATTCACATCCTAATAAAAAGCAATGAAGGAAAAAGAGGTCTGCTATCATCTTTATAAGATTCTCCTTCACAAAATTCAGAAAGAACCAAGAATGTCAGTGTCCTATTTTTTATTTCCAGAAAAGTGGAATCTTTCCTTAGCACTTTAACAAGGCAGGAATTCAAGGCTGTGATTTTATAAAAGCAAGAAATTTCAGCCTTCAAAATACCTGCACTCTCAGCAAGGGAAGGTTTGTTTTTTCTGTGCTATGCCATCCCTGTTGTAAGCAAGACAAGAGAGGCTAATCAAAGTTACCTGATTCTGCTGAAAACTAGAATTCTCTTAATCATTAAATGTTTTTCATTTCTTCTGGCCCCCTTATTACCATCACCATCCTTTTTTAAAAAAAAAATCCCTCTAGCTGGAATAATGCCGTTGAAGATTCCAGCTAAACCAAGCAGCCACAGAGTGATCCAAATACCTACCCTGGTGAATTAATGAAAAAAAAAATCATTATTTTACACACAATTTATCTGTCAGTGTTTATTCAGCATAACTCTGACTGTAGAAAGCCTGCTAATAGGATATGTTAACCTTTTCTACTAATGTACAGGCTTGATATCTCCATTGTTCTACACTGGTTCAGCCACCTTTGGACTCTTTGTCACTACTGGTGCTTCAGATGTCTGGCTTTCACACAGTAATTGCCTTTAAAAGTGGAAAAGAAAGCCCCCATAGCTTCTTTTCCTCTAAACATTTGTATGTTTACACTTACAAACTTTCAACTGTAGCTGCCGTTGTAAATCAGTTCTGCTGCCAGGGGAATAAAGGAAAATTTTAATATGGAATTATTGTCAAAACAGAATTCAGCTGGGATCACACACTTTCTGTGACAACACCACAGATGAATACATTTACAAATAGATGAATGATGTCCAATATCGCAAATAACAATACAACGAAATAATGTTTTGGTTTTCTTTGAAGTGCCTTTACTATGCAAATGAACAACTTTAGGCTTAATTCTGCAGACAGTTCCCTTGTTGCATATTGTGTGGCCTCTGAAGCCAGAGTGCTGTATCACAAGTTGGTAATTGCATGGTGTCAGATTGCACCTCGTCTAATTCCAAGTCACAGTAAATTATGGGTGTCTGGGTCCTGCAACTTGTGCAGCTTTAAAAGCCAGACTCTGTGATGGTGTTGTGTGCTGGGTGGTACAGGGGAGCTCCGACCTTGAAATGTAATTTAAGTAACTTTCAATGCCTTAACAGTAGCTGATGTAAGTATTTAGTAGTGTCACAGGCAACAGAGAGGATACAATCTCTTTTATATTTTACAAACTGGAGTTCTGCTACCGACTAGAAAGTAAAGCTGATACAGTGTTGTGTGGAAAGCTGGCAGGCATAATGTCTTCCACCAACTTGTACCATGGCATTATTTATATCCTTCTGTTGGGATGTTTGTCATTTTCGGGATTATAAATGGAACACCAAAAACACGGAGCAGAAGCTGAATGAATTCTACAGCTATTCCTATGTCTGTGGCTCAATTTATGTTGCATTAAAGGTAGTAACACTTGTGATACTTTGTAAAAATATGTATTTTGTATGCAGGGAAATCAGAGCAGATCTGAGCTTTGTCTGTAACAATTTTTTTTTTTACCCTGAACAAGGTTGCTTCAGAACTACCGTCATCCAAGGCATAAACTTTACAGTCTTTTACACATAAAAAACCCCAACCATTTCTGTACTGTAAGTATTTTTACTCTGACGGATCATCATCATCATAGGTCAAAGGCAATAAGACAAAGAAGCAGTCTGAATTTGGCTTAATGAAAATTCCTTAAGGTAGTTGGAACAGATATATTTTCCTGTGCCTGCTCATAATGCTTTTTACAATGGGAATGAGGTTCTTTGCTGCAGTGTAATCACAGGAGGAAGGGATTTTGACAGAGATTTTTTGCTTCTTGGAACAGAAATGTTTTAGATCTGACGGAGAAGTAATTATTTTCTACCAAAAACTGTACTTCAGGTTTTAAAAAGCAATACTAAAACAAGTTTGGAGGTTAGCTACAAGAGGAATTTAGCTTTTATACTGACTGTCAAATTTCACTCTGAGTCAAAATGAAAACATTTAACAGTCCTAAACATTTAAAACAGTAATGAAGACCCCAAATTCCTAATCCTGTGTTTCACAGCATAAGATTTACAATCAGTAAAAGCAGGGGAGTTCCTAAACTCTGTGAGACTTCACTCACTCCTTGGTGGAAGAGTGTCCTGAGGCTGAATTTTGAAAGAAGATTCAAAAACTATTGCTAATTCCCTGAAAATTATAGTTGCTTAACAAGACTCCTTATGTCAAAAAGTTTTGAAGCTCATGAAATGGTGTCAAAAAATCACCTCCACACAGAGCCCTATCCTTCTATTAATGGCAGGTAAATTTTTCAAAAGCCATTACCTGATTTAACAGCCTAAATCACATTTTAGAGGTGACTTTAGCATTTAATAATTCAGCCTTACTTTGAAAGCAACTTGGAAGTTACATACCGTATGTTTTTGCCCTTTTGAAAATCACGTCTTGTACTTAATGCAATCTTTAAGCCCCTTGGAAAAGCTGGTTTAAAATCCTTTTTGAAAATGTCACAGTTGTAAGGGTACTTCTAAACTATGGGAGTTTGAAGCTTTCAGTGCCTGCCTGGAGTATATTCTCTTGCTCTTTCCCTCCATGTTAAAGCAATATGCCTAGCAAACATTTTCCTTCTGTTCTTTCATGGAAAGGCAAAGACATGTCTGTACTGGGAAAACGAATCCAAACCTTTTTTACCTGTATACAGCAAGGTGTATGTGTGGAAATGAATACATGAGGACAAGGCAGAGGGGCGGAATGAATTTTAGATTGTTAGTGGTTTTGACTGGCTGCTGAAACCAAAATGAGTTTGTAAAAGGCAGAGGATGAATAGAATTACTGGCATGATAGATTCGCCTAGCTTTTCTGTAATGATATAGCTATAGTTGCAGCTATAACATTTTACCTGTTTTTTTGTGTAACACACTCTCTAATATTCACCTCACCTGAAATCACTTATGCTGGAATATGAGGGAGACTATTCCATTAATAAACTATCAGTGTTTTTGCAGGGATCATGACAGCTGCAGAGAAGAGAGTAAAAATTTGAAAACAAGTGGGTGACTCCAGTCCTGCAAAGACCTTACCATTTGCATCATGCTCTGAATTCTGAACACCCCTCTTTGCCCTCGCTTCACTATTTTCCATGCGGCTGAAGATGTGCATGTCTTTCAGGATAAGGTCTGTAGCTTTGATTAAAGGACGGGACACACAATCTGTGCGCTCGCAAGCCCACAAGGACAACCACATCCTGGGCAGGTTGAGACTGCATAAGAGGAAGAAATTCTTCACTGTGGGGGTGGTGAGACACTGGAACAGGTTGCCCAGAAAGTTGTGGATGCCTGTTTCCCAGAAGTGTTCAAGGCCAGACTGGATAGGGCTCCGTGAAACCTGGTCTAATGAATGGCATCCTTGCCCATGGCAGAGGGGTTGGAACTAGATGATCTTCAAGGTCCCTTCCAACTCAAACCATTCTGTGGTTCTATGACTATACTACCCTCTACCTTGATGGTCCTAGAGACACCAATACAACCTTGTTGAGCACGAAGATCTCTGTGCATAATGCATTTTTTGGTCTGGACCTACACCCTTAGTAGTTCTTTACTCAATTTTCAAATTGTGGTGTTGCTGCGCTTGTGTGTTTTTTGCTATTATTTGTAATAATAGGAGCTAGAATGAAGTTCAGATAGCTGAAAAGTATAAGCAATGATCACATTTGGAAACACAGTAGGATATAACACATAAGCACTGGAATGCTACAAATGCAGTATTTAATGCTGGTCGACTGCTGTTGAGACTAGAACCAGGCTTTTAGACAAGTAAAGAGGTATTTCTTGGTATTATAGGGTCACACTCTACTGTCAAGCTTTAAGTAGCACTCTGCATTGATCTCAGTGGGTAGTTGTGTTTAAAAATTGATGGCATGACCTGGCCCTTAATATGGAATGTCACCTGAAAGGAACATACAGATTTTGCTGCTCTCTGCACAGTAAGAAAAAGAAGGAAGAAATACAACAGGCCTCATGCTATCTTGACATATGTGGATAGGACAAAATTTTAAGCAACATTCTTACTGTGAGCCTCAGCCTGTCTAATAACCAATACTACCTTATTTCCAATGACTTCAATGGAGCTTTGTGCTTACATCTTTGTTAATGCGATCAGAATCTAACTACACTTGGAGTTAGATGCTGAAATATTTCCATGAAAAAATATTTGAAGCATCTCTAAATGTTTTGTTATTGAAAAGATTTTTTGGATTTGGAAGCAGAACTTGAAGAGTTACATTAATATTTCTAACTATTCTTTCAGGTTTGAAACCTATGGATATTGCATATCCCTTGTGCTGCAAATTTGCTGCATTTTTCCAGTCTGAATCTCAACACTTTTCTATCAATCTTAAAACAAACTGTAATTGTTTATTGTTTGACCAGGGAATAAATTCTGAAAGCTTTGTCTATCCTGATTCAAACTTTTCCATATGCTATTTATCTTGCTCATGTATTCATATGTTTTGTATAAGCTTTCATTTTTCTTTGGCAATGATCTTTTATTTTATGAAAGAGACTTAAACTCAGCTTCTCAGCCATGTTGTAATTATTTTGATCTTCCTCATTTGCTTCTCTTCATACCAATGTCTGTTCATAAACTTGTACCACATAGCAAGGCTGCACATTGAGTGTGAGCAAAACCCTCTCACCCCGTTCCATTTTTTTTTGGTTTGGTTTGGTTTTTTGTATGTTTGTTTGTTTGGTTTGGTTTGGTTTTTTTTCAGGGGGGTTGTTTGGAATTTTTTTTTGTTTGTTTTTGGTTTTGTTTTTTCCTTTGTCTTACCAAAGGGTGTGATCTGGTTCAAATTACAATATGAATGCAGCGTAGCAGAGGGATGTATGCAATGAAGATTAAAAATAAGTCACTGAGCTCACTGTAACTTCCTCAATGTCAAAAAATGTGCCATTGTAAATCCGCTGGGACTGCCTGAACAATACTTGCATATTCCAGGCCTTATGTCAGGCTGATACCCATCTGTCTATTTGCTAGGCTCTGTCTCTTCTGTCCTTTCTGGTATCACTCCCTCTGTTGAGGGGGAATGAGAGAGGAGGGGCTCTGAACTGCAAAATTTCTCTTCATTTTGTTCAAAGGTGAGATCCTCTGGATACATCTCCCTGTAAGGTACTCAAACTCCATTTGCATATAGTTGTAGGGTATTTTTGTGCTAATCCTAGAAGAAAAAAGTTAACACACAACCTTTAAAGTAAATTTGAGTGTCACTATTTATTTGAATAATTTAAATCAGGGTCCTAACTCCAGCTTGCAAATAAAAAGTTTGGATAAATCTTAGTACAGGGGCTGAGGATTTGTGATATGCACAGCACTAAATTTGCATGTAAGTCAGAAGGTATCAAGAAAGGGTAGAATTGAACTCCTGTAGTTTTCTGCCACTCTAAAGCTGAAGAGGCATAAGGCAAATTTCTGAACCTCTCCAGAAATGGCCTGTGAACTAGTGTACAACACACACTCTCTGAAGAGTGATGTGGCCTTGCTCTGGCATATCTTTCTTTGGCACTATATCTGAGTCAGACTTTTGGGGAATTCTTTGGGGAGGGGTGATCAGTGAATTATCCTTTCACTTGCAGAATTAAGACTTAGGTCTGCAGGTGAGTCATTGTGCAAAGCTGCTCTTTACGAACATTTTATGATCATGCTATGGGCAGAGGTGTGCAAATCTGGTAATTCTCACTACCATTAGATTTTTAAATACTTCTGTAAACAGCAGAATGCACTTTCTTTGGCTTTTTGCCTGCAGTAAAAAAGTAATGCATTTGTTTGTCCCCATCGTTGTATAACTGACATGAGCTTAAGCACCCTCACTGAGATATTCCCAACTCTTTTTTTTTTTTCTTCAACAATTTTGAAATTCTGCTGGATGTTTAGCCAGTCATGGGTTGGTTGGTTTGTAAATACAGACTTTGAGGGGTTGGCAAACATGCATGAGCTGCTTAGTGTCTGGTTGCATCTTCTTGCTGCTGGGTGAGACAATCAGAGCATCTCCTGGTGCCTGGAGGAGCAAAGGATTAAATTCCCAGGAAATATGTTGGTTTCCTGTAGGATGTTACTATCTCTACATCTCCTCTTTCTTTTGAACAAGCAGGCTAAAATGTCACTAGGGAAGAACTGATAGGCAGCCAAAACATTACACTGAACATGATTACACAAAACTGCTTTCCTTAGGAAGGCAGGGGAGGTGGGAATTAACACTGTTCTGATGTTATGCAGTGACTGCCCTTGTCACCTGATTTCAGCTAAGTTTCTGAGTAGGTGCAAAATATTCCATGTCTCCTCTGAAGTTTTCGGAAGTAGTTGGTATCATCTGGCATCATTCAATTTTTTTTGGGGTGGGCCAACAGCGGTAACGCAGAGCGGTGGTGGAGTGGAATAAGCCTCTGCGTTTATGGAAAGCTTCTCTACGGCTCAAAGGGATCATTACGGCCAGTACAGCTTTGGTACTGTGCAGACAGACCCTTCTCTCACCCGTGCTGGTCGAAGGCACAAACACACACTCACCCCAGACCTTTGGATAGCTTGTGCGTTACCAGAGACAACTCAGAGAGCCCAGTCGCATGGAGTTCCGAAGATGGTTTCTTTTTGAAGGTGTCTAACAGCGAAAGAGGCTGAATGAGCCTGAGTGACCATGGACATAGAGATACAGGGACAATAGGGTAGGGGAGAAGGTGGGGGGATGCAACGACAACCGATGGGGAGAAGGGAGGGGCGGAGTGAGGGACCAGGTCAAGGCCAATCAACATAGGAGGATTAACATAATCTAGGGAGGGACCATACAGCACCCAGCGGGTATTTCACACTTCAGAGCTGTCCCCCCACTGTGCCTCTGCTGTCTTGGGACCTTTTGGCTCCTTGGTACTCTCGAAAGGGTTGAGACCACCACAACAGAGTGGGGGGTGATGGTACAAATAGAGCTGCTCAGCTTTATAGCTGAAGTATGCAAAAGAAAATATCTACTCCTGTCAGGCAAATTATTTGCTTAATGCATGCAGCACAGTCTTCTAAATTGTCTCTAAATCACTATGTGACTGCCTAAAGTCTTATACGACTAAGAAATTGATGACCTAGTCAGTTACGTGATAGCTGTCATTGGCTTTTCTTATGTCCCTACATTAGATACTTGGTGCAAACAAAATCACAGGATTTGGAAATGTGTTTTGTGCAATGCAATGCCTGTTTATTAGACTGTCCTCTGATAAAAAATAATAAGAGACATCTCTCGTCTTCTCCCGGAATGCCTGCTTAGATGTTTGTTCTCTGACTGGCCTCATGCCTCTTTTTTATTAGTTCACAATGGCTTATTTTCAGTAAAAAAGAAGGTAATAATATTTTCAACGTAAACACAGCCACTATCTGTCTTCTCTGATTTTTTTTTTAAGTATTAGAAAAGTGTGTGATCTTATTTTATCTATGTTATTTGCACAACAAAGGCAAACCTGCCTTGTCTAATATGTTTTCCACCTTTTAGGAGAGTGCGAAAACTGTAAACTCAGGCAAAAAAGGTTTGGAAATTTAAATTTCTCACTTTGTGGGCAGTCTACCTCTCTCAGACTTTCAAGAACAATCACTGCTCAATTAAATACTATATTTAGGAAAGAAAAAACAACTAAATAACAAAAACCTCAGATTCTGAAAATTGAATGAACAGTGATACCTTAATATACAGTCCAGAATCATACAACAAAGTTCTAGATAGAAATGATAGTAATATTTATTCTTCTTGTGCCATGTCCTTTTTTTCTCTTTATGTAGTTTTTCACTTTTTATGTATACATTGTTGATTGTCCAGCTATTTATTGAAAAAGGAGCTTAGATTCCTAATATGCTCAAGATGAAAGGTCCAGTTGGGGCTGGATACTTGCTCTGGAGGTACTGTGACACTTAAACAATGTGAGCAATCATTTACTCGATTTGTGAGGTCAATGAACAAAGACAATTTCTTGGTATTGGTTAACATTCTTTTCTTAAATATATGACACTATAATTTATCACAGAACCTCGTGGATAAAGTTAGGCAATAGCAAAAATGCCATTTTACAAATGCACTGGACACACCCCAGCCATCAGGAAACAACAACTCCTCTATGTTTATTTCCCCTTCAATAGTGGTTGCTGCTTCTGAACAATGCCTACTTTTCTCAGCTACACATATTTTCCTCATGCTACAAAATGAGAGGTTTATGAGTTAAAAGCTCATACACCATATCACACGCAAGTTCAAGCATTTTAGATAACAAACAGCCACATGTAGGGTCAAAACAACAACCCTCATTGGAGTGAAGACTGAATATATGATACATCTACTGAATGGCTGCCTGCCTCATTGCTGTAGGTACAGTAATGCCTCCTGTACTCTATAGCTGATCTTCAGGCTACTGCAGAGCTAAAATGTTCATATAGTGTGCCATTATTTCCTTAGCCAATTCTTGTACTTACCTTTCTCTGTTTTTACTTCCCAATGTTGTACTGTGCATTTTAGGAATACTTCAGTGCTGCACATCTGAAAGAAAATTATCTCAATATAGTGTTTAAAATGTGGTTCTCAACCAAGATTTTAAAAATTGAGCCCAAAGGAATGGGATGAACAGAAATAGAATTCTAGTTTTGCACTGATGGAAAACTGCTGTTGTATAATTCCCATTTTCCTCTACTAAGATATCATAATTTACATTTCTATTTGCCTCTTTTTTCTTCTCCTAGGGTCTTTTTTTTTTTTTTCTAGAAGGAGGAAACAACATTCCTTTTTCTTATGGGTGTTCTGGGACTATCTAACATCAAAATATTGTATATTTCAACAGAAAATTGCTCATCTCTCACACAAGAAAATGTTTTCTACATGTGGCCTTATGGTAACTAATACAAGAAAGGTATTTTAAGCCATCTCACAGATCTCAATGTTACCACTCCCATATATCATCCAGATTCTGTATTATTTATTAATATTTCTATACCCTAATTCATGTCGTTGTATGGTAAAATACTGCTAAATTTTTTTTTTAATCTTCTCAAAATAGTATAAAATAGTTGTATATCCTATTTGCCACTTCCTAATGCATTTATACTCTTAATTCAGAGCAGTGTTTTAAGAGTAAAACATCAGAATTAACACATGTGGTATATTACCCCAGAATGCTGTTTCCTAACTTACTGTCAAAAGCTAGAAAGTACTCATCTGTGTATGTGGGTTAAATCCACAATGTGTTCTGGTGTTTTTTTCTTTTCAAGTGCAGACAACTAGACACATACCTATGTGAGAAACCAGCACTGTGCCAGTTTTAATCTCTGCTTCTTTGAACAAGTAAAAAGATGGCTTAAGAGGTGATAAAGACTGTTTTCCATGGTAAATTGTATTGAGGAAAATGTAGAATGAGTGGCTACTGCTGCATATGGTGTGTAAAACTCTCAGTATGCTATTGAGCTATGTCTCTGGAAGATGTTTCGCAATATTTTGATCTAAGATTTTCGCTCAGGGCTTCCATTTTCTCCAGTGTTATGTACACTCATAATTTTTGGAAACAGAATTTCTCTTTCATTATCTTCTATGTTTTCTGTATGTACCAAATGTTTCAGCCCACCTTGGTACAGGCTCATAAGAGCAGCACTAGTTGAGTTCACCATACTGAATTAGAATAGAAGCAGACCTCTAAATTGTGTGAGATTTTTCCATTTTAATATATATTCAAAAGTCTTAAAACAAAATCATATATGTGTTCTATTATAACTATCACAAAGATTTTAGATTCAGCATTTTGTTTTTAAAGAGCACCATGACTTCCTTCTTTCTACTGGTGTTATTTTAATATACTGAAAACACGAATGTTGGGACAAGGAGAATTAAGAAATTAATTTTGTGAACAAAACTTAACGTAATATACACTCTCAGTGAATCCACAACTAAACAAAGGATGGATAACTGATATTCTAGTTTATGCAAGAGATAGCATGCAAAGTCACCTTTCTTTCACTTGCTGATGTCAGAGTTTTCATGAAAATTCAATATTACAAAAAGCTGTTCACAAAATACCTCAACTTCTAAGTGATAGTACTGCTGTTATTGAGCTGCTGTTTGTAAGAAAACCAAAATGCTGACTTAACAATGTTTCTCCAAGTATACATTTCATATGCTGCTTTTACCTACAGTATTGAAATGGAGTTGACATAAGGACATAGATCATTCCAAATCACGGAAGGTTTTCCTGAGGATATGTAACAACACATTTTGGATTTCAGATTTTGAGTACCTTTCTCCGTGTAAAATTCAAACATACAGAAAAAAAATTAAATTTGTATTTTAAATTAATGTCATGCATTACTTGTGTGCAAAGAATCAATAATTTTTTTAAATTAATTTTTTTAGTCATTGTGATCTTGATACACAAAAAACCCCTTATCAGAGTACATAAATATATTATCATTTCACCTTTCTTTGGAAAAGACAAAATTATTTGTAATTTGCCTTTATAGTATGTTCAGTTGGAATTTTCAGTTTATTTTTACCATTATTAGGATAATACCTAATTTTCCACATGACAAAATGACCACTTTATTTGCAGCTATTTAAAATACTGATAGTTTGCAAAGCACATTTTGGTAAGATATTTTATAGGGAATGTTATACATTTCAATTTCTGCTTGTGTTTCTGATATCCTCTTTACAAATATTTGATATCCGACTTTAATTATACTGTAAAAGAAAATCCTGTATTTCAACATTGTGCAATTTACTTTTAATTTAACAAGCACACATATGTAAAATATCTTTAGCAGAATCATGTAAATTTGTACTACATCAATCTTTTGTGTGTTTGTACCATTTTCATCACTTAAAAGAGAAAAAGGAGGCTGTTAATTTTCGAAGACAGAAAAATGAAACATATTTTTTGTTTCTAATTAATAAACTTTTAAATGGCCAAAGTGAGACATTCAGACTGAAGTGCCTCATGGCAGATTGAGCATTTCCTTAGAGATACTTCTCTTTTTATACTATGGGCATATAGTAAAGAGGGCTAATGTCAGAATTCTTTCTTTCTGGTGAAGATAATGAAATAGGATCAGGGCTGTTTCTGGTTTGTGGGGTTTCCACAATGTGCTGGCTTTGGCTGGGGTAGAGTTAATTTTCTTCACACTGGCTGGTGTGGTGCTGTGTTTTGGACTTATGCTGAACACAGGGTTGATAATATAGAGATATTTTTGTTATTGCTGAGCAGGGCTCACACAGATCTAAGGCCTCTTCTGATTTTCATGCTGCCATGCTGGGGTGGAGGCTGGGGGTGCCTAGGAGGTTGGGAGGAGACACAGCTGGGACAGGTGACCCCAACTGACCAAAGGGACATTCCAGACCATAGAACATCATGCTTAGTACATAAAGTAGGGGAAGAAGGACGAAGAGGGGGGGACATTTGGAGTGATGTTGTTTGTCTTCCCAAGTCACCGTTACATGTGATAGGGCCCTGCTTTCCTGGGGATGGCTGAACACCCGCCTGCCCATGGTAACCAGTGAATTCCTTCCTTGCTTTACTTTGCTTGTGTGAGCAGGTTTTGCTTTCCCTATGGAACTGTCTTTGTCTCAGCTGATGAGTTTTCTACATTTCACCCTTCCGATTCTTTCTCCAGTCTCACTGGTGGGAGACTGAGTGAGTGTCTGGGTGGGGCTTGGCTGCTGGCTGGGGTTAAAGCACAACACAATTAAAGTTATGCTGCTGTACTGGTGTCAGGGAAAATGCTGGCTAATGGGATCCCTTGAGTACAGGGTCCTGTGATGGAGTGAAAAAGAGGCACAAGGGTAAATAGTATTTAAGAGTTAGTGTTTTCAATCCTTCTGTGAACTCTTTTGAATTGTTGACAACGTGGTACTGATTACAGAGTAAGAGAGAGACTGTGGTGCTGCATTGCAAAAGAAATATTAAATCTACTTCTAGTTATACACTTCAGAGTGGGCATGAAGTCGGAGACAGCTGTGTAAGGTTTAGCTGATATTTAAGATCAGGACCCAAATTACTTAGCCCTCATATCTCCCAAAATATTGAATAGAAACGGTCATTTCAGGAAGCAAGAATCAGATTTATAAAGTTTGGATCCACAGTTGGTCTCATTAACACTTTCTGCAGCTGCCTCAATATCTGTAATAATTTAAAGTGGTCTGGAATGAGGCTATAGATGTCCATTTTATTCTCTAACATAAAAGCTTTCTGACATCGATGAATATGTCTCCTGCCCAATAACTCAATTATTATTTTTTAGTTTTTCATTTGATCCATGGTTTTGCTGTACTCTGACTATGGAAAACATGTAATTGTATTTTTTTCCTTTTCTCTTGAGGGAAGCTAGTAGTCCAAATGTGAGCATTTTAAGGGACACATTTATGTAACTAAATGCAAAATTGCATATTTTAACACTTAGAAGGCATTTTCAAAACTTTTCCGCACTGGCCTACTCTGTTTTTTATTGATGTCAGTGGAAGTTCTACTGTCAGCATGAACAGAAAGAATACATCCCTGAAAGCTTTTCAAAACCTACTCTGTAGCTATATTCCTAAGTAAGACGGAAAATACAGCAAAGCAGAATCATGTTTATACTAAGCTCTCTTTCTACCAAGCTAGTAATGCAAAAGACCTTTAAACAAGTATAAATATAAATTACAAGGTTTTTAAATTCCATTCTCCTTCTATATCACCATGTAGATTGCACAGCAAAAGAGGAAGCTTAAGATAAATGAAATAGTGATCCACAGAGACTCCATATTTTTAGGTCACAACAATCTGAAATTGCTATTCTGAAAAATCCAGTTCAGAAGAGTCTGAAAGTATATATTTAAATGTGAGGCTATGCTCATCTCCATGAGTCATGGAGACAGGACACTTTAGGAGTTTTGTTTCAAAGCAAGACCCAGAAGCATGCACCTTGCTGTGGACTTCCTGTAGCTGCACCCAGCCGAACAGATAAATTCCTATAATCAGCTTTGACTCGGCAGTCAAACCAGATGGGAGATCCCTAGTCAAGGGCTTGTTTCCTGTGATCTTTTCTGTGATGTCAGCTATAAATAACAGCAAACTTGAACTGTACTAGACCATCTAAACTTGGTTAGAGCTCATTGCTCCAGATCTTTTTTAGGCTCTTATTTAAGCTGTATCTGCTGAGAGGTTAGCTGGGTCCCAGTGAATGCCAAGTGAGCATTCTTAGAAAAGGAATTTCTTTTCAACTGAAAAGTCTCCTGGCTAGCTGGCTAGTTTAACACCTGCATTGGGTTTACATGGCAAGATTTCAGCAGCAGAGGGCTGCAGGGTTGGCTTCTCAGAGAAGAGACCTGAAGCTGCCCCCATAGTGAACAGAGCCAGTTCCAGACTGCTCCAAAAGAGATGCACTGCTGCTCAAAGCTGAACCAGTCAGTGACACCAGTGATGTCTCTGTGATAACCTAATTAAGAAAGGGTAAAAAATGTTGCATAACAACTCTGAGGGACAATTGAGAAAATGTACCCTGAGGACACCAGGGCAGGTAAGAAGGAGTGGGAGGATGTGCTCCAGGAAACAGAGCAGAGATTCTCCTGCAGCCCATACAGAAGACCATGGTGAAGCTGGTTTTCCCCCATACAGCCCATGGAGGACCATAGTACCCACACCTCATCCCGTGGAGGATCTCATGCTGGAACAGGTGTTATGCAACCTGAAGAAAGTAGCAGCCCTTGGAGAATGCATGATGGAACAGACTTTCTGGCAGGAACTGCAGCCCATGGAAAATCCCTGCTAGAACAATCCATTCCTGAAGGACTGGACCCTGTGGAAAGGACCCACCCTGGAGCAGCTCTTGAGGAACTGCAGCCTGTGGGAAGGAACCATGTTGGAGAAGGGGAACAGCAGAAGGAGAAAGGAGCAGAAGAGACTAATCGTTATGGACTGAGCACAGCCCCCATTCCTTGTCCCCCTGCACCGCTTGGAGTAGAGGGGGTAGAAGGGTCAAGATTAAAGCTGAGTCTGGGAAAAGGGTGTATATATTAAGTTTTGTTTTTATTTCTCATCATCTAACTTTGTTACTAATAGATAATTAATTAAACTAATCTTCCCCAAGTCAAGATTGTTTTCCCCGTGATGACAACTGGTGAGTGACCCCTCTGTCCTCATCTCAACCCAGAAGGTATTTTGTCATATTTTTCCCTGTCTTATTCTGAGGATGGAGTGTGAGAGAGTGGCTTGGTGGGCACATGTGAGCCAGGCAAGATTAACCCACCACAACACCATATTTCCACTGCAAGTAGGCACAGTCTACAAATGAACCTGTATTAATTAATCTTCAGTGAATAATCGACCAGGCTCCTTGTGTGGCCCTTTTCAGCTAGGCCAAAGAACAGATGCACATTCTGAGCCCTTTGATGCACTGAATCTTGTTATTATCTTTACAAATGCTCAGTGCATCAGGAACACAACAGGGATCTGATTATTTTCCCCAGGAACAATCAAGGGATTAGTGGAATATAGACGGAGATTGAATCTGCATGGAAAATTGTCCATGCTGCGTTCTATTAGAAGGGGCTGCTGTGCAAAATTTGTTGCTAATCATGTGGCAAAATTACAAGACACTGCAGAAAGAAGAAACTAGTAAACAGAATAATAAAAGTAATTTTAATTATTAAACTTCAATGTTATAAATTATCTGCCATTCATCTCTGCCACAAGTAAGTATAAAAAATGGAAAAAATCCATATGCTCCATGCACTCTAATTTAATTTTGCATAATAAATTAGTGTAGTGCAGAATGTTTAAAAATATGAATAATCACCAAATTACTATCCATTTTCAACAGGCAGTGTCTAAATTTTAATACAGACAGCTATTACAGTTAACCTATGCTTTATGTTGACTGAAGCACAATAAAACCTTGGATGGGTATTACAGGCACAGTTCCAGTTATCAGCCACTAACGATGCTAAGTGATGAATTGCTACATTTTTAATAGAACAATAAGAATCCAGGGTTTTCATTATCTTTCTCGGAATATTTTGCATGCCCACTATTGTTCTTCCAATTAGTCAATAAAGAAGAGGACCTGTTTGAAAAGATATACCAAATGATGTCTCATGAGTGACAGGTAATTGTCCCCATGTTGCCTGGGAAGAAATGCTGCCTTGATGTTAGTTATGGTTGTTTTCCATCATTTTTCTCAAGGCAGTAAGGTGATGCTGTCCCTTTAGCACAAATTTTTTTTTCACTAAATAAATTCAGATAACATAAGCACAATGAAACACTTTCTCTTAAAGCTTCTAGGTCCCTATTGATTTAGATTTGTAACTTTCTATTGCTATTAGTGAATACCCTTTTGAGTTAAACCTCATTATTCACATTCCTCCAAAGTGGTAAAAGTCATGTCAATAAACATCTGTTTAATTACTTCCTTAGATGCTTTATTCTTCATAAACAAACAGGAAATATACTAGTTCATCATAAAGTAAATTATTTTATAACTATCATTATCCTGCTCACAAATGCACAGGGTTACAAAGACTATTCACAGGCTGAAAGTAGGAAAATAAAACAGTTCCGTATTGCAAAAATGATAGATTAAATTGAACGATCCAGAGACCTCTTCCAATACAGGTAATCATGGCATTCCATTCATAGGACGTATTACCATGGGGCAGTATTTCATCCCAAAATAGCTCAGATGGAACTCTTGGGAGAATTTGAGCAATATGCAGAATAGAGTCTTCAGCAAATTATTACCTTTTTTTTTCTTATTGTCAGAATGACTCTCATGCTAGAGATACTTTTTACTTCTTCCTAACCAATGGTCTGAGGTTTTTTGATCTTACTGAGACAAAACATATGAGACCATTGCAGTGCTGTCGTTAAGCTCTTGTCAATATTCAGACTAAAGTCTAACAAGTCATTCCTAGGATACAGAGCACCAGTTAAATATGTCATAGACTGCAAAGTACAATTTGTTGGAACATAAAGTGAATCAAACAAAGGGGATAAGTTTTATGGTCTCAGTTCCCAAGGTGGTCTTTTGCACTATTTTCAGTGGTTTATGACTACTCCAGACCCCAGTTGTATTTGATTCTTATCTTCCCAGCTGACTTCAGTGTCCACTCCAAACTCCATTGCTTAAGAGTTCACACAGAAACTTTTACTCAAATCAGAATAAACAAGGATTCTCAATGTACAAAGATTGAGAGACACTGTAAAATATTTCAGAAGGACCTTGGCAGACTGAACGACTTGTCAATGGCAGATGGTATTCAGTGTAAATGTAAAGTTACAGGTGTTGGGAGTGTCTTGGTTTAAAAGACAGGTGTCTGCTAAGGAAGGTGGGAACCTTCCTTAGAGTAGGGAATGTGAACCCCCTTCCCTCCGAATTATTATAGCTTTGGAATCAAAGGCTTTCAGGCAAAGATATGGGAAAAGGAATAGCAGTTCTTTACTAGTATCTATAATGAGGCAAACAATCAATAACAGCAAATAAAAACCAGAAAAAACCCAGTGGCAGATGTCCCCTGGGCTGCCAGGCACTTTCCTGTTTGGTGCAGTCACGGTCACAGCCAGCAGGGGCGCTGTTGGTTCCCAGACGGGCAGGGCAGGTGTGATGACTCCTGCGCAGCTGCAGGGGGCGCTGTGGCGCGAGGTCAGGTCTCTGTCACGTGGGTAATGGTGGACGGGCTGGGCAGAGATGGCGTGCGGCAGGACAGGGCTGGGCAGGGAGCTCAGAGCAGGGAGATGGAGCATCAGGATGGGCTCACCCGGGACAGCCAGCAAAAAGGTGGCAGGAACTCTGCAGTTGTGGCAGGCAGAGGCCTGGGGCAGCAGCACCCGGGCCCCCTTTCACAGCAGCTGTAAGGGCAGCCAGGAAATGCACCCTCCAGGAGGGAAAAAGGGGGTTGGAATTCTGTGTCCCTTTCCCAAACGAAAGCTCACCCACCAGGTAGAGAAAGCATGCAGAGCCAGGCTTTTTCCGCAGTCACAGCCAAAAGTAGGCAGCAGTTTTTTCAGGAGGCTCTCTCCTCCAAATCCCGCTAGTGAGTGAGAGTTTCCAATGACCAGATCACTCCTCCCCTCGCCACACCCTGGCCAAAATCTTTTGTCTCTTTTGTAAGAGTAAATGGTCCTTAAATACCTGGTAGTTGGTTACCTAGCAAAAGAATGGGAAAAAATTCCACCCCCCTCCCCAACCTTCAACAGAGAGAAACAGTCCTATTTTCTTACATGAAGTAATGAACTCTATGCTGACAAACACAAAGTGTTTTGAGTCATGATAAATGACTGTATGAAAATAGCTCAGTTCTTGGCAGCATTCAAAAATCAAATAAAATGTTACAAATTATTAGGAAAGGAATAGAGAACTAACCAGAAAAGATTACTGTGCAGCTGTATAAATTCATGATCAACAAAGTTGGTCAAATGACAGTTGGTTTAACGACAGTTTCTTGATGGTGGATAATAATATAGGCTGGAACTTTTCAGCTTGGGGAAGAGGTCACTAGGAATTTTACAGAAATCATCAGTGACATGAGGGAGCATGACAGGGAGTGACTGCTTTCTGCCTCTTTCACTAAAAGAGCAAATGACCATCAAATTACATCACTGAGAGGCAAGTCCAAACCCTAGAGATGGAATTAATTTCCACAGGAAGATGCGTAAACTACTAGAAATACTTATAAGATTGGTTATGTCTATATTTCAAGCATAAAATAGATGGGAAAATCTTTAAATGGAAAATTGTTAGAGGCTGGGAGGAGATTACCATTATATATACTTGTTCTATTTTTTTCCTTCTCTAGATGAACTGGACTAGTTGGCTTGTGTGTTTTTCTGTAATATTTGGTTTCTAAGACAGGTCCTTTTAGAGTTCTTTAAAGATTTATTCTGGTTTTCATAAGTGTCAATATTAATAAATGGATTTTGTGACTTTAGTCATCTTGGAGAGAAGGGTATGATACTGGTACCCACTATGAAACAGGTATTGAAATTCCCCTGGTCCTTTATGACATTTCCAGAGTGCCCAGT
Source organism: Acanthornis magna (assembly GCA_036785705.1). Lineage (NCBI taxonomy): Eukaryota > Metazoa > Chordata > Aves > Passeriformes > Acanthizidae > Acanthornis > Acanthornis magna. The sequence goes on from JAWUZG010000032.1 coordinate 17,912,267, forward strand.
TCTTTATCCTCATCTTTGTATTTCTTCCTCTTCTCACATTTTTAAATGAAGGAACCTGAGGCAAAGCTTTGATTTTCCTGAATCCTTCTTTATCTTTCTGTGAGTTTTCCCTATGGGAGCCAAGCACATAACACTTACCTTATTATTTCATTTGAAATAACCTGAACTGGATTTATGTACACCTTGAAATGTACTCTACTTGCTCCCGAAACACTGCTGGATAGACATAATATAGCAGTGTGCTGCAGGGAGGCAAATGACTTAGGCTGTGAATAAAACAAATTGTATTAACCCAGGGGCATAGCAAAGAGCATTGTTTTAATTACTACAGAAAGGAGTGTACAGGAATGATATACAGTAGGGCAGTCTTACAAATGGTTCGGCTGAGAACACAAGGTGGTGCTATTTACGCTTATCAGGGCGGATGTACAGCGCTGGCATTAGCCATTCCCCCCATCAGCTTCCCATGGCTTTGGACTAGGTTGGAAGTGCAACTGGTCCCCATTGTCCTCCAGATGTGCAGGTACAAGCTATGAGGGGACATTTCCTTGGCAACAGCTAGATAGCCAAGGAGTTCAGCTTGACTGGAAGGGCATGTTAATTTGTCCTTGTCATCTCTGGAAGACAGGACAGCAGCACTAGATGTTTTGCTTCACCAAGTACCACAGGGAAATTTAGTATTATGAGAAATGACACACTTGGCTGTTTCTGGATAGAAGGAAGTTAGAAGCTAAAGCAGCAAGTACTTACTCTTTACTATTCCCCAGATTAAATAACTGCCTTAGAAGGATTGAGGATACCAGGTGGTGTGGTAGACAGCTGATATTTTGCTTTTTTACCAGCTTGCTCTGTGAAGTCAGGTTGTGCTTTCGGTTGTAATTAAGCAAGGTCATTATCAAGTGTAATATAATAGCTTCTATTCAACTGGGTGAATCACTTTGAAATTGTCCATGGATGGTAGATCTCCCACTGCAACTACTTTGTTGAAAAACTGAGGAAATAATCGTCCAGAGAAAAAGTGAAATATTATTGTGTGTGGTGCTTGGAGGGGAATGGGATATTGCTAAAAGTTGATTGTTCTACTGAAAATGAGCATGCTCAAATTCCTGCATTCATCAACTGTTCATTTTTCTGGAGTGTGGTTTGGTTTTACAGATTGAGGTTTTTTTTCAAACAGTCTTTATGTCTTCAGGTGCTTGTTTCTAGATCTTTGCTTCACAAGACAGTTCTGTTGCATCCAACAGTTCTCTACCTATCTGTAACATTTTTATTCTGAAAAGTGTTGAAAGATTTATTTGGTTTGCATGGCCAGGTTTTCTTAGCTGTGGCTGGGACAGTCATGGTGTTGTGTGTGGGCTGTAGGAGTGGCTTCTATGAGAAGTTGACAGAAGCTTTCCTCATGTCCAACTGAGCCAATGGCAGCTGCTCCAAGATGGACCTCTTGCTGGCTGAGGCCAAGCCCATTGGTGATGGTGGTAGCACATCTGGGATAACAGATTTAGGAACAAGGGTAAAAAACCTGTGCAACTGCAATCCAAGAAATGAGTGAGAATGCAGGAGAAACAGCTCTGCAGACACCAAGGTCAGTGTAGAGGGAGAGGGTGGAGGTGTTCCAGGTGCTGGAGCTGAGATTCCCCTGCAGCCACTGGTGAGGCAGCTGTGCCCTTGCAGCCCATGGAAAACCATAGGAATGAAGAGATCCAGTCCATGCCAGTGCAGCTGGATGCACCTGAAGGAGACTGCGATCCTAAGGAAAGCCCATGCTGGAGAAGGCTCCTGGCAGGATCTGTGACCCTCAAAAAGCAGAGCCCATGCTGGAGCAAGTTTTCTGGCAGGGCTTGTTACCCCATAGGAGACCCACACTGGAGCTGCCTCTTTCTGAAGGGATGCACTCCATGGAGAGGGCCCACCCAGTGAAGAACGGCAGCCCATGTGGAGGACTCACACTGGAGTAATTTGTGGAGGACTGTCTCCTGTGAGAGGGACCTCACACAGAACAGGGGAGGGGTGTTACGAGTCCTTCCCCTGAGGAGGAAGGGCAGTGGATGAACAGACTGCAACTCTCATTCCACTCCAGTACTGCAGGGGAGGAGGCAGAGAATGCAAGAGTGAATTTAAGCCTGGGAGGGAGGGAGGGAGGGAGGGAGGGAAGGGTGATAGGAAAGTGTCTTTGAGATTTGGGTTTATTTCTCATTGTCTTACTCTGATTTGTTTGTTAACAAATTAAACTGATTTTCACAAGTCAGGTCTGGTTTTCCTGTGATGGCAACTGTTGAGTGATCTCTCCCTTTTCTTATTTCAGCCCATGATCTTTTGTTATATTTTCTCTCCCTTGTCCATCTGAGGAAGGGAGTGATACAGCTGTTTGGGTTTGCACCTACAGAAGTTTAGCATTTCCCTTCAGAAATCCTTAATTTCAAATGGCTATTTCACGTAATGCCCCAGAAAATAGCTTCCTGATTTTTGATTCCTGACAGTACTAGGCAACTGAAATTATTTCAGGAAAATCCTGCAAATAGAAAGTTCCATTTACTTTAGCATGTGTGTGGAAAATTTTCCTCCTCTACAAAGAAGAAGAAAAAAGACCACAGAATTCTTTTACAGATTTTTTTTAAGGTGGTGGGTGTCCTGACAAGAGTTGCTGCAAGTAATTCCTTCTTCCCATTTATTTTCAAGAAGCCAACAGATTAAATTAACTGGTTATGGGAACCATGGTCTACTTGTGTGCTGTTACGCTTTATGGAGTTAAACAAACCACGTGAATTCAGAATTTTAATTGAACTCAGAAAAAATAATGTTTCTGGAGTGTAATGGAATAATCAAAATCCAAACTATTTTCAAGAATAAGTATGTATTTATTGTAATTTTTTAGTCTCATTTGTATAGCTTGCTGTCCTAATTGGCTGTCTCTTTCAGCAATTTAATCTTCTGTGTAAGAAAATCAGAGTTAAGGACTGTTGTATGTATCTTTCTTTAACCTAACTAAAGTGGCAATTCAAGAACAATCTGCATCTTTAATCAAGGTGCTGGTCTCTTCAAGAGTGTGATTATGTTAGTTTGCAAGGGCTAACTACTGACAGAACATGTAGAAGGAATTTAATTATATTCAAACAAGTTGTTTCCAATCTTCAGGAATTAGGAAGTGAAGCAGGGGGGAATATTTTGTCTCAATCGAGTTATGACTAAAACTGGTGGAAGACTAAGGCAAGACCTATCAAAAAACCATAGGCAGCAACATAATTTAATCTCAAACTCTTTAGGATATTCTGTATTTCATATTGAAAGATACATGATCTTATCTCACCCATAAAAGATTTTTTCATTTGTTTCTTGTTTGTTCATTTTCTTCAGGTGAGAGTAGTGTAAGAGAGAAGTGCCTTTGGTTCACTGTTAGTGGAAAATCTCATGTCAAAGATCTGGTAGCAAAAGAAATTTTCATCTCATGTACTGTGCTTATTTAGAAATAACTGCAAGAAATAAATGGAAAGATTTATAGCCACTACACAATATTTGTATCATCCATGACAAAACAGCTCATAAATAAAATCAAAGTATTGTATAATATGTTCCAGATGTTTTGTATATGTTATGTAATGGCAAATCTCACATCTAAAGGGTATAACAATTTTTTTTTGTCACTTTCCTGTGTACAGACAATGTGGTTGAATAAGTTTATCTCTCTGGGTGGAATCGTCTTGAAAGGTGAAGTTAAATTTTAACTCAGCATAATGGATCACATCCTGTGGAACGTGTACTACTTAGTGCCATAGGAGACTACAGTTGCTTCTATGTAAATCATGAATTATTCTTCTCCTTCTAACTTCCTTTATTTTTGCTCATGTAAGTCCTGCCCTGCTGCAAGCCAACCCGAACTATAGCTATATGCATTTTAATTGGTGTTTTCTTTATTCTATAAATTATAGGTGATATCCTTAAAAGTTTTCTCAAATGCTAAAGAACAAGGAACATTGAAATCTGGTGTGCAACTTTTAATACTTGTTTGAACTCTCCCATGCAGCAGCTTAAGGAACTTCTTTCCTTATGAATATAAGTGCAGGTTTATTTTCTTGACTCCAAGAGGGTGCAAGAGATCCATCCAGGATACAGAGACAATGCAAGCATCTCCTAGGAAGTGAGCATCCTAACGGTGACTGAGTGAGAGAAAAGTCCAAGTAGTTTTGCTCTTCTGTAAAATGACCACAGACATGCTCCTCTGAAACATATTATCAAATATAACTGTTAAAAATATTTCCGTCTCTTACCTCAGATGAGCCAATAAAGCCCTATAAACTAAAATAGTTACACAGTTTCGCATTTTTCAATATGCTGCACTTACAGAAGCTGTGCTGTGTGCATGGAAGGATTATAATCCATGAGATAAAACTTCACTCTTTCCAGTAATGACAGACAGTATGGACAAAGGTGGAAAAATAGACTTCTGCATAATTCCAATCTATGTGAAACAGTTTATTTTCTATCTGTGTTTCTTAGGCCACTGCTGAGGAGGGAGGTGATTTCTACTTCCCATTTTGTACAGTTCCAAACACCAAAAATCTGGACTGTGCTCATTTATTTCAGCTGTTCTTGTATAGGTCCTTTAAATGCCTTTAATGTAAATATTTTTTTTTTCTGCCTTGAATGCAACATTTATCCAATATTAAATAATTGACTTTGAACTGTCATTATTACACTGAAGCAACAGGTTAGACTTAGTCGGGAGAAAAAAAATCCCAAACACCAACCAAACCTTTGCTCTACAGGCTGTTCCCAGAAAAAGACAAAACATCTCACAAATCATCCAACCGCACTATCTATACACCAGGAAATAGCAGAGAGGATTGCTCTTGATTTGAAGCCATACCACATTGTAGAGCTTATGGGCTTGCCAACTTTTGAGGATACATTATTCTTTCCCAAGAAAAACTCTTTTATGCAACTGCTATGTTTTTTATTTATGGTAACTTACTGATCAAAGCAAGGAATTTCTTCAGAGAAACAAATAGTCTTGCAAGGAACTAAATCAACTGCGTATCTTTTACTCACAGCACACAGACCTTTCTTTGATTCTGTGATGAGAAGGGGGCATACATATTCAAAACATTGCTTCTGGGCCTGTTATCATCATCACTACCACCACAACCACTAAGCAGGGACTCTGGCAGCAAAAGCAAATTCTGGTCCAAGTTGCATATTTCCCTCAAATTCACACAGCTGAGAATATTTAAAACTGGATCAAAAAGTGAGGGATATTGGGTTCACTAACATCTGCTGTTTCTTCCATTACTGTTACTTGATCATCCTATTTTCTGATGGTGGCTGGCAGGCATCAGATACGTGCGCTACATTAACATCCACTTTGGTTAGAATGAAGCATGAATAAAAGAGGCACATGAAACAACAGCAAAACACCTTTGAAATATAGGAAACAATGCACGCTGGAATACTCATCACAGAAAACAGGTGGAAGACTTTCTGGTTAATCATCAGATCAGACAGCATTCATCATTATATTGGGAAGTATTTGCCTTTACTTGGTCCTCTATGAAAGAGATTGACTCACCATTTTCATATGTTGGTAAATTAAGTCAGTGTTTGAGCATGTTGCCTAGTGAGGTGCCTCTCAAGTTAAATCAAACTGCCCATTTAACCACAAAAAAAAGAGCTCAAAACATCAAAGAAGCCACAATACTGAACATGAAAAAGCCTATATTAGGATAAGGTCTCTATCTTGCATTTAAATAAGCCATACCAATTCATTTTGTAAATAATATCAGAATATAAAATTACATATACAGAAGCAAAAAGCAACTGTCTCTCAAAATCTGTTTGTGACAAAAAGAGAAAAAAAAATTCTTAAATTTCTGTTTGGTTTGTAATCGTCATTATTATTCTGTGGTAGGCCCATAGTTTTCTGAATTCTCCTAATTTCATTTGCAATCAACAGGGAACATCAGTTTCATTTAGGAAGAATGCATTTATCCTCAGATTTTAGGTAAAAAACGGTTTCCTTCCAATCTAAAATTGTGCTAGACTCCTAGTGTAGTCTACTATAGTGTTCAGTCAATAGTGAAAGGTGAATACTTCCAGTGGGCTATACATCCCCACCTATTTTAAATGTCTAACTGAAGGTAAACTCTTCCCAAAGTTGTTGGCTTTCTTCTTTAAATACTACTGGTTAATTTGGACAACATGCCTCTATTGCACAACATCTTTTTTGAAAACTAGATAAACCAAACTCCACATTAAATATCTGTATAGGATCCTTGACTTTATAGGCTGATATAGGATTTTTTTTTTTTTTTTTTTTTTTTTTTTTTGTCTTTTTTTTTGTCTGGGATACCTGATAGAATTGTAAGCTTAAGCAAACTCTAAGCTTCCAGCAAAAGCCATACACATGAATATTAACACTTTCTCAGCCTTTAGGCTAAGACATGCTAAGTGGTACTTGGGCTATTACTTTAATTAACCTGACTTGCTGTGATTATCTCAGGCTGCTAATCAAGGAAGAACATGGCCCAAAAGATACATATGACTCACATGTAAATAGATCCCCCTGCTCTAAGTAGGGAGCCTGTATCTGCATACATATCACCCCTGCTCTACGGGGAATTACTGTTTTTTCTATCCCAGAGTAGTTTTTATGGCTTACCTACATGAGCAAGCTCTCTGACAGATGTATATGTAGTATTTTTAAAAACAGATGTGCTCCCAATGTGTATTTAATACTGTAAATACCTGCTTATGCTAAAAGCAGACAAGATTTTTTTTTAACCTTGTTAGTACTCTACACATGACACCATTCAAGACAGACAATTCTGACTCACAAATCATGACTTGAATCACCAAATCATTTTCTAAGTAAGTATCTTAAAGGTGATTTCAAAGGTAATTTGATAGAACAATATGAAGATACTGGAGAGTATCTAAGGATCACTGAGCACTGGAACAGGTTGCCTAGACAGATGATGACATTTCTCTCACTGGAGATATTCAAAAGCCCTCTGGACACAATCTGGAGTAACATGCTCTAGGAGACCCTGCTTGAGCAAGGAGGTTGGACCAGATGACCCCCCAGGGTCCTTCCAGCCTTACATGTTCTGTGTTTCTGTGGAAGGGAGGAGGTGACCATCAGAAAATGTGGTACTCATGATGATGATGATGATGATGATGGTGAAAAAAGACTCAACTCAGCTTGCCTTCAAGATGAATTGCAATAATTTAACTTTGAAAAAAATAAATATATTCCTACTGGTGAGCTCCACACATCCAGGTGGGCTCCAAGACAAAAATATGAAGCCATACACAGGTATACTTAACTAGAGGACAAATTTCAAGTTAGCAGTTGGGTAAATATTTTAAAACTGCCAAATGTTGTTAACAATAACATAAATTTATCATAGGCTGTATATATTTAAACCACATATGCTTGCAAGATCATCAAAGATTTAATAAAGCCGACAAAGCAAGTTCATTAAATTAATAAAGCACTTAAATCCCAGACTGTAATCCATTTTTTTTTCTTACTCATCTTCCTGAATTAGATAATTGAATCAGAAGGGTCGCCACTAGCAACCTTCAAGCTGACTGGTAAGTTCTCATTCAACAGATTATGATTATAACCATAATGCTTCTGTTCTCTTGATTACACATCCAGACTAAATTTGGTGCCTTTGGGGATGGTTTGAAAGAGTCTGGAAAAGCTCTAGGTTTTGTCTAACCAGATCCTAACATGAAAATCATCCCATATAGTTGATCTAAAATGCATATGCGCAATTTTGATATCAGGTGGGAGAACTGACTTGGGTAAAAATTGAACTCCCTCTGCCGTAGGCTCTAGCAAACTGTTAAGGCAAGATGCTATGATGTCTTCCTGCTTTCTTCACTTCACAAGAGGTGATACCAATGTGCTGAAAAACATTAGGACAGAATATAAAGTGGAGAAAGTAGAGACTGTGTCAGGACAACCCAGGGCTGATCTGAGTCAGAGGTTATTCCACCATCTGGGCTTTGGTGGAGTATTATCTGTAAAGTATCTGTAAAGTATCGTTGTATCACTTCCCGCTGCAAATATTCAATAATGAGGGTGGCAATGCAGGTATTGCCTTGAGTTGGATGTATTCCACCCAAAAGAGGTGTTCCCACAATGGCATGTATAAAAATATGAGCCTGCCTTTAAAAACAAATAAACCAAATGGATAGAAACAAGAAGCTTGCTGTTACGTGAATAAAAAGTTCCAAATTATGTCAGATTAAAAAATGCTCAAGTCATCATGTTTTGGATACTTTCAAAGTAAGAAGTAAATTAAATAGTAAACTCTTGTTACACTCCATTTGATTTACTTAGCATGAAAAAAAGAGCCTTAATAAAAAAAACCCAAAACCTTATTCATTCAATTTACATTTTCTTGTGAAGTTATCACAGACAGATTAATGGAAATAAGAAACACAAAGCAAGAATTTTTTATTTTTACCCTTAATGAAGTCTTAGTCTAAATGTTTTATGTCTTTTCAGCAGTCTCAACAAAAAGGTAAATATGTGTGCTTTGTATTTTCATGCAATTTATGTATACCAATGTGTGTGTGGGTATACATATATCTATCTAGCTCTGAAGAAATTTGTTCAGTTCACATAATGCCTATTTGTCTTTTGGTGGGCTCTATGACAGTAGTGCTATTTAAAGTTTCTCAGCCAAAGGCCAAAAACTTTGCTCGTGGGCTTTGGATAGATGTACGGCCTGATTACTGAAGGACTTCAGAGGACAAGTGCAGGAGAAAAGTAGGTCAGACAGAGAGGAAAAAAAACAGATAAGGGGCTGGAAAGAGATATTCTGAAGAAGACTTTTTTTCCTAAGAGGTTGTTTCAATGTGAGTCTTGTCAGTGTCAGATGCTTCAAGTTTGAAATTTGCATTATCACAGTCTTTAAGAGCTTATTTAAAGTCTGAATACATTAAGAAACTTGACAGCAATGATCGAAGTACAAAATATTTCCCCTGTATTAATGACTAGCCTAAATCTCTATACCTTGGGCAATGAACATCTTCTAGCAGATCATTAATCCCCTTAAAATACCCTGTCCTGAGGTCATTAAGAACTGAAAACTGGAAAAATAAAATAAAATATGCATATGGATTTTTATTTTTGAACTATAGAATTTAATTGGTATGTACAGAACAGGTCTGAAAAATGATTGCCTTAAGTTTTAGACAATCAGATTAACAGAATTACCTCTCAAACTTCTATTCATTTTATGATAATTAACATATGCTCATAAATATAACTTTAATAATAAAAATATTAAAAGAATGTTTCAATTATAAAACATATACTGAAGCTAAGTAGACTTGTAGGTTTAACATACGAATTGAAAGTAGATTGTAGAAACATAATTTCAAGCTTTTGATAAGTCAAATGTCATTCATATTGATTCAATAGAACACAAGGAAAGAAAGGTCATATTATTGCAACATGATTTTGTATTCTATTTTTATCTTCAACTTGCTTTAAATATTTATTTTCTTGGAATTGTAATGCAGGTGGTTGGGTTCTGAAACTTCTACTTGCCATTCGTTACAGGGGCTTTGGCTAAAGACATGGTAATTTATTTCCCAGGCTAAACCTGTTTACTTCTCTCCATCAGCTATGAGGAGGACATATGAAGTATAAATCTACACTGCAGTACTCTTATTAGGTAAGGTGATACCCATCTTGAGCCTAGGCTTAAACTAACATTCCTGAAACTTTTTCTCTTAAGTAGTAAATGGAAAGAATCTCTTACTCCTTCAGATGATATATTCACAAACTATAAAGGAAGAGTTGGAATATTTCTTCCTAAAAAAATGTGATGCTTCAAATGGGTGACATGAAATAAGAAGTGCTTCCTTCATATGACCTTCAGATCTGAGTTTAAATTGTGGGTTCAATAGTTTGCGTATTGAAAAAGTTTTGATGAAAACAAACTTCATTTAAATCAGGAAACTGGAAATTGTGTTCAGAGTGCCGGAATTTTCTTTTTTAGAGGAGAAAAAAGAAAATCTGGTTAAGGGCAATACCTATTTCAAGAGTTTTCAAATCTTGTAATGCTTTTTTGGTTTAAAATCGCTGATGTGTTTTAACAGCAGATAATGTAACAGAAGATAATACCATAGTTAGTACAAAAAATCTAAACTATTTAAAAAAATTCTACCACTATTTGATGAAACAAATTGTAGTCGTCATAGGATGTCCTCTTCCACATCTTCATAAATCACTTGGATGCCGGACTGGAAGGGAAATTAAGCAAGTTCACAGATGATACAAAACTGGGAGGAGCTGTTTACTCCCTCAAAGGCAGAGAGACCTCAACATATTAGAGGGCTGGGCAATCACCAGCCATATGAAGATCACCAAGGGAAAGTGCCAGATTCTGCACTTGGGGTGGGGCAGCCTTGGATGTATGGACAGACTGAGGAACAAGGGGCTGGAGAGCAGTGCTGTGGAAAGGGACCTTGGGGTCCTGGTTGATGGCAAGTCGAACATGAGCCAGCAGTGCCCTGGCAGCTAGGAGGGCCAAGTGTGTGCTGAGGGCATCAGGCACAGCATCGCCAGCAGGGCAAAGGAGGGGATTGTCCTGCTCTGCTCTGCACTGGGACAGCCTCACCTTGAGTGCTGGGGGCAGCTTTGCATACCACAGTGTAAGAGAGACATTAAGTTATTGGAGAGGTTCCAAAGGAGGGCTATGATGATGGTGAAAGGCCTTGAGGGGAAGCTTTATGAGGAGTGGCTGAGGTCACTTGGTCTGTTCAGCCTAGAGGAGACAGAAGGGAGACCTCATTACAGTTTGCAACTTCCTCATGAGAGGAAAAGGAAGGGCAAACAGTGATCTCTTCTCTCTGGTGACCAGTGACAGGACTGAGGGAATGGCCTGAAGGTGTGTCAGGGGAGGTTTAGGTTGGATGTTAGAAACAGGTTTTTGACCCAGGGGGTGTTTGGGCACTGGAACAGACTCCCCAGGGAATTGGTCACAGCACTAAGCCTGGCAGAGTTCAAGAAGCATTTGGACAATACTTTTGGGCACATGTTGTGACTCTTGGGGATGGTGCTGTGCAGGGCTGGGAATTAACCTGATGATCCTTATGGGTCCCTTCCAGTTTGACATATTCTGTGATTCATGCTGGCAAGACTTCCTTGTTTTGTGCGTGTCTGTAGTGTTACACAAGATTTCAGTGATTTCTCAAGGTTCTGGGCATCTTAGAAATGTTTTGCTTGGAGGGGCATAGGGTCAAAACACATTAAAAATTTTTTTGTGTGTTTTATGTACATTAACTGAAGATTGGTTCTAAATAAAATTTTCACTGACTTATTAAATACCCTATTTTCAATCTCTTAAAAGATAATTTTTTTCCCTGTATAGATAAGTCAATATTGGCTAATCCAATTCCATAATTTTAATTTCCCCATTATCATTCAGCTGATATTTTTTGTATAGCCCACTCCAAAAAATAAAAATGATACAAGTCTGGTGTAACATGATAAATCCATTACATGGAAATTCCTGTTGCAAGGTTGGACTTCTGCTTCTTCATTGGACAAAACTTCCAATACCCAAAACACTGAATGATGCAAAACATCTATAATTAGGTCAAAGAAATTCAATGAATGATATGTATTGGGAAGACTGATAAGTATCATATGCATCTCGTTTGGGCATTTTGTCAATAGTAGGACTTATCTTCAAAATAAGTTTTCACTGGCTTTTTTTCTTCATAGTTTCCTCTTATGGTCCTGATGATAACTTTTCCTCCCAATGATTTTTTTCAAGTAAAAGTGAAACATAATTTAAAATCTGAAAAACTTGAAAGGCTGCAGTACACTTAAGACTGTGGACCTTTTCTCTATGAAGAGAGAGAAAAATTACAGGGGAAATAATGTGTAGGAAAAAGATCTACTAGGGAATTTTACTGATTATTTGTTTGATATTTGGTTATTTACATATAGCAAATCATCCCAAAAGAACTGTTATAGTGGTAAAGATCACTGTTTACCCATGCATTTATGTGTGTATATATATATACAGACATATATTTCATACATGCACAGCTCTACATGTTTCTCAGAGTTGATACTGAGAATTGTTTGGTTCGATATTTCACTACAGTGTCTGTGTTCTTTCACATGAGACAAAGGAAATTTCTTTTCTAAATTTTCCAAGTTAATTTTTTTTATTCTATTTTGCAGGGACTCTGAACATATTTATATTTTTTATTTACTTTCCCTATTTAGAAGATACCTTGAAAGACTAATTAATGTTACTTCAAGTTACTTCAAGTAACTGTAGGTATTCAAATATTGTCTGCAATATATATTTAAAAAAATGTACAAAATCTGGCATGTCCTGTGGCAGATAGAACTATTTATTTATTACAGACTCAACGTATTTCAGGAATGATCAATGTTGGGTCTTATGTTCATGAAGTAATAGCTGACAAACCCTATACTGTTGAATAGACTCAAAATCAAGAATCGACTGAGATCCCAGAGGACAAAAAGATACATGGCTCCAACGTGGTGATTTCCAAACACAGCAGAGGGGTGCAGCTAACTAGGGAAGGCAGCAAAGCCTATGGCACTGTCATGAATAAAAATATTGAAACTGCCACTAAATAACAGCCCAAACAACACAAGTGAGGTGAGATTATCAATTCATTATTTTAATATGGTTTTAAAATCTTCGGTGGTTCATGAAAATGATGGAATTACAGAGTGACAGACTGTCAGGCTGGAAGGAGTCACGTGGTCCAGTTCCCTACTCAGAGTATGTCTAATCCAAGCACGTTGCCAAACACCGCCGAAGACAGAGATGCCCCACACCCCTCTGGGCAGATTGCTACAGGATTTTACTGCTCTCATGGTTAAAAAATAAAAACAATAATAACAAAAAAATTCGTAATATGCAACTAAATTTCCCATGTTCCAAGAAGTAATGATTTTTATATAACTAGGACTTTGTATTCTACACTGTTTGGTAGGTTTTTTTCTCTGTTGCAATCTTAGAAAACCATGCATTGGTGTGATATCTGTGTATCCAATAAATTGGAGCATGTCCCTCTCATATCAACAGAGATACAAAAATACAACTTTACAAATGGCAAATACTTTGTTCCTTTCATCACTCAGACATCTACACACTTACCTTGCAACATGTTGTGACCCTGTAAAAACATCTGAGTATTTTGTGAGCATCACCAAAGTGTCTTTCTCAAACTTGGAAGGCTTTCTTACCCCCCTTATTGCCAGCTTTTTAGATTATTTGCATTAGATAATGGGTTATAATTTAATTTTCAATTAAATAAACATTATTTTAACCAATTAAATGATTCTACTCTGAAGAAAAACAATTATTTAATTAAACCTTTGGTAATGGTAAAGCAAATTTACCAATGAGTGCATTTAGGTTACAGCAAAGCTTCCTTCTGGTTTCTGCAAGTTTATTATTCCTTTTGGGAAAGATTTTTCCTTCAGCATGTCACTCCAGGTGCAGCCCTCAGAAGGCATTTGATGCATAGAAACAGAGGATTCTACACTGCATCCTTCCGTCTCGGAGGGAAAAGGTATTCCTCAGCCTGTAATAATCTGCAGATAAACAGCAAAATTTTTGGACACATTCCCTGCCTACCTCTAGTCTTTCCTTGTCTATTCAAGGCACAGCATAACTCCATTAAATTCAAAGCGTAAATAGCCCTGCACAAAAGAATAAAGGAGATTTATATTTGCATTATTTCAATTTACATAAACATAAAAGAATTATGTTCAGAGTCCAGATCACTACTATTTCTAGGATGTACAAAGCACACATTAGTCAAGGAAAAGTTGTTAATGTTTTTGCTGCAGCTGTTTTAGAGAAAGACTTTGGAACATATGAGAATGCTAACGTTTTGCTTAAGGATATTACGATGCAGAACACATTCAGATTATTCTGCCCTCACCTTTCCAAATTTAAATAACTCAATGGATGAAGAATGAGAAATTGTAATTTTGCATATATACAGATACACACATATATACACAAATCCTTATATATTTAAATATCACTACAATCCCTGTAAATATCACTATGTAAATATGCGCTTATATACGTAGAGGTATATGCGTAAATATATATGTGTAAATACATATGTATATGATATATATAATGAAAGTCTGCATTAATTAATTATTTTGTTTTACTTTATGCCCCTGTATGCATGTGTAGCCATATATGTATACAGAGTTTGATTACGAGAGTGAGTATACATGTTCCATGATATTTATATTCAGAATTAATTTACAGTTTTATGTCCTCTGAACTGAGAGAACTACATATATTGTAATTCCAACTGTGAGTCACTGTGATGGAAGTGAATACTTAATGAAAATAGTCCATAAAACAGTTGTATTTAATAGAACATAACTGAAAAATAAAGAGATAACAAGGAACAATGATCCTCCCACATATTTTGGAATATTTTTTTTTTTTAAATTTCTCTGTAAATAGCAACCTAATCAAATACAGTCCTGAAGAACAGTTTATCCTTTGTTGTGGCCTTGAACTTTGACTCAAACAATCCTGCTCTGTAGTCGTCTGGTGAACACATGGGTATTGTTCATCCCCTAGATAAATGCAGGCCAAACCCACAGATACTTTTTGCGATGTTTTAGGACTGCAAGCCAGACAATACTATGGCTTGATTCTCCTCCCTGGATTTGGGTGGTGGGGGATATCTTTCTAAGGATCTTGTCAATTGGATTTATGCAAAGGAAATTTTTTTGATTCAGGTTTAGGCTGGGTAAGCATAGACAGACAGCAGTCCCAAGCTGCCATAAGGGTTAGGGTTGAGAGAGCCACAAAGCCTATGGCTCCAGGGGTGTTGCACGTGGAATGGGCACACCAAAGAAGCACAGCAGGGCAGCAACACTCCTTCCAGAGTTTTCTGATCTGGACCACCAATGACACTGGGGGTTTCAGCTGCAGACCCACACTGCATTCATGGTTAGGGGTAGGGTCCAGAGGGCCCCAAAGCCTATAGGTCAAGAGAGACTGAGCAGTGAAAACACATGGCAATGGAAGCACAACACTACACCAACACTGCTGCCTGCACAAATTTCTCATCTGGGTAGTGAGCCCAAAGCTGTCATTAAGATTGGAATAAGGATTCAGAGACCAACAATGCCTACACCTCCAAGGACACAGGGGGTGGAAGCAGCAGGCCAAGGGAAGCATAGCACTGCACCCACATCCTTGTCTTCACAGCTTTCTAAGGTGGGCTACCTGTGTCCCAAGATTAACTTATGCTTAGAGTCAAGGTTGGAGTTGGCCTTCAGATAGCAACGAAAGTTACAGCTTCAAGGATGGGAGGGATGGAAAAAGCATTCCAAAGAGGAGCAGCACTGCTCAAACATCTCTGCTTCAAGAAATTTCTGATCTGGGCCACTTGTGATGCTGAGGCCCTCAGCCTCACACCCAAGCTGCCATTAGGGTCAGGGTTAGCATTAGGGTCAGGGTTAGCATTCAGAGAGCCATAAGGCAAATAGCTCCAGGGATGCTGTACCTGGAATAAGCATGCTAAAGGAAGCACAGCGCTCCACCAACGTTCCTGCTGCCAGAGCTTGGGGTTGAGAAATGCAATCTTACATCTAACACCTTATACCATCGGAGAATGATAGAATGGCTTTAGGTTGGAAGGGACCTTAAAGGTCATCTAATTCCAGCTCCTCTGGACAGGGACACCTTCCACTAGATCAGAATGCTGAAAGCCCCATCCAACCTGACCTTGAACACCTCCATGGAAGGAGGGCACCCACAGCTTTTTGGGCAATCTGTTTCAGTGCCTCATCACCCTCACAGTAAAGAATTTCTTCCTAATAGCTAATCTAAACCCACTTTCTTTCAGTTTGAAAGCAGTTCCCCATGTCACTACTTTGTAAAAAGTCTCTCTCCATCATTTTGTAGGCTCCTTTCCGGTACTGGAAGGCTGCTATAAGGTCTTCCTGGAGCCTTCTTTTCTCCAGGCCAGCTCTCTCAGTCTGTCTTAAAAGGAGAGGTGCTGCAGTCTTCTGACATTTGTGGCCCTCCTCTGGATTCACTCCAACAGGTCCATGTCCTGCTTATGTTTTGCGCCCGAGAGCTGAACAAAGAACTCCAGGTGAGGTTTCACCAGAGTGGAGTAGAGGGGCAGAATCATCTCCCTCGACTTTCTGGTCATGCTCCTTTTGGTGCAGCCCAGGATATGGTTGGTTTTCTGGATTACAGCACAAATTGTTGTTATATTGATCTTCTCATCCACTAACACACCGAAATCTTTCTCCCCAGAGCTGGTCTTAATCCATTCACCGCCCAGCCTGTATTTGTGCTTGAGATTGCCCCAATCCAGGTGCAGGACCTTGCACTTGGCCCTGTTGAACTTCATGAGGTTCACATGGACCCACTTCTTTCTGTATGGCATCCATTCCTTCCGGTGTGTTGACTGCACCACACCTTGGAGCTCTGTACATCTTAAAAATAATCACTGAAGTTCAAGTGATAAAAATAATTATTTACCAGAAACTCAACGTTTCTGTTAAAAATCATTTAGCAATGCAACAAAGCAATTAATAAAGCTATTCTCTGTATTTTATATTGCAGAACTGAAGATACCATAAAATACTGCCTATTTGCTGATGTTTGTATGGAATTCAGTTCCATATTATTTAACTAAAAGGGTATCTATCGTATTTTGACATTTTCAGCACATTTTACTGTCCTTTTGACCCTTTTGATAACACGGATATTCTCAGACCTTCTCGAAAGAAAAAACCCCACAACCCTGAAATATAAAATCAATGTAAAATGACAGAATGCAATGAAAGCAATTTTGCAGTATCAAAATTTACATGAGCAGCAGGATTTCTGGATGCTTATCAAAACCAAGGCAACTAATATCTTAAAGTGTGAGCGCTATTCCTGCATACACTAAAAATGATGAAGTGAGCTGAAGTCAGTAAAATCCTCTGTCATCACAGAAGAACACTTCAGTAGAATTTGCATCCATAACAATTTAGAAGTTGGTTTGCTTTCATGGAGATTTTTTTTGGCTATTCCATCTTAAGCACTATAATGTGTTTCTGTGGTTCAAGTTGGTATCAGTAGCATCATACAATTCTATAATATCTTTTGTTTGATCTAAAAGTGTATGCACTTCTTTACACACCTGACATTACCTTCTTGGTCTAAAAGAGGGATCAGCTCAATGAGCATTTGCTTACATGGTTGTCTTAATTGTATATAGTCACAACTCTGTACATATGATGTGTACTTTCTTTTGTGAGCTGCTTAGGTGAAATCTAGCTCCAGTGTCTTACAGCATGGGGGATTTGGTGTTTTTTTGTTGCTGCTGGTTTTTTTTTTTTGCTTTTTGGTTGGTTGGTTTTTTGTTTGTGTGGGTTTTTTTGGTTTTGGTTTTGGTTTTGGTTTTGGTTTTCGTTTTGGTTTTGGTTTGGTTTGGTTTTGGTTTTGCTTTGGTTTGGTTTGGTTTGGTTTGGTTTCTTTGCAAATACAATGCGTTTATAATAACTGAAACTGTTCTATACCCAGTCCCTGAAACAGTCAATGGGATAAAAAATTTCATTGTACTCAGTCCTGTGGAGGTGGCTCTTTTGCATATCACACATACAAATATTCCTTGAAGTTCTGTTTCAGAACTAGAAATTATCCGTTTTTCAATTTCATGGCAACTAAATTGAAAACAAAAAAAAAGTTATTTTGGGTTTTGCAGAACCTGAAAGCTGGAGATAAAAAAAAGAAAATACCCTTTTCTCATGAAGGTGCTCTTAATTACTAATTATTACTTACATTTTATTACAATTCGTATCACTGCTCCATATTTAGCAGAGTTCTGTCTGGAAATAAAAGTCACTTAGTCAAAGTTGATGCAACAAAGTTGGTAATGCTCTAGTATCCAGTTCTTAGCCCTTTTCCAGAAGGTTTCTGTCAGAACATTGCCTCAGGGATCATCTTGCCTTGAGCAGATGACACTGTCTTTAAGTAAAAAAAAGGTGAAATACATTTCTATTTCTCAGAGATTCTTTCATGTATTCTCCAGTCATTTGATCTGGGCTAGGTAACAGATCTCACTAGAAATGATGACTAACAGGTAAACAAAATAACTAAAACTAAAAACTGAAATGTGTACTGGAAAAATTGGAACAACAAATATTTTGTGTATGGGATCCCCCTGAAGAAAAAATAATGGAGTCTTTTGTCCCATTTGTGGTTGTGGTTGCAACTGCGTGGTAAATTTTACTTCCAAAAAGGGACATAACTGTCCAACACAGATGTTAGATGCTTTCAGTCCTAAACTGAAAGTGAAAATACAACTGTTTGGAGACCACCAAACTTAAACCTTGTGCTGTTTAAACTGTGTTACAGACAAGAATATGGAATTCAAGAAAACAAAAAATGAAAGCAAAAACAAGAATAAGAAATAGAAGTTCTGGGACTCAGCCTGTATTTTCAGAGATTAGTTTTGGTTTATTTAATTTTATGAACTGTCGGAAAGGAGGCAGTCCAAGCAGGAGAAAGTTCCAGAAAAAAAAGCAATCCCAGTTTTTCCTGTGTCCTGCTGAAGATACTCAGATACTACTGAATGCTACTGACTATCCATACTTCGTCCTCTTTTCTCTGCTTAAGAGCAACCACTGCTTTCTCATGTACTTTAATAACTTAAATATAAATGTCAATAATATTCAGTAGTATTTAACAGCAAACTGGTAAAGACCTGGATAAATTTTCCACAAATATATTTTTGACAGTGTATCTTTATGAACAAAAGAACATTTTCAAAAAAGAAAAGGTGGTGTTACATAAAGAAAAATCAGCGTTGGCCAAGTCTGCCTATTGTCAGCATAAATTAAACCTCACAGTATTCCTCAGGAGACAAATGCTGTTATATCCTTTCCCATATAAAGGCTCAGCAAGGCAAAGTAATTTTTTGAGAACCATAAGTGACTAATGTTGAGTGAGGCAGCAGCTTTAACCCCAGGGGTCTGAGTTAGCACCCAAAATAACATCCAAACAGTGCTGCCCTTTTGCTGCCATCCTTGCTAAAGTATTTGAAAGAGTCATCTATTCCAAGTAGGCAATTTTGACAGCAACTGGTAGTGCTTAAATGTATATTAACTGTGTTAAATTGAACTGAATGTAATGCTGGGAAACCTTAATATAGACCATTAGAAGATGTAAGGAGATAAACTACACATAAGGAGAAAACGCTGTCTCTGGCCATCTGCTTGTCCTGGTAACACACAGTAAATTCGCAATATGCAACAATTCCCTCAACTTGCTGAACAGCAGGTGCCTATCTTTTCCTTCAGCTGTCCAAAAACTGTTCCCTTACAACTCTCCCTGTTCTCCCTGAAGAATTCTTTCATAGTTTTGTAATTCAAATTTAGAATAAGGAAGAACAGGTTCTGTTTGAACTAGAATTATCTCAATTTACCTGGTAACCAATGGATATAGATCCTTATTCTGTCCTGTGAGCATTCTACTTAAATGAGCAATCACTTTTTTCCCCCTAGTGTCACATCTTTTACAGATGAAAACGACAGCAGTATTTTACAAACAATAAAATAAAAACAATAAAAAGCAAAAGGTGTGAGGACTGTGAATTAGGAATCCTGCTTCCACTGTGCTGTTTTTCTCAATAACTGCTAAACCATAAGTAAAGCAATAAAGCGAACCAGAATAAGTTATTGTCTTACATCCTTGGCAATCATTTTTGTCTTCACTTCAATAGGGGTTATTGTTAGTTGAGGTCCAAGGAATGTCAGGCTGAGATGTTACAGAAGGAGTGGAGAAGAGTATTCCATTCAAAAAAATTAATCAGTTAGGGGATCAAAGGTCAAGATATGACAATATTAAATTCAACAGACAACTTTGTGTCTTTTCTGCATATATTTTGAAAGTCTATGTTTTTAGTTATATGCCATAGATTTTCAGGAAAAGTCTTGTATCCTGCAGTTAAAATTTAATTCAGTTAATTAAGAACTTGATAGTGTTAAAATAAAGAACTAAATCTGAAAATTTACAGCCTCATCAAAAAGAAAATATGAATATCAAATTTAGTTGTTAGGAGTGTAGTCAAAAACTGTGATCTCAGCAGCCCCTTGACCACTCATATAATTTTCATATTCTGCAGCTCTACATAAGTCTCTTGATATTAAGGAACTAGATGGCACCATGCCTTCAGTTGTGAGAAGTTTGATCAAATAAGTGTGTTCTAGTCATAGATTAACACCAGTCAGAATGTTCCCAAATTGCAATTGTGACTGCATTGATTGTGGTGTTTCCACAATGCACCCTTTGCAGCATGTTGTAGGTTAGAGTCATGCCTAGAAAGACTTGAATTTAAAGCTCTCTTTAAATGGATTTTTATGTAAGTGGATTGGCTGCTCAGCTCTCCAGGGAAAAATGCTGTTTAGCCCTTCCATCAAAGTCACTTTGCAGAGAGAGAGAAGCTCATGGGGGCTGTGGGTGAAACATGGTCTTGGTGATGAGGGCACTTATCTGGAAAACAGTATATTTAAATTCCAAGAGACAGAGAATGGAATTGACCCATTTTTACACCCTAGGGAAATGTTTAATCTCCTACTAAACAAGAAAGGGGAAACAATGCCAGCAAAGGGTACCAGCAGTCTCCTTTCCTTTTTAAAGAAAACCTAAACTGTCTTTGCATTTCAACTGACAAGTTGCTGTTGCATTAAACCCTGCAACAGACTAAGTTACAGTTTGGGCATCCTAACTGAACTCTCAGAGGAGACCCAAATTTGAACCAATCCGTGCTTGAATAACTCAGATCCCTAAGTACAACCTTACAGTTGAAAAACTAGAAGTCTATGAAATGAAGGCACCTTAAGGTCTAAGCACCACAGAGGATTAATTCTGATCACAGATTTACTTTAAGGATCAAAATTCCAATAAAGGTTATTTTAGAGGACTACACGGAGTACCGAATCTCATCTCTAGTGTTTCGGTGTTACAACTTCTCCAAGTATACCATCAATAATTTCTCTCTGTAGTATGCAGCTATTAGGAGGATGAAATTGATATAGAGAGTTAATGCGATGATAATAGTAGCATCTAGGAAGTTAGATAAAAATGATATGACATAATAACACTTGAAATGTTGCACAGTATTAGAGACACATTTTAGTCCTTATGATTTGTTTCACCCTTAGCAGGTTACATTAATCTCCTGTTCCAATGACCCTGTTTATGTCTGACGTGGGCTGTAATTTTAAAAGCAGCACCTCTTCTCAAGTTCTCTGGCTTCCAAACACTGAAAATTAGAGGCTACTTCCAGAGTTAGGCTTTACATTACATTAAAATAGATGTATGTCTGTTCCTTATGCAATTATGATTTTTTTTTTTGTTTTTGCTTGGGGTTTGTTTTTTTTTTTTTTTTTTTTTTAAGATTCTGTTTCATTTTAGGGACCTAGATGAGCGGTAGAGAGGAAAAATCTTTGCTTTGCATGGTTAACACAGCTCAAGCCTGGGTCAGGAGAAATCCTCTGGAAGAAGAGGAGATGCTGCTTTCCCTGACAGCAGCTGACCTTGCTCAGCTGGGAGAAGCTTTTGGAGAGTAGGGTGTGAGTAGCAGAGTGTGAAGGACACAGAGCAAGCAGAGGGTCCCCAGCAGGAAGAGGCTGGACAGCCCCAGAGAGGATAAGTGAGCAGGCACACAGCCAGGCCTCCCAGAGGCTATAAGAAAAGAAAGATTTTTCTTAGGGCAGGGAAGGAGGAGAGGCTGCTGGAAACAGAGAAACTGCTAAAAGTTTCTGGCAAAGGTCAGGGCTACAGTTAAAGGACATCATACATGGGACAGAGGAGATTTTTTTTTTTTCCTAAGGGGAAGGTTTAGGGTTTGTTGTTTATTACAATGCTGGAAGAAACTTAACTTTTAATTTAGAAGTCCTGAAGATGCTATGCTCATTTTAAATAAAACGTTAATGTAATTTAATGTCAAATCTCACATTCACTGGCAGATATATCAGAGTCAGACATGTTTCTTATTCAAACTCTTTTTCATTTTTAAACGAGTATCACTCACTCAGTAACTCTTTATCATTTTAAAACGTTTGTAGATTTTCACCGGTGGGAAGATTTTTGACTTGCTGCACCTCAAAGGTTCAGATGAGACTAGATGAGAAAGTCTATCATCGGTCTTCAGGTGTACTTAAATGACTTGAGTTTTCACAATAGGGAAAACAGTGCCCCCTCCCACCTTGTCCCTTCATCTCCAAGTGAAAAAAAGCAAAGCAAAACAAAACAAAAAGTTAACAACTGAACACCTGAATTATCTGCTTAACCCAGGCAATAATGTCCGCTGTCATCAGTGGACTCATCAGTGTCATTTCACATAGAGCATTAGCTGTTTAAAGTAAAACAGAGAGAAAATTTATACCCATTAAAAATGTGAATAAAATATTATCTGTTGATTGGACAGAAGACAGCCTGAAAGAATATATCCCATATACATCTCTGTCAAAAAAAGACTGCCAGGAAAGATAAGGCCAAGCAAGCAATGGTCATTTCAGCTTCTCAAAAGTGCAACAACCTTGCAGCTGAATGCCCTTTGACCTTGCTAGGAAGGAAATCTGGGGGCTGCTGATGCTGAGTGACAGGACCATCATCATAGGGCAACCACCCAGGCAAATTCTGCAGTCTCATTTATACCATGGCTAAACAGCAAAGGATATGCTTTCTGGCAAAGAGATTGTGATAATATTTCACTAGAGGAAGAAAGGATGCTCTATTCCCTTGAACGTCACTCTGAACGTACAGGACGGGTATCAGCAAAGAGAGTTCTCCTTTGGTTTATCCACAGGAAAACAAACATGTGACTTGCCCAGTCCTCTAGCAGGAGGCCTGACATTTGCGGGCAGATGAAGGAAATCCAATGAACAGAAACCAGAGCTATGTATAGGACTCTACCCCTCCCCATTTTGCCCTCTGCTGCTCTACTAGTAATAATTATTTTTAGTAAAAATAATAATAGTTTTGAAAGAAAAACAAAATGTCACAACCGTTTCATATAATTACTATGTAAGCAAGCACTATGTTTACCTTGCTTTCACTTAATGAGTATGGGAAGATGTTGAAACAAAGCATCTTAGCAGTACCATATTTTTAAAAGTGCTGTTACTAACACAAGATGCTTTTTCCAGCAGAAGGCCTAATAATGCCAAGAGTGCAGGAGGTCTCATAAGCAGAAATAACGGCAGTTTCATGCAACATGTGAAATTACAATGCATCTTATGAGTAAATCAAATCACTTTTTCTTTATAATTTCTGAATTCCATAGGGGCCATGAAACACATATTTAAAAGGTGTGCAGAAGGACCTTACTCATTAAACAGCAGAGAAAAGTAATTGAAGCTTTATTAAAAATTGACTAATAGGCATTCCAGATAATTGAACTGACAGGCTGTTTTGACAGCTGCAAGCAAAAATGTGCTTTCTCTAAACAGTTGGTGTAAATCTTTGAGATTTCTAGAAAGAGAAATGGTGTACTGGTTTAACTTTAATCAGTTTATGAAGTTAAAAAAAATTTAACTGTTCACCTAACTAGTTGAAGCTATGTTAATTGAAGGTGCTGCCAGTCATTTCAATGATAGAGTTTGAACTGAAAGAATTGCCAAGTTCTCACACAATGAGAAAGGTGGAAGGTGAATACTTTAAAAAGTTTTGCTTAGCAGAAAATGTAAATTAAGATGAAAACTGAACTCTGAACTTGATTTCCAGAAAGGCACTGAAATATTCAATCTGACTGAAGTTAGTGGATTTTGCAAGAATCTATCAGCTTTGAAAATCAGGCTGCAACTAACTAACAAATGTGACAACCTACATCTTGAGTGGGTTAGCATAAAGTAATAGGCAATTATGCTGTCTAAATGAAAAAAATAAGAAGGAAGAAAAAAACCCACAACAACAGAGAAAGGCTACTTATCAGACTTTCCAGGTTTGAGAATTCAAAGTAGCAGGAAGCAAGGAAAAAAAAATTGTAAAAGTTAGGCAGGAAAGACAAGATAGAAATAAAGCTGGATT
Source organism: Acanthornis magna (assembly GCA_036785705.1). Lineage (NCBI taxonomy): Eukaryota > Metazoa > Chordata > Aves > Passeriformes > Acanthizidae > Acanthornis > Acanthornis magna. The sequence continues at coordinate 17,936,362 of JAWUZG010000032.1, forward strand.
TTATAATAATTAGCTCACTAAAAAGGAAAAATTGAGCAGGCAGATAAGTGTCAGAAAAGAGAAAGAAGTTTTAGAAAGGACAAGCAAAGTATTAAAGGTGAAGTAAATGAAGACTTAAAAAACCTGATGGAAGATTGAATATTTTAAGAATATTATGTAGGTATTGACATACTACATAATTAGAATCTACATGAGTGTAGGACTTGTCAATAAAGCATTGAGAATAGGACCGTCTTACTTTGTATTCAACTTCAGGTGTTTTTTTAATCTGTGTATACAAGTATACATTTTATATCCTATCCGCTTTATAAAGCTCACAAAAAGAAGAATAAATCAGACGAACTCACCACAGGTGTGTCACTTCAACTACAGGCATATATAGAATAGTACAGCAGCAGACAAGAGAAGAGAAAAATCTTAGAAAGAATGAATAGCTGACACACTGACACTTGTCTACCTGGTGTTTGGTTGAAACTCTCAAAAACAGAAGGACACAGTTATTGAATTTCTGTAAGTGTTTTTATTTTTAATAAACAGGAAAACCAAGATTTTTAATAAGGAAACACTACAACCCTGTCATGCTGAACTTATCTGATGCTTGATTAGCGTATTGGATTGATGTTTGATAACTGAACAAGAAATCTACATGCTCTTTTGAAGGGTTTATTTGATTTGGACATCGAAGCCTTGTAGTTGTTTCATATGAGAAAGAGTGCTCTTAGAAATGTGTATTTCACAGTTATCAGTTTTAAAGTACCCTTTATTCCAAGAGGGAAGAATAATTGAACCACTGACTATTAGTAAAACTGATTTGCAAATGAAATTTGATTGATATTTTAGATTTCTTGGGACTATATGTGGCACAGCTTTTGTGTAAATTATATTTGTTTAAAATGCAACTGAGCTCAGAACTGCCAGGAACAATTTAGACCCCATAAATGTTTCCTCTAAATTGAATCAGAGAAGGCTGAGAAGCCTCTAAACACTGTACAGGGATTCAATGTTTAGGTTTTAAATGAAACAATTTTAAAAATTGGAGCCTTGCCATCATTTACAACACTGTCAGAGTCAGTGCTCCAACAAAATAGGTTGATTTTCTTCTGTTCCTAGCTCATCTTTATTGGACACTTTCACAGTTAAATGCAGTAAATGAGGGGGGGTGGGAGGAGCAGAGAGAACAAAAGGGTAAATGAAACATTATTGTGGAAAACTATTTTCAGAAATTACATTTTATATTCAATATGGATATTTTTGCCTACACCCAACCCTAAAGACCATTTTTATGAAACACAATAAAGCCATTTCAGATATTTTCTTGTTTCATTATATCCAAATACATTAATTTTTTGGTTTCAATGAAGATTTATGCTGCTTATATTGCACAAGGTAAGTGTAAATAAGAGCTATAAATTGCTAAGCGGTTAATGTTGCTTGTGAATAGAACTATTGTTCTCTAAACAGCCTGAATTTTAGGGAATCCAGCTAACTTAACGCCTATGAGGTGCCATACAGGAAAAATGCTATAAAAATCTAATAACAATAAAAATGCATTGGTATTAAGTTATATTAGTTTGGGTGAAAATGCATATATTTAGAACTTATTAGTATATATACAGTTAAAAGGAGTTTAAATTAAAAATGTTTTGGGCACATGTGTGTCCAGCTCACCACGTACGTACCTACCCCTTCATTTGATTTGGTGCCTTGTTATTAATTCTTGGAAATACAGCCTACCTAGAAGTGTCTGAACTATAAAGACTGAGAGTATTGCAAGCTTCCAGTGCAGTCTGCAGTGAAATTCACAAGTGAAGGACACTCTTGTTTAGCAGCAGTTTTTCTGCTAACTTTCAGAAAGTTAATATTTTAAACCCAGGCCTAGAGAACATACTAGAAAATACCATTTCTTAGAGGAGATGCAGATCTGCTCATTCTGGATAGCCAATATCAGGATCCAGACTAAAGGCCTAGATTTCAAATCCTTTGTATTATGCCAGATTTCAGTAGCAGGGCTCACAGGAACTCCTCAAGCCTCAATAGCTCTACTGTACTCAGTCCACTGAGTGGAGATGCTGTATGATATTAACAGATGGCAAATATTAATGTGTGAGCAAGCCTTAACTGTTGCTAGAGGGAGTGTCTAAAAATCTAGCAAAGAAGAAAATGTGGTAAAAGGATCAGCCTTTTACCTGGAACACTAGAGGAACTGGAAGTTACCTATGAGTGTTAAAGCAATGCACACAGGGTAACAAAGTTAGCTACAAAACACTGACTTTTGCTGTATGAAGGCACCATGTTCAGAGCCAGAGCCAGTTAATTCACAGCCAGTTTTCATGCTGTTGCTATTCCCTGCAGTGCATAACATAGTCATGCACTACCATTGCTCTACTTCTTCCTTTAAAGTCCTTGGACACATAAAAATGCATTTCTGAGCACCATTCAGACATGATAAGGAGATGTCTTAATCTATTTGAACATAAAATGTGCTAATATAAAAATGAGCTACTGGTTGTATTCTAGCCTTGAGGCTGCTACAGTTTATCTTCTAAGGCTGAAGAAATTGGGCATAAAACCATGCTTTGAATTAAAACCATACCTATACTCTGACAGTTAAGAATGTTCTTCTGCTGATGGTGTATTTCCACACAATTCATGGGTTATAGGAAATTTAAAAAGCAACCAAACAAAATAACAACTTTCGTGTGTAGTGATTTCTCAAATCATAATGTAACTCACTATTTTGATGGCAATGGTAACAACAAACACTTATTTAAAAAGAAAGGTGATTGCTTTTAGTTGCAGTACATTATCTTTTGGCAAAAAATGCTGGTTTCAATTAATGCATATTGATTCAAAGGAATTAGTAAATAAAAGTTAATATGCAGTGGTTCTGAATGGCAATTTTTTACTTACTCTAAGTATGAATTGAGCTTAGAAGAGTGTATCTTGTATGGAAAATATTGGTTTGACCAGGAAATTCAAAGAAATTAAAATGAAATGGATTTGAGGAGGAGGAAGTTTGAATAGGTCAGAGGAAAATGTGGCACATCCTAAATTAGGTTAGAAAAAACATATTCCTACAGGTTATTCCTTTCTTTGCCACATCCTTCTCTTAAAATCAGGCAAAGTCCAAGTCAAACTGATCTTCCCTTCCTCTGGTTCTCTAGTTTAGTTAAACCTGAAAATCTTGAAATATAACAAAATTACCCCTCAGCTTCAAGTTAACTATTCCTTTAGCTCAAAAGAGAGTGGAAGGGATATGGGGAGAAGATGGATCTAAATGACAGTATAGTCGACATTTGGGAACAGGATATTTCCTACAATGACAAAAAACGTTGAAAGAAACTTCCTTTGTTCATTTGGACTCATTAAAATTCTTGCCAGAACATTTTTTTTCCATATTCATACAGGCCAAAACCTAATCTGGATCACTACACCTGACTGCTACACAGACATGTGCTCATATTTCTTCGTTGCATGTTTAGTTGGAGAATTATGTTCAAAGGAGCCTTTTACAAAAGAATTGCCTCATTTTCACTTCATGCTTGCAGTATAATCTTTTGTTAGATATTTCACTGTTTTGTCTTATAAACCTCCAAAGAGCAAAAGCAACTGTGCGTCTCATATTCAAACTTTTGGGTGTATTAGACTGCACAGGTAGTCACATATAAAACTGAAAATAAAACAATATAGATCAAGGTGTAGGTGCTAAATAATTAATACCATTAATCTTTGTCCTGATATACAAGTCCTCATAAACTACAGGGATATTGCAGAGCAGCAATAACATATCTGTGAGGTGCCCTGAGCCATCCTTTCCAGAACCACCCGTGTTAGGTTGTAAACATTGTTGCTCATCTCATGTTTTAAATGCTAAGTAGGGAATTATTGTTAGGGTTCCGGCCTCACTTTGTGCACAAAGAAAGAACTTGGCTAGACTGGCCTCTAAGAGCACATTTTTTATCAGGGTAATTTTAGGTATTTTCAGCCAGTCACAGAAATAATTATGGGCAAAGGAGGAGGTATGGGGAACACACCAACTAAAACAACAGAACATTTATTAGCTTTTCTTTTTTTCCAGACCTTTTTATTTAAAAAATAATAAATTATTATGCATGCCTTTAATTTGGGCTCTGAGAAAAAAAAACCTGAAACATATAAGTGCTTTATTTTTTCTCACTTTGAGAGTTTCTTCTTTTGCTTATAGTCTCTTTATAGGTGGTCTTAGAAAATATTTGATGAGACAATTTGCCTAGTTCCTACAAGTCTGAAATTGAGCTCCTTTTAGTTTCTACTGGGATGGAAAGGCACTGTTTATCTTCCCTCTCTGTTCTGTAGTTTAAATGTGTGTATCATTCTCTATGGTCACAGCCTAGAGTTAAAACTGTTTCTAAAACAGTGAAATTAAACAGAACATGTTAATATCTCCAGAAAACAGATGCCATAATTTTGGCAGCTTTCTTATATGTTTCTCCCTCACTGAAAATGCTATAAAACAGTGATGCATTTTTAGTGCAACATATCACCTGCTTTAAAAAGGAGTACATGATTGTATTTATTTATCCATGTCTCTAAAGCACGCATGCATGCATACATAATTTGTTTTCCACATGCTTCTTGTTCAGAAATTACCAGAGTCATAGAGGAATATAGGTAGAGGAATAAAAGTAAAGGAATAAAGTAAAATAATGAAGTGCAAGCCTGTGAAATTTGATTCACAGTAAGTTGTGCTGGCTGCTTCCAGAGACAGACTTAGTAGTAAAGCTGTCATGGATACCACAACTACAAATGCACTGAAGTCCAGAGACAAGGGAAGCCAAGCTGAAAATGGCAAGGGAGAAAACAGTACTGGGTCTTGGCTGAAGCAACTAACTTTATCCTTTTCATCAAGACTCACTGCATCTATGCTGCTCTGTAAATAGGGCTCAAGCACTGGAAAGCATGGTTTGCATAGAGTGACACGAATTTTCTAGTTTATTAAATGCCTCAGGAGCTTTCCCAAAAGTCAGTGATATTTGACTAAAGAAAATATTTGATCTGAGGATATGTATGAGACTTCATAACACAGATTTAACTTCATGGACATTCAGGTCAATGTACAGACTGTAAGCAAGGTCAGCCTCAGTTCCAGGCCTTGTTATTCTGAAAAGAGATTAACCATTTCCTTCCCATTCCCCAGATTTCTCAGTTGTGGAGACAGAAACTCCACTAACTGTGCTAGATGAACCATGTTAGATGAAAGTACTAGAAAATAACCAGGCTTGGCTGTCCGTACACGAATTGCCATCAGAAACTTTAAATGGTTTGATTGTTTATTCAAAATGTGGTTTTGGGAAAAATTACCTTTCCCAAAATGCAAAATACTTTTATAAGGAACATTAAAACCAATTAAGACTCAAATTTTGACACTTGTTTGTTTGATTGATTGATTGATTTTTTTTCTTAATACCTCCAGAAGTTCAAGAGGACTTTGAAGAATTTTGGAGTGAACACTGAATCATGCTGTTATGTTTCTGTAATTTTGAGGGGAGTCCTTTTCACTCTCCAAAAAAGCATTTAACAACCAGTCAATATTTTGGTGAAATATCTTCCTAGATCTCAGTGTCAGGAGTTGAAGTGGGACACAAAGCGTTCGTCTCAGCTGAAAAATGCTCAGTGGGCTGTATTTCATATATATGTATGAGTGTTGAAGTCATTCAAAAGAACAGGCACATTGAAGAAATTGTATCCTGTATATAGACATAACCTCAGAGAGAGAGAGTAAGAAAGAGAGAGACCTCTTGGGAATGAATGTGTTCTGAAAGACACATTTTTGTGTGCATTTATGATTCAGATCTTTTAGGCACCTTCTCTTTGTGGAGTAGAAGGACACATAACCTAAGAGAACGGGTGATTATGTGTCTTTCCCATGGAAAAGAATCTAATGGAAGAGGTCTATTATTTGCCCCAAGTCTTCTGGATCCTGAATCCTAAATGTAAGAAAAGAATCACTTCTCAGCACTCAGCTGTGTTACAGTCTGTTGGGGTTATGTTGTGTCAGCTTAGAGGCTTACTCTTGCAGAATTACAGGAAATAATTGCTTCTGACTTATTTAAGAGAACAAGTTTATATCATAAAGCTAAAACAAATAGGAACATGATTGGAAACTAATGCGGTCATTTAAGACTTACACAGTTTTGTCTTCTTTTTTCCCTAGATACAGTTCTTTTAATATCACTAAATGATGCTGTGAGGAAAATACTCTCACTGCCATCTAGGTTTGGATTGTTTGATAAATTAGCAGGAAAGTTAGAAAAATGTTCTTTCTCTCTCTCTGAAAGCCATAGCAACATAATATATAGTTCCTTCTCTTTGTCTCTGTATATAAACGATTGAGCAGATTGTGAGTCGTGGGTGTGGGTGGCAATTAAGATAATAATTGTTCACAGAATATAGAAACTGCATTAGAAAATGGAGACATTCCTGCCTCCTTCTCTGCTCTTTTAGACAGTGGAAAAATGGTCTTTACTATGTCAGATACTCCACCGAGAAATATGCATTACTTTTCAAATAAGATACTGGGTGGCCAACATTTTTGGATAATGTTTGTAAATGCTGTAAACCTGCGAGCATTTTTATGATTGCTCAAAGATTACAGGCAAGTTTAGAACAAGGTTGAGTTTAGAATTATGGAAAGTTTCAAGCCAATGTCTTTATAAAATGCAGTGAGTGAAAAGTCAGGGAGGATATCGTTTCAAATGTTTGTTTTTGTTCATGGCTACTAACCTTTCTGTGTCCCTTTCTTTTTTAAGGTGGATTTTGTAATTTTTCACTTCCTACTTTTTTTTTTTTTTTTAAATTTTCTTAGGTGAAACTAAGTAATTTCTCACTTCTTAGACTGTGGTTCCAATGCTACACCAGTTCTTTTTATTTTAAGGCACAACATGCCATTAACAGGGTCTATTTCTGTGACCTTTTGGCTATCAAAATTTAGTGATCTCCAAAGCCATCTGATAATAAATACTTGATTCTTTCATTGTGAAAATATGTTGCATTCTGGAGATTTGTATGGATTTATATTTCATCCTTTATACTATTTGTCAAGAACCTATTTTTTTAGTCATTTATTAAAAAAGAAAAATAAAAAAAGAGGACTGCTATTTATATTATAGGGCTGGTGTATGTATTTAGTGATATGTTAGTTCAAGTGGCAGAAAGAAAAAGAAGAGTATAAAATGTGCAGCTAGATCTAGTTTTTTGCACCTATTATAATTTGGCATCTTTCCATAGACTTCACTGGAAGTATAATCTATGCCAACGAGTATTATATGAGGTTCTCAGAAAACATCAGTGCATTAATTCACTTGGCTAGACATGGATTTCTGTGGACGAAGCTTAAAAAGACATCTTTTTATATTTTTCTTGAATATTTCTTTCAACATAGTAATTAGGATAATGGATCATGCCCCCACTACAATCTATGAATTGGTGAGACAACTGTGCTTGTCTATGATAATGCATATCACAACCCTGAGGCAAAGCACATGAGAGCTGGGGTAAGCATTCTCAGGGAGAGCTGTCTAACAAAATGCATTTCTACCTAAGGCAACTAATATCCTCTGAAACCTATGAGTCTGTTTTAGCAAGTCTAACTCAATGGGAATTCCAATTAGGGTGTCCTCACTAAAGATGTCTCTGTTATCTATAACTTGGGAGACCACCTACATCACCAATTAGTAGATCTGGAGGTGCATGGAATTCTTTTAATGAATTAATGTGTACATATTCTTGGAGGACGTGGGGGTGTGGGGATTTATCCCTCTGTGCTTGCACTGCTTTCCTGTGTTTCTTCCAATGACATTTCTTGTTGTGTCTGTCTGTGGTAATGATGACCATCCAGCTAATTTTCAGAGGATCACATTGACACTAACCTTTGGCTCACCCATCTGTTCCTCACTTTATTGCTTCAAATGTTTCCTTTCTGGCTCATTGTTAAACTGGAATAGAGGCAAAATTCCTCCAAGCACAGCAGGGCTCTGCTGGGCCATTTCTGACTGCAGAAGGCTGCTTACTAGAGTCCTCTGATTCAGCTGCTCTTGTCATTGAGGTTTTCTCACTACTGAACATCTGGCTGGATGCTGATGGCAAATACAACATCTGTGGGTGACAGTAGGCTTTCCTCTCAAGATAACAAAGGAATATGGCTCATCTCCCACCTTCTGACAGGGTTTTCAGGCTCCCCTTGGGTGTCTTCTCTCCAGGAAATGAGTAGCTCCTAGTTTGTTAAGCTCAGCACAAACACATGAAACTAAAGGTTGGGATGGTTAGCTCTGAAACCCTTTGGGTTTATGTAGTGACATAATAAATAGTCCAGCAGAGCTACAGGTAAATTTCTATTGCAAGAATACACAGACATATCAAATATCAGAGTATTTTCAATGCATTCATTCATAATTCCATATATGCTAATTGGTGAAGCCTGTAATAATGCCAGAGTTTATATAAACAGAGAAAGTTACTAAATCTAGTGTATATTACAAATTTAATGTTTTCTGTATTAACACTTTCCCACTTTTTTTTTTTTTTTGATGGTAAAAATAAAGAATGATTCATTTTTCATTCTGATTTACTCCTGAATTTGTATGACACTTTATTTTAATAAAAAATGTTCCCTTCTTATCTTTTCCCACCTTGCAAAAAAAAAAACCAAACCACAAATAGAAAACAAAAAACTAAAATTCAGAATATAAGAATGTTATAATTAAACCAAGACAGATTTGTTGCTTTGGGAAATTTTCTCCTCCAGATTGGCTTGCTTTCAGTGCACCATAGTAAAATATATTTTTATGTAATTTAAAACATATGTTTTTAAGTGTGTTCTGCAGCAACTGAAGAAAAATGTGAACAACTGAGCCATTAAAATTGCAGTACATTTTGCATACCTTAAGTGCAGATACTAAGAATTATTTTGCATTGCAATAATCTTATCCTTTTAAATAAACTTCGAGTGTCAGGCTAAAACACTGGGCTAGGATGACAGCTAAATGAAGGATCTTTACTCTCCAGTCCAGCAAGCTACACTGAAAAACAAGGAAGGGGGCAGGGAGGCAACAAAATTGTCAAGTAGATGAATACCGCCTCTTAATATCAGCAGTAATGGAGAAACTGTTTGCCATCATGCAAATCTGTGCTTAGTGTGCAAAAAACATCCTCCAAGGTTTTCCATCAATGTCAGTTGCATACCTACATGGTTTAAAACAAGCAGCCTAATGTAATATAAAAGCATCCTACACTTATTTCCCATTTTTTTCTATTTAGCAGAATATTTTAGTGACTAAATTTCATGCATATCTATGTGTATATGCTTTTTTACTAGAATATACAGTATTTAAAGTAAAATAATATTTTACTTTCAGATTTTTTGATATATATTTTGGTATGCCACAGTCAATGCTATGGAGAAAAAAAAGAGGTAAACCCATATTTCTCTGTAAAGAACAGATGTACTTTAGCTGACTATTTGCAAGTATAATAGGAAGCTGTGAGTTTGGGACTTGAAAAATGGTTATGTTACTTACAGGAAACATATCAAAATTGAGAGACAGCTGGAAATTGCAGTAGATGAGACACTGGAAAAATCCAGGAACCTCCTGCCAAAATCTGATACAGAAGTATTAGATCCAAATGGATTTACTTGCCTTTCATCTACATAGCTACCTACATATGCATGTATTATACATCTCTTTGAATTACATTTATATTACCAGTACATTCACAAGACAGTTGTTTGGGCTTTTTTACCCCTGTAAAGACATTACCTAATTCAAAATCTTGTCCCCATCTGAGATTGCATACATATTCTGGAAAACCTGAGCAGCTGACAAACTGTCTATGCTTAAGAGGTATCACTGCAAAAATCCTTTCAGACTACTGTCATTCTACTTGTTGTGCATGGCAGCATTGATATATTTTGAGAAAGACTTGTAAGATTCATGCCATTTTAACATGTGGATGGCTCTGAACACTATCTTTTCCCTTTGTATGTATAAACTATTTTGAAAGTTGTTTTAATTCTAACTGTTTCTTGAATATTAATATTTAACTATCTTTTCCCACTTATTTCCCTGAAATCCCTTAACAATATGAATCAAAATCAAAATATTCACCCAAAATACTTATAACATTCACATTTCAAATAAAATGGGGGCAGAATTGGACTCCTGGGAATTAAAGTTACAGTAATAAAATATATCACTGTAATGATCCCACTAAAATGAGCAGGGAGAATCCTTGCCTTGCTAAAGATATCCCAATGGATATTTTCAATGTATTTTTACAGGATATATGCTTGTCCAAAGTCCCTTGGCAAAATTTGTTCCTACAAACTGAGAAAAAATATGGGTCTTTTAAATAGTCTGTCTTCTGTTTTTGTCCTTATTCATTGTATTTGTTTTGTGAATTGCTTATTTTTTACTATGTCTCTTCATATCATACCACCTCCAGTACTGCAGCTTAATTCTACAAGTGAAACAAATCAGGATATTCTTAAATAAAATTATATTATAAGAGAACCATGAGGTATGAGACCATGGAATGTAGCTTTTAAAGAGAAAATTTATTTTTCAGTGTAAGGATCAGCTGAGAATGTATGTATGGAAAACCCCTGGCTTATTTGCTTCCTGAAACAGAGATTTCAGCTGTGGAAGAAGAGGATGGAGGACCTGTGGTGCTGTAAATATTTAGTGCAGTTCAGATTAGAGTGTCCACCAAGATAATAAGTAGATGCCCCAAAGAAATTAAGCAGTTCCAGGAAAGCTCCAGAGAAGGTTTAGATGATGTCAGAACATTGTGTCACATTATCATCCTGGTTTTCTGATCAAAAGAATAAGAAGAGTAATTTTGGTGGTCAAATTCAGTGAGTAAATTCCTTTATTCTCTATGAGAAAAACTTCCTTCCACCTATCTCCTGTGCATCATCACCTCCAAAAACTAAGGTCTCTGAGATAATTTCAGCTCTACTTCCTCATGATGAAGGTTTTGAATGTTTTTTTTTCTTTAATTCACAGTCTGGTAGAGTGCAGCACATTTATACATGGAAAGATACATGGAGAAAGACTATCACTGTGAATGAAGAACTCTGTTTTACTTGAGCAGTTACATAGAAATTATTAACAGTTCCATTGTTTGCTTTTCCACTATGTAGATTTTTGAGGCAAAGAACTCAAACCTTACAAACAAAGTGCTCTATAAACACTAATGAAGTTTTGGAACAAGCTGTGAGACAGATAATTATTCTTAGGGTAATTCTACAAATGGGTAGGCTGCATCACAGGAATTAAATTACTTCTGTGTCAAAGAATTCAATGGCAGAGCTTAGAAGTCATCTAATCCAGTTTCCACTCCTTTTACTAGACAACACTCTGTCACTTTGGATCAGCAGTTTTTTAGGAGCTGGGCTTTAAAAAAACCAACATATACATCATTCTTTATAAAAAAAATGAAATTATTAATATTTATATCAATGCAGACAAGTCCTTGACCTAAAAGGAGGGAGTTACACAGTGATGTGGTTGCAGGCAGCAGAAGTGACATGGGAAAGAAACATGCAGGTGTTACTAGGAGAGGACAAGGAGAGAAAAGAAAAATTAACCCTCTGATTCCCTCTGGTAAATCTTCTATCCCACCTTCTGTACAGGGATCAAATGATGCAAAGGCCTGATAAATCCTCAGAAGGAAAACAGTTATTTCAGCAGATGTCTCCAGGTATTTTCTCATTATGTGCCTCTTCAAAAATGGCTGAGAAATTACTAAAAAGTAAACTCCAAGGAAAAAGTGCTATTAGATTCCTAATATTTTCTATTTTTCTGTACTGAAAGAATAGTATAGGAAGTAACAGTAATGATATAGAAGTATAGAGATAGTAAAAAAATTACAGGAATAGCATAGAGGCAGTTGCAGTGAATGGTCTTCTTGTAGCAGTGCACCAAGGTCAAACCTTACTAACAATCCCTCTGGAATATGCAAAACTTGTCTTCACTAAGCTGTTGATCTTCTGAAATGTTAGACACCTTTTCAGACAATGTACTGGAGATTGTGGGAAACAGTGTTAAAAATAACACACTGAGTTTCATGACGATATATATGAAGATACAAGCAGTGTATAAGATACGGTTTCTGATTATAGTACATTAAACAATCATTTAATTATTTCCCAAAATCAAAAAAAGCCAGATCCAAGCATATGAGAGGCACAGTAATTCAAATGCAGATCCGTTCCCTTTATGTGAAGGCTACAATATTTGCTGACAGGTTGGGAAACAAAACAGGGAATCTAAAGCTAAATGCCTAAGTCTCAGCAATTTGATCCCAAGCTTTTCAGCTGAGACCATGAGAAGCTGACAGCCTCTAGGGATGTGGTTCACGGGAGAACCTGTGAGGCATGCTAAGAAGTGGGTTAGACCTGCATCATGTAGCTTTTTATAGCTTTTTTTACCTAGATATGGCTTTGTGTATGTGATCCATCAAGACAACTTTGATGCTTTGGAGCACAGCAACTAACAAAAAAAAAAAGGCTAGGAGAAAAGATTCACATATAAAGAGTTAGGGATTATAGGGGTTTGGCTATGATGGACAGACACAGATACTCACTGTCTAAAAGATAACACTCAGCATAATACTTCTTTCTTTTTTTTTTAAACACAAGCTTTCCCAATATCCTACAATGTTTCACACTGAGAGACCCACAGAGATACTCTGAACAATGGCTATAAAGAGTAAGGGAACAAACAGACAAAGACTTGGCAATTTGAAAGGGAAGATTCACTGATGAAATACCCAGGAAAGAGACAAAGCCCAGTCAAACTTTCCTGTCTCAGACTTGGAAAGGACCTTGTGAAGGCTGACTCTAACCTTTATGTGCATCACTTTAGCATGGTAGTTGTGAGCACCACAGAAAAAGAATCAATATAGTTATGTGGATGCACTCAAGGAGACATCTCTTGACTGCATTTTTTAGTGACGAACGGAGGAATTTATTTTTCAGTAAGTTCTAAATTGTTGTTACCCCTGCTTGAAAAAGCCAAAGCCATGGGCAATTCAAAGGGGACGTTTATAAAGGGTAAACCTGAAACTTTGAAATAATGGGAAAATGAAATATTTCAGGGTCCATGAGATTCAGTTACTCCACTCTTTTAGTAGAGATTTCTTATAGCCTTGACTTTAAATGCTGAGCTACATAATGCATGATTATATATTTAAATCCTTATTTGACCTCCTAAGTGAACACTACACTAAGAAAAGACATTACTAATGGGATTGAAAACATACAGTGAAAAAAAAATACAATAAAAATGCAGTCTTACTTTCACTGGAATATTTGGTCAAATTAGGCAATTTTATACTAAAAGTGAATTTGAAAATGCTAAAACAAATTGACATTCTATCTCTTTAGTAATTTCAAGTATTTGGGCTTATTATTTCATGCTCATGCATATATGCATTTTTATTCTGATGTTAGGTTTTTTAAATATTTAAACTTCATTTCTTTCTGTGTTATAATTTTTGTAGTGTATTGGTGAACTTCATATATAAATATATATTATTTTATCAGATCAAAGGGGCAAAACTGCATAATCTAAAATATTCATGCTTTCAATAGCAAAGCACCAATCTAAACATAGTGATTCAACCTTGATATTTCAGAAAATACATCTTTTGCTATGCTTCTTTTTCTTTATTGTCCACCAGTGCCTTTGTTTTCTCTCTGCTCTCTCGCAAAATGCCAATGTTGAGCTTTATTTCCAAGACTCTGCCTGAGGTGGCTCAACTCTTAAAGGCTCCTTGCAGTAAGTTCTGCTGCCCTCTGTTCCTGTTTCAGCTCCAACCATCTTCATTACTCATAAAGCTTGACAACTTACAAGTAGGTCTCTGTCCTGCATGCTCACGCTTGTACCCTTTTTTCAGTCCTATCCTCACATTCTCCAGGCCTGCCCCTAGAAATGGTTATTAGTACCTTTGTGGCTCGTCACTGCATTTGTACAGAAGTATTCCTTTTCACCCAGGATAATTTCATTACATCAGGCTACTCCTTGTCTTCCTCTCTTCTTTTTATTTTTCATTTGTTTGTTTTTTTGTTTCTCACAATTTAGTGAGATTGCTTCTTGCTACTCTTATTGGAGGTTGCTCACTTACCACTATTTAAATACAAATTTCTCTCCCCATTGTAGAAATTGTTTTTGGTTTTACTGACTACCCTTCAGAAGGACTTCACTGTTTTCAGTAGCCATCTTATGAACCCAGAAATCGATAAAAGAGTTGTGGACTAACCATCCAAGTTTTAAGACTCTTATGCAGAATTCCCACAGAATTTTGGATTCTTTTATAATTGTCTATGATATCAAGTGAAACTTCATGCTGTACTTCAATATACTTCTTATTTTATTCTGGTTTTACCTGTTTACCAGTCATTCCAACTTCTGGATATATCCAGATCTACAAGAAGTTCCAGCAAAGAGTTTGGGTCATTCCTTCCGGTCATTTTATCCTGTTGCTAGTTACTTGGAAATCTTGTAACAGTGTAGTTCAGCTTTACCCTGAATCATCTTTCACATATGTAGAAAGTGGACTGAAACTGTTGTTAGCCTGGATATTTTGCAGGCAAATTTTGGAAACTGCCCTTATTTCCATTTTCATCATATGTACAAAAATTCAAAAATAATTGAGCCTATCGTGAATTCATGTTTTGAAGGGAATTAATCTATTTTACTTAAAAGAACAATCATTATGCTTTAAATCTGAGGCTAATTTGAATTTTTTACTTCTTTTTGGTTTATTGCAATGAAAGCAATAGAGAGATAAATATGTGATGAAGTCCCATTAATCATCCTCTTCATAAAGTAGAAAAGTGGGTTTCCAAAATTCACTTAGGGAAATTAGATGCCTAACTCCCTTGAAGTCTACAGATACTTTAAAAGTTTCCTTAAAAAAATAAAATCCTATTTCAAGTTATGATCCAAGTCTCCTTGATTTTCAGCAAAAGTAGCCCGATCAACTTTTGTTTATGTTTTGTCTCTGAAAGCATGACTATATAAAAGGTTAAGTAAAGAATCCAAAATTCTGCCTGTTTTGGCATATGTTGTGTTATTCTTTAGAAGGATGCTGAACTATTGTCCTTGCTATTGTAAAATATTAAGCAAAAATATATAATACTATTTGACGCATAGGAGTGCAAATTTAAACAAAAGCAGAGCTCATATATTGCTTTTACATTTCATCTGCCAGTCAAGCTGAGACTTTATAAAGAATGGCAAAGCAATTTTCAATCATGTATGGTATATCATGTAGGTCAAATTCTTTTATGTAAATCTCTTTCACTTGGGTGTTTAAATTTCAATAAAAATGTAATGATAAAAAGTGTGGCTTTTATTTCTCCTTCTTTCTCTAATTCATTGTGAGTTTTGGAGAACAAGTGTTTTATTGAGCATGACACCTAAAAGAGGCATTGTTTTAAAAAGGTGTTAAAACAAGAGTCACATGTGTTTTGGATAATGGAAGTATTACAGAAGGCTTCCCCACACAACCTTTCTTTCCTGTAAGCTGGGGCTCATGCAGCTGTTTCTGTAGGTTAGTTTGAGTTCACTTGAACTCGTCAGATCACCAGATGAGGGTAGCTTACCTGATGGCTAAAAACAGCATGGTGCATTTCAGAGCTTCCTATTGTTATTTTGCCTTTCATTGCTGTTTTCATATGAGAGGTTCCCTGTGTAATGAACATAAAATATTCTTAGTGCTAAATTGAGCCTAAAATTAGACAATAACTTGCTTCTCTCAGGCCCTTAAAAAAATTAAAAAAATCGCTGGTTTCAGAGCTTACCTAACAAGACATGCTTTTCTGAGTCAGAATGTCAGAATTCAGCTGTCATGTCAGGCATTGACTTTGTAGTGAACAACCTAAGGAAACGGATACTAAGCTGATCTCCCTTCAATATGTAGATGACTGCATGGCCTCTGAAACACTCAGCCTTTTTGCCTGCCTCATTATTTACTTTTGAAGTGAAGAAGAAAGATGACATGCACCTCTGAGAGCTAGAGTATTTCCTAGCAGCAAGATTCACTTTCATGTGTGATGTGGGTTAGATCCCAAACATTGGATAATATGACACATACTATGCTATTGTACAAGTTGTGAATAATAAACATTATAGAAATCCACACAGGGAATACCATGTACTTTTGGGGCAAATTCTGAATTCAGAAACATAATTGCAGCTCAGGGAAGATTTTAAACACTAATCAAATGGAATGTGTTTGTGTGTGTCTTCAGTTGTAGAACTATAGTTCCTTGCAAATACAAGGAGATAAGCTGGTTTATACCGCTGGAGAGTAAATATTTGTGTTCTTTTTTTCCTTTGTCTGAAATACGATTGCCCCAGGAATTTTTGGAACAAGTTAGTACCTATGTTTGTACCTCAGGGCTAAAGAAAGCATAGGCTGGATTGAGACGAACTGGGCAGGAATAAGTGCTTTTGTTTAGATGAATTATCTGGAGGTTTATATTATTTGCTGTCCTTAACCAAATAGAAACGTGAAAAAAAGGAGCAATGAAAGTAAACTGAACTCAAACAAATCTTTGTTGGGATTAAGTAATTTTTTTTTCCAGAATGCCTTTGGATTTCAACATTAAAAGAAATTGTTCTGATAATGAAATGAAAAAAAAAAAATTTTAGCAGCAACTTAGAATATCTTGTTCATTTTCCAAACAATTTGAAGCAACACAATGAAAGCTACTGTTTCCTTCCTGAGCTATTTTATCTTTGACAACTCAAACTTTTCAATTAAAATTTGTTTATTTTGTACAGGTTCCCAGGCACCACCAGTATGGTTGATTAGTGACAATGTGCAGAGAAGGGGAAGAAGTAGCTTTCAGTTCATTTAATATTTCAAAACCTATGGAAAAGTTTGGACAAATGAAAATGCAGACTGAAAACCAAATGAGTTAAAGATTCCTCTTTTGTTTTTCTTATACCTCTCTCCTGTTAGAGACAACAAAATGAAGCTTGGTTTAAAAATAATTTTTCCACATCATGCTATTAGTTACCTGGCATAAGATATTGCCATACACTAATGTTGCCAGTAATATCACTATATTAGATAACATTGGTGACATTAATCTGTCTTTCCTCTTTCTAGAAGATCATGTGCAATTTTGCCTTGGTCAAGAAAAAAGCTTTAACAACAAACAGAATTCAATGACTGCTTTGAATTCTGAAGAATAAGGACATCTATTCCCTTGTGTTATTCAGAAGCTTGTCAGGGATTGCACAAGGACACTTGCACATGTAGTACATGATTTTATATTTCTTCATTTGCCAGCATATTCTGTCCTGACAAATTCTCTGGATAATTCTTCCAGCATACTATCTGATAGGGATCAATTCCTTTCACTTTCTCCTGTAACCTGGAAACCCTGGTTGAAAAAAAATTTTAGTTCTGTTTGTTCCTAAATATTCCTATCAATAATTCAGTCTCATCCACAGTTATCTACTCTGTTATCAACTCAAAAAACACACCTTCTGCTTTCTAAAGTATTAGGTACACATTGCTAACTCTGTGGAGGGAAATGAGAGCTGACAGAGAACATAGACAGTACTCTTGCTGATAATGACAGTCGATTCTTTTTTTTTTAATGTATAAACTCAGCTTCTATTCCTCTCTACACTACCCTTATGCTCCTAAAGAGTATCAAACATACTATAAAATCAGAATCAATCGATGTTACAGAAAGCCCACAATCTCTGACACTTTCTCCATGGGACTGCACAGAAAAGATACCAGCTTGTCATGTCACCCAAAAATGGCATACCTTCTAAGAACCCTGTTTTACAAATATTCACCCATCTGCTTTTCTTTATGCTCTGAGAACAACTTCAGTGGTTTTTCTGGAGTAGCCTGCTGAGTCTTAGGGTCAACATGTGTGTGAGTTCATGTGGGACTGCAGGCTAATGAGGCAGCAATCTTCCTGTCAGTTCAGGACTACATTATCTACTCTGAATGAGCTCAGGACCTGGCATGAGATTTGTGGTGGGAATACAATAAGACACAGCCACATACATTACACAAAACATAGGAAAAGCATATCTAGTTCATTATTTTAGCTTTACAAAATTAACTTGTTCATATGGAATCTCAAAAACACTGAAAAATCTCTCCATGTTAAAAATACATCATTTAATCTATCATTAACACGGAAAGATGGCAAGATATTTGTATCCTTCTACCCATTTGGCTATGTCTTTGAAACAAACGTTTTAGTAACATTACATTGTGGGAACCTCCTATGATAGACAACTATATTCTGCAAAATCCTCATTTTTTGTTAAAGTTAAGACATATGTAAGACAAGCCTTAGTGAGTTAAGTGAGCAGACCACTGAACACCCATGCAGAAACTGATTATCTGTGTTTTAGCTCTGAAGTGTTAATAATAACCAAAGTGCAAAAGGAATTTAATTTCTTCTGTCCATGGCTGTCTGGTATTTCTCTCTCTTTTTCTTTTTCCTCAAGTTTAAAATGACACTATTTAAAACACTCGACAGGTACAGTAAAAACTAAGTAATAGAATGGAATTTTCTAATGTCAGCTGGACTGCATTTGGATAATACTTTGGGATTTATTCTTCCCTCGTAACTGCCACTGCTACTAATGAGAGTGATATTGAAATGTTGAGAAAAACCCTGTTCTGGTGATGGAAAGCTCTTTCAATACTTCTATGGACATATCCATGCCTTCAACTATATTCAGAAAAAGCACTAATGGAGTAGCAAAAGCTACTTACAGATAGGAGAAACACATAGCTAATAAATGACAGAAATTACTGAAATTAAATTGTTCCCTTTTGTATACACTAAAGACAGACTTTTTAAAATTTTGCTTTCAAAATTTGATGCCAGTAGCTCATAATGAAGTGCAGAACTGGAACTTGATCCATTTTTTTCATGACTCAAAGTAGTATTGATTTCTATTAAATCTTAGTAATAATTATTGAATTATAGTTAATAGCTTCATATCTTGCACTCTTAACATACTTTGCATGGCAAAGCAGTTCATGTGTATTTACCACAACAAATACTAGCTACTTTGATCTTTGTGAATATAAACAAAACAAGATATTTCCTGTAAGGTTTCTTATGTCAATTAAATAGGAAAAAGTGTTACGACTGCAGGTATGCACAGTACTTGGAATGTAAATACATAAAATTTAAAAGAAAGTTAAGATGAAACAGTAGTTGTACTTGAGTTTGTATGGATTTGTCTCTAAATGCTTATTCATTTTTCATATTATTATTCTGCCAAAGTATCTTCACTTTTCTAGTTTTTACATCTGTAAAGTGCAGTTTACTCCCTTCCATTTTTTCCAAGAACTGACAAAGCAATATGCAACCCGTACCATTTTATCATTGATGAGAGCCCTTAATTTGGCTTCTTCTCCTGGCCAAGGTTCTGGTCTCATAAGAATATATGCATAATCTACATTAAATAGAAGAGACAGGCCTAGTTCTCCTAAATTGGGCAGAAATAAACCAACTCTCTGAGGGGAACAACAACAACAACAACCAACCAAACAAACAAAAACCCCAAACCAAAACCAAACAAACGAAAACCCAACTCAAACAAAAAAAATGAAGGAGGCAACCAGACAGGAATTAAAAACTACTTGGTACTGATTATTCTTAAGTTTCTATGACAGTGAGTGTTAGGACATATAAGCCAGGGCATGTAAACTGTGGTTGGTTTTGGTTGGTTGGTTTTGATTTGCTTAGTTTGGGGATTACATCTTTTTTTTCATGTAAAGAATTGTAGTCCTTAACCTGGGATTTAAGTGGCAAATCTGGGGTTTCAGTGCCATGAACTACTGTATTTAGCTGCTTAAGCCTGCTGATCAGTTTGCTTTGGGTACTTCAGGTATGTGAGGGTCCAGGGTCATTTTCTTGAGAGAACTGGGTTTGCATGTAGCTAGCTGAGAATGAGTCACCTTTTTAAAAATATTCATCAACACTACTGTACCTTTTTTTCCAGGTGTACTTATTAATTAAAACAAAGCAAAACAACATAAAGCAAAGCACCTCCCCTAAAAGAAACAAACAATTATTAAAAACCCAAACAAGTAGAAAAACTATAGTCTATAAACTCAGTTGAATCAAAATACAGATTTTAAAAAACAGATGTACAAAAATCTCTGATTCCTTGAACAGCATTTAGCAAATATTTCATATTACAGATTCAGGAATCCAAACACCCATGTTTAGCTAAAGCTATTTATAATTACTTAATATGTTCAAAATTATCAATTAAGATGTGTCATAATTTATGGGATGGAAGATAGAGGTGAGCCCTTGCCTCCACTTAGTATTGGTGAGACCACAAACTGGAATAGAGGAGATTCCTCATGACCAGCAAGAGGCATTTTCTGAAGGTGACCAAATACTGGCAGAGGTTGCCCAGAAAAGGAGATGGATCTTCCACTTTGGTTATATTCAAAAGCCATCTGGACAAGGACCTGGGCAACATGCTTGCGCAAGGAGGTCAGAGAAGTTGACGTGCAGGGATCCCTTCCAACCTTAACCAGTCTGTGAATCTGTAAAACAACAATCCAGTCTTCCTTCTGAACTATTTATGTGCTTGTTCTCCTTTTAAGTTAATGCAATACAATACAGAGACTTAGGGGTTGGGCTCTACTATTTTATTTTGCTTCCTGTAAAGAAGTGACTAGCCCTCAGAAATACTTCTGAGAAGCAACAAATATTCTTCTTTTGTTCCCAGCTCTGGGGGACAATTAGTTTGCAACACTTTAGGATCAGCTTCCAGGTTTTCTTAAATACTTGGCCTTCATAGTTTATCGGTACTTCTGACCTCTCTAAATTTTGCTTTTTAGTCACTCCCTGAATACTACAAGTTTCAGTCATAACCCAATACTCTTCAGTAATGATTGATTTTTACATAACTGTACACTTAACAGATATCGAAATTTTATAGAAAAACCATTTTTCCTTGTTTCTGTTTGAAACAGAAAGACAGCATTTTGTCTCATGAGTTTACCGTTGTAATTTTTTTTCCAGAGCCTCTCCATTTAATTAGTCTTTAATTACTGGCTAATCATTGTGTAAGTAATCTGCTTTCATTCAGATATTTAATAGCCAGCAGTATTTCAGCAATTTGAGGTGAGATCTTTGTACATGAATTTAAAAGAGAGATATTAAAGCAACTTATTTAGAGTAATGCTGAACTCAGCATCATTTGGAATTACTTTTTTAAGATGCAAGATTTCCTTTAAAGAAGTTTTTCAGTCTGATTCTTCTGGAGCTGCTAAATAGCCTAAGCAATAATTTAAACATTATGGTTTCCTTCTTGCTTGTGTGGTTTTTTTTGGCCCCTGCATTTATCTCCTTTCTTCATGCCAGCACTAACAGAGTTTCACAGGATGTGCAGATCCACACTGGGATAACAACATCAATCAGATGTCACGCCTGAGCATTTCAGCCGCCCAAAATCAGCAATACTTTCCCTAAAGCACAACTGGATGAATATGTTCCAATTCTGTTTTGATTATCTACTCCTTCCTGGACCCCTGCAAGTTCTTTCTTCTGAAATAATAAAGATGAGACAATGACTGGGATGGATCTGGGACGTGATGGAAAGCATCTTCTAAGCGCTTTGGTGGTAACTGTTACTCACAGCTCAGAGACTGGCAGAGCTGCAAGATTTGAGGTTAGGAAGGGAAGTGTCCTCTCTGTCAGACTGCTATGAGAATGGGAATACTGAGTTGTTCAGTTCAGTATATTTTTTCCTGGTGAGAATATTTAGTCATATCCCCCCGGCAATTTCCAGCTGAAAGGCTACTCTAGAACTGGCAAACCAGCTTGATGATTTCTGTGATCTGCCTGAAAACATCCATTAGTTGCCTGAAAACATGCTAGATAAGATGTGTTAGATCAGGCTTTGAAGTAAATAAAAGGACAATTTGTCAAAATTTATGTAGGAAACACTACCTTACACTGTGAGACATTTCAGATAAAGGATGTTTCCTTCATTCCTTCTCGCTTTCCGTCTCTTAAGTATTCTAGAATAATATAAAAAAAGCTTTAGAGTAACAAGGAAATTTCTATTTAGGATCTCTACAGACATTGTCTCCTCATTCAAAGGAGAGGAAAATTTAAAAGTCAGAAATTTTAGTCAGCTGGGCTTCTCTGAGTCTTTCTTTTTTCTAAGAATACCCCAAATTCTTTAGAAGAAAGATTTCTAGACAAATCAACAGTAACTTTACATCCTGAGATAAAAAAATAATAAACCCTCCACACAGTAACTTAATAAGAAGTAAACCTCAACTACAACTTGTAGACTGTTTATGAAAGTACAAAAGAAATAAATGGCTCAGTAAAGAAGAGGCAAAGTTTCTAAATAAGACCTGATGTCAGAAATACTGAAATCTTAGTGACTGAGAAGGAGAGAAAGATACACTTGACAGAACTGATTCCCCTAAAAAATTATTTGCATCTTCTGACAGGACATAGAAAAAATTGTGGCCATAGATATGCACTCAAATATGAGGTGAGCAGTCCATAAACTTAGAATAAACTTAGTCCCTTGAATGGGCACTCACTCCCAGTTTCGTCTTATTCTCTTTGATCGCTAGCCTGCTGCAAAGTGTAAGAAAAGAGAAAGAGTTTGCTTTCTATACAAGTGACAAAGATGTAGAGGAGGTTCATGAGAACAAGTATTTGTAGTTATAGATAGGCATCTTACCTTTTTCTTCACTCCCTCAATCACTTAGGATGTAAGGATGTGTAGATACAAATTAATTTGGGTTTTCAATAAGAGGAACACAAGATGGTAATCTTATCAGTATATTTGGGCGTGAATAAAGGCAGGTATTTCTCATGGAAAGAGAGTCAAAAAGACAATAAAAAATTCCAGATGTGAATTTGTCTTTTCAGCTGCAGAGACAGTTTACTGCAAACCAAAATAAACTCCTGAAGAAACACCACCACTTCTACCAATAAACAAGTGTGTCTGGAATCATGGAGAGCTTGCATCCTCAGCACAGGAGGAGGTGTGATATCTGATTCCATAAGTAGCTTTTGTGGTCTGAAGAAGGAGAGAGGTTAACATGTGAGAAAAGCATAACTGATCCCTGAAAATACATCTTTATCCAAATGTAAATTCTATGGCAATTATAAATTAAAGTCAGTGAGGTTACAGTGGCTACAGGTGAGGAAAGAAATTAGATATTAGCTCGGTATTTCTATTTGTTAGGACAATGATGAAATGGTTCTACTGTAGCTCGTTATTCAATAGTGTTTAAAATTTCTGTGCATATATTTTCCTTGGCTAAACTTAAAACACCAAAATAATTTTTCTCCATTTGTTATGAAAGTTGATTTAATATAGTACATTTTCTTTGAAACTAGATTTTCAATAAACTTCAATTCAGCACTGGGAATACTGAATGGATTGAAAGAGTTAGCACATCTATTTGAAATAGTATTATGGAGAAGGAAAAACCCAGGATATTTCATTTTCAATAAAACTTCTGGTAAAATTTGAATTTGTATAAACTGATCCCTGGCTTTTTGAAAATAAGAGGAACTAATTTAAAATATTAAATTGGAGCTTAAACTGGGGGAGCAGCAGTGAACTAGCAGGAAAATACTGGTCATTATAATATATATTATCAACAGACTCCCATAAATAGAATCCCAATATCTAAAATTAAATATCACATACATTACTCTTTAAAAAGAGTCATTGTTTTATTCCGGGGTGATTGGTGCAAACAAGTCAAAGAAGTATACTTTGGATCTCTTATTGTTGACTGCAGATTTAATGTAATTGTTACTCAGGGCCCAGTGTTTTCAAATGAGATTTACTATTCCTTCTCCATTAGACTGCTATAGAGGAGGAAAAAAATTGTAAAAAGAACTTTTTTTGTGTGTGAAAATGAATAAAAAAAAACCTGCTACCATTTAGAAAGCTCTGTTACAAGAGATTCATAGGAGTTCCATAACTGTAAAAGACAGACCCTGCCTATGGAGTTGGTGATCATTGATTATTACAACTTTTGGGCCAGCTGCTTTTTTAAGCAAGCACACCAAATAAATTAAACACAAATTTAATATTCTGTCACTTTTCTGTATGGCAAAATAATCTTTTGGTCATAACTTTGAATCCAGGTATGGAAGGAAATATTGAATGACATAATATATTGGGGGGGGGGGTTGGGTTATTTTGTTTTTTTTAATAGAGTAAGCATACATCATATATATTTTAACGTAAAATGAAGCAACCAAGAATACTCCATTTCATGTTTTACCTGCTATGCCTAAAGTCTCAGTTCTGACTTTTTTTCAGAGACACCCTGATGGTATGAAATGCAAGCCAGCACCAGATTATCTAGCTTGTGGAAAAAAACCCCGAAACCAGAGTGGGGTAAAAGACAGTCTTGGCTTCATTCGTTCTCTTTGTGTTGAACAGTAGACATGAATGACCATAATATCTGCAAAAGAGCTTTTCATGGTAAAAGATGTCAGCCAAGGCTACTAATCCTGCTGGGATGACAACTACAATAAAAAAAAAAAATATCAGATTTATTTGATTTAAAACACCTTAAAACTATTGTTCATTTGTACATTGGTTTCTTTAGTACAGGTTCTTAAGTAATGCCTTGGATCAGGGCCTGGCTGTTTAGTGCCTAGGATGAGCACATTAGGGTCAATAACTAACTTTCAAAGGCACTTGATCTTAAAAATTTGTTCTCTAAGCATAGCACTTCTTGTGAATGGAAGTGTTGTTTTGCATGGGGTGAATCAAGCTAGGGTCTTGATTGTAGCTGTTCCAGAGCTGTAATCGTGACTTGATTCCTGGCACTGCATTTGGCCTTGGATACCTTCCAACTCTGTGCCTCAGTTTTCCTGCCTGTAAGATCTGGAGAACAATGACTGTCTCTGAGACTTAATTAGCTGTTTGTATAGCACAGAGAAGATGTGCTACAGTGTTACTAGTTTGACTGCCTAAGAACTATATTAAAGAGCAGCTTAGTGAAATCAAAAGTGCTTTTGTCGCATGTGTTTATCTGTACTTGTTCCTCTAGATGACCTAAAAGGGATTAACAGCTATTCCTAGGTTAATTGGCCTCCATGGTGTCTCTTCTCTTGAGTCTGGAAGGGATATGCTGTCTGCAAATCCAAGTCCCCAGATGCATTTTAGCAACTAATATGGTAAGTGAATCAACTGCTTTTTATTAGTTTTTCGAGCAGTCTGATGGATTTTAGTTATCTAGAGTGGCCCAAATCAAATGAAAGCTTTTGCATGCTTTCTCCTCACCTGTCATTTTAATTATTAATGTCACTGTTACATATACCTCCTACAAGATAATACTGTAATTCTTCAGCTGCAGATTTTCAAGCATTTCAGATACCATCTGAGCTTAAGTACTTGTGTGAAAGATTAAAAACAATAATGAAGCAGGTCCTACAAATCAGAATACCATTCTTCAAACTCATTGGAGGGTGGCAATACTTCTGTGTGTTGGATAGACAAGAGCAGTTGTTATCAATTACTTTAACATTAGTTCACTTCACAACACCATCCAAAACAGTCCAATATTCATTGATTGTATTATATGAGCAATTATAATGTCCTTATAAAAGCTTTCAACAACAAAAACATTGCATTAGAGAAAAAAATCAGTTTCAAGGGAAGTTAGACTTCTAACTGCATTTAAGTAGGGGAGCCCTGGTCTCCTTTTTTAGTGATTTAGCCAAAATTATCATGTCAGTATGCCATATTACTAAGAGGTGCCAAACATCAGATGCACTGGGGCCTGAAATCACATTTTTCCAAACCTGTGAACCTGCCATTCAAATAGAAGTCTGTAAAGTTTGTGATGAAGAAAATATGACGCATAGATTGTCTATGAACAAATCTATAATATTTCAAAGGTTGAAATCTTGGAGAAAGCAGCAGACTACTAAAACAAGATTTAATACTCACAAGATACAACAGTAAGAATCATGCAAAATCCATTTTAAATAAAGTATTTAATGATGGGAAACAGCTGTAACCTTGATAATACTAAGTGGTTTTGTAGTGCTGAAGGATAGTATAACTTGTTCCAAGAACATCCACAATGCTGGTGAAGAGTCTGAAGCACAAGTCTTGTAAGGAGCAACTCAGGGAGCTGGGCTTGTTTAGGCTGGAAGAGAGTAGGCTCAAGGGTGACCTTATCGCTCTCTACAGCTCCCTGAAAGGAGGCTGCAGCCAGGTGGGGATTGGCCTCTTCTCCCAAGCAACCAGCAACAGGATTAGAGGACATAGTTTTAAACTGCATGAAGGGTGGTTTAGGTTAGGTATTAGAAAGAAATTCTTCACAGAAGGGGTGATTAGATATTTTAATGGGTTGCCCAGGGAGGTCATGGAGGCACAGCCCCTGAAGGTGTTTAAGGAAACACTGGACGTGGCACTCAGTGCCATGGTCTGGTTGACATGGTGGTGTTTGGTCATGGCTTGTATTCAATCTCAGAGCTCTTCTTCAACATAATTAACATAAAAAATACCCTAAATCATAGCTATTCACTGTTAAGAAAAAAGACTCTTTATGTTTCTACTGAATTTATCAAGTAAGCTTTGTATAGATGGAGGTTAAGTGATTTTACTACCTCATTTTGTATTACTGCTATACCCAAACAGCAAAGGTTCTATCAAGCAGTTTAACCCCTGCAGTTATTTTAGTCTTCACTTCATATTTAGGTCTTGGTTTATTTTATCCTTACCCCTAGGAACATTATTATTTATGTCATTTAGGACAGACGGAACAGGAACTTCTGAAAATGCACACAGATCCATGTATTCCTCTGAAAGACTAAATAGAGAAAATACACCCACAGCTGACAAATTCTGGGTATTCTTTAGTGTGTCAATACAACAAACTAACATATAAACTACCTGTGAAGAAAGCAAGCATTCAAGATCACTCTGGTGTCAATGATGCTAAGAATAATAATAATACTGATGTTGTCAGTGTTAGAATTCTCCTGAGGTGGTGTGGAGAAGAGGGGCGAGAAAAGGCATGTTTCACGGCTGTTTAAGATGTTAGTTTGTCTTTTACTGTAGTTAAACATGGATCTGTTTTCTTTTTCACTAACATTACTCACAGCAATTTACAGGAAAGGCTTGTATAGAAAATAGATGGAGTACACAGGTTAGACATAAACATCCAGTGGTGTTGCTACTGGAAGGACGGAATACAAACAGAATTACTTTATAGCAAGAAGCAGAGAGACAAAGACAAAATCAGCATCAAACAGGTATATATGAAAATAAATATTAAAAATACAGAGGTGCATACACACACATAGAAAACCATTTGATAGCTATAATCTTGGGCTTGGTGACGGAAAATTTTATTCCTTGTGGAGGGTTGGCTATAGGAAAGTATTGTCTTTTTTTTTAAACACTTTTAGAGGACAGTAAGAAAATCATGGTAAAAAAGTCATATTGCTTTTTAAAATTAATTCATGCTTTTGTGATTCTTCAGGTGCATTTTACTTCTTTACATTTTACAGTATAAACAGAGAGTGATAATTAGCTCTCTGTCTATTTATCTGTTTATACCTGACCACTTTTCATTGGGACGTATATGCACCAAGCTTTTAGTTGGCTAAAAAGCTTTGTAAGTCCTAAAATGTAAGTCCTAATGAACTTTATAAGACCTAAAATATATATGACATTCAGTGTGAGAGGGTAGGACTCTACCAGGTGTGTACATGCACTTCAGAACTTTTATTTTTTCATTTTCTGAGAGAGAGAGAGAAGGAAGACTGCCCAAATAATATCAGGAGCAACGCCAGCTTGAAAGTATGAGAGCAATGTGATGAACTCATACAGTGAAACATTAAATACAGAGAATCCCCCAGCTGATATTTCCAGTCTGGTCGATCATAAATTATTTTATTATGTTGCTTGGTATGTGACTTATCACAACATCCCAACATGATCCACTGGAAATAGCTCACTGCAGTATAATATATCAAACATGTAGAAGCACAGGAGGAAACTGATACATCTCACCCTAATGAAATACAGATTTTGTCTATCCATTTTGTTAATTAGCAAAGTACCTCAGATCTAATTATGAATCTATCTTTAATATGCTTGCTTCACCCTGCACATCATGGGCATACCATGGTAATTATGCTGCATAAAACTAAATAGAAGTTATGTCTTCTGGTGTTTGACTGCAGAATCTTTAACTTCGTGTTTGGGGATATTTTAATTTCTGGAGTAATTTTATAAAAATATTACTTAAATCAATCTTCCTCTCTCATCCTTACTTTAACTTTTGAAACTACGTTACGAATGCTTGATGACATAGTATATTTTATCTGATGTGTCTTTAAAACTATTTCTAATCCTGTATTTAACCACAAGGTTGACAAGTCAGTGTTTTGTTCTCATCTGAACTGCCCCACTCCACAAAGAAAAAACCTTCATTAGCAATCTCCTTAATTAAGAAAACATGGGGGAGAACTGTTTTACTTCTTCAATACTTAGACCCTACAGACCGAGGTCAGTTTTGGAAGACATTTGCAGTCTGATAGCACTGTCTGTAGGTAGTGCAGTGCCCTGGTGTACATGGAGACCTTGTGATCACTGAATAGGTCTGGGGTAGAATACAATGCAAAATGTGCAAATTACTTAAAAGCAGCTTAGATAGATATTTGCTAATACACCTTTAACCTTGATAGTGCAGTATCTGTATGTAGGCAGAAGAAAAATGCTGACTACCAGCCCTGTTTCTGTCCTGTTTCTGGTAGGGAAACTGAGCGTACAGGCAGGGATGCAGCTGTGATTCAGCAGGACAGACAGCTGGATACCAAGAAAAACGTCATTTTGGGTGTGGAGCCGATATGATCTCCTGTTCTATGTCCATTTCATCCCAAACTTCTCCCAGCATTGAAAAACAAGCTACGAAGAGGGGGCAATGAAGAGATGATCATCACTTTGAGAACTAGAAAGAGAAGCTCTCCTTTTTATTGCTTAGTATGTGAAACACTAGAAGCTATGTTACATTTTAAAAATCAGTACCGATGAGGTGGACCTGGCATGATATCTGGCAGAGAAGACTGGGGCATGAGGAGCAGGACAGAACAGTGGGAAAGTGTAGTATGAAAATTTGTCTGAAAACTCACTGTAGGAAAATGACAAACTGATTCAAAGTTTAAATGCCTAGGGAACATTTGACTGAAAAAACTTCAAAAAGGTAAGATAGTATAATAGCACTATTATATCTGAGAATTTGAAATCAAAGGCAACAGCAGAAGTCAAATCTCATGTTCAGAGCAGTAGTGAAATGTAGAACTCCCATTGTCTGACTAACAAATGAGAATTTAATTTCTCCTTCTACTCATTTCTTATAGTAGAAGAAGCAAAATGTGTTTACAAAAGTGTCTCTTGACTCCGTAAGCTCTCTTGCCTATTTATACTTCAGTTATAAATAAAGACAATGTGTCCTAATTTAAAATTATATTTTTTCTTCCAGAACAGGAAGATGATGAGCTATTAAATGGAGAACAAAGAAATAGTAATAAAGTGTGTTAAGCACAAGTGAGACAGCTATCACATTTCTATGAACTACTTGAAAATATAACCACCTTTTCTTACACTCATCCTTAAACAGCAATTCTGGCATAATTGTTCTACTACTATATGTAGATTACTAGTGTCTGAAAAATTATAATCTCTGTATTCATACATTTATGATAACAACTATTAGACAAAATTAATAAGAAGTTGGTTGCTAGTACCCACAGGATTTGATTGTTATTTTCAAGGAAGAAGCTTCAAATTTAGTTTCCTGCATTGTTCCTTGATCAATTAATTCTGTTTCATTTCAAGAGAATGTATTTTCATATGTAAGTGGCCATATCTCATTTTAAGAGTTGTCTTTCAAAGCTAATGAATGCATGCATAGAAGTGGAATCAGAAAAAGAGAGGATGGCATTCCTCTAGATTCTTTAGTTTCACTGAAAAACACTCTTTGAATTGGAGCATCAGCTGTAATAAAGGGCTTGTATGAGATTATTGCAGTTCATGCCTGCCCATAACTAGACAACAGGTACCTTATCTGTTGATTTCTAAACTGACTTTTGATGGAATGGTGAATTCACTTCAACTTCTTTGTCCTTGTGTCTTTTTTTCCTCAGGACTGAACTTGACAGTAGAGGGTAAATCTGTCTGTGACCAGAGACAGAGGGACCAGTGATGTCAGTGAGCTGTTAGAAGGCAAGACAGAATCTGTTTTTGAATGGTGAACTGGGGAATGAGTTCCTGAGCTAAGCAGACTAATCCTTGATATCTCTGAGAAAACATATCAGAATGCTTCTTTACATACAGAAAGTATTTTTGCCTTGCCATTATATCTTCTCTTTATACTGACTATCCCCCTGGATGGCTGTCTTTTAATTTCACTGCCTAGTATTTAGAAAGACTTTCCTAGTACAAGAGCAGTTTATACTACAGCCAAAACAAAGGTCTATTGTACCTATAAAACCAGAACTACACTAAGGAGAATTCAATAAATACTACATTGTTTTAAACTTAGACATAAGAACAGTAAGTAATACTATGTGTAAAACCATTTTTGCACCCTGTAGCCCTGTAAAAACTGTAATGCTTTAGGGAATAAGCCTCAGGCCTTCAGCTAACTGTGCCTGGGCAAACTCTGCAAGGCCCCGGTCATGGTCTGTCAGAAGCATTACCAATTTTCTGTGAGAACTTGTGATGTGAACTGGAATTTGTCACAGGCGTTTCTTGCTTGGATGTACAGTTTTGAAAGCATGGAGTATTTAATTGTTTGAAATACATATATATTTTCAAAACAAAGGCACCAGAACTATAAGCAACCGGCACATGGACAATTACTGCTCACTGAAAATATGCAACCTTTAAGAAAATGAGGAGCCATTCCCTAGGCAGGGAAGAAAGAACTGGGCAGCAGGGCAGGGAACTTGCCAGAGCATCTGCCCTGAGCATTCCACAGAACTTCTGCCACTGACAGAGGCCCAGGACCCAGACGTGTCAAGAAACTCAGAGATTTTACAGAAGGGAAAGATCCCAAACATTTTTCCCACATCAGTGTAGCACATGGAAGAGCTCTGGAGCCTGCTCCTACGCTGGGGTGCTGGTGACTGCTGAGGGTGTGGGACCAGAACCGCAGCACTGTGTGCTCACAGCAGGTGTGCACGTGGCTGCTAAGGACTCATTGCTTACAATGTGCACTGAGAGCAACTAAAAATGAGTAGCAACTAAGCTTAGTATGAAGGGTTTCAATGAATGTCAATCTAGTTAAGCTTTTCTTTGGAGCTCAAATTGACCAGGCTTATCAGCCTTATAAACACCACACTGATATTTAGGTGTCTGATACATCCCTGTACATATATTCAGTTGCTGCCATATCAGTTTGTTTATTAAAATTATTCTTTTCAATGGTTTTAGCCCTACATGTTGTACTTTTAAAATTGATATCTGCAAGATTTTACTTCATATCTGACCAAAGTCTTCATATTGCAAAGATAAACAAGCCAAGTCTCATTTCCTTTTTATGTTAGAGCTACAGGCAGATATCAAGGAATCTGAATAAGCCCTGGTCTGGGGTTAAGCAAATTGAACAGGACGTGAGAAACTATGACATGAGACATCTCTGGACACAACAGATAAACAATGTGGGAAGATGCCAAAAGTTACAGTTAGCACTCTCAGGGACACCTGGGTTTCAGAGGTGGTTAACGGGGAGGTAAGTGAGACCTGAAGCTGAACATCACAGATGACTGGAGGGGAGCATTGTAGACCTTTTGGGGAGAAGTGCATTGCAGGATGAACAGCACTTAGGCAGCCTTGTTAGCTGAGCAGGCAGGTCTGGGATTACCTAGGTAGCGGAGTAAGAAATACCAAATTTGGCCATGGATGTAGCAAGACTGAGTTCAGTGGAGAAAATAGTTATTAGTAATTGTTTGGAACAGTGCTGGAGTGCAGAAATTATGGCTAAGAGCAGGGTAAAACAATGGGGAAAAGGGCAATAAAATACATAAATTATGTGTTCGGGGATGTCCAGGGATATCTCCTGTGCTTCACTGCAGCTGAAGGAGGACAATAAACAAAGTTGTTCCAACCATAATATATGTGCTAATTCTGCTGTCATGATCAGGAAGAACTGAGGCCAATGGAGTGGGGTGCTTTCCCTTGCTGGCAAGGAAACACCCAGGACAAATGGATTGAGCAACCTGATATCACACTGTCAATTCCTGTTGCAGGCCTGTAAACACCAGCATCCTCCTAAAGACATTTTGACTGTTCTGGTCTTGTCTGCCTTGTCAGATGTCCAAAGCAGAATTTTGCTAGGTATTCCTCATTGAAATTCATGTTTCCTGGATATTGTAATCTGACTTACACATGACACTCTAGACATGTTTTACAATGTTAATTTATACTTTTCCTTCCCCATTGTACCTACTTGAATTTGTTTTAAGTGCAGATATAAGATGTTTGACTTTTCAACCTGTATCTCAGCAAACACTAGAAACTCAAGGGTATGTTAAAATATAACATATATTGATCTTCTGACATCCATTAGCAAGTTAACACTTAAGATCCTGTTTCTGCCATAGCACAAAAGCTCTTCCAGGCATGGAATTATAAAATTTCTCATGTCAAAAATCAAGGTACTGTAGACTCATCCAGACCTTTTTTCACAACAAAAATAGCTAAAATAAGAGGAAACCATGGAGTGAATGGGAAAAAGCTAAATTCTCCTCTATCTATGTTTCAATTAAAGATAATAAAGAGGTTTTAAGACAGTAAGACTCCTCCTTTGAAGGAAAATGAGTGTGAGTGTACATTTCCCTTGAGAAGGTCTTTATTTACAATCTGGTCATATCGATCTTTCAACAAAACCCTGGAGCAGTAATTATACTAAAAGACGAAGAGAGTGAACACATATTTACAGCTAGTGAACTGTATGATGGATTTATTCAAATCTCCAGAATATTTTATAAAAACGTTTATGTTGAACCCTAAATAGTTGTTCATACTATGTCACAAACAAAAACCATATATGCTATCTCCTCAGAGCACTCACTATATCACTTGATTTATCATGAAAACACCAGCTGGTGAATTTGCGGCTCAGACATAAAATTCAAAATTTGTTTATGCTCATTCCAGACTTGAACTTTTGACTGTATCGCTTGTTTGTTATTAACACAGTATAAACCCCCACAGCCCCGACATTTGTTGAATAGGTCAGATTCTCTCTGGTTAATTTGTCATACTTCAATGAAACATACTGAAGTTTTTCAGTGTTAGCATGCAAAACTAAGTTGCTTTTGTAAACGTACATCAGCTTGCTCCAGATTCAGTGTAAAGACAAAGCAGAATCCTTTGGCATATGGGGAACATTTTTTCAGCCAAATGATTAATATTTTATAGCCTCTTGGGTTAAGAGAGCTTGGTATGAGATGAAATATAAAACGTTTGCAAAGGTCTGTGAAGATCAAGGCATAGAACTAGTAAAATAAGATTTTTATTAGTTGTTTTATAAAAAATATGTTTTCCTATGTACCTAAGACAGATGTCTATTCTGTAAGCTGTGCTGTGATCCTTTCAAAGCATAAGAATCAGACACAGAACTGGAGTTTTTGCATAAGGCCTTAGATATATATATATTTACTACTTCTTCCCAAATCCATTTCTTCAATATTACCCATTAGCTTTGCTTAAATAAATACATGTTTGTCTTTCTAAAACCTTTAGTTAGAAAAGCGTATTAGTTGCTCTGTGCTGTAATGATTATACCTGCACATCTCCTCAACAGTTCACCCCACATATACAGATTAAACTTCTGCTGCTTTTTAAAATCAACAAAGCAAAATATTTCCCACCTCTGTGCCTTCCACACCCCCACAATTAAGAAATGAATCGAGGCCTTGGGGTAAATAACACAAATCAAAGAGAAAGTAAATAGTAACTTGTTTCCCAGTACATTCCCTGCAGATTTCACAAGTACTTGGAAAAAACAGCTGTAAAAGCAAAATCCTTTTTCTTAAATGTCTAACATGTCTGACTGCTCTTCCATTGAGACAAGATGGAGGAGGATTGGTCTTTCCACTGGAGCACCCACTGACTCTTCCTTCTCTTGCTTAAAAAACTTGCTCTGTCTTTTCCATGTGCCCTTCTGTCCCATGGTATAGTTTGATGCTGACTTCCTACTGTAGAAAATGGAGCAGAGCTCAGTGTGGTAAGCATTGTTCTGGTTTCTACAAAGCTTTGTATCCTCCATTATGGGACATAATAAAAGGATTCTGAAAATTTCTAATTTTACGGTAGCTGTAATGTTTCCTTAAATTAATACAGATTTTGAGGTGGTTATTGTTTGTTAGTTTAAGTGGCTTTGGCCTCATTAGAATATAATGAATTTTCAAGGTTAGTACTGTATCATGTAGGTAGTAATAATAAATAATTTCCTTGTCAGCAGGGAGTCAATGAATATTTTGGGACTCCATCTGCAGACTATTTGGCTAGCAGGAGTGCTCTCTACATATATTTTGCTACTGATGTGCCTGTAAAACTCCTGTTAATTATAATGGGGATTTACAAATGGACATCAAAGGCCAGTTTGTGAGCTCTCTGAAGCCCTGATCCTGCAAAGGCTTATAAATGTGTTTAATTTTCACACTGTTAGTAGTACTGTTGAAATCAATGTGACTTAATATTAGCTACATGCTGAGTGTTTGTAGGATTGGGGACTGGTAGGTTTTTTATACAGAATTTACTTAAATGGCTCCACTAAGTTTGCTTTTTGTGATTTGCATTAAAGTTATAGTCAGAAATCTATGATCTGAAGGGGACACACAATCTTAATTCTAAATATCTTTGAGATCACTGCAGGGATTTACATTGAAAAAAAAAGACTTTTGGACAGCAGAGCTTTTTTAAGGGGGTAATTGGGCCATGTATAACACAAATTTAAACTATATAAAAATAGAATAATTTACAAAACTTACTGTGGTTTTACAAAATGGTCATAAAAGCATCAATTTAAAATATCTTGGTTCTTTTCACAGGTTTTACCCAAATTTTTTTAAAAAGTTGAAACGTAGTCCTAAGATTTAGTGAAATTTCATCTTGTGAAATGCATTAAGCGTTGCAGTTTTTATACACAACACAGTTTCACTATAATATATTTAGTCAGGAGAGTCAATAAAAAGATGAGAACTGACCTTTTTGATATGACCACCGCTTGCTACTATGCTTCTCTAATAAACAAAAGCTATTAAATCAGTACCTGTATCAGACAGCATTGGGGGGTAACAACAGGTTAACTTTATTACTTAAGAGCCCCAGCCAATCTACCTATATGAAAAAGATAAAGTTCCAGACAATTACAAAAAAAAAAAGGGAAGGTGAAAGTAAAATTAATGAAAGAAAATGTGTGGGATTGAGCAGAAATATTTCTCTGCATCTCACATTTTAAAATCAGGGACTTCACAAAATTAAACCTCTTCTCACATCATAAAATGCATGGAGGAGAAATCTAAGTGGGCTTCAATTTCTCAAACAGTGGAGGCAAGGCGTCCCTTTGTCCTTGCTCGGTTAGTGAATCCCTGTGCTATTTGTCTTTGTCAGACCTGTGCATTTGAGTACCTGCACTCCCAAGTCCCAGTTTGGGCTGCGCTCCTGTGCTAAATGGATGCGCTGTAGGATATTGACTACTGCGAGTTTGACAAGGCTGCCCTTTTGACAAGGTGAAAAAGGTCATTATATTCACCTCTGGGATGCAGCCAATATAAATCTCATTCTTAAGGAGACACAACGTGCTCAGAAGCTGAGCCACAAGTCCAACAGCCTCCTGGATACTGCCTGGGCAACACAGATTTTAAAAATTATTACAATGTAGTCAGGGTCACCCAAATATGATAGGAAACAATGAGTACTGTTTATTGCTCTCTGTGGTATAATATCTATATCTAGGACAAATACAGGAGATGTATCTTGGGGCTTTCTGTGACAAACAAATGTTGCTGTTTGAGGGGAAATGCATGAGTGCCAGAATGTCAGCCCATCCATGGGGGAGATGAAAACGTATGTAAATGAGCAAACCTCCACAAACCAGTGCAATTCTTAATCTTCTTCATCTGTCCCACCCCTTTTTATGGTTAAGTGAGTTATTGCAGCCCTAAAGCTGTAGAAATCCTAGCACACTTGCCACTAGAGACTGGGGCTGAATCCCAATGAGTGGAAAGCACTGATTAAATGACAGAACAGTCTTTTCCATTCCAGTAACTCCAGTGGCCAGGCATTGTGAGAGCAAGGACTTTGAATGTCATTGAGCTAAAGGAGCTTTCATACTCATTACCATTCTTTGCATATTCAGCCACAAGGTGGGCCCTGGGCTTCATGGCCTCCTTAATGCTCTTTTCAGGCTGAACTAAACTCAGAGAATCTCACTAAAGAATCCCATATGGCACCAAGGAACCTGGCCCATTTTACAGACCACTGACAACTGAAGATCTGCTACAAGGAAATAATTTTGATGCCCAGAGGACAAAGCTGACTCAAACACAGCAAAACATATATTATCACTGCAGAAGCTTTACATTGCAAAAAGCTCAGAAACACAGATAAATAACTACTTACGCAACCATAGAACCTCTGAAATATTTGCCAAACAACTACTAAATTATGAGAAGCTTCTTTGCCTACCTGTTATTTACTATTTAGTAGTTTTCTGCATGAGAAAAAACATAATCCAAAACACCTATAAAAGTGCATAAATTGTTATCTGCATCATGCATCTCCTGTAAGCCCTCAGGAAAACGGATTTCTTTTTAGAGAAGCTGTAAGACTGTGATTCAGATGCCTAAAATCTTCAATATGTATTTATTATCAGAGACGCCTGTTGTCTTGCCTTTGTGGTTATTTTGCCTATGTGGCTATTTTTGGCAAATTGTGGCACATAATCTATTTCTCATACCTCTACATTAAGTCTAAACAATCACTACATAAAAGCTGGCTGAATTATATTCTGAAGCAAATGTAGGTCTGCCAAAGAACTGATCTTTATGAGACCTAATATAGTGTATAGCACAAAATAGGATGCAGTCTCCAATGAAGAAGTCCTTGACTTTGGCCCTATGGAAGGCAAATATCAGATAAATTCCAAAGATTATTTTTAACCCAAATTATCCTTTCTTAAATAATTGCCAGCAAATTTTTCTGCTAACATTTTCACACATACCTCTCCCTTGTTTTAAAGGCACGGCTGAACTGGAAGCCTGCATGTTGTCACTCTGCATAGCAATGAATTGCTGTGGTTGTGTGTGCAGGATGCTGACTAACTGTACATTTGTCATATGCAGGAAGGTATATTCTTACCTTTCAATCAATCCCTCATAATTTTATTTTCCAGATCCTTTCTTTTTTATTTCCCTCATCTTTCATGTGAACATCTGTCTTAACCTAAATCTCTAATCTCTTCGTATGCATAGACATTGACAGTCATTTGTAAGAAACACATATATTGAGTATGTCCTCTATCTTTCTGTCTGTTTTGCAACTGCCTTTCCAAATGGCTCTATGCAGGCTGCTGTCAGAACATCTTTCCTCACATTGTTTAGTATTCAATTCACTGCTCGTTGCCTTAATCCTCTTCACTCTCTTCTATTAAAAAGGGGATTAAGCATTTCTAAAAATAAAAATAAATGTTGAAAAGTTTGAAAAGGTGATGCAAGTAACTGTGAGTGACTAGCAGTTTAACGAGTTCAAACATTCTCTAATTAAACACCAGTGCCAAGGAATGCTAAGTGATCCTAGGAGTCGAGCTCTTTTGGGGCTTGTAAGCACTCATTGATACAGCCAGCCTGCACATTGGCACTGCAAGAGCAGTTATGTCCCTACTTTCTGACAGAAAGAAGGTTGTAAAGTTAGGAACAGACAATATTTGAAAAGTGACTCAATGGAAGATGGACAGAGTAGGGAGCTGAGAGTCCAAGCCCATTCTGCTTTCTTTAACTTGTCAAAATAAGCCCTGTAAAATATTGCTCTAAGCTTATTCACTTCTGATCCTAATGGAAACCAAACTGCTCAGCAGAAAATTCTGGAAAACTTCAAATTTTATCTGCCCACTACAAGTTAACTTCTTTCAGACCATAATCCTTATTTCTGCCCCAACTTTGCTTGAAACGTATTTACCACCAATCCCCAGAGAAAGTGGAAGCTTAGAGTATTTACTTAGGCTTTTAAAGAAACTTTTGGAGATGTTGGTAGACATCTCTTCTTCCCAGCAGATATTGGGGACTAATGCTGTTAACACAACTGTAATTGCTCTTACACTGCACTGCCAAGTTCTTGGGTTACACATGCTCTTCTAACACAGAAACCCTTGTTACACAGAGGGGAAACTGAGGCAAGAAAGGTGATGGCCCAGCATATGGGAGATTGTATCCAGTTCCAGCTGTTTGTACTTCAGTTACACCCCCATCTTTTTCTGGAATTTACCTTCATTGGGGTTGAAATGAAACAAGGTTTTCATAACCTTAAGTAAACACTATGTGTTTTTATCTATGTTTTTACATAGAAAAATAAGTAACAAACACAGTGCAGTTAAACTGAAAGTTAGTAATATGAAAAAAAGCCCACCCACTTCTCAGCATTGCAGAGAGAGTGTTTTTCTGTTCTTTCATCTGAGCAATAGAAAATTTAAAATGTGCATTTTTTAGAGGTGAAGAACACTCTGTAATGCATAAATATAATACAGAATAAGGATTACTAAAGATTATGAGAGAGTATACAATGAGAAGACGAACGCTTAAATTTTTATGCTAGTGAAGTGTAAAAGTCAGTGGAAGATCTATCCTGGATTCATTTAAGACCCTTAGCTGAAGCTTAAAGAATATGATAAGGCATCCATTGGAGGCAATTTTAAACTATATTTCGAAAAATAAATTATATAAAGCTGAGTGACTTCAGAGAAGCATCAGTTAGAGAGAAGCTATAAAGGCCTAACCAATAACAATGAACTTCTAAAAAAAAGGAGAATGTGGAAATGAAAGTGCATGTAGATAAGGCCAGTAAAAATGTTACATGAGATCATCCTAATGACTGTGAGGTCACTGAAAAAGCCATGATCTGTTTGATGGTGCTTTCTAGAGAAACAGACAGGCTCTGAAAGGTATTTTTTTGTAGTTAACTGGCTTGAGTTAGCCAAACTGAATCTTCCTGTTCTGAATAAGATACTTTTGATAAGATTCTGCTTAGCTGGGATTTACCTCTGTCTTTTAGACATCTTAGAACATCTGTAGTCACCTCTGTTTTGTCATTAAAAATGACAAAAATCAGAAAACATTCAGATTTATAAAGGAGATGTAAAATTATAAAGGAGATGCAAATTTTTTTTTTAAGAGGAAAGACTGAAAAGGGTTTGATTGCTGTGCAATGAAAATGAAAATGAAAAAATGAAAAGTTTTGTCCAAATTTTAGTATTTTGATTAATTTCTTATCCCTCTTTTTTCATGATTTCAGCATATGCAATTTCTACATTCCTTAAAGTAGATTTGAATGGCATTGGGAAAACAAAATGATCAATTTTCAAATCATTCCGTAGATTTGTATCTCCATGCACAGGTACATATAGATTTTTTGTAAATGTATATATTTAGGCACAAATATATTTGTATATATTTAGACTGAATTCAGTACTTCTGTGAATGCATAAGTAATGTAGCATGACTTTAGAAGGTGAGGCTATTTTAGCTGATCTGGAACAAACCACGATATATTTTAAAGTCTGTTTTGCTAATATGCTCTGAAATTGTTGATTATATTGATCAATTTATCTGAGACACATAACATTGTAAATATTATGTAAAAAAGAGGAGGGGAGGGGAGGGGAGGGGAGGGGGAGGGGAGGGGAGGGGAGGGGAGGGGAGGGGAGAGGAGAGGAGAGGAGAGGAGAGGAGAGGAGAGGAGAGGAGAGGAGAGGAGAGGAGAGGAGAGGAGAGGAGAGGAGAGGAGAGGAGAGGAGAGGAGAGGAGAGGAGAGGAGAGGAGAGGAGAGGAGAGGAGAGGGAGAGGAGAGGAATACAAACTTAAAAAAAACCCTTGATTTAAAAGTGTAAAGAGATACTGTAATGTCAGGTGCTCTTCTAAAATCACAATGTGACTTATGCAAACATTTTGCTTAAGGGGATTGTAAAGTAATTGACTAACTAAATTTTTTTTCCAGAAAAAAACTCCAGCTTTTTGACATCATAGAACCAAAATATAGAATGACATTCTAAAACATATTTCTGTGTTTAAGAACAAAATTTATGTATAGAAGAGAGAGTGGTGAAGCTGGTGAAGTTCAGCAAGAAGTGCAGGTCTCACAATAAAGTGCAGAAAACAGGAAAAATCACAATCTTTAATGAAGTAACTGTTAGAGACTTCTAGGTGGTGTTGTGATGGTGTGAAAATAAGTGTTATTTATCAAGGACAATGGGTAATTTTGAGTGCTAGTCCTACTTCAAGCTGAAGAAAAGAAACCAATAGTAGTACCTCTAAGATTAAGTGTAAACAAGCCCAACAGACTGCCATTTTCCTTGAACTGATAGGACTGGCTAAATTCACAGATAAGTCCGATGAAAAATAAACAAAAAAAGGGTGATTGAATTATTTTCCTTTCAAATGTTTAACTCTTTCTGTCGTAAAATTGCTATATATCTATGTATATATCTATATATCTATGTAGAAAGAAGAAAAAGACCAAAACATTTTGAAATTTTGAATAATTTTGAAAATTTAATCATACAATTTACATGAATCTTAGGTAGCTTTTGTTAAACTAAACCCAAAATTTATCAATATAATTAACAATTTTTGGAGCATGCTAGCATAACAGACAGAAAGTGTCTATGCTGTATCTGAAAGCCATGTAGTTATCACACTAACCTGTGTATCCTACATTTCACAAGATTGACCATCACCCTGATTTTTAAGACAGTGCAATAGAAGTTATGATGAGAATTTCTACTGTCATTTGAGAAACTTTTCAGAATCTGTACCTTAATTTTTCTAGAAAACAAAATATTGTTTGATGAAAATTGTTTTGTCAGAAAATGCACTAGTAACTCAATTAATGCCATTTCCTTTCCATTTCCAGTCTAATGCTGAAATTCCCAGTTTTGATAGGAAAATCTATACTCTTTGCCCAATCTTGCCCCATCACCCTAGGAGAAACAAATTAATCTGTTAAATTGAGTATTTTCCTGTGATAATTTCAAAAAGGGAGAAATTATCCAGTGTCCTACTTGGTGCCCATATTTAAGCTAAATCATGAGAACATAAATCAGAAACTGAAGTAACAGCCGTTCAGCTGACAGATCAGGTAGGAGGGAACGCTTAGTCACAGTGATTAATAGGTCTTTTCAGGAAGCACTTAGATACCATGGTGATGGGTGTTATAGCAAATCCTCAGATAGTCCTTGATGACTTCATATGGTCTAATTCCTTTTTGACAGTAAAGGGAGGGTAAAAATTAGACTTCTAAATTGCCTGTTTGATATTCACATGGAAATAGACTGAACAAACTACCATGACTACAGGGGTCTAGGTTGAGACTGTCATTTTCAAGGACACTTGAAAGGACAGCTTCTAATTTCCTCAGATGATTTTGGAACACTTGCTGAAGGTCTCATCTTGCAAGCTGTTATGCACAACTGCACATAGGTAAATCCCTTCAATTTTTTTAGTAGTTTATTGTGCAAGCATTAAGCTTTTATGGATTGAGGCTTAAAACAATAATAATTAAAATGCCCTGATTAGAAGCCTTAGGCAAAGACTATAAGAGAGAAATATGCAGGTTTTTTGGCTCCAAAGGATGCCTATGCCTACAGGGAGTCCCATGTCTGGCTTCAGTCTGATAGAATCACGATGGTCCCTGCAACCTATTTTGCTTATGCCTCAACTTCAGCAAATCAGTCTTGTTATTTTTATTGAAAGAATAATCGAAGACTGTGGGAAAGCAGTCACTACCCTGAAGGGACAGTTACAGCTGCTATTCCTCCTGTCCCTCAGCAACAGGGAATGCTTCTCATTTTCAGCATTGGTGAATATATTCAGTGCTTCAGAGATCTCCTTCCACTTTTCACTTTCCAATGGAAAGAACAACTAATTCTAGCCCTTCCTCTCTACAGGCAAAAAATTTTTTCCTATACAGCATTCCTAATCCTTAAACTTTTCTGGATCACCATACTGGCTTAAACATTACCTACCTTTTCCACTTTGAAATTGTCTTATAGTAGCACTATTAGTATAAATTTGCCTAGAGAAAGAAACCCTATTAAGAAGAGAAATATTTTTAATAGGTTGTCTTGAAAAGGATATGATATTAATATGACTATTAATCAGAGAGATAAATACATAAACTGATTTTTTCAAAATAAGTTTTCTAAACAAATTAGAAAACTAAAAGCCTATTGGCATTTTGCCTTTCAATTTTAAAAATGGATTAATTTCTTTGGATACATGGCATTGTTGACCTGATAGTGAGATGTAATAAACTGGCAAAATTCCACTGAAGTGAATGTAATTGTTGATTATCACCAGCATTGATAATCTCAGCTGCTCTGTAATAATTACTGTAGCAACACTTGTACAGAGAACCAACACAACCCTCCAATTTTATCAGAAGGAAAAGGGAGTTAATAAGTCTTTTCTTCTGTTTACAAAGGCTTTCTGTGAAATAGAGTGCAAACTCTAAGTAACTTATAGTGTACATTATAATATTCCTGTCTCCCGACAGGTCAATTTCCAAGGATATTTAAATGCCAGCATGTGATTCTAGAGTTTTTACTGAAGGGTCAGCTCCCACAGTGAAACATCAATGAAGAAGGGATCAAGTGAGAACTTCCAAAGCTCCTGAACACCAGAAATGTTACTGGGTGGTCACATCCTTTGTGGTGGTGACTAACATTCTTCTCGAGCTGGAAATTATGATCCTGATCTTAGAGGTCTTTCCCAACCTAAATGATTCTGTGAAATGAGAAGCTGCTTATGCAACAAACAGGACTCATAGACTTTCTGAGATCACATATTTTTAATATATTTGGTTGTTCATTCATTTGTTAAATACATTCACTTCAACCTTCTATCTTTGAATCCATTCTATTTTAATTTGTACTTGGCAAGAGCAGCTTTTCAAAATAGTGAAATGCTTGAGCCCAGTCTTGTCCTTAGGGCTCCTTACCTTAAGAAGAGTGGAACACCTTATCATCACTGAAAAGCACAGCTGCATGAGAAAAAGTCTTTTTCCATAAGAGCTGAACTTTTGTATTTCTATGAAATTAAACATTCATTTAGGAAGAGAAACTTTATGTTCGACTCTTACCATGATTCTATGCCTTTGGTTAGAAAAGTTCTCTGGAGGTCATCTATTCCAACTCTCCATCCCCAAGCTGAAACAATTATACCTTTAGCACCCCTGACAGGGATCTGTCTAGCCTGTTCCGTAGTCCACAGTTTATGCAGACTGTTACCACTTTCATTATCAGTCTATTTCAGTAATTGGTTATTTTTAAAGTCAGAAAGTTTTCCTAATGTCACACAAGGCTCTTATGCTGCAATTTCAGTTCATGTCTTCTTGACCTGTCCTCTACACAGATAGAAAGCAGATTGCTTTTTTTCACTTTGCAGGAACCTTTTACATATTTCAGAAGTGGAATCATGTTTCTTTTCTGTCTCCCTGTCTAGACTAAACAACAATAGTTCTTTCAAGCTTTCTTCACAGGTCATGTGAGTAGGGTTCTATATTACTTCTGCTAATTTACGACATGGGTTT
This sequence comes from Acanthornis magna, assembly GCA_036785705.1. Taxonomy (NCBI): domain Eukaryota; kingdom Metazoa; phylum Chordata; class Aves; order Passeriformes; family Acanthizidae; genus Acanthornis; species Acanthornis magna. Next base: position 17,980,254 of record JAWUZG010000032.1, read on the forward strand.
TTTTCTACTAACATCTTTCTTGCAGTCTGATGTCTGTAAAAGACCCAACAGAAGCTGTACTAGCAGTAGAAGAAGGAGAATATTGCTACTTGTCTTTCAGGTTTGGTTGATGCATTTCACTGTACTGTATTATACTCTTAAAACTACAAAAATGTTTGATGTATGCTCAGCTAATGTTCCTCAGCTCCATTTTTACGGTTAGGTAGTCAGCTGGATTAAGAAATATTCTAATCAAAAGGCAGAGTCTTGCATTTATGTTTATTGATTTTTTTTCTCCTTCTGAAACAATTATTCAATTTGACAAATTTGTTTTGATTTGGAATCTGTCCTACAATTTATGTCTACAACTTCCAAAATTATATGCTATGCCAATCTAATAAATCTCATTTCTGCTTCCATCGTCTAAATTGTTCTGTATTGGAAAGTACTATATCTGTGCAGAAGCACATCCTTCCATTTTACACTCTTAACTGTCTCTGATTTCTATATATGGTTTCCTATCACAGTCTATAGCAGGCTTATTCAAATACCACCATCTGCTATAAATTCAGTTACGAACTATTTATTTCTGACAAATTACTTGGGTTTTAGAAGCATGTGAACACAAAATCATAACATTATTGAGATTGAAAGAGACATTGGGAGGCTATTTAGCCCAACCTCTGATTAAGGCAGAGTGGACAGTGAATTCAGACCTGATTCCTTGGTTTCCACTGGCCATTTGAGTCTGGAGACTTCCAAATGCAGGGATCCCGTAAGCTCTCTGGGAATCCTGTTCCACTGCTTAATTATGCTCTTAGACTAGATCCCTTTCCTTATATTCCCTCGAACTTGCGTTGTTTCAATTTGTTATGAGTGTATTCTTTTCCCTCCATCCATGCTGTCAAGGAACTTGGCTCTGTCTTCTTGGTGTTCTCACGTATTAGAAAACTGTTACTTTCTCTCTCCAGGTTGAACAAGCCTCATCTCCTCTCAGATTAAGTGCTCCACCCTCAACCATTTTGGTCACCCTCTGCTGGACTCTGGGCTTTGGACCCCACTGCACTCATTCACTTTACCATAGGATCATAGAATCCTAGAATTTCCAGCATTAGAAAGGACACACAAGGATCATTGAAATCCAGCCCTGGCCCTGCATGGGACAATCCCAAGGATCACAACATGTACCTGAAAATGTTGTCCAAACACTTCTGGAACTCTGTCAGGCTTGGTGCTCTGACCACTTCCTTGGGGAATCTGTTCCAGTGTCCAAACCCCCTCTGGGTGAAGAACCTTTTTCTAATACCTGACCTAAACCTTCCTTGGCACAATTTCATGCCATGCTATCACTGGTCCTATCCCTGGTCACTGGAGAGCAGGTGCCTGCTCCTTTGCTTTCCCTAGTGAGGAAGATTTGGACCACGATGAGGTCTCCCCTCTGTCTCCCCTTCTCCAGGCTGCACAAACTAAGTGCCCTCAGCCACTCCTCTAAACCCTCCACCATCTTCTTTATAAACACTTCTTGTAACAAGGTCCTGAAAAATAATTGCAACACTCCGGATGGAGTCTATTAATTGCTGAGTAAAGGGCAATAATCACATCCCTTGATCTGCTGGCTATGCTCTTTTTGCTACAGCTCAGTATGCAATGAGGTTTTCTGCCAGGGCACAGAGATGATGCATATTTGGCCTACTGCCCACCATATCCTTTCAGCAGAACTGTTTTCTGGCAGTCAATCCCTGGCCGATCCCTGGCGGCAGGAGGTGAGTGTGCCTCAAGCACAGGACTTTGCAGCTGTCATTGTTGGATTTCATAAGGATCTTATCCCACTTTTCTAGCCTTTCTAGATACCTCTCCACCGGAGCCCTGTCCTTGAGCATATCAACTGCATGCCTAGCCTCAAAGTTACCTACAAACTTGGTGAAGACACACTTCATCTAGTCCTAGTCTAGTGTCAGGTCACTGATAAAGAAAGTAAGCATGATAAATTCCCCGTTTAGCCTCTGAGAAACTCTACCTATAACCAGTCTCTGGGTAGATAATGAACCACTACCTTTTGAGCATGATCAGGTATCCAATTTTTTCCTTACTTAGTAGTCCATTCATCTGGACCATAATGCCCCAACAAGGACCCTGTGGCAGATGAGATTCAAACCCTTGCTAACCTCAAAATAAGCACTGTCCACCACACCCACAGATCTAGGAAACTCATCATAGAAATAAAACAGGTTTATCAAGTATAGGTTACCATTGGCAAATACATATTAGTTATTCCAAGTCACCAGAAATGTTTCTAAGGGAACTTGCTCCCTGGGGAGCTCTCCCAGAGATCAGAGTGAGACTGACTGCCCTGTAGATCCTTTACTGCTTTTTAGAAAGTGACTTTAACATTTGCCTTTCTCCAGTTCTATTATTTCTGAAATCAAAAAATCAAAGCAATCTGTGAAAAATCAACACATTATTCAAGATCTGGGATCTGGGGAGAAGTTGAATTGATACTGGCATAAAAAAATTCTTGTTGGCATAGAAAATTTCTGGCTTGCTCTTGATTAGTTTCCTGACACTATTTACTTTTCTTGACTGTCACTGAGTTAAAGTATTCATGTAACTATCTGTGTAACCCCAAGGATGCATTCCATTGCTTTAACAGGCTGCTCTGATTCCATCTATGAAAATCTGATTGTTTTTGAAACCATGCTTCAATTACCATTAAAAAAAATTCTATAACTATTTGATAAAACAAATTGTAGTTGCCATATGATGTCTTCCACATCTTCATAAATCACTTGGATGCAGGACTGGAAGGGAAGCTAAGCAAATTCACAGGTGATACAAAACTGGGAAGAGCTGTTTACTCCCTTGAAGGCAGAGAGACTTCAACATATTAGAGGGCTGGGCAATCACCAGCCATATGAAGATCACCAAGGGAAAGTGCCAGATTCTGCACTTGGGGTGGGGCAGCCTTGGATGTATGGACAGACTGAGGAACAAGGGGCTGGAGAGCAGTGCTGTGAAAAGGGACCTTGGGGTCCTGGCTGATGGCAAGTCGAACATGAGCCAGCAGTGCTCTGGCAGCCAGGAGGGACAAGAGTGTCCTGGGGGCATCAGGCACAGCATCACCAGCCGGGCAAGGGAGGGAATTGTCCTGCTCTGGTCTGTTCTGCACTGGGGCAGCCTCACCTTGAGTGCTGGGGGCAGCTTTGCATACCACAGTGTAAGAGAGACATTAAGTTATTGGAGAGGTTCCAAAGGAGGGCTATGATGGTGGTGAAAGGCCTTGAGGGGAAGCTGAATAGGAGCAGCTGGGGACACTTGGTCTGTTCAGCCTGGAGGAGACAGAAGGGAGACCTCATTACAGTTTGCAACTTCCTCATGAGAGGAAAAGAACGGACAGAGTGATCTCTTCTCTCTGGTGACCAGTGACAGGACTGAGGGAATGGCCTGAAGCTGTGTCAGGGGAGGTTTAGGTTAGATATTAGAAACAGGTTTTTGACCCAGAGGGTGTTTGGGCACTGGAACAGACTTCCCAGGGAAGCGGTAAGAGCACCAGCCTGACAGAGTTCCTGGAGCATTTGGAAAATACTTTCAGGTACATGTTGCGATTCTTGGGATGGTCCTGTGCAGGACCAGGGCTGGATTTCAATGATCCTTGTGGGTCCTTCCAATTCAGAATGCTCAGAATATTCTGATTTTGTGAAAAACTGTAAGAATTAACGTAATAATTACAGCCTTTTTGTGGATTGCATCTAAACAATTTTTTTTCTATTTTTAAGAATATTCATATTTTGATTAAGAACCTGTTGAATCACTCAGTTTTACAGACATAGTTCTCAACTGCTAAATAAACCTCTCTTCATGTATTATATAATATTAAACAGACATTTGAGGACTCTGAAATAATTCCTTTGTTGGTCTATAAAGAAACAGATTGGGTATGAGATGTTGTTTATAAGTACTTTAAGCTACCATATGCTAGCACTGCCAGAAACAATGCTTACCTCTCACACCTGCTCTTGCTTCAGCTCTGTGCAATGAACCACACTTGAGAACTGATGGAGCTGAAAAATAACTGTTTCCTTCTGCTGTGGAAGTTTTCATTTGAATCACTCTTGGTTCTGTCACAGTGAAGTTACGGCTGCACAAGGGAGTATATGGCATTGACAGGAGCGGGTAACTTAGGATGCTACTAACAGCAGTAGCAGTATAAAAAAGGTCAAGCTTCAAATGAATGCTCTCTTTTTTTACTGAGTAGCTTTCATTTTCTCCATTCATTTTCTGCTTTATTTTGCAGGATTAATTAGCTAACATGGTCCAGTAAAGTTTCCATGGTTTTCCACTATAAATTACTCTTGTTTTGTATTTGCTTTAAATTAACAATATTTGAATGAAAAGTTTTTGGGTGAGGTGTTTTGCTGGAATCTGAGAAAATCAAGGACATGTTTCCAACCCTGACATAGATGGAGGTGAGGGAAGAGGAAAAGGGTGATGGTGAGGGAAAGAGCCTTCGCAGCTGCATCACAGAATGCAGGAGACAGCACTGCTGCTGAGTGTGAATAGTGAACTTCAGTGCCCTAAGCACACCTGCATCTCAGTATGATTAGTACAGCACTCTGACTTTTAGAGAATTACATGTTTTTAACTATCTAAAAGGTATCTGGTGTATATCATGCTGTGAAGGTGACACTGCTTCCCATGAGTTTAGACTAGGCAACTAACTTTTTGATGATTCTGTTGCAAAGACATTCACAGAGGGAATCCTGCGATCTTGGCACAAGGGTAAGTCTTGTGTGGGGAATCAGACCTCTTGAATAAATGGTGGCACTCCAGAGATCATTGCAGAGATCAGACCCCCACTGCAAAGGTCCTTGCAGCAAATGTCTTCAGCTGGATTGCCTGAGGCTCCTCAATCCACTGCTCCGCTCAGTTCTTGCAGATCAGCTGGCACTGCTTCTGTGTGACCACCCCACCATATGCAAGCTCTACTGCAACAGATTATGTCAAGCTACAGACAAAACCTCTTTTAATTCTCTTAACTGTCTACAAAAGACTGTCCCACTGGACTTTTCTACGTACAATTTGATCAATTTTGTGGCAGGAACCTCCTGAGAGTTTCTGAGATAGCACATTTCTCCACCCAGGTTGTTAATCAACATATTTAAGCACAGAAATTGGTCTAGGTACTGCAGGGTTTCCTGCGGGAAATCTTCAGGGCAGTCTCAAATTTCCACTAGGAGAGCTTCTGCACCAATTAGTCAAATCCTTAATTGAAAGGGTGGCTAGAAGTTCGGTCAATCATTGTCTCAAGTCAGTCTATTGCCTAAATTACTCCATTATCTTCTCTATGCAGATGTATACATGGGGAGTTTCTGGATCATCCAAGGAGTTAATGACTTGAGTGCATCAGGTGTGCACACAGGCACAGCCCTGTTACTCAGCTACACCACAAATATAACTGTAGGACAAACTTGAATTTCATACTTATTTTTATACCTAAGTTCTATACCTCTTGCTGCAATTAAAAGCCAGGCAACCTGAAACTCAGCACCACAGTAAAAACAGCATTGTCTGAGGAGTAAGACTCTAAATTACAACCATTCTTTAACAAAAATTGTTTTAAACAAGCCTTTTTCTAATAATATTTTTGTGCATTTAACAGATTCAAATGTCTTCATAGATAATGCAATATGATTAAAAATAAAAACATACCCTCTAACAAATTTAAGGTATGACCTATCTTCCTTGTGTAGGAAGGGCCTGATTGAACCTCCATTCTCCTGTCAGAGCAGCTGAGCTCATCAAGGGTCATAGCTCTACAGTACCAATGAAGTGAACCACCACCTGATTACAGCTAGGTGCATTGAAGAGGGCGAAGGGAGGAGTAGTCAAAACAGATATATCTTGTGAAGGTAATTCTCTTGGAAATCATTTTGGGACATTGCATCTGGTGATCTCAGCCAATGGGAGGTTACACACAGTTTGTAACTGAATGTTACAATTTCATATCTATTCTAGTTCCATATGTTGTCCTATATCTTATCAGTACCAATGTTAAGTTTAAAAAAAAAGTAAGAAAGTGAAAACAAAACAAGTCTCCCCACTGATAAATCTCAGCTGTTGGACTGCTTTACCTATATCTTAAGAGTTACTTCAAATACAGGATCTGGCACTTGGTGCTCCTAAATCACTTTAGAAGCTGTTTTTAACACGTATTTCTGAAAGAAAATCATCTTAACTGAGGTGTGGTTAATGCAGTCTTCTTAATCTCAAGACCTTATTCCTCCCTCCAGAATATCAGCAATTTCTACTGACTTTAAATGGAGGCAGTTTGTGTCCTGCAGGGAAGAAAATGACCTTGGGAGCATTAACTAAAAAAGCTTTAACACAGAAGACTCTAACCGAGGTCATCTTAATTCAAATACTTTACACTGTGCTGGCCTTAAATGAACTAATTTGAGACCTATGACCTTAACAGAGGGATTTCTCAATTGACACACTGTTAGCTGATGCAAAGTATACCTGAAATATCCTTAGGAACTCTGTATAAGCATATTACTAAGGATATACTACAGTAAATGTGAAATTCTTCTGGCTTTAGTAAAATCACATATTCATGTAGAACTTCTCTGGGCAAAGCTTCAACTTTTTGGGCATTAGTAAGTTTTTGAATTGAAGTAAGAAAATAACAATTAATTCTGATATAAATGGATTAAAATATAAAATTATTACCCTTTCCTGTGCCATAAAAAATGTTCTGTAAAATCATTGGCTTTGTTTCTCCTACTAACTAGAAGAGACCCAGAGACTGACTGTTGCATGCAAGGCCCCAAAATAGCATCTAGTATGTGTCCGAAAAGTTTGGAGCTAACACCTTCTTTACAAAAGATTAAGTTTCCAAATATTTTTAAAATTCCAAATCAAAGCCAGGGATTCAGTTAACAAGGATACAAATGAGCAGAGCTTATGTTCGGGACTGAAGCTTCCTCACATGACTTTCCCTTATCAAATATAAGAGGCAGCCAGAATTGCAGGAATTTTTCATGCTGAAGGAGAATTCTATTTCTAAATTATCAAAGTCCACCCCTCACACCCCCACTAAAAACCTCCAAGCAGAAAATTCCAGGAAATAAAACCTGAAAAAACAAAATCAATCCTCTGTAATTGTCCCAGTTGTTACATGTCAGCCAGGAATGAGGATAGAATGGTTGCAGGTATCTGTTGTGGCTTCTCAGCCAAAGTCTACCAGCCTGATTCTTCATAGCTATGTGGTGAGGTCGACATTGGACAGGCAAGTGGGTTTCAGCTCATTCCTGGGACAGGCTGTACTGCCTGAGAGTGGTGACTGAGCTAGAGGAGTCCCAGGGCTTGAGAAGATAATATGGGGAGTGAGCCGTCACAAGCAAATGGAAGGAATCGTGGCTCTGTTGGATCTCTGCACCCTAGGAGAGTTACCAAAACATTTTCCCTCCTCTCAAAGGGAGATGATTATGAAACTTAACTTAGCCATAGTAATTCACTGCTGGTAATTCAATTATTTGAGGGTTATAGAAGAGAAAGGGACAAATAAGCACAGGAAAAACCCCCAAAACATATATTGCAAATGTTTTAAAGAACTCGTAAAAAACATTTTCCAAATATATGTGCATGAAATGCTAAGAAGATTCATGCAGCTGGGGAATCTGTGCACATGTAATTCTGACTTCTCACATCAAGCATTTGGCAGGTAAATGCGTGGACAGTAAAAACTATTAGGACTTTATTGCATTGTTGCAGATGCTAAAACAATGTAATACTTGGCAATATCTAAACAGAACATCAGTGCACACGACTCCTGCATCAGGACCCTTGTAACGGAATGCTATTGTATACACAGGTTTAGGACAGAAACAAGCCAGAAGTGATATAAAGTTCTCACTTCTCTTCCCACACAAAAATCCAAGAACTTTTTTTTTTTCCAGTTGAGCAAGACTGCTACTCTCAAAATTGTGTGTTAGGTTTAGCTCCAGAGATTACATTTTTGTTCTCATGACTGTTTTTTGGGTTTAATGCAGCCTGTTGATTTTGGAATGCTGAGTTGGACTAAATATATCAGACAAAGAGATTGGATGTGTGCCTCCAATGTCCCCTTCACTTATAAAATTTGCTTTTCAGAAATGACATCTTTGGTGTAACAGATCTGAAGGTTGTCCTTTGTTGCTACATTATGTCCTCTCAGACAGATATATTTTTCTGTCTAATTTTCTTCTGTGATGTATTAGTTGATTTCTATTTCTAGCTTAAAAACATACTTGCTTTATGAAAATTTCCTTCTTATAAAGTTTCATACTCTTCTACTACACATGAATACAGTGATTTTATAATAACAATTAAATGCTCTTAAGAAAAATGCTGAATCACGCATATGCGTATTACACAGAACTTCATCTGCATTTTGAGAAATGATTCGTTAACCTGTGGTTTCTCACTTTGTCTCTCAGATCACATTATTTTCCACCTTAAGGTCTAAACATGTTTATGGTAATGACCAATATTGTATAGAGCTGCTCATGTATCTGTTAATTTATAATTTTTTGCATAGTTTATGTGTTTGCCTATTTGGGAATACAAGGGAAAATGGTATTCCATTATTTGATGGTATATTTATGGTGCAGACTTCTGCCAGAATATCCATGTCAGCTGGGATAGATGTGTTGTGATTTGAGACTGATTTAGCTGCGGAAGCAAAAACAGATCATGCAGACTATAGTGGCAGAACCATATTTTTGTCAGCTCTCTGTGAGAAAGATGTGCTTTGCCAGACATAATAAAGATACGTAACCACAGTAAAAGACCTTTACTGACATGATGTAACAGTTTAACTGTACTCAGACAGTAGCTGTGGTTTGGACTTGTTTGATTTGGTTTTAGTTTTTTGGGGTTTTTTTCAAATGACAACTTGAGGCAGTTTTTCAGCTACACAAAAATCCATGGAAACTCCTTAATGCTTCTGCATCTGGACTTTTCCTGCAATATCAGGTGAAAAAAAGGCTATGTAAAGCCTCAGAGATTTAGTACATTTTACATTCTGGACTATTTGTCTACTGGATCCAGTTACTTTAATAGGTTATTTGTCAGGAGTTTGGTTCTGGTAAGAAAAAGAGTCAAACACAAGTTGGCCAAACAAAAGTAAGTGCTTGGAAAAAACTCCTAAAGAAAACAACTTGTTTGGTCCACCTTTGCTGTATGTGTTCTTTATGAAGTTTATTCTAAAAAAGATGACATAAATCCCTGCAATACGATGCTGTTTCCAAGAGTATAATTTTCACTATCATTTAGGGTTTTACAGGGATCTTGATCAAATACAACTTTCTTGAATTTGTTTCTGTATTGGAGAATCCAACACCAAGCAAATGAGTATTCACTTTACCTCAAAAATAAAATTAGCATAGGTGTTACAGCTTCCACTTCATTAAGCTTTTTATCAAACTCCTGGTCTGTCACTGTGACAGCTGTACATGGCAATGGAGGGAAATCTCATGGCTCATACTCCAACAAGGAGCTCCAAGGAGTACCACTCCGGGGTACTGCACTAGGTGAGATCTTGGTCTCAGACAACTCAAATTTGTCCCTCTAGAAAAAGATGTATGGAGGTTTTTATACAATGATGAGATTTTGGCAATGAGTAAACTCTACACCGTAAAGACCCAGTTGAAAACTTGCTTCTTTAATAGACCTTTTAGAAACATTATGAATATCCCCCAAACTGTTGGGGAAATAGACTTAAAACTTCAGTTCAAACTCAGTATCTATTGTTCTTTTGGAGACAGATTACACAAAAAAATAAATACTAGACCTGAATACAAAAAGTAAATTAAAGCAATGTTCTTCTAGTGATGCTAAGAATACTTCTTAAAAAAAATTATTTTATTTTTATTAAAAAAATCCAAAGCCAGTACTTTTGTAGAAAATTGCTTTTTCACTATCAGATTTTTAACAAACCTTATAGCAGATGTCTTTACACTTTTATTAGTTTATATATTTTCCATTGGGACTCATGATAATACATTCCTGATGAGATATCGTGGTTCAGACTTCCAAGTGCATTCCCTTATCTTATTGTGTTGGGGTTTTTTCTCTTTTTTTTCCTCAATTTTAATAACTTAGTTATGCACATATTTTGTCATTATGTCATACTCTTCTCCTGGTTCTGAGATAAAACTTTCAAGAAAAACTGCTATTATTAGTCTAGGTATTCTAGGACTTCTTTATTGTTATTAAACTGATGAACGCTTTTATACTCAGTTTTTGCCTTGAGGTTTTTGAAAAAGTAGACGTTATATCAGGTTACTGAATTATGGGAAATACATTCTCTAGTATTATTAGGTGCCTAAGCACTTACCAATCACAACTTTCATCTGGCTATTTTAATTTTTACCTGTATTAGTCTTTACTTAATTTACTCTGGTTTACCCACAGTTAAGTGATTTTTCCTTTACATTTTTTATCACAAATTACTTATTTCTCTCTATTCTTTTTTGTAATCCTTTGGGGAAATATTGATAATTATGCATTTACTGCCTTTGGATATTTAAACATCATATTTTACCTTGAAAAATTACAGTAAATAGAGAAATGCAAGTCAAGTGTAGCTTTTCTTTATGAGTGCTGAGGTGGACAGTTTCTGTAACTTTTTTGACTGTGTTATACAGGTGAGATAAAGATTGCTTTAAAGTAACTTTTTGTCTCAGCTAATTTATTCTTCCTCAAAGACAACTGGATTCCTCATAAGCATAGAGAAGGATTCTTAATATTTCCTTTGTTTGCAGAGCAGCACCCTACATCATTTAAACTGACGAAACCTTAGAAAGGTTCACCCAGCTCTTTGCATGGTCAACAAAAACTTAGGGCAAATGAAATTTCAAGAAATTTGTTCTGTAGAAAAATTTTCTTATCTTTGACTCATCTGTTAATCATCACAAGGTTTATTTATAATCTTCCTCACTGGCTGAGGTGCTGTCCTTCAAAACAGCAGGTGTTGAAGCCTATCATATAGCCAAATTCTTTCTTATATGCATACAATAGAGTTAGTAGACATTTAATATAGAGGTACTTGAAGTGAAGCCTAACCCACATGAACCATGCAGCTGTAAAATTGATTATTAGATATTGTGTCAAGGCAGCTACTTTCTCTCTATTCACATCCATGGAAGAATGAGTTAAAAGATGGAAGATTAGTTTGAGCAATTATTTTTCAACCACCCAAAGTACTCCATATTTTGAAACTGAGTATCTCTGTGATTTAAGATGTTGTAGGTCTTTTCTTGTCAGTCAGAAAAGTTACCATACCTAGCAGTATAAAGAATGTTTTCATGGCATGACATTCAAGGAAGCAAAGTAGGACACGTGTTTTTTGTCGCACAGATCAGTGGCACTATAGTCAGCCAGAAGGGAAGGTCGTGTGGGAAGAGCTGTTGGACTGCTGCCAGAAGGCTTTACTGACAAAATGTCCCTGATAACCTGGAGGGGGAAAATTCTGAGTCTCATTTTGTCAAGAACATTGGCAGGAAAAAACAGTAATTTTATAAATTTTAGCTCAGGACAAAATGCCAGTCAGGATTAGGATAAAAATAGGAACAGAGTACGCAAGAGTCAAGGGATCTATTGCCTTTTCCTCTCCTCTTACTAACTATAAAATTTTTGGCAAATCTTGTTTAGATGTTGGATACTATATAGTTAATTGATACCTTTCCATGGTGGCTAAGATATTTTTGCTTCTGTTATTGTAGTATTTTGGAGCTTTCAGTCTGTTTGTGCTTGCATTTATGATCATAGTGAGCAAATACTATTTAGAATCACAGGTTCTTCTCCAGAAAAACTGAAGATTAAAGGAATTTTGTCTGATATTAAAGCAGATATATACTTTACCTAAATGTATATTAGAGCTCTCCAGTTGTCACCACTAAATACTAATCACAGAAATAATCTTGCAATGCAAATATATTGCAACATAATATATGGCCAATATAAATACATATCATCATATAAGAGATCTGACACACATAAGAATTTTAAAAATGCTGGACATCTACTTTGCTTCCTTGATGTATAAGTATTATGCAGCTTTTGATTATTTTGCTGCATTTTATTATTTTGTCTGGATTTGGCCTCATTCAGTTTACAGGTAACCTCTGAAAAAGAATTAGCAGTTATGCAATATAAGATAATTTTTCACACCTAAAAATTATTTCTATGTAGTATATATATATGTTTATGATCTCTTTACCTTCATAAGCTCCTTTTCATCAGTAATTGAAACATTTAAATTGAGTCTGTAAGTCTGCCTACAATATTCCTCATATGTAGCATTGAAAATTAAATGAAAAAATTAACCTATTGATTTTGCTTATCTAACTAACCAGTAAACCAAAATCAGCATCTTGTGTTAAACTAAGTACAGCTGATAAAAACTGATGTGCTTGTTATAAGTACCTTCATTTTTTCCCTTTCTTTCCAATAAGTCAGTATATTTTTTTTAAAAAAGGAAGGATTTGATCAAAATGTTATGAAATCAAAATATATTGCATGACTTTACTATCTGAAGAAGCATTCAAGACACTGAAGCATTTCTAGTACAATGAGCAAATCCACAAGAGGTGTAGTCTTGTCGCAAAAATGCATTGACGGGACAATGCCACCTGAAGGACAGGCTCAGATACCATACATGGACCATGTGCAATGGACCAGGCAAGTGTAACTAGCGTCCAGTCTGATTTTTAACTCCACAAGGCATTATCACCACGCAGCAGATCTGGCACAGAGTGTGTCAAGTCAGCTCTGTGCCTCCAAGAAAGCAGCCCTACGCACATTCAGCAAGTCTGAGGCACTGGAAGACATGAAGCAAGAATACAAGAATAATGATACCTAGGATCTTTTGGCATCTTGAGAAAGATCTGGACATGAGAAGATTGAAGAAATAACTCTCCTAATGTACTAAGATGAAAAAATTTAAAACTTCCATATAAGTGGGACACATAATTAACATTGGGACAGAAAGCATCAGTGAAATCTATCCTAGCAGGAAAATTCTCCCCTTTTCTAACATGGTTATAATCCTGCCTTGGTGTAGTACTGCTGAGAACAAACACAGTCTCATTCTTTAGCCTTGTAATTTAAATTTGGTTAAGGAATTTAAATAAAATTTGATGTTTGTTGAATCAAGTCTGATAATAGTTCCGTAAAACTGCATTTTTTTCATGAAATAAAAAGGATAATTCTACCAATTTTGTTTTTAAGAATCTCATATATCTTCCACTGTCTGAACAGATGAAGTAAACAGCATGAGAGCATCTTGAAGCATTTGAAATATGTGGTAAAGGGAGTAGTGATCACATAAACATAGCATTTAATTATTTCTACTTATAAGGAGACAATATTTCCATAGTATTTTTAAAGGTCGTATAATTTATGATGAAATATTCACTTGAAAAGAATTTGGGCATTTGAACCACAGTTTATCTCTGCATCTTTGAGCAAATTAGCAGCAACTTGGCTTCAACTCATCGAGGTTTTCTTCCCTTCCTGCCCACAGTAGGAATCCCTCTGAGAGCGAGTAGGCAGTTTTACAACTGAAACCTTAATTTGAGACAAACAGATGTAGTGTAAAACTAGCAAGTTGTTTTGTTTTGCTACTGGAGGAGAAAATATAAAATCCCCACAGATTATCATGCTGGCTACTTTAACCACAATCAATAATTTGAAATTCACCATTAATTCACCTGTAAACACTTGGAAATCCTTGTAAGTTTTTATGAGCAGTACTACCAAAACTGTCCAGATCTCCAGAGAATGGATTACCTAACTCTAAGAAAAAAATTACAGAATGAGGATTCACTCTTCAACTGTGCTACCTCTGGAGTCTTATGACTGAGTTAATGTCTAAATTCTGCTTGTGTTTCATGGCAGAAGAAATACTTCGGAAAGGCAATCTGATCTGCAAATACCATACAGCACCACATAATACCCAGCATGGAGTACTGGCAGGAGAAATATTAAAAATGCCTTTTCTCCAGAATTTAAGTGTAGGATGAAGGAAGAGGTGTTAGGTTACATTGACATCCTCAAATACCTTTAAAAACATTGGATATGTTGATAGAACATATCAACATATCCATATCCATATCTTCATATCAACATATCCATATCTTCTCACCTTTTGTCAGCTGTGTACTTAAAATGCTAATACCAAAAAGTGAATTTTTATTTCAAACTCTTTTTTTTTCCTGTCTCAAGAGAATATTCTATTCATATGACTGGAGAAATTAAGAAGAAAAATGCGTTCAGCTTTTTCTGACACTGAGCACTTTGAAGATGCCTTGGGCCAATATGAAAGCATGAATTAAGCAATTATCAGGAAAGCACTGTGATTCTTACCTTTGAAAAGCCCTGTTTTGTTTCCCTTTCTTGCGATCATTCTTGTATTTTGTCTATTGACTCTTGAGTGTAAAGGTAAAGCAATTCCTACAGCAGATTTTATTCTAAAGGAAATGGGAAAAAATAAACATTTATCAATTAACTATGTTTTGAAGAAACTCTTTCATAACATTTCACAGCATTTTCTAAAGGAAATTTCTATTTACAATCTACTGCTTAGTTTTTCTTTGAATGTGTTATAACGAAGTTGACATACTGAGACTTCACTCTGTTTATGTCACAGATCAGAATAAGAAGTAAATATTTATTTAAATCTGCAACTATGCACTTGACAATTTCTAAAATTGTTTAACAGATTAGACCCTAAGCTAACTGACCAGAATTGTCATTTCAGCTGTGACTGACCATTACTAAAATGTGAACACTTGACTCTTCGTATGGACATATTCAGTTAACATTTTTGTTTTGCAATCATTGTCCATTCTCACATTTTCAAAGAATTACAGAATGACCCCTGCAAGTATCTCTTCAGTATTTAGCAAAGTTTTGATCGTTTTCCCAAGCTTGATAAAAAGCCAGTTCAGGCACTGGAAAACTAGTATATGAAAGGCTTGAAGGACATGTAAAAAGCTTAAATAGCTGATCTGTAAAAACCAGATTATTTTCAGAGTGATCCATGGGAAGTCATGATCCTTTGTTAACAAACAAACTGTAGTATAAGACTTGCTCCATTATTTATATAGCTTCATTAATGTGTGGTACCTATCATGAAAGAAATGCAGAATGTCTGTTAATACTTCTTGTGGACAGATGCAAGTAAGTAACAATACCCATTATCTTTCTGAAGTGAATAATAGTGAAAAATACTGCCCATGAGTGGAATCTGTCACCCTCTAGAGGTACTTATTTATTTCTAATAGTTACTGAGAAAAATAAAATCTCATTGAGTGTGAAGGTGCCTAATCTATGGAACCTGAATTCCATCCTTGTGGGAAAATATGGCATTTGAAGAAATTTGACTTTGACAGTGTAAGGGCCTTGATAAAGGTTGAGATTAGAGCAAGACATAAAAATAAGGAAGAGAACTAAAAAAAAAAAAAAAAAAAAAAAAAAAAAAAAAAAAGACTGGAAGATCACTAAAGATTAAAAAGGTAGACCCATTTTGGTTATCTTTTTGCAGAGTCATAATGTTATCCTAACTAGGCAAAAAGGTAATCAGCATACAAGATGAAAGGAATGAATTTTGAAAGGGGAGAAAATATAGGCGATGGATTCAGAGACTGACAGTACTCTTTGTCATCTGTTCATCTTTCACTGAGGCTAAATAAGAGATCTCTATTTTACAAGGACAAATAAGAACACAAATAAATTTCCTGTTATGTGATAGTAAAACTTCAGCTAAGCTATTTCTTTCCATTCTGGTAAGCAATTTTGCATAAAAAGATTTTCTACTCTAAAATGTAGTCTCTAGTGAATTTTGTACAAGCTAATTATGGATTGGTGAAAAATAAGATAACAGAAGTGCTGACATAATCTTAAATAATAGTATGCTAGACTAGAAAGCCTAAGTTGGATAACAACTTTTGAAACTTTGCTCATCGGTGTGTGCAACATTGGCTTTTAAGCAAACGTAGCTGCAGCTCAGCAACATAGCTAAAGAAATTTCAGAGTACACACAATGATACAAATGTGATTAATATGTCACACACAGATCAGCATGCTGCGCATTGTGCACCCACACAGTATGAGTAGTTTCTGCATCACAAAGATTAGGGCTTAAGTAATGGAGTAAATGTGAGTGTTATCTATTTTGTATAGTTCAGGACTGCAGTAGGGAGATTATGGATGATGTCCAGGGAAGTTTGTGGGGAAGTTGAGAAGTGAATGAAGATCTTCTCATAGCCTGATTAATGTCTTGAACTTCTGCCGTATTCTCCTGGTTTTGTTTTTTTGTTTGTTTTTTGGGGAGGTTTTATTGTATGTTTGTTTTATTTCTGAGAGTATCATATTATTTTGACTTATTCACTTGTTTTTTTCCTAAATAAATTCAAATGGCTTTTTCAGACTAAGGTAGGTCCTGAGACTTAATTCAAGCTTAGCCCTGCTTACTTACACAAAGAAAAAACCTGAAGCTAAATTTATGAAAGGAGTATTTACTAAGTTTAATTTTGCATACATCACTGAGAATGATGAAACACAAAACAGAACAAATGTCTCTCTTACTTATCCATTATGATCACTTCTTAATTCAGTTGGAAATAATAAGCACACTTTCTAGGGCATCTTGGCAGGGAAATTAAATTCTGTCTGTGCAGCTGGACATAGTTTGAGTTTGTCAAGGGAAAAGAACCATAGTTTGCTCAGAGCTAAAAGCAAGCAGTGAAATGTGAAGGTAAAGTCTAAGCATACCACTGAGGTATTGGATTATTTGGATATTTACTGCCCTCTTGGTTTGTTTTTCTGTTTATCTGTTTGTTTGTTTCCCCAGGTATCTAGCCTCTGACACGACTTCTCCTCTGGAAGAGCAGAGCTTGTTAAGATGCTAAGTTTGTATGTCCTTCTCTGGAAAACTTCTGGTGCTTGGGTGGAGAGCTAGCAGCCATGAGGACATGGTTATCATCCACTGCTATAATACAGTCACCATTAGGATGGGGGTCTGCATTTCCTGAGTGGCAAGATGAAAGACATCCTTAATAAGACATCTTCACAAAGGGCAGAAGGGCTGTTGCATGGATATGCCATGCTTTAAGTGCACCAAGGGCTCTCTCACAGTTTTGTGTGTAGAGGACAGCAGTTTTTCATTCAAAGAAAAAACATTTAGATTAGCATGTCAATCATTGAACTAAGGAAGTTTTATCCCTAAAATCTTAGGGGGCAGAGAGAAGATGTTTTCATTGTTTTGTTTTTTTTTTTACATGTAAAGACGAGATCTAGGAAGGTTGTAGTCACGAAGGAAGCACTAGTTGAGCTTCCCACCCTACATAAATTTCCCTACCTCTTAGTACATGCATGTACCCTTAAGCTTAGCAAAAATCAATGCAAAATTAAATATTTATGAAAAAGTTTCACTTTCAAAATATCATCTGCACTTTTATCTTGCTTGTTTATGCTAGATAAGAGGAAATGTTTTCAGTCAAATGGAAAAGCATCCACATTCTATTTCCTGTAAAGAGAGTAAATTATTTCCCATTAAATACAATATGCAGGAAGTTTCCAAAAGCTTCAAGATCACTTAAACAATCACCTTTCTGACACAGCTGCCAACCCTTTTTTAAATTTAAAAGAATCAGCTCCACTATTTGCTGGAGCATCTAATCTCTGCTAGACGAGCTCCAAGGAGACACATTCCAGTAGTTTAATCTCTGCTTCATTGGATTTCTTGAAAAAATAAATGAAAGACTTCTGAGCACTTAGGTTTTAGATTCCAACCTTTTTATTTCAAATTAAAACAAAATATAATAGTACTAGACTTAGAATCTAAGTCCTTAAATATACACCCAACACTTGCAGAAGTATTTTGCTTTAGAAAAGGACATTGTAAATTTTAGGAATTATTACATGGTATGTACTGTACTGATCCTAAGCTTTATTACAAACAACTTGCTACGGACACTTACAAGATCAAAGTTAAGACTTAACTGATTGAGCATTGGTAACAATACTTTTAAATGGAGCCAATAATAAGGTAAGATTATAATCATACATATAAATATTTGCATGCCCAGGTATATTATTAAAAGTTCATTTTCATAAATGCCTTTACTTTGTCTCCATCGAGATTCCACTTCTGGGTCCTATAGATGAAGAAAAACTGAAATGGAATTTGAACCTTTCATAGTTTCCATTCATTTATGTCTCTCCTAGTTATTACTCAGAAAGTGTAGGTTAAATCACACTTTCTCTCACTGTTCATATGATTTGCATACAGCTAATATTTTAAGCAGAGAAATACTGAAATGTTAGAGTACATGAAATTACTGCTGATTCACCCAGAAAAAATAATAATTATTAATTCTCTTTAAGATAATCTTGAGATAATAGCCATGATAGTACTTTTATTAAATAAAAGTAGGATATCTGTTTACAGAAGGCGACCCAGAGGGAAAATGAAAATGTACAAAAACTTGTTTGATTTATATACTTCTGTGACCTGGAATACCAGCCTGGGATTCTCATGACAATTTTACAGTCAGAATAATAAACAATTTTCTTCTAGATCAACTGAGAAATTCCAAGTAATGACTTGTTCATCTCAAGCAAGTATTCATTTGACTTCCAGTGCCAGTTTAATAGTTATCTTCTGAATACAGGAAATTATAATTTTTTGCTACATCATTTGTATTTCTAGCAAAATATTTAACATTTGTAATCTTTCCCACAGGAAAATTTCTGAATGTATTCATCTGATTTTCCAGAGATTTTGGTCTCTTTACAAAGATGATAGTGATATCTTGTCTTAAATTCTGAGAAGTAGTGATCACGTGCTCACATACAGATGCAGACATTGTTGCAGCCTTTGTGGTAATAAAAGCTTTTATTGAAAATCCTCTAATGAGACATTGAGGAAAGGATATGAGTAATATTTGAAATTCAGTTCATATGACCTTGATAGACAGCCAATACAAAGCACAAGAGAGGAGCATACAATGAAACCAGTATGGAAAAAAAAAAGATTCTTTTAAACATATCCTATTGAGACAGAGTTTTTCTCTTCATCCCTCATTCACAATGAAAATGGACTGAGGTGAAATGAGTTTCCATAGTCTTATACATGGACCAATGTATTCATCAAACTCCCATTTCATTTAATGCAGCATCTTAAGGGGATCAAGATGGATTCACTGGAAAGGCTTTGGTGTATATTCATCCACAGGTCCAAGAAGTTAAAGCAATGAATATCGGAAAAGGGTGTACGAGTTTCAATATCCTCTTGAGTGAAACTCTGTTTTTTCCAGTTAAGCATCTTACAATAAGTCACTGCAATACTTCTAGGTATAGGTATAGTACCAGGTTAAAATGGCCAGGAGTCCCTTCTCTAACCTTCCACAATTGTTTCACATGGAACCTAAATTACCTAACACTTTCTTGAATGGATTCCACAGTAACTCAATAAAATGTGCTAAGGGGAACCAAGGAGCAATACTGGAGCAAATTTGATTTCACCTACCACCCACCCTTTAATTGCTTCAGTGTCTGAAGTCTCTGACCATTTAATCTTTGAGGCACTAATAATGTGCCCAAATGATCAGTTACAAGTTTTTAAAATTGCCTTGTGTACATGCATTAGGAGTTCTTGGTAGACTGCGGCGGGAAGGAGTTGCTATAGAAACACCACCTTAACACACTCCATTCACTGATGGCTATAAAGAGATACGATGGTCTCTGAATAACTACTACTAATCCACATGATATTCGAAAATTGCTAGGTTTTCGCTCTCAAAATTCTTACTTGCAATGCCAGAGGAACTTCCCCTACTTCCCTGCACCCTAGCCTCCCACCTTTCCATTCAAACCTTCCCAGATGGAACTACTTGCCTGTGTTACTTTGTTCTGTTCTGTGCACACAGCTGAATTCAGCAGTCATCTACACAATATGAAGAACTCAACAAGATTAAATAAAATTAGATGCTTTGTCAGAAATACCTATGCAATCAACTGGCAAAATACGTTGAGAGCATCAGGTTGAAATAATGCTTGGAAGAAGTGTACCTTTTTATTTCCTGTAACTTTTCCTATCTGATTCAGGCCACTTGAAAACCATCCCATCCATTGATCCATTTTACCATCTTTCCAGAGTTTTTCTCCTTAACCTGGTAGGTAATTAATTGTGTCCTTTCAGCCTTTCCTTATTCATCTTTTAACATACCCAACATTTAATCACCTGTAGGGGATAGAAGTACATGCACAGTACAATTAATCTCTCTCAATTGTAATTGTGATTCAATTTGAGATGACAATCTCTGAAGAAAACTCAAAAGTTAAATCTACCCAGGACTAAAATTAAATCCATGACATCTTGTGGAGTTTACCACAGTCTAACCTTAAACAATTAATTCAGGAGGTAGAAGACCTGCCTTCTAGACTATCCTTAGCTTGGAGAGAGGTATAAACCTAAAAGAACATAATGGCCTTTTTTCTCATTTAGATTGTTTCCTACTCTGTAAAGCAAACCAAAGAAAGGAAAAACAAACAACAACAAAAAAGCATGTATTTGTAGCAGAATAATTAGAGAACTTATCTAGAATAAATTATCACAGCTGGATTGTCTACCAAGGGCATTGAAGAAAAGGGGAGACTTTCAACAATATCTTTCTCTGCAGATGTTAGATATCTGCTTTCCTCTGTTGACTGAGATTGCAGATCGTTCTTTTAGATTACTTGGGTTAGTGACTTTCTCCTTTCTAGATGTGAGCATGTACAGTGTCATTTGGGTAATATCTGGGCTAGATATCTAAAGTATTAAGAAATCCCAATTCCAGATTAATATCCTCCTCTATAAAATTCCCAAATCTTGTAACTAAAAGGAATGTATTTATTTTTTGGTCTGTAAATGCTTGTGAAATTATTCTCCCTGTCAGAATTTTCCATGTAAATGATTTCCCTGTTTTGGACTGGGATAAATTTAATTTTCTTCCTAATTCCTATTGCAGGGCTATGCTTTTATTTAAGATGAGAATAATGGTAACATGTTAATAATTGTTGCTATGCAGTGATTACTCTAAGTCAAGGACTTTTCAGCTTGTCACAGCACCCCACCACTGAGTAGACTTTGGGGGCACAAGAATCTGGGAGGAGACACAACCAGGACAACTGACCTGAACTGGCCAAAGGATATTCCATCCTGTAAATGTCACACTCAGTTTATAAACTGGTGGGAAAGCTGACTGGAGGTTGCTGCTTGGGAACTGCCTGGGCATCAATGGGCAGGTTGTGTGTAATTGCACTGTGCATCATTTTTTTTTTAATGTCTCTCTATCATTAATATTATTTGTCCTTCCTTTTCTGTATATATAGCATGCCATAGTAATATATATAGGATAATGTATGGTATACAATATATATTGTATCCTTTACTGGGCTTTACATGTATATAGTAGGCTGTAAAAAAAAAACCAAAAAACAAACTGTCAAAAGTCCATGATTGTGTATTGGTTCCAGCCAGGATGGGATTAAGTTTTGCAGTAGGCAGGAGAAGGCATGGCTAGAACTCCAAGGTTACTTTACACCAATTGAAGTCATTGCCAGAGGTGGGGAAGGCAATCTCTTCTGAGAAGAACAGGTTCCTTCCAGTCAAGCAAGTGCGGCGGCGGGTGCATGGGGGTGATGATGGTCCCAAGCCAGAGGGAAAGGTGGGTTGGTTCTGGTCCTGAGCTGGAGAGAGCTGTCAGGGTGGTGCGGCTGTGGTTAGGTTGACCTCCACAGTGATCACTTTTGCATGTGAATCACTCCCTCTTTCGTGCACTTCTGTTATTAATATTGTTGTTATTAGATTTTTCTTATCTCATTGTTGTTTCCATTAAATTGTTCTTATCTCAAGCGATGATCTTTGCCTTTTTTCCTTCCAATTCTCCTCTCCATCCCAACAAAGCAGATAGAGGTATGGGGAGGTGAAGAGAGCATGCAGCACATGGTTTGGAGAGTCTCAGTGAGAGAACTAAATTGGGAAGCACCATTCTTAAATCATGACGGGAAGGAAAAATTTATTTTAACAAAATAATTTTTTCTGTGAAGCTGTAATAATATCATATGTTTTTACTGTGAGGAAATGTTTTTATTTTGTTTTCTTATTTCAACTGTGAAAACAGTGAAGTTGCTTTTATTTTAACAGTACTTTATCCTATTTTTCAGCACAATTTTAGAAAAGTCCACTTTATTTTTAAGATTTAAAAATAATTGTTTTTTAACAGTTGTTTAAAATGTATTTATATAGACATGGAATAACTTATTTCTTAATAGAATCAGAACTTTTTTATCACAAAAAAGAAAAATAATAGAAAAGAGGAAGGAAAAAAATCATGGTTTAGTAAGTTAAAATCATTAAATCTGTCTGGTTTGTGCTCTTTAAAAGCAATGAGAATGGATTGCAAGAAACTCAAGTGTTCCATGAAGGTAGTTACATTTATATATTAAGAAAGACCACCTTACCCAATGTGATTAGTCTGAAAAAAAGTTGAATTTCAGGTTCTTTAATGTCATCTCACCTTATTAAAATGAGACACATACAAGTGTTGTGTTAAAAAATGCCATTAGTTTTTACATGAACTTTTCATAGGCTGATTTATACAGTATTAAGAGCAGATGGGGAATTATTTTTCTTCAAAACTTAGATAAGTGCTATCTCACCATCATATACTATCAGGAAGCAGTCTCTGGTCTGATGTAACAAGAATTATCTTCTGTTGTATTATATCTCCTTTACTTTTGCACTTTATTTCCAATTTCAGAGATGTTTTGGTAGTACAAAGATTCCTCACATAGAGTGAGTGCACAGTTCCCGTTTCTCTCTCACATTGAACCATTGCTTATTTATTCACCCCAAGAAGTGATCGATGCCATACTTGAAAGTAATAACTTTTTTAGAAATTCTCACAGTAAAGTTGTTGGCTTTCTTATGCTCTCTGTATTTCCTTGAGCAGAACTAGTGTAGTACTAGCAGGTTAGTCATTCCTATGGCAAATATGAAGTTCTGTCTTTTCCTTATCTTTTTTTTTTTTTGCTTCTTACAATTTAAAGAGGTACCAAGAAAATATGGTGCATATCATTGGACACCAAGTTCATAATATTAATAATAAAATAAAAAATGAATCAACAACCAAAAAAAAAAAAAAAAAAACCAAAACCAAAGCAGAAGACCTCAACCATCTAAAGAAACAATTTCTTCTCCATTTGTCTTTGACACTGCTTAGACTGTAATATTGAACATGTCTATTCCCATTGTTTGTAGGATAGGAAACACACATTGAAGGCAGTCATTATTTCACCTCTCGTATGCCATGGACACAGAGTTTTAAAGTAATTTTGAAATTAAATGCTATCCTGACTGTACAGTGGTAGCTGGCTGTGTATGATCACTAAATCAGTAATCCTGTTAAGTCACCAGACTGCTTTTGAGTTTAATCAGAAATATAAAGGATTTTTTTAAACTATATTTCTTTATATTAGACTACTAAAATTATTCTGTGCTATATACTCAATGAAAAAAAAAAGTCAGTTATTATGTCCATAATCATTACATGATTTTGAAGGTTAATTGGTAATAAAATCTGAAATGTCCAAGCTGTTACAATCATAACTATTATATCATTTTTAGAATAAAGATCACATAACTAGTGAACTATAACAGACCTCCCAGTTTTTATGAAATATGTCTCAGGAGGTCTGTTAATCTCTTCTGGGCCATCTGTCCTATTTGAATCAGAGAATATAAAGACTTTTGGGATCAGGGAGAAAGTAGGGCAATGCATTCTGGGACATATCTAACTTAGGTAGAAGTATCCAGGAGGGGCTGTTAAATAAGGATCATTGAACAGGGCACATGAATGACTAGGAGACTGGCTAGAAGACTCCTAAAAGTGCAATTATTTACACAGAATAGTACCACATCTTGCTGAAGTTAATAAGAGAAAGAAAAATTACAGTGGTTCATGTTTAGATTACCCAGACTTTATCAGAAATTATTTCTCTCATTTTTATGATATTTGCCTCCTGCTTATTGTGCTTTTCGCCTTACAAAGGGGAAAAAAATGTCCTTTTTATGTATGTATGTACTGAAAAATAGCAATATAATTTAATGAGACTGTTGGTTTAAATTGTTGAGCAGAGAAAGATTTTTGTTGGTTTTTTATCTTTTTTTTTCCACTAACAAGTGTATTCATGGTATAAAAATTTAAACAACCACTAAAGAAAGCAGCAACATTTAACAAACCACAGAATTATGATAATGAAACTTACGAAAGCTTAGCAGTTATGGGCAGTTTGTACTGCCCCGGTGGAAAAATGCAGCCACCTGTAGAAGTGGGTGCTAGAAAGGCTCCAGCTAGTTCAGCTCCTCACTGGTGTTCCCCCTTCGTGCTCTGCTGTGTCCACACTCCCTTAAGGGGTGATCCTCTCACTTGTTCTGTCTCCACCACTAGAATGGTTTGCTGTTGGCTTATCAGTCTACCCCTGGGAAGAAGTACACAGAGACTTCTCTTTAATTGGGACTATGCATTTCAGAACAGCTCGAGATATTTTAATGGCCTCCTAGATATCAGTAGGGAATCATACTTTTTATCAGGTTCAGCTATACAACAATGAACAACCTTTTCAGAGCCTGTCAGTGACAGGGAGTTTAGACTGCTGTATGTGCATTTGCTTCTCTTTGAATGCTCCATCTCTCTGCAAGCAATATTGTCCAACAAGGGAAAAGGACTTTTTATTATTTCAACTGTAAACATCAAAAGTTGGCTCTCATCTTTTCCCCTTCAACTTAGTACAAATAACCAACTAGTCAAAGAGCAAGAACTGCCTTAAACAAAACACAAAAGAATCAGAATAGCCAAAGGTGTAAAAAATCTAAGCTTCAGATGTGGCTCCCTGATAATAACATTGTTATGTTAAGCCACTGGGCTGACTGGACTGAAATCACATACCAAACCTTGCTTTTAAGCACATCATTTCAGAGGCTGAATTTCAGACTTCAGCTTTCCTAATCTGTGAAACTTCTATGAACAACACAGTTAAAATATTATTTTGAATTTAATTTGTTAAAAGCTCTATTGTTTTTAGTTTGTGCCTTGGAATACAGTGTAATGCCATAAACAATATTTAACTGTATTTGTTTAAAAGTAATTCATGAAAAAACTATCTTAAATTACTGGATATACTGATAGCAGAGCTCTCAGTATACCCAAATATTCCCAAAGCAGCATGCTTCACATCATCTCAATAGTACAAATACACAAGCAAACAAGAAGAAAGACATTTTTTCATGTCTAAAGATACGGTGTTTTATGCAAACCTAGGTATATTTAGTTTTTGCTCTTGGAACTGAAGACTGTTGAACTAGTAACTGAGTGCAGTGGGAAGATTCTCACTGATTAGAGACCACTTTGGTTACCAAAAAAGAAATCCAAACATTGAAAAGCCCCTGATATTTTATGAAGTTACTTTGGCTTGCTGAGGTACCATGTATAATCTAAACCAGTGTAACAGATCCATCATGTACTCTCATGGCAAATGTGAAGTAAAACTTTCCCCAAAACTGCAAATGTTGGTCTTTTTTAAATTTCGTTCCTTTTAATTTACATGTTTTATTTCTTGCTTACAATGGGCTAGGTATCTGCCTGAACTCAGTTAAAGGACCTAACATGTTATGTCAATTATATGTCTTAATCTGTATATCCTGTACTAATTCTGCTAAGAATTATTCACATTCACCTTTAACTTTCTTTACAGAGGTACACTTGCCATTCTTTACTTTATTCCTATAATATTTATTCTCTTTAGCATTATTTTTTAATTATGACTATGACCTCCTTTTTCTATGACCTTACCATCTGGAAAGATGAAAATAAGATTACCACCAGATCAGAGACCAGGCATGCCTCTGGCATCAGGAATGCCACTAAAAGGAGGAGGGAAAATAGAAGCGAGGTATTTTATCTAACGCAATAATTCAATGTCAGATAGGAACTGAGGGCCCCTTACAGCAGAGATTTCTCACTGGGGTAAGGATTCCCTTCTACCACACTACAGCCCTAGGTGGAGTCACTCCCTCTAATCTCCAAGTACCTCTAATCTACAGTGTCCAAGGCAATCTCCTGAGATATCAATCAAGGATCTGGAGCCAACACCTGGCGATTCCCTTTCTGTCTGTCCTTGCCCTGATAAATTTGTTAATTAGCCCAGAGAGGAAAGGAGGCTATAGTATATTCTAAGGTCAAAAGGGACTGGATGACAATATTGATGGCTGAGCTTTCAGATCTCCTCCTGAAAACAGTCAGTGCACCTTACTTCACCCAAGATTTATTTAAAGATGGTCTGGCAGCAGTTGAGGATGAAAATGAATTTTCCATTGGTGTCAGCCTGTTTTGAATGCATCCACGTTCCTCAGGTCACTGGTGGAACTGTCACCAACATTTGTCTGTTCTCGTGCTCCTGGACTTTGTGTCACCAGGCAGGAAGTGTCAACCTTGTTTAAGTTAAGGATGACCAGACTCCTAAACACAAGTGTGAGGGAATAATACCCTTATAAAATGTTAAAATTTCATGATCTTAGCATATCCTTGGCATCTTCTGGAGTAACTAGAAAAGAAGGCTCATTTGTTGAGGGCTATGGCACCACATGTTATCCTGTTTGGAGGTTATAGTGACTTGTGGAGGATTGCAGATAGCAGTAGTACCCCTCAGCAGGAGAAAAGGGGAAGGTATTGCCAAAGACATGATATTATCCCATGGACTATGTCCACACAGAAGTAGTAGATGTTGGATTGAGTCTTACATAGGCAGCTTCCAGATGATGCTAACCTGCACCGGAAGTAGATATTTGGAAGTGATATGCTCTCATTCCCTGCTTAGGGCAGCTCATTATGAAGAGGATGAAAATACACTTGCCGGAAGGAAAGCTGGCTAACCTCTCCTTGCGCCATACCTGAAGGGCTTTTCTACTCCCAGATAAACTGAGATTAAAAAGAAAGAATGAAAATATGTCTAAAATACTCTGAAAATTTGTCTGACTTTTATTCCTGGAAAAAATCCTCACAAGAATTTGTACTGTACACAGTTTAGCTTCCTCTTTGTAGCACAACTGAAATGTGCATTCTCTTGATTTGCACTGTGAGCAGACTGTACCCAGAAACAGAGGGAGACTGGTGTCTGAAGACCATACTTCCAGTGTGTCTCCATCCATTACAGAGAACATACACTGGGTTCAGCAAGGCTTTCAAACCCATACAAGCATCCTACAGCCACCTGTAGGGTCAGTGTGATGTCAGTAATTCTGCTGCTTTGTGTGTGCTGAGAGGGGCTGGACATGCCCACCAGCAAGGACCTGTAGGAATATGACACAGTGTGTGAGAAAAATCAGGTGTAAAAATTTAGCCCCCAATGTCTGCTTAAAACATTCTTACAAATATTTTTATATTGTAGTGTAATTGTGACTAAAAATCTGTTTTTTCAGTGGCATTTATACATCTACTGTGTCCATCACATTTAGAATAAGGATACTTTAACCACTTAAATGCTTTCATGGATTCTTCCTAAGTTATAACTACTTATAAGCCTTAAAGCTAATGATTATTTTAAATAATATTTTAAGGATTAGGTAGAAAAGAGCTCATGTTTCTGCCCTTCTTTGTCTCAGAAGTTGGTCCTAGCATGAAAAATAGGTTGTGTTTTTTCCTATGGAAAACAACCTCAATCCTTGCTAAGAGGAATAAAGAAATGCAGCTCAAAAAGGTCATAATTTCCCCAGCGTGTGTGGAAAATGATACATAGAACACATCTATTTTGCATTTGTGTGCAAAAATTACAACACGATAGCAAAGACAGCAAAGTACCCATCCTTTCAAAAAGAGACCTGGAGAGCAATATAAAGCTCTGAGCTCCTGCAGCACTTCAGCTTGGCTCTTTTCCTACTCTCCCTTAAAGTGTGACAATTATAAAATGATTTCAGTGGATCTCTGTCTGTCATTAGCTCTTGTGATCTCTCCTCATAGATGAGGAATGATTAAAATCACCCCAGGAGATTTAAAGCTGCAGTGAAAGAACTGTGTGATTACTGTGTACTCCAAAGTATTTTAAACTGGATGCATAACAGATAAAATAACTTGCCTAAAAGTGCAAATCAAGAGAATGCACATTTCAGTTGTGCTACAAAGGGGAAGCTAAACTATGTACAGTACCAATTCTTATGAGGGTTTTTCCAGGAATAAAAGTCAGCCAAAGTTTTCAGAGTATTTTAGACATTATTTTCTTTTTTTTTTAAATCTCAGTTTATCTTGCTCCCTTAACACAATTGCCGGATGCATGGCCTTAAGATGCCATAAAGTGTCACATGCATGCAATTCCCTCTGTGTATAATCTTCTTCAACAATGAAAGATCTAATTTCACCATTTCTGCTGTCTGCAGTGAACTTTTTTCACACAGCTCTAGATGGCAGTGCTGATAAACAACTAGTACATTCAGCAGGGATAGATTTTACTTTGTGAACTGCTACAATTGATTTGGAGTCTTAACCTTTCCTCCACTTACCCTGTTTCCCACTCTACCACCTGCAGCCCTATAAACAGAAAAGACTTGCACGATGGAAGCCATCTGTACAGTAACTCATCTCATCAGAGTGCTGAAGAGCTGTTCTGCTCAAGTGTTATCAGTGTCTTCCAACTCACTGTGTATTTTTCTTATTGCTAAAAACAATCCCAAGCATTCTCTTTGGCAGATTAGTAAGGAATTCAAGTAGCAGATGTTCAAATCACTTTTTATTTTTTGCATATTGAATCTCCATAAGGATACCAAGATCTGTTTCTTGGTCTTTGTGCTAAGTGTAGCAGTTCAATCATCTCTGCTCTATAGACAGTAACCAAGGAAATGACTGAATATATTATCTGAAAATCTATGTACATTTTAAAAAAAAATATGTTTAGCCTCCCTAGGAAATACCAAGAACAACATATACTGATTTTTATTCCTATGCTTTCCCCACAAAGAATAAACATCATGTCGTAGGCAATACCTGAATACATGTTTACAAGCTACTGCTGCACAAACTTCCTTCAATCAAAACTCTCCCTAATGTACTACAAATAGAAATGTCTACCTGACATTCCTCGGTATAAATTCAGCATACAAAGTTGTCCCCTGAAGATATGACTGAAGTTGTCTGATGGGATAAAATCCACTGGATTAGTTGGACTGCAAATCGTTTTGATAGCACACTTGTTCTCTTTCTTGCATATGTTGAGGCATACATATAGAATTCTCATTATAATTTATAGAATCATTGAATATGCTGAGTTGGGAGAAACACCATGCATCAGGATCATCGAGTCCAACTCCTGGCGCTGTGCAGGATACCCCAAGAGTCACACCATATGTATGAGAGCATTGTCCAAACACTTCTTGAACTTAGACAGGCATGGTCCTCTGACCACTTCCCTGGGGAACCATTGACTTCATGCTGTTTCCTTGAATCCTGTCACTGGTCTCGAGAGTGAGGAGATCAGTGCCTGCCCCTCCTCTTCCTCTTGTGAGGATGTTGAAGACAACAGCGAGGTCTCCTCCCAACCTCCTCATCTCCAGGCTGAACAAACGAAGGGACCTCAGCTACTTCTCCTATGGCTTCCTCTCCAGACCCTTCACCATCTTTGTTGTTCTCTTTTGGACACTGTTTAGTAACTTAATGTCTTTTTTATATTGTGGCACTCAAAACTGCAGAGAACATTCAAGGTGAGGCTGCCCCAGTGCAGAGCAGAGCGGGACAATCCCCTCCCTTGCCTGGCTGGCGATGCTGTGCCTGATGCCCCCAGGACATGCTTGACCCTCCTGGCTGCCAGGGCACTGCTGGCTCATTCAATTTGCCACTGACCAGGTCCCCCAGGTCCCTTTCCACTGTGCTGCTCTCCGGCCTCTCCTGGTCTATACACACAACCACTATTGAGTCTGCACCAGGTGCAGACTCTGGCACTTGCCTTTGTTAAACTTCATACAGTTAGTGACTGCCTATCTCTCTAATTTGTGGAGGTGTCTCTTCAGGACCTCTCTGTCCTCAAGTGGGCTGACAGCTCCTCCAAATTAGTGTCATCAGCAAACTCAGTGCTTCTTTAAGTCCTGTGTCCAGCTCTGTAATGATCTTGAAGACAGCTGGGTCAAGGGTGGAGCCCTGCAGAACTCCACTAGTGACTACACTCCAATCTGATGTCACCCCATTCACCACAACCCTTTGTGCCTGACCTGTGAGCCAGCTGCTCACCCACATGTAATGTGGTTTTCCAGCTTTGTGCTGGATATTTTGTCCAGAAGGTACTGTAAGAGATGGTATCAAAAACTTTGTTGAAGTCCAAAAAGTTTACATCTCCTGGCTTTCTTAGATTAACTTGCTGGGCTACCCTGTCATAGAAGGAAATCAGGCTTAATAAACAGGATTTTTCCCTCATGAGGCACTGCTGGTTGTCATTAATGACTGCATTGTCCTCCAAGTGTTTTTCAATACCTCTTAGAATAATCTTTTCCATGGTTTTACTGGGCACTGAAGTGACCAGAACAGGTAATTTTATGTACATATGCACTATGTAGGGCTCTCAAATTAAAATAAATAGGGCGATGGGAGGTTCTAAAGCATTTTAATGGGATCTTCTACACTGGTAATTCTTAGAACC
The DNA here is from genome assembly GCA_036785705.1 of Acanthornis magna. Classification (NCBI taxonomy): domain Eukaryota; kingdom Metazoa; phylum Chordata; class Aves; order Passeriformes; family Acanthizidae; genus Acanthornis; species Acanthornis magna. The sequence goes on from JAWUZG010000032.1 coordinate 18,010,995, forward strand.
CCCTCAAGCATAATTTTGGCACATGTTGGCTAGGACTTCCCCAGCAATTTCCATAGCTTAGGAGTAAGAACCTTCCAGGAATCATTACCAATGGGCAATTTGCATTTAGAAAACTTATTTTGGAGGCAATGAAATTATACTAGCATACCCACATATTTTTCTGTGCCAGTAACTTCAGTGCTCCAATATATTCTTGGACAGGTTTAATTTGCTCCTACAGAAATAACCTAAATTTTCAATGCTTTCCTTCTTTAAAGAAATACATCATTGCTTTCAGACCATAGGTTTATGAACAGACATAGGTGCTGAAGTTACAGAATCCAGACAAAAAAGGGAATAAAGAAAATTGTTCGAACCACATGGGTGTGAAGCTGGTGAATAGACTGGAGCATGAGTCTTACTAGGATTGGCTCAGGGAGCTGGGGTTGTTTAGCCTGGACAAAATGAGGCTCAGGGAGGACCTTATCACTGTCCACAACTGTCTAAAAGAAAGTTGTATCCTGGTGGCAGTCAGCCTCTTCTCCCCAAAGTGACAGGACAAGAGGAAATGGCCTCAAGTTGCATTAGGGGAGGTGTATTAAATACTAGGGAAAATGGCATCACTCAAAGGGTGGGCAGGCATTGTAATAGGCTTCCTACAGCAGTAGAGGAATTGCCATCCCTGGAAGTGTTTAAAAAGGCGTGACTGTGGTTCTTGGAGATATGGTTTAATGGTGACTGTGGTGGTACTCACTTGGAGTGATACTAGTGGTGGACTTAACTGTTGGAGTTGATGACCTAAGACGTCTTTTCCAAATTTAATGATTTGATGATTATATGGTTTATACCAATCCTTCTAAGGAAAACTTACTGAAATGTGAGGAATATTTGGGTTTTTACTGAGAAGATTTCATATTTATCACTCCAATCAAGATAGTATCAATCAAATAAGATTATATTCCTTGAGCATGATACAGAAAATTGTTGATATTTGGTCGGAGAAGGTTTTTAACCTGAAAATCTTGATTGTCTACTACAGGGTGATAGATGAAACATAGAATCCTTGTGAGTCCTGATTTACTGGCACTAAAATTACCATAAAATTAAAACAGCACAAAACTAAAGAAATAATTTTATTCTTTGTAATTTTTAAGAACTTTAGGCAGATTTCCCAGCATAACTGAAAATCATTATATTTGTTTTCAGTTGCCCTGTAGAGTTAACTTGTAGCCTCAACACAATATCAAGGTATAGAGGATCATAATTTGGCAAATGCACTTCAAATCCTACTGGATCTGGGTGCAGCAGAGCCTTCTCAGTTGAATGCTATTTAACTGAGTTTCTGATCAGGTTTCTTGAAGAGAATTATTCTATAACATGTCACTATTCATCTGCAAAGGTTTTGAATACCCATGTGTAATGATGGCTACAGAATGACAGAAGTGCAGATGCTATTTTAACTTAATCTACCCAAGAGAAAAGCGTAGAGGCATATCTTGATAATATAAGAATAAACTTTATTGCAACATGAAATCTGCATATTCAACTCATAAATAGTGCAATGAAACTGGTACCTAATACAAGATAGCAAGATGTAGCTATATTCAGGCCTACTGGAAGTATTATCAATAGATAAAAGTCACCATTTCTTCTGTCGTGTTCAGCTCCTAAGAGTGATCTTACATGGTTTTATCACTATTGACTAGAAAGCTAATACTTTTTTTAATAACTATTCAAAGCTATTTCTAACTAAAGAATAAACATTTCCTATCTGAAGAAAAGAAGGATATTGCTTTCTCTCTTTCAGGATATTCCTGCAGTCAGTTCCTGCAGTTAGGCAAATTGTAATGTTTTTGAAACTCAACACATTGTAGATATCTATCACTTTTGATGAAGATTCTGACGAAAAGTCTTCTGAGAGACAATAGGGACTGAAAGCAAGCTATTTCAGTTTTGGAAATGTCATGCTTAAATACTGTTTTAAAGTCAAATATATATAATATATGTCATACACTTCCTGTAAGATTGCACACTCATTCTCTAAGATTATTCATCTGTTCATAAGATCAGTTTGAAAAAGCTTTGGAAAAGCTGAACTTTCAGTATTATGGTAAAAAACCCACAGCAGAATGCTGCAAATATCCACACATACACAAGAGGATGACTTGACAAGACTTCTAATTTTTGTTTCAATCACTGTACAAATGAATTTTCCTGGTTAATATCTAGTCATTGGGAATGGAAACAAATAGCCATTCTGGTCAACCACAGGAAGACCATTCTCAAGCTACATTTCATTAATAAGGCACACAATTCCTCTCAGACACATATAAATCTAAATAAATATACTGTATCCTGTGTTTGCTTGTCTGAAATAAACATATCAGAAGGCCACATTAAATATCTTAAATGATGACAATCTTATCAATTCCTTTGGCCAGTTTGTTTTATAATTTCTTAATCTTATCAGCTAAAGATTCCCTTAAATCAAGCTGAAATTTTCTGGTTAGAGAGAATGCTCATTGCTTCTTATTCTGCCCTTGTTGGCTAATGAGAATAATTGGTCCCCATCCTCTTATAACATTCCTTTATGTATTTGTAGGCAGTTATCATGGCTCCCCAGTGGTCATTATGTTTAGGTATTGAACATCTGCTCAAGAGTTTATTGATGCTGTAGATAGTCCCATATCTGCTGGGAGTAATAATGCATTGCACTGTGTGGCCATTCCGGGAGCCCTACCTGCGGGAAGGTCACTCAGTAGCAAATCTGAAACACCTACAAAATGCAAAGTCCTTACCATGAACACAAAGAAGGTATATATTTCTTCACATATTGGTGGAAAACCAAGAGAAAAGATTTGTTAAAACCACATATAATTGTGACAATTTTTTTTTTAAAGAGGCAAGGATTTTATCTATATTTGATCATGATGTTTTCATGGTGCCTCAAAACATCAGATAAAGATTTTATTTATTCTCAGACATTTTGTACTGAATTCCTGTGAGGTCTTGACATTTCTATAATACCTTCCATGCTTGAGAAGAAAATATTGCAAGCCTGACAGGTGTTGACAAGCAAAACATTCATTAGTGAAGCATAGTATTAATTATAAAGTTTGTGTCCTTTGTTTTGATCCCTATTTTGTCTCAGAGTAACTTTTAGGTAAGAAACACTTGATTTTAAAGTCTACAGTAGAGAAGGGAGGAAATTTTGGACAAGTTTATCAAAAAATAGAAGGTGACTGCAAGCTAAGAGTACATCCTGATCTACAGATTATTTCTTTTATTTATTAAATAATGCCAGCTACAAACACACATTTAAATCCTCCACCAGCAGGAAATAATTAGGTTAACCCCATAAAAAAGATATGTAGTAACTCAGTCAGTGGGAATTTTTAAGTGGGATGACAGGGAATGAGACCAAAAGGAAATAGGCCTTTGTGTTTCCTGAAGTTTAAGTGAAAGACACAATCACACAGATGCAAATAATACCACACTTATAGAGGTTTATATCATCTGTTATAGTAATCACTGTATCTCTCAGAATGTAATGATATTTCAGCCACTCTGCCCTTCCTTTTTTTAAACTCATTTTCCTCAGTCCTTAACAACATTCTGGGAAGGAAGGAAGGAAGGAAGGAAGGAAGGAAGGAAGGAAGGAAGGAAGGAAGGAAGGAAGGAAGGAAGGAAGGAAGGTAGGTATTTGATTATTTGAGTGTCTGCTATTTTTAACCAGGAATATTTTTTAAATTAATTATCTGTTTTACCTTATTATACAACCCCAAAAATGTGTGGCCATGTACTGTGATAAAGATGTGACTCAGAATGCTGAATACTGCTGTACTGTGGTTATGTACTGAGGGAGCAGTGCGGTGGTGTCTTACTTTATGCAAAAACTGCTGGCAGATTAGTAGCCAAAATGCTGAGAGCCTTCCAATTTGAAGGCGTGGGGTGGGCCAACTGGCACAGTATTTATGAAAGGGACACTCAAACTATGCACATTGCTAAGCTGCCACTGTGAATGAGAAAAAGAAAGACAAGCAAAGTGTTATTGAAGCAAAGCCTAGAAAAAGAGCATCAAAGAGATTGGAACAATGAAGGGCTGCTTTCAGAATGGGATCATGAAAGCCTGAAGCCCTGTGGCAAGGCTGGCAGGTGGACACATGCTGCTGCAGATCACAGCAGCAGGAGAAGCCATCAGGAGTTGGCAAGGTTGTTAGAATCCAGTTGGGGTAGATTAGAAGCCCTGCAGAGAAAGGATTAGCAGTTATGAGCATAGTTTAGACAGCAGGAAGGTGAAATGGAAATCCACAGTCACATCTACCTTTGTGCTTTTTTCCTCCTTGTTGTCAGTGAAAAAGACCATCATGAAATGAAATGCTTTCGAGTTTCATTTGGATATGTCAGTCTCGAATGTAGTTCCTACTCTATTCTATTCCCATCTCAGGGGACTGAGAGCATTGTGGCTGTAGTGAGTAAGGAGGGAAAAGTCCAGGTACCTATCTTCCACTAGCTCTGGTGTCTCATTTGTGTTCAAGACAAATATTGGAGTCATTGAGGCCATTTAGGTTTCTATGGAAATAATATAAACAGAAAACCATATGCATGTAGAAGTAAGTGCCCTGCATGTTGTTTTGACTAGTTTCTCATAGATATACTAGAAATCCAGCAAGTATGACTAGAGATCTAGGGTGTGATGAGAATTCACAATGGATTGCATCACAGTCCCATGCTCATGTTTTGCTGTGGACTCTCTAACACTCAAAGCTTAAGTCTGCTTGATGACTTAAGGTACAGGAAATTTCCTCTTTTCTGCAGTTTGGCTAACCTTCTGCTGTGGTTTCAAATTTGAGGGCCAGGCAGGTCCTCTGCACTGCTACCTCACCAAAGAATCTGATCTCTTTCAGAGTGAAGCTGAAGTTTGCAGGATAATCCTTCTCCCTTTCTGTTTGGTCTTTATTGTCCCCATATGGAAATGGAGAGAATAACTGGAAGAAAATACCTCTAATGAAAAAGCTCTCCTCCCGTGCTTTGGGGCAGAAAGTGGGAATGTGAGAAAACAGGACCTTCCATCTTGTATGATGTGATCTCAGCAATCCTGTTTAAATTCTAAGGCAAAGCACTCACTTCAGTGCATATAAAGAAAAGAAGAAAAGAAGAAAAGAAGAAAAGAAAAAAGAAAAAAGAAAAAAGAAAAAAGAAAAAAGAAAAAAGAAAAAAGAGAAAAAAGAAGAAAATTATACATATATTTATAATATATATAAATATTTATATTTATATTATTATAAATGAATGAATAAATCAGCTGTATTTATTTATTTATTGATTGATTTTTTTATTTAACTAACAAGTCTTACCTAGATGAATGAGCGCAGATTGTTACACGATAGATTGTATCAAGCCAATAACAATAGCATTTATACTGATTTTATTTCATGAGGTATATGGACTAGCTTTTGCTTATGACTCAGTTCATATTGTAACAGGTCAGCTCTGAAGTAAATGAATGTAAGTCCCTGTGTGTTCAGAGAAGTATCCATTTTACTGCTCACCTTTTCATTTGCTCTGAACAGTGATTGAGAACTTTTATAACTATATATAAACACAGTTGATATGGACTTTTAGGTTGGATTTTTTCATTAGAGTTGAGCTATGTTAGTGAACTCTTGCATCTGGCAAACCTAAAATTACCTAGGCATGCTTTCCCACATTTTTCTACTTGCAAGTAGACCGTAAGTTATTCTAAAGGATTCAGGTGAGTTCCTGCAAATGTCACTATGTATTCTGATATTTTTCAACCTTTTTTTGTGACCGAATCTCATCCTTCCATAAAATTACTGATTTCATATTCTGATGTGAGTGGAGATGATTGCTGAGAATTTTTTTGTTTGTTTATAGTCGCTCTTAGTGACATATTTCACCCTCACTAAACTAGAACTTGTCCGTATCTTCTTTCCTGTGTTACTATAAACAATATAATCATTTTACATGGAATCTAAAAGGCAGCTTCAATGTGGGTATCTTGAGGTTTTTATGCTCATGCCATCATATTAGGATTATTTTCTACACATTTTTGTAACTGCAAAGACTTTTCTTTTATACTATTCCAATTAAGTAATACTGCTAAAGCTCACTGATTTCATACTGGATAACTTTCATACCTTTTATACCTTATAATTTTTGGATTGGATACATTTTATACCCTCTTTTTCCCTACCAACTCAATTTCCTCATTCACATGTATTCAAAATAATGCTGCAGATCTATTTTTCCATTCCCTCTTTTTCATATTCTTTATAACCCCCCTTTTTTCTGCATCATGCTCTGTAAAAACCTCTTCAGCTTTGTTTTTAGGAATGTCCTGCCTCCACCTTTCATCTGTTATTTGCCACTGAGAAATTGAAATTTACCTTGAATCCACAATGCTGTGCCCAGCCCCAGCTGTTAGATATTTAAAGCAAACACAATGACACTTACTTCCTGGTTTTCAGGCCTGTCAGGGAAGGGATTCTCACTAAACTTCTGCCAAACTACGTCACTACCATTTTTTAGCTTTCTAAGAATTTTTGCTTTATTGTATATCAACAAGAGACTTAGCAGTAATAAGCCACTAACAAGAAACTGGTGACAAGTGTTGTCCCTTGGTTTAGCTGTAATTCCCCTCTGTTTGTATCTGCTCTTTTTTGTCTTATGGTTAAATAATGACTTTTTACTTTGGGACTTTTTTTATTTCAGCACCTTACACATGAGGGCATGGGAAATTATTAAGGCTCCTAATTGCTAACTGCAATTCTGATAATTAGGATCAGTGAGTATTTACAAGAATATGATGGTATCCTGTTTTATTTATCAAACTCTACCATCATTTGATGAGATTACATAGAGATTTAACAGCTTTAGCACATTTCACTTTCTTACACCAAAGAAGAAGGAACTACAAATGGGAGGAGAATGATGAACTCAGTTTAGATTTAATTAGAAACTGAAGTTAAAAGCCAAGAGCCAGGCAGGAGTAAGCTGCCAGTGAAGGTTGAGGCTGCTTTAAACCTGATAAGGAAGAAAGTGTGGGGTTTTAAATTGAGATTGCTGGTAGGGTGGCTGTGGGTTTCTGTAGTGACAAACTGTACTTACAGATTCCAGGAGCCCCTGATGAAAAGCTGTTCTCATTCCCTAATGCTTTATGGGAACACTGCAGCCTCTTGGAATATTTTTCAAGCAAAAAGACAACATCATGACAACACTGGAAAAAGAAGGGCAAAAAAATTTCTTTCTGGTAGGGAAATAAAGACATCTTAAGCTCAACTTCAAAAGCTCTCTACAGCAAACAGTAGCTGCGGAGATACCGTTTCATCTTTACCTCTGGGATATTATTAAGCCTTTCTAGTAGCTTTAACTGCAGGAGAAGGGATTACAGAAGTTGCTGCTGTGTAGCTGCCTGACATACAAATATCTGGAAAAGCGCGGATCACGTTTTTGTACAAGGGCCACTTATTAGACAGCACTGAAAGCTTAACCTAGAATGAATAGCACACCACACTGCTAGCTGCACACAAACAAAAAACACGCAAGACCCTCATGATTCATGCTGGCCTTTTAAGTGCTTTGGGTGAATATTCAGGCTCCCGGCGTCCCTTTTGTCATGACTGTGTATACAGAGATTGGTGCTAATTGAGGCTGTGCTGTTTTGGTACAGAGAACCGTGCCATGCCATTCACCCTGTTTCAGTTCAGGCTGTGTCAGCATTTCCATGACAATCCTTACTTTCAAGGGTTTACAGCTTAATCGGAGCAAAACCTGCAATTGGCTGAAATGACACACACTGTTCCCATGTTAAAGGCTTCGTGCACAGGAGCCAGAAACACAGAAAAAGAAATTATTTCAGGTGCTTCTATTTACTGCGAGCTGCTGCTTTGGCCTGATAATGGCTTTGTATTCCAAAACAGAATGTGTAGGGTCAAGGTCCTTATTGCGAGTTACTTGTTACATTTGAAATGGGGAAAAAACAAAAGAACTGTATGGCTTTTTCAGTGCTTTTCAGCAAATCACTGCGGATTTTGCAAGATTAGCTTGGTGAATCGGGGATTGGAAAATAAGTTGGTAAGTGGCAGGAGTCAGTTTGGAAACAGATGTGCTCAAAACAAGTCCAGTTTCACTTTGTTATTCCTAAGAGACTGTATTAAACTGAACAGCCATGCTTACTAGGCATCCATAGAAATAAGTCTCTGCCAGTGAGTAGCCTATGACATCCTTAGCATCTGCTACCCCCTGTCAAGTCTCAGGAACCTGCACTGAAAGAGAGATTTTGTTTTTTAAAGATTAGCATGAAAGAGGAAAGTCACCTCCTCTAAATACCAATAAGAAGGAGTGTGATGCTATAAAACAGGAAAGCTGTCATGGTCAGAGGACAGTCACTGCCATAAATAGTCCTTAGGGCAGCAGTAGCAAGTGGTTCCTGGCCAAAGGTGAGGAAGAGCGGGGTGCTCCAGTGTGACCTGTGTAAAATCAGGCAGGTGAATAATTGTTTTGAGGTTTGGATATAAGCTTGGTATTTTTCCATATCCCTAAGTCAAGGGCTGATGGCGTCATTTTTATTCTCAGGGAGCTGATCTCTGCCACTTGCAATGCTTATAAACAGAACTGTTGTTATGAACTTGAGGGAATCGAACTTTTCTTTCATCCCACATGCAGTCTGTATGTTGAGGGCTTATATGGCCATTGAATCCCAGCTATTTAATTCTATGATTAAAGTAAGGACATTACTTGGTCTGCACTTAGATCTTCACTTAATCTTGCAGGAGTCACACGATTCACACAATATCTTTTTCACTTTTCATTTGCAAAAATTGTGTGAGTCCAGACACACTCGGAGTCAGTTCATAAGAGACTCGAATACCTCATGTAAATATCAACCTTCAGAGAATGATTTTAATTATAATTCAAGTTATTTTTATCATTCCAAATAATGACACATAACAATGAATGCTGTGAATCCATCTCTTCTAGGTGACTATAAAATCTACTTCATCCTTCAATTTTTTTCCACGTGTGAGCAACACAAAACTATACATTTTAGAAGAAATAATTGATGAAAATACAGCTCATATTTAGATTTTGAAAAGCAAATCAGATTAAGCGAGAAAGATTGACACTTAATTATCTGAAAAAAGCGTAAGTAACCTGGAAATTGAATTCCTGAATGAACTAGCAGTTAGAATTGAAACAGCTTCTATAAATAGCTATTTGCAAAACAGGTCCAAACTTCCACTTTGAAGAATTACTTATTGGCTTCAGTATGTTCCCTCAAATGCAACTTTAAATAACAGAGCACTTTGATTAATAATATATAAGAAGTAGAAATTAATAAACAATCTTAGATGAAGAACCAGAAAAAATATTCTACGATGCATTAAGCTGCTTCTTTCATGTGACAATGAAATAAATGTGAAATCAAATAAAAGATAAGGAAGAGAATATTGCTCTTGCAATATTGTTCTTTAAATACTGTCTTTTTGCTTGTCTTAACTTGCTCATGCTGCGTAAAAATTAAATGATTGACATGATGTCATCAGACCAAGTGGAATTTGAAATGTTGACCTGCTATGACACTACCATTTTTCCACATATTTATCATTGAATTCTCTGTTTCTTTTTTGGTAGATACAACAGTGCATATTCCTAGGGTTTAGTACTATCAGAATATTACAAGCTAAAAAAATCTTTGATAGTTGTAAAAGTGAGAAAATTGACAACATCTCTTAAAATAAACAAAACAAAAATTTAGTTAAAACTATTTAAAATCAAACTAGAGCACTGATGAGACACAGGGAAGGAATGGCACAGGTGGTAGCACAGTTCTTTGGCATAGCCCCCCTTCTCCATTGGCTCTTGAAAGGCAAGACCATCTCACTTGTGTACAATGTCCATGTAGGGGTTGTCATAAAAAGAAATTGCATGATCTACCAATTTCAGCAATCTAAAATTCTAGGGGTTTCTGTGCCAAGATCTGCTTGACATTGTACTACATTTTAGAGAACCAGCAAGGGTCTTGAGGACTATTAATCATCCAGAGATGTCGTAACCAGAAATTTGGATATTATCTTGTGAAACTTGCTTTAACAACCCAAATTTTCCTTTCTCCTGTGTTCTCTTTCCCTCTTCCCTTTTTATATTCATCCATATATATAATACTGTAACTATGGGATCAAAAGTTTGTATTTGTTCTTTCCAGGCTGGAATGCCTTCAAAGTAGAGACGTCTTAGTTATTGACTTCATATCAGAGATAACAAAGTAAATCTGAATACTGTTGTTATACAGGATGTCAATCTAGAAGCTTAATGGTCCCCTCTGATTTTACAATCCTTGAATATGTAAGTAATTGCAATAATAACTTGAAGATCTTACAGCACTTCGAAGAAAAAACGGGGTAGTTTATATACAAAATGCTTTCAAAGACAAGGAGAAGTCCTTTAGGCCTATAGCCAAGCTAGCACATTGTAGAAAATTCATTTTCATACTCGTGCTTTCAACAAGAAATATGTCACTATGTAGAAATTGTATGAAAAGGATAATCATTTCCTTTACAACAATATGTGCTGAAAAGGGAAACTTGTATATACATTTTAGGCACAAATATAGCCTTTATTTTTCTCCTGTGAAAAACTTAAATACATTCTAAATTACCTGGTGTAAATGGTGTAGCATGTCATGATAAAAAATACAGCATTTTTAAATCAATGTGGTATTAGATTTTGTAACAGTTAAAATACTGCTTAAATGAATTTAAGTTTCTGAATTACATATAATAAATTTCAGAGAAAATGCAGAATTTATATCAAATTCATATCTTAAGTTGAGCATAAAAACTAAACACTTGCAATTTTTCTCTGATATGAATATAATAGTTTCCACTTTTCTTTTTCAAACTGGGTAAGCAAGTGGATCAATGAAGTACAAAATAATATATATTTCAATAGTTTGAATTCCTGCTTACATGTACTATTTTGCAAAATCTTGTTTTCTTTAAATTGTATTTTACTTAGGATTACCTAATCAGTAAAAGTAAACAAAATCTATAATAAAGCCAGCAATGATATACTATATTTCTGATATGAGCCAAACTAAGAATATAAATAGACATAATAAAAATGTAAATTTCTTGATAATTTGCAGTACAGTGTATATTAAGTAAATTACCAGTATTTTCTTCAAAATAACTTTGTATGTAAAATTGTTATCTGATTTTTCTTCCTTTAAAGTAATAGTTTCCTTTATTAATAGGAGTTTTAACTTCTTTATCTAGTCAGACATTTCATGTTTTCGAAATTGAATGGTACTTGGAATTCCTAAGATTGTTTTTTTTTAATGCAATGTAATTTGTGGATGCTTGAATTAAAGTTTTGTGTTTATTTTAAAACTAGGAAATCCAATTTCTACAAGTTATATTGCTAGGAATTCTGTAAAATTATCAAATTAATTATTTATAATTCTTTGTTTTCACATATCTATTTTAGTGTTCTGATAAGGAAATTTATATGCAGTTTTAATATTTTAAATTTTAAAGTCTAAAAAGGTTAAAAAATGTAAATAAACAATAAAGAACATATAAACCAATAAAACAGTCCTTATAATGTTGAGAAATTCAGTGTAAAATAATATTTATTGTTCAGAATTTGTAACAGAAGAAATCAATATGGAGACTGACATATTTGTTGGATTTTATGTTTGGTTGGAATCTATAAAGATGGTGTCTGTTTAGTATGCTGCTCTTCAGCCTTTGAATACTGGCCTGCCTGTATATTTTTAAAGAAAAAATACTTACTTCTTAATACCCTATGAGGAAAAATCAGAATGACAAAGCCTCTCTGAAAAGATCTGCAAAAAGCTAGCTGTCTATAGAAAGGAAAGAGTGGGAATGATGTCAGAAAAACTCTTAGTGCACTGATAAATTGTTCAAAATCAATTTTAATTTTAGGAACAAATACAGGGATAAAAAAGAAAGTAAAGATTAAATGCAAAGAGAAATCATTCAGTGAAATGATCTATGCAGCAAAAATTTAAAAGAAACAAATTTTATGAAAGTCACTCTCATAAATTGTAATATATAACCTTCAGTTTACTCATGTACTGTAATATGAAGATTTTTTTTAATACAATATATTTAAAATTATGGCTCTCTCTGTCAGTGGTGTACTCAAGTAATGGCAGCTGCTTTGCCAACAGCCCTGGTTATATTACTCCAAGCCAGAGGAACAGACACAATATCTCTTTGGGGCACAAGTGAAAACAAGACTGTCAGCAACATTTCCTATACCTGTTTTAAAAGGTACAGCATGTAGTTCTTCCAGCAGAGCTCTGCAGCAATGAATGGCCTTTTAAGCGAGGCAAGAGGCACCATGTTAGGATAATCAAAGCCTTTGAGCAAGAGGTAGAAGCAGTGGGAAGAAGATGGCGCAAAGCTTTAAGCAGCCCTCAGTGATATGCTCTGCCCCCAGGTATCTTCTGTAGCATTTATCAGAAAACTAAAAAGTTGTTCGGCACTGTCAAACTTGCTGAGGGCGTCAGTAGTGAGGGTGGAACCTGAGTAGCAATGGAAGCACTTTAAAAACATCTGCTTGGGAAGGAAAATAAGAACATGGCAGAAGTATAAAATGTTAAGGTATGTGAATTAGTGCTAAATATAATCTCCATTTTAAAGACAAGGAGAAAGGCTCAGGATCCACACATATTGAAAAAATACTAGAGGCATGACTTTGTATAATTAGAAATAGGAAGCGAGGTGAAGAGGGAAAGGAATTTGCCCCCTAAAAGTGAGAAAGTGCCTCTGACACAAACTCTGGAGTATGTCATATCTCTAAGCTGGTGCACACAGCTCAGAGATCATACCAAAGACAGAACTGGAGAAACAACTGCCCCAGCCTGGGATAGCCCTGTGGGCACAATCTGGTCACCAGCACTGCTTACAGCTTCTTTCTGTGCTGAGGAGGTTAGCTTGCAGGCATGGGACATGCAAACGGTGATTTTCAACAGGGACTCTGAAGCATCTGTGAAAGAATTTGAAGCTGAATATAATCTATTATTATGATTATGTTTAATTTTTCATAGCTATTTCCATCCTTCTATTCTCTACTCAAGGTGGGTCTGTGTGAACCTGACAACTGTTCCTCAGTCATCCCTGGAAGTAGTGCGTAAGTCCAGGTAAAATAATGTGAACACACCTTCTCTGAGAAAACCTCTATTTCAAGAAAGAGTTAGGGGACCCAAGGCACACAGGAGCTATAATTTCTCTTGGGAGAAACACTGTAGTGCTTAGAGCCACAGTCTTAGAATTCCTGTCTGACAAACATCAGTAATTTCAACACCTACAGGGAGAGTAGCATGAATCCAGACAAGCCTTGAAGCCTCTCCTGATTTCCTCTGGCAGATCATGTCAGCTTTATCAACCAAATGGAATTTTTCCAGATGGTAGACTGAAACATGCATTTTCCCAAGGATCATGTCTTCCTTTCTACAGCACTGGTGAGCACAAGCCTCTCTTCCCAGGCTACAATAGTGACTCCCGGGTGCTCTAGGAGTAGATGGCTTTGTAACAGTGTTACATGAGAACACATTTTGTACCACAGAAAGGTTGTGAATAATTGCCTGCAAAGGAGATGTATTGCCTTTTCATGTGTGGGAGTATCACATAAGGGAGCTCTGACAGTATGGAGACTGAGTGCTGGTTTATCACAGCGCTATAATTATTTAAACTCAAACAATGCAGTGATGCAGGAAAAAAGGGTGAATTAGTAAACAAGGAGCTTTATGAACACAGTAGAAGTACAGTATCTGTACAGTACAGTGCAGTGGTATACATGCCATGTGCCTTTCAAAAAAATCAATAAAAATGAGGCCTTTTAATATTTTTGAATAAGTGGAATACATGCACAAGTACATTATAGTTGTCAACAAACAGAAAACGATCTCCTTCCTGAAGTAGCAATCCTTCATGATATTGACAGTGAGCCTCATTTGGAAAAGGTAGTGAGAAGGATTCTGACAAATCTCAGATGAAATATCAAAGATTCTGAAGAGTATAAACTCACTTTGACACAAAATGTATACAACTTTGCAAGTGCCAAAATGAGAAAAGATTAATTAAAATTTGCAAGTTTAAAAATGCTGTGAAAATTTGGTGCATGCATCAATGAGGAAACAGATCTTACCTTGATATAAAGTTTATGTAAGTTTTAATGTTAAACATAGCATCTTGTTAAATTTTCTGTCATTCATATTTCTGAGTTACCTTTTTTCTGAAGAGGGAATGTCATTGAAAATTCTTAAGCAATTCCTATGGACTGCAATTGAGTTACTGAAGACTGGTATGAAAAGTGCTGAAATTCATTAAAAAAGTGAGATTATTAGCCCCATTAAAACTCTCAGTAACATTTTCACATCTTTAGTAAAAAGAAACATCAGATGAGTTAGCCTGTAAGGAGGGATACAACTCTGAACAGAGTTATTTTTAAGGATGCAGTTCTGTGATCTTTAACATTTCAAATGTGTTTTGTCTCCACCTCAGAAATAAGCACTCTGATCATTTTCCATTTGTCTTTTGTTGTTGTTTGCAAATTTACTTCCATCAAAAGTTACAAATTGTTCATGTCTTCTTCTTTTTAACTTCTCCCCTTTTCCTTCACTGGTGTTTCACATACAGCTGTTCAATCCCTCTGAGTCATTTTGAAACCTGTGAGAGACTGCTGCAAGCAATATCTTCCCTGATCATAACAATTTGATGTAGAGTCATTTCCTGTGCAGATCTAAAGAGGAAAGTAAATTGGAATTTTATTTCAGCTGGGAAGAAAGCAGCAGTGCCAAATACCTGAAGTCATTGAAGACATGATTTCAAAGATGATCTTAGGATTTAGGACCCAGGACACCTGTTTCATTTAGGATGTTACTGGTAATTGGCTACCAGATGTGACTGCATCTCTTTCGAGCTGGTAAAAAGGTAGCAGAGCATTAGGAAATGCTAAAGTTGCAGAGTTAGCTTTGAAATGGTAAAAACGACACTAAAGACTATTTGAAAGAAAATATACGCCCTCAGCTCAGAGATATTTTAATGCAACAATTACTTTTTTTTAACCAGTTTTGAAAATAGGTTTACACTCTTCATTAATTCATATGTTATTCTCTATTTAATCCCATAGTATAAAGTTTAGCAATTTAAAAATAGTGCCATAAAGGTAATCATTTTATCTTTAAATAGGTAGTTCAAATATATTAACCTGTCCCTGTTTTTGATAGTTCATACAGCACCCACCTGCCCCTTAAATTATTGTATCTTTCTGTTAGGCAACATATTGAGTACATTCAGATCTAATAAACAGAGAAATCTTGTTCTACAGGGCACACAGTAAAAAATGACAGTATAAATGTACAACAAACAGAACACTAAACAGTAAAACTGAAGTGTTGTGTGTTGGAAGACATTCAGACATTCAGGATGAATGTCAACTGCCTTATGACATTTGGCATGTTTTTAACATCCTCTTAAGCACTGGAAAATACAGATAAAAATGTGCTAAGGGTTTTCTGGTAGAGATAGAAAGTTACAGCTCAAGCCCTAACATCAAAACTCAGGAAACCTGCCCAACTTTGATTTATCTGCTTAGCAATTTGGGAAAAAATGGGGTAAAAGATACCATCTAGAGATCACAACCAAGCATGAGTCAACTGTACTAAACCACTGCAAAATAAAAAGAAAAGAAAATAAACCCTGACCTTCCAGCTTGGTGGAGATATAACAGTTATATCTGGAAGGAGCATGGAAAAACTTTATTTTTCTACTTAATACTAGGAAGTCACACCAGGAAACAAAAGGTGCAGCTACTTATGGCCAATAAGTAGGGCAGAAAACTGGACCTAAGAGAAAAATAAATAAAGAAAATAAATTGAAAACATGGAGCAGCTTAGCAAAGGGAAGTTCAGGGCATTTTTGTGATAGTCTTCAAATACCTCCAGTGAAGATGCAGAAAAGGAGTACACTGTTCACCGTGTCCAATGTGGATGAAAGCTGAGAGAAGGGTTTGAATCATAGAATCATTTGGGTTGGAAAAGACCTTTAAGATCATTGAGTCTAACTGTTAAGTTGCCAAGTCCACCACTAAATCATGTCCCTGAGTGCCACATCTACAGTTTTTTTAAATACTTCTAAGGGATGGTGACTCAACCATTTCCCTGGGCAGCCTGTTCTAATGTCTACTGCCCTTCCAGTGAAGAAATTTTTCTTCTTTTGGGTTGGAACACGGAAAATACAGATTCAGTGTTAAGGGGAGAAATGATGCAAGGTATGTACAGCTTTCCATTAATGAAAGTTGTTAGGAAGACAGTTAAGAAGGGAACTTCCAGGAATGATGTAATTGCATTTAATTCTGATTTGGGTAGGATCAGATGTCCTCTTGGTCTTGTTGCCAGCTTTAATTTGTATGTTTCTATACCAGTTGGTCAGGAAGCTTGTGAAAAGTGCCTAAAACTTTTGTGAGCTGCTACACTAGTTTGGCCAGTTAAAAAATTTGGAGTTTACCTAAAAAAAAATTTCAAAAGTAATTATAGTTATTATTAAGAGAGAAATTGAGATAGTTATTTTTTCTCCAAAAATGAGAAATTCAACTAGCCAACCTAGCTATTCTTTTTTAAAATTCAAAATGTTCATATACTCAGACCATGCATTATTCTTGTAAAATAATCTGACCCTAAATTTTATGCTGATGTATTTTAAATTGTCCATATTATTATTAATATAATTTCAAGATCCACTATGATTTTGTTTTTATTTCTTTTCTCCAGAGTATCTTTATGCATGTTTCTTTAAACTTTCTTGAAAAGCAGTATTTTCTCAATACTAAGGCATATAAAAGCTTATGCCCAACTATAACTTTTTTTTGACAACTGGATATATGCAGTCAGTGAATAAATTTTAATTCTGTTAGCACTTCAAAAACCTTATTGCAATATTTTGTTGCCTACAGATCTGTAAAATACGGCAGTGTTGGAAAACTCCTATAACTTGGGGTTTGCCCTGTTTCTAATGTGATTTTGCATAATCCTTTTAGTATCAGACTTTAGGAACCCTTTAATACATGGTACCAAGAGGAGTAAATTTAACTTACAAAATTATTTACTATTCTGCATAAATAGGTGAATTATCTTTTTAAAAATATTAACCACTTTGTGAATAAGCATCCTTCACAGGTAGACTAATAAATGTTCTTCCATGTGCTCAGCATCGTAAGAAACACAGCTTGTTTATTTCCTTCTGTTGTGCCTTTTATTTATTAAAATTTCAGGCACTAATATGGCTTCTATGGCTTATGTGTTTTTAACTGCTCTGAAGATGGGGAAAGAAAGGCAAAACAGGAAAAAAGACAATTCAGTTTTTCATCAGTGTTTCTCAATATAAGAAATGTCAAAGGGTTTTATAACAGGATGAATTTCTATTACTTTATTCACTATTTTCACTTCTTTCATTGTTTGTAAATCACATACAAACATTGCCATTTTAACAAATTTGTTCATTGGTTGAAAATGTTGAACAAATGCTATATATACTCAAGTCCAAAAGCTGATAATGAGCTGGTATGGATACTGCTTCAAATAATCAATATGTGCAATTTTGAATAGCAGCTGTTTGATAGGCTATGAAAAGCATGTGACATTCATCTATCCCCTATATGAATTATTCCCTCTTTTACTTTACAGTTTCCAGTTTTCACCATTACCACTTTCAATCTGTTGCAGTTACTGCAAAATCTGCTGCTTTGGCAGCCACTGCAGTCAGCAAGATCGTTCAATGTTCAGTGCTCTTAGGAAAAAAATAAGAGGGATTATGTGCACAAATCAAGAACTGTATCTAAAATAGGAAATAACTGTGAATATACATCTGAGTATATTACACTGAGTAATTCCGGGAGAGTCACCTGAGTTTAAGCACCAAAATGGAGTTCTTGAGTTGCTTCTCCACACGCAATGGTGTTGAATGTCCTTAAGCAAGTCAGTTCCTCTCTCTGTGCTCTCTCTCTCAGTGGTCCTGACTGCCTTTGTAAACTGTTTTTTATATTTATACTAAATCAAGACTAGATGCTATAATGAATACTATGACTATATAAATAAAACTGACTGACCTTGTCACTCATCTGTACATCTCCACATTAGAACTACTAGAATCTGTTCAATTAGTAGAAGATGCGTAGACAGTATTCCATATTTTGTGTGAAGATCTTAAGTCCTTACAATTCTTAATATCTGATTAGATAGTCAAAATAAATGAAAAAATATCTCAGTCTAGTGACTTTCCAAAGGACAGCCCAATAAAATCACTGTTCTTTCTAACAGAACACCATATATTCAAATGAAAAAAAAGAACAAACCAGGATTTTTTGTCTCTTATAAAATATAGAGAAGCTGCAGTTTATTGGAAGTTACAGCAACAAAGAAGGAAATAGATTTGGGGTTAGCATTAATCACACATTAAAGAAGTTTGAAATTAAATATCTAACAGATCAAGCTTTCATAGCTTTTTAAAAGCCAAAATGTATGTTTGAAGTAACATTCAGACCATTTCCCTCTTTCAGAAGACACAGGTGTATAAGTTAGGTTGAAAATATTTACAGACCTTTGAACTAGTCTATTTTACCTCATGCCTTTGAAGATTGCAAAAAAACATTTTAAGGAAAAGAAAAACATAATGATGCTATCAACAAACTCACAAAGAAAGCACGAGAGATAACAGTATATATTAAGGCAAAGTTGATGGACAGACAATGTAGAAGTCGGGACATAAAGATACATGAATATTTCAATTTTTTCCCACTACTTTAAAATACTTTTAAATAACAGTGCTCAAGTCTCAGAGACTCATTCTTGCTATTTTCATCTATTTGTACTAATCACAGGAGATGAAGGCTGAGCTGACTAGGTTTGAGTACTTTCTGGTTCAGGAGACACGACTACATTTCCAATTGTTTTATCCCAGGTAATGCTTAATATAATATCTTGACCTGGTATTCTCCTCTGGTCCTGTCTGTGGCATACTGCAAAATCCTATTAGTCTGTGCTTTGGAAATCTGCAAAACATATTTTTTCTCTTCCCTCTGATTATCGTAATATAGGACATACTGAATTGACCTGCGACCCAATCTAACCCGTGGAACTCTTGTCATAATGAATGGCAAGACATACACAAACTTTAGGTGTTATCCCTTTACTATCTCATTTACTGGCATGGCTTTTAGACTGGGTGAGCCATTCTAAGTGAATACCTCCTATCTGCAATGAATTTCACTGCCACAAACTATACTTGGTGAAAAGAAAATATTTTACTTCAATGAGTTTTAGACAATAAGTTTCACTTGAAACCTGTTCTTTGTAAAGTTCACTGACCTCTACTTATTGGCTAAGATGCATTTTAAAGTAATAGCCTTTAAAACAATGAAGAGATGTTTTCCTCTTGTCTTGTATCTTAGCCTGGTAAACAGAATATATCAAATATTTTGGTCACACACACAAAGACACCCCCCTCCGACCTCCTCCCCACAATATGTTTTTGCTCGGTAAAGTCCAAGTCTGGCTACATTTAAAGCTCAGTGGCAATGTGAACAATTTGTGTCCTGTTCATCGCTTCCTCACTGATTTGGTAGCCTGGCTTCGGTTTGGTTTTATTTCACAGGTTAAATTCTACAGGATTTATATAAGGAAGACTACTTAGTTTTAGGAAGGTGCATCCAGTTTTAGAAATTCTGACAGGCAATGCTTTTGCATGGAGGATGGCTTCTCTAGAATTATTTTTCACCTTTGTATTTTTATGATTTAGTGTTTAAATGGTGACTTTTATTTGCATAGGAAAATCTGGAAATTATTCTTGCTCTTTGTAAATTAAGATCTTTTTTCTTATTCATTCACATTCATGCAATAAGGCTCTCCCTGCAGAATTACCTACAAGGAATCTATGCTTCATTTTGTTTTATCATCTACAAATACACTAACTACTCTATTAATAGGTATTTATAGGGGAGGGTGGAAGAAATCTTTCCTGAAGCGACTTTATAATGAATACTGATAATAAAAAAGATTTCAATTAAAGATTATGAGAGAAGAAAAAAAAAAACTCAATAGATACAATGTGCTCTGCATATCCCTTAGAAAACATAGAATGAACCAGTACTGATAAGAGATACTCCTAATTCAGTGGTGGTCACAGATCCAGCCTGAGCACAAAATGACAACACAAAGCATTCTTCGCTGTGTGTGTCTGTGGGCTTATGTGATCTGGTACAATTTTAAAACATTTTTTTCATATGATCTCTCTCTTTACAATACAGCAGGTTTTCCTCAGAAAGCTATAAAACACTGAACTAAGCTCAGAATAATGAACCATTTTCCAGCTAGTTGCAGTTTGTCACACTTACCCATATAATACTTTGTACTTGGACTGTAAAGTAATAAGACATCAACAGAGTCAAAACCTGAAGCAAATTTTAAATTTTAAGCATTTTATATTTCAGTAGTTCTCTTCTTTTTTTCTTCCTCTTTGTTCTGTGGAAGTTTTGGAAGTGACTGTGCAGGACTTGTACAGACAACTGCTGCAGTACTTTGCTCGGTGTCCCAGGAAGAATATTACATGACACCGGCACATTAAGTCAGAGAGAGTCACTTAAATTCTTTGCTTCAACTGTACAAGCTGAACATAGAAAAGAAATATTTTCAGCTTCATTAAAAATAAGGACATTTATAGTAAAATGACTTTTCTTATTATGTAGACTATTTAAAAAAAGAATGGAACTAATAGTATCAATTATTTTCTTTGTGAATACTAAAATTTTCAGCAGAATATTGAACATCAGTTGTTGAATTTCTAAAATTTTTAAATCCACTAAGATAACCCACATAGTTCTTAATGCTTTTCTCCATAGTGCCTTGATGAAGGTTGCCATTTTTGGCAGCCTTAATGCATTTTATTTGTAGGTGTTAGTAATTAAGTAGGCTGTAATCAGAGTAATGTGCTGTTTCATGAAATAATAAGTCTTCAACTGTAGGTATTCTGGGGCAAGAGATACAGGATAAGAATTAGTAAAAGAGGGTAGCTTTGCATTAATTTTCTTGCATGTCTTTTGCTTTTAAAAACACTTGAAAACAGAAATAAATGCTTATTGAGAAAAGAATGCAGCAGAACAGGACAAGGAATAGAGGTGAGAAAAGTTTAGATTGGATGCTAAATGCATTTAAATTAAAAAACAGTAACAACATTACTATAACATTGGCATGATGATTCACTCAAAAAAAAAAAAAAGAAAAAAAAAAGAAAAAAAAGGAAAAAAAAAAGAGCCCTTCCTTTCAAGGCTGTCCTTTCAAATTTTATCTAGGTCATTGTGCATCAGGGACCAAGCATTAGCTCTCGCACAATGCTGGAAAAGACAATGAAGTCAGCCCACAGACAAATTTTGTCCTAACTGTTGCTAACTACTACTGATTAGCTCACTACTCTTCTCAGACTGATTTAGACATTTAAAACTCCCGAAGTGTATGTATATATTCACAGAGTAAAGCTGTGTCTTACACCAAATGACATCCTTGTGAGAAGATAGACAGGAATAGAATATTTGTTATTTTTCTCAATAATAGTAATTGTTTCCAGTAGAGCTGTGGTCTGTGGTTCCTGTTAATACTAATATTGAGACTGCTTATTTTCTCACTTCCACTTTTCTACAATTCAGTCTGTAGCCTGCATTTGGCTCTGTTGCTCAGAAAATTTGTGTTCATATTTCTGATCCCTCATCTACACCCCTCTCTCCTCCACTGACCCCCATCTTCCTCTGCTGTCTCTTCTTTCCTCAAAGATTCTCCACACCAATGTCTTACTTTCCACTGATGTTTTCCTCTTGAAACAACAGTTACGCTTCAAACCTCTGTCCTCATAATGACAAAGTAAACTCACCAGATAACCATAGATTTGCTTTGCTTTTGTTCTATTTTCTGATTGTTACCCTTTTCAAAACTCCTGAATTCTTTTTTTTTTTACCACTACAACTTATTCTAAAAGTATGGAGGTTGGGTTTTTATTTTTTTTTAACTAGCTGTAGAGAAATATGAGAAATTCATTAAACATTTGAATACTGCTCAATTCACTGTTTTCCCAGAAAAAAAGGGTTTAAAAAATTCTTACATTAATAAAAAAATATTTTTAAAAATGTTGAGCTTAAATTACTTCTCTACCTGAAAAATCTTTTATTGATGATAAATGTACAAATTAAAGGACTACCTAAGCTCTAAATGTCATTATAAAGGCTTCATAATTCTGGTTTAGAATCTTGTTAAGTGACATTGAGCAACAAACTGATTTAAATGTGTGAAGAAGACTGTACATCATAGAGTTGGTATGTAAGAAAAAAACCAGACCAAAAGCAAACCTAACTCAGTAGAAACTTCTGTACAGCATAAGGATTTCCAGGGCTTTTATTTTAATTTAATTAACTTCAGCAACAATTAAGTTTTGCAGGGAAAATGTTCTCCTCTTTGCTTACTTCAGTCTTCTGTCAGCTATACACTTGATTGTAACCACCAGCAGAAAGTGTGCTTGGGAGTGGCAGTGGCCTCCTTTTAGAGAAATATGAAACAGGCTGGAAAAACACTAATAAAACTTGGGAGGAAAATAGTCTATGATGTCAACACAGCCTTCAAATTCATGAACTGCATTTATTAAAAAAAAAAAAATATACACTTGTGTCACACTCATGTCATTAACATTTAATGTGCAAAGAGTGGGTGAACATTCTATATTTAATTAAAACACAAAATTATGACTTCCATCTGCACATGCAGACCTGAGAAGTGGCTTAAGGTGCACAAAAAATTTACATCTGGTATTCAAATATTAGTGTGGGGGGGACATTTTAACCATATCAGGTGTCACATCATTCCTCTAGTGTAGAATAAATATGATACATTATTTATTAATATTTGAAGAAATTTTCAATATTTGAAGTTTCTCAGGCACTTGTATAGAGTTTAAATCATGTGGTGAATCATAGCTTCCCAGGGATAAGAGATCTCTTCAGTTATTTACATTTCTTATTTTTATTTTATTTTTTGGTTCCTTTGGAAACATACAGAGAATATTCTTTCTCTCAGTGCTGCTTTTTCAGTAATTCTTTTGTTCTACATTTGGTGCCAAGGAGCACAGACCATGTTAAATCCATACAGCAGCCTGCAATCTACTTAACCATATGCTATTTTTACAGCAGGTCACCTGTGGAAATGCTTTTTGTCAACCAAATCCTCCTCCTCTTGGCTTGTCACTCTGCTGGTTCACACTGGGGCTAATCCTGGTGCTGTCACTCTGCAGCCACCAAAGCCACCATCTGCTCTTTGCCCTACTCCGGCCTTTGATCAAAGAGTAAATAAATCCTTCAGGATAGGGAAGGATTTCCTGGGTGCTGGCCATACGGCAACATATTTGGTCATTGCATGGAGCCCTGGGCAACACTGTGATCGCTGGTAAGTTACATACCTTCCCATTATCTTCTCTTGGAGTTACGAAGATTTCTCAGTGCAGAAATCAATCATTCTCACCTACCTCAGAAGTGGCAAAGGTGCCCCCACATGGTTTTGAAATAATGTTATCAAGTGGACATCGTGCCTCATAGCAGCAAAGGCTAACTTCCTGTGGGGAAAGGGAAAAGATCATACTGACTTTCCTGCAGTTCCCCCTGAAATATGTTTGCTGACAAGGAGTTCTGCAGACACTGAAAGATGCTGATTAAGAATTGTTTTCTTGGCTACCTGTGAACAGATGTGACACCAAAATGATAAACCTGTGTAGCTGCAAGAGAAAATCCAAAATGCCAAAGGGGATCCTGATTTTTTTTTTTTTTTTTTTTTTTTTTTTTTTTTTTTTTTTTTTTTTTGACAGAGGAAGGGACCTGCAACCACTACAAAAATACAGGCCAGTAAAGTTTAGCACATCTTGGTTTTTTCTGGGATGGCAACTGCTGAGCAAAGATGGGACACAATATAACTCTTATCTCTCTGTGTGCATGGGGAGGAAGCACCGAAAAGCACAATTCTTGCTAAACCCTGCAAAACTGCATCTGACATTGCTTGAGATAGGACAGAGGCTAACACAGTCGCTGAGTAAGCATAACTGGTGGGCCTTAAAATATCTGTAGACTATAACCGAATTGCTGAACTAACAAGCTGCTGAGCCAGCATAATGAATAGAACATAGCAAAAATAATGCAATAACTTTGTGGTTAAGACAGCTGTAAATGAAAGAAAAGAGGAGCTGTCTCTCAGCCTGTTTCAAAGATCTAGCTCCCCAGTCTCTTGTATTTGGACTGGAATGGATTCAGCAAAATAGAAGGACAATCTGGACAGCTGAGAATGTATGTGGCCAGTGGGTCACAGCATTATAAGGAGCTAAAAGAAACTCAGAAATTCATCAGTGTGGGTTCAGCAGGAGAGATTCAGCAGGGGCTGAGAAAGGTGAGTATTTTCTCCAAATTAGTTTGAACTTACTGGCCAGGATACGCTTGGATCTCCCCGTGCTTTGAGTGTGACCCCTAAGTGCCAATGGCATCCATCTAGTAGACCTTTATAAGATGTGAGGACTTAGAGATCTGGGCAGGAGTGCCTCGTGACAATAACATTATGCTGCTAATGACTCTATCTTAGGGAATTTATCATAAATATCCACTGCCTTTTACATAATTTCATTAGTTATCTTTTGGGATTGCTGCAAAGATAGATAAATAGATAGAAAGATAGAAAGATAGAAAGATAGAAATATAGAAAGATAGATAGATAAATAGATAGATAGACATATATACATACATACATACATAGATTCATTGCCATGTTTAACTTCTGGTTATCTCTCGTCATTCTGTTGCTATAATTGCCTCTAGTCATTGGCTGGGTTTGGTTGTATTGCTGGCTTGTAGTTGTATTTGCTGTGTTTTCACTTAGTGGAATTTTTATAAGCTGCCAGTCAACATAAGGTATTAAAATCATCACCTTCTGAATATTGTGGATCCCAATGATTGTGCTTCTACCTACTAAATATTTTGTATTAGTTTTCTAATATTTACAGTTATATCTTCAGAAAATTTAAAAAAGAGTAGGATACTGATATGTAATTGTTCATATTGCTAACCTGTTGACCTGGTTTCTGATATGTTTAGTCCAGGAGAACTAGAAAAACTACTAAATTACCATGATAGCTAGCATGTCTGGGAATGCTTTAAAGGGCAATGTGTTGGAAGCTGCTCCAAATAGGCTGGTTGGATGTCATCAACATGTTGTAGCTGGAGGGGAGTTTATTTGTATGGACACAAACTGTATTATGTCTCTTGGCTTCAGGAAAAAAGCACAAAGGCTATTTCATCTTATATAACACTTACACACAGCCTGATGTGTCTTTCGTGCTCATGTCCATGAAACTTTTGAATAGAGCTCTACAGCTTGTAGTGGGACATCCTCTGTTCTATCTGAACAGTTTTGCAAAATGAAACTTTCTGAAAAGTTCCATTGAACAAAGTAGGGCATATAGCATTTGAATTTTTGTATAAATATATGTTAAGATCCTACAAAACTTAGCAGAGTGTGATAGCTACTTATAAGGGTATGGATCATCTTATAAAATAAATTAATTCTAAATCCCATTCAGCATGTACTAAGAGCCATACACAGAATATTTTGTCTTTTTTCTTTATAATTAAATTATGCAACAATTTAATATGAGATTTTGTATTGTCCTTTACAGAGAACACATGTTCAATTTTTTCACACCCTTTCTCTTTAGGAGATTTTGTCATTTCTCATTCCCCATTTTAATAAAAAGCAGAAAAAATATGCAAAATGTAACACATTGAGCTCTCCTTTCAAGCACAAACAGATTATTTACTCTTGAATTAGTGGAAAAACGCTCTATGTCAGCATTTTAGATTTTGAGTTTATATGAATTTGAGTCATTAAGCTTAAGTCTAGACTCAAAATGACTCTTTTTTTCCTGTCATCTGGTTTTAATTGGATCATAATTTTATGTCTTCACAGAATGACTCTCATATGTTACTAGTATTTTAGCAATAATATATATAGAGACAAAAATACATGATTTTCCTCTCTCACTTCCTCTATCCTTTTCTCAAAGACTTAAAAAACTATTTAGCACTTTAAGGACTATTCCTCTCCTCTTCTGTTTCTCAGACTAATTTTCAAAATGAGGGGAGGAAGTTCTCCTTATCTCTTTTCAAAGTTAACTGTTGCCT
Organism: Acanthornis magna; assembly: GCA_036785705.1. Lineage (NCBI taxonomy): Eukaryota > Metazoa > Chordata > Aves > Passeriformes > Acanthizidae > Acanthornis > Acanthornis magna. The sequence goes on from JAWUZG010000032.1 coordinate 18,037,272, forward strand.
TGTTGGATAAGTCACCAAAATGGGAAACATGAAAAAAAACAAAACTGCAAGGTAATTCCCCCAAAGCCTTCGTGGATGCTCACTTCTACCAACAAAGGTTTGGAAATGCATTGAGGGTCAAGTATGTTAATCTTTGAAAATCAGTGCCTAAATTCAAATATACCATAGCGAAAATTCAGAAAGCTGCAGTATTTCCCCCTCTCAAGCAGCGTTCCAGGTCAGCAGCCATGTTGACAGCAGCTGTTCCCGCCGTGCCTGAGCCCTCCTCGCTCTCCTTAAGGAGGGCAGTGCTCGTGTCCGTGCTTAGTCTGTGCTCAGATATCTGTATTCATGTGGGCAGCTATCCCTCCTTCCTTCATCTCCATCACAACAACACTCAACACACAGCCAAGACACTCTGATTTTATGGTGCCTGTTATAGCAGAATATGCTAAACAGGGAAAAATACAGTACTGCTACTGAAAGCATTAATAATTCCTGGCAGAGAAATAGGCATACATCATGATCTATCTAAATAACAGTAAAAGCATTATATATATAGCTAAATTGTAAACAATAGTAATAAAGAATAAATAAAAGTGTAAGATATATTTTTTGTCACCTAATTTTTTTTTCTCTGAAATGAAGAGGTAAGATCAGGACACATTTTCAACATGAAATCTGCAAGCATAAGCACTTAGTACTTCATTACTACTTAATGAAAACTAAGATTCCAAGTAATAATAACAACAAAAAAGAAACTCCTAGAGCTGAGGTTTCAAAAAAAGAAATTGATAAAAACAGACATCATGAAAAGTGTACTGTCAAGATGTTGCTCCTTGTTTAGTCAAAATTAAGGTGGACTTTTCACTGTACTCACACAAACAAAACACAGTCTGTGCTCCAAGAGAGTAAATATTGTCATTCTTAATTTTTCCTCAAAAATGAATTCCCTAAATAAATAGGAAAGCAAATACTGTTAAAATGTGCATGCAGAATTTACTCTCTATCTGTTCTTTCATTCCTTTCCATTTATTTAACAATTTATTCTGAAACGAATTCAGCTTTCCATTGTCTTTCTAAAGGCTCAGTGAAAACCTGTGTCACTGCCAACTGCTGCTGCACCTGATGTTTAATTTTTGCAGCTCTCCAAATTTGTACAAAAACCTCGAGACATGAGCTTCTTCATGAGGCAAGCTTTTGCTACTAACCTAATGGAAAATAGCCAGTGGTGCTGTTTAGTCAGCATAAGATTGATTCTTAACCACTGCACATGGTAAAATTTGCAATGATGTTAACTGGGTTTCAATGTATATATTAACAGGAGGCTGGAGGTCTCACTGGATTCCTTTCTGCTTTATTCAAAATCACCATAGGTTTTATTTATACCACTTCTCTTCTTAGTGCATTTGCCAAGAAAGAAAAGTCCGTCCAACACAGTTGTCATCTAAAAATAAACACCAATGAGATCTTCTTCCTGTGGGCTGTAAGGTCATTCTGTAACTCAGCATGGTTCATTGATCTCTTCTACCCCCTGTGCCTTTCCAGATTTATTGGAAATCTGTTCAAAGGAGAATATATCTTACCACTTGCTACTCTAGGAATTGCTGCTAAATGCTGAGTAAAAGATTTTTTTCTATTCTCTTTATTCCTTGTCTTTAGAGACAGAACCGAGGAAAATCTTCCCAAGTCTCTCAGACATCAGCTGAAAACAGATGAACTGGGAATACAGGTTGAATACCTTTTGCTGCTCTTCTTTTGGACAAGTTCACTAAGTTCAAGAAACACCTTGGGACCAATTCATGTCAGTGTGAGTCTGTATTGCTTCTGTCATTAGCATGAAGAGCCTCAAAGTAATTTAAGTCAATGATGTGATTACTAATAAAAAGCAGCACTGGGTACAGGTCAGACATGTGTGCTTTGTATTTCCCTTCCTTTTAATATTTCACGGTATTAGACAGCACTGTGAAGAGAGAAATCTCCTTGCTACTGGCAAGGAGATATCTATATACCTATTTACTTCCCATCAGCCTAATCACATCATGGCATAGGGCAGTACAAACATTGATGTAAGCATATGTAACTCATTAGAAAAAATGGAGTTTCATCCACATTCACTCAGGTTATATCCCTTCTTCACTGTAAATCTTGAAATAAATGGGAAAATGCGAACACATGTGCTGGGAATTTTACTAGGAGCTCAACAGCTGGAATATAATCACTGAGGTTTGATTAATTCGTTGTTCTTTTCCTTTTTACTTTCTTTAAAATAAAGGTTTCTAGCAAGATTAATGTATATGCACTCAAGCCAGCATTATGTGCTGGATTTATCCAGCAGTTAATGTGAAGTAGGATCCTGGGTTCTGAGGAGCTCTGCTGAAACAAAGGGTTCACTTTTGGAGTACCCCTAGAAAACAGTGTGCAAAAGGGAGAGAGGCTTAGTGCATTAAGAAAAAAAAGATGAAGCACTTGAATTCCTTTGATTTCTGCTACAGAGGCACATCTGACAAAACAAATTTGTGTCAGGCTTTTTGCAAAGTGTTATCTTCTGCTTTCCCCTACTGCTGGGCCAGGCAGCTGCATGCCCCTTCCCCATCTGTGCCTCGTTCGTCTCTTCCTTCTCTTTTCTATTCTTCTTCATCTTGAACATTCACCAGCTTTTGGCCTGATGTTTTTGCTGCCACACATGTAATGGTGGAATAGAAAGGTTACGCTCTGAGTCCTAATTTAATACTATTACTCACCCAGTAAATTTGAGAGGATACTCTCTTTAAACCATTATCTAATGTATATAATATTAACAGTATTTTTTTCTCTACCTCATCTTTCTTCTTCATCGCAAAGGTGAAGTGATACTGAAGAGGCAAAAGAGTTCAGAAAAGGAATATTTCTCTTTGACTAGACATTCGAACACCTCTGTATCTATCAGCCCCTCTCATTCTCCACACATCTCTGCTTTCATGGCTCCTTTAGCCTCCATCCAACAGATTCCTTTGTTCTTTCCCCTCAAACAAACATGCGGTACATATTGTGAACCTTAACTAAATGAACACAGTGGTATTTGTAAAGAGATTTTAAGTCCATGGGTGAAAGGTGTTGTTTCAACTCGACAGAATGGCATGCAAAAAACTCAGCTGTCAAACTTTAAAAATGCTACTAGGCAGATGTTCTCTGTGAATTTATCTTCAAAAAATTTAAGGTCTTTTGCCTGCTATCACTGCTACATAAGAAAATGAGCCGTAGTAACAGCTACAATATCAATAACAAAAGTGTATAGAAGGGAGTGATTCACCACAGAGCACAACTTGACCACAGCCATAACACCCGACCACGCCCTCTGCTTGAAACCAGACTTATCCAAACCCTCCCTCCAGCTCAGAACTGTCACCACCCCACTGTTCCCTCTGCCACGCTTACTCAGCTGGAATGAAGCAGCTGGTGACAGGGGGATCCCAACAACTGACTGTCCTGGAAGCTGAAGTGGGCCTGACTGGGAAAGAATGACAAAACCGCCCTGTTGTGGCAGGCCCAGAGACCCCATGCTCCCCTGGTGTGGATTACCTCAGGTGAGGGTATTTTGAGGACACAAAAGGGCATTGTTGAGCTTTTGGGACAGCTGCTGTGGAGACAGAAGTTAAACAGCTGAATACCTTTCCTGTTCTCTCAGAGGACCCTTCTGCTGTGGGACTCCTGAGGGTCAGAAAACAACATGTACCCATTGCGACTGCAACAAGTACATCATCAGCAATACTGCACCAGCCAGGTCTCCATGACACCTAACCATGAGATGATTAATGAATGGGAGAGCCAGGGAGTGGTCAGGAGTACCCCTTCACCATTTAATTGTCCTATATGTCTAGTGCATAAGTCCAATGGAGAATGGAGACTGAGAGTGGACTATCGTGGCCTGAGCAAAGTCACACTATCACCGAGTGCTGCTGTGCTGGACTTGCTGGAACTTCAGTATCTTTTGAACTGGAGTCCAAGGCAGCAAAATGTCATTGCTAGTGTGTTTTTCTCCATTCCTTCAGCAGCAGAATGCAGGCCACAGTTCATGTTCACCTAGAGGGGCAACCAGTACATGTGGAACTGACTGTCCCGGGGTGGAACCACAGCCCCACTATTTGCCATGGACTGCTCTGGACTGCACTGGAAAAGGGAGAGGCTCCATAACACTTGCAATATATTGATGATGTCATCACTTGAGGCAACACAATAGAGGAAGTTTTTCAGAAAGGGGAGAAGATAATCTAAATCTCCTGTAGGCCAGTTTCACAATAAAGTAAAGTAAAGTCAAGGGACCTCCCCAGGAAATTCAGTTTTTAGGAGCAAAACGTCAAGATGGACATAATCAGATTCCAATGGATGTGGTCAACAAAATAGCAGCTATATCCCACGAACTAGCAAGAAGGAAAGACAGGCTTTTGTAGGTGTTGTGGGTTTTTGGGGGATGCATATTCTAGATTACAGTCAGATTGTAAACTGTTTTTATCAAATGACATGGAAGAAGAATGATTTCAAGTGGCATCCTGAACAACAACTTTTTGAAAAAATTAAACAGGAAATTGTTCATGCAGTAGCCCTTGGGCTAGTCAGGACAGGACAAGATGTCAGAAATTTGTTCTATGCTGTAGCCAGAGATAATGGTCCTTCCTGGAGTCTCTGGAAAAAAGTTCCCAGGGAAACTTGAGGATGACCCCTGGAGTCATCTGTGTTGAGGTTTTAAGGATGGTATAACTGACCTACAGTGCTCAAATTCCTCCTAAGCTTCGCCTGAATGATGTGGCTTAGGAATGGTACTCCCAATTCAGTGCCCCCACCAAGCCCCTTCAAACCACATGCCACTCTCGTTTCCTTGCTTTCCTCTCACCCTCCCTGCTGTGGTGGGATGGAGAATTGGAGGCACAAAGGGCAAAGATCATGGGTTGAGACGAGAAAAATTTACTGGAAACAGCAAAGAAATAAGAAAACAAACAGTAACAATATTAATGACAGAGGGTACAAGAAAATAAATTACTTACACCAGAAAACCATCCAAATAACAGATAGTACCAGAAAGTTTCCTCCACCCGATTTGCTCAACCAGACTGGAACCCCTTCTTCCCAGAAGAGAGTTCCTTTTACCCACCCCTGGCAAAGACATGAGATGGTATAGAATAAACTCTGTGTCCAAATAAAAATTAGACCTACATTTCTCAGGATTATATTCTTTCATTTAAAAATCATGTGTGAAAGAAAAAGGCCACCTACAGAACATGCTGAGGATCTGTAACAATTTTGCAGTTAATGCTTTTATCTAGACATGACTGAACCTCATGCCCTCCCCAAGCTCTTCCCATCTGCTCAGTGAAACTTAGTCTAAGAAAACATGTCACCGCTGTAAATTGATCTTGAACTTTCCTGCCTCGCATTCAAGTCTTCTAAAAAATCTTTAAAGCTGTAACTAGAGCAGTGAAATACTCAGGTAAGAAACAGCATTGAGTTAGGCAGCCAAAATCTGGCCATTTTCTCTTTAGTGTGAAACTGGCATCATTTCACTGAAGATAAAGGTGTAAGGCCTGATTTATTTGGCCAAGAGCACTTCTTATTTATGGCCTTAGCAGATTGGCTCAGGTTCTCTTTGAGCTTAAGTAAATAAGTAGCATATAATATCCTCCAAACCAATGCAGTTGGGGCAGCTTTAAGTGCTACACTTCACTTCTGAGTACAGAAAATACAAGTTTATTGTGCATGAGGGATCTTTTATTTTATCAAGACTGCTGAAAATATAAAGGGAGCTAAATATACCCACATAAAAATTACCTCCAGAAGCACATTTAAATAAGACTTACAGAAGACAGTTAGAGGGGAAGAGCAAGAACAGAAAATGTCTGCTCTGATTTACTGTAAATCTCTCCCTGGGTGATTTTGATGACTCAAGACCTGAGAAGCTTAGAAAAATATATATGACAGTCAGACACTGTTAACTCTATGAATACAAACAATAAATATTGTATCCCTCACTATGAAAGAAAATTGTAGTATCCTGAGCTCTGAAAGAATAACTATCACACGATAAGAATATTATATTTCATAAACACTTGCAATTAAGAATCAAAAGGAGAAAAGAAAATGCCCCAAGTCCCTTTTTTTAATAGACTTTATATTTATGAACAACAAAATTAACAGCATGCCTCAGTTCAAATAGTACTGTAAATATTATTTATCAGGAAAATGACTGATATATTTTAACACATCAGAAATTTCCACAGTACAATTTTCTACTCTAAAAAAAGCAGTAAGTCTTTAGCTGCTGTAATTGACTCAGTGTAACTGAAGATCTGTATACAAACTTTAGAAAAAAAGAAGTGAGGAAACAGTCCTATTTCTCTATTCTGACCTCCCTTCGTATTTAAGCCAGTCCATCTCTAGACCCAGACCTAGATCTTAAAGCCCATTTATATGATAAATATAAACATTGGACCAAAGTCTGCCAAAGCTCAACTGCAACTGAATCTGCCTGATCCAAAGCCCTTTGATAAATTTTGACCAAACCATTCTAATAAACATTTAATTTTTAAGCTATTTGGACTCAATTAATTTTCTTTGGGGCTTTCTTATTTTGGGTAAGCTGAAGCTTTCAGCAAAATCGAAAACTCCTTTTCCATAGATGAAGTCAAAGACTTTTAAATACCACAAAGACAACATTTAGATTTAAAAAACAGTTTAAAATGTGTAGTAGTGTTCTTAATCTAATGTCTAATATTCAGAAGACCTTTGCTTTGCTGTCCTTCTTTGCCTTGGTTTTGGTTGTCTGGCAATGATGGTAGGAACATTACATTAGGCTCTCTGCTCAGTAGTAAATTAACACTGCCCAGGAACATTTTCTGCCAAGGAAGCCGACTAGACTAACCTATATCTTACTATATGATTCTTTTAACTGTCAAGACATACAAGATCTCCTGGCTAATGGGTCAAAACCTGTGCTGACTCCTGAACTGTCAGTGAGATAGGTTTGAAACCAGACTGTCGTTTGCCACAGAAGACTGAGTTTTACTATTATGTTGGAGCCTTATTTAATTTATCTTTATAGGTGTAGCTTTTACCTCTTTCTTCTACAGTTTCCCCGTCTGCAAGGAGAGGAACATGATGCCTGCTTCTCCTAACCCACACTTTGCAAGCTCTAAAGGAAAGCAACAGCAGTGTTCCTTAAAGAAAATGAACTGTTAGAAGATACAATACAGACTTACTCTGCTTGTAATCACTGTAAATCTCCCAATCTGACATCCACAGCAACTCCTTTTTGTCATTACTTACTCTAAAACAAAAATATGCTGGGGGAACAGTAACATTGACTTTCTGTAATGTCTACTATATGTTTACTAAAGATTTTTTTAGAGATACAATCGCAATAAATATAAGGTCAGAGTGCTGGAAGTCTTCTCATAGTTTTAACTATTATTTTTATTATTAAAACTGAAATTACTACATATTTAACATTACCTAATGTACTGAATATGGAAGCTTCAATTCAGAATTTTTTTCTTGCCACGGGCTTGTAAGTTGTCCTGTTTAAATTAAGAAAGCTAAACAGGAGTTACAAAAGGCAACCGTTTTGTAATCAGTGTAGTGGTGATACAGGGCTATAAATTTCTTTCAAAGCTTTAATGTGCAATCACTATTGTCTATAAAAGACAGCTTCTAGGACTGTGTCTTGTTATTTAGTTTGTCTTCTAATGACTAGTATTTCAGTGAATGTTTGTGTTCTAGTGAATTGGAAAACATTTTTCATAGAGAAATGGAAAATGTTGTTATGCAAAATAATGCCTAATGAGGCATTTTTTCACAAATTTTAGGAGTCAAAGATGAAAAATTATGAATGCCTTGAGTTGAGCAAATAATAGAAAATTATGTGGCAGTTGAGAACTGCTTTGGTTTGCTGTTAATTTCCTGATGTTCAAATAATTTCCCTTAAGAGAGAAAGTATAATTTTTTTCTTATTTCTATCATTTCTTTCCACCCAGAATCTTAGGTTTTTAATTAAAAAAAAAAAAAATAAACAAAAAATCCCAGTATCTGTTTATTTTCTCATAGTGTTTGTAGTGTAAGGTCCTGATCTTACATGTGTGAATAATTTTAAGTGGATGAACAGAATTAAAATATTTGCAGAAGTATTTATAGGAATAAGGCTTAAATCCTGTTGGTACTCACTGCTTGTGTTCTTTTTTGACACAGGACTTGTCTTTGTTGCTTCAGATTTCTTAGCTCTTAAGAAACCTTTCCCAAGTTTGAGCATGTCTTCAGTGTTGGTAGATAGAAAGTTTAGATCCTTAGAAAAGACAAGAGACCCGACATGTGCCATCAAGGACATTTTCTACCTTTATTAGTAGAGAAGACAGGCAAAATTCTTAGGCAAAACTGCTTTCCCTTCCATACCTACACAGATACAGTGAAGAACAGGACTTAATGGTTAGGTGCCAATGAACAAAACTCCATGCGAATAAATTTTCTAAGGTAAATACTTAATTTTGAATATTTTGAATCTGAGATGTATATGGTGGAACAAGAAAGGTGTTGTCAACCACAGTGGACTTTCATTTAAGTCAACAGCTCTCTGCTCTTTCCCTTTCCTGGCAGCCCAGTCCGCAGAAGACAGGGGAAATGCAATAGCCCTGAGACAGGGCGCTCTGGGGATGAAGTCCCTAAGAGCAGCTCTGTGAGCTACCTTGTCTACTTCTTTAAGAGGGGCAGAAGGGCAAAGGAAGAGCATGGATTATAGTGTGGGAAAAAGAAGAGAGTGATAACAAATTGCCTGCCTGCAAATCTGATAGATACTTGTTAAGCCTTTTGTTTGTCTTTTAATTCCCTGGGTACCAGATGAATGTGGTGATATGCCAGTCTTGAGCCTCTCTGGACCTTTCTTACCATGCAAGCATCTGGGGGGCAGGCATCTGCACTGTGAACTTATTGTGTGAGATGATTCTCTCACCTCGCCCCCTCCAAGCCTGATCAGTGCTCTGCCTGATGTATGAAGTCTAATTTGTGTACATTCAGGGATGCCTGCAGAGATTCCCTTCCCCAGGGAAGTCAGAGGACTCTGGATCATGGGCAGTTTTTCAGATATTCCCACAGAGGGAAATGAACATATGACTAGTATCGAATGGCCTTGTTAATTGCATAGTTCTGGCAAGGATGTCTGTGAGAAATATGGTACCAAAAGTTAAGTTGCCCTGAACTGTACCAGGAAACAAGAATTCAGGGTGAAACAACATATTTTCAAACTGAGACACTGCCAGATTTTTCTGACACCACTATCTTCAGTCAGCTTCTTCAAAGGCATCCAGAAGCCACATGTGGCTCCAAAGCAGCCTGCCCAAAAAGAAAAGACAGACAGCCTCATCCATTTTTCCTGGTATTTGAATTTCCATCTTTCTTAAACTGGAAACAGACCTGAACACCAGCTCAGGTATGGGCAGGGATAACTAGAGTCTAAGGAGCAGCACCACCATCCTGTGATGAGCTGGATGATTCTGTCCTGGGTCTGGCTGGGATGGAGCTAACTTTTATCATAGCAGCCTGTAAGGTGCTGTGTTTTATGTTTGTGACTAACACAGTGTTGATAACACATCAGGGTTTTGGCTGCTGCTGAGCATACATGCACAGCATTAAAGCTTTCTCCTTAACTCATTCTGCCCTCTGCAGTGAGTAGGCTGGGTCTGGGCAAGACTCTGGGAGGAAACACAGCTGCTACAGCTGACCCCAGCTGGCCAAAGTGGTACTTTGTACTATGTAGCACCATGCTCATCAATAAATGAGTGCTTACAGACTGGCTGGACATCGGTCTGCTTGTGGGGGTGGTGAGTAACTGCCTCTGCATCTCTTGCGTGGGTTTTTCTTTCACCTCTTTCCTTACTTTGTTACAATTTCCCACAACCCTACAACTTTTCTCTCTTGTGCTCCTATTTTCCTTGCATCTTTCTGGGGGCAAGGAGGTGGACTGAGCAAGTGGCTGTGTTGGTGTTTAGATACTGGCCAGGATCAAACCACCACAGGTCCTACAACATTTGCTGACATTCTGGCCTGGAGTGACATATATTTGTTCTTCTTGCACTGTGCCATACCTCCAGTCATGGCATATGGCATGCCAAAGCTCTGAGTCAGAGATGGGAAAAGAGAAACAAAAATTAATCCTTCAGGATCCCTGGGAGAATGTGGCTAGGCACAGTCTCAAGTATATTTTGTCAGAAAAGTCTCTATTTGGCTTTTCTCCATCTTGGTGTTTGTATGTCCTTACATACTCACTGTGAGTACCATTTCTGGGCTCTGAAGCTCAGTGAGCGATCTTTATTATTATATGATAGTTGCTCGTAAGGCAAAGGAGGACTGCTTTGTACTACTGCAGCACTTAACATCCATTTCACTGGAATAATTTGGATCAGTGGCCTTTCTCAGACACTGTGTGCAATTTTTGCTCTCTGGTTCATTCCACTTGTTTGTACTCTTCCACCGTCACTGTGTGCTGCTCAGCACAGCACCTGCTAGGCTACTAAAAGCCTGGAGTCAGCAGCTGTCAGTTTACACTGTCAAGTTTTCCTTTTACTCCTTCCGACTGGTGCTGTGGAAGCAAATACTGCAGCCTCACTCCCCTTGCTTGCCAGGCAGCTGTAGCCCTTCTTAGATTCCAGAGGATGAATACGTTACCAATATTTATCTATCCTCAGCTCTCTGATCTTCCTGTTACATATACTAACAGAATATGGCTCAGAGATGGTAGTCCCTATAGCACCATCACACTGTTGCTTTAGCTTCAGGGAAATGTGATTCTGCATCACACTAACACAGCTGGACACTGCTTAAGCCCTGTGACACTCATCAGAGCGCAGGACTGATTGAGCTTTCTTTTTTTTTTCTAATGTGTTAACCTCTAATAAACTGTTTCTGCAGAAATTCCTGTCCTCTATCTGGAAAAGAATATAATCCCAGAAAAAAAAAAAAAAAAAAAAAAAAAAAAAAATCAAAAAATCAAAAATCCCCATAACTATCACAGCATTTTATAACTTAGGTTTTACTGTACATCACTGGAACTGCTGACTGGCAGCAGTCTAATGGCACAAAACTGAATCAGAAAACAAACAGCTTTCAATGCAGCTTTTCACCTGGCTATGAAGGATAGCACTCCCAATAGATGGTCATGGACGGGTCCAAAGTGGTGGAGGTGAGAGAGATAATTACATATGACTTACTCCCACTCCAAGCCAGCAGATTTTTATGGCATATGTGGCTACGGTTCTGAGCTGAAATCAGAAACATTTGAAGCAGAGGACAAGAACATAGTTAAATGTACGCTGAAATGCAGTGAAGTACCATTATTTAAAAGATACAAATTATTTTTGTAAATGAAAGAGTGGGCAGAGTAATGTTTTTTTCCTTATTTCTTTTTTAGTTCTTAACAATTTACTCTCTTCTTTTAAGGAAATTCTTTGTCACTCCAAATGTTAAATCAATGTCACAGGTGCATGGTTCTTTGTTTTCCCTGTAGGAGTGAATATTGCTTTACAAGCAGATGCTATATTTTAATAAAAAGGTATTTTGCACTGAGTTTCAATATAATAGAAATGGACATACTGTTGCATGCTTTCAACTGTAATAAAATAGATTCATTATAGTACGAGAAGGATTTTGAGTTTGAAAATATGTTTTCTTCAGAATATTTAATAGAAAAGAACATATAATTTCTCTATATAAATTGATAGAAAAGGGATGCAATCACTGTGAGAATGCACATCCATTAACAGGACCAGAAAAGGAAGGATTGTGATGAATATGTTTGTGATTTTCACATCTCATAGATAAATTCTATCAACAAGAAATGAAAGCGATTTTTCCCCTTAAAAAAAATGAATACAATTTTATGTGAACTGTATGGTAGGTCCTTGCATTCAAGGACTTCTCTGCCTAGCAATACCTCATAAAGTAATTGGAGTAATAAATACTCTTTTTGCTTACAACTAAATCTGATACAAACAAACACCAGAGAATAAGATATGGCAGAAGTAAATTAACTGGGATAGACACTGAATAAAGGGATTGGGAGTTTTATGACAAAAACAGAGACGGAGCTTAAGGAAGGCTGAGTTCTGTCCCTGATTTGTCTGCAAAGGTTTTGTGTATTCTTAGTCAGATCATAAGGAGGCATTCCTAAGTGAAGATGTGCACTTATTTATCTGTCTCTGTGACTCTTATCAACAGGGGATGTGGCATCATGTAGCTCAAGCCAGTCAAATTTAAACAACCATATGTTTTTGAAGACAGTCTTTAGGGTGCAAAGCCCATGCTTACTAGATTACTTGTAAATTACTTTATTGATGGCTACCTATTAGTTCTTGAGTTACTTTTATTTTGCATACTGGTCTATTCTCCAAAGTAAAGTTAATGAGAGATACTATGTCTTCTCCAATCATGATATAAAATTGAAACCATGGAAGTAATTGATAACAGATTTTGTAGATGCCAAATATTTGTATGGATTCAGAGAGCAACTAAATACATTCATAGAAGACAAATACATCATGAGCTATCAAGGAGAAAGATTAGGCCCGCAGTTTAGAATTCCCTGCACACTGCTACAGCCTGGGCTTGCATTAATAAGAGTTATTACATGCATTTATTCTTCCTCTGATAGACATTCTTAGGAAAATTGTAGACGGATGTAGATTCAGCCTAATATGCCCATTTTGATGATTTTAAGGACTGAATGACTTCCCATCATGCCAAAATAATTAACTACATCTATTTTTTGGACAGCAGTGAGAAAGGAATCAGATTAAGAACATAGTAACTAAACCAGTGATTCTCTCAGACTTGTTTCTGTTTTCACCCAAACCAGGTTGTAGACTGTGGCTTGCTACTTCCTATTTCTATATGTTTCAAAGAAACCGGGATAACCTAATGGTCATATCAGTCTCATCATATAATATACAGTGCAAGAAATGGACAAAATCGGAAAAAAACTGCACAGTTGTTGTCTACTGATTCCTTAATCATTCCAAAATAAGATATGGAAATGATCTTTCTGAGTGCTTACTCTTTTCTAGAAATAACTGTAACAGTCAACTTCAGAGGAATATTGTGCCAAATTGTAATTATCATGGGTGTGGTATAAAACCTCAAATGTATAGACAGAGAAATAGACTTCCCATTTTAGAAAGACCTGGGGATATAGCTTGCTGCAATTTCAAATGGCAAATAGATTTAGGCTTTTTTAATGTTATACTAAAAATCCTCTCTCTGTGCAATTTTTCCTTTCCTCAAGATAGTTTTCCCCCCTTTGATTTCAAACCCCAAACTTCTATGACTCATTTAATGTTTACACAAATATTCCACACTTACAACCAGCATAGCAAAGACTGAAGAAGTGGCTGTCCACAGCTTTATCCAATATCAAAAGTTATTTCAATGAAAATAGAGTACAAAATTCATTCCCACACTTCACAACTAGGTCTTTCAGAGATTGCAGCTTTTGAACAAAAGTATTATAAAACACAGAAGGAACCCTTTGAGTTTTGATATTTGAGGAAATTGTCTCTCATATAAGAGAAATTCCCATCTGAACCAAAGGATTGAAATTGTCCCTTACATTTCTCTGCAAGTTTATAACTGTTTATAACATTCCATTTAAATAATACATAAAGGCAAATGCATAGAAAATTCACTGCAAGTTGCTGAATCCCATAACCTGGCACAGATGAGGCTGCCACAGTGCCATGGTCATCCTAGGTCAAGCCAACAGCCAGACTGAGCTAAGCATGTGTCCTTGATAGGCATCCACTCATGTGTACACTTCCACAACATGACTAGCCACACAAATTAGCAAAGACAGAAACACTCACACAAATATAGGCAGCACAGACAGCTTTCCTGTTTCCATCTCTGGCAACTCCAGGTGAAGGTCTGTTAGTGGGCAATTTATACATATGGCATGGATCACTCCTTAAGATACCCAATCTACACAGTACCTGGGCCCTGGATTCCCTGGTTTCCTGGTCTCCTTATGCACTGAAACACAAGATGCAGGTGAGTCTGACCCCCACACTTCACAGTCTCCCTGGTTGCTGGCTTGGATCATCTGAACCCTCTCAGAGCACTCAGGTCTCTACAGCTGCCCCAAAACTTGGCTCCCAAGCCTCTGTTGTGTTCACCAGCTAGTCCAGGTGGGTGTTAGCTAGTGAACACATTCCAACATGCACCACTCCAGCCTCTCGAGTTGCTGGCACACAAGATACATGGTCCCTATGACCTGTATTCCCCATTTCTGTCTGCTGGTATTCAGGTATCCATGTACACGTATGCATGATGGAAATAAAGAGCCTTACTCAGAAAAAAAGTCCAAAATAGAATTTAATGTGAGTACAAGACAGGCCAAGGTGATCAGACATAGCGTATGACCAATGAAGCATATTGACCAGCAGTCTGATAAGAGGTACCCTGCCCTTTTTATCTCTTCATCTCTCTATTTTCCCATTCTTGTTACTTCACAAGATACCCAGATCCCTCCATTTCCTTTCCTTTGGTTTCTCTAATTATCTCATAACAGCCTTGTATAATCCCCAAATGCTCCCCCCTGCATCCCACACTGCATCCCCTACCTCTGTGGGCAGTATCCACAGTTAGTCTGTAAAGAGGCCTGCAGATGGTCTCCTGTTGATGATGGTCATGAGTCTCAGTCACAGCCCAAGGGGCTCACACCCTCCTGAGGTGCCTTGGGAGGGGTCGACCTGGACGAACTCATCCTCCTGCTTACTGTTGTGCCTCTGGGCCTCTCCAAGTGTGTGGAGATGACCTTTTCATCATAAAACCTATCACTGTGCAAATCCATCAGAAGTAGGTTTTGTCTGCTCATTTAGTAGTTGTATCATGATGATACAGTGTCACAGGCCTTGTTGGGCAGGGACAGAGGCACATTTGCAAGCCCTGTGGGATCATATTTCAGTCAGCTGTTGTTTTTTAAGCAATCTGTGTTTGGAGAGGAACCAGAAGTAAAGTTTGTCTGTTTTCTTATCCATGACATCTTCCTTGCACCTAAACTTTGTAATTCTTGTTCCTAAGTCAAGTGGGGACCTTCACTTGTGGAATGAAGTCAGACCCTTTGAAAGCCTCAAAAGAGAGATCACTTCTTCTGCCCAATTCTTCTGCTCAGTCTTTTTGCAGGTTTAAATTTTAGCTGAAAGTGAAAGAAGAATGGAGGATACAGTCACCTAGGGCATGTCACTATTGAGACTCTGTGTCTTCTCACATAAGAGCAGTTGTAGGGAAATGGAAACAATTTATAGCATCTTAAGGCAGCTATCTAAACCAGGCCAGACTAATTACAGACTGAAATGGCCAATATCTCTCCACTGATAAAGGCAATCCAGGGTGACAAACTCAGATGTAAACACTGTAGGCATCATTTAATCTGATGAGTGTCACCTTGGACTCAATAGTTGGATGTGTAATACAAGAGAACTGGATGTTACTACACAAAAATTTGAAGTTACCTGCCTCTCAGCATGTGTAATGTATATGTATATGTATATGTATATGTATATGTATATGTATATGTATATGTATATGTATATGTATATGTATATGTATATAATAAAAAATGAGAACTGATGAACAAGCAATTTAAATTTCCATCCTGGTGGAGTGTCTATATAAGGTAAAATACATCTCTTTCAATATTTCATTTATGAAATTAAAGGACCAGGAGGCTCAGCAGGTGTTTAATTCAAACATGTTTGCATTACTTTTAGAACAGCATGAACTTAAGCCAGAAAACTCCAATCCAGAATTTTCAAGGGGAAAATGTTTGAGTTTTTTTGAAGTTTGTAATTTTTTTTCTTCTAGTTTTTAGAGGATTTATTGATTAAAATCTATTAAAATAAGAGCAGAACAAAACAAAATAAAACATTAGCACGGTACAGGTAAGAATACCACATTTTTTTTCGGGAATAGTATTCCTAACCACTAGGCTACTAATTCATGTCTTGTTTCTGTCACATGAAAAGTCAGGCCTGACTTGATAAAGGCAAAGCTTGGAGGAGCTAGGCTAACAGCAATATATGACTTAAGCAAGGGTGAAAATTTTGGAGTTGTGCTCATAATTCATGTTCAGTATCAGTTCAGGTGCCTCCTTTGTTTGATATGGTCAACTAACTGCAGCTTACTTAAAGCCAACTTTATTTGGTGTTAGCAGTGAATTCATATACAACTTTTCTTTTTGTTTCTGTCCTTGGTATGCCTTACAAATTTTGCTCCATATTACAGTTCTTGTCATAGTTCCTGTAAGACTGATTTGGCAGCTGCCAAGATGCAGTCAGAGGCGAGCTCCATGATAGGGAAGTACTTAAGCACAGGTGACAGGCTGCACCGCGGCAGCAGCATGACATTTTATCTGAGATGCAGACAATGCAGGCAGTAGCACATTGCATTTGATACACACAAGGGACAGCTGTGGTAACTGTGGCAGTGTACAAGTAAGTGTTTGAAACGTTATGACAGGCAAAATCTGACTTTTATTAAGAAATTGAGGTGAAAAAAGAATCTAATGGAAATCAAACAAATGGATTCTATACTTTGAGATTAATTTCATCCTATATTAAATAAGTTACATACTTGCTGTACATGAAATGCATTAAAAAATACTTTCCAAATAAAAAGTCCAGACTTCAAAAAAGTTTGAGCATCCCTGCCTGACGTGCATTAAATACAACCTTGTTCTATAAGTGATACCACCACTACCATTGACATGAATAAAAGTGGCAGTGGTAGGTTCCTGTTTGACAAAAGCAAAACCAGGTATCAGTCATTCATTTTGGTTTTAAGTTTCCATTAAGACATATTTAATTTCTCTGTTGCTCATAATCCTCAGCAGCAAAAAAATAAATAGAATACTGAGCTATGCCAAGATTCATTTGGAAAGCTAGAAGTGGTATTCAAGAGCAAATACTAGTACCTCACATTGATTCATCATTGAATTTTATTTTAAAAGACCTTGAAAGGAAGAAAATGAAGGGTAGAATAGTTCATTGACACCCACCACTGGCTAACTATCTTTCTACTTTTGTTGGTCTTTTTACAGATCAATCTTAATGTCGTCAGCGAGTTGTTACAAACCCCAGAAGAGCCAGCAGTGGAGGTATGTTGGCTTTCTGTAGCACCAATAATCCCCACAGCTGGCAGGATTTTGGACAAAAACATTTCTGTCATTCTGGAATGCACGTGGAGAGAAAGCAAAGAGATATATGTGCTACTAGGCTTTTATTTTTCTTCACAGTAATCTGGATTCATGACATTTATTCTAAGCACAGCTGTTAGGCTTTTTCAGCTGTAGAGAAAAAAAAATACAGAGGAAAAAGTTTCCTTTTGGCATATATTCCTCTCGTATCTCTCTTCTCTTGCATTTGATTATACACTGGGTGAGATCCCTAAAAACACAAATCAATGCAGGTTAAATTAAGATATGTACAATTATGCTGCTTAAATATTTACAGCTTTTAAAATTTGGAAATTTGGACTTTGTGACATAGGAACACTTTTTTCTTTTCTTTTTTCTTTTAAATTACTAGTAAATAAAAACAAATGTGATTGCAGGATAAGGAGATGGCACTTATCTACATAACTATTCTTTATTCTATGTTTCTTGTTTAGAGCTTGCACAGGTTTCTTTGTTTTCATCCCTGGAATTAGTAGGCAGTAAACTCCAATTCTTCATTTTCCTGCCCAGTCACACATTCCTTCAGGAGAAAAACATCTCCAGAGCCCTCCTGCCCTAGTCTGGAGGACGACTGCTCTATGTTTCACAGGTACAGTGTAGCCCATCATATAAAAATGTGGTAGAGTAGTTGCCAAAGGAAAGAACAGTGTACATCACCAGTAAGAGATGAATAGCAATGCTGTGGGTTCCCAGGAAACTCCAGCAAATTCTCACTGCCAAGAATGATAGGTACACCATCAGTTCCAAAGCAAAGAAAAAGGAAATAAGAGGCAACAGCTTTCTGTAGGACACAGGCTTAGATAATTATTTTTACCTATCTCTTTTGGCTCTCAGAAGATATTCCATTGAAGTAAAATTTGCAGACAATTTTTAGTTAACTGCTCTGGCAGAGGGGGTTAATGACAGCAAATATGCCCGAGGCACAGGATGTGAAAGAGGCTGGGTTCTTTATACTGCTCCAGACAACTACTAGTCTTTTTATTTTCAAGAATTTTGCACTATTGCTAACACCAGATTATGCTTTGGTAAGGAATAGATGTTATTTTTTATTGCCTCATGGTTGCTTTTTCTCACTACAATTTACTAGAATTAGGAAGAGTGAAAACGTTTCCTTGCAGGATCAATGGAGAGTGAAAATAGAAAGCAAGAAAGTGCGAAGAAAAAAATTTGAAACTTTAGGAGGAGAAAACCCCTGAAACCAGCACAGTTACAATGGCAAAATAGCTAAAAATACATATACAAATAAAGAGCATTCTAATTAAGAAACAAATGCAGACAGGAGGTAAAGTCATAAGTAATGAAACCTCTAAAACTTGTAGGACACTGTTTAGGAGCACCAAAGGAAAAAAGGAAGAATCTGGGATACATTGAATTAGAAGAAATTTAAGTATCAATATACCAGGGGGAGAAAATCCTATAATATTTCTTTTGAAGTGAAAATGTCAGGGTTTTTTCAACAATTATGCAAGAACTATTTAATAAGTGGGGTTTTTTTCAGTTTTGTAGTGTAATAATACAAAAAATATTTTAAATTTCAACAGTAACTCAGGGTAAATTTAATAGCAGCTTGTAAAGTTAGATATTTCAAAGAAGTAGGATTAATAACTTTAATCTAAAACTATAAAAAGAGCTGAGCAAGTGCTTTTATGTGCCAATAATGTTGATTTTCAATAGGCTCTGGACATGAGAGAAGTTCCAGAGAACCGGAAGAAAACTCCTGTTTTATCAATATTTTAAAACCGAATGACCACTTATTTTAGGCTTGAAAAATACATATTACACAAAAATATGAAAGTTATAATCTAGGACTTGAATGATTGCTTTAGCCCTCTTTAATTCTTTTTTAATGCTAATCAGCATGGGGTTACAGAAAACAGATTCTATAAGCTATCTTTTTATGTAATTTTAACCATGGCTGCTAATAATAATAATTTTCCAATGTACTTTGAATTTATATGGCTTATCAGGCTTTTTTTAGGAAAAGAAAATAAAAGATGCAGCAAAAAAAACAAACCCAAAACAAACTAAAACATGGCATATTACTTTAAACTAACTCTAGCTAACTCAGTGTTTAAGAGGATGTTTTTACTAATGGTGTCCTAAAGGCAATCAGTTCCTACCCTACATGCATTTGAATATTTGCAGCAATGATTGACACTGAACAGAAATTTGAATAAAAAAATTATGAGACATCAAGACCAATCAATAGAG
The DNA here is from genome assembly GCA_036785705.1 of Acanthornis magna. Taxonomy (NCBI): domain Eukaryota; kingdom Metazoa; phylum Chordata; class Aves; order Passeriformes; family Acanthizidae; genus Acanthornis; species Acanthornis magna. The sequence goes on from JAWUZG010000032.1 coordinate 18,056,698, forward strand.
TCCAGCTGTCTTTAATTCTGACCATAAATTATCGTCAGATGTTGTACATGTTATTCACATTTCTTTGTTTTGTCTTCAGGTTCTTGAAAATGAAACACATTAATAAAGTTTTGATTTCAGTATTATGATGTCTCCCAAAATCTCACATTAGTTGTTTTAGGCATAGAAGATAATTCCTATATAGCTCAAGCTCACAGGGTCTGTGTTTCTACCACCTAGTAGATTAAAATTCCCAATACTGAATAGATATTAAAAATATTAGGTTCATTTGACAATTAAAAAAATAGCCTTTATAGATTGATAGAATTTGATAGACATTATCTGAGTCTCGCAGAGTAAGGAGGGACATCGATAAATTAAGCCATATATAATTAACCCTTGACTAATGGTTAATAATTTGGTGATAATCAAGAAAAATAGAATTTGCAAGAAATACTATTGTAATAATCTTGGAGAAGACAAAATAAAGTCCTAGGTTATTTAGTATTTTTACAGTGCATTTTCCTACCATTATTATTTAAATCCTAAGAGTGTTTACAAATTTATCTAGGAATGGGACTTCATTACTTCTTGAATTTCAAAAATATTCAGGACAATAAAAAAAACCTGGTTTAAATTACTTAAAAATCTACATGGCTGGACTAAGCTCTTTTACCTAGGGTCCTTCCTCAATTAATTTGAACCAAGCACCCCTTGTGTTAAAGGCATCTGTGGGTGGGCAGAGGGCACATAAAGAAAGCCAGGTGACCTAGCATGGGGAAAAAAAGTATATGATTGACAGACAAGCATTTTAATTTTTTTGTGTGCTCCAGAGAAGATGATAACCTGACCTCATCACTAGGGTGCAGATTACAGCTTCATCTCTGCCACTGCTGTTGTGCTGCGTGCTGTGTTTCAGTAATTGTTCTGTTTCCAAACCATTACTGATACTAAGCCAAAGGTAGGTCTTATACTGGATATTATCATGAATATCATGGTGATTATCTCACAGATTATAAACAAAATGTGGTGATTCTTTAGACAAAAGTGCACAATCTCATTTTTCCAGTGAATTTAGGATCACAAGAAATATTACATTGCTGACATATTTATTTATTTATGAATTTTTTGTAGGAAAGAATTCTATGACAACAACCCCATGCTGATATGGACAATACAAATACAAAATAAAAACTGTCATTTCTCAGTTCTGCAGCTTTTCACAGTCCTCATGCTCAGAAAAATTGATTGCCTTCCAAAGCTAGTCCTTCCCAAGTAATGAAATACTCTACAACCACATCCCTTTGTATTCCTGTTGAAAGCTCTTGGTCCACTCTGTCAAATACACTTTAAATGTTCTTTTAAAGACTGAAACTTTGATGGCTTTGGTCTAAAACTCTTGACTCATTGAAAATAATCTTTTTTTAAGGGGCACAGACAGTCCTGACCTATGAAAGGTCTCTTAGTTCAGATTATCTTGAATGAAGTGCAGCAAGCTAGACAAGCTCCAAAACAGATATCACCTGAAATATGAGACACCTATGATCATAGTACAGACAAACACTGAGCTTGATTTTAGGATTCAGGCTCCCTGGAAGGTTGCTTGACCATAAAAAGAAGATTTTTTTTTTCATAGATTCTTAGACAATAAGTTCTACATTATTTAAAAAGTTGCACTTGTACTTGACTGTAAGTGGTTAGTATTCTGTATTTCATTTGTTAGGGTACTCGGATGGGCAGAAGAAAAGTGATTAAATAGGAAATTAAATATTCTTAATATATTAATAATTTTTTTTCCATTTATTTCTCTCCACATCATTTAATAGACAAAACATAATTTTGCCATCATTTAGGTCACATGGGTACTTTTTAAAAGCTTGTTTGTACCCTCCTTCAGTTCAGTCTCTCACCTTTCATTTTTTGGCAAAACATTGTACACATTTTTTCAGATGAAGTCTTGCAATGCTTTATATAATAACATCAGTGTTTCCACTTCTCTGTTGAATATATCTCTTATAGTCATTACAGCCCTGTTGCTTTGAGCTTATAGACACTTCATGAACACAGGAGTGCATTCAGGTGTTAAAAATTCCCATCTTACTGCAGATATTTATATTAGTGTTCATCTTGTTTCTGAATGTCTGTCATGATATTCTAATTTTCCTGAAGAGTTCTCCAACTCTGTGCATCACTAGCCATTATTATCACCATCTTTTCTGTAGCATAGCCGTTATTTCATAAGTTAAGTTACAAGTTTTTTAAGACCAATACTTGAGACACTTCAAGAGTAGCCTCATTTCAGCTTCCTAGTCTGACTTTCAGCATACGCTCTCTTTTCTTTAGTAGTTCCTTATCCCTTAAAATTCTGAAAATCATGTCCATTTTTTCTAGCTAAACCAGGAGTTCCCAGGAGGTACCACATCTTACTTTTTTTTCCTTTTTTTTTTTTTTTTTTAAATTTCAGTGCTTATAGATTATACTTGTATTTTCCTTGACTAAAAATATTACTTATCTGAAAAGTTTTCATCTAGTTTGCTACAATTTAGTTCTGATAGTATCGTGAAATTGCAGTACATTTTGTGTTTAAGTCCATATTCCTTCATTAGTGTTTTAAATTTAGTTTAGTCTTGCATGTTATTAAAAGCTTGGCTTCACCATGCTACAATATCAGAAAATTAACAAACTGATTTAAGACACAAAGAGCCTTGTATTAGATTTGCACTTCTTTTAATATATATTTTTGGAATTAAAATAGATTTTTGGAGGCGTAGGATAGTTCATGTTTCACTTTTTCCATTGTGATGTAGTTCCTTATACCATACCTGAGCATTTCTCCTTTCTGTGTTCATTCAATATAATGTGTGAAAATTTTTTTGAAAAAGAGTATCGCTAAATATAGATCTTTTTTGTTTTTTTAAATCTCTCTCATCATAGCAGAGTGGTCTCATTTCTTCTGTCCTCATCCTCCAGGTTCCCCATTCCCATTCATGTGCTCTGTCAATCAAATTATTCTTTTTTTCCCCCAATCTGTATTAGAATTGAAAGTCTCTGTTGCAATTTGACAGGGAGTAGAAACATTTTTAAGCCTGTTAGAATAGGATAAGTTGCTTAGAAACTCAGCACTTTCAGTTTCCTTCCCTATAAGAGGTTCTATCTTTGTTTGCCTTTTCCCCTGGTGTTTCTATGAAGTGTTTTATCTTTAGATTTGTGCACAGAGAACACGTTTCCAAAATGCTTATAAAGCATTGAAGACAAGTAGTCATGATTATCTGATGAAAAAGTTGCATGAGAAAGAGCAGGGATGAAAAGTGTCCTCTGGATTAAATAAATGACACATAAAAAAAGATTTGAAAAAAATTGCTTTTTTTTTTGGAACTGGGAATTTACTCCTGGCCCATGGAGTTTGTATGCCAGGAAGATTTTTGTTATTACTCTCAATCAGTACATAAGGCATTTTTCCACTTAACCACAGGAGAAAATGACACAAGGAATTAGATAACACGCATGTTGAAACCCTTCAGAAGGCAGATATTAACCAAGATATGTTTCATATGACTCCATAGCGGACTGGATATCCCATGCTAAATAATAGAAGTCTATCTTCATTGAGGCAGGGAAGTGGATCATTCAGAAGTGACATAGGGAAAGAAAGTTGCAAAGAGGAGATTAATCACTATTTAAAAATAAAAACACATTTTGGACCTTGAATATTTTTATTATTTATTTGCTTTAAAAAATTGTGTATTTTTTAATTTGTCAGACCTCCTCAACTTTACAGAGCATTCTCTGCTCTACAGAGGGATCTTTTGGCATTTACAGTGTGCCCTATCCTCATCAACCTCCTGCTGCTATTTCTTTTCTTACATTTCTCCATTTATATTACAGGTCCACACTGCACACTGAAGTCATTGAAGCAAATTTAAATCCAATAAAAAGCGGCTCCTAATGTATTTAATATGATCCACTTGCTGCGCTTTTTCGATGTTTGCTGAATTATTTCATTTATGTTATACGTATGTATGGCAGCTAGATATATAATGGAACCTTTCATTAAAATCCTGAAGATGTCTGTAGTATTTTTGCTCTGCATAGAAGCAATCAAAGACTGTAAATTTGTTGCTCATGTGCAAAAAGCCAAATCCCAGTAAGTTTACTTTAACCAAAAAATGATCACTGACTCTGACATACAGGCAAAATATGACACATGAGTAAAAAAAAATTGTCTGAACACCTGGCATCAACATTTAAGAAAATAAATAAATAAATACACAAACAAACAAACAAACAAACAAACAAACAAACAAATGTATTAGACACAAATAATATTCCAATGCCTGAATTCCCTAGTGCAAAGATGTAGGCTTACAGTCCTTCAATCAAGTCAGAAAGCAGACAAAATCAATGACTGGTGCTATGAAGAAAGAAGAAAAAACTCTTCTTCCCTGTAGAATTTCTGAGTTCTGACAGGACGACTAAGTTCAGCTGTGTGAGGGTGAAAAGAGCTGCTAACTGGCCACAGTAAACCAATAATTAGATATGGCAGAAATTATTTTTGTGTCACATTTTAGTGCCAGCAAAGTTGTAACAGTGACCTGTTATGTACAAGGTAACACACGGTAACAAAGCCCTGCAAAACTAATCAAATTTTTATGGGATATTTTTTCTTATTCATTTTAATTGAGTAGCTGTTTGGATGGTTTTTGGTAACAATACATTGAAATCCAAACTCTCTGTGATGTTTTATCAGATTTTACTTAGTTAACAGTAAAATTATCTACTGGCAGGCCTCAGACATTTTTTAAAAAATGGAAAAGCATGAACTGAAGGTAGTCAAACCTAAAACATTATGATGTTGGACAGTATGGCAGTAACTGGTGTGTCATTTAAAAAGTAATGTAACTTGTGTCTCCTCAATTTTTCTTGTGCTCATTTCATTGTTCTTGATGGTGAGCCATGTGAAAGGGCTATGATGTTCTTAAAAAGTAACTGTTTCTGTATCATGGAATTGAACAGGGGTTTGATAAAAAAACAGAAATAATGGAAGCACTTAGAGGAGTCTTTCAGTCTTATGATAACATCTGCTTATTTTATTGCCTCATTCAAAAATAACAGACAGCTGTTCAGCCAGTTAACTTGACTCTTCCCTTGGTGTATTAAAAGCCAACAATAGACCACTGGGACAAAAATCCTTGCTTCTGCTCAGCTAACTGTGCATAGGTAAAGGGAATGGTGAATACTGGAGGAAACTGTCCTTAGGTACAGCTTGGATGCAGATCTGAGCAACCAGGTCTAGTGAAAGGAGTCCCTGCTTATGGCAGAAGGATTGGAACTAGATGATCCATAAGGCCCCTTCCAACCCAGTCTATGATGTTACAGTTCTAAGTAAAATTTGGAAGAGATTTGTTATAGGACCTAGAGCTGTTCTTTGGGATCATCCACAGAGGTTTTATAACCACATCTTCTAGAAGTAAGAGACAGGATTGGTGGTTAAAAAAAATTGTGGCCCCTTGCTTTGAAGTAGGCACTGATGATTCCCCTCCGTGTTATCTTGTATAGTAACTAATTTATGTGAAAAGTGGGAATATATGAAAATCCCTAAAAATGAAAACTGCAGCTTTTCTTAGCTAGTTTGAATCAGTGAAGCTGTCTATACAAGAAGGAAGCAATACGGATGAGAGGCCACTCTGTATCAGGGTGCCTTTGGGTTTTTCTCCAGAAGCATAGAACATTATGCTTGGTTTTCATTACATTTTTTTTCTTTTGTGTTTACTGGAAAATATACTTTGCATTCTGTTTCCTTTGTACAAAATGTTTGAGTAATCTTCTCATAGTTCTCTGTATGTTTCTGTCTCACTGACGGATCACCCTCCTTTCATTCATTCATACCCAAAAGTTTCTTCAGGATATTAATCAAAGACTGTATAACTTAGTTGGAAATGTTTTTTGCCACTGTATCTTCAAAGGATCAGTTTAATAAAATCCTGTATCCATTAAATTTCTTATACTTACCATGGCATACCTGTCAGCATATTTTACCAGTAATTGAAAGCAGTAAGGCAAATATGAGGATTCACACCTTTATGCCTCCTAATATAGATTTTTCTTAACACAACTAACAGAGTTAACATTATCCATACTTATTATGTGAATAAATACCAAATACAGTGGTTGCATTTCTAATTGTTAGAAATATATTTGATGTATACATATGTATATGTATGCATATGTACATACATATACAGAGATATTTAAATATTTAAATACATTGAAGTATTTGATTTGAAACTTCTCCTGTGTGCCAGCTACTTTACATAATATACATTTTTTTTCCAGGTTACATATTTACTCAGTCATCAGAGAGACTGAAATGTAGGTAAACAATGTAGAACGTGTTTTGAAAACTAAGTTATTTATGGCAGTGGAATAATTTACCAACGCCTTGTAGTTCTAGCTAAGGTATGCACATCATCAACTGTGACAACACAGAACTTACAAGAATATGCAATATATATATATATATGCACATGTAATATGCTTTGCTGAATGAGGGGTTAAGTATCAGAAAATCTGTTCACTTGCAAATAAATATTGGAAAAACACTGTAAAAAGTAACATATTCTTTAATACATAAAAGAAGTAGGTTGGAAAAGGAAAAAGTTAAACTCTGTTTTTGAAATCATTAGGTCATTTTTGGATGAACATTAGCCCTCTGATTCAGTATGGAGTAACTCTTCATTAACACTGAAATCAATAAGATTACGCTCTGTCCCTTTGTCCTTATCTTCTGACAGTGTTGTCTTCTGCAAGAGTATTGGAAGTGATACACAGCCTCTGAGCCAGCTCTGAGTAGGCACATTTGTCTGTATATGAAATACTTGTTGACATCAATACATATATTTAATTTCTTTCAGAATATAGAAATATTTACAATATATTTAAATCTATAGATTTATGTTAGATTAACATAATCTAGTTTGTATTTTCTAGGGCATGTCATTTGCTTAGGTATTAATAGTTTTGAAATAACAAAAGCATTACTGTATCACAAAACCCACAAGAAAATAAATGCAAATCTTGATTGCCTATGCAAACACTAATCTCACATTCTGTTTTCACATTTGAATTGAGAAGTGTTGGTTTGCCTTTGAATTGAAATGCTATTGATGTCAGCATGTGCTTATCAGCTCAGGATAGAGAGGTTGTCTCAGCTCCCATGCTCTTACAATTTGCAAAGAGATTGTTGTTTTAAATGTTGGGGTTTTTTTCCTAGAAAAGAGACAGCTCATTAGAACTCATTACCAGTCAGCAGCTGTCACAGAGCATGGATTTCAAACTTGTGGCAATACATTTCTCCACAAAAGCTTTCTCCAAAAACGGGGACACAATTTATTTTGTCATTAACCCCAAATGACATTTTATGTGGCTGCATTTACACCTTTTGCTCTGCTGAAGAGCATTTCAAAATTCAGAAGTTTAAACCTGTGTTATGGCATTTGTTCCCTTTAAAATGCTGATTTTTGCAGTTAAAAAACTGTAAACCAAAAAACAAAGTGAAAAGCAAAATATTTCACCCCCAAACTGTCTCACAAAACCAGGAGGAAAATATTTAATTTCATTCTCTTGACAGACCTTTTTGCAAGGAAAGAGGGATTCCAGGGAATTCATTACTTCAATCAATGAAAGAAGTGAACTTAAGCCAGAGAAGGTTGACCAGACAACTCCCATCTGTATCATCAGACACTGTAAGGTAAGTGTGTTATATTGAGGAACAAAGATGTCTAGGGAATATTAGCAATGCAACTTCAGAGTTAGTAATGTTAATTTAACACTTCTGAATAAGTCTATTCCAAAGATCTTACCTCTGAAAAGGATTTTACAGGCCTTACATTAAAATTTTTTAAAAAATAGGATTTTTATTTGCAGAGATAGAAACAATATAAAATGATCTTATTGTTTGAGCATTTCTTTCATCTCTTAAAAAATATATAATGCAGAATTGTACACAGTGTTGCATGTCTAAGTCGTAAAAACCCCGGAAACTATCTGTGCTGTCATATCAAATATTTTGCATCCTTAAGCAGAAACTTGAGTTAAAGAGCCGCAACCAGCATTTTCCTGTTGACAGTGCACTTATTAAAATCTGAAGGTTCAAGGATGCCTACAGTAGACTATAGATTCAAAAGAAAATAAAAAGAATTTGCAGTTTCTCATGCAGTGTAAGTCAGATATTTTCTGAAGGGGACAGAAATGGCCTGATTTATAACATCTTATCATGCTGATGACACTTTTCTGCATTTATTCTGAACGTTAACATCAGTCTTTCTTTGTTTTGGTGGGGGTTTTGTTTGTTTACAAAGCATTTTACAGCGCTACTTTCTGTTTCTTCTTGATATAAAGCAGATAGCTGTGCCAAATTACTGTCTTGGAAAGGAGAAAGGTGATCTGTTCTTTTGTTGACTATTTTGACTTTTAAGCAAATGTTTTCTCATTTTACCATCTGCCACTTGCAGAATATTTAAAGTGTGTAACTAAAGAATTCTGCTAAATATTTTATACAAAGCAAAAATCCCCATAACTATTATGTGTGACTGCCAAAACTTAGGATAAAAGAAAATAGTATGAAACATTAAAGAAAGGTGAGTTATTAAAGCACTTTTTAAGGTCTGAACAAGCACATTTGGATATTTTATGGACAAAAAAGTGTTACCTACTCTGACAATTGAGACTTGCCCTTGGGTTAAAAAAAATAAAAAGACCCCTGGAATTTCTTTAATTTACCTGAGCAACTTATTTGGTAAACTAATCAAAAACATGACTCAAATAAAATATGTATGAAAGCAATCACAATAAGTTCCTAATACTTGCGATGCACGCCTGTCATATTAACCTAATCACAGCAATAGCAAGGATGATTTATGCTTTAAGTAAGGTTATATACAGGAATACCTGCTTTCCATCTCTTTTTCCCTGTGATCCTGTACTTAGGACATGTGACAGATCCCTTACCAACCATGCACACCCGGAGACTTTGGTCTCAAGCAGATTTCCAGGGCAAATTTCCAGTGGGCTGGCAGTGACAGGCCTTGCAGCTGGAATGACTTGCCACCACCCCTGGAAATATGCCACCATTTGTACATTTCCACTAGTTACTATAGACTCCGTAGCCAAAGGGAAGAGCGGGATATCTCCAAAATGTGGTTCTTCTCTCTTGCAGATGACCCCCAATACACCAGTAAATCCAGATAAGAAGACTCTGCCCCTGTACACCAACATACTTGGTGGTGGAGATAAGGATCATGGGAATATAACACAATTGTCTTAATTTTTACATTTTCAAAGAAACTAATAAATCACATTCTTTTATATGAAGATTTTGGTCCTGCGGTAGGTGTTAGGAATGCTCTGAGTGCATTGGCCAGACAGAGGGCTTAGGGAGACAGCTTTTCAATCTTTACCAAACTATACGGGACAACTTGTAACCATGAATATTAAGTCTAAGCCATAAACTGAGGTATGCAGAATGCATTGACCTTTGCCAATATGCATTTATGGCATTTCTCGGAACTCTAGAAGTAAAAATAATGACATCTGCAGAGGACAAGTCCTTCCACAATGAAGTGGCCTTGAGATCAAAACTCAGACATGTTAAGTCCGTTCCTGATACCTAGATTTATGTCAAATGCCAAAGATCACAAAGGCAATCCATGTCAGAGAAAGGATTTGACCCAATGCTTCAACTCCTGAGCTAATATTTAAAATACTCTACAAATCAGTCTATCTTTTTGACAGTTCACTATGAGAGAACGCAATTTATTTCTAGGCAAAACATGTTCCAGATGGTTTGCATTTGTAGCCATGCTTGAGGAAGAATTATGAAAGCACTTGTTTGGCTCCCATGTTAGAATTAACGATGAAATACTTCCCATTTATGAGTATCTGGACCTAGTATTTATACACAGTTTTCACTTTCTAGGGTCAGATTCATACCTATTTTTACCCCAGCTGCCCTTGATAGAAATCATGTTGCTTAGGCATGGACACAAAAGGCTTTTTGGTCGTAACAAAGATGTCTGAAACTTAATTTCTTAAGACTGGAACTTGGTTACAACTAATATACTAAGCAATTTCCTGCTGAATTTTTTCAAAATGTGGGAATGTTTTCAAATTTGTGGGAATATGCTCAAAACATTGAATTTAAAATAGGGGGGAACATAAACAAAGGGGAAAAGAGATTTTTAACATTTCCTTCAAAGTATATGGTGTATGCCTAACTAAAACAGTGCAGCTGGCCTCAGCAGAGGATGAATAATGATGAATAATAAACAAATCATTTGTTTCTTGTACCTTCTACTCAATAGTATTGTTGCTGTTACTGTTCCTTTTCTTAGGTCACTCATATTTTCAGTAACTTGTTCTTATCTCAGCCTGTAATCTTTACCTTTTGTGCCTCCAGTTTTCCTCTGCAGCCCACCACAGGGAGAGGGAAGGGTAGCGGGAGGGAGGAGTGAGTGAGCAACACACGGTTCCTCAGTGGGAACACTAAATCGGGGAATGGCATTCCTAAACCATAAACAAATTTAATGTGATTTAAAATTTAATATCAGTATATTTATTATAATCTAAAGGTGTGATAATACTTTTTGTGCTAATTCTGTCTTGGATTTATTAAGTATTATTCAACAGTTTTTCGTCATGTAATTAAAGGGTATCTTTCTTGGCTTTATCACAATTTATGATTTCTTTATAGAGATTATGCAGTTTGTGAATCCTTTTTCAAAAAGCTAATCACAAATCTCTAATAGAACTTCTGATAGCATGAAAAGCGTAGTCTTTGAAAGAGAGACAATTGAGAAGGGCAATTAACTCTTGGGAGGCAGGGGAATTAGGACATTACTTTTACAATAAACAAATTTATTTGGCCGTAGTGAAGGACAGAAAATTTCAGACTGATAAGGAAATAATAATGATTTTCTAAAAAAATTGCCAAGAATTCATTGCAACAAAATGTTTTTCTCTGAATTTTCAAAAACTGTGATACTTGTTAAATGAAATACACAGTATTGTATTGGAAAAAAAAGCCAACCAAACAAGGAAGCAAAAATGAAACCCTAACTCTTTATTAAAAATAAATTTATCTTTCATAAAATATATTTCTAAAACAGAAGTTTAAATGGCTAATAAAACTGATTCTCTTTTTCTCTAAAGCAGCTTTCTCTAAAGATCATTTGTGTTCCTACTTCTGATCATATAGTGAGTAAAATGCTTCAAAAATCCATAAATAAATAAATAAAATCCCTTATTACACAGCCCTGGTTCTGATTGAAATCTCTGACTGCTTTGGCATACTGCAGTAGTAACATCTTTGTCCTACCATTTATGATTGAAACTGTTACAGAAGAAGTTATATACCGCAAGGTTTCTCCACTGTCTTTCTGTGGAACTGAATTTTAATTTTTAAATATTGAGTAGTTGAAAGCTATATGACTAAACAAAGAAGTGGGTGCAGCAGGTGATGCAGGAAATTAGCCCTGTATGAGAAAAATAGCAGACAACACTTAACAAAGAGTAAATTAAAGTAAATTAAACTAAAGTCCTTAAAGTAAATTGCTTTCAAACAATTAATAAAGATAAAGCAATTATGATTTATGCTAATAATGTTAAATGTTCGATTTATTTTTCAGGCTATTTCAGATGAAGGCACTAGACACCAGTTTATCATGGTGTTCTTGACACAAAATTTCACTGCCTTGGATGGATTCTTAAAGTGCTGTTACAGCTAAGTATTTTCTTATTCCATGTAATACATTTACAATTAGACATTGTAAACTACTCATATGCATTCTGAAAATTACTCAAGCTTTGGCAAAATACTAACTTGACTGTGGAAATGAGCTTATTTGACTACAGAAAGTAGCAATATGACTGCAATTTTCCCACAGCTATTCATGCCTTTTTATATGGAGCTCCAGCTGTCTCAATGGGAAAATAAGGGCTGTAATTCATTGTAAGGGGAAAAAACATCAGACACACTTCTAGTTGTTGGGAAGTGTCTTTTGTAATACTTGGGTCCTCTTCTGCTGCATCTCCTCCTTTCTCTTCGCAGAAACCTCATAAACATCTGCTGCTTTTTTAAATTTATTTAAATTTCTGCCGAATAGCCCAGAGTCCACTGGACTCTTGAAGATATCTATGGAATATCCTTCAAGTGATAAGCTGAAATTTTTAATTATTTCTGGCTTGGGTATTTTTTTCTCTTAAATTAGCCTGACTAAAATTTTGCTCGTCTGTTCATTTCTTTTAGGTGAAACTTTTCATAAAATGGTCTCAGAAATTAGCACATGGAAAAAAAATCATATGAGATCAGCTGAAAAGATAAACATTATAATTTTTTTAAAGCAAATAATCACAACTACGTCTGCCACCACACCACTCCCTCCCCACAAAAAAAAAACCAAACCTACAAACAAAACTTCGAATCAACAAAACAACCACAACCTCTCAAAGAGAAAACAAGAAAAGGCTTAAGTAAGATTTTTTGAAGAATACTTTTTTAGGGATAAGCTATAATTTATGTAGTGTTCTTTATCAGTAGATCTCAATCTTTCTTGAAAATATCTATTTTACAACAAAGGAACTAAGACAATAATGTGGCCTTATTGCCTAGGCTCTAAAGTCCTGTTCAGCAGACATCAAAACTTAAATCCTTTTCTAAGACAAATCATTGACTAAGACCTGCAGGATCCAGGATTAACCTGTGTGATCTTTCTGTTTGTGAGGTAGAAAGTGTTAGTGGCAAGAATCAAGTATCAGTTTCAGCTTTCCTAACAGTTTTTAAAGAAAGAAATTTTGTTAACAATGTGTTTTTAAGAGTCTTGCTGGTTAAATGCATTCTGTACTTTAAAATATTTCCTTTTGACAACTTGGACTGTTAGTTGTGAAATACTGCTCTTGAGGGACTTCACACATAAAGAATGGTATAAGTAAATTGAAGATATTCTTGTCCCTTTATGGCATACAACATTCAAGTCCCAAGTCTTTACCTAGTCTTAGTGTTGGACTTACAAGCCTCCAGTTTCTTAAAGACAGTTTCAGATGAAAAATATTCTGTAGTATGCGGGTTTTATTACTTCTTGCTGAAGTTAAGCTTTTCTGTATGAGCAATAAGATGGTAAAGATGCATTCTAATCCAAATTTCAAATGGGGTAGGCAGCGATATTTTGTAAGCACTTATAATGTTAGATTATAAGTTGGTGATGACTTTATGATGTGTGGTACAGTTCAAGATAGGTGCTTAACTAGTCACATGTGCATCCAATACTGTTGTGAAAACCCTTAGAAGGATTGGGGGTTCTTTTCAGATCAAACAAATTCTTATTTTATTTCTGAAAGAAGAGTAGAGAATTAAGGATAGAATTCATTTTCAGCCTCAGAAAACAGGATGTTTTGTCTCTATTTGAATGGGTTTTTATCACAGACCTATTTAAATTGTACTGTCAGGATAAAGATTAAACCTCTTTATTTTAAAATCTTTTTTTTTTGTGTTCTTCATCTTTATACCCCTTCTCAAAACCTTTATTTTGCCACCTTCTACTTGATCTAGTTATTAGAAGCTCCGATTTAGGAAAAAGGAGCCATCAATAAATTAATAGGATTAATAAATATGACAAATATTATATTGTTGCATAATGAAACCAGACCCTTGAATGAGCATTGTTAAAAAAATGTTGTCTAGATTAAGCTTATGATTTCAGTGGATAATCTTTTATGTTAAAGCTTGAGGAAAAAGGAGTTCAAATAATAATTGAGGAAATTTGACAAGGTCATACAGAATGTGGGAACCTACAAACCCAGCTGTTACCAGTGAAATGCCTGGCTATTCATTTTCCAGGCAAACTGATGGAATTAAGATGTAGATTAAAGTCATTTTAGCTCAATTGCTTTCAGTGGAATTGCACTGATCATCACCACAGGGAACTTCACATGACTGAAGACTGTGTATTCCCATTCTCTGCTCTTGCTCCTCTTCAAGTTAGTGGATCTTTAACCTATGAAGTCCTTTGTTGCAAGATAAATATGTGATATTAATCAATGGGATTTGCATCAGAGAGGTGTATTACATGATTTGTTTATGCAAATAGCACAAGAAGTGAACACTCCAAGGGCAAACAGTAAGTGATGTTTGATTGGAGCTATTTAGACCGACGTGAAAAGCTGTTTAATAAAATAATGCCATGTGACTTTTAGCACTAGATTAATCAAAAAGGTTAATGTGTCATTTAAGCAGAAAGAAGGAACAAATAGCTTTTCTGTTTACTGTTTATGGATAGGAATAATATTTCTGCTAATGCTATACTTCAAAACAAAATTGCAAATAATTGTCCATGATCTTTTGAAAATGGTCAGATACCTAATGAATGTGTTCAGAGAATCATTCCATAACAATAAGTTACTATTACTAAAGGGTAGTGAAAATAAATGTATTTTCATATGAAGCTTTAATTACTTCTCTGATTTCATACAGAAATGCCAATATGAGCAAAGTGAAAATTTATTAATTCACTGAATAATAAATAGAATCCTGAGGGAACAGCCTGATTTTCTTGAAATGTGCCAGATAACTTTTCCTGTCTATCTTAGCGGGGAAGGTTTATCTCTTCAGTTTCCTTCTCATTTCCTCTGAGGCCCTGTCTTCTGCTAGACCCCTGAACAGGTATTTCCTTTGTCATTTTTAAATGTATCTTTATATTCAGTCAGATGAAGTTTAGACATCCAGAATAATTTAAATCTTATTTAAATGTTATCATCATTAATAACTTACATAATGCACAAGACTTTTTCTTGAGGCTTTGATTGTAGTATTAACTTCTTTCTTGTTCGATGCTTTAATTATCTAGTCCAGGAGCAGAAAAAATATCTTCCAGATTAGGTGACCAGTCACACAGCATTGTAATTACAAATAAAATTATCCTGGTATTTGTCATGGTATACTGTGATACACACAGTTATGTCATTCCAGAAGCTCAGAAAATTACCCATTCCCTGCTCCTCACTGATTCTATTTTGCACAGCTTTTGCACCCATTCAGCTAACAAAGTTCATGAGTTCCTTTGCATCCCTACCTCAGACACAATGATCAATAAGGTTAATGACAGTGTAAATAAGATAATTCTATCAATTTGTTTCATTTTCGCAAGTAAAGGGTTTCTGCCACACAGAAGCTGCTTCTTTCTCAGACTTGCCAAATGTTTTGATTCTCAAGGAAAAACAGAGCCATCCATTCCTCTTCCTCTAAGTTTTTTACAATCACTAGCATTCTGCTAATTGCTGTTTGTAGGACTCTTCTACTGTGGAATAGCAACAATGGAGAAAATAGTAACTTGTGCCTCTGCTCTTAGAAATTACTTGACCAAAATTCACTATTAACGGGTTTATTTCCTCCGTTTCAATGATTCAGTCTTCTTTACACTGCTTGATGATGCAAATCAGTTTTAGTTTAAATCAAGTCAGATAGTCACAGCCATTTTGCCTCAAGGAACATTACAACAAAGAGAGCATTCTGTGAAAACTTATCCATTGTCGATAATAAAGAAATATAGCTATTTAGTAACATAGACATTGCCATCTTGGAATTGATTCATATTTTGTCAAATTACTTGTCCTGTAGTCAGCACCAGAATTTTTACCAGTGTGACAACTTCAGAAGCTTTGATATAGCTGTTCCCAGATATCTATATTGAGTCCCACTGATGGAGAATGATCACCTCCACAGTACAGGCAGCATAGGATGGAAAGGATGTTTGCACTGTAGGTGCTCTGAATTGGAGCAGCTGAAGCAGGGACTGACACCCTCTATCCTGGAAGATGCTACCTCAAAGCAAAATTGAATGTAGTGCTATATTCTGCCATCAGATACTGAAGAAACATGCTTCATTTCCCTAAACATGTGTTGCAGGGGAAAAAAACACTCTCAGGTGGCTTAAATGTCTGATTTATCTACCCTGGGATTTGCAGTGCACTATTGCAAGACACTGAGACTGGTGTTCTTCACAATCTCAGTGAAAAGATCACTTGGATTCAGTGAGACACTGCTTAAAATATGATTCACTGGATCTAACACTGCAGGGAAAAAAGAGAATAATATAGATAATTTTACATGCCTTCAGATGTAGGGAACAGCTGTATATCATTAGAAAGACCTCTAGTCAGGGAACAGCAAATAATGTAGATCCCATCTGTTTGATGGCATTTTGGTCTTTAGAGCTCTTATAGGATATTCTTAGAAAAGAACAATTCTGTTAATCATTTCTAGTGTCAAACAAAGGGATGTTCACATGAGAACAGACTGCTTCAGTCTAAGATAAATACAAGCACACACAGGTGGTGTTATTGCTGATGCAATGGCAGCTGCCTACAGGCTCCTTCATTACCAACACCAGCTCCGTGTACCCTGCAGCCAAGGGATGTGCATAGTTCAACACAACGCTGAAGGAAAGCATCACAATACAACTTTGCACAGCAATGGCCTGCACCTTCTCAGGCAAACACTTATGTGGATCATTAATTCTTCAGTGGATGATGGTCTTCCAGTTAGAATGACTACTGGGTTACCTAAAACACTTCTACCATTAACTGCTGTGCTTGCCATTAATGACATCAATGTTTCAAATGCTCAGATGGCAAATAATATTCTGTGTCTGCATCTCAGTCTCCTCAAACAATTTTTCAGCATGTATTCATATTCCAGCTGTATTCCACCATGGACATTTCATCATCCACAAATAAGGATATATTGCACGGGCAGACTGAACACTGAAACATGGGCAGACTGAACACTGAAACATGGGCAGACTTTACCAGTCCTTTCTGCCTGCTGCTGTGAAATTCCTGTGGGCAGATAATAGTCCTGTCTGCCATATATGCATGAATAAATTTGTCTCTTCCTTTGCCCCCATTAGTCTCAACCTAAGAATTGCCCAATCCTGTGCAGCTCAAAGTCTCATAACTGCTCCATATTGACTATGGTAGCCAGGTAAGTGTTTTCATTTGGACACAATTGCTTGTCAGTAATCTAATTTTAATTATATATTGTGATAAAATTTGCCCTTCTTATTGTATCAGATGGTCTTTATTTCTTGTCATCACAGTATGTTATGGGGATGACAGCAGTTTTTAATCTAATTCCTCTAGAACATTTACATTTGAACATACTGTTATTTCAAGCTCATTCTGTCTTGGTTCTTCCTGTCCCATCTTTAGAATAATTTAGTATTCTTGTTCTAACAATCTTCCAGTTTATCTCTGTGAAAAGAGGTATCAATACAGTCTATTGTAATACATTACATCTTGGATGTCTGTACATGACACTGTGAGATTTGTTGCATAATTCTCCAGTCTTGTTGCTTTTGCAACCTTGCATCTTTGCTCTTTAAAACCCACTTATGCACTGAATGAGTTTCCATTGAGGTCCCTGAAGACACTAAATTTGAAAAAACCTCAACCTAAGGTTCATACAGGGCTTAAACTTGATAGTTTCTGTTCAGTAAAGACCTAAATCAGCGATTTTAAATGGTTTAATTTACATTTCATGGCATCTTATCAGTAATAAAAACATTTGTGATATATCTAGCTGATATAAAGTGTTTTTTCATGTATATGTTTTGTGATGCTTTCTACATTGTGAATTTACTTTTTTCATCTTTCTTTTGTGTTGTATTAATTTCATTAATCCTGTCATTCTTCAGAATCTCACATGTGCAACTCTTGATGGCCTTAAGACTTAATAAAATTAGAGAATCATAGAATAGCTTGGATTGGGAGTCATCTTTAAAAATAATTTATTCTAAGACGGTGCCATTGGCATCATCACTTTCAGCTAGACCAGGCTGCTGAAAGGTCCAGATATTGGTCTGACGTTGAATGTTTCCAGGAATGGGACATCCTCAGTTTCTTTGGGCAACCTGTTCCACCGCCTCACCACTCTCACAATCAAAAATGTCTTACATACATTGAATTTTTTATTTAATTTAATTTTGTCTTATTTTACAATTGTTTTACTTTAACCTGTTACTGCAGGCCATGGTAAAATAAAAAAGTATCTTTCCAGTTTACTTATATGCCTTTTTTATATATTGAAGGGATGCCATAAGGTGTCTGCAGATTCTCTTCTTCAGGCTGAACAACCCCAACTGCCTCAGCCTGTCTTTATAGGAGAGCTTATCTAGTCCTCTGATCATCCTCATGACCCTTCTTGTTAAGTCTTCCAACAGGCTCATATCTTTGTTTTCTGGTGACCCCAGAGCTGGATGTAGCATTCCATGTGAGATTGCATGACAGCAGAGCAGAGGGGCAGAATACCCTCCCTCACCCCCCTGTCCAGGATCCTTTTGATGCAGCCCACGATACAATTGTCTTTCTGGGTTGCAAGGGCAGATTGCCTGGTCATAGCTAATTTTTCATTTACCACTATTCCCAAGTACTGCTTTCAATCTATTCATCCCCAGCCTGTATTATTACTTGTAGAGACTGTAAAGAGCTGCAAAGAACTTTCTGTTTTCTCCTGCTTTTGGAACTGTTGCATACCTCTTGTTGATGTAAAGCTCCATATCTTGCCTACTAAGTTTGATGAAAATGTCAGTGTAAGTTCAAAAAAGACAACTTTTGTTCCAGTAAACAGACATCTAAATAATAAATTAATGTGTGTGAGATCTTCATTATGGTAAGAAATATATCTTAGAGTTTCAGATATAAATAAACATGCTTCCAAAATCAGAAAGAATAATGCATTTATAATGGCTTGAGTGAACATATTGTTCTTTCTTTAATAAATGTCCAGAAAGTAACTCTAGCAAAATTGCTGTGGCAGCTGACCGAAACCTTAGAGATCCTACTGAATTGCAGGTTATGTCTTATTTCTGGCACATGTTGCACTTAAAGCAATGTGAGTTAGAAGATATTCATCTCACCGTGACAGTAATTGAGCATTCTGGGGAAGCAGAATCAACTTTTTTTGATATTATTTTTTTCAGAATGAGGGTGAAAAGAATAACCTTATGCATCCCTACACGAAACTGAGCTTTCCAGATGGACAGGATTTGAATCTTCTTGTCTTGGGAAAATGAACACTGGAGTTAACAGAGTTCTTTAGCTGACTACCAAAAGGACTAAACCATTGTGAAAACTAAAGTTGCGCATGAAAATTATTTTGACATTTTCAAATGCTATTTTTCCCCATGAAGCTCATGTAATATGCTTTGTATGTTTCCTATTGGCAAGTATTTTAGAGAAATGTAAATTAGAACTAGCTATAATTAATTTTTCTCAATTTTTTCGTTTGCTTCTATTAAAATGTCTTCAACTGAAGCAAAAACCTAAAATATTGGAAATGCTGCAATTGCATATTTTAATATTCTTTGTTGATTTCATTATCACTGAAGATTATGGTGCAGAGTTTCCTGGGTTTCTTAACTAACTATAGTGGCTACCTCTCTGTTTTTAATTACTAAATTAAGAAACTCCACTCATTAAATGCAAAATTCCAGGTTTCTTACATGAAAAGGGAAGGAAGGAAGGAAGGAAGGAAGGAAGGAAGGAAGGAAGGAAGGAAGGAAGGAAGGAAGGAAGGAAGGAAGGAAGGAAGGAAGGAAGGAAGGTCTTAGTTTTTCTCCCGAATAGGGTGGAGTGTTTTTTAATAGAAGCAATTTATATTTACATTATATTGGGATAAATTTTTCTCCATTCTGAGCAATAATAAAATGTACCAGATGTTATCTTCATGGGGACTGTAACTCACATCACAGACACACTAATTTTATTAGCAACAATTTGTCTAACCATAATAAATCCTGACTGATCTGGGTTTACCTAACTAATGAACCTCTTTATGTGTTTGTCAAAACTGTGACAGAAACCTATAACAACTATATTTAATTGCATATGCATTGAACAACAATTATCCTTATTTCTTTTCCACTGTAAGGAAGTATTCGCTTCTTTTTTTAAGAACAATTTAAATAAGCATATTGTTATAGAGCCCACTACACCCTGTGAAATTAACAACCAACCCATTTGAATGTGTTTTTCTTCAACATAATCACCATTGTCACCTTTATGATGGGATTCGTGAGGATATAGATGTCTTTCTAACTAAATAAAAGTAGAGCCTTACGACCAGCCAAAGCATTCTCCTGCAAGGATTAGCTGAGGTATGTGATGCTTCAAAAATTGTTTCCAAATATCTGACACTTCTATTAAATTAGCAATTTACTGATCCTGCTAATGGGATTGTTATGCTGTCCATTTTTCATAGGTTTCCCAAGCCATTTCCCAAAGGCTTTTTCCAACTCTTGCATTTTTGCTAATATTACTATTTAATTGTAATCTATACTTGTTTTAGATTAAGTTTAAACTTTCTTTTGCTTTAACAGCTAAAGCAGAATAATTTTGTTACTTCCTTATAAAGCCTTTTATCTATGTTTTTGGTTTTGGTTTTGTTCAGATAGCATTCTTCCTTGATTTTAATATTGGAGCAAAAATAGTACCACCTCTTGCTTTTCAAATGATTTTTAGCTGCAATAATTTAAACAACTTAACATATACTGGGCTGATTTTAAAACTCTCTTTGAAATCCTTCTTTGCTAAAATTCTTAGAATAGCTAATCAAACAAAATAAAGCCATTTAAAAAACATACTAAGATAGGCCTTATACGATCTCACTGATATTAGTTCCTATTTAGATTTGGCAGAAAATAGCTACCTTCTCCACTTTTTGCTATTATGATTTTAAAATAGTGGGGTTTTTTCATTGCATGAATGAATAGACATACAGAAGGTATGTTTCTAGCAATTAAAATTCTTACCTTTTCCATATCCTTTAACCAATTGATTACAATCATTATTGTTATTATTTTTCTTTCAGGTCTTAATTTTTTTTTCAGATGAGTAGTTGAACTGAAAAATCAATTATTCATAGAACCTGAGTCCAGATAGATTAGATGTACTTCATTTCCTTTGTCAAAAAAATCACTTATCAAAAAAAAATCAGATTAATCAGGCATGAACTACCTTTGTTCAATGTATGTTGTATTTCATCCCATTTTCTACGTTCTTCCATTTATTTGATTATATTTTCCTTCAAACGTCTGTCCAGAGCTCTCAATACCATTGATTCATATGACAATGAATTTACACATTTTGGATTGCAATTTTCTTTCCTTTTAAAAGTAGACATTTTATTTTCTCATCTGTTATATGTTAATACCTTCACTGGATTCCTTATGATGAATTGGCAATTTCACACACATGTTCCAGCATAATATGATAGAGAATATTAGTTTGTTTGACTGAGATATTTTATAGGTTTTTTACCAGCTAAGATTTTTATTAATCATTCTTATTTTTTAACCGCAAGGTTTCTTTGTGATGTTTCAATTACCTTCTTCTCCACCAACCACATTGTTTTTCTCTCATCCTTAATATCTTCTCCATGGTTAAAAACAAGTAGAATATTCATTCATTTTTGATGCTGTCCATGAACTAATTTTAATCTCAGTCCTTTCTTGCTCCATCACTATATTAAATGTCACTAAACAGAATTTACTTGTCTGTAGAGAAGAACTTACATAATCTAATTAATAATTATAGCAAAAAAATAGGAGTAGGCTAATAAAATGTTTTGGTAGAATAAATATAAGAGATAGGATCAATTTTAAAAAATAATCCTGAACACGTGATGGCAAAAGGATGAATGGGCATGAATTTATTTTTCAGAAAATGATGATAAATTTACTAACTTTCAAAGTGATATTCTGAAGCAATTTACTGTAAGGAATATAAAAGCAAGCATCTGATCAAATTTAGGCAAATAAAAATACCAATATATGCACAAATCATCCTACACCTCTTCTGCTGAAGGAGATTCACATCTTAACATGTGATGTTACTCATCCCCAAGTAGGTCAGCTAGACCAGATGATAGTGTGTTCTAAGAGTATTTATTTCCTTTCATCAGCTATAATGTCAGCATGGAGTAACTAGCACCTCCCTATCTTAAGCAAGTTAGTCTACTCCAGGTGACTATACTTAGGTCTTCATTTGCAAATCTCCTATACATTTGTCATTTATTCATGATACGTAGTATTTACTGGGAATTCCACTACAAGCTGTTCTGTTCATATTCTTATTCTTATAACAGTGTTATTACACAACATTATAAATGGGTAAAAGGAAAGGTGATTGACACATATCAAAACTGGTTTGGTTTTTTTTTCTCCCTGTTTGCTTAGGTAAAAGAAATGCAAGCTTTTTGTAACTTCATTTTTTCATTCTATGTCTAGACTTATTATGTACATTTGATATTATCACTGGTGGAGATGTGTGGATACTTACACTAAAACTATAACATTGCAGAAAATTATTTTATAGAAACAAAATTACTTTCAGAACTGCAGCTCAAATATAGAGAACTGAAGTAAGAGAAAAATAGGAACAGATTCAGGGTTATCACTAACTTATTAAACTTCAGAGAAATTTTTGTTTAGTTCATTCCCCATAGTCTTTGCTTATTACATCCAGAAAAGAAGTTGAAGTCTGTGGTTTTCTTGGTATTTAATACCCTGCGCAACCAAGTCACAGAAAAAACCTAAACAATTTCAACTTCCAGTTGTTGCTGATACTGTTAATAATTGGCCCAACTACTCTCTCCTAGTGGTATTTTCCCAGCTGAACTGTATTTATTTGTTTTTCTTTTGCATAGGTAGACAAGTTTTGGTTGGATACTTGCATTGCTGTCCAGAACATGGGCTCATTACTGGGTGTGCATTGCTACACACTGAGGTGAGATATTTCTACTTTTTATTCTAGCCTGAGCAAAGTAGGGACCTTGGTGGTAACCCACAAAAGGCTGGCTCACCAATCATCAAAACATTACATTATTTATACGTTTTAATAAACAAAGGCATCAGCATTCATTGGTTAAATATTACATAACTTTTTAAAAAAAATTAGTACTCAAACCCTTATTTGCTAGTTATCTCTCTTGCTGCTCATGTTAATTAACCAGTGTGCAGTTCTGTCCTTCATTTAAGTTTCAGATCCATTTTCAGGTGATCAGTAAGTCAGTGGTCACAATCTCCCACTGTTGAAATTGTCTTTCCCCCCGTTACTGCTTGGTTCTGCCGACTTTACTGCTGGCAAGTATCCTCCAGACAGCCCATTTATCTTTGGGTTGTCTTTTCTTTTCCTTAAAATAAAACACTAACAAACTATACAATGGTCACAGTGCAATGGCTTAATCATAACTGTCCAGCTATAGTTACTGATTAACAATTTTAAAAACCTGCAAACTTTGATACAAATTGTTAGGAGTTCAAATTCTGAAGGGCTCAATATCAACATGATAGCTTCTGTTGTTCTGTATCAACAAAGATTATTAAATGCATACATGCAGGTAGATGAGAGTTGCCCATGCACCATCTGTCTTTAAAAAGGGACTAAAACTGTTAATAAAAATGCTTAATTTCAGGAACAATTTTGTATCTTTACTCAAATTATGTCAGCATCTAGTAATATAGAATTTATTGAAAGATATGGTCATGTGTATGTGATTTTACTTCGAGAGAATTTCCCTCACTTTAAAATTGAAGGCAAAATTTACATCATAACCCTTTCTTGGTAGTCATTATCAACAAAAATGCTTAACTTTATTTTGGTGATGCCCAGGAGATTTGAACTGCAAGAGAATTGCCATTCAACATGCTGGAAGTGATAGATGAAAAGGAGTTGGGCTCTTAGTGGTACTTTCCATACAGCACCCACTGTACAGCTCTGCTTTTCCATTAATTTTCAAGTTCCTTTTATTCACTAATGCCTTTGTGAGGGATTAAAAGCTGAAATTAAGGAACTGTAAACTGTTTCAGATAACACATGGTTTTTAGGTTGTTTATTCTTGCCATTTAATTTTGGTTTTTATTTAATAAAATAAAATTTGCATTTTTTTTTTAAACTTTTACACTTTAATTTAGTAGAGTAAAGCAACATATCTCCTTTGAAGGTACAATTAATATTGTACATTATGCTTCATTTACTGCAAAAACATAAAGTGGGTTTTTTTCTAACATAGTTTACATCTTTTTTTTTATTTTTAAGGCTTACACGTGTGTTTTAACACCTTACTTTGCAGCTTATGACATGCAATTCATAGAATGATAGATTTTCACAATAAAAGTACTGTGAAATTAATGATCTAAAGGAAAAACACATGCGTTCTTATTGTTATACTGAAGACAACTACTGAATTAATAGGGATTTTTTTTCATCTGGCAGCTAGTAGAAAATGTTGTCTTTCTGAAAAAAATAAAACGTGACCTTATAATTATATAATTGTACAAACACTTTTACCCATCTTTTAAACTAGAGCCCTAAAGCAGTAAATCAGTTTCTTAGTCTGGATTTAGCAATGGGTTGTGTTCAAGGATGTATTATGAAAATCAGTTTTAAAATTGCCTAATTTTCGTCAAAAGACACTTTGAAAAGGTGCCTTTTCATCCAAAGACACTTTGAGTCTTCTGTGCTCTTATTTACTGTTGAGACAATCACTTGAAATGACGTTTCCCTATTACTATTTGGTGGTCCATCAAGAAGTTTTATAAAATAGTAATGGCTAACAGTGGAAATTAAAAATTTCTGTAAAATAAAGAAAGATGAAAACCACAACAACACTGCCCGGAAGTCCATATGAACACCGTCCTGAGTAAAAAGGGCAGGTAGGCATCTGTCTTCTCCCTGGAGCTAAAATGGGGTGCTGCCAAGAAAACTTCTGAAATCTGGATCTCACTGCCCAGGGAGGCTCTCTGTTGATGTTGGTCATTTGCAAGAGTTACAGAACAGATAAAAGCCTTATAGGCTAAGTAATTCCTAACCTGCAAATACTTTGATAGGGCTTTAGTTATAGCCTGAAGAAATGCAAAGCAAATTCTTTCACCATGCTCATTCTTTATCCACTTCAAATGACAACTTTTAATAATGGTACAGACTTGTGAAATTTGAATCCATTTGTTGTCAGGGTGATAAATTAATGGAGATCATTTGGCAATATCAGTGTGTATGTGGACATGCATTCAGTTCACTTAAATTTTGGCTTCCAGATCTACAGTTCTAAAGTCAACTTTTGAAAAATAAGGTGGGAGAAAAGTTAATTAAAAATCTACATTTAGTTGTGCTCCTTCTCTGCTAAATTTTAGCTTAAGAAATGATAAATGCAGCTTTTTCTAGTAGAAATTACTTGCAAAGTTAAAAGATCATGCTCTTGCTGCCACAAACAGGAAAACTAGTTAGAGGACCACAAGGAAGAGGAAAGACCTACAGGAATTTAGAGTAACTCCTGGAATTCTAGTTTGGTACATGCTGTGAAACATGGAGTCCATTAATCCTAGGGAGGTCCAAAGAGAGCTGAAATAGGCAGAGAAGTCTTTCTTCAACAGGGCGTCAGTCTTGCATATTGATATCAGAAGGAGATAAATTAGTATATAGCTGTGATTAGTTGTGATGAAGCATAAGCTTAAGTGAATCAAAAAGTATGAGAAAAAACAGATAAAATGGGCAGAAAAAAAAAGACATACAAGGGGAAAGGAAAAGGAAAGTGTATGCAGAAATCACAAAATTTGAGGGAAACATTTTGGAACATTTCCTTTGGACTTAATTTGTTGCAAAACAAAAATGCATGCTGCATCCATTCTCAAAAGTGAAACTAGAAAAACATAAAAAAACCCCAATAAAAATTAAATACATGCAAAGATACAAAACTGGAGATGAGGTACTAAAGGAGTGGAGTCCAAATGTAAGCATTTTGTATAACTGTATGAATCCAAACTAGTGCAGTAAAAAAATTGAAAACTGGCTCAAGTTAGATAAACTCTAAACAACATATTTACTGACACTACAAATGTGATTGCTACAGTGGGAGAAATTCTGCTGCAATCTTATAGATTTTAATAACAAATATGTAGCTATGAATGCTATGCAATAAAAGCCAGAAGGGGAAAAAAAAAAAAAAAAGAAGAGAAAATAAGTCACTTCTGTGGGGTTTTGAAGTATTACAAGAGTTTCTGCAGCAGTTGTGACTACTGCACTAAGTGAACTGTATAGTTCATAATCTGTAGCTGCTATGAACCATTCTCCAGTAGAAGAGAAATGAATTGTGGCAAACAGGGGAACAGATCACAAATAAATGTTAGAAGGCCAACCAAGAGGCTAAACGCCTTTTGCGAAGAGGTCAATGTTTGATATGTCTGTTGCTGCTGGGCAAAGTATTGTACTCTATAAAAATACTTTGATCTGGTGGGATTTAGCTTATTTGCTCCTATCCTTCAGCTCTCAACAAGCATTAAAGCGTATAATTAAGAAACAGCTTGCTTGCTTCAATCCACGATAAAGGAAGGAACTCTTTGAAAACATGATCCAATTAAGTCAGGGGGGACCTGAAGGTTTGAGTTGCTGAGAGCTGTCAAACATATTTCTTTCAAAGCAAGAATGTATCCTCAGGAGTTAGTTTGCTTCATAGAGATCAACACTTGCAATTTCTATTGCAGGGCCTTTCTAGGCCCTGATAATACATCTTCATGGGCTTGTCTGCGCTTTCCCTCACTTTTGGTCATCTCGTTGGAAAGATTCATGTTAAACTCAACAGATGCTTTCAGGTCTAGGTCTTACCTAAACCCTTTAGAAGTGTCCCAAACCATTCTTTTGTCTTAATTAAACTTAGGTTCAAATGTTTTGGTCTAAGATTTAAGGTTTTCACCTTTAAGACATTTCTGAATAGATGTTAACCAGAAAAACAGTACATTTATGAAATAATGTGATAAGAAGGAATGTTCTAGGCATTATGTATGCTTTTGTCCTGTAGGGGCTACAGAAGAGCTGAATTCAAGAAGTGATTTAATAGTCTGAAGTGCTTGAAAGAACCACCTCATCATTATAAAACACTAGATTTTAAGCAGCATGGCTTTGCATGCATGTTTTTCAGGCTAGATCCTAAAAGGACCATAGAAGTCCCTGCTGCAGTTTCCTTTAAGACATTAATGAAATTCTGTGAAGATTTGCTTTCTCTCTGTGAATATCTGAGCCTCTGAACTGCCTAAGTCTCCACTGCCAGACTTTGCCGTATGCCTAAATACCTGTTAACAGGAATATGTGCAACATCCTCTGTTGCTGCTGAGCAGGTGAGGCAGCTCTGTACAGCTTTGACTCTTTCTAGCACAGCTATATTGCAACAGCTAACACCCTTGGGACTGCAAGTTAATAAACAATATTGGAGTTACATGGAAGAATCCTGTTACATTACATTAAGACAACTGGGCACAAGAAGACAAACACATGAGTGATGAATGCAGCAATCAGAAAGAGAAAGGAGATGCAGGCAGATCCTATAACCACGACCCTTCTCTTATATTCATATCATCATCGTTATTTTATTTTAAAGGAATTATTACAAAACTGTGTAGAAGGCAAAACCTCTTCATTTCTAGCACACATTGTAAAATCCATTTTACGAATTGCAGACTGTAATGACTTTCCTGCCATGATTTTTTTTCTTTTGATTGTCTGCATTACCACAGTTGGCCTCTACGTAGATATTAGTCTAAATTCAGCAGTGATTTCTAATTCACACACATTTACTGAATTTACAGGAACTCAATTAGATGCGACTCAGCAAAAATATACACCACTATGGGTAACAAAAATAGAATCTTTATTGCCATTTATTGAGGCCATTTAAAAAATACACGAGGATTAAAACGGAAAATAATAATTAGTTTCAAAAGGTGTATCAATCAAAGTGAAAGTAAAATTTTTACTTTTTAATAAGTTCAAATGATAAAAAGAATGAGAAATAGATAGTATGTCCCAGCCCCGGCTCAGCAAAATTTTGTCTCACATTTTCAGCACATTTGATTATCTCATAGCCACTTTGAGCAGAAAAATTTAAACATATGTGTTCAGTCCAGAAAATGAGGACTCTATGCATCTATTCAGAGCTTGGAGGACTCCAGGCTTATGTCGAAGTCTTCTAATTTAATTATTTTTTCAATTCAGCTGATGTTTCCAAATACATACCCCTAGAAAGAGTACTAAAACAAATTCTGACAGGGAGCATAGAATAATGAAATACTCATCCTTTTTTTAATACTTTCCATTCACATGACAAGATTGCCTTAAATATACATGTCTGAATGAGGATTTTTGGTAAAGATCTGGATATAAATCTCTTACTGTTTTCAGTCTGTACAGTATTTGCAGTAAACAACTTTTTTGAATTCTTCATATTCGACATATGTTACTCTCATTTAGTCCTCTTTCGTCTATGGTGGTGTTGGGGTTTCTAAATTCAATGTTTAGGGCTTCATTGCCTAAACATAAGGTCTTGAGGTTATCTTATACAGTTTCCTCTGCCAATTCAGAATGTCTCTGCCTGTCCAGTGCAGAATCAGTCAGCCCCTTTGTGGACTTCTCAGATGACCTCAGCCTTCCAAATTTGTTTTATTATTACTTAGAGAACATAAGATTACTGACTGATTAGCCCAAAGCTACCAATTAAACTAAGGTGACTGTTGTAGTTTAATCCCAGTAAGCAGCTCAGCCCCACACACCCACTTCCCAAAGAGGTATAAGGAAAAGGATCAGAAGGACAAAAGTGAATGCTCGTGGATTGAGATAAAGTTTAATAGGTAAAGCAAAAACTTCATGCACAAGCAAAACACAATAAATTTCATTCACTGCTTCCCATGGGCAGGCAAGTGTTCAACCATCCCCAGGAAACCAGGGCTCCATCATATATGACAGTGACTTGGGACGAAAAACACTGTCATTCTGAATGTACTGCTCAGCTTCCTCCATCTTCCAGTTTTTATTGCTGAGCATATGTGTATAATTTGTACAATAATTAAAAATAAATTTAATTTTGACTCATTTTTTGTTGTAGTGAATTGCATAATATTGTAATGAATTGGGATATTCAGATTGGGATGAATACAAATTTTTCTTATGTCAAATAAAATTGTAATATTTTGCAGATATTTTCAAAACAGAATTCACATTTGCTTGCACTGAAGTGTGCTTATATCTGTATGCAGTGTAAGAAAGGACATATCCAGGTTTTTTTTGGCTATCTATAGTATCTGAACCAGCAATGAAACTTTTTTATTCCCTACAGTGGTAGATTCTCTGATCTGGAATATTTTTTGAGCCAATAACTATAAAACATTGCTAGGATTTACATCATAATTAGGAATTATAAATACAGGATTGGACTGTCAGTCCTCATTGCTTAATTAAGTTATGTCAGGGTCATTTCAACCACAAAATTATCTCAATTCATACTTCAAAAGAAAATTGTATTGGGGAAACTGGAACAACTACACAAGGTGTCCAAATAAGTACTTTTCAATACTTTTTGCTTCTATGTTTCTTCAAGTCAATTCTCTTTATCCCATGATGGTAAATGGTGAGTGATCTCTCCCTGTCCTTATTTTGACCCGCAGGCCTCTTGCTGTGTTTTCTCCCCTTGTCCAGCTGAGAAGAGGAGAGATAGAGAGGTTTTGGTGGGGACCTGGTGTCCAGCCAGGGCCAACCCACCACAGGAACTAAAGTGAGTTCTGTGTGAATGTGTGTCTTAATATCAGTATCTCTATTTTAAAATTTAAAAAGTGTACAGGAAATTCAACTTGGAAGAATAATAAAGAAGGCTGTACAATGCTTCTATCCAGTGTAATAGCAGGAGATGAACTTTTGACTCCAATTGACAATGAAGAGCTAAAGATGGAAGCTGCTACTGTTTCTAAACAGATTAATAAAAAGAGGAGCCATGTAAATTTTATTCTTAATAGTTTTATTATTTTATTTTAACACTTAACTGGTATGTTTGCAAATAATTACATTTATTTGCATTTTATTTTTAGTACCATAGTGCATGTTAAACTTTTGAAAGTTATGTATCATATATAAACTAGTTTTCAGATAGCTAAACATTTAGTTTTTATTATATGTCTAGTTTTATAATTCTAAAGGTGAGATCAATCCTATCCTTAAAGTACACACAGGACAGAAAACAGGAACATGATCCATAACGCCACAGCTATCATGCTCACACAGGAACTACAGATCTTAAGCTGTGTTCTCAGAGTCAATCTTCTGATAATCTAAAGTTTAGTTTTCTAAAATCTCATTTTACAGCTGTGTATTCCTAATCAAAGAGGCTATAACTGGCTTCTTCTCCTTAAGTAAATAAATAGCTGGAGAAGAGTTGAATGGAACTGCAGGATCTGCACCAGGGGACAGGCTCTTCTCAAGCTTTAGAAAGCAGACAGTACACCGTCATTCTGGCAAGACGTTTTTGAAAGCAGAAATGCAAAATTGTCTCCTGAGATACTGGGCAATGAAGATAAATTGATGAAGTTTATATAAATTTACTACCAACTTTGTTGGCTTTGGTTTTTCCTTCTTCCAAACACTAGTCATTAATGGCCAATTAATGGTCAAATTCTATCTCATGCAACATACAAATGCTGTGGAATTATTTATAGAGATTTATTAAATAAGCCTGTTGTGGGCTAGGGACTCTGGCCAAAACACATTAATAAAGGAAACAAGTCAGCTATCCATAAATCAGAGAGTAATTAGAGATTTGAGTTACATGCAAAGATTTTGTGGTAACTGTTCTCTTTTAAAGACATTTAAGCATCTGCAAACAAGGATTGTTTATGTCCTCAGTGTGAGAACAGCTGAAGCCCATAAATAGTTTTATAGGAGCTAGTTCAGGGTTTCATTTCAGTGTTGTAATTTGAAGTGATTACCTTTTTTTTATTTTTATTCTTGCTCTTCATTTTATCCTGTTTGATCCAGACAGTCATCTTTATTCAGAATGGGCAGTATTTTACACTACAAATCATTCCAGTGATATCACTAATACAATTTAATGCATGTTTTGCCATAAAACATTACCCAGAGAGAACACGACCCATAGAAAAAGGAGCCTTGATGTACTGAATATGTACTTGATTATTTGATAAAGTTTATATGTCTGTTACATATAATATTTCTTTTTAAGAAGCATATGAGAGGACCAATTTTGCATTTTTATCCTTGTTTGTGTAATATAACTTGTTTTGAGGCTGCAACAAAGCTCTGGAGTTCCCCACGACATGGCACAGAGTGGAGGTCTCCATCATCCTTTGAAGACAGTTGTCCCCATGATGTGAACAGCTGCTCTGCATCGCAAACTGAAGTGACACTCTTTAGACTGCTTTTAGTTTTACCACTTATTCAAAAGAAATGTAACCATTTTTAAAGACTTTTACAGTTAAAAATATCAGATTACATGGAGGAGTATGCTACCTTCACGAATTTCATTAGTAATTATAACACAAAGTGTTGTATTTTATATATTTTATTCCATGTCTTTTTGCTAATGTTATGGTTATGGGTGTCCAAGTGGTAGTCATTTAAAGTCATTTCAACCAGTTAGGCACTGTCCGTGGTCCTGCTGTCAGGGCTAGTCAGACTTTCTTTTAATTGTTCCATAAAAGTGAAAAAGAAAACTTACTGAGTACCTTGGAGTTGACCTTTACCTGGGATTGATTTAACAAATGAGTTAGAAAATTAGAATTTTTTTCCAATTTTCAAATTATTTTGTTCTGAAGCGGTATCTTTATGTCCAATATTGTTATTATTTATTTAAATGTACTACAAAAGCAGGGAAACTTTACAAGTTTTGGCATGACTAGCACCAAAGCTGATTTTTTAAGGACAGAATAATCTAAGATTAAGGGTAAGAATCTTGTTTATAAGCCCATTTTTCAAATGTAATTCCTTCATTAACAATATTTCTGCTTTTCCAAGTGACCTGTAACAGATTTTCTGCTTTTTCTAGGACTCAAAACCTGGGTCACTGCCCATCAGAGAAGTGTATCCTCTCTCGTGATCAAAACATTTGAACCTATTCTTCATCTGTATGTTGAGAGGTCCATGGAATTAACTTTCTTTTCTTTCATTTGATGATGAATCTTGAAACAGAAAGAAAAAGGCAGTGAGAGGAGAAGAGAGAGAGGTATTAAAAATGTACTGATATAACTACATCTACTGTTTAAAGCACCTAGAAGACAGATGCAGTTCTGATAATTCTGGGACTAAATTCCTCTCTATTAATAAGAGTACAGAATACCCAGTTAGTTATTTTAAGTTGCTCTTCTGCATGGATGGAACTGAGAGGTCAGATTTTTTATTCAATTCCTTATTAACTTAGAAGCAGCAAATCAGGTGTATGGAGAAGTTGCAGCAAGAAAATTGCAGTACTAGAGGCTATGTAGCAAAGCTCTGTAGTGAAGCTCTGAAGCGTAGCGTAAGTCAGCTCTTGCTCATCAAAAGCAGAAACTCTGAGGCAGGTGCATTCGAAAACACTATCACTACAACCATTTTGCCTGATTCACCTCCTGATTTATGAGTTAAATCTTTTCAATCTAAAGGGAAGGCTTTCATACATATATAATCTGTATGTGTGATGTCTAAAACAAATCATTAAGTAGGCTAGACCTATCCAGCCTGTAAAAGAGAAGTATAACGGTTCTGATGTCTCTGGTCTGTAAAATTAGAATTGCCTCAGATAATGGAAGAAAGGAACAATCATTCATCATCTGATGACAGTGAATATGTAGTATTAATGGAAGAGAAACAAAATTAAATAAAAAGGGATTTGATTTAAAATGACTAAAAAGGAAGAAAAGCATCTCCAGAAGACACGAATATTTGACATGAGTAAAATATTACTCAAGTTTACCTGAGTAAAAAAAAAAAAACATAGAAAAATGGTTAGAAGAAAAAAGGCCGTTGTTATTTTTAAGAGACTTTTAAGGGGCTTTGTCTCAAATTCAGTGGCACTCTGCATGCAGAGTCCTAAACCATTCTCAAGGTCAAGTACAGATTGCGGCCTCAGTTAGACGCTTTCATTGAAATAAATTTAGATGAAAACCAGAATTATATTACTTTCAAGAAAAGCCCACAAGATATTTTTATTTAGGTGAAAATTATGTCCTTAAAATATTACCAAACATTTTCACTAATCGCTGCCTGACAGCAACTCAATATAGAGATGGAAACAAGGCTGGTAAACTGGAAGTGTCTGAGGCCAATGGCACAAGATAATTTTCATTCATGTGATAATTTTCACTTACCCCAAAGACAAGTAACCACATCCAGCTATTGGAAACCATCTCTGGGACATACTAGTGCTTCAGCTGTGCCCAGGAAATGGTAGTGTTGGTTGGTCAAGGCCAAAACTGTGCCAAGGACTGCTCTAAATATTTGGGAATAGGGAGAATAGTATTGCTCAATAGAAGTGTTCCAGTGGCTAGGAATATTTTCTTTCACTTCATAATTTGTTATAAATTACACACCCAGGGAACCAAGGCATGTAGAAATATTGAAAGCCACAATGGATCTCTAGTGGTAGCACACAAGAACTGTGCCTATAAAGAGTTCTTTGAACATGGGTTAGTAGGCTGAAACTGCACCACATGCTTCTGATTTCCTGAGATGATGTTTCGAAAGTCAAAACCTCTGAAATATTTTACTAAACAGCTACATTAAAGGAAAGCATTATAAAAAGGATCCCCAACAATATTTTTATTAGTTTTAGTTTTTTATGATCATCCATTTTGAAAAGAAAGGGAAAATTAATAATTTTTTAAAGTCCAAGAAATAGTTTAATAAGAAATTTAATTTAAATGTTCATTTCTAAAAAAAAAAAAAAATCTACTTTTACAACAATCAGTTCTAGAAATCAGAGTGCTGCTCTGATTCCCTGGTTCTGGTTAATTTCAGAGTAGACCAAATGTCTCGCATATTTTGAAGATGTGACCACTGCTCAAACTGGACATAAATATCAGCAGCAATTTTTCAATATACTGAGGAGTTACTTAGTAAAATTGTTGTAGGAAAAAGACCAGAACTTTCCACAGAGTAAATAGAGATGCTTTATTTCACTTCAGATGGTAAAATACTAATTCACACCACAAAATCAGTGTTATAGATATTGTCCATGTCCTTCAGGAAGTATAAACTGATGGAATTTCAAGGTTAATAAATTAGGTACCAGCATAGTACAGCTGATTAGAAGCTCTAGAAAATACTCTGCTTAGCTTGAAGCCAGGAAGGAAATAAAGACTCTTATCAACTTTCTGGTAACAAAGAAAACATCCAGTGAATTCATCTGGAGTCATTTACATATTCTCACAAAATTTGAAAAGAAATATTAAAAAGCAAAATTACCTTTCCCATGTTAATGAGTATAAAGCAAAATCATTACCTATTTTTGTACTATGTTTCAAAATGAGAAACATGAATTCTTAAGTTTTCCCATCTTTAGTAGAAAGGACAGGTCCTATAAATGTCATAGTTCCCTTGTTACATGATTTAGTTTCATATTTTGGGAAAGTCATTGTGATTTTGTTGCACTTTGAAATACTTTAGCTGGAAAGTATGTGACCCATTCAGATAACAGGGAAGACCTTCTTCTGGTTTAATGAGTACTGTCCAGCGTGGGGGGATAAAGAGACTTCTTAATGATTACGTTAGGAGTAAAAGTTTTGTTCAGTCCAGCAAACATAGTTATAATTAGAAAATGAAGCCTGACACTGAAATTGATTCCTTTCTCTTTGACTCATCCAGCTGTGATAACATCACTAGTAAAACAAGGGAAATTCCACTCCCACCAGTTGATTCTTTAGGTCTTCATCTGCCATTTACACTCTTGGGACTCTTTTGACAATTTCATTTTGATTTGAGAAACAGGAAACATATCCTCCAATGTTTCTCCTGCAACTGCTCTTTATCCTTCCAACTGCAAGCCTCTAGACGACAGGTGAAAGACAGTGTTCCTGTTTCATAAATATTTCAAAATATAAAATTGGAATGAGAAGTCAAAATACCCTTCATTCATTCAAAAGAGAGAAAAGAAAAGCAGCTCAACTGAGTGAATACACTTCTACTTGGTAGATTCAGAACTCTTTACATGTATTTTGACTGTTTTGAAAGATGTATACTGAATATTCAAGATGAAAAATCATGCTGAAGACAAAAGACATTTTTGTATATATATTGGCATCATACATATGCATAAGATATTTTTATTGAATTTAATTTTTTATTTAATTTAATCAATGAAATCCTCAAAAACACCTCTTTTAGAAGTATGAACTAGACTTGTTAAAAAAAGGGTCCTTTTTAATGTTTGAATACATATTTGCAAATTTAGATTTAATATTGCCTTCAATTTTCTACTGTGTTTTAATCATAGTGAACTACATTTACTATTCCTGTACCTTCTCATACTTTCTTCTCTCCCGGTCTTTGAGTATAGCTTCTGGTAATCAGAAAATAAGGAGAGAGAGAGAAATTATAGGAGAAACTATGCAAACCGATCTTACAAAAAGCCAGAAGAGTAGGGATGCAAACAACAGATCTTTTTCTCTCCTTATGTCTTTCCCTCCAGTCTCCATCACTGATTAATGCTTTTGAAGGAGTCCAATTAGCTGTTCAGAGACCTTCAGCTAAAGAAACAGAGGGCACTTCAAAAGTTTCGTTACAAAAATTACAGCAGCCAGTTAATCTCAGCAATCTACATTCGATCTATATGTAACGAAATTGTATTTGATTAAAAAAAATTACAGAAGTGGAACAGAAGTGTAACTCCTGGAAGAAAGCAAAAGTTAATAATTTTAAGGACTATCTTGACTGTAGAATTAACTTTTGTTCAACTGAAGCATTCTGGAAGCATTCATAACTAAAGCTTTCCTATGACACCTTACTTTTTCTGTGATTTTCACCACAAATGGAAAAGCTATATATTTAGTTCCAGCAATATAGTCAGTAGGGAGGTGACCTAGCAATGTGAGATTTTAGACATTACAAGATAAGTGAAGGAAAGAGTTAAGTACTGGAAACCTAGCTGAATAATGTTGAGAAACAATTTTGATAAATTCAGAGAGGTATGCCAAAACTAATAGATATTAATAACAGGTAGCTACAGAAATGTAGTGCATCTATGGACATGCATACACATCTCCTCATCAATTGTCATTTTCATGGAGGGAGCTGTTAACAGCTGTAAAACTGAGTTGTATCTTTGACTATCTTGTACTAATAAAACATTACCTAGGCTTGACTTGAAGGCTGTGAAGTCAAATAATGGTTTAGAACAGGCCTCCTCAAACAAGGTGGTATCAGAGGCCTTGAAACTGCAAGCACAGGATAATACCAGATGTTTCAGAGCTATAAACACTGCTCAGAAACGGTCAATTATTATTTGCTAAAGGAATACAGCCTTAGGAACAGAAAAGAACTATCTTTTTCAAATTACAGAGTGCAATGAAAACTGTCCAGCATATGCAAAACCTAGATGTAATATTACATGCTGAGAAAAGCATTAAAAAAAAATTGTGAAAAAAAGGAAGCTGGCTGTTAAAATTTGTACTGAATAACTTGAAGGACACCTAATAACAAGATGGAACAAGCTCCCATCAGGAAAACTAGTTTCAAAGAAGTTGTGAGGCATATGACTTGACAAACGACACACAGAACATGTAAGGCATACCCTCAGAAAAGATGGTAGATGGTAGAATGCTTGTGTGTGCATCAGCTTTAACTGTAACTTAATTTGGGATAGTTTACAATTGAATATTTTGGACTGTAAGTGCTAGTGTAATTCTAAACAGATTAATATTCACTCTTTGATTATCCTACTAAGACTTTAGTTAGATTTTCATTAAATTCTTGTTTTCAAATATAAGTTGTCTTGGTTTGAGCCTGGCTGAACGCCAGGCACCTATGACATCTTCTCTCTCTACTCTCTCCTGCAGCAGCTGTGCAGAGGAGAAGGAAAAAACTAACACAAGCACATCGGACTCATCAGTTGAGAAAAGGAATTGGTGGGAGAATGCACTGAAGAAAAGAGAAAACAGACAAAAAAATTAAAGTTGCAAAGTGATTTATTAA
This sequence comes from Acanthornis magna, assembly GCA_036785705.1. Classification (NCBI taxonomy): domain Eukaryota; kingdom Metazoa; phylum Chordata; class Aves; order Passeriformes; family Acanthizidae; genus Acanthornis; species Acanthornis magna. Next base: position 18,093,712 of record JAWUZG010000032.1, read on the forward strand.
CCTAACAGAGTTGGAGGATAAATGAGAGGTAAAAATAAGCTCTTAACACCGTTTCTTCACTCACCCCTCTCACTCCTTTCAAGCAACAGCTCTGGGGCAGGGGCAGGCTATGGGGTTTTTTCTTAGTCCATCACCACAATTCTTCTGCTAAAAACACTGTTTCTCTACTCATGCCTCTCCCTATTAAGACACCGTTTCTCAGCTCAACGCCCTCCCTCCTTCCAACCAACAGCTCCGGGGTGGGGGGATGTTTCTTTGGTCAGTTCATTAGGGAGAATTGTCCTCTACTTAGATGTGGGGTCCAATCTCACGAGCAGCAAAGCCACCCAAATTTGCTGCGGCACGTGTTCTTGTCCATAGGTTGCAAACTTCTGAGCCCAGGCTGAGAAGAGGCCAGGCTGTTTCCATCCCGGGAGCAAGGCCTTTCTCTCTCCTGCAAGGCCTTTGCAACACTCAGTCTTTACCGTGACTCCCACTGGATCACAGCTTCCTGCAGGCTTCCACCTGCTCCTCTGGCGTGGGCACCTCCCCACAGGCTGTGGGTGGTTCTCTGCATCCCTCTGGACCACATGGGCTGCAGTGGGACCACCTGCTCCCCCATGGTCTTCACCATGGCTGGCAGAGGGTTTTCAGCTCCGGCGCCTGGAACACCTCCTCCCCCACCTTCTCCACTGACCTTGGTGCCTCCATGTTGCTCTCCCTCACGTATTTTTACCTCCTCCTTCTCCTCTGGCTGAAAAGAAGTGCATGCTCACATTGTTTTGATTTCTTCTTAAATATGTTTTCACAGAGACGTAACTAACATCTCTAATTGGCCCAGGTTTGGCGAGCAGCATGTCCATCATCTTCAGAGCCATCAGAGATTGGCTCTGCTGGACATGGTGAAAAACTTCCAGAACCTTCACACAGCACATGCAGGAGCCATCTTTGTACCCCATCCTACTCACTAGCAAAAACTGGGCTGAGCAAAACCAACACATAAGGTGTGCTTCCCCAGCCCACAACCATCCATGAAGCCTTTCATATAATTCCTCGCTGTTGCATATGATTAGAATTTGAATGTGAGAATAATTTTGGGGGAAAATAAGTCATATCATATTGCTGACTATCTGAATTTATCTTTTTCTTTGCATGGTCTCAGAAATATTATGCTCTGTTTTTTTAAACCTCAGGTCAAGAATCTGTTTCATGCTTTAAGAATTGGAATTTATTTAATATTTTTTCAGAAATAACTGAAAACAGGATACATAGAAAAAAGTTGGGTGAAATTTCACATAATCTTTATAAAGACTGACAGTAACGATAGCTGTCTTTGAGAAATTACTGTATCTAGACACCAAGTAAAAGTGTTAGGACTAATCTGACTATCATTAAATAAAATCTTTTAAGCTGGTGAGTGGTACAAAAGTTAAGCTTTTTTGAGTAGAAATATCCATTTTCTTTCAAAAACTAGATTATGTAAAAACTCAACTGTATACTGAGTTGCCTATGATTTAAGCCTCAGTGCTTTATAATTATTCTTAAAGGTAGAAAAGATTATTTTAAGATTTTTGAGAAAATTAAGTTTAAGAATATTGTTGGATAGAAAAAAAGGCCTTTTATGGCTTTTCTCAATTATTGGTACAAATATTATTTGAGATAACATAAAATATAAAACATAATTTAAAAATATAAGAGTAAGACCCAGGTTTTACAGCTAAACATGGATGACAACCGCAGCAGTTCTTGAATAAGAAATATTCATTATCTTTTATCCTTAACTGAACATAATATAAAGGAAATGTATGGCCATTAAACAAAGAGATCTGAAGGGATTCCCACCCCCCCACCTTCTTTTAGATACATTGCCTCTGTCAGGATTTTTTATACAAAAATTATCAAATGTTCATTTTTGAGTTAAAAAAGGAAGCTTTGCTTTCTCTTTCAGAATAATGAAGTATACATTGGAACTAGCTTTTTTTCATACTTATTTTTCATTAAAAATCATTTAAGTCACAAAACTTTGCTGTTTTTTTTTCTCTCCCTAGGAAATACCAAACTTTGTTGGATGAACAAAATAAATCAATAGAACTTACAAAATTCTGTTTCGGTTATTAAAGTTTACACCATGGGAATTGAAAAAAGATTTTATACTTTCTTAACTTACAGATTTTTATTAGAGCTGCTATCAGTTTTAACTGCCTTTGGAAATTTTAACTACAGATCTTCATTGCAAGAGGCAATAATCAGAATATTCAAAGATTCATTCATAAGCAAATACGATTATGCTATGTAACATTCTCACATTTTTATTCTGGTTTCTCAAACAGCTAGAATCCAGATGCATGACACAGTTAAATGGCATCATACTGCATGTCATTGTAATGACATCTGGAAAAATCCATGTATTTGAAAAAAAATTATGCCTGCATTGTGCAAACTTTCTGGGAGACTGGGATCTTAACTCCGATATGCACAGTGTGATGTTCAAATAAGCACATTAAAAACCATAGATAATGAAACTATAGTATTCTATGACAGATGAATTTTCTGCATCAGTCAACACTGTACATTTCCAGATGACGGAAAATAAAATATACAAAGGAGAAGTTAAAATTAATCTCTAATATTTTAGAATATTTACCACCAATATTTCATGCTGTTGAAGACACAATTACTATTAGCGGTAGGATAGGTCTCTACCCTTGTTAGCTTTCATGCATAATAAATAAGCTTTCAATATATAATTAATGTAAACAATGAAACTGAAAACAAAGTACCTTCCCCCAGCCAAAAGGTTATAATTACAAAGTACTATAATTATATAATAGTATTTATAATTTATAATTTTATAATTATATATATCATTTATAATATATATTTATAATTATATTATATATATTTATAATATATAAAATACTATAATTATATAACATTTTGTATCTGAAGATTGTGTGGCTTTTTAGTTTCCTTTTTTGTAAACACAGCCTTTTCTCAGAAATTTCCATCTACAACTCAGAACATCCTCAGTCTTGTTTAGATCTTAACACAACAGTTGTTTATTTAGGGCTTGACTGTCTGCCAGCAGAGCACTAAATATAGATTTTTTTTGTTGTTTTGTTTATTAACTGATGAGTAAGATTGCTTACTATGTTAATCAGTGCATCCTTACTCCTGCCTTGAAGGCTATTTATACTGAGGCTGAATATTTCAGCTAATTGGGAGAAGAAGTCATGCTGGATCCATAAATCTTGCATATAAGGTTAATTTTACTGTTGTACTTACTCCTGCTATAACCATATATCAATGGTTTAACTATCCCTTCTGAATTCGCTTAGTCTTTGCAAAGAGTCCTGGGAGCTACAGAGGCATTATGCAGTATCTCTTATAAGACCCACACAAAATACAAGTAGTTGAATGAAAATTCTATGGTGACATCAATCATTTAGTGTCCACTATCCCTTGCCACCCTTGCAGAAGGCAGACATGGAGTGCAGTACCCAGGCAATGCTGCTTTGAACACTTACAGGTGGAGAAAACGCAGGGACCCTCAGAACACTGAAAGTAGTAGGAAAATATTATTAAAATGCTAATAAGTTTCCTTAAAAGAAAATAAAAGGGCTGGTAGTTTCGAGACAGTTGTTTACTTTTTTCATGATCAAACAATTTACTCTAAACACTAATACTGACATACGTTGATTTCATATCTCCATTTTCATTGAGATAGACTAAGAAAGTGAGACTTCCATAGCCAAAGAAAGCAGTGAAAAAGCTTTCTGGAAACAGATTTAAAAAAAAAAAAAAAAAAAGGAACCCAAACAAACATTGGTATCTGCATGTTTGGAAATGTGGCATTAATGATTCACCACATGTAGTAAGAGATTAAAAATAAATATTCATTCTGCTAAGCACCCACCCACACATACAAGAATAGGCTGAATCCCTTGGAGTTCTTTGATGTTATCTTACATCATGTATTTTATTTAGCAAAACAAAAGGTAATACGAAAAAAATCGTGTTTTCAAAGGTTACAAGTACACAGAAATATGGAAAAAGCACACATCATGGAAAAAATCACCTGCTAATATATAGGGTCCTGTAGGTGTTATATGATACCAAGATCCTAGTATGAGGTGTAGATAAATAGGTGCACAACCTGAAACAAAGTAACATCTGTAAAGGAAAAAATCCAGCAACTTAGTTCTCACTGAACTGTGATGCCTGAGCTCAGTAGAGCATGGAGAGCAGGTGACTAAGTAAAAAATTAAGAATTCTAATTTTTGTTGATACGACAGTTTGGAAATGAGAGCTTCAAGATATCTTTGACAATCATTTTATTGAAAAGTATCATGAACTGTTTTAAGAAAGGATCTAATCAAAGGAAAAGATTTCTAACAGGAAAAAAAGCTATTTTTAAATTAAAAAAACCCATGCTAATTTAAAAGGAGATTTTACTATACCATAAGAACAAAGTTATAATTCATAAATTTAATCTACCTTTTAAAAGACCCATACTGAGAAATACACTATGCAAACACAAAAAAATTTATAAACTGTATTAAGCCTATAAAATGTCAATCATTGAAAAACAAATTTTATACTATAAAACAGTATTTAAAAATTAATTGTGAGGCTGAAGACCTAAAAGCCAGCAAGATTCAAGTAGGTTTAAGAGTTATGAGTTACCCGATGATTTTGTTTCCTTATATCTAGAGAAATCAGCCTGTAGGTAGCCAGCAGCAGAGCAATAATGCTGTACTCAGAGAATACTTTGAATTTGTGTTGATATTGTTCTTCTCCAGGTCTTTCTTTTAATTTCTTAGCTGTGTTCTGGCATGGTACTAAGTCACAGAGTTTGCCTTCTGCTTCTCCTTTCCCTTCTCTAGCTTGTCCTTTGGCTCCCCTGTTGTTCTCTTGGCCATGATTTCAGTCCCCTGGTCTCTCTGATCCACTTTCTGAGCCTCTTCATATCTTTCTACATTGTTGGCTCTCTTTCCTTTTATATTTTTTTAATCTCTCCCATTTATAATGTTGCACAGTTCCCACATGGCTTTGATTAATGCACTCTTGTCCTGCTTTTACATAAGTAGGGATAAGCTAAAGAATTCCATGAACTGTTTTTAGAAGCGACTTAAAATGTTTTATCTTCTCCATGACTCTCTCATTTTCGTTGGGTTTGGTTTAAATATGTGGGTTCAGATTCACAGTGAAGGCAGATGGAAAAGATGGAGCAATCCCCCTGAACCCACTCGCATGGAACCTGTGTCCTATTTAAATCACCTGAGGGATTTTACTACAAGAAAATAGAATATAGTGGGTTATTTCTCTCCTTCTAAAGAATCTCCTTTGTTAATGCCATGGATGGAATCTGCTTTAGCCTGTGGTCTAGGCACTAACAAGCTTCTACCATATGAAGACCATGGTACCCTGACCTGACTAAATCCCCTTCCAGTGCAGGAGATGTGCATTGCTTCTCACTGTGTTACCTAGTTTTTGGTAGTTAGAAACTTTTATCGCCTCAGCCAAGAGCAGCATTTGTCTTTAACATGATTTTACAACTATTTCTGCCTCCAGGACTCTTTTTGCTTTTATGACTCAATCTGCTAGTGCAGATTAGGTGAAATCAACATTAACCTTCTAGGTCACATTTTTTCTTTCCATGGAGGAAAGAGGGAAGACAGCTATAAAGAAGTTGTCTGAGTGTAATTTTTCTGAAAGCAGCAATGTTATGTTGCCTACCTGTAGTAAATTTCATTATTTTTCAGGATCACAGTCAGTTAAAAAAGAGAGATTAGATAATAGGATCTCCTCTGGACTGAATTTTCAGGCCTGTGTGAGAACTACAGAAGAGTCATGTGGGGGAAGAGATCATAGGCAATAACTCGCAAATTCATCCTACCCAATTTGAGGCACCTAACTGAAATACTTGGGAGTGTAGTCAACCTTATAAAGTCAAAAGAGAGAGTTACTTGAAGAAACGACCTAGATACTCTCAGAGGAAAGTTCAGACCTTAGCCTAAAAAGCCTTCTGGAAGTCCATATATCTCCCTTCGATCAAAGAAACTAGAAATGCTGCAACCCTACCCTAGGGGTCTTCCTCATTGTAAGGTTAAGTAGAATGAATATAGTTCAAAAAGCATGTTCTAAAATAATCTGGGGCATGTGAAGTAGGGAATAGGTGCCTGGTAGGAGGTTACAAAGAACTAAGTGCTCAACTTGTAACATGAATCTTTCATGGCTGTCAGGGCCCTGAGGGCACCTACAGCCTTGCCTGTCCCTGCCCACCCCTCAAGGGGTCTCTCCTGTTCATGGCCCAGGGCCTCATTTCCCATCCCTTGGCCATCAGCCCCTGCTCCTGCAATGCCATTTGACCCATCTCCATCTCCCCACAGCCCTGCCCTGCCTGTCTGTGGGTCCTCCCCCTGACCTATGTCCTGGGCCAACCTCATCTATCCCAGCCCCAGGGGTGTGCCTTGTACCCAGGGCTGGGCTGCTCCAGTGCTCCCTGGTTGTCCTGCCCTTGTCTGGGGCCCTGGGATGTGCCTGTCTGCCAGACCCTGCCCTGATGGACCAGAGGTCCCCCTGCAACTCCCCCTGAGGAATTACTGCCCCACTGAGTCCTGGCAGTTTTCCTTTTCCACATCTTTTTTCTGCTTCTCTTTGCTACATTTCCCCTTTAGATACATCTCTGCTTTCAGAGAATATTTTTTGTCTTATATCTCTTAAAGCAGGATCTTTGGGAGCATTTAGGTGCCTAATGAAGCAGATTTGGACTAATGGTATTTTTCACACTGCCTAGGCACTTCAATTCTATTGAAAAATCAGCACAAGAACATTCTTTCCTCTTCACTTTCATCTGTGTTGTCATTTGTATCCCCATTACCCCAACACTGCGCAGAAGCGTGGATTGGAAATCCAAGGCAAGATGCCAGATATCACTGGGAATCTCATGAAGGAGAGGGGAAACAGACCAGAACAAAGTATAACCAAGTGGAAAGAGGATAACAAATCGAGGTAATATATAACGGTCTAATTCATTGCTCTGTAGAGTTCCCATTACTCAGGGGAGCCAAGCAAGCAGGCGCGGTCACACCTGTGGTGGGTGGGCAATCAACTGGCCCACATGCTGCATGCCCACGAGACATTCTTTCAGAAACTTGGAAAATCCTCATTAAAATAAAAAGAGCAATAGTTGAAAGCAGTGTGCTACCTCCAAAACCATCAAAAGAAGTAGTCTGATTCAGTATTGGGTGAAGGAAAGGACTGAATGTCTTACACATGAGAAAATACACATATTGAGAAAGGCACATGCATAAGTGAGGGAAGGGGACCTAGAGTTTTTATATACAAGAAGAGAGCATTAGAAATCCTTCAAGGATTGCCATTTGTTTCCAGTATTGAAAGATAATTCAAAATTCAAGCACGTTGTGGACTAAATCTTCCCAAATCATCTTAAGATGTATGGGACATAATTCAAAAAATTGCCCAAGATCTTTTGAAACCTGGCTGCTGCCCAGACTTTTGAGGTGTTTTAGAGACAGTGATGTACATTGTCAGGCTCTTTATATGGCTGTCTGGAGGTGATTGCTGTGCTGAGAATAGATAAGGTAATTGGCACCATGCTGAGGTAAGATTAGGAAAGGCAGACTTATAATTCCCTGGGTGATGTTCTAAGGGCAATAATTCAAAAAGAATTAAAAAAAATTAAAATTCAGTGTCACATAAACACAAGCTCTTTATCATTTGGGGTTGGGAGTTGGGAGGGAAAGTCAAGTAAAAACCTTCAAGCGAGCAAACGTGTCACAGAGACATTGCAAATGTAGTGACAGGTGCTCCACACAGCAAAAGTGAAAAGCATAATTTTTTAACCACCAAATGGCTGCTTCTTCTGAGAAGACAGTAACGCAGCTTCTTTATAAATGAGATTTCCTCTGACAATAGTTTTTCCTTGCAAGGCTCTCAGAACATTTTATAATTTTCTCATTTCAATCTGACAGCAGTTCCAAATCAATTGCCAAATAACCATAATTAACCAGTATTTTAACCCAGATATGAATATGGACATTCTTGACGAAATGAGAAAGTTTGTGATTTACTAGGAAAATCAGCCATTCTTGCAGTGTCAGTCATCCTACTCTTGACTGGGCTGAATCCTGAAGCCTGCTTCCTGGAATGAGCTCCTGTACAATCTGCAGACTTAATGCATGCAGTCAGTTTCCAATTAAGAACCATAGGGGAGGACTGGAGCACTCCAGACCATGGGACAACTTACATAATGTTACTGCTTGTAAACTAGAGATAGCTCTTGAAAAACTGGTTGAGATGGCACGTATATTTATTAATAATGAATGTCTTCCAGGAAAAGCTTTATGTATGAAAGCATGTCACTGGCTTAGGCCCAAAATTAGGATGGCTGTGCTCATTTAGGTCTCTGCCTGTACTAAAAACCTGAGAGTCATGAGTTTGCTTTGAGAATCCAGTTTTGGTATCAAGGCACTTGTGACATGATTTTCACAGGATTTATAAGGTATACAAGTTATCCATTCACAACAGAACTCATTGTCTAAAGTGGTCAGGTAAATTGATTTGACAGGCAATCAATTAGTTAAAGATGGAATTTAAATCTGTTAAGTAGGAGTTATGGTCTTCCTATGGGATAAAATATATGTTACAAACTCTACAAAAAAAATTTATTTCATCTTCAGGTCTTAGTTGTCAGGGAGAGAACAAATTCAGGTTTTATTTTTTCTTTCAGGCATTCTGAATGATACATATATACTTGACCTTAATGGTGGAATTATACCTATGTGATTTTCCAATCTCCTCATACCTATGTACCTATGCCACTGTATTGTCATGGTGAATTATTCTTAACCTAGGAAGACCTTTCTTAGTGACACTACTAATTGGAGGAAACTGGGGATGTACTAAATAAAAGGAGGTATAGCTGACCAAATACTTGTATGGACACATTTGCCACCTTGGAGCTCTTTTGTCATGTTGGAGTGTTTGGACTGGTTTTGAGAGTGCTAAACTTGCAGATGAGAATATTGCTTTTACTTAAAAGCATTTTGGTTAAAGTAATATATTTACCAATTAGTACCAACCAAAATATAATCCAGTTTATCCTCATGTTGACTCTCTACTCCATCTGCAGAGAGTAGACAGTACAGAGAATCACCGGATGGTTTGGATTGGAAGGGACCTTAAAGATCACCTAGTTCTAATCCCCCTGCCACGGGCAGAGGCACCTTCCATAAACCATCTTTCTCAAAATCCCATCCAGCCCTGCCTTGAGCACTTCCAGCACTACATACCCTTGTAATGTATCCCTCTATGACTTTCCTGTAAGACCCCTTTAGGTGCCAGAAGGCTGTTTGGATGTCTCCCTGCTGCCTTCTCCAGGCTGAACAACCACAGCTCTCTCAGCCTGTCTACATGGGAGAGGTTCTCCAGCCCTCTGGTCATCCTCAGAGCCTCCACTCCAACAGGTCCATGCCATTATGCTGAGGACTCCAGAGCGGGATGAAATACTTTAGCGGGGGTCTCATGAGAACAGAGTAGAGGGGGAGAATCACCTCCCTGCTGGTCACATCTTAAAGGTGATTTAGAAAGTTATAGAACATTACCAAAATTTGTTTGACAAGACATGGTGCGCAAAGAGAAGAGGCAGGCTCCATGTCCCTCTTCAGAGCAAGACTCAATCTATAAATTAGATGCCTCATGTGTTGGGATCTGAACCTTGAAATTTTTTTGTTAGAATCTCAAGAAATTTGGACTCATTCTTCTTAAACCAGAGGTAATTAATTATTCTTAAACTGAGTCTATTTCTGCTGATGACCAAAAATGGCTAAAAAGTAGAAAAAAGAGCAACAGGGATTTTTAGTTTTTTATCAACACTGCATTTTGTGAGACTGATTCCATACATGTACTAATGTTTACTAGGTGAAGACCATCATGAGATTTTAAAAAGAAAATATCTTTTCTCTGTTTGGGTTAGAAATAGTTACCAAACAGTTTAAAATTCTATCAAAACAGAAGAAATTTGTACTCATATTAGACTCAGGAAGACTTCTGGGAAAAAAAAAAAGATTAAAGCCTTTAAGAGATAAATTGGCTTAATTTTTAGAAATTAGCTAAACAGGAATTTTTAGGATTACAGATTTGGATCTGAGCTCCTAAATTCAATTGAAACCTCACATTAGATGGTTAAATACTTTTTTCTTCTCTTCCTTTCAATCCAATACTTAGTGATTAGCAATGAGAAAGTAAGTTCTTCTCTCCAAAAATGCCATAAGTATTAAAGATTTAGCAATCACTGAAAAATAAAGTTTTTACAGAACAGAAAATAATGAACATATGTTAAACCTGGCAGCTAACAATGGTGTGTTTAAAGAGGAATTCTCTTTGATACAAACATGGCTATACAAGACTTATCCTAACAGAAAGGGGTTTAATGTCTTTTTTCCTTTAATAACTGAGAGGTCTGAGCTGTTAACATGAAGAGATTCCACAAAATACCTCTTTAATTAAAATAGAAATATTAAATTAGACTGCTGCTTAATTCCATTGTCTTACAAATCATAACACCAAAGACGTCTCTAAAACGTGAATTGACTCTACCTCTGACAACAGAGAAATGGAGAAGAAAGGGTAGAATCTTCTTAACATGTTTTCTTCTGAAAGACAAGGATAGAATTATTTGATGTGGATAATTAAAACAAATGATGTTCACATGCTAATGTTTACTGTGCTTGGGCTTGATATTACAAACCTTGCAGGCAGCCTAAAGCAGTAGCTTAAATTAATGAAGGAAACTGAGATGAAAGACCACACATAATGTTGAAGGTTGAAGAAACTGTTAGAAATATTATCATCACTAGAAATTTTTTAGGTTAAAAGGATAACAACATCAGAGGGACTTAAAACCACTACACTTCTGAAACAAAAACTGTCCTTAAATTTTTTTTATGCAGCAGCCAAGATTGTGGAAAAAAAGGAATAAAACATCAATAAGCAGCAAATAACAAAGAAGGGATCCAGTTGGACCATAAAGCAGCAACTTAAGAAAACTCTTGGTAGATCATGTTGATCTCTCTGAAAGCCAAAATTTTCATCAAAATCTGTGTGCAGGTTTTTGGTTTGCAAGTTTACCTTTAAATATGGGTATTTTTTCATAAAAGGAAAGCCCCTACCTTTTCAAACTCAGTAATAGTGGTAAGTAACATTTAATTGCAGAGAATAATATTTATCAGGGTGTTACTCAGTAATATAACTGCGATCTTCATAGCTTGATAAAAGAATAAAAAAGGGAAAATTATTTCTTAGCCACATCAATTATTAGTCTTTGCATTTGATAATACTAATCCCAACTATTTCAAACCTTTATAATACTTTTTAAAATTGTTTTTAAAACATATGAAATTGAAACTTTTAAAAAATGAGGAATGAATACTAATTTAAAAATGAGGAAACTAGGCCATGTGATAATGTTGCTCAAGACAGGAAACTTTTATTAGAGAAATGGACAAAGTTTGTTTTCCTCATACTAAGATGGTATTTTAAAAATTTTAAAAACTAAAAACATGCTTTAGGTAAAAATTACCAACAGCTGCAGACAAGAAAAATCTTCAGCAAAAATGAATTTGTAGAAGACAAATTAACAGAACTTAAACCTCGCAAACATTAAAAAATGTTTAAAAAGTAATAACTGTATGGAAACAGTAATAAATAAACAGTAGCTCTAAGGAAAGATGTTTTAAAATATAGGTCATATCTATGTGGTTAGAAGATTTCAGAATTTAGTCTACATTTCAATGAATATAGAACTTGTCATTTTAAGGCTAAGCCTTCTGACAGATTTTGTTGCTTAATTGCAATCTTTGAAATTCAAATTTAAAACCTCAATGCACTGTGTTTTCAGTGAGCCAGCACCCGAAAGTCTTGGATGTATATGTATGTTGTATAAGGACGTATAAGTATAAGGATGTTGTAAGATATACAACATCCCTACTGCTCTTCAGGAATGTCTGGTGCTTAAGTGCTGGGGGCATTCACACCTTTAAGCTCTTTGTTATTTATGATGATAATAGAATAAGAATAGTATGCTGATAGTTGTAAAAAATGTAACCACTCCCCCATCTTCTTAGTATTAGCTGCAAACCAGAGGGAAGAGGTAGAATAGCATGTTTTCAGCCATACGCATCAAACTTGTCCTTATGTAGAACCCCTAAAAATAACATAAGGCTTACAGAATCATTGGGATATTGAAAATTTGGGGGTGGGCAATTTGAATTTACAGGAGTGGCTGGCATGTCCTGCAGAAAACTTCCTAATGTGGTGACTCAAATTCTTCTTCCAACTGCTCTTTGACATTGTGAAAACTCTTTAAATATCCGTGGCAAAAATTTTGATTAAATGTATATCTAAAGCTGTGCCATCAAGGTTATTTATATAGACACACAGGGGCCAGTCCTTTTATAAATGTAAAATGGTATTCCTTTTGTGGAACAGGTTCAGATACACAAGTTTGAGTGTATCCTGTAAGATAATGAATAATATAAGTAAAACTCATAATGTCAAACCAGAAATAGGAATACTTGAATTTCTGCCTCTAGGATTTCATCTGACTGCATTTATTACTAGACTATTAAGTGTGTGATCAAAAAATAAGAAGACCTGGCATATTTATCTCCAACGCTGTATTCATAGCAGTAAGATTAGAGCAGAAAGAACAGTTCTTGCCTTAAGGTGGATGCTTATTTCATTGAGAGAGGTAAGCAGGGTTTCATTTCCCCTCCACATTTTCTGTGGAGTAAAGGTCTCCATACTCTGCAAGCTGTGCCTTATAATTCTTTGTGAAGGATTATAAATTTTCCTCAGTGTTGCTCTGCTTGTGTCCATCAATTAGCAATGCAGATTTCACAGATGAGCAGAGTACATAACAAAGGGATCTTGTCGCTGAGTCTCAGACACCTTTGTGTTTTTAGCTCTTAAATTTCTAGAATTGTTATGTTATGGTTCAAGGAAATGTAGCAAACATGGCTCATACCTAAGTGAATATAGTTGTGGGGTGCAGGTGCTGACTTTCTTCTTGGGAATGCAAGGACTGCATCTACAGTCAGAAAAATAAAGAAATAATTGATGGCCATAAACTGCTCAGGGTAGTAGTACACAAAGATGTGATAAATGAAGAAAAAAAAAGTATTACAATTAATAAAGTGACTACCCTAAATACAGTTCCTTCAGAGCTGATTAGCAGACAAGCAGGTCAAAATATAGAATTAAGTAACAAAAGGAACAGTATGGAAAGAGCTAGAAGTCAGTCTTGAGATAAAAAATGAGGAAGAGCTACAAACAAACTTTTAGAAGAGGATAAAATGCAATATTGCATAGATTAATGGGATCAAAATGAAAAATAAATCTTCGGATATATATTTGTTTGTGGTAATTATAAACTGTTCTCTAGAGCAGTTTAGTTTTCCTCTGGTCATTAAGCATTTTAATGTGTTTGTGTGTCATAATGCTGTTTGAGCTTCACAAAGATTGAAGCTTACATCCTGTTATTTCTATAGATAAAAAAACCAATATACCTTACTGAAACCTTACCTAGCAACTTTTCCAACACAGAGTATCTGTCTGGTCATATCAACAAGAAATTGCACAGCATGGAAGAAAACTTTTTGTAAAGGTTTATGTTGGGTTTTTGGTTGGTTGGTTGGTTGGTGGTTTGGTTTTGGTTTGTATTTTGGTTTTGGTTGTTTTTAAAAAAAAGAAATTATAAAGAAAAGACAGGCTTCCTCAATTCACTATCACCTTAAAAATCTAACCACTCCCCCATCTTCTAAGTATTAGTTGTGAACCAGAAGAAGCAGATAGAATAACAACATTAATCTAACACTAGTAAATATTCTCTTCTGTTCGGGAAAGAAAGGAAATTCCAATATGCATATGTCACTGACTGCACTCTCACTTGCTTTATGGCAATCAGGTTATATTTTTTCCCTTGGGAAAATTATTTTGAATCAACTCTTTTTATTGGCAATTACTGATTCTTGGAAAGCCATGTGCTCCTTTTGCTTCGTATCTCTAGAGAATTGTTTTTCTTTATGGTAGCCCTGGTCTTCCTAGAGTGAAATGGGGCTATTAGCCTATAATTCTCAGGACTGAGTCTTTGTTAAATTTATTGTAGTGGTTTTCTATTTGGAAATTGAAGATGGGATCTTCTATGGGACCATAGAATTAATAGAATTAATGTCTATTTCTTAAAAGTCCAAAAACACAAAAAAAGATGAAAACATAAGGATATATCTATTTTCAAATATTTTATATTTTTCTAAGGTGAACAGAAAAAAATTCCAGTGACAGTAAATGATAAAGAAATTTTAACATTCTGTCATCAGTAACCCTCTTTCTTACCTTCCACATGTTTCTTACTTGTGTCTTCCTTAGGTGAAAGTCTTTGCATCCTAACATACCTGCTGGCAATTCTCTTCCTAATGTAGACCCAGATGCTGTTTCATATGAGGGCTCACTGGTGAAGCATGTTCAATTTGTCCACCAGGACATCCTGGTCCTGTTCTGCCAAGCTGCATTTCAGGCAGAGACCCTGTGCAGGAATTTACTTTTCTTTTTGCTGAACTTTGCAAGATTCCAGTTGTCATGTTTCTCCAGTGTGTAGAGGTCCTTTGGAATGGCAGCACAGCCCTCTGGTGTGTTGGCATCTGCTCCTAATTTGGGATCATCTGAAAGCTTCCAGAGGTTGTACTCTGAGCACATAAACTTGCACACTGAGCTTGCTAACCCAATCTACCACCTTCTTACTCAATTACTGTTCATTATCTCCCTCACTGTTCCTACTTTAAAGCTCTCCACAACTCATTGGTCACCCTGTTAGCAAATACTATTGCCTTTGATTTGACTCATAAGCCATGGCCATTATAAGTTATTTATATCTAAAACATTACCTAAAACTCTATATGGTATGTTACATAGTACAGAGACAACCTATCTCTAGAGTTCCTTTTTTCTTAGTAGCTGCACATCTTTAGTCTCCCAGAGCTGTTTTACTGTTTCAAAAAAACACCCCACCTGGTTAAGCTGTGGCTCACTATTCCTTCTCCCACACCGTACTTACTCTCCTACTTGCTGTGGTAGTTCTTCCTCCTTAAATGAGTTCCTTCCTGACATTGCAATACAAATCTATCTCTTTTTTTTCACTGAACAGGAAAAAGTAACCAGTTGCAAGTGTTGATTGCATGCACAGGTAAATTGATAGATAGATAGACAGGCAGATACACAGATATATGGACAACTTACTCTTGGAAAGTGAAATCAGTAACTTTTTTAAATTTAACACTGCATATTTTTGTATTTAGTAGTCATTATTCTCTGCTGAAGATATACTGTTACTGTTACTGAGTCTGAATCCTACTAATGAGAAAATTTTCAATTCACTGCTGATGGGGTTTTAAAAAATTTTATTTGTTTATCTTTACATAATGCAGTTGTCTGTTTTAGCCTCAGATGGGAATTTCTCAACTATCCAATGTCAATCCCATAGAAAAAATGTTCTTTATATTCAGTGGTAAATTGGAATAGAGACAAAAACACGCAGGAGATTGTTCACAGGGATCTGTGCCTTTAAGTTTAACATTATCTGCTGGATCTTACACCAACAATAGCTTTTCCAGGCTGCCTTTTTATTTTCAGCCTGGAGGTCATAAGAGTGCAGATTACATTGATGCGCAAGATCTATCCTTCATAAAATTAAGTATCACTCTGCGAGTCACGGGGAGAGGTAGATTTTTCCCACAGTGCAATTTGCCACTGGTTACACTGGAGCCAAGGCTAATGATCTGTATTATAATCACTTGTTAAGAATTTCCTCATAAATGGGAATTATGAAAGACAGATCTTTCAGAGGCTTTCATATGCTTGCCAGCAAACCTATAGCCTTGCCTGTGTTTGACTTACTTCACATGAAAATATCAAAAACTGTAACTAGATTAGCTCTACCTTATTCATTCTTTGCTAGAGAGACATAAAGACAGTCTGTTTGACATCAAAGTCATAGTGGGGAATCTCAGTCTGCTCCAACTTTAGAGTTGCACCAGCTGGGGGTTTTCTTTACGTGCAAACTGTAACATAAACAAAGTGACTTTACATCCCCATTTTCAGTGTAACTTAGTTTCAGCATCATCAGCATCCTGAATGCAATTTCTCCTTTCTCTTGTAAACAGAGATTTTTGCAAATGTTCTGTTACTGTGCAAGGCAAATTAGGGAATAGGTGTCTAATTCTGAATAAACAATTATTGTAGCTCCTGTGTAAGAAATTACATGTGTGGAAATATGGATTATCTCTTACAAAATTCTTACATGTTGTAGGAAATTACTCTGTGTAGACACATGAACGGTCTGAGGTGTCTCCATAAGAGCAACCACATGTTGGGCTTAACTTCGTAAAAAAGAGAAAGACACCATATGGTAATAGAGCATGACAGCCTTTGAAAAAGAAAATAGTTTATGACAACTTAAAAATCAGTTTGCGTCACTTGCAATGAGATAAAAGCTTGAGAAATTTGGGTTAAGGAATGAAGATAAACTGAAAAATCAGATATTAGTCAGTCAATAGTCTGACAACATATGCATCTAAGAAAGGATTTCTTAACAGAAACCTTTTAAATATAATAAAATAATAATGGTAATAATCCTTTAAATATAATAATTATACTGACATATAGTGGAATAAGTCAGCATTAAATTTGTTTTAAGAAATAATTATATAATTGTAAAGAAGTTATCATTATTTAGTACAGGAAGTGCAAATACTACTCAGCGAGTAAAAAGGTGTGTGTTACTGACACTGTTTTAGTGACAAATCCAAAACGTAGCAACAGACCAGCTACTGTGAATACAATTAAATCTACCCCAGAAAAAGAATTAGTATTAATAAATATTACTATGAAGGATCATACCAACCTTTAGGAAAACAAAAATCTATTTTGAATCAAAACTTATTTTTACTTAGAAATACTTGATCCCTCTGAGATACAGGTTTTGTACAGTAATCTCTAGTTTCTATATTTGACCATACTTTTTTATACACAGTCATTATTTCATCATATTGAAAGTGTGGAAACCATGGCCTCTAATGTACGGTTTATACATATGAGCAAGGCTCTTCTATTTCTACCTTCTAACGCTAAACCAAAGATAGTTGGAATCAAATGAATATTAAACATTCATATTTGTACAATGTAAATATTAGGTACTAACTACACATTTAGCATAGTGAATATTGTAACAATGATATTTTAGTTTTCTATAGAAACAGCAACTATACTGAATCAAAAACCAAGAGCAGTATTTAATGGAAAATAATGAAGATAGCTTTACATTGACTGACTAAATCTGTTCCTATAGTAAAGATAACATTTTCTGTTTGCTACTCTGAATGTTTAGAGTTATAACTATAGCTCCCAAGCCTGGCATATGATTAATGAATTCTACTCTCTGCTGTATTAAAGAACGGAATGAAAACTTAATGGCCAAAGAGTGCATATATATCTTCAAAAATAACAAACAAACAAAGAGATAAAATGTGTCTAAGTTGTTCACAATTCCCTTGATGCTGATATTTTTAGAAGCACGGGCACACATATGCAATCAATAGTACGTCCTGTGAGACATTCAACCAGTTGTCACTCCTAATGGCTCATATTCTTAAATAAAATTTGGAATACACATAGTCCTCATATCACTAAGTTAAAATTATTTAATAAACTAAGGAGAAATAATTTGAAATCCCAAAGAGGAAGGTGAAAATAAGAAGTGAAATGAAAATTAGCTTAGAATGGCTCTGTAGTTAAAAGAGCAATAGAAAAATTGTGCTCCTAACTTGAGATATTTACCTTAGAGGTAAGATCTTTGTTGTAACGGAACATTTAATATATATGCCTATGTGTATGTATGTGTGTATATATATATCTATATATCTATATCTAAATATATGAATTAGGCAATTGCACATTGCTATGATGAGAATGTGTAGAAGACTGATGCAGCAGGGTACTTACTTGGAGAAGAAGTTTTCATTAAATTTATTAATTAATATAATGAATCATATTAATGATAAACTCTTACCACTACAAAACTCCTAGTCTTTACATTTATGTCCTAAGTTAGTTGTGGATATACAATGCCACCAGGATGATTTTATATAGTTGGTACAGATTGGAAGTGCCCTTGATGATCTTTAGTTGCTGAAGTTGAGGCTCTCCTGTCAGGACTGTAGTGGGCTGTCATCTTATTTGAATTTTCTTGGTTGTATTCATTGCTATTATGCTATTGCCTCCCTACCAGAAGTGTAGGTCTCATTTGATCCTGACCTGGTTTTTTGTTTTTGTTTTTGTTTTTGTTTTTTTTTTGCCTGTCTCCTGTGAGTTTGGCAGGAGGTCCTGTCTGTTCGCACTGTTTTACTTGTATCTTGTTCTTTGCCAGCTTCTTTGTCTCCTAGGTTGAGCTACATCTGTTCATCTTTACCCCTTTAGTGGTCACAGATCCCACAGGCTTAAAAAAAATACTTACAGCTTGGTCTGTTTGGCTGTTTCATCCCAGATCTGCAAAATGTTTAACTACTGCTTTTAGTTACATATTTTAATATGTAAGATGTGTTCAAGGCAAGAATACTCTTTAGAATGTGATTGATATGCACAATTTCTTGGTGTACAGATATCCGCTTTGGCCACATCTTTTGCAGAGTCTGAGAGAGCTGTCTCTGGACCCTCATCCAGCAGCCAATGGACCAGATCAGCAGCTGTCAGAATGGAAGAGACCCATAACTATCATTGAGCTGAGTGTGACTGACTCATGATCTCATAGTGAATTGAGGTATTTAAAGTCATAGAAAAATAATCAAGCAAGAATAATTTCATTTAATTGGTTTATTTTGTGACCCTGAGAAAGCTGGAGACTTCATGCTGGAGGCATCATGGTGGAAGAAGGTATCATTTAAATGGATTTGTGGCAGGAAGGGGAAGCAGAAAAAGTATAGGAAATCCACAGCAGACATCAAGGGAAGGACTTATCAAAAGAGAAGTTTCCTTCATTCTGCAAATGTGAATCATTCACCTTCCTGAGTTATACTCTGTTTTCAGCCCACTCAGTAAGGCTTCTGTTCTGAAGCACCATCTTCTACTGTCTTCCTATTGTCCTTTCTCAGCTGCTGTCAGCTATGACTGAAAAGCATCCCATTTAGAATTCTGATTATAATCAATCATCAATTCTGATTTTGAATTCATTAGTAAATAGTAACTAACTAAAAAAAAAAAAACAAACAAACCACACTAAGTAACACAGTGAAACCTATTGGAAAGTTGATTTCTTTTTCTCTCTCTCCTCTTCCCCCGCCCCCCCACCCCCTTCATTTCCCTTGGCCTAATCTTTGTGTTTCACACCTAGACAGGGCTCCAGCTTGATGCAAGCCTAGAAAACCGTGGATCAAACTTTTACAGGTGCTGAAAAGGGGAAAACATAGCTTTTCCTTGGTGAATGACAGTAATTTATGATATTTATGGCCCATTATAAATAGCAATAGACTTGAATGCTGAGTGAAACATGGTGTAGTGTTTGAAGTGAAAGGAAAGGAAGGAAAGGGACTTAACAGCAGCCAGGAAGAAAGAAAACTCTGAATGAAGTAGGCAAGGAGGTTCTTCACATTAGTATCCTGGGTTGGCTGGGATTTTTGTCTGTTGTTCCACTTTTTTCAGATCTTTGTTCAGATCTTTGCTCAGTGACACAGATTGGTTGCCATGGGTCATGATGCCAAAGACGAAAAAGAGCCCAGGCAACCCTCAGTGCTCATGATAACCTTCACAGTCTTTCTAGACCTATAGCCTGAAGATCGAGCTCTTATGATTGTGTTTCACTTTCATCCACTTTTTCTGAAAATTTGTGATAGAAATAATAATGTGATTACATGAGAATTTCATGTTGTATGATTGCAACAATAACCCAAAATTTGAGCTGGTTTGCAATTATAAATCAAACCAGATCATTTGTAAAGTTCCAAAAAAGAATAGAAATAGTTTTCAGAGGAAGGAATCCAAGTACACAGAGGTTAACCAAGTAGCCTAAAGTCACATACAGAGTTAGAATTTGAAATACGAAGTCATTGACACAGGTCAGTGAGCAATAGTGGTGGAACCTGCCTCTACTTTATTATGGTAATCAAGATTATATGATTCTCTTAAGAGTTCTATTTTAATTTGTCCTGCATGGATAAAAAGCAATTTAAATTGAGAAATAACAAATGTCTTATTCTATATAAATAAAAAATGAAATAGAAAAAAAGGTCAGAGTAATTACTGAAGCAAAGAAATAAAATTTTTGCTAAAGCAGCTCTGAGCTTTTAATCCAGAAAATGTTGCTATTCTCATATTGATTCCACAGGAAAAAAACTGCTTGAGTTCTGAAAGGTGAAAAGTACCACTTTAAGTTTCCAGAGAAATTAAAAAAAAAATGTTGCTAATCCTCTGGTCTTAAAATAAGCACATCATTTAATAAGCAGTTATCTTGTCATTTAAATAGCGATCTCCTGAGTGTATTTTAGCTACAAAGTGCTCTCCTAAAATATGCCAAACACTAAACTTTGTTTCATATGTTCCAAAGAACAACTAGGTGAGCAAAAATTGTACTTATATCAAATGTATATAGAATTCCAATCTATGGCTTTATGCCTAGAACACCACCAAAACCATCTGTAGGAGAAAACAAAAAAGACTGGACAAGAGGGAATAAATATTCATCCTTGAACATCAAATTAGACATGCCATTAGGAATAGTGGAGATGGCTGACCCTAGATGGTAGCGAATGGAATGGTTAGAAGAAAACAAAAATCGAGAATACTGGGATGTGAAGGGGTGTTTATAGGGTGCACTGGAATAAGCTTTCAGTCTTTCAGCAGAATACACAAAAAGATATGCTTCCTAAGGTAATCACAGTAAGGAACCTAAGGGTTCTCAGAAACAGGCACTAGGAAATGAAAATAAGTCAAAAGAGATCATTATTTTATCAAGCTTTTTCTCTAGAATAAATATCCAAATATAGCAGAAAAAATTAAATCTCAGAAACCTCTTCAGATGTCATAAAGGTAAAAGAATTGTTGTTTTGATTGAAATTATAAAAAATCCAATAAAACACGCAGAACTAATCAACATCAAAACAACAGGTATCTTGTTGTTTTGCTTCTGCTTTGTTATCACATTATTACCAGATAATTTCATGAGAGAAATTAATGAGATTTACTGTTCCCTAATAGCTACCCATCAGCCAGTGAATACTTGACGTTGTTCTTTGTAATGATGATCCACAAGACAGAAAATACAAATTGAATTATTCATATTGAATACCTGGGAGCTGCATGTATTCAGTAATTTAGGAGATCAGAATGTCAAAATATAGAATGTGATGTTTATTTTTGGGCACAAAGACTAAGTATTTGTTTAAGGTTGTACAATTTAAGAAATATTTCTTTAAAAGTTAATCATAAAACAAGCAAGAAATTTAGAAAGCGAGCAAGCAAAACATCAAGATGATTATTAGGGTCTGGTTTGTTCTTGCTAAGCACATTTTAAGACTGAATTTTAAGAATTTTATTTATGAGCAGGAATAAAAAAATATAGCCAGTGTTAAAGTTACTTAAAAACTGTAAAGTCAGTACTTAGCTTATTGTATAATATATAGGATCTTACTCAGTGCTTAAAACAATCTGGTACTACCATCCTTTTTGCCTATGAGACCCAGGCTACCTTAAGTATTCCATGGATTTTAGTGCACTTCGTATTTCGCAGGATCAGGAAGAGGACATGATGGGACAGGGAAGATTTTATTTTTTATGACAGGCTCTTATATCAGGTTCTGCAAATTTGACTTTTTTGGATTATCATATTTAACTTTCTTGAAGGGGAGAAATTCTTTCCCTTTTAAGTTAACACTTACCATGAGCTCTAGCAGTAATGTATTTGTTATGGTAGCAGCATATTAAGGTGGCTTATGCTGTGTTTATTTTACAGCATTAAATTGACATCTATATTTGTTTAAGTGAAAAATTAAGTGTACTGATATCCTGAAGGAAGAGATAAGGTGTCATTTTTCATTCTGCTATGCATAGCGGTGGTATAAAATAGTTTATGTGGGGCTCTTCTCAGATGCCTTGATCTTTTCTGGAATGGAACAGAACATGTTTGAAACCTTCCTATGGCCTCTCATCTTTCAGGGAGATAAATCAGGTTTTCCAGGTTTCTGAGTTACTCCAAGATAATCTTTAGATTTACCTCCGTGCAGGGCCAAAGGGTTCACAGAAAAATTAGCTAATACCTTTCTCAGCTGTTTTGTCACACATAGTCATATCAATCCAGCAGTGGATGACATGTGGCAAGAAAAGTCAATGAACATTTTACAATAATGAAGTCAAAAGGAAAAAAGCTTTTGTGATTAATTGTTCTTCAAGCTTTTTAGTATCATTCAAATCATTCAATTTTTTAAAAATTTCCCTCTAGCAGAGGAAATCACTGAGATAAATGCTGATTGAATCATTCAGGCCACTTAGAATCATAGATTCTGTCTTTTCTATCCAGTTTAATGTGTATTATACTATGGCAATCTATAGAAGCTATAAAGCTCACCAGAAGCAAAAACAATCCAATACATACAAGATATTAAATAAAAGGCACTTAATTTAACTAATGTTCAGTGTAACAGGAGTCACATACACAGCCAAGTAATAAAAGCAGTACTGTTATTGAAATAGATTCTAGTGCAAGAGCTATAAAGTGATAGTATGAAAATCTCGTGGAGGACTTATTTAGATGGAAAACGGCTGTGATGCTTCACTTGCACTTAAGCAAATGAAGAACAATCTAACCAATAAATACAGCCTTTCAATCATGACCAGTAATACTTTTCAGAAATGATTGATTTAGAATGCTATATATTGGAATTTTTCCACTTTGTCTCTTGTTTTGTCATCACATTTCCTTTCCGCACTTCACAACCTTCTGTATTCACTATTTTTTCACTAATTATTAATTGATTTAAGAAACAGCTAGATTTTAAGATAACTACCAGTGTCCTACACATATATATATATCCAACATGATGGCCCACTTCAATCTGCTCTTCATCCCACGTATACATTGAAATGAAAGTAAGAACCTTTCTTTGAACTGCTTCACAAGCAAAACTTTCATCTTCTTAATGGCCTGATGAGTATATTTAGTGAAATTTAGCCCTTCAAATTAGAAATCAATGATTTTAGCCCAGCTAAACAACTCTTGAAGACAAGAAAAGCGGAGGAAAAAAAAGGATAGATGAAATCACTGCCTTGCATCGTTGTACTGCCAGTCCTCCCCTTCTGTCAGTGTTGATGAGCCTTGTTCCATTTTCTCAGTATTCATTCAAGTTAATGTTTGATGGTGAGATACCATTCTTAAGTCCTTAAGACCCCTTGAAGCATACTAAATTCTGCTAACTTCACAAGGCTGAAATACAGGAATGTACATATATGTGTGTAACTGTTTTTATGTGTAAATATATATGTAAAACCCAGTAAATCAGTAAGTTATTGGTAGATAAACATATGAATCTGAGTTCCACAACCATGCTCCTTCTGCCTAATGAAGTTAGGAACATGCAAAGGGGAGAAGGCATTACAACTGCATATCATCCTCCCAGCTGAGAAGAAAGAAGACTGAGTACAATAGCAAAATAATTCTTCAACTACTTCTTTGATATTCTTTGTTTTGTAAGTCATCCCCATGTCACTGTGAGTCTCTTTTATGTTTCTTAAATATTCATACAGACTAAACATTACATGGCAACATATTGTGCTAAATTAAATTAGTATCAAAAGCTGTACTTGTATGAGGAAATGAGTTGTAGAAAAAGGTGAAGGATGCACAACTTCAAAGAAGTCTGTGATTCCTGCTTTTCAAATAATGAGGGCAGGCTGCATGAACAATATTATCTTATACCAAACAATACACAACAAAAAATTCAGCAACTATGATTCATCACCAAAAACCATGAGGAGAAAAAGGAATATGTCATTAAAATTTAGTCACCAAAACATCTGCAACAGAATCCAAATAGAGAAGAATTCTTTCTACTACAGAATATTGCTGAAACTTGGGATATCCTTGAAACTGAGAAAGGTGAATTTTACTGGGCTATATGAAATGTTTTTCACCTGTTTTGGGATACAGACTGGAATACGTCCTGTAGTCAAGGACAAAAGCAAAATGTTTCAATATGTATCCCAACAGTATTCTGAAATGTAACTTCAAAGAACAAATATCTTAAAGCATGCTGAATTATTTACGAATATTTTGTTTCTAAATGATTGCTGCCAAATCTACTGCATTGTTTATTAATTTAATAATCTCTTCAGTATTTTCTATATTTATTTAATATAATATGCTAACATATGGTATATAAAATCAAAGATGAAACACAGATACGTTTTCAATTTTGCACTAGTGCATTCCTTATATGAAAGTTGTTACTTCCTTTTAGGAACTAGGTCAGTAGCTATATCTTAGGACAAAATCTGATATCACTCAGTCTTTATTATGTACTTTTTGATTATGTTTTCGGTGGAACAGACAGAGAAAATCTGTGCCATATGGACACCCCAGGGTCCATGTTTTTCTGTTACAAAGAACTCAGACAAGGCTGCATTCCCCTTACTTTCTCACCCCAAAATACATCCATTATATGACAGATGACATTTGGTAAGCATCCTGGAGATGGAGACAAGAACACACCCAGCTGGCTTCATATCCCTTCAAACCATGAGCTAGACAGCTCTGCACTGGAACTGACTGTAATGGCCTACTTTGAAATTCTTTGGATAATACATAGATTCACAAGGAGACAACGCTTAGCAAGTTTCTGTGTGAGCACATTTTCCCTTTTTGTGTTCAGAATATTTCAGAATAATGTTCAGAATATGTGTATGTGTGTTTTAGTTGGAGGAAGGCAGCATCGCCGATCTGTAAAAAACTGATGCAATGACATATACACAGTACTAGAATTGTGCAGTTGACAGCATGTATCTAAAAACTACATAACTGAAGGGAATGTGTTTATCCTGACCATTCCTGAAAGTCTGATAATATTTTAAAGTATTTGTATTAAATTCTAATTGTGTTTTCACCAGATGCTTATGTAGGATTTGACTCAGTCCAGAAGGACACAGGGAACACTTCCTGGGGCAGAAGGCAGAGATTGAAACAGTTAATAGAAATTCAATTAAAGTTACTCATTATTACTCAAAATGGACTTGGTCCATTATTTTCTAGTTCTTTTCCAAAAAACTATGGTATAAAAAGAAACAGTATAACTCTATAAACTGTAGGATACTACATTTATTTCACTAGGATGATTCAAAACTAAAAATTTAGAAATAAAATTTCAGATTAAACTCAGTGTAGATAAATGTGAATATATTTATGTACCTTCATGTCTATGCACACAAAAACACAACACACAAATATGCAGAGGAGAAATAAAATTTTAAGATAATTGCCTCTGGATTGAACTATTCTTTATCAGAAACAGGAATCTTGTGTTGTGAAAATTCTGTAAAGCTCAAAGTTCAGCACCAAGCAGAGAAGCTAACTGGATGTTTGGATTACAGACAAAAATCATTCTTTCTCTCAATAAATATATCATTCAGCCACGTCTTGAATAACGTGTTCAGTTTTGGATCTCTCATTTCAAAAATATTGCACAAGTTTTTTAAAAAATGAGCAACAAGGAAGTTTGAGAGTATGTAGTCACACCCATATGAAGAATACAAATAGCCCAGACCTCCTGAATATGGAAAAGTGGTAACTAAAGAAAGATATAATAGAGACCTACAAATTTATGAATGGTGTCAAGATTGTTCACACAGGTATTATCTGTTCACTGCATCTTATGCTACAGGTATTAGGAAGCTCAGAGTACCAAGCCAGTCAGATCCCAATTCAAAATAAGAAGGAGGCAGGTATTCTGAAGCTGGAGCACACAAGTGCAATTCCTTTACAAGAACAGGGAAATTTACACAGACTCAGGAGTAGAAAGGAAGATGAGTTCATGTAAAAGAAATACAACATCAGGTGTTTCCTGCTAAAAAACAGCTGAGGACTGAGAGAATTAGCTAGAAGAATATAGCTTCTAGCTAGGTGTTATTCTTATGTAGAAAAAAATAAACTGCTGATGCAGACAAAATACTGGGTCAGACAATCCATCAGTCTGGGCCTCTATGTTCTAAATTTTCCCTGAAAAAGGACAGTTAAAGTGGAGACAAAAATAAAAAAGGACTTTTTTTTCTTTTTTCTTTTCTTTTTTTTTTTTTAATGTCATCAGTAACTGTAGATTTTGGTGGTAATCGTTAAGAGGACAATCTTAGATAAATGTCCATATAGAGCTTGAGAAATGAAAGAGAAAAACATGAGGGGAAAAAAAAAAGAAATGCATGAAAACTTTCAGGAAAGAATATATCAGAGGGTATTAATTTTCAAAATAGTTCCAAGTGAAGAACTGTAGACTATCTTGAAGATTGGTGTTATGTTGGCTCCACAACTAACAAAATAATACATGACCGATGTGTTAAACCAATAAAAGGTCTCGGTCTAGACCTTGGAATGAAGTGCTTGAGGGACTGGAATGGCACCATGCCTGACCAGATTGACCAGGAACAGAAGGAAACAAATAATAAAGGACTTCCATCTACACACCCATCTTGGCTTTAATAAATTTATACTCTCATATTGTGCTCCTTTCCTTCAGTATTGTGCTAAACTGATTAGCAAATTGCACTGGCATGCAAAGATAAAGATGTATAGCAGTGTATGAGCTTTAATCACTATCTGTTGAGGATTTGAATCTAACAGAAGCAGTTAGATTTACTTTTAAAATGTTCACACTTCTCACATAATTTTAAATTCAAAATACACTGTTTAGTTAATTGAAGTTTGTAAAATTTTTCTCTTTTTTACCTCAACCTTCTAGAGCTTCAAATGAATCTTTACAAGAGGGTTCTAATTTCCAATGTAATCTGGTATTGATTACTTCAGTTATTTATGCTTGAGCGGAATGAAAAAATCATTACCTACTTTTATTAATGAACTGAAAAAGAAAAAGCAAACAATGCATTAATTACATTTTCAGTTTTTACTAAATTAAGAGCCGATGCAAAAAATGACAAATGAGAAATACAAAGGCGTCTAAAAAATGAAGTTAATTGTAGACTGGAAATAATTAAAGGATCTTCAGCCTGCAAACCTGCATGCAGGCACCTGTGGGGGTTAATAAACCAAAACACAGATATTCACAGATACAAAATACTTGGAGCAGAGTAACACTGAGTGGGACTTTCTGCTCTAAATGGACAATATTAGAAACAAAGGAGCTTTTAGCTGCTTATATGGAGGAAAATATTAAAACCCAGCCAGTTTTATCTTCTATAATATGTAAACCAATCAAATCAGAAGCCAAAGGAAAGAAAACCTCTTTGCATGTGGTTATAGGTGACCATTCATGCAGAATGTTTATGCAGTTCTGGGCAGTTCATTGTCCAGATGACATCAGGAACTTAGGAATTCAAGGAAGGACACTTCGATTAAACATATGAACAGAGCAATTTATGGTGAAAAATTAAAAAATATAATAGGAATTCACCAGCTAAGTTTTAAAAAAAGATTAGGCAAATTATGTGGCAAAAATTGACATTAAAGTTTTGTTAATTATGTGTTGCTTAACACCTCCTTAACCAATTTGTACGTCGCACTTCTTTTTTGTTTTTAAGTAGACCCCGGGGTAGGAGATATTTTTCTCAAGAATTTGCAAAGACACAAAACTTGAAAATATTTGTAAGAAAAAAAGGTGAAAACTTCTGCAATGGAAATGAACATGCAATTGCTTGGACAACATTCCAAAATAGTTCCTTGTAAAATTGCAAATGTTTGGATTGATTGGTGAAGAGGAATAAATTTTTGTATTTCTAAATTCATGGAGACGAAAGAGAGAAAGAAAAGGTATCACGTGAAAGAAGCAATCAATTGCATTGTAGTACTAGCAAGAAATAAGAAAACTAAAAATAGTGTACTACAATGACCATTAAAACAAAAAGTGTTCAAAATCTTTATCAAAGTATTATCACTATCAATAAACCCTCATTTTGCAAGTGCAGATATTGAATTACAAGAAGCATGATCCAAGTCTGTAAAAGTTGTGGGAACATGTGGAGGACCGCCCCAAGCTGCCTCCGCCTCCCAGGCTGGGGATCACTCCAAGGGAGGAGCTTTGCCATGGGAGGTCCTTGCGGTACGAGCTTCTGGGTCCCCCCCGGGTGGAATAAGGTGTACCCAGGGCTCAGGTTCTGCCCATCTCTCCAGCACTTTCTCCGCCGTTATGTACAGGATTGGATCATTTGAATTTGTACCCCTCCCTCCTATGTTTCATTGGTTGTTGTGTGTTATCCCCGCCTCCTGTGCCTTCCCTGATTGCTCTTCCCTCTTCCCTCTTAAGCGGCTGTCGCAGGGGCCGGGGTGGGATTCTGGGCATGCTGTCCTGGAGGCGGGCAGGGCGGAGGGGATCTCTCCCTCTCCCCTTGTCCCTCCTGGGGTAGGATGTCCCTGTCCTTCCCTTCTCTCTCTCCCGAACACCTCTTCCCCTTACCCCAAATAAAGAGAGCAAGGGAGGACAGACCCCCTCCTGCAAACCCTTCGTCTCGTCGTCGTCTTCTTTTATTTTTGACTACAACAGGAACATATTCATTTACTTCAGTCAAAAAGGTCATGTAAAACAATCACTAAACTTGGCAACAGAGCTTGTTGTGTTCACATAGGTGTGCTCAATATTCTTCTGGAGACTTTTAATGGTCTTGTTTCCCTAGTCAATGTATATTTCAGCACTTATTTGAACACTTAAAATTTAGACTGCAATTAGTTTTTTGTGTTAGTCTAAAGTTCTTTGGCTCCTATGTTTTTTGACATCAAGTTTATTTTTAATTCTTGGTCACATGCATCTTTGTAAGTGGTCATTTTTCTGTGTATATTTGTATGCTGGCTTTTGCTGTTACTTGATAGGATAGCTAAGCATATTCAGTTATTACAATTCCTTTTTATTTTATCTAATTTTGTATATTGACATGAGGATCAAAGTATCTTTACTTAAACAAAGTTTTCCAGACTCTATTCTACATACGCTTGTAAAAATAGACAAACACGTTGATTCAGATTCCTATTTCCTGAGTGTTTGAGATATTTTGTTTAAAGAGAGGTTTAATTCTCCTTCTCAATATCATGAGGAAGTTGTATATATGTTGTTGATTTCCACATCATATTTAGATTAGCACAATATGATGGCATAGCATTTCCTTCAAACACACACACATGTTGCAAGAGTGACAGCTTCTCAGCAAGATCAAGAAGATGAAGAATCATGATATGAGAGAATAATGATAATAATAAGGTCTTACACAAATCCTAGTATCTGAAACAATATCAAAGAGATTACTGAAAAAGACAGGCAAATAAATGGGGGGGGGGGTTAGCTGTTTTAAATTTCTCTTGGCTTGAAATTGCCTTTTTTAGATATTAATTTAAGACCTGTAGTGTTTCAGTGGAGTAGTTATGATCTATGGAACTGTACAGAGATGATAGAAGTTGCACACATGTTGAATTTGGTCCCTTGGATTTTATCTCATTTTATCTGAACAATAAATCTGTAAAATGGATTAGCCTTCAATTTTAATGTAATATTGTAAAGTAAGATAAGATGGCTTGACATGATAAGGTACTATAAAAGTTTAAGTAGCTGTTTTCAGGGTAACTCTGTGGTAAGCAACCAACAGCTACATGCCAGTATCTAATTTGCTACACGTTTTTTTTCTAACAAGTGGTTTATAGCTTCAGCAAGTATAAACAGTGGTGAATAGAATGGGAGAAGCTTTATACTTTTCAGATGTTTTAGATATCTACTGTGTTCATAATACAGTTTTGTTCATCTTTCATCACAGATAACTGTGAATGCTCACTTTTTCCATTAGGAATTGGTGTTTACTTAAGCTGAAATAAAGCAGAGTACTTTTCTGTACTGAAATACCAAGGCATGATAAAACCCCTGAAATACCACTGACTCCTCCAATATTATTTGACACACCAGCAAACTAAGAGGAATTTGGATACTATGAAAACGTCACATAATTTCATTTGACTTTTGTACTCAAAGTTATTTTTGGAGTGTCAAAATACTCAAAGTCTAAGACTTACTTTACTTGCACAAAGCTGATCTTACCTTTTTAGGATTACTTAAACAACTAAGCGGATACAACGTGGTTTTAAATTTTTTATGAAATGTCCCCTGTACTTCTAGTGGCAAAAATTGCACATATATTTTATGGTTTCCACTTGAAGTATGTTTTCTTCTATTAAAAATTTTCAGAATCAATATTAATTTACCAATAAGATTTTTTATCACCTTCTAGTCATGTGCCTTTGTATTAGTTGCAGGTCTTAATGTGCCTAATCAGTAACATGTGCATGCAGTAAACACCATCTTGTCCTACAAACCAAATTATTTTTTATATACACATTTTCTTAATCAGTATAAAAGTGAAAGTCGCTAATGAAATTATTTCTTATGATGCTGAACTTAATTTTCATAATCAATAATTTCCTTACAACCTTATTGTTTCTGTACAGTCCCATGACATTTGTGTTCCAGTTTTAATATTATCCAAGAGCCTAAGAAGTTGTTCCTATAAAGCACTTGGATTGTCGAAATGAATTTAGCAAGAAGTTTGGGTTCCTTGAATGTCATCTCTACATAACCTTGAACATGACAAATGAGGATTTGAAGAGCATTAATAATGTATGGGAAATGCAATCTATTTTCCGGCTCCACAGTCATAATTAGGTTCTGATAGAGCCGTCTGTACCAATTTACTGAGAACCTTTTATTTCAAAAAAGCCTCCACTTTTCAGTGTTTATCAGTGATAGTGAGAAGGCATCAAGGCCAAGTTAAGAAGTAAAAGGATTAGGAATTTGGTGTAAGTTACTTGCCCTTATACCAGTTATTGTCACCAGTAGACAGCTCAGCCTAGTCTGCTCCTGACTAAAGCAAATAACACTGCAATTTATGCAGAAAGGAACAGGTTCTACAACACATATGAGACCCCCATGAAAACATATATGTTATAGTATCTATAACCTAAATAATTAGAAGCAGCAAAGAGGTAGAAATAGCTTCTGTATTAATATTTTGCACGTAGACCAAAATCCCCTAATTATGAAGATGTTTTATTATGATTACAGTGATATTTTCTGAAGCTGTGTACTTTAATTTTATATTAAAATTACTTAAGTCAGTTTTATGCACTTATGAAAATATTTTCTGGAAGTAATAATTATATATTGATTTTTTCCTCCCTATATTTCTTGTGTAATTTTTAATGGTTAAGAAAAGTATCATATTACAGCACTGAATCCTAAGAGTGATGAAATTTGCAAATGCGATGGGATAAAACCTGGAATTCTGAATGTAACATCTGCAAGCTGTGATTAAGTATTGTAATCCCTCAAAAGAATTCTTTAATGTTTTCTTATAAACAGTGATTCTTGTAGATCATTCCATATTCATATACCATAATTGTGGGTGGACCACAAAAGCAGCTAATAATAAATCTTGTTTTCCTGATTTGCTAATAACTATTTGACATATGACAAAGCAAGCACTAACAAATGAAGTGTACTTCACTACACTCCTGCAGCGATGGTTTGTATAGGAGAAGCTGTGACCCACTGGAAGCCTTACTCTGAATAGCTCTGTTTGATCTGAGCAGGAATAGGTACCAATCATAATTTTCAACAGAAATATTCCATTACAACATTAAAATATTTTGCTGGTACCCATTTATGCTGGGGCAATGCTAAAGCACCATGTGGTGCTTAACAAAATAGGATAATCTCCTTAAATGAGATTTAAAAAATATAAAAATTATGTTAGTCATTGGTTGAAGTAATGGGAAAGAAAAATTGAGACGTTGTGGCTCATAGACATCAGCTTCTCTCTGCAGTCATTTCTTTCATCACACGAGAAAAAAACTGCTTAGTTTTAGCCTGGTGCAATGGTGATACTGCCATATTTTCTTAAAAAAAAAAAAAAAGAAAGACTTGCAGGGGTCAGACAGTGTACTTTAGCTATTTTTTCTTCTTCTTCTTTTTCTTATTTTTTCTTCTTTATCTTATCTTTATTTTTTCTGTCTATTCATCTGCAAAATTTCCACTGTCACAGTAAATTATCAATAGCTAAAAGACAATTGTATTGGTTACTTTATTATGAGCATAAAAATACTGAAGCAGGTTCATAGTATCTGAGAAAAGTTACAGTTATCAAACGTCAATAATCTAAAAAAGCAGAATTTAGAGGCCATGGTAAAAGGAATGCCTGTCAACAATATATTATTTATATGAGATACCTAAGTAAGAAAAATTGTTTAAAAATTCTGCATTGATTGCAGCTGGTGAGGTGCTGTCTGCGAGGGACTGAAGGGGAAGTTGGTCTATGAGGGCAAGTTCTCTTCAAAGGCAGAGTAAGAGGAAACAAAAATAGTAAGAAAGAGCAGAGGGAATACCACGGCCAAGGTCAGAGGAGAAGCAGCAGGTGCTCTGTGGAGGAGAAGGCACTCCTGTTAGCCCTGGCAAGGACCCATACAATGGAGCAGATATACACTGCAGGCTGTGGAGAGCACACATTGGAGCAGAGGAGAAATGGGATGAAAAAGTGGCAGCAGAGAAAACCGGCAGGCCCCCCATTTTTGTTTCCTCTTACCTGAACCAATAATTAAGTAATTATTTTATTCGTCAGTTTTCACCAAATCAAGTCTTCTTTTCCCATGACAGTAATTAGTAAACAAACTCTGTTTTTGTCTCAATCCATGAACTTTTTTTTTGTTTCTGTTCTTCTTATTTATTCTCTTTTGTTCTGCCAAAGAGGGAGGGGGAATGAGTGAGCAGCTGAGTGGGAGTATTGCTTCTAGCCAAGGATAGCCCACTGGAAATGTAAGCAAAATATAACCTTGGCTCTTGTTCTGCTCATGTGCATATTTCTGCAAAAACAGGTTTACCCACTATCCCTTAGAATTTGACCCCTATAATTGAATCGTGGTGTCAGTATTTGTTCTTTTCTTTATTACCTTTTCGCCTATCAATGTGTCTGGGAATTAAAATTCTATTAGTAATAGTATCACAGCTTTGCTGCAATTTGGCCATATAGAAAATGATGTCATTTCCTTTCTAGTGATTGCTAGTATTATTAACTCCAAAGCTTAAAAATCATTAGTCATCTATTTGCCCTTTCCTTAGATTAAAATATACTAACTTTGAAAAGAAGTTGATTGGTTTTCTGGCTTTAATTTGTTTGGGTTTTTTTTCCCAAATTTTTTCTATATGTTACAATATCTGAAATATTAAAGACTTTTGTCCTTAACTGTGTGAAAAATATATTTCTTCTCATTAGAAATAGAAAAAAAAGAGAAAAAAAGATCACTGCCTGAGATCTCAAAAACTGAGATCTCAGGCAGGTACTAATGGTGTTTACTAAAGTTTTGAGTACTTCATGATCAAACACTAATTCACTTTGGATGTATTTGTATCCATAGTTACTTGCTGTTTTTTAAACATCCAACTATATGCTTGGATATATACTCAGAGATATGAATGTGTGCATGTGCACATGCATATGTGCAGACAGATAGCTGTGTGTACACAAATGAAATTAGGATCTCAGCAGACAAAATGTGTATTCCCTTCACAGCTGAAAACCCTCTTTGCAAAGTTAATAAATTATAATGGAAACATCTATGCCATCTGAAAAAGTACCTCACTCCCTTCCATGCAGGGTTGCACTTATCAGTTTTACTTATCTCCCCTGGATATGAGTTCAGATCATTTTACAACAACCTTAAATTGATTCTGTACTCAAGGATCTGAAAATGGCACAACAGTTTGCAGTGTAAGAACTGAGAGATTACAAAGCATTGCTGGATGGGGAATAATTGCTAAAAGCATGTGCAGTTAGTGTCTTGGCCTACCCAATGTATACAATGGTAGAAAGTATGCAATCCTGAACAAAGACTTGTCAGGTAATAACTACAATAAGGCTCTGACTTTCAAGAGCAATATTTCATTGTTATCAGACTCTTTAACTGAAGTTGAAGGCTGCTCCAATCCTTCAGGAAGATTTTTTTTTTATTTTTATGTTGTTTGCTTAACATTCATAGTAAAATAAAAATGCATCTTCAGTGCTACCTTGTGAGAGTCTGCTTTTGAAGTAATAGTTGCACAGGTGAAGCCTTTTATTTATCTGCTTTGTCACAGATTGGAGTAATGAGCTACTTCTCAGTTATAAGGATAAAAAAGACTGAATACCTATGGACAAGTATACTTTCCTGTGCTGGCAGATGGAAGCCAGATGACATACCTTATAGTCTTTTAAATGGCCAGAGGCACAGGTTTAGGCAATTGAGCTGGCCCAAGTGATGGTATTGACAAGGGACTTGTCTCAGCACCCTGCATATGGATAGATGCCTTGTGACCTTTGGTATGCTCTGGCTTTACCGCATGGCCTCCAGCTGCTGCTCCAGGTGGGAACATTCCCATATGATTCCTGTGTCATATTTGCTAACTGTGGAGGGTGTCTATACTAACTGCCCAGCTGGCAGCTCAAACAGAATTAAAAACTAATGCACAAGACCCTGGGCTGAAATGAAGTTTAATATTAAGGCATTCATCTATATTTGGAGGTCTAGATACTTGTTGGATATTTAGATATCCTTGTCAGTGCTTCAGTAATACTGAAGGAGAAAATCAGCCAACAAACCACAATATTCAGAGGGACTTGCGAAGCGGGGAGGGAGTGACTAGATGAATGAATGAATGTATCGCAAAGTAAGAGGAAAATACAAAACAAAAAATGTTAATCTGTTTGGGAAGAAGCTTTCATGGGAAATGGGGGAGGAAAAAGTATTGAAAATTGAAGTGTATTGTTTTACATTGTCTTGGCAAGGACTAGTAAAAGAAGATAATAAATTCTGTAAATGGAATAATACATTTTATAATGGGATTATTTTATAAATGAAAATTTTGTGATCTTTAAAAATTCTAAGAAAATTGCAGATACTTAAAAAGAAGCAATTTAAACAAAAAGATTCAGGAGCAAAGCTTTCAATATCTTCTCAGCAAAATGGAGTTCAAAATGAGATCATAGATAATTTTGTATTCCTGGATTTGTATATAATGAAATATTTGCTGAAAAGTTTTCTGCTGAGCATTGTGGTGTAAAACCATATTAAGAATTGGAAAAGGAAGTCTGTTGAAATGCCATAGATAAAAGAAGTAGTAAAAATAGTAGTGAAAGGTAAACAAAAAAAGTTTTCTAAGATGATATTAAGCAGATTAAGAGTTAAAACAGGGGAAAGAAGAAGAAAAAAAGGGGAAAAGACAAAAAAAAAGAAAGAGAAAGATGGGAAAAGAAAAAAGAGAAAGATGGGAAAAGAGAGAAAGAGAAAGATGGGAAAAGAAAAATGAGATAATATCTTGTATTTAAAATATCAATCTTTGATCTGGCACCAGCAGTGGAGACAGGAGAAGCATATTTTTAAAGATAGTTCATTACCCATTTTACTTGAGGAATGAAAGAGGAAAACTGCAGCAGAATTTGAGATTAGTACCTAGAACTGAAATTCTGGGATGTGCCTTCTCTACATACTGACTGTGGAAAGTGAGGAGCTTTGGATTGGGTTCCAACACACCCAGCAGCCTGAGCAGAAAAAAAATAGATTGGAAAGAAGGGACTGTGTTTTTCTTCCCCATAAATAACAAATATGAGATCAGAGTACCTCTAAAAGGTGCACTCATAAACAAGACTAATTCCTTGATTTTCAGGTTTCCGTTACCTTGACTCACTACTAAAGTGGACCTAACCCCCTCCTAAGGGGTGACCTGAGTTTATGTGCATGGGAAGGTGAGGAGCAGGAGCACTGAATGGGGAAAGGCTGGGAGACAGACAGGGAAAGGAGGGAGAAAACAAAACTTTGGCAATTGAGGAAACCTTCAGAAGTCTTATTTGGCTGGTTTCTCACATCATACTGGTTTATTATAGATGACATTCCAGTCAATTTAATTATGAAAGCATTTGTCACTACCAGCTGAGGAAGAATAAAAATCAGTGACCACAAAGGTGATCGCATTAGTCACCTCTATTATTAAAGGTACCATTTAAATCCCATTGAAATGAATGAAAAAAATCAGGTGATTTAAAAAGAAATGAGACCATGACATAACCACGCCTAATAAATAACCTACTCAGTGGGTCTTAAAATAACCAGCAAGGAAGGCCATGTAGAACATGGTTGCTATTACAAAAGCTAGCTGATCTATTCCATAATTGCTGTTATGTGTTTTGCTTCCAATCACAGAGCGCTATATCTGTGTGAACCTTTCATTAGTCTCCAGACAGGCTGTCAAAAGTATGATGGATTTTTTTTTTTAGAACCAGGCACTCAGGGGATTCAGCCAGCTCACATCTTATACTAATCAGTAATTTTGTAATTATTGACAAATCAGCTAAAGTGCAAGTTTCATTTGGAACTATATTTGACCAGCTACTCTCTTATAGTAAATCTATTTTCCTGTCAAACAGATTGAAACTGGATTTATTCATTGCCTTAAAAATGATAGCTGATAAGAATGCATCTGGCAGCAGCAGCTTATACAGCTCAGTTTAGGTGCTGCAGAGACACTCCAGTCAGTCTTTAGTGATTTCCTTATATGTTATATGTATAAATCCCTTTGTATTTTTCTTGTTAGATGGGCTTATATGTCGCTATCAAGTTTTGACTTGATTGACAACTTGCAGTGGAACAATGAAGATTTTTTTCCTATTTTTCTGTTGCTATTTTTTGCCAAAAATGTAAACTTAGCACCTTGGAGGTTAATTTTCAGAGCTCTGTGTGGGTAGATTGCCTTAAAATTAATATGTGGTAATGCAATTTATACCTATGTTTATCACAGGCTCATATGAACACTTATTTACTGGTTTTGTTCCTTAGCTCTTGGAAGCCAATATTTAAACCCAAAGAATAAAAGTATATCTTTCAGGTGTACTAAACTTAGCTTCCATTTCATTCTCTTGTGTTAATAAATGTTGCTGGAGTTGTCTGTACAGTAATAAGTTACCAAAAGCATTACACTACTACAATAAGACTGAGATGTCTGGGCCCTGTCCAGCCATGGTGTTAGGAATATTAGGATTGCCTGTTCCATACACAGGTGGAGTTAGGGGCTGGAGTGGCAACAGCCAGAAAATGGGACAGTTATCTACATGCTTAAGTGAAGCAAAAGGCAACATGAGAAAAAAGAGTGATCTTGTATTCCCACCTTTTTCCTCGACAAAAAGAACATCCACAAAACCAATTTTGAACTGCATCTATTGTGTTATTCAAATGTTCCTACCCCTTCAGCTACACTCAAATCTGTCCAGAGGATATGAATATGAATGTCAGAGTCACGTGACATTAAGGCACATTTTCTGTATGACAGAAGCTGTCTCATTTTGGATATGTTACAAGAAGCAATCATATTCCAACTGCTTGGCAAACATGCTACAGGTATGATCAGTACTCTATCTTGGCCACTTTACTTCGAAAAGATGTCCAGTACATCTCAGGCCAGGTAAATGGTTCAGACACTTCCTCTTCCAGTTGAGTTTTAGCCTGAGATAGTGCAGACCATGTTAACTTTCCTGTGGAGAAGATGAGCGGACCTATGAAACAGCTCTGGAGTTCCAGAACCAGCAGTGACAGTGTGGGAGTGGGTCACCATCTCCTTCACTATAAAAAACTGAAAAAAACCCCCTGAAACACTGAAAGGTAGTGGAAAAATAAGGAGTGGAATTTGTGGCAATTGAAGCCTAAACTTATTCTCTGTCTTCTGGGCCATGCTTCCTTTGTGGTAATGATGCTCTTGCAAGAGCATATTCTCTGTTCATCTGCAGAGATAAGCCCATACCTCGTCTGAAGGATGCAAAAACCAATGAAAAGGCTCTCAGGGGGTTCATTGCCTTCTAGTTCCACTTAAATGCATATTTCAATGGACATCACAATTTAAAGTTGTGTTTCAGGCAGCACAAATCATGCCATAGTATTAGAAACTGTTTCAGCTCATGATGAGGCAGTTAATAAGCCTTGAAGGATATAAGATGCACTCAGAAGAATCAAAGCAATGATACTTAGCTGAGTCATCAGAGTAGACTTCTTCCCTCATCTATTCTGGCATCTGTTGAAATGAAGATATTTCAATCTTTTCCATTAATGACTGATTAATGATCTATGGAATTTCACTACCTGCTGAAAATATGCCCACAGAGTCACAAAGCTTTTCATGACCGCTTATTCTATTTTATTACAGTGTCCCAAAAGACTGCTCTATGTTGCACATATAAAATATCTACTTCAATTTTTTTTTTTCAGTCCCTAACAGTATCAGCAATGTCTTTTTCTTGCACTCTTATATTTGTCACATAATATTTTATTTTTGTTTTCATGTTTCCATTTATTCGTAATCCTATAGTTCCATGGATTATTGTACTCTGACTTTTGGTTACTCTTATAAACTAATTCCTATCCATTATTCTTTCTGAGCAATCAGTGTAAATGGTACATTACATAGCAAATACCATATTTATTCCAATACCATTTTCTACACATTACATACCTTTAAATATACAATAAAATACTTATCCTTTTCCATGTATATTAGAAAAATTACTTCTCCACCTAAAATGACAAATTAAGTATTATGTTCCCTCAAAAAACACAGAAGGACTGGAACATATAAAACCCCCTTTATGTTTCTTAAAAAGTTGTTTGTTTGGCTTTTTTAAAATAAACAAAATAAACAGTTGTGATATTTCAAAAGGAGATCTTAACCAAAAAAAACTTCCTTTTTTTTTTTTTTCTTTTTCTTTTTCATGAGAAAATTAATAGAGAGAGAATAAGTAAAAATTCTGACACACTGAAACTTTCCGTTTTGGTTGCCTGTTTTCCTCACAGTGAAAAAGAGAATACTTTTCTAGGTCTCTTTTGAAATAAAAAATTCGTCTCCCAAATCAACTTTTTAACTTAAATGCCTAAATCAAGTAAGGATTTAACAGAATGAGGCCTTTTGAGGATCCATGAGCAATTGAATTACAATATAACAAATAATGTAGTTAATAATAAAGCAATCTCAATTAGGTAACACACTTGTCAACTGCGCAGTTTTTGTCACTGCAGAACTAGTCATGAATCCACACTCACTTACTCTCCCACAGGCATTAATCCAATATATGATACCATAGACACTTATTCCTTATTTATACATATTTGTGGAGGGAGAGAGATACATGCTGTAGGAAAATGATGTCCACACTTCAGAATTGCTTTTCAGTCATCTGCGCACTGTTAAACACTGTGAAGAAAAGATTTCATATCATAGGTCTGGTAGATATTTCAACTTAGTCTAGGCCAAGTGCTGTAATTATAGATTTTAAATGGATTAGTCTATTAGTAAAAAAGCCTGGAGATGGCAAGCTATGTAAATTAAGCTTCAAAAAATGTTTTTAGAAATGCCTCTGTCATGCAATCACAGGCATGAAGGCAAATCTGTAAGAATATAATCACATAAAAATACTTTGGAACATACATAACTTTTAAATGTATTAGAATTGCATGGAGGTTACCTCAAATTATTTTGTTACCTCAAATTGAACATTTGACTGTAAATCACAGCAAAATAAATTATAGTTCACTCTAGGTGGTTTTTGTTAGTTATGCACAAATCTTCACCTATAAAGTCAGAAACAATATCGTATATACTCTCACTTTGCCAAGATATTTTAGGAATAAATTAGCAAATTACAAGCTAAATTGGCTCCGAATACACGAAGAATTATTATATAAACATGCTTCTTTAGTAAAATGTAAAGGTAAGAAAATGTCATCTGAATGACATCTAAAAATAATCTGGAAGTATGATAGATCCTCTGATGAAATACAGCCTGGAGGGCTCTAACTAAATGGATAATCAGGAAGATGCAGCTTCCAGGAGAAAAAAGGAGGAGCTGTCTGGGTGGTCTGATGTGAGTTGATTGCTAGATCTCCATTATCCTAAAATGGATACCAGGTATCCAAGCAGTGAAGAATGTATAAACATTAAGTGTGAGTAGAGGCTGCAGACAGAGAATCCTTTGGGAAACAAGAAGAAACAAAAGAAACTTAAACACTCATACTGATTGCATTGTCTCCCAGAAAGACAGAGACCAATAGCTTCAGCATGGTCTCAGGAATATCTATTATACTATCTGCAATGAAACCTTAGTCCTCTGTTCAGAAGTGACTAAAATTATAATGAAATCTGTCCTAGAAATACAATTCAGTTCAGTAATTGCTGCAGTAAGCCTAGTCCCTCTGGCTGTACTACACTGTAATTTTTATTATTTTTGAATTTTGAGTGGATAACCTAGTCTTCACATCGGTGAGGAAAAGGATTTAAAAAACGATAAAACCAATTGTTAAATTTAGGCTTCACATCCTTTCTGGCAGAAATTATCTGAATTTAATACTATAATGGTTTATTTGGCATTCCTCATAAGTGGGCAGGAGATGGAGGGAAGTAGAAAGGAAGGAACCTTCAGAACTGCATCTGTTTTCTGCTTTAAGAGCAACCCTCTTTTTCTTTGATGCTCATTCTGACTCGACTGCTTCTGCTGAATGCCAGATCACATGCTCTTATGACAACAATAAACTGAATGAATCAAAGGAGAGGAGGGAAAGAAAAGAGGACCTTTCAGAAAAACCCCAAAACTGAATGTCTACACCAATTACAAAAACTGATAAGCCAGCCCATATGAAAAAAAAAAAAAAGTTCTCATCTAGTTTTAAGAGATTCAGAATGTGTTTCTTCCCTTTGTAAACTTAGTGAACTCCAGTGGTCTGCATTGAAAACAAAAATCTTGCAACATGACCTTTTCTATTGTTGAATACCTGCATTTGTGTGGTGAGTTAAAGGTCTCTCTAGAAATCAATTGTTTCATTAAAAAGCTTTTATATGATAGCAAGGATGAAAACAAAAAAAAAGAATCAACCATATCTCTTCCATAGATTAATTACTTCTTTTGAATACAACTGAGTCTAGGGAAATAAAACCTTTGGCAAGCATAATTTCTCACCAACCAGGAAGAAAACTATTCTGTGGAAGGAGGTAAGAATTTTTATCAAGTTGTCCTTGCAACAGAATCTTTCAATTTTGTTTATTGTGGTTTTGCTGTTTTCTAAATACCCTGGTCATCCTTGCCTTTCATTGTGTACAAAACCTGCAAAATTTTCACTTGGCAAAAATAGATCTCCCCCTTTCCCCAAGAAACACGCAAATACTTCATGTAATTTTAAGCCAAAAGAATTCAATATAGTTGAAAGAAATTACTTCAGTCATTTTAGAACTCCTTGAGATATTGTGAATACTAACTTCAGGTCAACAGGAAATTCAAGAAACTACATGTTTCTTTCTCCATTAGAAAAGGAAGACAATGAACTAAATAAAATAAATTCAAAGGTCTTAAAGCAGTACAGACCTTAATGTTTTAAAAATCACAAGGAATAAAATACATGGTGTTAAGATTCTAAATGTGAAATTAATTTCTATTTGTTGAAGTGTTAGGACTTTTTTAAAACTGCATTAGTTATTCCCTAGTGCTCTCTGTACAGCTTTGACCAGTTGACATGTTGGTTTGATGAATTATTTGATTCAATTTGCTTAAGACATATTTCTATGGTACTTATGGATGTATAGGGGATATATTAGGGAAGTGATCCATTAACTGACCAGCAGAAGTGAACTCTGTTCTTTCTCCACCTGAAAGGCCATTCAATTTTTATGATTTTTGCAACTGCACTTTTTGATTTTTACATGGTAGAACTCCTACACAAGATCCCAATCCTCCCTTGTGGAGGAAAGGGATGAATTCATTGCAGTTTATGACCTGATCTACAATTTTTCTTTTCCTCTCTGATAAATTTAATATTTTTAGCTTGGTAAAAGAAATATTTCACAAATGAGTTTCAAGACTCCCTTGCAGTATGATGGTGCTATCTAGTCAAGTTACAGCACTGCAGCTTGAAGGAATGAAAACCAGACTCCACTTTATTGACAGCTGCTTTAAAACTTTATGTCATCTCTTTTTTTGCTTAAAGTGTAACAGAGTCTGTTGTAGCCAACCACCTCTCTAATACTTACTCTTTTAACCTAACCTCATCTTTTGTGTTAGATTAGCTATTTCGCTTCCCTTCTTGCTAAAAGTTCTGACTGACATTTCCTGTGTGCTCTCAATATCTTTTTTTTTTTTTTTCACCTTTACAACATTTCTAATTCACTTTCCCTATTCCCATTTATTCTGTCAAAGGTTTTGTTCTTCTCTGGCTTGGTTGAATAAAAATGAAAAAAAAGGAAAAAAGACCTGTCTTCCTGTATTAGATATTAGAGCTTTCCCAAATGCATTTTGCTTCTCTCCTATGGATCCTTACTTAGCACTTTTCTGATTTAGCCAAAATTAAATCTCACCATTTCTTTGTGTTTTGCAGTAGATCTGATTAAATAGTGTAATGGAAAATTATAATCATCTTGCTGGGTAAAGTTGAAACAGTTACTCTGTGATTTTTATTGTGTCTATTCGAGCATTAAAACTGGAAAAATCTGAAGTATATGAAAAAGCTTAAATATTTTTGTTATACTCCATTTGTATATGCTAGCATTTCTTTGACGATTTTGTTTTTTATTATCCTCGACTAAAAGAATCATACACATTATTGGTCAGTCATAGACTAGGTCATCTGATCTATTTTTATTCTAGCACTGTTTTTTTTTACTATACTTTATCAGAATAATTTGTCCAGTCTACATTTCCATGACCCTTTTCCAGTTCTTCTAAAGACTTAAAGAGATATTTCTGCTGATATTCATCCACCATTATGCAGCACACAGTTTCATCCAAGTACTTCCTAAAGTGCCCTCAGATTATGCTATAAATGTTTTTTTTGTTCCTCAAGGAAATTATTGACCAGTGGAATGCATAAGCAACTTGCACTGAAGCCAAAAGGATATGTGTGTTAGATAATGAACCTGGCTCTTAGTATTTACACTAATAGCAATTATTTTGTCCTCTTTATCATTCTTGAATTAATAGAGATGATATGGGAAATTTCCAATGATAACAGATATCGATCATGGTGCCTGTAATTCAATAATCATAATAGTAGAAATTGTTCCCAAGAGAATATCCATAGCTTTGAGAAAATACCCAAAATTCAATGTAAAATGCACGGATGGAGGAAAGCACTACAGAAAGATATGGAAAAAAATCTGCATTATCTTTGAGCTAATAAATTTAATCCATCGTTGTATCTATGGCTTCTCAGCTCCTGGCAACTGCTTCTAGCCACTCAGTATATAGCGTTTCAAATACATTCTTTGAGGAAACCAGAGTTATTCTTTCATTTTAAGGTAAAACCCATTTAAAAAAAATAACCAATGATTAAAAAAAACCCAAACCAAACCAAACCAAACCAAACCAAACCAAAAAACCAAACCAAACTAAACCAAACCAAACCAAAAAGAAACAAACAAAAAACCCCAAACAAAAGCAACAAAATTTTTAAAAAACCCCAAAAAACAAAAAAACCCCCAACCAAACAAAAAACCCCACCCCAAAACAAAACAAAAAACCAAAACCAACCAACAAACCAAAACTAAAAAACCCCACCAACCCCCCTAAAAAAACAAAAAAACCCCCCACACCCCCCCCCCCCAAAAAAAAAACAACAAAAAACCCCCAACCAACCAACCAACCAACCAAAAAAGCCCATCAGAACAAAAAACCTGATTATCTTATAAAATTGCTTATTCTGAGGAGACAGGAAGACCAGACTAAAACAGTAGCTCTCATATGCAAGAAGAAAGCTCTAAGCACTGCTCACAAGCTTTCCTCCTTTGGAAGCACTTCAGGGTGTGTACTGTGTTGAATTACTGTGGACCAATAGGAAAGCAAAACTAATGCACAGTTACCTTTCTAGTGAACTATAGAAATTATTTCTGATATATTTTCTACACAGAAACAATGTTTTTTTTATGAAAAATGATGCTTTCAAATAATCCTTTAACTCCAATAACTGAACCTAAGGAAACAACAACCCTTGCTAATTGTGATTTAAAAAAGAAAAAGGTTGGCAGTACTCACATGCAATGTTTTTCATCCAAGGACTTAAAAGGATTCGACAAAATTGAATTAGGCCTCTCAATACTCATGAGGATCAGATAGTCTGTTCTTACAGAATGGAAAAGAGAGATTTGGGAAGCCTAAATATTTCAGCAAAGTTCACAAAACCGACTCAGACTCAGAGAGAAGAATCCACTAGTTCTCATAGTGTTCTATCTCTCTGCCCACGATGTTGTCTCCCACATTTCTGTTTCTTGTATTCAACATTAGCTCAAAAAAACCTCCATACAGTTCAAAAAATTCATCAATGCCTCTGTCCTTTGTATGCATTCTCTCACTCTTCTCTTTCTCTCTTGGATATCCACCATATTTTGCTACTTCGCTGTAATATTTGCAATTATGTAAATCACCCTCCTTTTTCTGTTGTAAATAGTTTTCCA
Source organism: Acanthornis magna (assembly GCA_036785705.1). NCBI lineage: Eukaryota > Metazoa > Chordata > Aves > Passeriformes > Acanthizidae > Acanthornis > Acanthornis magna. The sequence goes on from JAWUZG010000032.1 coordinate 18,138,489, forward strand.
ATCCTGAGAGCAATATGTCTAATTTAATTTATTTCTTTCTAAATTATTTAATAATAGACAATTGTGTGTAAAAAACTTTTTTGGGGTTTTTTTGTTTTCTCTCTGAGTTTCTCTCTTTCACCTTCAGGTTTGGACTCCACTCCTGAGAAATCCATGACTGCTTTATGCATTGTGACTGGATGTTCAACTCCGATGGGTAAATGTATCTATATGTTTAAGATACACCCAGATTATTGTGCTGAGGTTTTCATGTCTCTTTATATTTTCCATTTTCGTAGCACTGTTGTAAGAATGTGGTAACAGATATGTATCCCCTATATTAGTTGTTTGCTTCTTAGTGAGTGATGAAAAATCTCAGGAAAAGACTTTTTCATGCTTCCTTTTCTTCCATATTTATTAAATATTTGGAATGAATCCCTTTGGATCTAGCGTTTTGTCCACATTTCAGTTATTCTTCTATTTTAGACATACAATAATCATAAAACTATTGCACAAATCTCTGTTCCACTCCCAGGTTGTTTCCTAGGTTTGATCTTCATGTGAGGGAATAAATTCATGGTCATTGTGATGTCAAATGCATCTGCCACTTGTTTACTTTTTTTATGAGTCCATAACTTCATTTTTTTCCTGCTGGTCAAGAAAACATTTTATTTTGTTTTCGATGCCCCTGGTTAGTTTATATTAATTTAGAAGACTTTAAAAGGATATGTGAACAAACAACACCAAATTTATATCCTGTTGTCTTTGTGTTCTGCGTGCTATATATTTTCTCAAGAGATGAAAACTTGTGATGAATCTCTGATTTTGCCAAAAGATTTACTGTTAAATAGCAGTGCAATTTTGTAAGATAGGTGGACTAAGAGGTCCAAACTAGTATTATGAAACATACACTGTAATATCCATGTGTTATTGTCACCAACACAAAAATACCTGTGGATTAAATATGGTTCTGGTGCAGCTTTTTCTACTATGGTTTAATTTTCTAGTGTCTTTTTAAAAAGAGAATTTAATAATGTATTGTTTTTAAGAATAAAATTTGTGTATTAAATACTAAAGGCTGTGTAAGCTAGATCTCACTCTCAGGGACATTATTCAGACGAGGTGGTCATACAGGCATCTTTTTAGTTTGGACTGAGATATATCATAGCTAGCTTAAGACATCTAAAATTAGAGATCTAGCTAAATCTTTTCACGGGCACTTGCAGGTGACAGTTCATCATGAAGGAAATTAATGGAAGGAATCATGACTTGTAAGAGTATTTCTCCATCTCAGGTAATGAAAGCTACCTGGATCACTATTTCAAACAAACTTTCTTATATTCATTGACTCTTCATCTTTAATATATATATCTCATCCTGATTCTACATGATGGAATTTACTGTTTTCTTACTATAGAAATTTAACTAAAGAGAAGCCCATTTCATAGAAGCACATTTTTCAGCTTTTTTTAAACATTTCTTACAACTGCTCAATTGAAATATTGGGGTATAACCAGAAAATTTTTTGAGGGATTAAGGATAATCTTGCCATTTTGTGTCAAATCTCTTGATGATATCTTGGTCCTTTCTCAGCTTTTTAAAAAAGATAGAGATAAGTATCTCAAGCACAAAAATGTAGTCCTATTGAAAGGAGTTTCAAGGGTATCACATAAGCGTTATTTGCACTGATATTATTCTTTGCATGAGTATTACGGTAATGATAGTGTTCACAATGCCTGTATGTGTTTTCTTGTTGTTTTAATTGTTTCAGTGATATGTACTAAATAATCAGAAGAGCCTTTCTAGAAGTGCTATTCTCTTCTATTCTATTCTATTCTATTCTATTCTATTCTATTCTATTCTATTCTATTCTATTCTATTCTATTCTATTCTATTCTATTCTATAATAGAAGCAGTTCTATTATTGCTTTTTTTTTTTTTAACTTTTCAGTCTGTTGTATTTGTTAGATTATGGAATAGGTAGTAGAGAAAATTTTCAATTCCAGATGGTTAATGAGAAAATAAATGCACAAGCCCATCTTTTCTGAAATTCCTTCTGTGCCTTGTGCAACAGATAAGGAACATTCCAAAAGTTTTAATTATCTCTTCTTTTTCCTCTAGAAGGGAGAAGACACTTTTGGATAATAGTAAATTAAGTCAGACTTCCAGAGAATGGATCAAACCAGCAACCATTCTGAGTAACATGTCAGGTTGCTGGCCAACAAAGCGATTTGATTCAGAGCATGGAGAGGCGGGACTATAATGTCCCCATCACTGTCCCTTAAAAACCAGATTGAAAAGAGAATGACCACTGGTCAAGTTTTATTTTCCCTTTCTGTTTTTATTTGCCTTCTCTCGCTCAGAATTATTGAGTGTGAGGAGCTGTTCAACAACCATACAAAATCCTTGTACTTAAGCAGAGTGGTATCAAGCTGGAAATACAGAGGTATGCAGGGGCGCTCCAGAGACACAACTCTCCCATGCCAACCCCTTAGGATTTCTCAGCCTTACACTGAAACTCCATACAGAAAGCAGATGAATTAACTTCTGCAAAGAGCTAATTTTCACAGACAAGGTGATATACACAGTCATCTGTTTTCCTTCTTGTTGAATGATCTTTCTGAAGGAAGTTGCATGACACTATTGCATAGCTCTGTATGACTTAATTTCTTGTCATTATTGTTTAAATTGCTCCACAGCTTTATCAGCAGTGTGCCAATTGAGAGTGGTGTATCCCTGTTCTAGAGACAGGAGCAATCAGGACAGCTTGAGAGTGCCAGTAGATGTACTTTAAGCAGATCCTGGGACCTGAGTAACCAGGACAGCCAGGAAGTGGTCTTTCATATATTCTTCTTTGCAACATAGGGTACTTTTCGTCTTTTTGAAAAAATGTAGATGAATTTACAGTTTTTTCTGCTTTCTTAGATAGTGGAACACCATAATGCTCATTATAGGGAGAAAAAGTAGCACATAGTTCATTCAAAACTAAAAATTTCTTTAGACAGTAGAATTTCTATGCATATGGTTTTACTGCGTTCAGTGGAGAAGACTAAATCCTTCTAAATCTCTGACTCTGTTAGCCTAAAAAAGACAGGATGATAATGTGAGATTTTGCCTGGAGAAGTTGTGTGCAAAATGCATGGCAAATTGGAATTTGCTAGAAACCTCTGTTACAGAAATACCTTGTTGCCACCCAGTTGAATTAAATGACTGTTTCTTTTCTGCTTTCATGTGTAGTCAGAAAACTAACTGTATTCTATAGTACGTGATTCCCATGTTAATGCTTTAACCTAAATTTTCTTTTCTGGGAAAAGCATGAACAATTCAAATTATATACTTAATCTGCATTTGAACAACGTCATGCAGCTTTGGAGTGATGCATACTGTTGTGGTATGTTATTTTAAGTAAAACCCCAGGCTACGTGATAAAGAAAGATAGGAAAAAAAAAAAAAGAAGAGATATCCCTTTAGATAGTCACTACTATTGTTTTCACAAAAAAATCCCACAACAAAAACAAAGCACTGAAAACAACAACTAAAAAATTCAAACATGAAAAAACCCCCAAAACCTTAACAATGGTGTTTTGGGGGCAGAATTTAACAGAAAACCAATGTTATTGTTGCATCACCTTGTTTCCTCTATTCTTTAGGGTCAAACCTCTCCAGAGTAGATACTGGTGGTATTTTAGTTACTGTAATAGGATTAAAACACTAGTTGGAACTCTTCTGATGTGTCAGACTAATCAATAAATGTTGTGTGTGTGCTGCAGGGGCCCTTAAGACAGCAAACACAGCCATGTAGCTAAGCAGCTCCTACACCAGCCCTCCCTTGCAGAAGAGGTATTCAGATGCTTAGTCAGAATAATTTAGCAGCTCCTCTGAGAAACCAGAGCTGTTCAAAGAAATGTTATCAAGAGTGAGGATCTCATCTGATGTTTTTCCACCTCTTCATAGATTTTTTTTTCTTCAAGCTAGCTCATATTCTGCCTGATGTGCTGAAGTTCCTTGCTGCAAATTCAATTTGCCTTCAAATATTTGGCACTGCTTCAAGGAAAATGATCAAATGATCAAGTTCACCTTGATCCCTTAATTTTGGAATTGCTTGGCTTGCTCTTTTTCCCACAGCGTTGGGTCAAGATTTTCTTCCCAGGGTGAGTTTCAGTTCGTATTCTCTATTTTCACTAGCTGAGTTGCCTATTCGTAGAATGTCTGTCAATTCAGATTTTTTTCATATGTCAGACTGCTTGCCCTTGAATGTTTGCCAGCATAAGAAAAAGGGGAAACATCCAACCATCTAAAGGAAGAAGAGAATTCCAAGTGTGCAATAAGAAAATGAGTTCAAAAGTATACGCTGGGCTTTTTTTTTTCCGGTTTCTGAGCTTAAACTTAATCCATACACATATTTGAATCTACAGCTGTGAGAAATGGCACCTTCAGGAGAAGCCCTTCTGTCACTGCCATCTTACCTAGCAGGAATCTAAGGAAAGCAGAATTGCCTGATGGTTTTCTTTTCCTTTGTGTCACTACGCAAAAGAGCATATGGGGCTTGGAGTGCTAATTATGGATATAGAACTGTATAAAGAAATTTGCCCTCAGCACTGGACTCCAATGTGTGGATTAACTTGACCAACCATCGGCACTGAATGGAGAGCATTGCACTTTGAGTGTCCCCGGTTTAAACTAAAGAGCCAAGATCTGTCAGTAGACAACTCATATCTAATGCAGATCAAGCATAAAAGAAGATTAAAACTGCTATTGCCAAAGGATACATGCTTATATTAGTACAGCCAGGGATCCACATGGATATAGTAATTTCTTCACAACAAATGATTTCTCTTGTTTATTTGCTTCCCACTGCCATGATGCATTGCGCAAAAGAGAGGTATTATTTCTTCATGGCAAATTTCACTTGCCAGACTTTTAATTCTGATCATCCTTGATTAGTGATTTTGTAACTCATATTACCATACTATAAATCATCATCTCACTTGGACAATATTTCTGTGTAAGATTATTTTCTTTCCATTGCATTCTTTCTCTTTAATGTATATGGCTCTAAATTCCTTTGTAGTTGAGATATGCTTTGCCCATTGACTATAGAAAAATGTATTATTAAAAAGAAGTCTAATGAAAGTAACATGGTATTTCACCAGACTATATTTAGACAATATAAATATTGTGCAATAACTTTTCTTATCTCCTAGCAATAATGATTCTCTTTTCCTTATTCAGAAGAATTTTACAACCTTTTTTCTTTTCAAAGAAAGAGAAAGAAGGTCAAATACACTTGCAGGAGTCTTTACCATTAAGGGAACAGGGGAAACACAGTGTCTATCAAAAAGTGTGGGTATTACTGGAGTAGGACAAAAGGAATGTTTGCTCACCCTTTTCTAGATTCTTCAGCAAGGAAGGAATATTCAGTTAGAATATTTCACTTTCATTCAAGATATTAAATAACTTGAAACCACTATATTTTCTGATAATATTGTATCCTCTCTAACCATATTTAGTGCAAGATTCTGCACTATTTGTTAGATTACACATAAAAATACAAGTTTCTTTTTACAAATAAGCTGGTGTGGGTTTATAGGTTTAATTTTAATTTGTTTGTGTTATGTTTTGGATTCAGTAGAATGGAAATTTACTTATCAATCCTTTGTAAGTGTTACAACAAATGTGCATGACCACACATAGCTTACAAGGGGAATCATTTAATCTAGTCTAAAAACAATGTAATCCATAAAAAAATGGATATTTTCATATGTGAAAATAGAGTCCTTCCTTCCTTCCTTCCTTCCTTCCTTCCTTCCTTCCTTCCTTCCTTCCTTCCTTCCTTCCTTCCTTCCTTCCTTCCTTCCTTCCTTCCTTCCTTCCTTCCTTCCTTCCTTCCTTCCTTCCTTCCTTCCTTTTGTGGGGTCACTGCCTTTTCAATAAAATTGTTTTGAAAGTTGGAATAAAACTACATGCTAAATTGGAACTAAAACTCACCCCATGCAATTTTTCTCATAATCCTTTAAAAATAACATTATATTGCATTTTATTTTCACTTATTTGTAACTGAGGATATTTGCGGATGAGCTGTGCTGCCAGATGAGATATTTCCAAAAGCACTTTACTGACAGATAATTGACCATTTGACCACTGGTCCACATAGCTGTGGAGCTGTGAGTATAACTTTCAACTTCCTTTTTTAGATATATATTCCTCTGCTTGCAATCTCATAGCATTCTGGGATGTCCTTTCCCTGCACAATTGTCAAGAAAGAGCAGAGTAATAGAGGTCATCTGTGAATGTAATGAAAACTCTCATAGGAATCACTCTGCTCATGCAATGTCAGTGGTGGTGTGAGCTTTGCTGTGATTTTATTCCAAGCTTGCAGCACTCTGATTCCTAGTGTATGACTCCTTTTTATGTTCTCTAGCTCAAGTCATGTAATATGTTTTCACTAAGACTTTCTTTACTCTCTCGGTGCGTCTAAAATTAGCTATCACATTTGAATTCTAAATTAGACTGCAAAAATCTGAAAGGTTATTATACACGTGTTTGGACATTATTTATTAAAATATTCTTCATTTCATAAAAGTTTTTTTTTTTTAAAGAAAATAGTGTTGTTGTCATTGACAGTCCCCATCTAATTTTATAATTAATATTTTAAGAAATCAGCAGTAAACTAGAACAGCATATAAATATTAATAACATTTCATTTTACTTTTTATGAGTTTATGATTTCATTATACTTCATGATACAGCAGTCCCAAGTAATTCATTATATATCTTCCATATTATGATGTCACAAGGATGTGTAATATGACTTATAAGACTTTGATACAGTCTGTTTTTGTCATAGCTTATTGTATTTATTTTTCTCATACCACTTTTAATATTTTTTTAAGAATACAAGGTATTCCTGATTTAAAAAGCCTTTGTAGTTCAAACAAGCACACCAATGTGTGCTGATTAAACTCTTATACAAACTGTCAGGGAAGTTTCTGGGAAATATCTGCACATTTCATGCCTGTAAATTCAGATCTTCAGAAAAAGAAACCTTGTGAATCTGAAGTTACACGTTCCTTAAGCACAAGTGTGGTAAAGCATTAAGACAGTGAAATATTACAGCTTGCACTATCAGTTTAACTAAAAAAAAATAGTTCTGGATATAACACCAGTTGACCAACAGGAAATTTATTTCATCTACAGAACCAGACTTAATTTATGTTGCAAGTAGTAAATCAATGACCAAGAATGATAGGCTGCAGGTGGGGGAAGGAGGAAAGAACCTCTTTTACGCTTGTGGACACAATTTAAATATTATTTTTGTACTTGAGTAACGAATGGCAGAAACCACTGAACTGAATCACATGTCTATGTGTTTGTAAAAATCCACTGCTCCACAACAAAAATTAATGAGAAATGGAGCTCTTGTAGTGCTTTGTAACCCATGGCATATTTTCAGAATTAAACCACAGAGCAAGAATGATGTGGAAATGACTCTACAAACACAGAAAGGGCAGCTGGATGTGGCATTAATGAGAAAGGCCTCAGAAACCAGAATGATCATGTTAACGCACCCAGTAAAGCCCTGAGTGTGTTCAGCATATTTGCTTCAGAGGCCTGCCCAATTTGAATCTTTAAATAGTTGATGTAAAACTCTCATACCTACTCAAGTCTCATATTCCTCAAACATAATGATTCTGCTGCTTCTATTAATGATTGGAATTACACAAATTCTTCAAGAGCTTCACTCTGGTTCTCCAAGCAAATATTTCTGGGATTTTTGTTTATGTTTTCCTTCCTCCTATATCTGTGCACGTTGCCATTAAAGATAATTGAAGTTCTGTTTGGGCAAAATCTATATAATAGAGGCTGTAAAAGTTTCCACCTGTAGCTCAGTAACCTACACAAAGAGAAAAATTATGTTGCTATTGTAATAACTGTATCCAACTACAAAGCCTTTTCCTAATGAATAGAGTGAAATTAAAGGAGAACATTGCTGCACTTTCATAGTCATTCAAGTAAACTCACTGCTTTTCTTTATTATTCTCCAGCTTAGTGCTCTAAGGACTATGAGTTACCAAGAAATAAAATTATTCTTAATGAGTTTCATAGCTCCATATTGATTATAAGAAGGATGAAATAGAAAAATACTTGTCTGTGAATATGCTAAAGACCCCCCACTTATAACTCTTTTCTATTTTGATCTTTTTCATGACTTTCTTCACAAGTTTTCATTTGCTAACCCACAGTGTCCTTACTCCTCAAGGTCTCCTTTAGAAAGCATTAACAACAACTGTTATTGGCATTTATTATTACATGCTGAGCTTTATGGCAGGAAGTGAGATATTCACTGTAACTTTCTCTGTTGGCCCAATTGACCATAGTTTTACTGCTGAAGCTAGCACAGAAATCAGTTGTAAGTTTACTACCATTTTCTTTTCTTTCCAATTAAAAAATATCTATTTTTCAAAGTATCTAGCTGGCAAAAATATTATTAATTGCCTATGTCCAGTTAACGAAAACAAAACTGCATAAAACAAACCAAACCAAAAACAAGTAAAAAAGAAATAATTACAAATTATGCACTATAGTAAATGAAAAGGACTTTTTCACACACAAACCCACTCTTGTTGCAACTTAATTTATCAGTGTAATACCCCCATCAAAAATGAAATAGCAAAATACAAGCATTTTAAAACATTATAAGGGAAAAGTTATTCTCTTTTCAGAAAGCTCTTTCTTAGAAGCCTGCTGCATACAAAGAACACAAAACACAGATTAAATGTAAGTACACTGAAACATGACTTCACACCGGAGTTCACGAAGAAAATTTATGCAAAAGTTTCTTTATAAATACCCATCTTCCAGCTTCATTTTCTTATGGTAGCATTCTGGCTAGTTCTCATTCTAGTGCTCTGTTTAATTCCATTATGTAGGAGTTTATTTGCTTGACAGACATAATAGTCAATTAATGCTAACACATGCTAAATCCTGTAACATCTTCTACTCTGATACCCAACCGAAAGTACCTTTAATAGTGTCAATGTTTCACATTCTAAATTTAGACAAAATAATTATCTGAAGAATGATTGGGCTTTATGCATATCAGCAGCCATTCATACAGCGGGATCTGCTCTGGTCCATTGTGTTTGTAATCCATGGATTACACTCTGAGTACGCCTTGACACGAGCAACAGTAACAGCTCCATTATGGCCTATCATCCCAACTAACCATGGATTTCGAAACATTCACTGCTCTATTTCTGTGGGCCTCTATTTTCTGTTCCTTCTAATAAATATTAATAAATAAAAATACAAATGAGGTATAGAAATCAGAAAATGGCCCTAAATGATAAAATTTTAGAAGTTTTGTTAAAGAAAAAAAGAGAAAAATGTCAGGGGTGAATACCTGTGGTAATTGTATTATTTAAGGTTCTAGTGCTGAAGTACCTTTTACTTCAATCTAGTCCGAGGCCAATAAAATCTTTATGAAAAGAAAATAAATGGAAATTTGGGAGGGCTAAATGTTGGTTTTTTTTTAACAGAGAAAAAACCCCAGGAGCAACAGAAACCAGCAAAGTGATTCAAAGCCTTAGTGAGGATTCAGTCTTATACAGATGGGACTGTTTATGACAGTAACACATAGTAAGTTAATTCATATTAAACAAGGAATATCTGACTACACCTACTAGTTTGTAACATACATTTTTCCCTGGTCCAAAATAGTTATCCATTGAAACACCCCACAATTTATCCTGATGCTTAGCAATCTTGAGATTATAATCTTCTGCTAACCATCCTACATATAAAGTAATTATTGGAATACAGTTTTTATCAATAGCAATTTTTCTTTTTTCTTGGCACAAGCAGATTTTGAAACCTCTGATAACAGTGAACAGCCTCAGTGAACAGCTTGAACAATGGTTTTGCCAGGGGCACTGTGTTCTGCAACAGTGATTGATGGCAAACCGCACATTTGTCAACTTCTGATCTAACATATTGATGCAAAACAAGTGTAGGACCCTAACAAGTCATAAAGTCCGATGCCGTTTTCTGGTCCAATAATAACCACATCAACCCCAAGAATGACCCAAGAGAAAGGGCAATTAGTTTTTCTCATTTAATCTGCTGAGTCAGCATGCAAATAAAATATTTATTTTCATAATATTGCTAGTTTGTACAAGAATGACAATATACCGAGCAATTATTACTACAGGTTCTATTTACAATTTATTTGTCTAAGAGATAGTTTGTCTCTGCTTTCTGCTTCAGTTAGGACTTTATCCAGATTTTCCTTCAATTTCAGAACTTTAGATGTCTTTTCCCCCACCCTGTTCTGTAAGTATACAATGAATCTAGAAACAAAGAAAGACATGATAAATTTTGTTCTAGTATTTGATTTGGGATGAATAGTAGCCTTTTAGACCTGTAAATTCCTGAAGAAACCATTGTCACTTTTCACTTTCTTTTTTTTTACTTTTAGGTAAAGAAAGTTTACTTGATAAAGGCATTGCACAAATATATTCTAGCATCACTTCAAGAAAATTTCATTCCTGGTTTTGAGAGTTTTACTATTTTCAACAAAATATCTGTGTTGTGTTTGATCATCAGTGTCACATAGTACTGTTGCTGCATGCTCATTAGAAGATTGCCAAATTCAAACTGTCAAAGTGATTACCTAAATTCCCCTGCATAGATTAATTTACATGAGCATTGCTAATGCTTTTTTCCTGCAGATTTATTTTTTCTGTTGGGAATATCATCCAAATATACATGTTTGTACAAAAAAATTTAGCACAATTGGATATATTTTAAGGGCAATATGACATCTTTAATAAAAAGAAATAGCCTCGTTATTTACTCATTTGATGAACTGTTCCAATAAGGAAAGAGCAAGCGCTGAGTTAATGTATTCCATATCTGACAGCTGTTTTTTTATATATTTTGAATGAAACTGAAATATATAAGTCAGCTTTACTTTCTTGAAAATTGTTTAAAAAGTGCTTTAGAGATCATAACTATGTATCCAATCAAGTATAATTTTGTAAACTGGGTACTGGAGGTTGATTGCAGTCACAGTGCAACTAAGTTGAAGGGCAAAGGAAAAATAATGAAGTATTAACCCAGAGTATTTTTTTTCTCTAGTTATACATCTATATCATTTTGTTATCATCCTGTCCCAAGTGTGTTTGTGAATTTGTTAAATGTTTTTCCTACTGAAAATAAATACATGGTCTCTGAAATTGTTATGATTTCTCACTAAAATTCATCCATCAAGGATTTCAAAGCATTCATGTGATATGTAGTTAATATGGAATTGAAAAGCCTTGGTATTTCAATATATTGTTTTGCATCCTAAAATGTGTTGGGTATAATGGATTCCCCATCTATAAAAAGTCATGTGCTTAATTTTGTTTATTTAATCTTTAAATCCTTTGAGAATACATGTGATATGTGATGGTACATGTAATACATTCCAAAAATTTTATGTCTTCTTTGCTGTAAAGGAAAAGTAAGTTCACAAGTTCATTGGTAAATAGACTCAGGGTGGAAGGATAGTTATACTATCAATAGATATCACATGACCAATAGACTTCGGCAGGTTATATTTCTTTGAGCTACTTCTGAAGTCCAAACGTTTGCCCAGACCAGTTTCTTGAATTAATGTTTCCCTCTAACTTTTGTTGTGTCAGTGCTACACCATAGGGATGCCTTTAGTAGAGGAACATTCCTTTGCTTGAAAATTTTGTGAACAATCATCATCTTTCCATTTTGAAGATCATTGAAAAAAATTTCCCTTGTAATAAAGGTGTTAATAAATATTGCAAGGGATCCATATGGATAGAGTAAAAAGGGGACTACTAGTCCTTTTTGAGGTCTCCATTTTGAAATACACACAGATTCTATTGTTGCTAAGTAAAAGAAAACATAATTTATATCTTAAAAATATCTATAGTCTTAGAAGGGTTATGGGTATTAAAGATGGTAAAACACACATAGGAATGAAAAATCCTTATGAAACCATATACATAATTTTCATTTTATTATAAATTTTTGATCAATGATATCCAAATTCTGTTTGTTGATCTGAAAAATTGAAATGATTGATCAAAATACATATTTTAGACAAAATGCCTTGATTGATGCTTCTATCTCTCTGTCTGCCAAAGACAAATAACCTTTGACGTTTTTCTGAATCCACAAAATGTAAGAATACAGCTTTCTGAGTTAAGACCTGAGGCTTTGCATGCAGTAGGTTTACAATACACAAACACTTTTAGGGCTCTGGATTTTAGCACCAATTAAAAATTAGAAAGATACTAGGCTGAGCCCTTATTATGCTACAAAGCTTATCTGTATCTTTTTCTTTCATTCAGAGACTGTTGTGTGTGTGCATATATATAAAAAATGCATTATTTATGTATTACTAGATATATTTAAAAGACACACTCAGAATACATAATTACATGTTTATCAGTCTTAAGGAACCAGGGCAAGCTGAAAGACAGAAGTCTCTGCTTTTGATTCATTCCATGCTCTACTCTTTAAGTAACCATTATCACTTGGAAACATTTCATGTAAGATTTCCAATGGAAAAAAACCCATAAAAATAAATTCTTATAAACATGATACAAATCTTTAAAATCAAACCAAGGAAAGGAAAGAATAAATAAATAGTCTACTGCTCTGTTAACATGGTTGAATAACAAAATATATTAAAAACAAGGCTCCAAACATGTTCTAATTGATTAGCTGGCCTTACCTACCTGTCCTGGTTTCAGCCAGGACAGGGTTAATTTATGCAGTAGCCAGGAGGGGCATGGCCAGGAAGTTATTCTATAGAATACAGAATATATGATAGTACTATAATGTACAGGGGGCTAGGGAGTGCTGAGGAGGAACAGTTCCCATCTGGTCAGGCTGGTGATGGAGTGAGTGGTAAGGGTAATGTCAGGTTCCATATGGTGAGCACTTGTCTGTGAATCATTCACCTCTCTTGTACACTCTGTTATTAACAATGCTGCTGTTACTGCTCATTTTCTTATTTAATTTGCTGTTTCCAGTAAATTGTTATGATCTCAACCCTCATCTTTACCTTTTGTGCTTCCATATCTCCCCTCCATCTCACTGAGGATGAAGGGGTGTGGTGGGGGGAAGGGGGGTGAGTGAGAGTTGCATTGTTTAGAGCGTTGAAGTGGGAACACTAAACTACGGAATGCCATTCCTAAACAGCAACAATCTTCAAGAAGCTGAGTTGATTCAGTGGAGTTAATATTCCAATGAAACCAGTATACCACTACTCAGGTACATAAAAATTGATAAAAGTCTTCCTAGGAGATTCAGACTCATGGAACAGTTCACTGAAAGAATTTTTGAGCTGCTGGAAAACAAGAAATACCTCTTTCTTAAGAGGGTCTGTACCTCTTGGAAACAAACAAAAAAGCTCTAGGAAATCAGATTTATAATAATCCAAATGTCATAATAGAAAAGGACTAAGAAAACATTCTACAAACACTTAAAATGCAAAAAGAGCACTCAGGAAAATGTGAGCCTGCTGCTGAATGGGGCTGGGGAACTGGTGAAAAATGACATAGAAAAGATTCTCAATGCCTTATTTACCTCAGTCTTTGCCAGTTAAACTGCCTTACAGTTATCTCAGGCGTCTGAGATCAGAGATAAATTCTGTAGTTAGGATAACTTACCCTTAGAGGAATACCACCAAGTTAGGGAGCCCTTCAACAAACTGCAAAGGCAACCAACCGCCTCTTCTACTGTATTAGCAAGAGTGATGTCAATTGGTCTAGCAGGGTGATCCTTTTCCTTTTCTCATTCCTGGTAAAGTGATGTCTGTGATGCTGTGTCTAATTGTGGATTCTCTAGTACAAGAAAGAAATGGGTGCCTGGACTGAGTCCGGTGAAGGGCAACAGAGACGGTGGACTGGAGTACCTGACATGAGGAAAAGCTGAGAGAACTGGGACTGTTAAGTCTGGAGAAGGTTCAGAAGGGATATTATCAATGTATATAGAAGTTTGATGGGAGGTAATGAAAGTGCCCCAATGACAGGACAAGAGGCAATGGGAACAAATGGAAACTCATTAAATTTCATCTGAACATAAGAAAACAGATCTTTTTTCTTGAAAAGTGGTTACATACTGGCACAGATTTCCCAGAAAGGCTGTGAAGTCTCCATCTGTGTCTGTAAAGACATTCAGTGTATGACTGGACATGGACCTGACCAATCTGTTGTTGCTGACCTGCTTTGAGTAGAGTGGTTGGGTTAGATTATCTGTACAAGTACCCACCAACACAACAGATTCTGTGATTCCATTAAAGAAAAAAAATCACCTCTTGGCATGTGTTTATGGAATGATCTATGGTTGCAATCGTTAGTGCAGTACAATAGGGGTAGATCTGAGAAAAGAACACAGCTGGTGATGGGCATCATCTATTTTGTGTTTTCTTCAGGAATACGTTCCTGATCAGAAATAAAATATTGGTGCTGATCCAGGATGTAGAGAGCTGTTAGTTGCTTACTATCCTTTGACTTATAATTTGGAATTTGGCCTCAATATGTGGAACAAACACTGAGTTGGGACTATTTCTTAAAGTCAATTTGAGGCTCTGACTCTGCTGTTCATCAGATGAAGGTGCTGAGAATAAAACACAGGTGAGATTCAGTATAGGTACAGCTGGTGTAGGAAGGACCGCATAAATGAACAGGTCTGTACAGTTCAGGTTTTGCTTTGGTAGGATATTTCATAAGTATCTGTGGTAATTCTCTTGCATGTCACAGGGTTATCTTTGCAATTTAATAATTCAGATTATTCTGTGTCTTAGCAATACCATAAAACTAAAAGGCTGATGGGGACAGTACCTTTTCATATCTATTCTCTATCAGATGAATTTGGGGCAAGATTACACAATATCACTAGGACCCTGAGGGCTGGTACATCAGTAGATTGTGTTAAGGCTAAGAAATAAAATTGGTGGCAGAATACATTTGCCCTAAAGAATTTCCATTCTAAAGTCTCTTTCCTGTGAAGGAGCTCTATGTATGAACAGGTATGAGATATCTATTGCAGCTTGTCAAAATTTAACAGTTGGAAAGAAAAGGAATAAAACACTAAGAAGCCTGAAGGAAATGCTATTAACTTTCATTTGTTAAACATTCTTTAAAAATTTGGTTTCATTTAAATGTCTTCTTTTGGGTGGTCTTATATGGAAATACTGAATATATGAATTTAGTGTACTTGCATTTGAAGAAAAGTACAATGTTAGAGTCATATTCACATGAGGATCTTCAAATTCTTTTAGGAACCATAAAAAGTAAGGAGACTATTTGACAAAATAAGGAGTAAAACTATTAAAAGTGCATACCTATACATTAGCTAAAAATGCTTTTATCTTAGTCAGAGCACTACAGTAGCTTCTATTAAATCTGAAGTGATATGTTCCTTTCGTGTCAGGTGTGATAGATTTACACAGCTAAAACTTTCCCCAGACATTTCTTCAGTGACTATAAAAGGTGATTTAAGAAAGAATCACTGTGTTTGTATTGGAAAGTAATTCATTTTCTATGCTATGGTCCCAGCAAGGGTTCTGATCCCCTGCAATGATGTACGATGGCTCTGTAACGTGGGCTACTAAGGCAAAAAAAGAATCCAGAAACTATCAAACACTGTCCAAAACTACGTATCAGACTTTAGCTAGGGGAGAAGATCATGTAGGGCTTAATCCAGCACATCAAAGTAGTGTAGATATAGGATGTTGGAAAAAGAAGGCTGGCAGAAATCAGTGCCAAATATAAGCTTTTGTTTTGATGTTTAAATTTAAGATGTGCTAAACATCTCGAAAACAATTATTGGTGATTAGTTCAAACTGCTGGTTCCTGAAAGATGCAGATGGTACAGCACTAATGACAGTAATTACAGTTCAGATACTTTAAATCCACTTGCAATCTATGCACTTTAAAAACTTTTATGAATAAGCGAGATTAAAAGTGTCAGTGCAAAAATAAAACTCCTCTGTCCTGTACCCTGTTTAACAGAGAACTTAGTTGAATATCCTTAGAAATCAGGCACTTTAAATAAGAAGTTATATGTCAAGATATTGTCCTAGTTTCACTTGGGATAAAGTTGATGTGTGGTGAGCAATCACTTGATGAGAATAGTAATAATAATAATAATAATAATAATAATAATAATAATAATAATAATAATGCCGTTGTTGCTGTCATTAGTTAATTTTAATGCTAATGTTATTGTTATTATTATTATCTTCCTTTTCTGTCCTATTGATCTATTTATTCAACCTACAAATTTTACTTTTTTTCCCCCAATTCTCTCTCCCTTATCACTGCAAATGTGAATGAGGGGTGTGTCTGAGTGAGCAGATGTGTGGTGTTTAGCTGCCTGCCAGGTTAAACCACAACAGACATACATAGGAAATGCACAAATAAAGAGAATTCATCCCTCAGTACAGTTTTGGTTTTGCGTGGTGTTTGTAATGCCGATAAACTCAGCAATAATGCAAGGGCCTGAGCAATTTTTATTGTGATTTATAACAATGTAAAAATACTCCCCTCTGCTATTCTCGTTGCTGTTATTTGAAGTAACAATTCAGACAACATCAGCAATATGAGTGTGAGCTGAATAAGTCTTCTGCAAAACCTCACATTAAAAAGGAATGAATTACATCTCTATTTCAGCAAGATTTCATTCTCACAGAGTTTTCACTCAAAACCTGAAACAAAAGCCTAAGTATTTAGGTTGAAACATATTAGTGGTGAGTTTCAATCACAGAACAAGATGATGCAATTTTAATCAAGACAGGAAGTCAAAGTCAGCACTAGTTAGGTATACACAGGTTTAAGATCACAGATGTACAAACAGAATTGCTGATTCAGTGTCTATTTTAGTTAAAGAGATCAAAATAATGATTTAACAGGCTATATGTTTCCTTGTAGTGCAATATGACAATGAGGCATTGAGACAAGTAGGACAGGAAAATATTTTATGAAATTCTACCTATTAATATACAGACATTTATTGTGGGAAGTAACACCAAAACCCAGAATCAAGCCAGAAAGACAAAAATGTTTGCTAAGAAACTCTCTAAGGAAACATAAGCTATTAACTTTAACAGTTTACATTAATGAATAGAAATGTGCTGCAACACATTTCGTACATTATCATCTGTTAAATATGTAAGCAGACATAATTTCATTAAAAAATGAAATATCAGTATTTCAAAGGCATTTTCATAAGGCTGTGTGAGGTTTCTGCTTAATATCTTAAGTAAATGGATCTCAAAATATTGCATTAAAGTAGTACATTGAATTATTTACAAAGTATTCTTTCAGTAGTAAACTCCTGCCATCTGTATGATTTTTATCACATATTTTTTCCTTCTAAATGGTGATGAAAATTTAAGGATGCCTACAACAATAAAAGTGACAGTATGTGCAGAGGAAACAGTTTCACCTTGAGGCTTCTGTTACTCAGTTCCCAGCTGGGCACCTCATGGGTGGTTTGCCTTACTGGTAATTTAGCTTCAACAGAAAAGGCCTATTTTTCTTGCTGCACTTCAAGTTATACTTTATCTCTGACCCCAGGCTGACTCAGTAGTTACCTTTTTTCTCCAGAACAGATGGTTCTAAATTGTTCAACATATACAACCTGGCTTTACATCATTGTGTGATAAAGCATAAACCTCCCCAGCACTGATAATAGATATGGCATTCTATGTCTACAAATGTGAAAATACCTGCACGATTTCAAGCATATGCAGTGACTCAGGTTCTGTGTGTGTCCATGTGTGTAAGCTATCTAACTCCTTTTGTTCACATCAGATTAATGCATGTTCTGCTTTTCACTGAGGGAATGGTGTATCTGGTTCACTTGGAGATTTACTGAGGTAAAGGAGAGCTCTAGTGACTTGCCCGAGGTCACACAAGGATACAAAAAAAATTGTTAAAAGTACTTCTGAAATTTTTTTTTTAAAATTAATTATCACTTTCATTAGTCAGAATCTGCCCAAGTGCTTTGCAGAATTTTTAATTACATATACTAAAGAGTGTGTGTGTGGGGGCATGTGTAAAGAGTATGAATTTCTGTGTGCATTTGCATTCATGCTTCTTTTGAATTTACATGGGCGTTTTCTTTCACAGATCTCTAGTACATTTTGTATTCCAGTTAGAACTAAACAATGGAAAAACTGTGCTTTGACTTTTTTGTTGGGATTTTTCTTCCTGCAAGAAAAAACTTAATACCCCCACCAAAAACCAAATCAACAAAAAAAAACCTCTGAAAACCAAACAACAACAAAATAATTAGTGAAGTGCATACTGATAAAAGTGATTTGATTAAAAATGTCAAGTAGAATCTGTCTCTAAATTCATATAAATAAAATACATTGGTACCTCATGATAGTAGTTCTGATAGTTTGTAAGGAATTAAACTTTGGGAAAGATCTTATTGCCAGTATTTTTCATATCACTCCTTGTGAGTTTTAAGAACCCAGTCAGGACATAAACATAATATATGTATGTATCCAAATGATGCTGGAAAGAATTATAGGACATGCTTATCATTTCACATTTGAACACACAGGTGTCAAGCAGGAAGTGCAAATATCCTGTCTCACATCATACCTATGCACTAGGAATGTGTAAGTCAGCTGCAAGGGGAGGAATAAGAAGTAAATAAATCAGTCCTCCAATGTAGAACTGTGTTTCTTGAGGTCCAAGTACACAAAAGAGATTTAGCAGTAGTGGGCCACAATGGCAGGGCAGAACAGTACATTAATGACAAGTTTGGGATGAGTGTGAGCAGAACTACACACTGAAGACACTGGTTGAGTAGTTTTGGTAGAAAGAATGTAAGGGAAATAGACAATAGGAAAGCAGACCCCAGTCCTTAAGGGATTTATTTCAGTATTAACTGGAAAAAAAAACCTCAGAAAATTGTGCATCTCACACAAAAGATAGAAGTGGTAAAAAAATCAGCAACCACAAGAGAAAAAGATTAAATATAGAGCAAGGTGTAGTATGATCCAGCAGAACACATCCAGCAGCAAAAATATCCTTGGAATTTTTGCCTCCTGAAAAATAAAGACACTAAATTAGATCTTCTGTGAAAAAATATTTATTCTTGAATGTAAATGTCCTTTCAGGACAATATAAATTTGAGAAAATACTCAGATGAAGGAAGAATCTATAGTTATTTCCAGACTTCAAGGTAAGTGTTAATACAACCAAGTAAATATAAAGAAGTAATATTTCATCTGATTTTCCTCTTAAATATAAACAAAATGCCTCTTCTGAAATATAATAGAAAAGACTTTGTCCAAAATACCATGATTCTTTAAAAGGCAAACTTTGTTTTGCAAGTATTTGCAAAACTCTTTGCAGCACAAGAATTTCAAAGTTACTGAAACAACCAAGAAAACAAGCTTTCAACACTACTAAATCAGGCCTTGCTCTGTGTTACTTCTTTTCAAGGAGCAAGAAAATTGACATTTTTTCTCAACAATTTCTTCTTAATTATGATTTTATCATTTTACGTTTAGTACCATATTGAATATCCGTCTATTACTGAACCATCACTAGTTTTATTTAAAAGTAAGTGAACATGGTAACTAAGACTGGTCTCAAAAAACTTCAACCTGATATTTTAGCTTTTAGCAAACATGGAGAAAAAGAAATAAATTTCTTAATTTTTAATGCTTTTTTACTCATTTTCTTCCATTGCTGTTTTTTGCCTTTTTCTTCCATAGCCTGTTCACTTTTTTTTTTCCTTTCCAACTAAGCTTTAAAATAGTAATTTTTGACTAATATATTTGGATTCACAATGTTTGGAAATCAAAATATTGTCTATTTTTGTGTTGTAATTGATTCATTCATTTGGACATAGTGCTATATATCTACCTTTTTAATATTAAGATGGAGTGTTGTTGTTTTTTGGGTTTTTTTGCAGACCAAGAAATTACTTTGGCTTTAATACACACTTCTCACTTCTGCCGGATTCCTTATTATTCCAGTCACACTCTCTTCAATTTTCTTTCTCCTGTCTAATCAGCACAATAGAGTTCAACCTCCAGCCTGCTTAGAAAACACCTATATAGACCATATGAAAAGTACATGTAGAAGGGTATCTTAAAAAAATCCTCATGTCCTGAATACTGCCAGTCACTTTGACTCAACTGGTTGAATACTGAAAAGCAGCATAATTTTCCCACTGCTTTTGTGCAATTGTCAGAGTGTTTTATGTTCAATCCTCAGTGTGGACCTAAGGGAATCCATCCAGGTTTGCAGCAGAGTCCCACAGTAAAACCTAAAGATTAGAAATTATAAAATGTTTATTATCAGTGTTTGTAATAATGTTGAAACTGTTGACTGCAGTTTTAATTTTAAAAAAATTTAAAACCCTTGGGAGGATTTGTTTTGTTTTGTAAGACAGGTGTGACATTTGTTAGGTATCTGCTTCATAGTGCAATGTTTTCTTTGGTTTTATTTTAGCATTTCAGCTATAATTTCCGATATAAATATACAGTTTATGCATTTAATGAAGAAAGATCTATACAGGTTGCTAAGAATAGACATAAGCTAATTGAATTGCTTTTTTATCCCCAGAAATCTGGGTTCTTTGCTCACCTCATTCATCATCTATTTTGCTATCTTTTTCTTTAATATTCCATTTGTACAAAATTTTAAGGTGTTGAAATGTAGTCAAAGTGGTGACTAAAATTTCAATCACTTTCACTTTGCTTTTCTTGAAAAACAATCCAATAGATGATATGTCTCACTGACAAGAAGATTTTCATGGCACAGATTTTAAGTATTTCTTTCAAAAATTCATTCTCATATATGGCCCCTTTATCATTGCATTATAAAACACACATAAACTTAAAAGAAAAAATACAAATAACTTTCAAATATTTATATGTAGTTACGTAGTTGATTAAGGTACTTATCCTGTAAGCATTTGTGCATGCCTGTAGCTTCTCCTTTAGGAGTGAACTAGGTAGGAACCAGAAAGAATACATGGTGCAAGATTTCCTTGTATAAGTCAGGTGTGTGCTCCCCAGCAAGGAATCCTGCATGAATTTAGACAACTTTTTCAGCTCTCTGTGCCTCTTTTGTTTAACCAGTGTCTAGTGAGGGGATTGTCACTTTGTGCACTCACGTAAAACTTCCAGAAATAATTCTGGTGTTTCTAGAGGCTTACATAAGGCAATTAATAATTTATAATGAAGGTTAAAAGTGACAGCATACATAGTTTTCTCATTTGTTTAACTAATTCCTATGTAAGAGGAATTGCTTAGGCTGATTAGAAAACAGAAGCCATATGATCTCTTTTCCTAAGAGTACTTAGATTGACTTACTAATTGTATTCATTGTTTTGAATATCCTTCATGTGCCTTTCTATTTCTCTCTTTAAACAAAAGCATTTCAAATTTTTTTCTTATTTCAAATAATTCTTAGAATTATTACTATTCTTTAGTAATAATAACTTCAATTATGAAATATTTTTATATCTTTAGAAGAAAGATACCCAATAAATGTATATAAGATATGGAAGTGCTTTTGGATGTGACTCATGGCCATTGTTTACTTGTGGTGTGATGCTTTCTTCTTTTTGTTTTATGGGGTGTTTTGGGGGTTTTTTTGCACCATGCTGAGTAGTGTGAAGTTGTTTTAAAGCTCATCTAAAGTGACATTAAAAGAACAGAGAGAAAAAGAATGTTGTTGTTATTAATCTTTTCTTATTAAGATTGCCTTACATCTCATACACTGTTGAGCAGAATACTCGGTCACATTGTGGAGAGCAGCCTACAAAACAAAGATGTGGGGTTGCCTAGAAATGTACAGTTTCCTAACATAAACTACACCTTTCACTCTGTCTTTACTAATTACCCACATTCCTGTAAAGCAGGGTCAGATTTTATACCACAAGTAACATTTTCTGCAGAATTCAAAAGTAAAACTTGCTTGTTTCAGGGATGTCTCCTCAAGCTGCTATAAGGAATTTATATCTGTCTTCAGCGCTAAGAGTTGCTGCTGACATTTTCTGTGTGGCTGGATGGGTTCAGTACCCGTCCCAGTGCCCTGCAAATTTGTGTCAATTGAGGGCAATGTTGCAAATTTCCAGCCTTTTGCTGCTCTCCAGATTACTGCTGCCTTCTTCATGCTACTCAGTAGATGACAAGTTGAAAGGATTTTTAAAGTTTTAGGTTCATGATAGAGGTTTTATCTTTTTTTTTAATATAACATTCCACTTCAAAAATGACCATGTACCTACTTTTTTATCTTCCCGATTTGCATTATTATACAGTAAAAATCTTTTATATAAGGTAGTCCAATAAATGTTAATCCTTTAAATCCTCTTTTTCACCTACCCACCCACTAAGGGCCCAATTTGCTCTGGCTTCATGCATCATTTGTTCTTAAAATCTGCAGACGTTCTACAAAAATGCTTAATGCAGCAAAATCTTAAAAGCCATAAAAGGAGTCCTACTTATACCCCACATGTGATTGTTTTATCTTTAATTAAGCAATATCAAAAAAGCAAACTTTCTTTACATTCCAAAGCAAAAGAGGTAGGGAATAAGAATCTTAATTAATTAAATAAATACGTCCTAGTTAGGAACCAGTCTAACATTTTAGGAGACGTAAAAGCCACATAAATTTTGTTACACATGTATTATATTTCAAAATATATCTCAAAATACATTTTTGTATCAAAAATAGTGTGGGCCAGCAGGACTAGGACAGTGACACTCTGATCATGACATTTTGACACAGTTCCAGTACAATTCATGTTCATTAATGGTAACGAGAATTTAATATATTACAATAGTAGTTCTGTTTAAGAGAAATTTATGTTTTTTTCAAAAATAAGTGAGAATACAAGAAAATTTCACATTGCCAATATTAGAGCCTTCAGCTTATGAGAAGCAAGTAATTTTGCAGAAGAAAGTGGGTCACAGATTGATGGGGAAGTACCAAAATATTGAAATACCTACACACTGTCCTCTGTGTTCCTGCTTATATTTTGCACAATTACATTCCTCACTCCGTCTCTCATTCTCTCATATCAAGCCAGGTGTCTGCCTTCACAAAGAATACAGAACTTTGAACAACTATTCTTTGAATTTTGTAATGCAAACACAAAAAAAGGTCATTATTATTAAAAAAAAAAAAAAAAAAGACTTTTCATTATTAGCATCTAATTGAAATGATTCTCCAGTGCATTCTGTTAGAGACAATTTGGGTCAGATTGGCATTTACAGTGTAGATCATACTTTCAGCATTGTACCATACCCATGCTGAAATTCCTATTCTGTTCTCTGGTTTTTCATTATTTGAATAAAGTAGCTCTTTTTATTTGTACAGTTTAATTTAATGATAGCATGTCCATTACTTATTATCATAGGCTATTTGTCATATTTGAGTAGAACATAATAACAGACTTTTTAAGTGGAGGTTATGTGAAGCATTCAGACTGTTTCAGAGGTTTTATAATCATTTTCCTTTTCCTTGATGGCCTGTGTTTATTTTTATGGTCTGAAAATGTGTTTTAATTCTCTTTTACTTTCTAGGATGGGATAGTAAAGCTAGAGGTGGACCTACAGGCAAAATTTTATATATATAAAATTAAACAGAAGCTTTGGCTTTGTGCTGTTTTTAATGAGAGGGTAGAGAAAAAAAATCTTTTGAGGCACTATAGGGAATTCTCACTTAGCTGAAAACATTTTTTTTTAGTGGTAGAATTGATTTTTTTAGGCTGGGAAAGCAACATTTATATATTAAAGTGGAAGAAGGAGTAGAAGGTCAAGGGGTAATCTGTTTGATACAGCACATCTCAAGCTGAAAGTCGGTCCCATGATCGGTTCTACTGCCTGAAAGTTACCTTAGAGTTTTCTTCTGCTTGGTATTATTCTGCATGCTTGAAAAGCATTTAAACATTAATTTCTTCGTTTGAAAGAAGACACATTTTTTTCTTCTGACACATTCTAGGGCATACAAGACTTGTGAATTTTCTTGCCCTAGGACAAAAATGATTACGTATAAGTAGGAACTCCTGGTTAGGATCCTGACTCTCTTACCCTCTGGATTAAGAAGGCTAGAACAGTATGAAGGAAACATAATATCTTGGGATTTTTTTCCTGAGGTGGCCTTCCTTAGGACTGTCCAAAACTCTTGTCTCTTGACAAGATCTCTTGTACTTCCTATCATAGGGAACAGGACCGGGACAGATCCTCAACAGATAACCCCAACCCCTGCAGATTGCCCAAAGGAAGATGTCATAAACAAGTCTGACCCCTATGTCTTCCTTGCTAGAGCCCCAGAACACTGACAAAGTTACTATAAAGTATTTTGAAGTTTCGAATTTTGTATGGATTGAAGTCTACCTTTCATATGAGTCCAAAATCTTGGGCTGGTGTTTTTTCCAATAAATACTAACAATATCAATAACAATAATAAGTAGTGCCACAAATTTATTTACTGAGATAATTAAGTCAACGGTTTGTCAAAAGCTCTCATTTTCCAATCTTGTAAATTATATTGTCTTCATAGAATCACAGAATCCTAGAATGGTGTGGGTTGGAAGTGACCATTGGCAGGGACAATTTCCTCCACTCGTAGACTACTGATGGAATTCCAACTATGAATCTCTTGTTTTTTACAGTATTAATGAACACGGAAGTTTTTTCCCATTACTTTAACTCACTGACAGTGATAACACTTGCTCAGCTGGCATGGAAGAAGCCCTTTCAAGCAGTGCATCACATGCAAGAAAAATTCAAGTGAACTTGGGTGCATTTTTGTGGCAGAGGGTCAATAGAAAGAATTTATCTCAGTATTGTTGCTTTGTCTTGACCGAATACACCTGCATGCTTGTGACAAAGAAGGACTGAGTTTTCTGCTTCTAAATCAAGCAGACAGCAACCAATAGTTTTAACAATTCAAATTTATTCACTCAAGTGTTTTTTTCTGAAAATATGTGTATTCACATGTGACATGCAAGAATGACACAGCTGAATGACATTTAGAAAAATAGCAAACCAACGAAAGCTGAATTAAAACAGAAATGAAAAAGAAATCTTCTTAAAACTTTGCTCTGTCTTTCAAAAATTATCTTGATCCTTAACTTCAAAAATCTACTACTGGGATGGGCCTCTGGAGCACACATGTGTTTTTAAAGATATTAACAATCAGACATTCATTAAAAGGATGATCAAGTACAACTTACTGTTTAATACAGGTCATGGAATTTATCTAGAAATTAGTGAGTCTCTTGATACCATCTGGAATATATAACTTTCAAGTTGACAAGGGCCACTCTGTCTCCCAGCTTTAGTAATCTATCAATTCAAGGTTGAGTTTTGACCTGGGAGTCTCTTATCCTCCTCATTTTTTCATAAGCATATATTATAATGACAAAAATTACACTCCCAAAATGAATATTTCTCCCTCATATTCTGAGGAGAGAAACTCTATTGCTTACTTGAACTAGCAGCACAGTTAGATGTCAGTGTCTCAGTCTTTTGAGCTGTATTTTCAAGCTCCTAGGTATTGCTCACCTTTTTTCCACCAGATTCAGGAACTAGAAACTGTAGGAAAAAAAAAGAAAAAAAAATCAGGGAAGATATGTGACACGTCCAGAACACATTACTGAACTTCATTTATTTTTGATTATAATGCTTTTTTCCCCCACTTACCAAATCAATCTTCAATGTCTTTTTTTCCCCTTGTCAATTTGTCTTATGAGTTTTAAAATACGGACACCAGAAGCAGACATGCCATTCCATTAACAACCTTCGTCTCTCATCCTAGAAAATTGTTTTGGAGGAATGAAAAGTGTGAAAAGCCCCTGAGTCTCCTCATGCCTGTCTGCCATGTGGCTTGTCACTTGAACAGAATGAAGACTGCTTGGGAGCATCCAGGCAGTGACACCTTGATAGAAGACCAGTCCTCGTGATCACTATTGCTTGTGCTCTTGAGGACATCCCCTGGACCTAAAAGAACCTGGATTTATCCCCATCTAGCTGTGGATACTTATACTATACTCTGTTCTGCTCTTAAGTATTGTTTTCTGCTATCCAGGGGGAACTCTGTGTCCACTCAACCCCACTCTATTTATGGTCATTCTGGTTCCCTCACTCATCACACCAATTTCTCTTTGATAAAGAATGGTACCCAACACACTGAGGTTATAGCTAGCACTAATTAGACTGAAATTATTTTAGGTATGGAGATTAGTCATTCATTTCCTCCAACCAGCTGTACTATTGATTACCCAAGATTTATATCAATACACCAAAAATCAATGTGTCCTGAGCCATTACCCAAACAAGTTCCCTCTTAGTCAATAGCTTGTGATACACGTGTTATTTTTGTAGTGGTCCTGAAGACAGAATGATCACAGTATTGTTTCTGTATGTGACTACAAGATGAAGAATATTTAGAGAGCAGGCAAGACTATTACACAACCGTATTTTCAATCATCAGATCATACTTATAAATCACCAAATCTTAAGTTCATCTACATTCTTTCTAAGAGAGGAAATGATATTTCTTTACATTAAGTTAATGACATTGTTTTCCAGTCTAGTGAAAACTTTCACAGAATCAGACTATCACTGAGGTTGGAAGGGGTATCTGGAGACTGCCTAACCTAACTCCTGCGGAAAGAGGGGTGAGCCAGAAGAGGTTGTTCAAGACTATATCCAGTTGAGTTTTGAGGATCTCCAAAGACTGAGATGTCACATCTTTTATGGTGTAACATTTAGCATAAGGCTACAATGTGTTCTCAGCTGGTTATGCTGATAGCATGTTGACATTGGTTTTCACACACTCTTTTGGTCTAAAATTACAGCAGCTGGGCAGGCCATTGCAGTGTTCAACCACCCTCAAAGAAATAAAGCCACCTTCTGATGTTTAAGTGCATTCTTTTATTTTTCAGTTTGTGCTCACTGCTACTTGTCCTGTCAGTGGGCAACACTGGGGAGAGTCTGGTTCTGTATTTTTACTCCCCACTGCCAGATGGGAAACTTGTAAAAAATCTTACTATTATGTCAAATAATGTCATCACCTAAACCTTGGTTTTTTTTTTTTTAATCTGAAATATACAACAATACACTCTTCTAAATTCCGCACAGTAACAAAAACACTCAGACCAATTTACAGTTCTGGAGAGCAAAAGATCTTTTGTATCTCACAGTAGCTTCTAGCATGACCTTATCAAAGCCTTTTTAAAAGTTAAATAAATTCAGACAGTCACTTTCTCTTTCTGCCACTCATTTATATATCCCTGATAAATTATAATAACTAAATATTCGTTCCTTATAATATTCTGACCTTCACTCAGTTGTTCTTCATTACCTAAATAAGAAAAAAAGTCATATAAGCTTTCGTCCTTTTTTTTTTCCCCTCACACATATTATCTCTCTTCATTCAAAAGACTCTGAACTTCACAATGGCATCCAGTATCACATCGCAATCTCAGGTGCCATTGTCATCATTCCGCTCCTTCTGCTGACTCCTACACCATTACGCAGATGTTGCAGGACCCAAAGTCTCCATGAATCACAGCTCCAACCTCACTGTTTTCTGTGGCATGGATCAATCATCCTGTGAAAAGATGTCTCCTGCTTTCTTTATCCTTTTCATGTTCTGAGAGCACTTCCTTTGAGGAAGGACTTTCAGGCAAAAGTGAAGGAAATTTCAACTGTCCCTCCAAGGTGGCTGATCCACCTTGCATTTCTTAGATCTTGCTAACCTCAGTCTTACTCTTCCTTATCAGTTCTGATCTCCTTCTTCATTTGCCCATTTTTAGAGGAAGGCTTTTCCTTCTGCTTTGCCGCATCAGTTACCTAAAAGTTATCGTGTGCAACCACCACTGACAAAAGGCATTGCCCAAAGCTGACCACAGAATGTGACTGGGTGGAGGAGGAGGGGATTGAGGAGGATGAGGACAAAGAGAAGGACGAGCAGGAGAGGGAGGGGTAGAGGAAGGGGACATCACAATGTAATTGATAGTGTATATAGAGTTACATTTTCTTTGCCATTTCCCAGAGCAAGCCCACTCTGGCATCAGAATAAGGTCCCCTGCTGCACCCAGCTGAGAAAGATTCACTAAAACATCTCCAGACTGAAGGCTAAGGCAGAATTCACATTAAAAAACTTTTTCTGCTTATCTTACCTTCACAATAGCATCCAGTACCACATCGCAACCTCAGGTGCCATTGCTTATCTTACCTTTTTCTCCATAAGCTTTATCTCTGAATATTTTAAAAGGGTCAAACCCCAGAAACAGAACTAGGAAGTAATAACAACTGCCCTAGAATCTTCCTGTCTCCCCAAAAAGGCAGTGGGAGCTTCTCCAAAACTTCTGAAAGTACAACTGTGGAACTCATTGTTTCATCCACAGGAAAATTCAGGCCCAGAGTGTGCAGAGGGCACTGCAATTGATATTACTTACCTTGTGAGGTCCCTAATTGAGAAGATCCTGTGATTTTTGCACCCATTTTCTCCATGGAAACATAGTTTTCCTTTGTGATTGAAGAATTCTTCCATAATAATACAAACTGATAAAGAACTCTTATGTAAAAATTAATAACATACTTAAGCAGTCTGAGGCGCTGGGTTGCACTCGTTCAGGTGGGACAAGGTCTATGCAACTTCTAACACAACTCATAAGGTTTTGGTGACAGCCTGCAGCACTCTTGCTCTCTTCCTAAATCCTCTTCTAAAGCCAATGATCAGCTCCTGAAATGCTCCTTGATTCTTTAATCTAACCCAGCGAGCAGCTTGGGTCATAAATCTGTCTGAAATCCACTCTAAACTGCGCACTATTGTTCCTAGAGCACTGGGCTTAGAAGAATGGAATGAGGCAGAAGTACTCCAGGTTGAAGGCAGTGAAGAGACTCATGAGAAGCAAGCAGAGGATAGCTTTTGCTTCTACAGACTCTTCAACATCCAGCGTCCCAGGAGCTATGCTGCTCACTGGAGAAAACCCTACTCCAGGTGTTTCTGCAATAAAACTGGGATCATAACTTCATCCTCTGTTTCACTACAGCCTTTTCCAAGCGTCCAGAAAGGTGGAACACATTATTGCACCAGCAGTCCTGGATTCAGCTGCCTTTACATCTCTCAACAAATCTGTGAAGAATTTTTGCTTTCCAGTATTTCTGGACTAAGTAGCAATACCACTCTCATTAACAAAGACGCCAACCCACTGATGAAGCATTTACTTACCAGAAAGAACAGCAGGAGAACCCTTCATCAAGTGCTTGCACAGTCTTGCACAGACCCTGATGACAAGCTTAATTTCAGGTATCTGTCACTCCAGAAATTTCTGGTGGGGTGACAACTCTTACCTACCTGAAAAAAGTGTTCTGTCATTGCTGATGCACAGATCTCTTTTGAGGCAATTGCCTTATTAGCTGCTCCTGCCAAAGGTTGAACACCACTTTAGCAAGACTTAAAACACCTTTCTGGCTAATCTCCTTTACAGAAACATGTCTGGAAACACATTCATGCTCAGTTTGCTCCACTTCATCATTCTTTTGCCTTCTCCTAGTGAAGAATAATCAGAAGAAAAAGTGAGGATTCCACATGAGCTGGCATGTGTGAGCTGACAGCTCATTAAGGATATAAATTGGAGAATCCCCCACGGGCTGATGTGCATGGATTGACTCATTGTGTTTAATTGCCCCTGGTGGAGTTCACACTAAACACTGCAGTTGTGAAATCCCCACACCTTCCATTTTCCCTTAAGGATTCCACACCCTGGCTAGAAGATGGCTCCTACTGTACGCATTCTCAAACAAACCGCTGGTGATCCACCTTCCATGCCACAGATCCATTTCTAGCCTGAAAATGTGGAGACAGCATTATCATAATATGCAGAAGTTCATCAAAATATCTCACTCATATATGGTGGGGAATAGAGAGCTGCTTTGAAGGAGCTTTTCTGTCCCTTCCGTAATGAATCTCTTTTGTTTGTGACAATGATTTGTGTTTTCACCACTTTGCTTTCTATATTCTATTCTGAAGTCACATGTCTGCTACATATAAACTGGAAATAAATATCTGAAAAAAAATCCTCAGCATAATTAAAATATGCAGGCCCTAATACTTTCCATCCAATCTCAGACTAACAACTTAATTGGCTGTTAAATCTGTTGATGAAAGATTCCAAGACAGGATAAATTTTTTATTCTGCTAGAAGGAAATGAACAAAAGTAACCATTACCAGGTATGACTATAAATCATAGTTTATGGAAATAATCAAGGCAAAATAATTCTTGATTGTACCTACAATACATGTAAATAACTGTGAAACAAGCATCTATGGGGTTATTTTATTGTTTGTTTTTTGGGTTTTTTTCCCCATAGCTGGTTTTAACAATATTTTGGCATCACAGCTAAGTAATAAATCATGGGGTTTCCATGGCAGCCAAGTAGCTGAGTATCACATCAGCTGTCTGAACTTCAAATAGATTTTAAACTTATTTAGCCATCCTTTTAAAGCTACTGCCTGTCTAATCCATATCTCCTCCCTAGTTTAAGAACACATTGTAGCCAGTGATAGAGATTATTAAAAAATAAAGTAATCATGTCATTCACTATTGTGTTCTGTCATGATTTGTTTTTTGGTTTTGTGGGCATTTTTTTGTTTGTTTGTTTGTTTTAGATTTTTCAGTTAGATCTTTGCTTCTCTACCTGTGCTGTTGAATATGTTTGCAAATAACCTGGAGGATGGGGAGAAGTGAGTAAGCTGATGAGGTCTGTTGATGACAGAAAGTTTTTCAACTTGGTACTGTATGCAGAATTGCAAAAAGGTATTAAAAACTGAGCACTTAGGAAGTAAAAAGTCCAGCTGGGTGGTGATGAGCGTCAAGTCAAGAACTTTGCAAGAGGTGGGAGAGAAAACAATAATAATTTCACATGCAAAATGTTGGGCAGATGATTAACACTTGCCCCAAGACCTTGAGGAATGTTCAATGAAAACATCTGCCTAGCACTCAAAGGTGGTCAAAAAGGGAAATCAAAGGTTATAGATTGTAAGGAAAGAGAGAACATGAAAGATCACACAAATATTCTACTGTATAAATCCATAATACATCTATATCATGAGTACTCTATATAGCTCTGATGACTTAATGTCAAAATAAATACCTGGAAATGATTCAGCCAAGATATCAAAAGTATTGAACTACCATAAGAGGAATAATTAATTAAACTAGGAGTTATCATTCTTCAAATGAGACAGTTAAGAAACATTGTAAAAGAGATTCACAAATGCATGGGGCTTGGAGATGTTGAGAGACTTCTTTTTTCATTTGTTCCATCTTTTGCATCAGAAGAATAAGGGTGCACCAACTAAAGATACAGGACTCAGGTTCAAAATAAACTCCAAAAAGGCTGTCTTCTGCTGCTGCAGCTAAGCTGTTGAACTCCTTGTCATAGGATTCTGGGGACTTCATTGGATTCAGGGAGAGATCTCTATTTGAAAGCAATCCATTAAGGGTTACTAAATGCATAAAAGAAGATTTCACGCAACTTTTTTTGTTTGGATGTAATTGATTTCTATCGTGATTAATTGGAAATGATCTGGTACTGTTGGATCCAATTTTATCAACTAGATAATCAGAAATTATTTCTGATTGCAGTTTAAGAAATTACAACATGATACTATTTTTGAACTCTTTTTATAAATTATTTTCATTTAAAATGATATATAAAAAAGACTACAGTTTAATGGATACACATTTATATGCTATCAGGCATTTATACTAGAAAAGTGAAAGCTAAAGAACTGCAGCTGGCATTGGAAGGGAAGGCTGTGGGTTTTATGGCAGTGTTTAGCTCCCATGAGAGAAGAATGTGGCCACAGCCAGAGATGGGAATTTGGGAAATGTCTGTCTTCTGCTAAATGAAATTTAATTGTATTAAACATTTAGGTTGCATCTACAGGGAACACATGAGAGGAAAAATTATATTAAAAAAATACTTTTTTACAAATCAAAATATCCACAAGAACACCTTCTTGAAAATCCAGAATTTTATTATAATTAATTTTAAAAGCATGAGTAATAATTACTGTAACCCTTATTATTTTTATCGTGTTATTTATTTTAGGTATTTGAAAACTTTTTCCAGCTGATTGATTAAAATCTAGATTTTTAAATCCAGAAAATTTTTTATTGTTTGTCTATATTTACACAGATAAAAAGACTTTTAAAATATTCTTCATGTGGTGGTATTTTATCTCTAATTTTCATCATGAGATTGTTTTAGATAATTTTAGCATTACTTTTTCAGAAAATAAAATAAATTTGTCTAGACCAGGAAATTAAAACAGCTCATTTAGAGTCTATGCAATGCCTATGACATTTCTTGATTACTAGTTATTGAGGTATGTTAAATGTAGAATTTATGAAGTTGATGACATTTTTTCTGCTGACTGCTGCCTCCTGCACTGCAGCACATTGATTCTTCCATCTCCAGCTTAGCCTTGCCACTTCAGCCTGACCCTACATCCTGTTCCCTTTCTTGTGTGGAGGAGCAGCACATGTGCTGAAATGGGATCCTTTCACACCGCGAGTATGGAGGGGGATTTGCCTCTTAATGCTAATCATAGTTACTGAAATAGTCCATAAGGCTATGCTCTCTATGTTAATCTTGCAAAGACATTCATAGGACACCTGTTCTGGATTAGGCTGATAGATTGATTTTGCAACACAGTAGTTGCAAAAATGCTTACAGGCCATATATAGACATTTGCAAAGGTTAAGCACAGACCATGTTTGGCAAAAATATCATTCCAAAAACTCTGTCCAAGGGAGATCTGTGCACTGAGACCTGTGGGTTAGCTGAAGCCTTTTTTCCCTGGTCACTTGCAGGTTTATCAAAGGAGCAGTTCATCTGACTAAATGCTGTACAAAATGTTCAGAAATATTTTTTGTTTATAAACATGGATTCATCTCTTAGGTGTTTTGCCCATGGTAGAGAGGAGTTAAGTCAGCTATGAGGTTTTCTCTCCTTCTGTGTAGCTGTTGCTCGCTCTTTGTGTGTGCATAACAGGCCTACTGCAACTTCCAGATGAAAGGTAAATCGTATCAGCATATCCCAACATAGTATTATTTTATGACTGCATTGTTGGAAAGTGACACAATGGTTCGTGATTCCAAATTTGCCTGTGGCCATTCCCCGTTTTGTCAGCTTTCATGATGGTTATATTTTATGGAATCTCTTTCATAGTCATAAATGTTCAGAATTTTAAAGAGATATTATAGCTGGAGAATCTCACATACATTGAATAGGTCTGGCAGCTCTAGGAGAGCAAAAACATTTTGATTGAGATATGATCTAGCTTTTCAATTTACACTAAGTAAAACAATATAAAAATGTTTCATTTTAATTTGTTCCATATGTCACTGATGAACAAAATGTAATAAGTTTTCCCATATGAGTTTGTAAAAACATCCAGAGGCTCAGATGCTTCATAATATCCAGATTCCAGATAATATGTAGTAGGTTAGCAGGATTGATTCAAGTATGTATGAGAGAAATTGGCAATAATCTTAAATAAAATTTAAGGTAACAAAAACATTCATTTAGAAATCATAAACTATCTACCTAACATTTCATAATAAATTCAGGCTAAGTTTTTATTTATTTATGGCATAAATTACACACTATTCCAGAGATGTAGGTTTCTGACAAAGGTGTATGAATAATAAGAGAGAGTTTCTACCTTTGTTAGAAACCCAAATCTCATATTTGCATGTCTTGTACTTTTTCTGGATTTTTGAGAACACAATTTTAATTATGAAAGTGAAAATTGTAGCAGATAATAGATTATCATATGCTGTTTAAGTAGGTGCATGTGAGAAATAACCTGTAGAGCAGATGGTTTGTAAAAGCATACACATTAATAATTTTAATGGATAGTCAGGTTATTTTATTATATTTTGTTCTATTTAAAATCAAGCACAACAAAGTAGGTGGAGGTTCAAGCAATTACCCACCAGAAACTGTTCCCCAGCTACTTAACTGATTCTGGAGTTGGTCAACAGTCACACGAATTTAATCAGTTCTCTAGTATTCTAGACTTGTCCAATCTACATTATTTTTGAGCATTTTCTGTGTAAAACATGGAATCAAAAGGTAAAGCCAAAATGAAATCCAGAGAGTTTCTTGTGCTTTCCTGTTACTGGAATAAAATAATTTCAGTTTTGTTGCTTGTTTAAATGCTACTATTTTTATTTGAATTATAAAATATTTACCCTTGCTTTAAAGAGCACAGTGGTTGGAAAGAAGTGCCATTTCTAAGAAAAAAAATAAAGGAGGGAAGAGATTTTTCTAAAATTATTCAGACCTTAAATTAACCTGATTTACTTACTATAATGTTGAAGTGTAACAGGAAAACAACTATTTAGAAACAAAATAGTCCAAAGGATGAAAGAGTAAAGCAATGTAAATCTTTGGCTGCAGAAGAGTTGCTGTATAGTGCCCATTTTTTGATGTGTTTCTCCAGGTGAAATCCAATGGGCTACATTTCTAAATGACAGTCTGCCTACCTAAATTTATTTCAGACTTTTTCATCTTCAACAAGAAGAACAATTTTATGCAGACCAAATTATAGCTTTGGTGGCATCTCAGTAATTTCAGTGAGTTATGGCAGTGCAGGAGAGCATGTGGTTATGTAATTAGAAATTAGGAGCTCTTCTGACAATGTACAAACATGATGATGTTCCCTTTTTATACCTGTCTTGATCTTGTGAGGGACAAATGAGAGAGGGAAAAATCTATTTAAATTAATAGAGACCATTTTAAGCAAACAGCTATGCACAAGCAGATATGTCAAATATAAATACATACTTTATTCCTAATCAATTTGTATAGCAGATTTATACCTAGGCATAACTCTCAGCATGGACTATGCTATGCCTACAGAAATGACACATCAGCATCAGCATCTTGTCTTTACTAGAACTTCCTGTGTAGCTATATTGAAATAAGCAGAGGAGAAAAGGCTGCAAGCAGGTAGGAAGAGTGAATGGGACAGAAATTCAACTCCACTCTCACATGTAATTGTCCAGATTCATTAGGGATGTTATCTTTTATTGACATATTACATTAGTTGAGCTTTTGCCCTGAGAGAAGAAAAGAAACAAAGGAGAATTTTATCCTTCACTATTTTGGATAGTGAAATTTAGGTCATGACATGCAGATTATACTACTCCTGAGACCTGAGATATGGCATCATTAAGATTATATTTTCTTATTTCACAGCTTGTCACACCCCTCACACATTGCCAGATATTGCCCTGTTTTTTCTCTGTAGAAAGGTTAGAAAGAAGATATGATCAAGTAGGGAAATCTAAGCACAGATTAAATATGCTGTAAAGAAGACGGCTACTACTTCACTTAGGCCAGACACAGAAGTTACAATGAAAAGGGAAAAATGTTGATATTAAAAAAAAACCAAACTGTAAAAATTTTAATATGCTTCTAGATTATTAAAGCTATAATCCTTTTAAATATTTTTCCTCACCTTTTATTTAATGAGTATATTTTGTTTCTATAGGGCTTTTTTTCCAGCTCAGAAAGAGATCTCATTTGTTTTCCTTTGCATTTAATAGCAAACTTCAAACTTCAATTCGTTGAACCAACCTGGATGTGTCGCCACTGCTAGTTTTCACTATCAGACCTTTATTCCTGAGCGAAAAAAAAACCCACAAAAAACACAAACTAAAAGCCAACAACAAAATTAAAAAGCTCTGTAAATATTCATATCATCTATAGTAAGGCTAGTTCTTATTACTCTTGTTTCTAACTTTGAAAATGTATTTAGGACTTTGTCTTAAGCCTTAATAATTCTCAGTGGCTATAAGGCATTCAGCATTGTCCTTTAGAAAGTAAATAAGAGTGCATTTAAAAGTTAGATTTTGGCATTTCTGAATGCTTGTATTCTTCTTAGGTGTCTAGAATCCACATTTTTTATTGAATAATGAGATGCTTTGTACAGCTTTATTTTGGTTTGTTTTTTCAGAATTCATATTTATTAACTACATGTTTAGATGCAAGTGGATTTTGTTAGCCTGAAAAACAAAAGATTCCAAGTTTAGGCACATTTTTCCTGCAACAGCAGATGGAGATCATGAAGAAAATGCATCTCTTGAAGTATGAAACAGAAGACAAATAAGTAACAGCAGCAACTGCGTTGAGTAGAGCAATGTTTTCCACGACTGCACTTTCCTCATCTGTCTCTGCTTTGACCACAGAGGACTCATTCTTTATTATAAACAAAACCAGTGATTTTCTAGACAAAGATGGGTATATCTCCATTAGGGTATCTTTTGATGCATTATGCTTCATCTCCCATAATCCAGCTTTCTTTTTTGCAGATAATCCTTCCACAAAATAGTTAGATTTCATGCAATAAATTTATAGTTCACATAAAGTGTTTACAAATATTTCTAGTTGAGTAAAAATTTCTTTCCAAATATAGTCATTAATAGCTAATTAGATTTTCTAATAGCAGTGGCTACCATCATGGGGATTTTGTATGAAAACCCTTCTATCAGCAAAATTAAAGTATAAAGCACTTAATAGTTTGGTTTGGTTTTTTTTCACTTTTGTGCTTCACTGGTCAATTTTTCCCTTTTTAAAATACAGACACAGACACTGTCTTAAAGGGCAGTATATTAACCATTTCTACACTGTAAATAAAACAGGGGAATGTCATCCTAGGTAGTTTTAGCTGTAGTTAAGAAAATTCAGATTTTCAGCACAACAGACATTTACCTCACAAGCTCGTTAGAGAATTATAACAATGCAAGATTTTTAGGATAACTCTTGAAAACAACTCTTAAAACACTCTGAGAAGAAAATCAGAATAAATGTTCAAGTCCATCAGGCAAATGCAATCTGTTTGATTTTTGTTCCACTGTTCTCTACTTGTTTTTAAAAACTCCATCCAAGTTGGTTTCTTTAGCCATTTGCCATATCTTTGTGTCAGAGCAACAAGAATGAGAAACTGTAAGCCCTGACTTCTGGTCTGATTCCTAGTGAAGCCCGAGTCTGTCTTGCATAGAAAATTCAATTATACAAACCAAGTGAAAGGTAAGGGGTGCATTTTTCAATAGAAAGGTGTGATCCTTCCAGTGCAATACTTCAGTTATTTCTTCTGGTGCTTTGTTCTTGAAGCCAAGCAGGAGATTTCTGGTTAGCATACAGAAAAGAAGTATCAACAATGTTCTTTGAAGTAAATGATAAAATATTGCTCTCTGAGGTTTGGTGACTTCATTTCTTAAAGAAAACAGCAACCAAAAAACAACTGGATTAATATGTTCCCAGACTGGATGCACTTTAACCTAAGAATGAGTTTTATGTATCAAGCTTTTTTCAATTGTCCAGAATTTAACCTTTTTTTAAATACTAAATGTAGTTAAGCATCAGTGTCATTTTTCTATACTTCATTGCTGGGGAAACATCTATACATTTTACAGTTTCTTTACCTTTCTACTTTTTAGTTTCATGAGTATTTCTGATAGGGTACTTATGTGCTGAAATAATTGTAGAAACTAAGCACAAATATCCTGCCTCTGGACTAATTTCTTCTGTCATATCCTAAATGTTCATTATAAACACATTTGATGTTTATCATATTGCTATAAATACCAGGGGTTAGAACTGTCTATTTTAAAATGCAAGAATTGAGATTTGGGAAATATATTTTCAAATTTAAGAATGAAAAAAAAATTATCTAGGAATATAAGCAGACAGCAGCCTTAAAATTTAAAAGAAAAAGAGATAAAGAAATAATAAAAAGAATATTTTGAAAGTTTTGTAATTTTAGGGGTCTGACACATAATTGAATTTGATCCTTTGTAATGCAAAGAACAGATGTTAGGGAAGCTTTTTTCTTCCTCACTTCCTCTGCCAGTAATTTTTCCTCCTTTGTACAATTATCTCACATATTTATTTCCTGCATAAGGCAGATCTACACCACAGTACAACTCACCACCCACAGCTAAGGAGAAGAACACTGTCACATGAAAATAAAGAAATGTATCCTGTATCAGCTGCTTTCCTTTGAATGAAAGAAGAAATATGTTTCCAACCTTTCAGCTTGACAAGTTATGTATAAACCACAGAACACATCCATATTTATTTATTTTTAATTCGTCAGCCACCAAGATGATTAAATTTATATACACAAATTATGTAATGAAAAGCAGGAAAAAAGTTGACCGAAAAGATGGATGCAATTACTTCAGTACTCTTTGTAATTGTCTCCAGACGGAACATCCTCATCTCATGCCACTTAGACAAAATAGAATGCTTTATATGTGGAGATATGCTTATTATTTGCCTTTTCCAGAACAGTTGAAAAAAACTGTGTGTATACATTGAGTTCTTTTTGATTAAGTTCTTCTCCACATTTGCATGAATGGTAGGCTTTTGTTCCTAAATTCTTCTACATCTGTGAGGTAATAAATGTACGGAATGTAAGAATAGAAATGTGTCAGTCCAATGGTCAGTCTTGTCCTACATTTTATAAACAAATATGATGAGGGGTGCATGATAAGTTGGAAAGCACAATAAAAAGGAGGTGTGTAGAACAATCCTTTGTCCAGGAAAGCTTTTTTGGGTGATTTTAGTAAAGTTTTCTAAACAGTATTCACAGCTGGTATGTACTAAAGATTTTTTACAGAAGATTCAGGCTTTTCAGTGCTCCTATCTTATAATGAAGAGAATCATTCTCCTCAGAGGACCATTTATCTCCACTGATTCCACAGAAATTCTTGGGTAATGGACTTAAGTGTAACAAACTAACTTTCAGTTATCTCTGCATTGTTGGGTGAGCTACATTATTGATATACTAATCTGCATTTGGAAGTGGTCTGATATGGTCTTATAATAATTGTTTTCTTTTTCTGCAGAAGATATCAAAATTAGAGGTGAAAGCTACAAAATATTTTAATAAATTCTTAAATACACTCAGAAACACTGAACAATCACCTACCTAAACATTACTATGAATATACTCCGTGTTTTATCATAAATGTTGTGCTAGTAATGTGCAAGTTATACTGAATTACAAACAGAAAAAGAGAGACAATCTATTTTGTAAAATCTACCTGGCATAGTGATGCTGTGGTACAAGAAACAGCAGAAACTCATGCAGGTGCAGTTAGGCTATGCAACATTACCAAATAAAGTTAAATTATATATTTACATACCTTTGGATCTGAGCCAAACATGTAAGTCAGAAGGATGGCTCAGCCAGACACTGCGCTTGTGCCCAGGTAGGCATGATGCTTCTGCCTGCACTCCTGTACTCCACTATAATCCTGGGAGAAGCTTTCTCAACTTCTCTGCACTTGCAGGTCAAATATGATTATGTGATACCTTTCTGATGGCTTGGATGAAATCAGTATTAGGGCTGGTTTTAATGCTTTTGTCACCACCTGGAAAAATTCGGAAGAAACATGTCTTCCATATATTTTCATAACTGGTTTTGAATAGATTTTCAGATTAAATTAGTATTCATGTAAATGGAATAATGTTTTTGTTTTAGAATAAAAAAAAAGACATATTTTCCTGTCTTCATTTTGAATTGTTGCAAAAACATATTTTGGCATAAATATACCAATTTTCAATAATGAAAAGCCATTTTTCAAGAGGCAACTCTGAAAGAATTAGTCAGCTGCATCTACGTGTCAAAAATATTTTACATGTTTACTGAGAAAATAACTTTAAATTTATTCTTACCTTAATAGCATGGTCATTTCAGTTAAAATTTTCTTTTTTCTATAATTAGGTAAAAATATTTATACATCTAGTAAATGGATATTTGACGACCAGATTGTAAAATATCCACTCATGGTCAGTAATAACTTAAATTATAGATGGCATTACTGCAGTCAATAGGATAGCTCAGAGTTAAAAAACATGACCCAACTTGATTGCAAAGTTTTTAATATCAAATAAACTACACTCCCCTGATTTCTGGAAAACTGTACACACAATTTCTTTTTTGCATAGTGCTCTGGATTGACTTTTGCCTGCAATTTACAATTCTCCAATTTAAGGCTTCCTGATATTAACTAAATCTCCCATTACAAATGTATTTTGTCACTTGAACTTGAGTGTGAATTTTATATAATTCCTTTCGAAAAAATATTTTTCTCTTTGGAAAGAGGGAAATTCTTTCAATGATTACACTCATATCATCAGCATTTTTTGTTTTCCCAATGCAGGGATAATAAATTTCATTGGTCTTCCTAACTCAGTGCATTTTGTAGATCACAGAATCACGGAGTAATCCGGGATGGAAGCAAGCTTGAAACCATCAAGTTTGAACCCCTGCTCAAAGCAGGTCTGATCAGATCAAGTTGCTCACGGCTGTGTTTGATCAAGTCTGTGTTCTGCAAGAAAAGAGAGAGAATTTCTGCATCCTCTACTCCACTTCTGTAGATTATTTTAATGATACCTCCTAAGAAGAGAAAATAAGCTCAGGAGAAGCTACATAGAGCATTCAGCACAGCTGCTGACACTTGGCACATTTTACCTTGTTCATTGTTCATTAATGCCAAAACTAGCCAGACACATTAAGTTTTGAATGTTTAATGCTCTAGTAACTCATTTCAGTATCATCACAGTAATTTAAAATCTCCAAAAGATGAACAACAGAGATGAGCTCAAACCAGGAACAAAGGAAATGAGAACAGTGAGGAAACATCTTCTAGCAAATGACTGAGGCTATATTCTTGAACACATATGCTATCAAAGTGACAAAAACCTTTGAACTGTGCCTTCATTTCTCCTAAAGCAGATCCCATTCCATCAGTGATTAATATCTATTGTCTCTGATACAGAAAGAAAAGTTGTGACCATATTTTCAAGGACCAGAAAACCACGGTGGCCATATATCTGTGTTTCGTTAGCTTGACTGTAATTTTCTTCAGGCTTGAAAAAAGGAATTATGCCTTTTTTTTTCTTTTTTCTGAATTTTCAGACAAATGACCACTGTGCATGCATAGTTTATCTTCATGTGTGCATACAATTCACTTGGCCATTCCCAGAAGAGGTAACCTGTTCCAGATGTATGAGATTTACTACGCATGTGCTGCATGGCACATGTTCCCACATTTCGTCTGGAGCCTGTGCGCCCAGAAACGCAGGAACACTAGGCATAATACAGAATTCTGATTAAATAACTTGAAAGTAATATTCCTTAAGGTTTTTTGACAGTAACTTTTTGTATGGATCTCAGCGCTTCATGTAACAGAACAGTCAATCTATTCGTCATATATGAAAGAATCATAGAATCATATAATATGCTGATTTGGAAGGGACCCATCAGGATCATCAAGCCCAACTCCTGGCCGTATGCAGGACACCTCAAGAGTCACACCATGTGCCTGAGAACAATGTCCAAATGCTTCTTGGACTCAGTCAAGCTTGGCACTGAGACCACTTCCTTGGGAGCCTGTTCCAGTGCCCAGTGATCCTCTGGGTGAAAAACCTTTTCCTGTTATCCAACCCAAATCTCTCCTGACAGAACTTCATGCCATTTCCTCGAGGTCTGTCACTGATCAGGAGAGTGAAGAGATTGGTACCTGCTCCTCTGCTTCCCCTTGTGAGGATGATGAACACCACCACAAGATCTCCCATCAGTCTCAGTTTATATTACCCAGACACTTTGCCACTCAAGGTAGACTTTTAAATGCATCCATGTGGCAGCCCACAGAATGGTTCAAAACAGAATCAATGTCTCTATATCCTTGTTTTGAATTTTCAGTTTTCTTAGAGATAAATATTCTCTAAAGCAATTAAATAGGAATCCCTAATATTCTTATATTTTTTTTCTTTCTTGAAATCTTAAGACTTTGAGGTACTAGGTTAAAATGTTTATTTCTACATTGATTTTTTATTAATATGCTTGG
This sequence comes from Acanthornis magna, assembly GCA_036785705.1. Taxonomy (NCBI): domain Eukaryota; kingdom Metazoa; phylum Chordata; class Aves; order Passeriformes; family Acanthizidae; genus Acanthornis; species Acanthornis magna. The sequence continues at coordinate 18,180,439 of JAWUZG010000032.1, forward strand.
TTATGGTGTGTGGTGTGTTGTTTTTAAGTTATTTTTTTATTTTATGTAAGCATGAGATAAATTCTATTTAACATCACTGAGAGGTTTGGCCTACAACAATTCACATACAAGTTGAAGTCCTGGACACCAACAGTGCTAAATTTCATTATCTCAGCTTCCAATAATTTTGAGGACATAATCTCTCACTGCATTTTTTTTTTCAGAGCACATCTTTACTGAACCTCCTTCAAGTAGAACAGTATGACCATTGAATGCTTTACCATGGAGTGCTTTAAAGGTGCTGGGCTTCAGCAGCTGTTTACCCTCATTCATTTTCAAGTATCAGTGTCTTTGTAATTCCAACATCATGGTAGCCTGCTCTTCATTTAAATTGTTATTTTATGTTATTGTTTGCTGTAGTGTTTAAGGTTTTCCGGAAGTCTAATAGATAGCACATGGAGTCTTGCACACAACTGGAGAAACTTCACAAACTGAACTGTGAACAGCCCAAGGGCCATATCTGCAGCAGATAACTCCTAATTCACAAAAGGTTCTTCTAAGAGAAAGCCAGCATTGTGGTTTGGGAAACAAGGTTAACAAGGAGCAGACCCATCTCATGTTGCCATGGGAATGCTTCTTGCTATATGTCTGGATAGTGTAGAAGTATTCATGAGTTGTCTCTATAAATCACATAATTAAAATAGGGATAAATAGGACTAATTGCATGTTTTCTGCAGAAAATTGCTCACTATCTATTATTGTCACAGATAATTTCAGAATATCTGACAGAAATTACCCTTGGTTTACCACGAAAAGAGCTCAACACATTTCTTTTAAGACATTTTTAAATAATCCATGTTTCAAAACAAGACAGTGCCAAAGAGGGAAAATTGTCTCCCAAGTACTCTGCCAAGGTTACTTTTCTTTGGTTTCCCATTCTTCCTTGTTACAGGAAGCAGCCAACAGAGGAAATAGTCAACATGGATTTATGGAGGGAAAATCAAGTTTTATGAGCCTGAGAGACTTAAAAAATGAGATGATTGGCCTGCTAGGCAACCAGGGGATACCAGAGGTTGCTGCCTATATTGGGTTTTGTAAATTTTTCAACCCTGTCCTATCTTCACATGCAAGATGGCTATGTATGCACAAGATAAGTGTTCAGTGACATGGATCTAAAACTGAGTAAACTCCTGGGTTCAAAGGATTGTAATCAGTGGCATGAAGTCCAGGTGCAGGTAAGTCATTAACGGTGTGCCTCAGGGAGAAAGGGCAGAAAATAGTCATTAATCCAATGAAAATAAGTTTGGGTGAATAGAGTGAAATTCTTCATGAAGTATTGTCCACGAAACCGTAGATCCAGTAGAGCAATTCAAACACTTTTCACTCATGAAGTTTGATGAAAGACAGAAAAAAATTATTATTGAGTATTATTGCCCTCAGAATCGATTCAAGCAGTTGTAAATAAAGGCAGAGTTCAACTTTAGGTCCCATATGATTTGGGGAAAGCATGATCTGAAAAGATAAAACTAGAAATATATTCTTCAGAGCTTGCATCCTGAACTACAGTTTTGGCATTTCTCCCTCTTCCTAACCCACTCACCCTTAAAGGTCAATCAAGGTTATGGTTTAAATGCTATTGGAATGGGTGCAAAAAGAAATACTGTGGGACTTATTGATAGAAGGATTATAGGAGACTAAATTAAGTCGACAAAAATGAAAATATAATTTAGTCCATATTCCTTGTTTATGTATTTGGCACATTTTAACATTCTTTGAGGGATATATAACAGTATGTTATGAGTTAAAAAGTGAAGCCAAGAATAATGTTAATTATACTAAAGGAACAGAAAAAAATGTGGTCATAGGAAAAATAGGCTACTAAATCAAGATAACCTCACTAAAGGGCAAAAAATGTATACAGGTAGAGTCTATTCAAAAAAAAATCCATAATTACAGTTAGTGCTTCACATACAAATTACATGGCAAAAAGTGTCTAATAGCTGTGACAATGTCTGCAACACACTTGACTGTTTTGCTGCAGTTAAAGGTTGTGAAAGGTGATGTCCCGTGGAGAGAAGCTTTGACACGTTCTCTCACCTGAACTGAGTGACAGCTTAACATTGTTTTTCCTTAGAAATAAAATCTTTTACTTTAACCGCTTCAGTATAATTTGAGGTATCCCTGTGGTATCATCCTGGGACTGATGTTTTATAATTCCCAGCTCCTCCTCTGTGATCTTCAATTACTCTTTCTGCTGTCTGTATAAGGTGTGTTTACGTGCTTGTGAAGGGGAATGATGAAGAGTTACTACAGTTGCATGTACCATCATCTATCCTTCTGCTGTCTGGAGGTGAAGCATCATGTCCACTCATGGTAACTTGTTACTTAGATATTATGTCTCTGTCCCCTAGATAAACCTCTGCATTAATACATTTATACATACTTAACCTTCCTGCTCTGGAGGAAAAAGGTTTCTTTCCTCACCCATGACTTCCATATTAGGTTAATTGGAATTTTTTTTTTGAGGGGGAAGGGTTGGGAGAGTAATAAGGACATCTTGTCTTCATTACAGAGTCTTCTGGGATTATTCCCAGTACTATTACAATTAATACCTTACCCAGGTGAGTATGAAGATCTAGAAGTCTTTCTCCACTTTTTTTTTTTATTTTTTTTATTTCTCTCTATCTCTTAATGCCCTAAAAGATTATTCACTTCAAAGAAAAATACAGGACACAACTTGAACTTGCCAAAAATACTTATAAAAATTTTGTAGCTGGGTGTTAGAGACAGTGTAATGTCATGTGACTCTAACTCTGTACCTCTGCTAAAGGTAGTAGGATGATCCCCACAGTAACAATGATATCAGAGCAGAGAATCTTCAGTGAGGCACGAATATATCGACATAAAACTAACGTGTACAAGGGGAAAATCTGAGGCAGTGATTACAGCCAATTACTTGGCTTGCCTGATTTATCCCAGAAGTTAAGCTGTAAAGTCAATTCACAGTCAAGCCACAGTATCTTACATCAGCAGAGTAACAGTTCTAAATGTTGGTAAAACACAGATCTTTTCTGAAGTTGCCTTGAAAGACTCTCTGATTGCTTAGATGTCCTTGGCAAATTAGTGACTGCAGGAAATAAATGCCTGCTAGGTTGTGGTTTTTTGTTTGTTTCACATTATTATAATTACTGTTGCTATTTTTATTAATAGAAATACTCATAGAAAGAGTGGAAACACAGAAATGGAGGCAAGAATAGAAGTCTGATTAGTTAGTTTTAAAGGGATTTCCAAAGAAAGCAAACTTTTGATCAAACAACATTTTGCCCCTGCAGATCACAACAAAAATGTTTGTGTCCAGAGTTTAAAGATTAAAAGATACATGTTGTAATGAATAACATTTTCAAAGTGAACAAACAAGATTCTTCTAGGGTCTTCAAATGTTATGTTTATAACCTGGTGATGCTTATGTCCAGCTAAGAGTGAGATAAAAAACTGAGAGGATGACTCATATGAATAATCATGAGAATCAGATAAAAAAGAAAAAGGAAGCAGTCAAAAAGAAAATGGAAGAGTCAAATTGTGTTCTGACAGTGATTCATCCAGCATGATGTATTTTTTTAGAAGTCTGAATTCTTTTCATATGGTCAGTAAAAGCACTAAAGAAGAATGTTATATCTCAACTATTAGGAGACCAAGTTTCAGAAAATTGTGAAGTTGACTTAGAAATCATCAAATTTAAAAAAAAATTAAGATGTACATATTCTGAATGCTTTTCACTTTTTAATGGCTTAATAGAAGACTCATATCACATTTCAAAATTCATGTCGTGATCAGAGAAACAAATATATTTCATTCCTCTTTTTAAAAGTTATGATGAACACAATCACTGCACTCAGGAGACAGAGCAAGAAAGCTCTGCACCTGCATGCAAAGATGGAATGAGAAAAACTGTTACATGTGTTCTGTTATAGACAGTTGCAAAATTTTCTACCAAATTATGCAAGCTTGAATATTTGGGGATATTACAGTTTCTTAATACTATCTCTAAAGTGATCATCATTACACAGAATTGTTAGATGCCTCTCGTTTACCGTGATTCTGAGGTGAGAATCTTAATCTGTAAGACAAAGGCCAGAAGGAACTGGAACAATTCTTTTATAATATGGTCCATAAAAATATTATCTACCTTCAATTACAAGTGTGAGTACTGTTATTCTAACTATAAATCATTATCCATTAATAATAAAGAAAACTTTACTAGAGAAAAATGTAATACTTGGCTTTGTAAATCACTAATTGCATTCTGTGTAATTTACTATCATACTCTTTTCAAGGTACCTTAAGATTTGTTACAATTTAATTGTAAAACACACCTTTTGAGACTGACAACATTTGAGATACTGAAGACATTCAGTTTTGATTGAAGAATGGAATTATAAGTCCTTCCAGGAAAAGTAAAAACCACTATAATAATATTTGTAGTCACAGAGTGGCAGACTCCCAACAGAATTACCTGTAGTCTTCTAATACTGCTTCAGAGAAACAAGATGTCTTCAGTTTCTGAAAATATTGGCAGTGTGTGATGTTATGCAAGTTCAGATGTTATGCAAGTTCAGCAAAGTGCAGTGGCAAAAAATAGGAGTGAAAAGAGAAAGATTGGTTAGCCTTGCTCAAATACAAAGATATAACACAGGATACATAAGGAAAAATGTTTTTCATGGTGCAAATATTTAAACAGAAGGTTTATGTATAAATTAATTTTGTCCACAGTTTGAATGTTTTTTTTCAAAAATTTTTTTAGGCTTAATGAGCTCATGTATTGAAATATTTCTAGTTGTTTTTTCTTTAAAGTTATTTTTAAGTTACTTGAAACAATTATTAAGGTATAACTTCATACTGTAGCTTGGTATTTATTTTGCAGAACTACCTTCTAGTTTCTCTGCTTGGAGAGGCTGAAAGGCAAACACTATGAAAGGCCACTCTGGGGACAGAGATATCTTTACACACCATTTTCTGCTCACAGTAGTGAGCAAAATATACCTCACAGAATAAAATATGTCGCACTAAGCAACAGAAATCTGAGACAGTTCTCAAGGTTTGCTGATCAGCTGAGATATTGCTTTACCCAGAACAAGCATTGGCTCTTTGGACATGCTGTATCTTCAATAACGAGTAGTGAATGCTCTTCAGTGAATAATGTCCTATTCATTATGACCCAATATCAGTCGCAGGTAATTTACATTTTAATTTTAAATTCGACAGAGGGGAAGCTTAATGGACTTATTATTCCTTAAAATTTCTTTTTCAGTTTCAAACATTTTTGCCTTAGATTCCAGACTCCCAGTTCAGTGATTACTATATACTGGTCTATTGAAAAAATCTTTGTAGAATCGTAGAATCATAGAATATTATGAGTTGGATGGGACCCATCAGGATCGTTAAGTCCAACCCTTGGCCCTGCACAAGACACCCCAAGAATCTTACCACATGTTCAAGGGTATTATCCAAATGCTTCTTGAAATCTGCCAGGCTGGTGCTGTTACCACTGCCATGGGGAGCCTATTCCAGTGCCCAAACACCCTCTGGATGAAAAACCTTTTCCTGATATCCAACCTAAACCTCCCCTGATTCAGCTTCATGATGTTTCCTCGAGTCCTGTCACTGGTCGTGAGAGTGAAGAGATCAGTGTCTGCTCCTCTGCTTCCTCTTGTGAGGACACTGAGACCACACGGAGGTTTCCCCTCAGTCTCCTCTTCCCCAGGCTGAACAGATCAAGTGACCTCAAGCCACTCCGCATAACACTTCCCTGCCAGGCTCTTCACCATTCTCTTTAGGAAGATTATAGTAGGCATCAAAAATATAGACTTGAAAAATTAGCTTAATATAATGTAGATAAATGGCAAAACCCAGAGGTCAAATTTCAGGAAGAGCTAAAAATTCCCTCCCTGAAAAATTAAGGGTTTTTTAAATTCTCAAATTAAGAGTTTTTTAAAATTAAAATCCTTGTTTAAGAGTCCTAATTGTGGCTTGCTTTGAACTGTGTCTGTCACACCTTTGATTTATCATTCTTCCTTTTCTATGGTTGTTCTCCCATAACTTCTTCAGCTTCAATTATTTTGCCACAACTTCTGAAGAAGTTTTGAAATTACAAAAAAGGCTTTTGAAGGGTAATCTTAACTGTCTATAAATAACTGTTAAGGGAATGATCGTCTCAGATTTAGCTTAGTATCCTACTGTGGGTTGTATGTTCAATATCTGTCTACCCTGTTACTTGAGGAGTCTCATTGTTCCCATAAGGCTGCAATATTATATTTTTTAATATTATAATATAACATGGTATTTTATATATATATATATATAAATTATTCACTAATACAATATCATACTAGTGAATGATTAAAAAGTGTTCGAAGTATAGATGATTTACTACCTGTATATTCTAGATTTTCTACATTAAAAAAAAGAGAATCACAAATAATAATTTTTAAATGTTGAGACATTCTGAGCTACAAATGTTAGACCCAGAGGAATTTGGATTTTTTTCTACTGCTTTAGCTACTAATTGTGTTAGGTCATTAAGCCTGATTTATTATTAGTCATGTTTTGAAGAACATGAAGCCTGTTTCACATGGAATAATTTCTCAGTACTAGGACACTTCAGTTTAGTGAAAAACTCATACATTATTAAGAGTCTTGTCTGGGATTATATTCTTTTACCAATCAATAATTGGTTTTAGGACTTGAAACCACAACAGCTGCATGGAATCACCTGAATTTCCTAAATAACATAATGACAGAGTCTGTTAGTGATATTGGCACTGCAGCACTAGTCTCCAGTCTTTCCTTCACAGCAGCTATATAAAAAAATGTTGTCCTTCAGTGCAATAATTTCATTATAAGTACCTTGATTCATAGTTACTTTAGTGGACAGGGCAGGATACTATCCAGTCTTGGGATTTGTGCCTCTAACAGAAGTCAGAAACTAATATCTATTTTAAAAGAACCTCAAAAGTTCCTGTAAATTTGAATCTGGGGGATCAGTGACCTTCTCCGACTTGATCTTTACTCCTTGTCCTCTCCTCTCCCAGAAAGAGGTCCAGGCTGGAGAATGATATCATCAGTTAAAGTTATCTCCTCAAGAAGGCATCGGGAGGAAAGGAAGTAAATCCCTATGTTTCTTTTAGGTTAGTGGATTATAACAGACAGTTTGGACTAGAAAACCAGAGATGAAATAGATTGGTTAAAGCTTGGACAACATGTTACTTTTTCAAGTCTGTTCAGAAGCAGACACAGAAGTGTTCAGAGAAAAGTACTTTGAAACTGAGATGAGAGATATGAGAGACATCATCTCAAATACTATTTCAACATGAAGTAAAACCCCTTACTAAAATGTATGCAACACATTTTTCTACTTACCTGAAAGACCAAAGTTTAGGAAAGCAGGCTCACATCCAGCACTGCAGTTTAGCTGTATGAATGTCTATCCTGATCTTGGTAAACTGCAGAGCTCTTAACCAGTTGCCAGACTTAACTCCTTTACTGAGGCTGAATGTTAAGTTTCTTCTCCAGTTATTGCTTTACCACTCCTAATTTTATCTCAAAACATGAGATACCCACTGCTTTATATAACACTGTAGCTGCCAATTAAGATTTTAAAGTCAGCTTTTATTTTAGGCCTTTGTAATTCATGGGCAGAGGAAAGGGTAAAAAACTAAAACACATTTCATTTTGAAGGGAAATCAGAAGCTAAATACTAAAATACTTCAATTTATCACAAAGTATGAGTTCAAGACAATCTCAATATAGCAACGACCCATAGCTATTACTTACTTTTACAGGTTACACCAAAGGTCCTGCAGTTTGTTACAGTTTGTAGTCTATTTTGTTCTTTTCACATGCAGTTCCAGTTCACTCCACCAGTTACATCCACCAGTTTTAATCTGCTGTTTGGATTAATGAGCAACACTTGCCACAGTGACTTCCCAGAATGCCTGAAGCTTTAAACACTTTTATTTTTAAATAAGTCATGCCATTAAGCAGAATAAAAGGGATCTGTTGCTGTATTTCACGTCCTGAGTCTATAGAGATCTGACAAAGAGATTTCACATTTAACAGTAGCTATGGCAAAATAAACCTGAATTGTTGCCAGGTAGTTGTTGTCCTAAAGAAAATGGTACCCAGATCAAAAATCTAATATACCTGTACCCAATAAGCAAATTTTGCTTCAAAGTGGCATTATATGCACTGTATTTGCAAGTAAATATTTTAGTCTTCTGGCATCAGAAATACATTTGCAGTATACAAATTTCCTAAGTGAAACAACAGAATGGGAATATTTATTTAATGTGTTGTCACTCTGAGCACTGAAGCAGAGCATGATGGGTTAAAGTAATAAACACACTAGACCTGAATAATGTAACTGATTCCACATTCTAAACAAATTTATATAGTTCCATGCTTCATAAATCAATTCTATCCATTCCTTTTCCAACTCTGAAATCTATTCTTAATTTCAAATGGTGTTTCCTGAGTTCTGTATTTCATAACCTTTCCATATGAATTATTCTCTCTCCGTGTCCATCTTCTGTATTACTTGCCCTTTATCATTTTCTCAGATTTTTTTGCTAGCTGAATTGCTATTCACACAATAATCTCACAGACCTCTTATTTTTAAATTGTTTAGGAAGAAATAATTGAGAATAATCAATATCGGAGTTTTGAATGTCATTGGTTATCTTTGATTGAATCCATGAGGCACATAGTGTATTTTGTTCCAGAAGTGAATCAGCTCAACTTTTCTGTTTTGGTTCAAATAATTGTGTTTACAAATGTCTATGAATATATTTCATTTAAATTAACTCTCTGAGGGAACAATCTGCTAGTAAACCCTTGTATGATAATATTCAGCGGAGGGAATAGAAAGTTATGACTGAAGAAGAGAATTTTATTTACAATTTTGAACATGCATGCATGGCTGTATTTTTATTATTTTCTCTGCTCTAGTTTCAGCTAATGAAAAGACATCAGCCTTTACATCAGAATTTTTGCTGTAGTTGCAGGAACTACAAGTATGGCTGTCTGTCAGGAATGCAAGTTTCCCATTGGCACTTGTCAAATCAGCTTTCAAATATTATAATAAAAAGTATTATTACCCAATAATATATGCAATAATCACCAATACAAAGCTTCATTCCAATCTGTGCAAATAGATTCTGAAATATGCAATATCACATCCCAAGGCAATACTATATTTAGCATAATAAATGTTATAAGAATCCAAGGTCATTAAGAACAGCCATTTAAATGGCATTAATCCTTGGTTTAAAAGTCATCATAGGTATTTGGAATCTAACTTGTCCTGGTATATTAAATTCTGACCTGTGCTGTTGGAAAAAAGTACAGTGAGCACACATGCAGCAACAAGAATATCTGGAAATACGTCTCCTCTTCATTGGCGCAAAGAAGCTGCTGGAAAACTTACAGATGCACAAATGTGAGAAACCATAGACTGTAGAAAATTAGGTTAGACAGCTGGCATTGACTGAGGGCCTGATCCCAGCAACTACAGTGCCAGGTCGCTGGGGTAAATTAGAATTATTTGCTGTGGCCTTTTCTTCATTAAATAAATTCTTAACAAATAAGTTTCTTTTGCCATCAGCCGACACTTCAATGAGCAAAAAGCTTTGAAAAAACTTGTGATCTAGAAATCCTCAAAGTTTTCAGAGTTATGCAGACACGGTAATGAGAAGAGCTGATGTGCTTTTTTACAGGATGTGTAACATCAAGTTTAATGATTTCTGGCATTACAGTCTTTATATTATGAAATCCTTTGTCAGAAAAAGAATAACAACCAACCAAACAAAAAACCAGTTACACATCTTTTCTTCTAAATCTGATTCAACTGTTCTTCATTAAAAGCAGTTAAAAAACTGGTTAAAAATCACGTAGGCAGCACCTTTCACTGAAGAAGTCAACATTTGTCTCAGACAAAGTGTTTCAAGAAACCTATGGCCCAGCTGGAGGAAATCCAGAGGCGAATAACGAGTAAGATCAACAGTCTGAAAATCATGATTATGAGGACAGACAGGGAGAACTGTTACTGTTTAGTCTTAAGAAGGATATGCAGAAAGAAAATGTAGCAAGTCATGAAATATGCAAACTATCACTGCACACAAGAAGGATGGAAAAATCCATTCTTTATATTTCACCTGGGAATAACACTAGCTAAAGTGATTTAGATTAGACATTAAAAGAAAAAATGAAATATTAAACAGAAAAATATTAAAACCCTAAATATTAAAAAAGTCATCTCTGGAAGGTTCTGGATTACCCATTATTAGAGATTTTTATGAACAGATTTGGCAAACAGTGGTAAAGAAAAAGAGGTGTAGAAGCAGAGGCCAATTTACTCTAGAGAAGAATCTGTCCCTATGGCAAAAATATTTTGGGTCATCTGTGAAACCAATACTCTCTCTCCCTCTCTTGAAATCAATGCTCACTTTGCTTTAGGTACGTAGAGATTTTTAAAAAATCCACCACAACTACAGTGAAGTGTGGAGGAACTTTCAGTTGGAATCTCATTTTTATTATTTTGTTTGATCATGATATGTAAAGAGATAAAATTCTACTGTGTATTCTTCTGGAAATATTTTGTGGAATTCAATAGGAAACTGTGATTTGATGCAGACATTTCAAGTAGTTATTGCTTTGAGGTCTACTCATAGGCATTAAAGATTGCATGTGTACGTGTCTAACTTTAGAAGTCTAAAGCCATTGTGTAAGTCCAAAATAATCAATTTAAATTTCTTTCAAATCTTTTGGACAAAGATAATCACTTACACAGGACAATCCATCTCATCCCAACCAAAATGTCTAAAACAGCCCAGGCCAGTTTTCCTGCAGAAATGACCACAAATCTCTTTGACTTTTGGGAATTCCAGAATAGCCACCTTGTATTTAAGCAGTAAAATCTTAAGATACTTGAAGCTTTCTACTGCTATCACTCAAAGTTGCCTCTTGTGTCTCTTTTAACCATGACCCCACCTTGTCTTCACCCAGGTGAAATACTTTAATCTCAAAGTACGGTTATATGTGGTAAAATGAACAGAATGACACAAGTTGAACAATTATGTCTGTATGAAATCACTTCTAAGATTTTTCTCAACATAACTTTTTTACCATTTGCAGTTGTAACTTAAATGTCTTTGTGGGGTACTTCCCACGTGGGGTGGTGTAGGGTGGTGTAGAGCCCCAGCACTAAAGGCAGGACTGTGACTGTGTGGGGTGTGATGTACACAGAGCTGGAGGGAGGGGATCTTCCCCAAACCTGCCAAAGAGAAACCTCTCAGGTCATTGAGTACAACTATTAACACTGCCAAATCCACCATTAAACCATATCCCTAAGCACCACATCTGTATGTCTTTTAAATACTTCCATGGATGGTAACTCCACCACTTCCCTGGGAGGTGCAGGGGAAGGGGGGTGTCTGCACTTCTGGGGGTGATTTATGGGGGCTGGGAGATATGCAACTGTTTATTAATCCTGTCTTAGTGTCTGGTAATGTGATTTATCTTTTATATTACCAATATTGATCCTGAGTGTATAGTTCACTGTGGGTTAATTACATGGCATTAATAAATTAATAAAATGTTTCAATTCTGATTTTGGCCTGAGCTATGTGAACTCACTTGTTTTTTCCTGGTGTCTGCCTTTCCTGGGGAAGGATGCTTAGCAGCCAGCTACGATTAGCAGTGGATTATTTGTACATGGTGAAATAATAAAGGAAAACACTGTTTGTCAGGAATGGTGAGAACTTTGAAATATTTCAAATTTTATATTGGAGTAACTAGAAGTCTCACAAAGTAGCCTGAAAGACTGGGGGAAATCAAAGGAATTACTCCCATGTTTCTCTCATTTGTATTCACAATATTATTTGACTTGATTTTTAAAATTAATATATATCATTAATCCCCAACATTGATATTAACACACACTACTAATAGAAATAGAGCTACACTTTTTTCTTAGGCATGCATACTGGTGAATTTTCTTTTGTATTTCTGGCATATTTTCATTTCCAGTTTTTAAGATAATTTCCCTCAGGGAATGACTTTTATTTGATTCTGTTATTCATATTGTTCATCCAGACTTAGGAATCTGGGATGGGGGAGAGGGGAGGGAAATCACACAAGATTTCTTTTCTTTCTAGAATGAAAACCAGACCCGTTCAAAGATTTGACCCGTAGTTGAAGGAAAACCACACTCCAAAGGAAAAAAATACAATGCTTGAATTGTTACAATGATAATTACATTCATTAAAAAAAAACCACAGCAAACTAAACAAACAAACTCAAAAAACCCCAATTAAATGAAAACAAGAACAACAGATGTTTTTCCAAATTATTTTCCACAGAAAAATGAGTAAATGGTTAAAGACAGAATTAATTCCCTTCCACATTTCAGTTTCTAGCATTGATAATATATCAGTCAACTATGTAGAGTTTATTTATATGTGAATAAACTGCATACATACACATACATATATACATACACATATGTATATATACACATATACATATGTAGATATGTAGATATGTAGATATATAGATATATAGATGTGTGTGTGTGTGTACAGTGTGTACAGTGTGTACAGTGTGTACAGTGTGTACACATATATACATATATACATATACTTATATATACACCCAGAGGTATACACACTGGAAATGATGGCAGGGGAGAAAGACTGCTAATTTCGGAGGATGCATGTTCAACAAATAAATGAATAAATAAATAATCTTCAGTATTTATGGAAATGAAAATGGAAAACTGCTGTGCAACACTTCCCTTATGTCATATTTTCGTAGTTCACCTGGAGGTGTTGGTTAAGGAGTGCTGTAGATCATATAAACTAAACCTTTAGAAAAACCATAATGAAGTCATATTCTAGAAACCTGTTTTACACTAATGTTTGCTCAATTGGGCATCATAATGTATCTAAATAATTAGCCTATGTAGCATTGCAGTAAAAAAGATTAAAACACAGAAAAAACAACTCCCTGACCCCTGCCTAGTTAAGCAGGCTCTCTAGTTTTGCCACTGCCATGTGTTCTATGCTCATGAAGCAGAACCCTGAATTATAAGAAGAGCTTAAAGATCATACTTACCTTATGCTTTTCTGTAAATCATCCTCTGTTAATAATAGTAAAGCAGGCTTAAGGGAGTTTGATTTGCCTCCTAGCTTTCAAAGAAATAACCTTAACATTTTTATACCTAACATTGTCGTTTAATATTTAACATTAACTTACAAACTTCAGTGCTGGAACATTCTCTCAGACCTTCCGGTCCAAAATACAACTTAAAAATAACAGTAGCATGAAAACTGAAATTCTTGGAGCAATTTCGGAACTGGACTAATAGAGGGCATATGATTTTTAATGAAAGGGTATGTGAGTCATGCTTTTTATGTTCCAGAAACACACAAACACAATTCAAAGGAAAAGGACTGTGTGACTCTCTCTGATTGAAGGCCTGGGGCAGCATAGTCTTCTAGGCTAGCAGCAAGATTTATCAATTTTAAAACATGCTAATGAAGCCAATCAATTTTTGATCAACATGAGCTTGATCTACATAAAAATGTTTGCTACAAATAAAATATGTTTGGGCCTGCATCTATATGGAACACGTACCAAAGTGGTGGTAGGTGCCTCAAGGATGGAAACATTGAAGGTCAGGTTGGGTGGGGCTCTGAGAAACCTGTGACAGTTTTAGGTGCCCCTGCTCATTGGCGGGGGGTTAGACTAGATAATCTTTAAAGTTCCTTTGCAACCCAAACTATTCTATGCTTCGATGGTGCTATGAATCTAAACCATTTTTATTGCTGTATTAAAGGTTCTGCTATTATTCTTAGCACTGTAAGCTTAATGTGTATATTCTCTGAAACAGCCTTTCCTATGCTGCACTGCTATTACAACTCAGATTAGACGTTCAATACTTTCATTGTTTCTCTTCAAAGTCTTTCACATTCATGAAAAGACAAATCTGTAACACTTGCTCCAAGTTTATCAATAAGTCCTAGTAGCTTGTCTTCATGATTGTTGCTGTTATTTATGAAAGAGTGCATTTTAATGACACTGACAAACTCAACATTCAGACACCATACGAACATAGAGGAAAATGACAGCACCCACTTTGGGAGAGCTTTATATAAATATATGTGTGTATGTGTGAAGATACTATAACATCAGCACCCCTCACATTTCAGCAGTTACAGCAAAACTTCATGGACTTCATCCAGTGTAGTATTGTGGCTACAACTATGTGTAAAGGCAATTTTGGTTTTTAGAACAAATGACAATCAGGGAAAAGAGAAAAGTGTTTAAAAACATTCACAGGTTAAAAATGTTTCTAAACAAGTGTTTAGAAACATTGTGCTAAGAGGGAGCACAAGGTGAAAATAATGTCCATTTTAGGTGGGTTCCAAGTCCTCATCCAAAGGCGAGCTCCAGAAACTTGCAAAAATCTAGAAAATCAGTCCGTGAAGCTCTGGAATGATTATTGTTATTGCTGCAATAGTGTATTAAATCCTCTAGGTCTTTCAGTTAGACCTTTCTATTAGAGTTTATTTCCCCCAAGCTTATCTTAGAAGACAGATATACTAATATTTTAGCTATTGACTGACTCTCGGATATTTAAAAGAAACATACTAGTCTTACTGGGTAAGATTATATACATAAATATATATAGATATAATCACCCAGCATCCATTGGCAATATGTTCTTTGGATAATGATGTGTTCTTCAAATCAACATTTTCTTTTGTTTGTTTTGAACACATGAAACTACAGCGTTCATGAAGATCCAACTACAGGCAGACAGAGGTTATTCAGACATATTTACAGCAAAGTTTTCCTCGGTAATGCAATAAACATGACTTAAACAATAAAGCTAATTTAGTAGCATGAGTTTGAAGAAATCATTTTAATAGCAAGTAACAAAATTGTTGATTCATTATTGATATTTTGTTCACTTTAACATCTCTTTTCGCAGCATTGGTGTGTTTTGTTTTCTAAGGAAAGGGATGTTTATTTTTTCCTCCAAAATATGATTTATAATATTTTTTTTTCTTTGAATCCGTCACTTCATCAGCAGGTTTCCCTGTTCCACTAAATATTTTAGACAACTAAGACCAAACTTTACATTAAAGGTGACCTTATCAACATATCCCTGCTTTCACTTATTTAGTTATAATCGAAACCTGTTCTGACACATGAAAGATGTTCTCATTATGCAAAAAATATCTGGACTGGCATAATAATTTGAAAGACATCCAACAGCTTTACCTTCCTGCTAACACTGAAACATCTCTTCTCTCTACTTTGCTGCTTGGTTCTGTGTATTTGAGGTTCAGTGCAAATACTCACAAGGGATTTTATTCTTGCTCATTTTACCAGTTTCATCATCATATTGATAAATCTGTAGCACATCAGTCAGCAGATAGTTGCATTATATATAGTTTTCTTCTAAAGAAGAGTAAGTAAACCCACAAAAGTAAAGATGAAGGGACCTATGCTTGTTGAGAATATAAGGGATTTTTAAAATTCTAACTTTTTATTTTACAGCTCGAGCTAAATTTCCGTTCTTGAGAATCCACAGGGATTTTCCTGGTAGTTCAGCTGAAGTTTTGTGAGTAAGATTTTGCTTATTTTCAAATGAGAAATTATTTAGCTCAGCATTTCCAATTTAAAGATGTTCAGACATCTTCAAGGGCATGATTATAATACATTATTGTCCCCTTTCTAAATGAGCAGTCTTTTCCGGAAGGCATGTCAATAGACCCCTGTGATGTCTTTGGTTATGCTTCAGTTCTCTAAACAATACACAAATAACTGTGGGGAAGATATTCAAAGACATTTAGATATCTAATTCATACTGATCATCAAGTCTAAATGTGTACTGCCAGCAGTTCAGTGATACTACACTATGTCCAGCGAGATAAAATTTGTGTTACCCAAATTACAAGCCCAAGACTTTTAAGGAATCGAAACATTTGGAGAACAAATATTGCAAATTTGCACCCAGAGTGTATTTCTTGTTTCACATTATCTCAGCTATGATGTTTAGTGTTTTAACATACAATTCAACATAAAGGAAAGGGAAAAACCTCTCTCTGAGTTCACAATGACATTGAGTGGCAGCCAGAATTTACATACTCAAAAGTGATGCCCTAAAACTGTGATATATGCCCAAAAATATGTAAAGATTCTTTGTCTTGGCAATGATACCGTAAATGTATTTTATCCAGCACTAGAAATTTTTCTGGAGTGACACAAAACAGTTGTGTTTATCAGACACATGGCTCCATGCAGTAAGTGCCAGGGAGTCACTCACCATAAGCTCACAGAAGAGTATTTTTGTGGTAATAGAGAAGACTTAAAAAAAAAACCCAAGCAACCAACCAAATAAACTCCCAAAATCTTATCCTTTGGCGTTTATAGGAAATAAATGTATGATCTATTGTTTATACGAGGATTAAACATCATGACTGTGGATGGTATTTAGAGGGTTCGGTTAGTATGTGTCAAAAGCATAAAGTTATACAAAACTATTTTCTAGCAACAAGTTTTTGTACTTACCACTTAGTCTGAGATTTTACTGTGTCAGTGAAAACTCCTGATAGGCTGGTCAGAAAACAACAAATTTAAGTGCTCTGAAAATTAGTGGGGAAGGTAGATTATTTTAACATTTTATTTCAGTACGTTATGAAAAGATTTTGAAATAAAAATTAATAAGAATTAAAGCAGAAATTCGGATGCCTCAGGATGTTGAACAACTCAGTGGCTTATGTGAGTTATCCATAATTTTATCTGAACTTTTACAAATAGTATGTTGGATGTTTTCTATTGAAATTGAAATATTTCCTCAAACCACATTTTTCACCCCCCCAAAAAAAACCCCAAAACAAAAAAAAAAAAGAACAAACAAGCAAAACAAAAATCAAACCAACAGAAACCCTCCCAAAGACCAAACCAAACCAAAATAACAACAAAACAAACAAATAAACAGACAAACAAAAAAACCAACCTAACAAAAACCCTGAAAACTACCAAAACCCAACAACAACAACAACAAAACAACGCAAATATTAAAAGGAAGATAGAAAATGTTTGGGTTTTTTGTCTTTCTTAGCATGTACAATTGCATCAAGAGACTGAAATATATTGTCCAAGGTCAAAAGTGTCGTGGACTACATTAAAGTTGCCATGTGTTGAATTAAGGAACCTAATTGTACATACTGTTATACAAATATACTTACTAATATACTTACTAATTACTTATCACATTTTTGTCATTTGAAGCAGTAAGTTTCACTGGAAGTGTTAAAGACTGGAATGTACAGTATAATTCTAGGCATATACCACATAAGGCAAGAGGCAACTCCTGGCAAGCTATGCATAAGGATTTCCTGGCACTTCCCAGACCAAAATATATCTTGTTATGACTAATGTTTAATTTGGATAGTCAGAAGTATTTTGTGAATAATTTTTAATATCTTTTCCTATCCCTGACATACTGTTATCAAAAACTATTATCCTAGAACACATTGCCAGCAATAGCAACTTATAATTTATCTTTTAAGGAATTCCAGGAATTTTTGATGTGAAATGGAACCACAGACCTAAACACAAGACCCATATATCTGTCATTCTAAAGCTTTACTAAACACTTTGCCCAAAAGCTAAGAACAAGTTTACAGTCTATGAAGACAGGAGGGTGAACTCAGAAAACAAAATAGGCCAGTTTCTTTTTGACATGTAGAAACATTCCACATATCAGCCCTGTCAGTTTTCATTTGTTTTACTTTGTGGATGAAACCTCTGTTTGTACTATTTTCTTTTAAAATCATATTTTAAAGGTCCTATGTGAAAGGAAAAAAAAATTAAAAAATATAAGATTTTTAGGCAGCATATGTTATATTATTTCAGCGAGAAACCTGGTCAGAAATTATTTATTAACTTGGTCAGAAACACTGATGGAGCAAGTGGGGGAGGGAGAAAAAAGTTAAAATATATCCAAACCAAACAATTTTCAGTGATGATAGAGCTTCTCTTGACAAAAGTTTTTCAGCCCTCCTATAAGATCTGGGTCATACAGTTGAGCATGCGTCTTTGTCTTCTCCAGAAACCCAACCACTAGGCTATGCTCTTGCTCTGCAAATGCATAAATATTCATTAAATGCACAGGAGTGAGTTTGACAACCTACCTAGTAACGAAGGCTCTCAGCTATGATTCAAATGATCCAGGCTCAATATGAAGTCCCAATGAGTGTTTATTAAGTTATTACACCATGTTGGGCAGTTCCAGCAGAATAAACTACTATG
The DNA here is from genome assembly GCA_036785705.1 of Acanthornis magna. Classification (NCBI taxonomy): domain Eukaryota; kingdom Metazoa; phylum Chordata; class Aves; order Passeriformes; family Acanthizidae; genus Acanthornis; species Acanthornis magna. The sequence continues at coordinate 18,198,799 of JAWUZG010000032.1, forward strand.
ATGAGAAAATACTCCATAGCCTGGTCATCAAAACAAAGGGCTTTGCTGCAAAGAGCAACATGCCCATTTGATGCACATCCACTGAAAACAAAACATGGAGTCTATTAAAGATCTTGAAATCTTTCAAGTCTTGTCTGAGATGTATTTAAAAGGACCCATTTTATGTTCATATTATAACTTTAAGGCTTGATATTTCTTAATATGTAGTTTGATCTTAAAATATGCTGAATATTTTGAGTCAATTTAACAAATCCTTTAATAGATGTATAGCTTGAATTGGATTTCTCATATATTTCCATGAAAAAAATCTCACTTTTCTACGTTTCTGGCTTTCACTTACTGACAAGTTGGAAGGGATATGACATCAGCCTTGAGGACTTTGTAAGAATTTCCCTGAAAGTGAAATTGCTTCATCTCAACCTCAGACAGAAGATTTTTGAGAAAAAGCTATTCTTCTCTCCTTTCTCTTTTTTTCAAAATTTGGGTTGATTTTTCTTTATGGAAATCTTCTATGTATGATAAACTCAATTCTGAAAGACAATTGCACTCTTAATATATGACTTATGATTTTAATAGGAAAATTTCAGCATTTTTCGATTTCATTGGCTTGGGCAAAATAACTCACCTCTTTATGGGAATGAACCCACAAACCATACTGCAACATTAGTAGGAGATCTAGGCAATTAACCATATAAATCATATTGCTCAGTTCAAGATAAAATTCAGGAAAGCAGCTAATCAAAAGATAAAACTTTCAACACTTCAGTATATTTGCTTAAATACTATACTGAATAAAGGGACTGCATCACTTGGCAACCAAATATGGGGTTTTATCTTAGGGGTATAAGTTACTTTTCATGAGAGATATCACTGAAGGCCATCAGTAGTCTTTTTTGATAGGCTGGTATGACTAACATGTTTTCCATCATATTTTTATTAAACAGAGAAAAACGAACAAACAAACAACAACAACAACCAAAAAAACCCCACCCAACCAAAATAAAACCCAAAAAGCCACAAAACCCAACCTACCTATTTAAGGAATGAAGCTGTGGAAGTACATTGCTTGTGCAAGAAAGGCGTTTTGTGAGGTTTTCATACTGCACATGCAGTATTCTGTATGACTGTTAGTAAATACAGGGTATTCTTCATAGAATCATAAAATTTTTTGTGTTGTAAAACAACTTTAACCCAGCACTGCCAAGTCCACTAAATGCCACATTTGCACATTGTCTAAATACCTCCAGGGATGGTGACTCACCACTTCCTTGGGCATCCTGTTTCAATGCTTGATAACCCTTTTGGTGAGGAAATTTTTCCTTATATTCAATGTGAGCGTCCCCTGGTGCAACTTGAAGCCATTTCCTCATTTTGTTATTTGTTATGTGGAAGAAGGAAACCATGCTCTGCATGCTTGAAAGGACAAAGAGTAGATAAAGCCAACAGGCAGCTAAAGAAACAGTTTTGACCTTGTCAGCTGCCAAAAGACAGGGCTTAGCTCAGACCCATGGGAATACCAGGCCTGACAACTGAAGTGAGGAAAATCCCTTGTTTTTTTTCTTCCTACAATGTTGAGATTAATAAACTATCTCACAAAATGAATGAGATTGAGTCCTAACAGAGTTAGAACTCACATAATTTATCTCAACTGGACCCAGTATTACAAATGTTATTATTTACTTATCAAGCCATAGTATAACACACATGATATCTTGTTTTCAGTAGCTTAGATCTTTATTAGAAGTTTAGTTCCTTGCACTGAGCAAGGGCTGTGCCCATGGTCAAGAATGCAGGGAGGGTACAAATCAGTTTCTAAGTTCAGCAGTATTACTCAGCAATCTAAATGGCATCCAGAACTATGTCAGACACCTTTGGGTAACCAGTGAAGGTTACCAGACAGGGCATCAGATGTAAAACGTAGCAGTGACTTTCTGGATTGGCAAAATCCCTGGGGCTCAATACCTTGACACCTCCAGGGCATCTAAGGATGACCCTCTATCTATAAAACTGCCATAAGCAATGGAGATCTACTCAATAAAGTCAATGCCAAAGAGAGAGCAATGCAGTTCATCCTAAGGTTCATCACAGGCCCAGATCAATTATCTGCAAATAGATATGTAGATGTATCTGAATGTCCCTAAAAAATTCTCATAGCTCCTCAAGAAGTCTTAATCTGAATTTCTCTTGGCATTGGCTAAATCCCAGATGGGTTTACTAGGCAAAAAACCTGACATGGGAAGCAATGAAAAGAAACAGGGTGAAACCATCAGGTGATGCAAGAAACAGGGATACCATCAGGAAAGTTGGAACTGAGCAGGGTAGACTGAGAATGAAAAAAGCCAGATGAGATGAGTGAAAGGGAGAGAGACCAAAGGGATTAAGAGTATGCGAGTAAAGAACTGTAGCCTAATAGAATAGGTTAGGAAAGGGATTAAATTTCAAATTAAAAAATGGTAATGGCTGAACGAGGCAGCTGAGGCTGGTGATATGGTGAGGATATAAAAGTTCTAGCAGAGAGATTGAAATTATAGCACACACATCTGAGTAAACCTCACACATTTACACTTTCTGAGTAAACCTCAGAAAGTGTAGTATGAAATGGCACGCTAAATTGAAATTCTTAGTGGTTTTTTTTCTCTTTTATAATTTTCCAGCAAACATCTATGAAATGTTTGTAAAATTTTCACAGGCTCTTGTAGTGTTGGCATGTACATAGGAGACTATTCTCACCTGCTGCCATCACTTACTCCATTACATGGAGTGTCAGAGGTCTGTGACATCCATCCAAATCTTCAAGCCAAGCTGTCAGATATTATTGCATGACAAGCTTTCTGCTTTTCCAGTTTGCCTTTTTTTCTAAATGGAAATTTTATACAAAACCATTGTCTTCTCCCATCTCTCAAAACACTGTGACACTCCAAAACTGAGTCAGAATATCTTCATCTTGATATTTCATTTTCTTTATGCGAGTATAAGCAATTAATTTGAGCGGAACTTCTCACAGGTGGTTACTTGTTTTCTAGTCCTCATCATGTGGATGATTTACAGGCATCAAGAAGCCATTTGATATTTTGAAGTACTCCACATACTCTGAAAGACAAATGTCAAACACCTTATCTGATTTAGTATGTTATTTATTAGACTATTCTTTCCCTTCTCTTTGACTCAGTTAATGAAGAATAAAAGTGTTTTCCTTGCTAAAGAGTATTGTGAAAATGCATCCATGCTTTAAGGATCTTTGTCTGTGATGTATGAGGGAGTTTCATGGTTTGTTAAAGTTCAGGAGAAGCTTCTGGTGCCCAAGAGCACATGTTGGGAACTGCTCCTGCCACATCAGCTACAGTGAGATGTGGTGAGTTTATCATCTACAAAACTTGTGTGAACCAAGCATGGAGAGGCTCCAGCAGGGCTTGTGCGGCCCACACGTACCTGCTGTGGTTACTCTTACCTGAGTGTCCTCACAGAGGTGACTGTCAAAATATGGATGGGGGAAGTGGGAGAAAAGCCATAACGTCACCTTGCTCCTGTCAGAGTGACGTTAATGCCACCTCAGGGGCTGAAAAGCAGGAACAAACCAGGTGGGTCTGAGATCACTCAAGTCTGTGTTAAGATGAATATTGCAGGGAGGACTGCCACAGGAGAAGAAATGAGCAATTCTGCTGTTGGAACAGGTTTTGTAGTAAATATGCAGTGAGTCAAATTTGGGCCTCTATATATTCATCATGAAGGAAAAAACAAAATATTGAATATTTTTCATTAAGTGAGCAGTATCCCCATATCCATCTGTGCCTTAATGAAGATGGTTCCTATGCAAAAATAGCATGTGATCATGTAATTAAAAACTGCAATGAGTGCATAATGGTTGACAAGAAGCTGAAATCTGTATATGCAACAAACACTCTCAGTCTCACACACATGCATATATATGACTGTACATTTTTCTGTTATGATCTTTCCCCTGTTCATAAATTTAATTCAGGATTTTAGACTCTGGGTGAGACTTATCAGATCTGATAGATTTATCTCAATCTGTCACATAGAAATCTAAATGTAAACTTGCTGCTTAGACACTTCCTAATTAGTGGAGAGAGATAGAGACTTTTGATGTAATCCACAATCTGATCTAGATACATATTTTACAGAAAGCACCCTAAAACGACTTTATTCCATGGCTTTGACTATAAAACAGTCTGAATGACTTCTCCAAACATAAGCAATGTAGACTTCTAAGATTAGATTACATGAATCTCATGCTAAATGTTTATTTCATGCTACAAATTCTTACCAATAAAAACATACATTGTAAAATAGATGACAGATAATATTATAGCAAAAAAGAAATACACACTATAATAAATCTGCCTAGGCTAAGCATCTAAAATTTTACCTACTTCAGTGAAAAAATCCTTAAAGAAAATAAAGAGAAAATTTATAATTAGATCTTGAAATGTATACTATGCTTTCATAAACTATAATATTCGAAAAATAAAAACCTACAATGAAGTGAAAGTTAACAATTGAAGTAATTAGTCATTCATTAGTAGGATGTTGAAAAATAACACACAGAGAAAAAGTACATTTCCAACATGCAATTATCTAGTTAGTCAGAACAATTCATTATTTTTCCTCAAATCAATATTACAAATGCTCAATATTTTCTTCTGTAAACTGAAATTACGTATCAGTCAGATGTAAGTACCGAGCAGAAATGATTTGTAGCTCTAAAAATTATTCCTGCTCAAAATCTGATTGTGAAATTGATTGTAAGCATAGAATTTGACATTTTACCAATTATATCACATTACTGCATGTGCCAGTAAGAGTTCTTGGCATATGGTGTAATATAGGCAAACTATATGTGAAGTGACAACATGAGCAAGTTACGTCTGACTTCTACAAATGTAGCTATAATTTTTAATTCCAGACATGATGATGGAGGGAAAAATCAAAGCATTTTCCATTTTAATTTAAATTGTTGATGATGACATAATGCATGACTTGGCTACTTTTAATATCCTTGCCAGTGCTCAGAAATGTATGTAGCATGCATAAAGATGAATGGGTCTTACTCTGTTTATTACTTAACTCATAAATAATACAGCAAGATTTTGGGGAAGGTGATGGGCACTCTGGCCCAAACCAAAATGAAATGTTTTCCTTCTCTCTTCTCTGATTCAGTTTAAAGATGAAATGTAGTAATAAAAGAAGCTTACACAATCTTTGGCAGGAAGAATAGTGGTTGGAGTGTCAATCTACTGGAAAATTAACCACCTGTGTTCTGTGTGATCCCTTTAATGTTTCACATGGAAAGCAAAGCTTTTACCACATTGCTGTGTTCATCTTAACTATGTAGCAGAGTATCTGAGGCATTATTATGGCAGACAAATACACTTCTAATTCTAAATGTGTTGTTCCATATTTAAACTTAAGTAGGCATCTATGCGTTGCTTATATAATGTTATAGTTGGCATGGATGTCTAAGAATAAAATCAGACAAGTGCTGCCATCTGAAATAAAGGTGTAAATTATTGTCTCAGTGGCTATGAATGCAACCCGGTAAGATTTAAAGAGATTTATACATATGGTGAAAGAAAGTGGACGAATGAAACATTTTAGTTCCTGTTTATTTTTGGCATATATTAAAGCATTACACATTTTCTTTTAAAGCTGCTAGTGTTTGTTAGCTAGCTATTTGCATGCCATTTTATGCGGCAGTCAATATAAAATTGCCATCTTACATACTTAGTGAACAAATATATACTTAATATATTGTAGCTATGACCTGCAGGAATTGTGTCCCATCTGGAACAACAGAGTTTCACAGGGAAACTGGTCATTGAGAAGATAATATTTAAGCACTGGATGTATCCTGTAGTGGAAAAACTGTCATTGATGTCAGAGTGTTGTGTGAGGTCCAGTGGTCTGGATTATGGCATTGACTTTACAAGGCTGTACCCTGGTGCTGATTTCCACAGGATTCCTGCAGCACTATCATGGTTACCTTTCGCAGGCGCCTTGGTACTGATGACATTCGTGTGACTGCCTGAGTAAACCTCTTTGTTTCTGTTTTCTAAATATAGGGCCAATTTTACTTGTATCCAAGGAACTCACACACATAGCAACTGAGTAGTTTCAGATGTGTCTGGCTTAAGACTTCTAACTGTATTAGTGTACCTTCAAACAAGCTATCACTCAATATAGCACACAAAATTATTTGAATCATCTCAACAGTATCTCTCTGAAGTTTGTCTGTTTGCTATTCTCCAGCTCCTGTGTTCTTTAGTTGAACAACAGCAAGAAAAGATTTCAATCTCAGAGTCTACATTTCCTTCCACCTCCTCTTCCTTCTTCCCCACCACACCCTTACATAGGTCTGGCTTACTAATTGGTTCAATTTCTGGAGGGCCTTTTCTAAAGACTGGGAGGATTTTTCTCCACTGCTCAGACAGGTCCCTTTTACCCATTCCCTCTTCCATTTTCTCTACAAAACATCTCAATTCAGATAATATAGGCAAAAATATCTTGGGAGAAAAAGGACACAAACCCACAATTGTTACATTATTGTATTACATTGTTATATTATTGTTGTATTATTGTATTATTTTTCATGCAGTGATTCGAGTGTTTGATGAGGCAATGTGCTCTGGAGATAAGTCCAAAAAGATAGAAAAAAAGATGAAAAATATAACTACATTTTAATTACTTCGAAGAATAATTGTGATTAATTCTTCCCATCCTTTCTCAAAACATTTCTATTTATTTACCTATTATTTATATATTTATTGGAGCAAAGATAATGCAAATCAACAGTATCAGCAGTATTTGAAACACACTTGGTAGCAAAAAGGCCTACGACCAATCTGAGATACCTAAAGAACAGATTGGTAACAAAAAGGCCTATGACCAGTCTGAGATACCTAAGGAACAGATTTTGCAATAATTTTCACATTTATTTATCAATCTTGAAAGGCAAAGTTTCCATCATAGCTTTTATGCTATTTTTAAAACCAATCAGCGCTGTCCATATAGTCTTTTAGAGAGCAGTGATGTCAAGAATTAGGGAAAAAAATTAAAGTGAAAGGATCATTGTGTTAGACATATGAATACCTTTAGACTGCATAGAGAAAAGGTATTAAATTTTTTTTTTTTTTGACATGTGGTTGGGTTGACAGTCAATAGAGCTGAATGCACTAAAAATAAGATTAAAACTGAATTGTTGTGTGAACTATACTCATGAGTCTTCAATCCACTTATAACTTGCAGTCAACAACATCCAAAATAATAAATATGCTTGATTGATAAATAATTACAGTTTCTAGAATTAAACAGAAATTTGAAAACAAGGTATTTGATTTATTTATAATTCCTACTTGTAATCCCCATCCCATGGAATTACAATGGAGTAAGTATCAGAGAACAATGACATCCACAGAATTAGTGAGAACGTAAAAAGCTGTCAAAAGGTGAAGGTGAAGTAGTTAAAGTGAGGGCACAAATTGTCAAGACTGACTAAAAGCTATAATGTAAAAACTAAAGAAAAACTTAGAGCACTGAAGACTACAAATTCTGTAAGAGACAATTTAAAGTTTCTCTTAGTAATTCAGCAGAAAAGAAATACGTTTGTTTCCAATTTTTTTTCATTATATAACTTTTCCACCTGAAACCATGTATTAAATATTTTTAGTTTCCTGTACTTCTAATTATCCTACTGGCATACAACATTATTTTGTTGTGACAACAGTGACAACAACAACCAGTGACATACATGGTTATAAAATACTGAATTCTTACCTAATTGAAAACAAAAGAAAAGGCAGATAAATATTGCTTCCAAGGACATGTTGAATAATTTTCTAAATGTGCTATATTAATTGTATTTTTACAATTAATGTTGTGCTGTAGGAAAGGTGCTCCCCAATTCAGTGTCACCTCTGAGACTTCCAAACCAGACACTTGGTCCCCACCCTCTGCCCTCCAACACCAAGGATGGAGCTGGTAAATAGAAGAACAAAGCTGAAACTTTTGGATTGAGAAAAAACAATGTACTGTAAGCAGCAATGAGATAAGAAAATGAACAGTAACAATATTAATAACAAATAGTATAAAACAAAGAAACAATTTACATGGAAAGTAAAAACAATACCAGACCATTTACTTTTTATTTAATCAATAATGAGCTAAAATATATATGGTCCAGAGTCTTATCTAGATTTTTCTGAAGAGATTTGTTCCTCAGTCTTTCACTTTTTAATTATTTTTTTTTTTACTTCCTTTTATAACTGGGCTTCTACAGAAGCAATCAAAAACAAGGACTTCTGCAGAGAAGAAAAACAGAAGAATGACATCACAGGGGACTCTGCCACCAGATGTTTCCAAGGGAAAACTAGTCTCTCTGACAGAAATTATGAATAAAATGGCATGCTCCTTATTCCTGGTGCTCTGAAAACTCAGAAAGGAGATATACAGTTATTGAACAGACAAAATAAGGAATCTAGGACAGTTGAAATACTTCCCTTGTTGTTAGGCTTTCCTGCATTCATTGTTCTCTGCTTCCACAGCTCCATTATACACTTACAGTAGCACCGAGCCATATTATATTCTTTTCCCCATAGCAGTCCTCTGTACATCTCTTTCCACATCTCTTGCCATTTAGCCAATCCTTTCTCCACAAAAAATAATCAAAAACTGCACATCATGTAACTTTCATCATAGTTTTGTCTTGTTTTCTTAAGTTCTTTAGGAAAAGAAAGGTCTGGTTTTGTTGTTGTTGTTGTTTCTGTTTGGATTTTTCTGCTTGTCAGGAGGACTACTTAGGTGTAAATTTCAGACTTCATTGGATACAATGAATTTTAGACATCCTTCTGTATTCAGATTGTGTAGTATGATTTGTATCATATATATGAGACATTCAGTTTTTCTTAACTTGCATACTAGACACAAATACAAAAAAGTTACAAACACTAGCAAATAGTTTAATGAAATCAAACAGCTATTCAAGACTGGTATATTGAATCTAACTTTAAACACTATTGACATTTACATTTGAGCTAATCGCTCTGGGCTATAGTCAGGCAAGAGAAATTGATATGCCTTCTGGTGTGTAATTCATCTCAACCAAAAGCAGGCATCTCATACAGGTCATAGCAATTGCACCTTAAATGTGTCTATTTCTCTACCTTGGCTACAATGGGAGCCTAAAGTGACTAAAAACTGCACTGTAGATAACTGAAGTCAGATGAAATGCTTTCCGCTCTCATCAATTTCCATGCTGGTTACGAGAGACACATGTTTTCTGAAAGTTATCGATGTTACCACTATTCTGTCGTGTTTTTTCCTGCAATTCAATTAAGCCATAATATTTTTTGAGTTCATGAAATCATTCTAAAGATCTGTACTTTTACAGTAATTAAGAGACTAATTTTTTCTTTTTTTTTTAAATATTAATTTGTAAACTCCAGTATTAAGCAATCAGCCCTTGAGTTAATTCGGTTCTTCTCCAGGATGTATAAGAACATGTGCAGATTGCTGGGTATCAGGAACACTCACCCATAGAAACGTGAACTCTACAGTATTAAACATTTGATCAATATGAGAGTTTCAGAGGAGAAAGTGGTGTTAAAAGTTTATTCATTCTGTGCACTCTTTAGAGATGATTAACTGTCTTTATTATATTAAAGCAAACCCAAAGCCATCTGCCAAAGGCGATTGTGTCCAAGTACTGAAACCATTTCATGTGAAAACTCATTTTCAGGCTCCTAATTATTTTTCATTATAGTGGCAGTGTGGAATAGATTGGAATTGGACAGTAATTGCCAGGTCTGAGCAGTGTGGACCATTGCAATGTATCAGTTTAGATGAAGTGTGACAAGGATACATCTAGCTACTATATAACTTCCATTAAGCAACTTCCCTGTCCCTGATCATGTAACACTTCATAGAATGTGGTCAGCACAAGGTCATAATAATGGCTTTCTGTCTGACTTCAAGTATTTTGTACACGCACAAGCTGTTAACCCCCTCTGTTAGCATCACTCTAACAATGTCCAGTTATTTCAGACGTCAAGGATTTTTACAGTATTCCTCCAGAGGGGATAGAAATACTTTAAAAGGCTGCAGAACTTATATATGTATATTTTAATGCTTCATGATGCTAAAATGTCCTGGAATTGAGAAGCAAATTACCCAGAAGGTAGTAAAATGTGTTTCTACGTCACTTCATGTGTTAGGTCCTGCAGTGCCAATTGGAAAACAAATGGTCTTATGTTCAAGTTCTAAATCTATAGATATTTCTTGCAGCAAAACTTTTCTCTCGTATGCCAATCTTTCCTTAATTTCTCTCTCCTCTCTTTCCCTTCCCAGAACAAAGGCACTACAACTTGACCTGTCTCTAAAGTAAACAAAAATGACTTTGCTAGTCATTCAGCCCCTTGCTGTAATGAAGTGGTCTGAGATGCAACTTTGCAACCTATGCTTTACTTGCTAATTTTGTCTTACACAACTCTATTTTGCTCTCAGTTAGTATTTAGAAAAGAGTAGCCTCAGTTTCATGTGTCTCTGTTTGTGAATACTGTCATTATTGCCTAAGGAAGATCATCCAACATTGGAGCAACAGCAGTTGATGAGCAGTCCTGAAAGTATCCTGACTTCAGTTTTTATTCTCAGTACTGTATTTCAGTGGGAGCACCTTTTGGCAGCAGCATGGCTAAGGAGAATGCTGACTGTCCCTTTCACACAGGATGCCAAATTCTATCACTTTGACTCTGTGTCTGATATTCAATCAAAAGTCATTCCTTTTATTTCAAAAGGTGAGTCCAAAGTTCAGCTTTTCTTACATATCTAATCTGTACTTTTCACACAATGAAAACATGTTTCTCAATACTTCTGTAAAGTAAGAAAGTTGTACTGTATTCAGAAATATGCCATAATGCTGCCTTAGCTATTTCTCAGAGGCATTATATACTATACAGATATACATACTGTTAGAATGATTGTGTTCTCACAGCTTAAGGTTTTGCCATTTGCCAGCTGAATAGCTGTGTAAAATGCCAGCTCAAGTCCAGGATGATTAAAAAGAATATTGATTTTCTCTTCTGTAGACAGTACTAATCTTCCAAAATTCCAAGGATGATAATATATCATTTTGTTTTCCAATGCCATTCACAGCACAGACAATTTAAAAACCTAAAAAGGAGGGGAGAAAATGCAATTAATGAAGTCATCTGTCACCAATGAACCTGCAAATTTAAAATAATATTAAATTTTCTTAAAGAATAAGGAATTCATAATAAGGCATCCTAAAATATTTTGGGAGGGTTTTGTTTGTTTGCTTGGTTTTGTTTTGTTGGGACTTTTTTTGGTAGCATGTTTTGTTTTGTTTTTATTTTCTCAAAAATATTTCAGCTAGTTAATTTAACTATAGTGATATTTTCTGACTTTCCTTCTGGTGAAAGTTAAATTTTGGGGAGGAAAAAACTAAAAAAAAGAGGTAATCATTGCCACTAAAATTGAGCCATGCTTTATGTAACCTAAAATAAAACCTTAACAAACAAATTTTTGGAGAAAAAACCTTGCTAGATCTACTTCCTCATATGGAGATAGAGGAAACTATTTTCATAATATATTGGAACAATGACAATTCTTAATTTTGCATATGCCAGTTTAAACAAGATATTTATCATTTTACACCTGCTATGTCTCTGATATGCATGAGTCATGCTGACTTCATACCAAGCCTGCACTCAAATACCAAATATTTCTCAGCTTCACTTCCTACAAGTCTGGATTTATGTGTTCAAAATATTGGGATGTAGGACCAGGCTCTACTGGTATGACAACTCAGGGAATTGAAGCTGACTCCACTCCTTCAGGTAGGATGGAAGTTGTAGAGTCAGCCATGGCTTGACTGGCTCAAAGACTTGTGAAGATGTTTCAGGAGACCTTGTAACTTCTTCCTTGCACTTTAACAGCAATGTGCCCCAGGCTGTGATGGGGCCTCTGACCCATTAGATAAACCTATTGGCAGCAAAAGGTAAAAAATCCTTCTAGGATACCTCTTATGTAATATAACTGGATTAACAAGGAAAATATAGTTATATGAAGTGCTAAAAAATGTCATGAACTGGGCAATGCCATGATCAGGGGCAAAATGTTCTAGTGAAATATCTTTGTTCTGGAAAAATTTCTAAACATTAATACAGAGCCATAGAATAGGGTATTACCCATACAAGAAGTTTTATACACAAGTTTGTATGCATATAAACAAGAAGTTTATCTGGAATTCTAGACCTTTTTAATACAAGATTGCAGGCTTGGGATCTAATTTGACCTCTATGGACATCATATTATATCACATTTGACCATTTTACAGTGAATAAGATTCATGTGAGGGCAATGTCTACCAGTTCACAGGTAAATCATGGCAGATTTTGAACTGTGTAGACCTCACCTCTACAACAGAAGGAGATAGAATTTCAAGAACCTATGTCTGAGACATTCACGGAAAACTTCTGAGTCCAAGGTTGTTGACAAGTTGGTAAACTAAGACTGCAGTGTGGCTCTGAGAACTGCTCTGACAGACCCTAGATCCTTTCAGTTTTCCTGCAGCATGCTTTGGTCTATACTCACACAACTGCGACGATTAATCAAACGAATGCATACAATGCTTGTATGTGGCTGTTTTGTGGGAAGGACTGTACTTGAGCTAGAAAATATATGGGGTTTTTTCACATGTGTGCATTGATCAAGTAGTAAATGAGGTGAGAACTCCATGTTTGACAAACACAAACAGAAGGCCAGAAGGGCATGACTTCTGTTTTTCTGTCCCATGTGTGATCTCACACACTGAGCTTCTTAATACACTCTCTTCTGCAGATTTCCAGGTACAGTTCATTCAAACTACTATTTACAAGAGATGTTTAGACTTCAATAATCTGTTTATATACTCTAATAACTTAGATAATGCAATAAAAAGTAGATCTCTTACATTTTCAAACAACATGAAGAAAAGCACGTCAGGCAGACTGGAGGATGATATTGGAATTTAAAATGATGGATGAAGAAAAAGTATGATTAAATTTGTTAGGCACAAATGCAAGGTGAAAAATAGCTGGGTGAAACAGCAGAAAGAAAGATCCAGACTAAAAACTGTTTATGAAGCTAAAATTAGTAACAGGATGAAATGGATTGTATCAGGAGGTTGTGGATTGAAGAATCACTGGGTTCTTTAGAAATATCCATAAAGAGAGACAGAAGTAAAATTAATCTGCCTATAGTAGGTCTTTCCAGACCCACTTTTCTTTTCTGTGATTCTTTGCACTGATGTAAGTCACCAAATGCACAAATATATAAGTGCTGCAACAGAAAATGGGCGTGTCATTGCCAGGGTCCTTCCTGCCTGGGAAGAGTGGATCTGGTCATCACTTTTCTGTGCTCATTGCAGAAGGAGTGCAGGTACATGCACAGCCATTTCTTAGGAGTATTGTGGTCCTAAAAAAGTACCCAACAATGCATATCTCTAATTCCTGCTTCTCATTTATCCTTGGTTGAACAGAATATTTCTGGCTTTGTAAAAGCAGTATAAAATAATTTTTAAGACTAAAATAGACCTTCAGTATTCATACTCTCCCATAACAGTCTTGGAAAGCTATCTCAAAGGCATTGTGATTGAAGCAGCAAGCTGAGACTGTCTTCTGTCAGAACAGGCAGGACAGGATCAAAATATTTGTGTGAATGAACAGACAGCTGTCCAGAAAGGATGTGTATGTTGGTACATATACCAACAACAACAAAGCCTAAATGCAGTATCAAGATTTTGTGGGCTCTCCCCATCACTGTGTACTAAGCTTTGGCCTCTGCAGAAAGGATGATCTGAGCCAAATGTCCCCCTTATCAATTTTTTTCCTCATCTGCATTGTCGCCTCATGTCTCTGGTCCCACAGCCCAGTGCATTCATTGAGGTGTACACCACACAGGTGCCTGTCACTGAAATACAATTTAGACCAGTCCACACAATTGGCCAGGATGTGGATGAGGATGGCTCGAACATCTGAGCATCCAAGGAGCTGGGGGCCCGATGAAATGTCACAGAGGGCACGAAACAGGCCAGCTAGGGGCAGCAATGTTGTTAAGGAATTGGACACAGGCATGTATAATGCACACAGGGACACATAGATCTGCTGAGTATCTTGGCATGGATTGGCTGTTATTTTTGCCAAAATATGAAAAACTATTTAAACACAGCTAACACAATCTATCTGTTGTGTGTGTCCATTGCATGGGCACTTGTAGTTCTAATAGAACTACTTGACGCCTCAAGTATGAATTCACCTTTGGCTATCAAAAGGATAGAAGACACAGGGAGCGATGCCCAGCAAAGTTTAAAGAATGTCGCTTAATTATTTTTTTTAAATTTATCTTATGCCAAAAGTTCTGTAATATTAGCAATTTTAAATACTCATATACGGAACAAAAATATATATTTGTCTTTTTTTTTACTAGAAAAGATGTAAAAATAAATTTAATTATAATGCCACAGTCTAGTAAAATATTTTAATATGGGATTAACAAAAACACAAATTAAGAATTATATTTTTCTATGCTGTGAAAGTTGGATTGCTTCAACATCAGTTAATCTAATTCATAAGTGAACTAACATAATGTATTGGTCATAAAGTAAATTATTTTATAAAGAAATACATTAAAGAATTGTTCTATTGACTTCACTGGCATAAGTGGGCATCATGCTGAGTTAATCTAGTTAGGATTTTTCACCCCAAAGTGTATTAAATACTTAAATTTTTAACTTAAGTTTTAATTTAAATTCAGTGTAGTAACAAGTTTTCCAAAAGACTCAAGTATATATCCTTTGGAGGAATTTATAGCCTAAAATCCACCCTACTCATCTAGCCATTCACTGTTACAAAATAAAGAGAGTTATTCAGTCATAGAGCTAAGTGGTCAAAGAATGTTGCTTTGAACAATGAAAACTGATTGTCCTTGAAACTTTCTTCTCAGTCATGTAATCTATACTCTTGCTATTAAACATCTCATCCTTCTGGCACTGTGTTAAGCTATGGTATAAATGGGGAATAAACATAAAAAGTGATTACCTATTGATATAGTTGAAGAATTACTGTTATTATTGCCAAGAGATTTAAATGTGCCTGAGCAATGTCTTTGGATTTTATTTAAACTGTTTAGGAAAATTAGCATAGTGGGGACTTTTTTTATTTATTCAATGTAGAAGGATGTCTAACACAGATCCTCTGTTCTTCTCTTTTAATGGGAATATTTTTGCTTTTGTGTAGCTACTCTTTTCTATTATTTGACTAAACATGACAGAAAAAAAGAAAAAAGGGAAATAAAAAGGGGGCAAGGGAAAAGAGAACAGTAATCATAGAGTCATAGAAAGGCTTTGAGTTGGCTGGTCACTAATGAAATTTAAGTTCTAAATATGTGTTTATTACCAGCATCAAAATATGTATATTTCTTAAAAAATATGTATGTACCACTTTTACATGTTCATATATCAAGAATAATAAAAGGCTTAACCACCTCTCCCCTTTCTTGTTCACAGAAATCCTCTTGAATTCAATGGCAGTTCAGGACATTAAAGGTGTGTAGTAACAGGACATAATGTGTGACACCTTTATCTTACCTGTCATTCAAAGATTTAAACAGTATAAAAGTTCACTCAGGGCTTAGATAGTTTTCTACAAAATATATAAGTAGAATTTTCAGAATATTAGGATCACATATTTGATGCAGTTTACTGCGCTGTGTGTGATGTTCCCAGCTCTGTTCATTCTGTGGTGCCTTGAAACGAATGGAACAATCAGCCCTCTGGAGTTAAAAGAGGAGCACAAAGGAAAATGAGAGAGGAAATAATGAAGATCAGGTTCACTAGCCATGTATTGTATAACAGCTGTCAAAATGAAATAAAAGTCATCAGACTGATCATATTAGGGGGAGATCAGCTCTAACCATAGTCCTATATATCAGTGTCAATGCAATATCAGCAGAGAAAGTGCAAAAGTTAAGCAATGAGAATTTCCTAAGAATGCACTGATCCTTACAATGTAGTAGTGTAATACATATAATTTATATGAACTATCATCCCTGTACTCTCTTGACCTCAGAGCAACTGTATATTCAGCCACCTCTATTCAGACTCAATTATAAAACTACTAGAGGGAGTGAAAGAGGAATATACCTTTCATCCGATTTCCAGATGTACCATGGTGGTTGAACTTCATAACAGATCAAGTTTTGTGCTTTTTATTTATCTACAGATTTAAAGTACTTACAGACTTCTCATTTCCACAGTCCTCAAAGTTTCATAATCTTTAATGGAAAATTCTGTGATTTGATCACTCATCTATGATATATTTTCATTTCACAGGTGAAAATTAGATGTGTGAGCAGATTACATGACCAGAGGGGAAAAAACCCACAAGCTAAAGATCTTTAATAGATGAAGCCACATTTTTAATTGTGATTTCAATCTGAAAACTTGCCATGAATACCACATACATGGTTACTATTAGTTACACACTAGTTGATCCTGCACTGTCAAAATGCCCTTCAGTCCTCATTTCTTGAAAAGATTTCTGCATTTGGGTTGGAGAAGGCAGCTCAAAAAGTCCATTAATAAGAAGAATTTCATAAAACAAGGATTTTCAACATAAAAAAGAGTCCTCATGTACTAAGACTGTACTCTGTGAGTACCTGCAAACATCTGAAAGTTTTGAGAAGTTTGGGATCCTGCTCATATATGACTCTACCATCTCAGCATACCTGCCTGAAGGGCAAGAGCTCACCAAACATTTTCCAAGTACGTCAAATGCTTCTGTATGCTGTTTACGTACATTTTCCAATTTTCTTCTGAAGTCAGTGGCAGCACTTATTGGTGGTCCCTTGTAAGATTTGAGAAGTAGTGGTAGGACATTTACATGTTGACAGCTCTGTCTTGGAAAAGAGATCTGTTCATTATCATCATTACTGGCTGCAGATGGCACAAGCACTCAGGTATAAAACAAGTGGCTAGTACTTCCCAAGAGAGACCCAGAATTACTTCTGTCCTCATCCATATGCATTGCAAACATTTTTGCACAGTGTCTAGTAACTAATGTCCTAATTTTCAGGCTATGGCCTGCAGATGAGGCTACAGATTGCCTAGTAAGTTGGATCTATAGGTTCTCAGTATTTCAAGCAAGCAGTCAATATAGATTAAGTTAGAGAGAATGAGAACAGAAGATTAGAGCCATGGTGGTGAGAAGAGAAAGAGGGAAAGAGAGTGCAGGTAAGGACATTAAATATAATTTCATAAACACTTATTTCAGTGTGTGATTAATTTGCTCTGTTTTACACATCCTCATTACCATGAGACCTTGTACAGCAGAAGAGTCAATACCTCCCCACTGGAGATAAGAATGTTTTGGGATAGCTATTGTAGATACATTTCTTACTCCAGTCATCTAGACTAAATTAAACCAAGAAATGAAAGCTGTCCTTTGTTACCTGGAAGTCAAAGCAGTCACTTAGGAAATAGTCTGGAGTCTACTATTTCCCTAGAAGACTTCACATTAAATAGATCTCATTATAAAATGCATCAGCTGACTAGTATTAATTAAAAAAATGAAAATATATTTTTCACACATATCCATGAAAATGTGAAGAGGAATATGGGATTTTTTTTCTTTTTTTTCAATTAATAGGGAAGAAACAACAAAAGAGGTCTGTTAAGAGAGCTAAGAGAAAATGGAAACAAAGATTAACTTTATTCATGGGCTGATGAAGAAATATCATGAGTCAAATTTTAATATTCACTTTGCAGAAGCAGTAAAATGTCCCCAGGGAGAGAACAGCCATAGCAACATGAATTTAGCCTGGCACAAAGACAAAAAAGAGAAGATGGAC
Source organism: Acanthornis magna (assembly GCA_036785705.1). Classification (NCBI taxonomy): domain Eukaryota; kingdom Metazoa; phylum Chordata; class Aves; order Passeriformes; family Acanthizidae; genus Acanthornis; species Acanthornis magna. Next base: position 18,216,715 of record JAWUZG010000032.1, read on the forward strand.
TTTCACAGTCAAAATTGTCAAATTGTCAGCATTTTTCTTCAATGAAGGACTGCATTCCTGGGGAAGAGGAAATAGTAGGGCTAGAAAGGAAGGCCTTTTATTCAGAAAAGAGTATTCAACAACAGTAAGTGTTTGGTCTGTTACTGGTGAATAAACAAAGTGTTACAGGCACCATAAGGCAGAGAAAAAACTAATTCTGGGTGATAAATAGAATGAAATTACTCACAGAGTTAGTCACAAATATTTTGAATCCTCAGAATATGAGTATGTGGCAGCATGAAGGATGTACTATTTTTCAGCTGCATCTGAGGAAAATGTTAAGGGACACGAGCTAAAAATGGTTCCTCATTTGCATTAGTGTGGCAGAAGTGGTTAGGGCCAGACCAGAATGAGGGCAAACAGAAAAGGGTTTGTTTCAGCAAGTGCTGGTGGAATGGTAATTTTTCTCAATGTTTAGCATATTAAGTCTTCTTCATATGCCTTTTGATCTTAAATTTTAATTTCTTTCTATTGAAGCACTTTTGGCAGACAAGAACCTAAATAAATATTTTAATAACTGCATTTTTAAAATTATCAACTTTAATCTGTCCTTTCATACTTAACTCATGGCTATTTTAGATACTAGTCCTGTATTATTTTTGTGTTTTTGGAAATATATATATGAATTCTGTACCTATAATATAGACATTATAACATTCTTATTTTGCATACTTCCATAACTGCTTCCAGGGTCTGGCATAATACTGTCAGAAATTCAACCCTAAGTGTTTATTGCTCCTTTTATTAAACACAGCCACATTACAGTTCCATTATTTCAGACACAAGACATAGATAGACAGAAAACTGGTTTTGTTCTTATCAGATTAGATATAATTTTATGACAATGAATTCTGGGTATTATTACCTCGATATCAAAAACCTATGCTTTTAAATAGCATTCCATTCCACTCCACATTACTTGGAATGACCTCTGATTTGCACTAGGAGGCCAGTGTTTCCAAGTCCCTTATTGAACAATACCAACTGCGAGCCTGATGTACTCTTCCACATGTGCTATGAACAGATTATATTTTCATTTCCAAATATGACATTACTACAAGAGTTATACTAACAAGCTGAATAGCTAACATCCATACTTCATGTTCATTGCTGCTTGCATAAATTTTAATTAGGAAGCTGTATAAACATTCAAGATTCTACAATATAAAGAAAGTTACAATTAAATACCTGTTAATGTAACTATAATCCAGTTATCCCTCTTAATTAAATGAGTTTTTCATTATTAGACAAACAATAATATCTATGAAACTGCAGGAAATCTTCTCCCAAAAATTCTTGCAAAGCACTTCTGTTCTTCAGTATCTAAAGGTAAATCAAAGCTATTGCTTTGTCACTTAGTTAAACCGCTCAGTGAACAGTAGAAAACATGTTTTAGAACTGCAGGAGGTGAACTGCCCATAAAGGTTCTGGTTCATTAGCAAGGATGTCTGATGAGAGATCAGAAGGTAATGAATTGTCAGCACCTAACAAAAACCAGGGAACAAACACAGTATAAATAAAGAAAAGACATAGTTCATGGAGAGGCCTCAGGAGAGCTCTTTGTAAACAAAGGCAGAGATGTAAATGAGTTATTTACAAGTTCATTTGGGATAACACATTTGAAATCAGAGTCAACATTAAAAAACAATGTACAAAAATTACTTATTGAAATAATGGCAAAATTATTAATGTCAGAATTATCTTCTCACAATTCTATGTAGATTATAGATCAGCAGTAAATTGTTGATAATACCTTATTTTAAAAATATTAGAAAAATAAAATGAGGAGACATAGTTTTCATTTAAATTTTGAGCTTCAGAGTATTGTGCTTTGTTTCCCATTCTACTGTATTAACATCACATTTCTGATTTCATTATTTGTTTTATTTTGCAGCATGTATTGATCAATCATTTACCAATTTTTATGTTACTTCTCATTAATGTTTCATCATATGTCGCTGAAAACAAACAAAATTATGTCCTTAATGATTATACATATTTCTTTTTTCCTTTGATCTATTCAGGATTAAAATATTAATCTCATAAGTCATGATTGAAACTGTATATGCTTTATTAGAAAAACCTGAAGTTTTTCTAAGGTTGGCGCCAGAGACAATCCTATTTTATGCAGTCTTGAGCCTGGTGCCATTAAAGTCTGTCCTTATGAGGAAGAACATTTCAAAAAGGCAGTGTCCAGAAACACTTTTCCAAACTGGACAGGGCTTCAAGTAATAGTTATATTATAGCTCATAGCATTTTCTTAGTTTGCTGTTTATACTTTGAGTAGATCAAGACCTAAATTCTCCTTTGATTTCAACTGGTCTAGAAAATATAAATTAAGTAGACAGAAGGATAATGGACTGTGGATTAGACAGGTAGGTAGATAGATACACAGTCAGACTAGTAGAAAAATAGTAAATCTCTTGTATTCTGAAGCTCTTTTGATAATAACTTTCCTTTATTTGATTTTTCTCAAGGGAGTGCTGTGATAAATTTTAAAATTTTGGGTATCTTATACTGATTATGCTACAACAGAAAGGGAAAAACTCACACAAATTTATAATAATTTTAAACTGCATTTGGTTTCTAACACAAGACATTTCTAGTGGTTTCTTATTTGGTTTGGTTTCTAGTATAAGACATTTTAGACTATTTTTAAAATCTGCTATTTCCAACCAGGTGCCTCCAGGCATAGGTGCTCTTTCAAAAGAGAGTTTTGTTCTTTGAAGGGTTACAAAAATCCATTCTCTGCCTCTATGGTGTAAGCACCACACACTGTAATCATGGTATTTGGCCTCAACACAATTGGTGTGATTAATAAATGCTGATGGATCAGCAAACTGTTTGCTTTGTAAAGTTCAGGATTTTGGAGATTAGAATCAAACTGTTGTGTTGTTATTAATGAAATCAGTCCAACACAAAAAAAAAAAAAAGATGGAGGCGATGGTGATTTGGCAACACTTCAAAATAAGTCATGGTACCTTATTAATCCTTTGAGCTCATGCAGGATTGTTGAATTACTTAGCTAACCTCATTTGATATTAGCAAGGGTATAAGATTAATGCAATAGGAATTTCATTTTGATGTTATCTAAAAGTGGGATTAAGCCCACAAAAGGACCTAACAGAAGCCTATTTTTCAGTTGGCTAGATTGGCTGGCATGCCTTACAATCTTCCTTCTCATAGAAAGGAGAAATATTCCTAATTTTCTAAAAGGACCAAGAGATTTTTCAGGACACTCATCAGAGAGAAATAGAGAATACTGGAAGAATAAGGATGACTTTTAATATTAAAAATTTTAAGAGGAGGTAAAGTTAACCGTCACTAATGCTTTATCTTAATATCCTTTTCCTCCTTGTTTAAATAGTAACACTCCCAAGGCTCTTTGAAGAACGGGTTATTAAATAGAGAAAATTACTGAATCAAAGTATTAATAGTCTTGTTGGTATGCAAAACCTTTGTCAAGTGTGGCCTTCTTAGAATCTCTTCTTAATTTCTTTTCTTTCCCAAACATGCAGCCATAAAGGCTATGAAATTGATAAACTTCAATCATTTCTGTAAAGATTTTTAGTCATGTATTAATAGCAACAATATGGGATTTGTGATGCATTTTTTGTGCCCCACGACATGGATATTTACAGAAAGGACCTTAAAGGTACTTCCTCATGTCTCCTGGAAGTTCTAACAACTGCTGATGTGTGATGAGATCAAGTTAGAGCAGAGCTGTCTGTCTTTCTGCAAGTTCCCACACATTCTGGTTTTTGCCTCTTTTTGATTGGAAGTACCTTTATTCTCAGACTCTTGTAGCAGTCTCAGGCAGATATTTCACAAAATGTCTGTTGAAATCTAATTTTCTCCTTCATCTTTGTCATCTAAACCTGAGGGATTTTATTGACCTGAGTTGTACCTTATAGCTACTGGTTAGGTTTGTTCCAAAAGGATATATATTGTTTATTGCTAGATTATTTGGAAGCCACCATCCTAGTGTACGTACATTTCTTATGAGAGAACAGGCATCTCTAGAAACATAACTAAGGCATTCTAATTTTCAAAGCAGTCATTTGACAGAAAGGACCAAATTTTTCTGGAAGTGAGCGATACAGTAATATTTTAAAAATAGAAATCTACTCTGGGATTCTTTGTTTATTGTAGGCAGCCTGTTAACTTCTGTATGTTGTACCTCATAATTTAAATACAAGAATGTTAAAAATAGCATTAGTAATATTATCTTTCTTTTCTTTTCTTTTCTTTTCTTTTCTTTTCTTTTCTTTTCTTTTCTTTTCTTTTCTTTTCTTTTCTTTTCTTTTCTTTTCTTTTCTTTTCTTTTCTTTTCTTTTCTTTTCTTTTCTTTTCTTTTCCTTTCCTTTCTTCCTTTCCTCCTTTTTCCTTCCTTTCTTTCTTCCTTTCTCTCTTCCTTTCTTTCTTCCTCTCTTTCTTGCTTTCTTGCTTCCTTTCTTCCTTTCTTCCTTTCTTTTCCTTTCTTTTCCTTTCCTTTCTTTTCTTTCTTTCTTTCTTTCTTTTCTTTCTTTCTTTCTTTCATTCTTTCTTTCTTTCTTTCTTTCTTTCTTTTCTTTCTTTCTTTTCCTTTCTTTCTTTCTTTCTTTCTTTCTTTCTTTCTTTCTTTCTTTCTTTCTCTCTCTCTCTCTCTCTCTCTCTCTTTCTCTCTTTCTCTCTTTCTCTCTTTCTCTTTTTTCTTTTTTCCTTTTTCTTTTTTTTCTTTTTTACATTACAGCTGAAATAAAAAAACACTCACCATTCCAAATGGAATTACAAGAATTCTGTAGATAGATTCGATTCTCCCATTTCCTAAATTAAAAAAAACAACAAAAACAACAATATTTTCATTCAAAAATATAATTCTTATGAACAAATATGTATAGTAATTCAGGTTCCAAAATGAAATAATATTAAATTATCATTTATATCAAAATACAGAATAACAAGTCCAACAATACACTTAGTTGTGCTAACACAATGCACTATAATTTCTTAATAGTTGAGTTATTAAAAAAATTAAAATGTAGTCAGGATTTTAGGCTTCTTTAGATTTTTAACTACTACACAATTTACCCTTTTTCACATACATGCAAGTCTTTAAAACAACAATGTATGTTGAGATGACCATTATAAGCATACATCATTATTCATAGGAGCTCTAAACAATATGGATTCAGTCATATCAACGGTTACATGAATGTTAGATTCAAGACGTATGAAAAAAATATGTCCCTATCATGTGTGCACAAACAAACTCAAGTCTAAAAATGGAATTTTGTTATTTACTTGCTTTTGTATTTTTGTCTGTGCTTTTTTTCAACCGTGGATGTTTTATTTTGCAATTTTGACTCAATTCCAGGAACCACTTCCTTGAAGCTATCTTTACTAGCACATAGACAAGCTTTCTTTTCAGACTCTTATTTTTTAGAACAATCAGTAAATAACTTACATTTTTAAACATGTGCTTTCTTGGGATTAACTCTTATTTCTTTAATAATCCAAGCTATTTTTACAGTGGAAGCACTTTACAGTGGTAGCCTCTTTGAACAGTGTCTTTCCTGCCAGGTTCCTTTGAAACTTTCCATTTTTATAGCTTTTTCAGCCTTTAATGGAAGTTACTCATGCTCAGATTATGAACTGAGGTCTTTTAATATATTGTAAATTCTCCCAGGAGACCTTTTTCTTGCCTCCCTCAGGGGAATACAGATGTCAACCTGTGTCTTACTGCAGCTTCCCTGCCAGTGGCTCAATAGATCAATGGTATGCCTAACAGGAAAACTGCTTTCCGTAATGTGATGATTTTGAATCCAGATAAAGTTTATTGTACTCCCAACATTTGCGCTGCGATGCCTGGGTGCCCTGAGTACACTGCATTGGAATAAAATCAAGCTGTGCAGCCAGCAGTATCCATATTTAACACTGCAAGCGCCTTCAGTTTCCAGAAGCACTAATTTTGGAATGACTACTAATCTTGTGCTGTTTCAGCTTGTTTTCTGTTCCTTTGTAATGCAGTCAGGATTGCTGCTTACAGCTGCAAACTTTCAGATAGCCTGATCAGTAATGGGAATTAGATTTGAGGGTGATTTTTTTTTTACATGTTCCTAGATGAGACAAAACAGAAATCTCTTTCTTACCATAATATTTACTGGGAGAGCATTTGTATTCAGCTGCAAGGAAATCATCTTCCTGGCTGATCATATTCAAGTTTTTTTCCCCAGTCAGATGGGCTGTTCTGCACACTGAACAGTACTTCCAGCACAGGTTTTTAGCTCTGAAAGGTAAAATCACTAACAGCAGAAAGAGGAAGAAAAGAGAAATGGTTTGCCAAGGCAATACAGTAATACAAAATTTTGATACTTATTGACAGCATATAGTGGATTGCACAGCAAATATGCTGAATTGTTTTTAAAACTTGGGGGGAAAAAACCTAATTAATCAGTTGCATAATTGCACCATCCATTGAGTCTTGAGGCAGATGACAAGTACAGCTCTTGAAGATACTTTTTCAGCCTCTGTTCAGACACAGACCAAGATCAGTCTACTTTAAATTCACAGATGTGAAGTTACCAGTGCTGCCAGGAAACCAAGTAACTTATTCTTACTGTGAAGCTGTGGAATGATTTGAAGAAAATGCTGAGATCGCACATGAAAGACTGTATTCTCAGGCAGTTTTGTTGACTACCAAATTAGAAAGCTTAGGAAGAAACCACTGCTATTTCTTCAATTTTTCTTCTTTTTCTGCTGTTGTCATTGTTTTGGTTTTTTGGGGTTTGGGATGGGGGTTTGTGGGGAGATTGGGTTTTTTCGGTTTTTTGTGGGGGGGTTGATTGTTGTGGTGGGTTGGTTGAAGATGTTTTGTTTGGTTTTATTTGTTTATTTTGGGGGTTTTTTTGTTCCTTTGTTTCTAATTTATTTCCTCATGGAAGTGGGAATGTTAGTTCTGAGTTGAAGGCTAGAAAGATCTGAAACATAAAAGTTAATTCAATAGAGGAAAAAGTACTAAACTAAGTTCATAAATAGCCTCTATTACAACCACAAATTGATGCTCCTTGGTAAGAGACATCACTTTTGCGAGAACCCATGTTTTTGCAGAACTGAAAGAATGTACATATACTTATTTCTCACTTAATCAATCCTTTTCACCTTCTGTTTCTTTCCTCTTGCATATTCTGTTTCTAACTGGTGTGGGGGAAGGTTTGTCATCCTACGCACAGTTCTTCATCTTTCCCTTTCTTAATGTGGAAAAGGGAGAACAGTAACCTTTTGAACCAATATGATATATCACTTTATTTTCTTATCTCTTCATTTTTGCCAAATAGTTTCATTAGGAACAGATTTGTTTCAGAGTCCATATGGTCATATAACATCACTGTGAACACTCAAAGGCTACTGAATTAAATCCTGGCTTCAGTGTATGTGGAACCACTGCTTTTGTAAGAGCCACAGCTTCACCCGTTCCCCCTAGGAATGCTTTATATTTAGAAGTTCCCCAAGCACTTGGTGACTTGTGTTCTCAAAACTGTAGCTGGATTTTGCTGAGTTATTTTTCGATTCTAATTTCCCCATACTCAGAGATTTTGTTATTGCTTCCTCAACAGAACTTCAAATGACAACCTTTAGGAGCTGGAATAAAATCTAAACAAAATAGCTTCAAGCTGCTAAAACCACTCCTATATTCAAACCCAACACATGCCCTCTACTTTGGTTTCATACTTGAAAATGTACCAGGGACTGCATGAGGAGGACATTAAACATGAAAATTTCTCCATTTCAAAAAAAAAGGAACATTGAACTTAAGTGCCTATCCATTATTGACAAAAAGTGCTCTCAGTGAGAACAAACAGTGAGAAATACGTCAAGGCCTCTTGTGAAGTTTCATAACTTCACTAGGTTCAGTAGGTAACAATTCTATTAAGTGTAAGATTTTTTTCACATATATTAACACTTTAACTTCTATAGTATGTAGCTATGCAGTTTGAGTAAACGTAGAGTGGAAGCATTTAATCAACTCAGTACTCTCTTGCTCTTTAATAGGTCTGCATATCTTAAGACTTTCTGCTCTGAAGAGATTGAGCTGCAATTCACGGAGACTCTGAAGAGATGGCAAGGAGTTCCACAACATCAAATACTCTGAAATCTGTCTTTAACAGCATTATAAATCTGACATGGACAATTTATCAGTTTAACAATGACTTCAGAGGAAAACCTTGCTAAAATGCATTCTTTTGGGTGTTATTTAACTAGGAAATAATTCTCCAGGTCTTTCCAAAATGTTACCAGCCTTACTTGCCTTACATTACATAGCAGATACTGAAATCGTCTTAAACCAGTCAAATGAGAGGGAACTGCGTGATGCCAAATTATTCCTTATCCTTACAAAAAGATAACAGAAACATGAGGGAAATATTTTTTTTCCTCTTTTTATCTTTCATAGGTGCAATTTTCTTCCTCCTCAGGTTTCAAGAGGCAACCAGTACATCTTGGAAGTTTCTTTTCTGTCCTTTCCTTTCTTCTTTTTTATTTCTTTTCCTTTTCACAGCAGAATAAATGTCAGCTCCAGACTTCATCTCAGGGTACTCAGGTCACCATTTAATAAATCTTTTTCTAAGAGGCTTAAAGATGCATTTCCCAGACAGAGCTTGGGAATTAGAAGAGCAATCATGGCATGATGCTGTATATCTATATTCCTCAGAAAGACCTGGAAGCATTTCTGGGAATGCACTTTTGAAAATCCAGCCTGCTTGATTGTGAGAGTCTGCTTTGATCCACATGGTAATTCGGATCCAAAGTGTAGTACTTTAAAAGGTGGTGCAATCTTGCCTCCTTCCTATAAGGAACCTTCATATGAAGCTTAAGTTTTATGGAAAGTTGTTCTATTTACCTTCTAGGATTTTGTTGAGGAAAGAAACAAGAGTAATGGGATAGATAAATATTTATATTTGTAAATTATGAGCATGGATACCTACTGTCTCTATTTTTAAGACATAAACAAAGTCCTTACATTTCAGGAAAATATTGAGATGTGTTCTTTTATGATTTGGCTGAAGACTAGTGTAACTGATTTACATACACAGGTTCTTCAGTAAGATTTGGACCACACCAAACAAAAACAGTAATAATATTTTATATTTGGGGTTTTTGTCTTTTTAAAAATAACACAAAATTTAGACAAGCAAAAGTGGTTATGCAAGTAACTTATCTACGCATATGTATTCTTCCAATGTGCTGCACAAGTATTCTTTAAGGAAGAAGCATGCAAAATCTAAAGAAATCTGTTGGATTCCCTCATACTTTGGAGCCTTTAGCATGCCTCACTTTTTCTTTTCCAATCCAGACAAGAAATGTAGAGGCCCCTGAATACTAATCAAGTCTATCTAAGTCATCATTAACAAGTCTGCAACATAAAGTTAGGCAAGTCTCCCTATTCCTTGCTGTGCCTTCTCAACCTCCATGTATTTTACATTCGTGTTTTTCCACCTACTACAACATGTGTACCAGGATCTTCCTTCTCTATCCCTGATCATGAGCCATTAGAAGCAAATTCAATTTCTTAAAGGAAGGAACTTACAGGAAGAAGTTAAATGACAAATTATAATGTTTGTGATGAAAAGACACCAATATGTGGACAGTAAGAGTAGGACTACATAGATTTAGAGATGTATAAGATGAATTATGTTACAAGAAAACTTGGGTCTCAGTTCCTGTCTTTTTGAAATAACTGGAAAAGAAATGTGTCTGATTACACCGGAAGAAGGATCAGACCCTTAAATATGTTGCTATAACTCTTCCTAAGTCTTCTAAAGCCTGTGTTAGGATCACAATTCGTGTCTGTCTACCTCAGGAATAAGAAGTGTATATTTTCACAGTGGCTGAATGTATATTTCACTGCTTTAAAATGTGTTTTGCAAAGCTGTCCTTGTCAGTTGTAGACTGATATATTTATATGCACTTCCAAATTCTGTTTAGTTAGCTGTAAAGAAAAAAATCTATCTGCACTACTACAGCAGGTTGTGTATATAGACATAATTTTACTATTGTCACAGCCTCAAGACTGTTTACTGAGAGGGTTATGAAATAATAACTTTTATTTAATGATTCAAACCTTGACATTAATTTAGGGAATGACTGAAAATACCTAGAACTGAAAAGACACCACCACAGCAAGAAAAATGAAATCAAGCAACAACCCCACACTTAAAAAATGTCTGGAATCTTTTTCTTGTGTTTTCTTTTTTATTCATATAAGGGAACCAATATTATTTTTTTTCCTTTCAAGCTGTATTTTCAAACTCTTTAAGAAGACCTACAGATCTTAATAACTCTTTGATAATGCAAAGTAAATAAATTTTTAAAATGTAGTCCATTCAGTATCAATAAAAAATTCTTAGTTCAAATCTGTCATCTTTGTTCAGTGTATTAGACAGCATTGATTACACACGACAAATGACATTAGAAGAACCAGAAGCAATTAATCAACTATTGTATATTTTCTTGGTAACCGTGTAACAAAATTGACTTAATAGATATTTAATTGCTTTAAAAGAAATGTGAAGTTTTCTAAAGTTTGATGGCTAACATGAGGTTCTTGTCCATAGATAACCCTTGAAAACTGAGAAAATACTGCACTTCACTTGAGAATTCAATATAGACACCATCAACACTTCCAGCAACCCCACAAACCTATCACCCAGTATGTGCTAGGCTTTATTTCTTTTGCTGTAACTTTTTTTATATGTCTATAAAACTCAACATAAGGAGGCCATGAGACATTTTTTTCTTTCTTTACATATATATATATATAAATTTGAAAAATATAGATCTACCAAGCAAGAAGTTGTGGAAACGTCATATTACTTTACCAAACAGATGAGTTTTTGTTGGCTAGCATGATTGTTTCAAGGAAAATGCAAACCATCCAGGGAAAAGGCTAATAACACGTTTTCACAAGACCCCATGCTTTTTTTCGTAATTCCACAGACCGAGCACCTACGAGCAAGTTTCTAGCCATCTCCTTGTCTCCTGCCATTCACACCCTGTGCCTTTTCCATCTCTGATATGCACTGCTTCACCTTTTTTCCATTATTCCCCAATTCCCCTTTGTTGTTTTGATAACAGTGGAAAAGTTCCCTTTCAAATTTTGGGATATAATCAGCAATTATAAAAATATCCCTCTCTCTGCCATTAAATTAAAGGGAAGAGGAACATGGTCACAGCACCTTGGTCCTCAGTTCAGAGTTTTGAGCTGCAGTCACTACTGTGAGTTTGAGCTTGTGCAAAATACTTCATTATTTTCATCCTCTCCAAACCAGTGATTGAAAGTTTTCAAAAGCTTTGTAGAGATTTTGGTGGAGGGAACAAGACACACTAGAATGGGAACATATCTTACCTACCTTGGAGACTTCCTCATTAGCCAGGATTCCTAAGGGGATTAAATCTGGCACCTCACTTTCTGCTCCTACCTCCTCTAGAGTCCATCAAACCAAACTGGACGCTTAAATCCGATAGACTGAGTTTTCTTTCCTCTCTACATAGCTCTCTCATTCTTTTTTTTTTTTTCTTTTCATCTTTTGTTTTCTTTTTTTTTTCTGTTCTTTAATAAACAAAAGTGAAGGCTACCCAAAGAATCTTGAACACAATAACACAGTTCTTCTCTTTAATCTTTCTTTGGCAACATATATAGTCAAGTCAGAGGTGAATTTTGCCACTACTAATGAAAGCAAGCTGAAGCTCATATCTCTTTTCTGAGCTAATTTTCAGCATGTCCAAAGTGTTTTTGCAGGTATTTGTTCAGCTGTCAATACTTTTTTTTTCTCCAGCTAAACTGTAGTTTATAAGGACTAAACAAGCTTCTTTTAAAAAAACAGTATTTTAGAAGAAAGAGAAATCCAGGAAAAAAAAAAATTAATTCTTCTTTCACCATTTTAACTTCTGATAGGTGGTGTAAGATTAAAAAATAAGATTAAAAATACCTCTCCAAAAATAAATACTTGGGGAATATTGTGCTATTCAAGAACAATATTTAGCAATGAGCTTGGTGTCAATAGCTTTTTCTGCTAGTGAGAAACATGAAATACATTTTTGCAACTGTCAAACAACTATACTGTCTCAGAACATCCTTCGTAGCTCATCCAAGTTCTCAAAATTACTACTAGTTATCTAGGAGGCAATCAAAATTTTGAAACATGGGTTTAATTCTATTTTCCCTGTTCCTATATTGACAGAAGAACAGTAAATACTCCACCTGGAACTTGAAGTAAACTCCTCTGGTAGAGTGAAAACTTTGCAGTTCCAAGGTGCCCTCAGAGAGAAATAAAATACAGCTGAGGCAATGTTAAAGCAATGCACTTGTATTTCTTCATGTGTTCAAGAGATACTCTGACTTCCAGGAAAAAAGCAATTAGTTATGCATTGGACTGATAAATGCAAACTTCCACTACATGTATTGTAAAATAAAAAAGCCTACAATGAACATAGCCAGGCTATTTCAGCAGGTCAAAGGAAGCTGCTTCTTCTGGGTTGGGTTTTTTTTTTTTTGTGTGTGCAGGTATTTTTTTGGGGTTTTTTTGTTTGTTTGTTTGTTTTGTTTTGTTTTGGGTTTTTTTTGTACGTGGCCTATACTTTAAGGCTCATGACCTTACCATGTTTCTCATCAGCTTGGAGTTTTGATGATGTAAGACCTCATATTAAAAGAAGGATTGAAAATCTTTGGAAAGAAGTAAACTGTAACTTGAATAAAAGAACATGTTGTATGAACTTCAGAATATGAGGATTCGCAAAATTATTCTTTCATTATTTTTCTGCCTCACCATTTGTCTTAAAATACTTATTTATATTTTATTGCTGTATTTCAGGAGCTAAAAATTAAGTCTCTAATTGTATTTCAATTTTGTATAATTTCTAATTGTAGTTTTCAAATGTGTGAACTGTTTCATATTACTTCATGTTTTGCTCTACAATCCAAGCCTGATAGACCATTTACTGACTTAGACATTTCACTTTTTAATTTTTGAAAGAAAGGTTGACCATACATTTTTGGGTTTGCAAATATGCTCAGTGTATAATTAGTTTTCAATTTCCTTGGGTCAGAGGTTTAAGCTACATTTTTTCTTTAAAGCAGGAAACAATTCAAGTCTTTTCTCCACTTAACACTTAGTTGGCTGCTCTGGTTGAATTGTTTTTTATTCTGTTTTGTAAAACATGATTTTCAGACGTTAAAAAATTAGTCTAAAAAATTCCAGTTCTTCAATTGGATCTGAATTGGCATCTACTCTTTTCCCTTCCTGGTCCAAACCTTTCATGAAATAACACAAACATTTTTCCCCTCAGGATTAGGGACTATCTTCCCAAAGCACATGATAACCTTGAACCTGTGCTTTAAATTTCTATTTTCAAGCACCCAAAATCAATTCTCTGAAGGTTCAACCTTATCGTTCAGATCTTTAGATAATGGGATTTCAAATAAGTTTTCAAACTTGTACTACATCCAAACCTGTTGATATTATTTACTTCCTATATCATAGGCTACAGAGACATTCAGACACAGATTGTGGCAAGGTGCATAATTTGGGTTTTCTAAAATTTGGTGACTTTATATTATGAGTCGAAACTCAAATATTTAAAAACAATATTTAGAGAACAGAAACACACAAGTATTTGTACTATTTTAAAAGTTCTGGTTATCTTCCTGTCGTCTACCTTCCTCTCTAGAAATGCGTGGGGGTCACTTGTGGACCCTATGTAATATCTGCCAGATCTACACAGACAACTCAGGTGCTCAGGGGTGTTTCCCAGGCCAGTAAACATCATTATCTAGGAAACTAAACTGCAAACGCACTATTTAGCCCATTGAATCCTCCTCTAGGTTCTCTAAACTCCATTATATACAGAGTATTAAAAGTCAATATATCTAATGTCAAATCCTACCAAAAGTGTAAAAATGAAGTTCCTGATAGTGAATGTTTACAAGAAAGTGGCTGATGGTATCTTCACTAAATTTCAGTCCTTTACCTTGACTTTTAGCTGGCTCTGATGAAATGAGGAGTTTACATGAGATATGAAGAGAAAGAACCTCCTCCACATCACTGAACAGGCTTTATACAAAAGTGTATGAAATTTATCAAACCATAATTTAAGCCTAGGAATTACAGTTCACTAATCATTCAATTAATATGTCTTTAATTATTGATTTAGTAAACTATAATTATTTATTATTCATTTGATATTTTAATGTTATTTAATATTCAATAGCCTTTATTAATAGCTAATACTGATTAATTAATTCTAAGACAAAAGACTCAAACTGCAATGTAAATTTTGTCAAGCCCTTTGTTACGTGAGATAGAAACCAAACACACGCACACACAGACACACGGACACAGACACACACACGGTTTTAACTGGGATACATAATTAAGGGTTGATGGTATTAAATTTTGGACTTCATTGGACAATAATTATTTTCTCTCTAGAAATTTACATAATTTTTACAATAACCTTATGAAACTGTTGACCTTGCCAAGATATTTTCCATACTTTCATTAAAAATATTCATTTTTGCTTTGCAATGTTTCTTTCAGGTTTAGCACAGCCTTGTGGCTCTCCTGTAATATGAAAGGTAATTTTATCTTGTGTACAAGATTTTGAAGCAATTTTAGCATTAAGTGCTACTGAAACATATGGCCCAATGTTTATCTTGTCTTATGCAACATCAGTGTTACATAAAGTATGCTTTCCTGAAGCTGTTAATCTTATGAGACACTGTTTATTTCACACAGTTTTTTTTACTCCAATATTTTGGAAGTGGAAAACCAGTTTAACATGAATCTTCATGACAACTGGGAAGGATTGTCACTTTGCTGCTTTGCAAACAATTAGACTGACACTTCAGGATCAATCCAGGACAAGAGGTGTTCCTTCTAGGTTGTTATGAATGGTAAGGAGTCTGTTGAAAACAAGGTTTGTGTTCCCAGCCCAAGTGAAACATAAGTGAGTTGTGCAAAAGAACTGGTGTGAATCTTAGCTCACCTGCATCACTGATTGAGACAAGGTCCCAGACTGTCTATTACAATTCTTTTCCAGCAACTTGAATAATTTCCTATGACAATAAAACATAACTGATAAAGAACTCACATATTTATTTCCCATGGCTGAATGGCATTTATATTTGTGCTTTATTTTGTACTTGCAGTACAAAAGTTTATAAGACAAAATCCTTAATTTTCTGGTCAATGATAGTTAATGCTACAATGGTTAATGTTACTAGTACAAAAAACCCCATGGGAATTGCATGCCAACTTCTCATTTAAATTAACACTAGGACTACCAAACAGGTGGTTTTATTCACACTCTGTATGAAGACATCTAGTTTTTGAGATTCTTTGAAAGGCAAGGTTATAAACTTAAACTAGCAATTAATATGTCATTTATACCATATTGCCATTATTCTGATACACAATTCTAAAACTATAAACTCATCTACATTGTAGTAGATATTGAGATAAGAATTATTTTTTCAAAGTTAAAACCATAACCACATCATCTTTGATGATAGGTACATTCAGAGAGCAACTATGCGCTTTCCTAATAGTCTATAGTGAGTTAATACCTGTAAATTTAGTTCAGCTCTTCTTTAAAAAACGTGGACATATTAATCAAAAGATAAAACTAACCAGACTAATTTTTGGTTTGTGGGATTGTGTTTTAAAAAGATGAAGTAATGTAAAGGAAAAAAAATATTTTCATTCTGTTTTGTCTCAAATTTCAAATACCATTAGATTAACATTTGAAATAGTTCTTCTCATTTTCTCATATCTGAGCACTGTACAAATGCCAGAGACAGTTTTGCCATTTAAATGTGGTCAGTGTTTATTATTCTGTATGTATATTGATGATAATAATAATTAATCATAATATTGAGCATCTTTGGAAGATTCCAAAGGAAACTAAAAAGCCCAACGAATAATGTTCTCATCTTCTATATATGGGAATTGGAGGCACAGAGGGGAAAAGAATTTGTCCAGAATCTCACAGTAAATCAGTAACAGTGTGATAACTGGAACAGAGATTTCCTGAGTAATATCTCTGCTTTGACCAGAAAATGATCCTGACCATGTGAACAAGGAGTTTGAAACACACACATTTAAAATAAATATTTTCTGTAAACAGAATGCTTTGTTAAAAATTATGGAATTTTGGAAAAATGGGTCTTTTTAGTGGATAGATTCACTGAGAAAATTGGAGTAAAATAGGGAAAGATATATTTTAATTTTTAGAGATTTATTTATCAGTAATGAACATTATAGAGGTTTAAAACAAAAGAGGTCTGTCTTTAGCCTTTAACTGGTAACTGTATTAGACTACACAACAAATGAAATCAGGTGGGTGTCTTCATATATGGCAAGGTAAATTTATTTGGAGGTAAGATAAGAACTTCTGGAACAGTATATTTGAAATTACAATTTTATTTTTTAAAAAATATTATATCTACTCATTACCTCAAACAGCAAACAGCAATGAATTTATTTCCCCCTTCACTGGAGACCAATTTATAAGAAATATGGTGCCACAAACATCTCTCAATTTTTCTTCAGAATTGTTCCTTTGGGATATAGAATTAAGTACATGAAATTTTATTGTTGATTTACATCTAGAATTTCCCATGTAGTTTTGCCCTGGAGACCAGATACTGACCCAAACTGAAAACTCCATAGTTCTATGATTAAATTTCCTTTTTAAATAATATTTTCTCCCATAAATACTTGTCAATTTTTCTTGGACACAGGTATAAGTTTTTTGGAACAATCATTGCACAAATGGATTGTGATGCATTGGGAAAGTTTTTACTGACTTTAGAGAGCTTTTAAAAGCACATGACTAAAGTTTATTGTTGTACATCAGTTTTGGTGTTACTTTCATCCCCTCTCCTTGTTCCATTGTAGTGCTATGTGTTCTCTTACACACAAACTTTTTTGTTGCTTATCTCATAAGGGTAAGTGTAATTTTTTCCCTTTTTATTTATCCAGTTAACCTGGATTCCCACCCTCCTTGACCTTTCAAGAGCTTATTAAGGGAAAAAAAAAAATAAAAGAGAGAAAAATAAGATATCTGTTTTGAAAAAAAAATTTAAGATGTGGAAAAAAGTCTGTATTCTTGTAATTTTTAATTAAGCAAGAAATGCTCTGTCATGTTTGGTTTTGAATGTTTCTTCGTATCTCAGTCCTGTTGATTACCCTTAGTAATTTACCCAGCTTTTTGCAATACGGGGAAAAGTACCATGTCATTCAGAGAAACAAAAATGGTAATAAAAGGAGCACATCATTGTTGTACATGGACAGCAGCACTGAACCTATGGCACCTTATCTAACTTAGCCTGTGACTACACTTGAACCATAATTAGTAGTAAATTAAATCAGTGGCATGAGGAAACATAATTGCAGTATCTTCTAATTTATGTAGAAGACATGGCTTCTGTGCTAAGTTTTCTAACGTTCCTAAGTATAATAGAAGACTATGGGTAGAGTTGGGTGTGTTGTTCCAGCTGGTGTTGATCTTGGTTAAGAGGTGACCACAGCCTACTGACAGCTCCTCATTACCATCCCACACACTGCTGCAGACTGATAAAAACTCCTTCTGAAACATAACTGCAGAGGTAGCTGCTTCCCACTGCAGTTCACCTTCAGCCATGTCCTGTTTATTTCCTTGCCACCAATTTTTGTCAAAACCAGGGGTGGAGATGAACATGCTAAGATGTATCTGAAGACCTTATCTGAATGAGAATCTGTGCTTTTTTACTAGTTTGTTTGAATGTCTGCTTAGTTAATTTAGTGCAGAATACTGTACAGAGTTGTTTATTCCAATCTGACCTTTGAAGTATGGACTGAATGGCTTTATATCAGAGGTATACATAAGGGGACTCATGTCAATGGAGGAGTATCATATGGGCTGTTGGATCAAAATATCATACATTTGGCTAAAAATACTGATCCATCTATTGTAAAATAGATGAACGGGCCTCTTACAAATGCAGTTGATCCTATTCCAAGAAATATGACATTATTATTATTTGGAGGTTAGATGACATGCATTCCACCACTAAGGTGCTGAAGATCAACAGATCACCAATCTTTCTGTGGAGGCTTTCAACCAGATGAAAATTGAATTCTCTTCTTGAAAACAGAGCAAACTTTTAAACGGATCTTTATACTGCAAGCCTAAAGTTGAAGCACAGTCAAGGCATTTGAACTGAGCGAGCTGGATTTCACTCCCAAGATTTATTACTAAATACTATGTTGCCTGTACTGTTGACTACAAACAGCATAGACACTGTATCCCTCAGAATGTTACACAAGAATCCTGAACATTCCCTATCCAACAATGTTAAAAACACTGACATGAAGTTGTAACTAAATGTTAGTACTACTGCCCCTTAGGCTAATCAGGGTGTAAAACCAGAAATCCTTTCCTGCAGAAAATCATCAAATTCTCAACTTTTTTAATGGGCACAAGGAGGACTCACACAGTTTAAATTAGACTATGATGTTGTTGTGTATCTCATAATTTTTTTAATAGTGAGGTATAAAGGATTCATCCAGAATGATGCATTTATCCTCCTCTCTTCAAGGCAACAGACCTATAAGTCTCTTTACAAGGCAGACTCTAGTCTTATGAGTGGAAACTAGTGATGGATTAGTTCCTTGATGGCTCAGACATTGCTCAGAAGAATGCAAATGCAGTACTTGCATAAAGTCACATGCAAAAAAAAAAAAAAGGAATAAAAAATGTGAAAGGGGAGGGAAAGCTGCTAGGGCAATGAGTGATTTCGAGAATCTATTTTAAAAAAACTTAGCAAGGTGAAGGGCATTGTGTGCTCTGGTTGCTATATATAAATGTAGAGGGGTAAACACAGGGGAGGGAAAACAAAACAGAAGTTCCAGATTGAGCCAACTTAAAAATGTAGTGAGTAGAGAGCCTCCTTCAAGACAGATGTTAAACAAGTCATAGAACAGCAGCTGTCTGAAGCTAAAGAGTTTTCTGAAGATACACCTGGCTATTCATATTAAAATATATGTCTGCACACACTAGGAGCAAGTAAACACAGCATAACACTAATGAGAGACACTCCAGCAGAGACATATACATTCCACTGCAACTGCATAAGTTTAATGCAATTGAAATTGACCTGAACTTTTTCGCCCAATTTTGACCCTAAGGGGGTACGTATTCATCCTAATGAAAGCTGAGTATCTTGCCAACCTTGGATCTAGACTTCTAACTTTGGGCCAACAGCTGGAAGAAGTTGTTTAGGGAGGAAGTTAAAATTGCTCCTTTCCAGGAGGAACAGTTGAAGAATCAGTCATGCCATTGCAGTGACATGATTATGCAGGCCTTGATTACTCAGATAATATGTTGTTAGATGATATCATGACAACCTGATATAGACAGATGTAGTGAAAACATTGTGTTCTTATAAAAATATTTGTATTAGAGGTTTTATTTTTCACATGAAAATTATACTAAAACATAAAAATATTGCCTTTGCCAGTAGTGAGATATTCTCTTGCCAAAACTGAAGGCTAAAATGGAAATTATGTGACAATCCAGCACTTTCTCATAGTGAAATGGGGTGTCATTTCAGAATACCCTTATGACCTTTGAAATATTAGATATTTTTGCACTAATTTGCCTGGTATACTTTCATGTATATACAGTACACCTTCGTTTCACTCCACCTCTCATGTGTCCTAGAACTAGATGACACCTTTGTAAATAAATTGCAGAAGTTTAAGGAAAGTCAGGCTACATTCTTCATACATTTCTTTACAGTATGCAAACCACAATTATCATTCTGCTTAGCTGACCTTGGTATCTGCAGGGTCATTCTAAAATGACCCTCTTCTAACCTGTCCTCTAGAGGCTGATGGCACCTCTTTTTGCCTTTTTCATGCCTGGGGCACCTTCTGCTTTTTCATATTAACTTTGCTCACCTGCTGTGAAAAGTCTAAGCAAAACTGTTTAAAAAATAAGATTATTATGTTCAGTGTTATGCAAATGAAGTCAAAGTCAAACCTTGGATAACCTCAGCTTAAGTGCCAAGCCTCCCCTTTTCTGGGTGATTCATTAGTGGACTCAGAGGCCATGAGCTCTCCTTCTCCTCCAGGCTATCACCCACCTTTGTCCATATGGAGAAAGTCTTTCTGAAAGTAGATTTGTTATATAGCTAGAGCAGTTCAAACTTGCCATTGTCTTCAAGCACATTCTAAAAGAAAAGTTGTTATTGAGTAACTACAATTTCTGACTAATTGGGAAGATGAATTTATATTATGAAGCATGTCTCAGACATTCCTCTGACTGCTAAAATGTCTCAAATCATGTCAGTTTTTATACCTTTTCTCCACTAACAAGCTTGCAGTATTTTGTCAAGTTGCTCTGTTAATCCAGATAGAATGACAGGTCCCTCACAAAATCCATTGTAAGTGCAAATAAGAGTTTAAGAAGGAGTTGCTAAGATGAAGGGAAACCAGGACCTGTAATGTTTTGTAAAGAATTATAATCTACAATTGTTTCACATGAAAAGGGGTTATTTCCTAGACTTGTAGTATTTAATTTGTCAGTGCCCCAAGAAAGATCCTTGTGCCTAACCAGTCTGTGAGTGTCCTGTTAGGGGGACCATTCAGTGAGCAGTCCTGCTGGATAGGAGGGTGGTTCAACTGACTTATTCAGGGAAATACACCAACAGCATTAGGGAGACCCCTCAGTGGGTCTTCCTCTTTATAGGAGTACAATATTCACTGCTGGCAACTGCTAGTGCCCATGAAGGACTCACACTAACAGTTTATGTAATGACACTCTTTATTCATATAAACTTGTAATAGGTTAAAATTCAAGTATCCGACTACAAAAATGTATTCAAAGAAATATACAGACAAGCTCTAATCCCAAGTAAAAGTATTCAGTGTGGATAGAGCGTGCTTATTACCCAACAGGCATCCCTACAGGGGAGAAGACAAGTTCAGCTTGTCAACTGATCTGTGCAGTTAGAACAGAGTGTTCCCTGACTTTAACCCCAATTTCTTAGTATCAATTCTCAACTCAATTTTATAGCATCTCATTATGCTTAGGTGGAGCTTGAGTGACTCCAGTCAAGCATACCTTTGTTACTGATTGGAGTAAAATTCTCATTTCACTTTTAAAGATACAGTTTAAAACATATAGAGCCCATGCCTGGTGAGGGGTGGTGGTATCCTGTAGTCAGGTAACTTTGGGATGGAGGTGTGGGTTAGCATTACAATTAGGCTGTAATGAGCCAGGTTAATCTGAGGAGAGTTATTTCACCCCAGTTGTTGGCCAGCAGCAGGACATATCCTCCTCTCTCCCCTGGCTGGCAGGGGCTGTGCAGTTTCTCAGCAGCAAAGAACCATCGATTTCCCCTCCCTGCACTGGCAGCAGTGTCTCCACTCTGCTCCACCCTCTGTTCCATCCCCCTTGGCAGGTGCTGTGGTTGCAGCCTGTGGGTGTGTGGAGTCACCATGGAACAGGTTTTGAGCATGCCAACCACATTCCATCCAGGGAGTAGCAACTGTATTTTACCCTATAATTCCAGTACTCTTTTAACCTCTGTTAGGATGTGAATAAAACTACTCAGTTTCCTCTAATGTTATCCCTAGCTATCTTTCCACAACTTGTGACAGAATGGATTAAAATCTCTTTGTATGTGACTCCTTCAGTAGCAGTGGAGTTACATCTGTATTAAAATTATATGAGGAAAGCAGTTTGCCTTTTCTTTACACAAGTTGTGTACGTTTCCTCAATTGCATCTGAATTAAAATCACTGAATTTTCAATGGAATAACCAAGAAGCAGATTTTCATTCAATGTCATCTTGCACCATAGCCACTTAGGAATTCGTCAGGCCTTTTTAAACCTCTTGAACTCCCTGAAAACCAACGTTAACCATTTTGATTTTTGCGTACCTTTTGTAGCTGAATGGAATTACTACCTGTATAATGTTTCAGGGATCCTTTCACAGATTCTATTATTGCTCATAGATTTTTGCCCTCATGGACAAAGGATCTCAAAGATATCTGAAATCAGAAGTGAGTTGCAATTGCAGTATCCTCTAAGGCCATGTTTCATGAGGAAAAATCTGGTAGAAGGAAGTATTACATTATTTTCCCCGAACAAGTAATCTAAAACAAGTTCAGTTGCTTGCTGAGAAGAGTGGTAGCCATGCCACAGTTATTTAAAAACTTGTCTTCACTCTGTTGCCCAGTAAATCAAGCAGTGGTAAGCAATCTTAAAAGGAAAACAAACACTTTATCCATGCACACTGATAGTGCAGTGTAAGCACCAAGCTGGTAAATTCTAGTGTCATTAATCTTTTTCTACAGGGTTCCCTGTCACCATCTCTGTGATGGCAACACATATTCAAGTCTGCATTGAGAATGAAGAACCACTTTACATTGTTTTGAAATCTGTCTAGCTTCATGGTTGTAAAAATCCTCTTTCTTTATGGTGGAAAAATCAAAACAACTGGATGATAATAGATCATACATTTAACTCATAGAATGTTTTTCACCCCTTCACCAACCAAAGTATTGTAGTTCCTTTTTTGTCTACCTCAAAAATATGCACTATGACTTTATACAAACTTACATTACAGTTTGGCAAGTCTACAAGTAAAACTTTATGAAAATGAAGGTACATCTCTTTCATTTCCATTTACTGTATGCATACTCTGGTACATACCCTTTAGGTCCAAAACCCTTTCCAGTTGCTGCTACCTAAAAGTAATACCAGTTGAAGTGCTTAATATCCAGCCTTTTATTAGCTAAATGACATGCAAATCATGTGGTTATACATTAATTACAAAATGTAGCCTTTTCCTCAGCCCTCCAACAGGCTGTTCCATTCTCCCCAAGCACAGCCCATGATCTCCTCAGTGGAAAGGTAATGTAAACGTAACAGAAAAAAAACAGCACAAAACATGTTAAAATCCTAGAATTGTGTCACCTCGTGGATTATCTGTGTAGAGTACTAAATTTCTTCCTCTGTAATGTACTGTCAGAGTTGATGTCATTAAAAAAAAATTAATTGAAGACAGATGAATCATAGGATACAAATTATATTATGTTTATTGTTGGATAGGTAATCCGGGCACCACTGAGTCTTGAAGAAGAGACCATTATTATTATTGCTATTGTTATTGTTACTATTATTATTATTATTATTACATAATAAAATGTGCATTAAAAATTTAAAATATGAGTAACCAGACTTTAGAAAAATGAAAAAAATCAAATCCTGGTAAGCCCATTCAGCCACTGAAGAAGGTAGAGGGGCTTTTCCTTTCTCAAGAGATATATTCCAGCTTTATTGTGAAAAAATATCTGATTACAAATACAACATCAAGTCTGTCCATTACTGCAAATACACTTTGTCCTGGAAACAGAAGTAATTGTTGGCAGTGGGTAAGTCCAGAAATTCTGAGGTTATGTGGAGGCAGCCCATCTGTCCTCAACTTATCACCAGAGACATGACTGCATATGAATGAATGAAATCCAGCTAGTGAAAGACATTCTTTAGGCAAAACTTGAGAATATGAGAAGTCATATTTGACACTTAAAACTCTGGAAAGATAAAAAAGCAAATAAATAAAAGCTTAACATTTGACAAGACTGGATTTTTTTTGTGTGTGAAAATGTTCATTGTGATGCAGATTAATCAAAGTTTATAGAGACACTAAATACAAAAACAACATAATAATTTATTTCTTTCAGTATGTCTCATTGAGTGCAAGGATCCTGAGCTCCAGAGGACATTACCAGGATCAGCAACATCATGGCCTCCCATTTTTTGGCAAATGGCTCTTTTCTAATTTGAATTTGTACCATGAAACACTTAATTATAAATATATATTAATTTTTATAAATACATATGAATTTTTACATTTGGGTCCTTCATGACTGTGTGACAAAAATTCTTAGCCTTTGAACCTTTAAAAATATAATCAGCTCATAATCCTGGTGGAGGCTATACTGACTTTTATATTTTTAATTAAGATATCCTAAATTAGTAGAAAGAGATTATGGTTGGAATACTGTATAGTAGTTGACCAAGTAAAAAAGAGAAGGTCGACAAGAAATATCAAATTAAAATTTCAGTTTGCCTGACTTACCAAACTGTCTAAATATTTCTCACCAAAATAGACATAATACATTCGCTTTTTAAAATTTTTATTTTGTTTTAAAATAATGAAATATGAGTGCAGTAGCAATGGAAGCAAATGTCAAAAAATTGAAACTAACTTCATATAATTCAAATCAAATATGTGTCAATTTCCTACAGTTTTCTTTTCATTAAAAGTAATGTAATTCTTTATAATATGATAATACTTTGCACATACATATCCTAGCAAAATTCTTCTTTGATTTATATGGAAATATGACACATCTTCAGAGTAATGCAAAACAAGAAGTAGCTCTTCATTAAAAATATTTGGAGTTCATAGAATTAAATTATAATAATGACAGTGCTCTTTGTAACCATCATGAAAACTTAAAGAAATACAGTTAATGGGATTAGGTTAGACCTAGTCTGAAGTAAAACTCACAACATAGAGAATATCTTAAGCAATTCAAAATGCTGGATCAAAGAGGCCTCCACAGAAGCCAAAGATGAATTTTTTATTTTTCCTAACTACCACTGTATTTAAAATTAAAATTTAAATTAAAATATATTCTTTTTATTGAACTGCATTTGAAAAGTGATTGTTGTGCACTGTAATCTTCATTGCCTCAACACAGTAAAAGAGGGGGGATAAAATTAACTTAGTGGACCGCATGCCACAAAATATGTTGTCAGGGAATTAGGTCATACATATATGGTTATGATGCAAGATGGCATTTCAAAATGTGGTTCTTTAACAAAAAAAATGTTGGAATAGCTGCAGTTAGAGAAATGCTTCAATAAAGGTAAGTTATAATGGTTCATTTTGCTTCACGACATTTTTTTGTAGAACATAATTCCAAAGAAAAGAGACATTTTTTTCCTTATTATTGCATTGCTTTTTGTCCTCAGAAGAGGTCTTATAGCATGAAAGAATGTTGAATTAATGTGTTGGATTGTAGCCTGTGTCACGTCGTTGGTGGAGCTTCGTACCAGAGCCAAAGTGCATGGTCAAAACCAGTGCAGCCCAACAGCCTCCCAGGCAGGAACTGATTGGTGGAGTTCCTCTAAAGTTCAGTTCATTGGATGGAGTCCTGGGGTGATGTAAGGTCCTTTTGTCCAATGGCTCGTTGTCCCCGGGCAGGGGTGTTCCTCAGACTTTTAGGCGGGAAAACTTTCTCATTAAAATTCACGTTTCCATGGAGTCAAGTGTCAGAGGAGCTAAATTCAGCCTCTCAGCACAGTGAGGGGTTTTGTCTCTTTTCAAGCACAGCCTGATCTGCAAAAAGAACTCAGATGATTTTATAAAGTTTTCTCTTTTATATGACCCCTGACTCTTCAAACTTAAATTTTTAACTTACAAACTCCTTGTTTTAAACTTTGTTAACAACTTCAACTGGTTCAACTTATACTAGTTATTTAATTCCTTGTCACCTTTCATGCGAATGCCAAAATTCTCCCATTTCATGTATAACATTTTTCATGATGCAGATACTGAATTGATTAAATTAGCTCATTCAATATGGCAGCTTCTGCAGCTGATAAAGCAGGTGGTAATAAGTCAAGTCTACCTATGTGTCATGCTGACAAATCCAACAAGAATTTTAAATTTTGGCTAATACAACAGAAATGTTTCTTCTTGGCTTTGTTTACACTTTGACAGGCAGTCTTTTTATATGGCAAACATAAACTTTCATAAAATGCACTTTAAAATGTTCATAAGAGTAAACTTTTATGTTTATGTTTTTTATCAGATTTGATTTTTTCCTCATTCATAACCAATATGTTTTTTTCATTTTAACGTGATAAACAGTGAAAACTGCTTACATCTTCTTTCTTGAATAGGCAATAAGTTCAGTCAATAAGACCTGACTCCTTTTTAATAATAGTAAAAAAAGTCAAGTAAGTGAGTTAGCTGGAAAATATTAAGAAAACCTAGGTGTTAGTTGTGCTTGTGCTTTTTAAGGACATGCTGCCTAGGATTGTATTTGGTTTTCTTCAGAATGCTAACTCAAGCCTAAGATTGTCAAATAAAGCTTTCAATGAGTTAAAATAGTACATGTGGGTTAGGGCAAGCATCCCCTTTGACTGGTTGCCTGTTTTTCTTCTGGACCCTTCTCCCCAGCTTCCCACTTTAAACATAGTCTCATACCACATCCTTACTATTCAGTTATACCTGAGTCAAATAACAGATATGTCACTTGCTGTGAGCTGGTAAGTGCTGTAGTGTTATTGATCTTTGTGCAAACTGAAATTTGTGGTGAATCCCACCCACAGCATGGACAAACAAGTCCCAGTCTAGTGGGACCATGTGTGATTTTAAGCTAAAATCCACATACGCAGAGATGCACAGGGGCACAGCTGCAAGTGGTGCAACCCCAAGGACTTGGAGAAATGTGCCTTTGACGTGGCTCCTCCCAGGGCATCCCAGGAGGGTGTCAGCCCCAGGGGCTGGGAGTGACACTCATCAGGACCTTTACAGAGAAACTTGCAGATTACATGTGCCTACAGGGAATACATATTTAACCTAAATATTGACTACACCTGTAGATGTGGAACTGTGGCAGGCTCACCTCTCTTCCAGATTTGGCAACTCCTAGCAGTAATTATTAAAATAGTGTCTTTAACACATAAAATACTTCGAGTTGTCAAAAATCACTATTCTAAAGAAAACTCAAAATAAATTTCTATGATGAATTATTACAGCAATGATTTAATGGGACTTTTGCAATTTTACTTTCTAACCTAGGAACTGAAAAGCATTTTATCAAATACAAGCAAGAAAGTATACCTTTTTTTTCTCTCATTTAAAAAAAAATTCCATGCATCTTTAAGGCTGACAAAGTAGCATAAATAGTTGCTAGCTGGGATCAGCCTACATACCCCTTAAAGAAATGAAATCTCTAGAAGCAATGTATGCTGTAAGGTCAGTTTTACGGAGTGAATGATAGTATAGTTTGAAAAGACGTTAAGTTTAAAATGGAGTTAGGGATTCTGGAAGATGAAAAGCTCAAGGAAAATCCCTCAATGTAAGGTGGCCATGAAAATAGCAAATGCTGTTCCTAGACTACATTACACAAAAAAGCTAACTCTAAATCAGCCAGAAAAAAAGATAAGAAAACAGGACTCACACATCTCAAATAAGTTTTTTAACTACATGTTTTTCTAAAGGAAGCCTCCTTGAATCTTTGTTATTGGAATTAAATTATTTCTGAGACAGAGTACCAATGATTGAAACCTCCAAGGACAAAGAACTGAAAAGGAGTTTATCTGTATTTCCACACTACAACAATGAATGTTTAAATATTCATAAACTGTAGAACAGTGTGAACAGAGGAAACATAGAACATCTCTTACATGCTCAGACTGTGTACCTCATACCTCCTGATAAGTGGGAGCTGTGGTTTCATTTTTCCTCAGGCAGAAATGACACTGTGGCTAGCTGATAACGTTTTTCCTAACACACAGCTAAAAATAGGGTGTACCATTCTGCACTGTCAAACTAATGCCTAATAAGGATTATTATCATTTTGCTTAAAATCTTTGGCATGCTCAAATAGGTGAAATGTTCTCAGACAACAGAATTATTTTTTTCCCAGTAGATTCAAAGTATTTTTGATTACCTCTACTCTGAAGGTGGTGTCATCATTTATTGTGACACTATCACAGGAGAATTGTTTTTTTTCCTCTGGAGATATTATGTGAATGCTCTGAGAGTGATCATTGTCCTTGGAAGACAAATTTTGTTCAGAATCTTAGAGAAGTTCCATCTACTTATGTCAATAAAGAGTATGAGAGGACTGACCCAGATTACTGATCTTTACATGATACATATCACAGAATCACAGAATCTGCTGAGTTGGAAGGAACCCACAAAAATCACCAAGTGCAACTTCTGGCCCTGCACAACACCATCCCCAAGAGTCACACCATGTGCCTGAGAGTGTTGTCCAAATGTTTCTTGTACTCTGTCAGGCTTGGTGCTGTGACCACTTTCCTGGGGAGCCTGTTCCAGTGCCCAAACACCCTCTGGGTGAAGAACCTTTTCCTGATATCCAACCCAAATCTCCCCTGACACAACTTCAAGCTGTCACTTTGGATCCTGTCTCTGGTCACCAGAGAGAAGAGATCACTGCCAACCCCTCTTCTTCCCCTCATGAGGAGACAGTACACTCGTATGAGGTCTCTCCTCAGTCTCCTTTTCTCCAGGCCAAGTAACCTCAGCCACTCCTCATTCGGATTCCCCTCCAGACTCTTCACCATCTTTATTGCCCTTCTTTGGATGTTCTCTAATAATTTAACATCTTTCTTACATTGTGGTGCCCAAAACTGCATACAATATTCAAGGTGAGGCTGCATAGACAGTGATGAGACAGAGAACTGTCTGATCTAGAAAATGTGTTAACAGAATTCAATATATGAAAAAGAAGTCAGAAAAATAAAAATGGAAATGAATGCAAATGACAAAAAAAATCAACATGTTTTTGCCTTTCAGTGTTGTAACAATTTTGAAAGTAGTTGACACTTACTGTATCACCTGGAAACATTGATTCAAATTGTTCTGTTTCAGTGACAATTTACTGAACCTGGTATCAGCATTGTTTGGTGGTACTTTATATCCGGCACTATGCAGGAAGTCAGTTTTGATAAAAGTGTGTCCCCTGGCCTTAAAACCTGAATGCTAAGAGTACTTCAAATCAGCAAGGCAGTAATATTCTTGCAGAGCAGGACCATGTTCATATTTAGTTGAAAGCTTTTCGGAATTGTAATTTTTCTTTTTCTGTTATGGTAAATCAGTGTAATGTATCCTCCTTGTCTTGTACATAATAATCATGATTATTAGTGGTATTTGGGACCTACACCAGAAGTGGCTGTTACCTATGATATGAAAAATAATGAAAGACATATTCTCTGTCCTAGAAGGCTGAGTGTCTATGTGGTGAATGTGTTGCAATTCATTCAACTCAAAGTAAACTTAATAAATTAAATTTAAGGAAATGCTTATCTACCCACCTGGGCAGGAAAAAAAAAAAATTGTTTACATTCTTTTAATCCTCGATCCCTCAGAGATTACTTTTTATGATATGTTTTGTGGTAGTCTAAATAGATACATACTGAAGACTCTTTAAGTAGCATTCATGAGGTTCATACTGATAAACATTCTTTGTGGAAACTGAAGTTGATTTGTCACCTGCTGAACATGGAAGAATGTATTATTTGTTGAGCAAAAAAGAAGAAGCCTTTGTTTAAATATTAAGATGAGCTATATACCATCTATTTTACTTGCTGGAATAAGCCTGTGCAATGCATGTAACATGTTTGTTATCAGAAACATTTTTAACCAACAATGTAGCTGCTGCTGAAAAATACTAAGCTTATAAATAAAAAAGTATAATTTTTACATTGTTGGATCACAGTTGAGAAGGTTAAAGGTCTACATGTCTGGCTGTAATCTTGAAGTATGAATACACACTACCCTTTTGTTTTAGAACACAGGAAAATGAAGGATTACTGTTTATTTTTCAGCCAAAACTGCAGGTTTTCAGGAAGCCTTAATTTTTTTTCTTTTTCTCCCACTAAGATACCTATCCTCTAGGGACAAATTCAATTTCTGGTTTATTTCCATCAGCCATGAATATTTTTTGATAACTGTAAATGTTGACTTACATCTGATGGAAACTCCAACTCAGCTAAATTGTATCCTATGCTATTTATTTATTAATCTTCCTCTTTTAATTATTAATGATCTTACAATTGCTCTAAGCAAAACAATTTAAAAAGTGATGGAAGCTATAACATCAAAAGTATGATAGATAGTTGGACGGGTGAAAGAAAACAACTCAGCAGGAGAGTGTGATGACAGATAAACATTAAATGTTGTTAATCAAACTCAGATCAAGTTGTAGCTATGCCAATAACTACCACCAATATACTGGGGCAGAAGAACAGGAGCAAATACTGCAGAACTCAGAAAACTCTTTTATTTGATGTGAACATATCTAATGGACTATTAGAATCTTCTTTAAAAATTACAGCCTGGTTTTGACCTTATGAGACCACAATCTCAATCCTTCCGATTCAATGCAGTTAATTAATTAACTTTAGTGAGTCCGTTGCATAGTAAATGAATACAGATTAGGCATTTAAAAGGTATTCTTTAAGAATTCATTGCACAATGCAAAGTACATCTAGAGTTAGTGGAATGTCCTACAGAATTGAGTAGAGATAAAATGAAGAGGTTTGCCTTGATAAATGGCTCTTACAGTCCACAAAATTTATTAGGAGTTTGTGACATGTGACAATTTTTAAATCTCCCTTATTTAATTGTAACTTTAAAAATCTTCATTATAAACAGGATATTTGTGTCTATAAAAATGTATAGGGCATTTTAATAATATTTAACTATTATATAGTACAGTCAAATGATGTTCAATTAATATCTAATAATTCATAACATTGCCCCATTTAGATGAGAGAATAATCTCATTTCTGTTTGACAAGCCAAACTACAGGAAACAATTTAAATTAAGGTTTTTTCAAGACCTGCAATTCCAAGCCATCAAAGTATCCAACTGTTCTCAGACAAATTGTACTTTTACACATTGGCTTTTTCAAGGTGTTTGGCCATGCAAAGAAATACATGGGGATAAACCTTGGGACCTTTATGGATTGGTTGTGCCATGGCTAACATAGCATGACCATGCAAAGGATGTCAGGAAGAGTGAAAATAATCTCAGACTAGTCACATAATAGTTTCCAGAAACAACCTTTTCAATGTTCAGTGCTTTATACAATGGACACACTAATATTTACATTTTTTAAAAAAGTGAGCGTAGATCATAACCAATACTTTTAATAGTACATATTTTTATCCTTGAAATGTTTGTCGATGAATAATATTTTCCTAATCCTATGTCGTAGAAAATCACCATTATTTCAATTTTTTAATAAAAATTATTTATGTATGTGCGTTAAACCAACAGTGGCTAAGTAACATAAACATTTTTATAGAAGAGGATATAACATACACCCCTTCCATTCCTTCCTTTGCAAAGTCACCAGTCTTTTAAACCAAGCCTGAGATACTTCAAAAAAGTGAGTTGAATCTTGCACTCTCTTTCTTTTTCAGATTAAGAAACACTCCACTGAAAAATATGTTTCCAGAGGAAAGAATAAATTTTGGCTCTTTAATATGTTTGAGGTGCTCTAAATTTGGAGTTTTTTAAGATAGATATGCAAGTTTTCTCTTTTTGACAGATTTAAAAGAAACTGTATCCAAATTCTAACAGAAGCATAAACATAGCTGACATCCTCAAGATTGAGTCCTTCTGCAGGAAAGTAACAGCAAGACTTTCCACCATATGAAAAGTGGATAGGGTTTAAATGTAATCTAATCATAGAGCTAGTGACCTATCACCTGCAGAAGATTAAACACATGGGAATCTTTGCCTTCAACGCATCAGAAAGCCTAATTTCCACAGAGATTGGTGGTTAATTGACTTCTTAACCAAATTAAACTTCAGTGAGAACTCATATTTCCTGCAGCCTCTTCTCACTGCAATTCTTCCACCTCCTCCAATACCTTTTGTTAATATTCCTAGAATTCCTAGCTTCCATCTACATAAACTATCTTTGTAGTGAATAAAAAGACAACACTAGTTTTGGCTGCTGTAATGTGTCTTTACTGGACATTGTACATTCCTTGCTGATGAGCTGAAAACCCTCATGGGTTTTGGGACTCTGCAGATCCAGATTTCTTACGCTGCATTTCTGGACCCTCTGCAGGCTTGTCATAGATATCAGTCCTTTAGTCACTTGAACAAAAATTAATAAGGAAAATGGATAGAAAAAGTAGGCTGCATGACTGTATAATCTACATTTTATTAGGTGAAAAAAACTAACATTTGAGACACTTAGAGGGTCCTGGTACTTCCAAAGACAGTTAGCAGCTAACCAGCACAACCTGAGAACTGCAATTTTACACAATATCGTGCACCTTTCATGTAAGTCTCTACAAGGTCTTTGTTTAGGATCTGTGACTCAGCTACTTCTAGGAATGTGCTGGATGGCTTTTATGGTTTTTAGGCTATGACATTTCTCACTGATGTTACTACTGCTTCACTTGCAGTTGCACAAGAAACTGTGGAAAAACTAACACTTGACAGCCCTCACTTGTACTTAACCTGTGTAAGGGCAGGTTTTACAGTACTCAAAGGCCTGCTTCTTTCTAGTACTGTATTTACTGAACTGCCCGTCTTTTGGGGGGAAAAATGGCAGCAGCAGTCTGGGTAGTTGGTTGAAAAGCATAAAACAAATATTAGTAAATTCTGGGCAATTGAAACTTTGTGATAATGAGATTTATCATAGAATCACAGAATTGCTAAGGTTCGGAAGGACTTTTAGAATCATCAATCCTACGGTCAATCTACCAACACCATGTTCGCCATTAAACCATGACCTCAAGTGCCATATCCACACATGAGTAGGATGAGGCAGGTAGACATCTAAGGATCCTTATTTTCCTGTGAGTTACTAGTAAGATTTTTTCAGCCAAATGTAGATGCCTACAAGGTGCAATCACAGGAAAGAACTCTGCATCATGCTGTTATTCAGATGATTACACAAGTACATTAGTTGTGCAAGAATAACCACTGTTTTGTTGAATTTAGTGCAAAAGAGTCTGGATTACTTCTTTCATCCACAGCAATAAGAAAATCACAGACAGAAGGTATTTCCTGTACTGAATGAAAAACACTTATTGGTACCTTTAGGAGACTATTCATGAGTATGTCTATACCTATATAGTTTCTTGGCAACATTTTAAAATAGAAAAAAACCTCCTAAATTTTATACATTTCCTGACATTTACAAGTTTATTCTTTAATGTGAGCATTTAAGACCCTATTAAAAGAACCTAGTTAAGAGAAAAATTTAATAGAATGGAAAAAATAGAAGAGGTAATCACAAGTGGATGGCTGAAACAGAAGCAGTCTGGTGAAGTTGATCAGCCTTCCTGTATTTCATTATTAGCAGAATAATTCTTATAGTGGCTGTTGTGGCTGTAAGGAATCCAAATTATATCACTGCATATTTCCCCCATGAAAGACAACCTTTAAACAGGATACACATAAATAGAAGTGCAGGAGCTCAACAAATGCAATCTTTCCCAAATTACCTCCAGTGCTGTTCTTCATATTTTGGGGTAAGATTTTCTTGATGTACCATGAACTAGATGGATGGTTATCTGGAAGTAAAAAGAGAGGGACATTAACAGTAAATCAGGTCACCTGTGCTTGCCTGAGTCTTGGAAAACATCAAACCCAGAGATTCCTATGGAGGACAGCCTTTCACAGTGTTGAATCTTCTCCCCCACAACCCCCAAGAAATCCTCTAATGTTCATTTGGTACCTTCTGAGCTGGTGTGTCTCTTGCCCCTTGCTACATTGTTTGACACTTATGAAAAAAATTCTCCTACTTTGTATGTTTTTTTTGTTGTTGTTTTGTTTAATTTTAGTTTTGATAAACCCAAACCTTATCTATGTGTTTCAAAATGGTTTATTGTATTTTGATTGCATGGTGGGTCTTGCCTGAGCAAAATAATATGTTTTTTTACCTTGAAACATATATAAAGTGATCAGTGCACAAGAACTAAATTTATACTAGTATACTAAATGAGATCTATTTCATAACCTTGGACAAAATAGCAAAGTCTGGCTACCTCTGTAATATTAAACTTTCTTAGTGTTTAATACTAGATGTCACCAAATACACAGAATGTAGGGAAAGATTCTGTGATATGTCTGGACTGTGGCTAAACAGAGCTTGAAAAGTGTTTGAGAGTGCTACTTAGGTTGATATCCCTTAAATCACTACCTATTGTTCCAAGAGGCAGGAAAAAAAAAAAAGGCAGGCCTGCCCTAGAATTGATTGAAGGTTTGTTTAGCATTGGTTTATTTAGGTCTGTTTAGTGATGGTTTATTTACGTAGATACAGACAAAGCAATCTGCTTCTGAAAATTTTTACTTAAGTCTGCCAGAAAGGAGGATAACTGTTCTGTGGGTGAATTAATGCTGTTTACAATGGCAGTCAAGGTCTACTTGTGAAACCAAGCACAGTAGCCCAAGAAACTTGATTCTCAACTTAGTGATCAGACATTCTTTGTTCATTTCTCAGTTTTGTCATTGACTTTGAAGAAGTCACTCCATACTTCAGTTTCCCCACAGCTTATTACTTCTGCTCTTTAATTTCAGGACTTTTGCAACTCTCACTGTATAAGTGATAAAACTCTCCAAGACACCAATAGGAGCACAAAAGATGTTGTACACTAAAAATTTGCACAGTGCCAATGGTCAGCTCCAGAAAAACTTTTCTGTCTTTAACAATTTTATTTTTACCATTGCAAAAAATAAATGACAATGATAAAATTACTTGCAATGACCATGCATGAGTTTTCAAC
Source organism: Acanthornis magna (assembly GCA_036785705.1). Taxonomy (NCBI): domain Eukaryota; kingdom Metazoa; phylum Chordata; class Aves; order Passeriformes; family Acanthizidae; genus Acanthornis; species Acanthornis magna. The sequence continues at coordinate 18,251,368 of JAWUZG010000032.1, forward strand.
AGGATTTTAAAAAAATGATAGCTTCTCAGTCGCTAAGGAACAGAGAAAGCCCAGCTTTAGAAAAGACAAAACGTGTGTGCTGTGCAAGGACAACATCAGAAGAAACCTAAATCCTTCTCAAGAGAAGAGAGCAACAATAGAAAACTTGCCAGCATGTAAGAAAAAAAGACAAAATATTTCTTTCAAACACATAAGCGTTGAGCAAGCAGGAAAAAGATTATCTAATCACACTGACAAGGATCTTACCAAAGAATTTCAAGAAGCCAGAGCTTGAAAACTATCCTCAGTGGGTCTCCTTCCTCCTTTGCTTACTGATGTGTAGCACCAAAAGAAAACCAAACCAGAGTATTCATTATCAATTGCTTGAAATGTGTATGCAGGGGAAGATTGCTAAGAAGTTTTCTTATCTTCATGGATTCTGTGCCTAGCTCTGAAATGGTGTGCTGTGATCTAGAGATATGTCCAGGATACAATTTTTTCTGAAGAGCATTTATCGGGCACTTTTTGTTTCTGAAGATGAACATGAGGAATGAACATTAGCCAAATAATTTATAATTTGAAGAACAAAAAGTCTAATCCTGTGACTTCATTTTACACCAGTTTTTGCAGCTTCTGCTATGTGTCCTGTTCATTTTGCTGATGGCTGAACATAATTCCTCCCTCCCCCAAGTTTCTGGTAAATCCAAGTAATATTCCTCAGTGTTAGTAGGGCCAAAAAAGTCCATAATAAAAGCAGCACAATATTATTAGAAAGTGGTAATTTCTGAACATCAGAAAAGGGAGGAAAAAAAGTGCATGTTCAGGAAATTAAACCCAGGAACTTTAAAATAAATAACTGCGTGAATAAAATAATTGAAAATGTGAATATTAAGATATGAAGAAAATAATCTCATAAATTAAAACCTACTGTAGAAAAGAGATTAAAAGCAATCCAAACAATATTAATGACATAAGATATGAAGAAAAGGAAGGCTAATGTAATAGAATTAGCTGATAAAACTGCAGAAACCCTAAAAAAATAGAAAATTAAAAGCTAATAAAAACATCTAAAACCTTACTTTAAAGGCAAGAAATATTGTATGCTTTGACATGAGTGGCATTGTCAGGACTATTTGTTCCATTTACTGAGCACAAACAGATGTAAAGCCCAGACAATGGCAGAAACTAAATGCAAAAAGCTAGAATGGTTTCCTAACTGGTAATATTAAACCAGACAGAATTATTGCAAGTGCTACCATACAACCAGTGAGTGTGAAGAACTGTCATTTATTCCAACGATAACCATGGAGAGAAGACAAATAAATGTTGCAGTCAAGTCGTGCATTTTCAAAGGGATAACAGACAAACCAAATAAACACATGATTTTACCTATAAAGCAGAGGATGAACATGAAAGCAAACATATCTTCTATGTTGTCAACATAGACATTGAAATCATATAAGATTAATAGTCTCAGAGATTCCAGAGCCAACCGAGAAAGAAAATCCATAAATTCATTAAAGGACCTGTGTTAGCTCTTGGAAGTCTATAAATTCACTGTGAAGCTTACAAAATTAATATGTGAAAAAAAAAAAGATGAAATACACACAAGGCTGGCAGTGTGTTCATTTTTCAGGAAGAACGGAAGGATCCTCAGTACCACATCTACTTGACCCTTTTGTAAATTGAAAGCACCATTTGTGTAACTCCAGTGCAGCCAAACTTGATGTTGGCTTATGAGGTAGATTTTAGATTCTGCCAGGTATTAAAGCATAGTAGTATAATGAACTTAGTCTAAATTTCAAAAAAAGGAATTAAAAAAGTATAATTCAAATATCTCCTTAAAAATTCTGTTCTATGCAGACGCATTTTTGAGCAAGAACTTAGCAAAAGAGGCAAACTCAAGAAAGTGTAGAGCTGTGAGAGTTTCAGTGACTTTTCAGGATGCTCGGGTTATAACTGTCTGCTCTGAGGTTAGACATTGAGAAGGACTTAGCCCTTCCAGGTATTTAGGTTTGAATTTTCTTGGGAGCCTGATAGTATATTAACTCCCTTATTAATAACAGAGCAGAAATGATGCAATGTGTTGACTTTCTTGTTCTGGTAATTCCAGCTACGTCATTCTAGTCTGTGGAACAATCCTTTTTCTGAGGCTGGAAATATTTATTTTTAATCATTCTGCCTCAACTTGAATGTTGAGTGTCATTCAAATAGGCACTAGAACAGTTTTTCAGAGATTTGTTATTTCACGTCCGTAGAAAAGAAAAACTACTTCTGCACTTGACCAAGCATTGAATCATGTCATGACATCATTTCTAGGTGTGCTTGACAAAACAGGTCAAGCACCTCATCTTGAATATTTATTTACCAGAAGAAAATGTAACACAAACAGTTCAAGTGAAGACTCCGTTTTTGGAACATCAAAATAAGATCACAGATGGATTAAATGCATTAATTATATTGTGTGATACTTGTATCAGTAGAATTAGTGTTAACCTGACTTCTTGCTTATATATGATGTGGTCCTCAAAACACACCCTCTTTGAAAGAAAATATCCAATTTTGGGCTATTCATTTACAGCACATTAACAAATAATGAAGCGTGACAGCAGCTAACAAGTAACATCCAAACTTCATAATACAATTTCTTTTTATGTGGCAACCACCGAAACAAATAAAACGTCAGGTGAATAAATGCACAGTTTGCTCATATAAAGTCTTTAAGTGATATAAGAGTGAAGCTCCATCAGTTGCTTGAGAGATATTACAGAATAGTTTTATGTCGCAGAATGTGTGCCATAGGTGTGTAAGAAGGATAGGTAGGTATTGGGTAGATAGATGTGAGTACATTCTACATATCCAAACTTCTCCAAAGTGTAAATGTTTCCACAAATAATTCTTCAAAAATATATGAATAAGAGTATGTGTTATAATTCACATTTCTCTCATTACTGGAGGGAATTAAATTTTTTAATTGGATAGAAAGCTATGCTGAGTTTTGTTTTTGTCTGAAGAAGAAAAATAAACAAAATACAAACCAGCATAAACCTAAGACTTAAGGGAAAAAAGTTGTGTGATCCTGACCTTATGCAACATACTACCTTCTCACCCTTTTACTTGAGGTTGTTTTTTTGAAGAGTACCAGGAATGTTTTATGATACATCTACTTTTATATTTTAATTAACTGATGAGAGCAAGACAGGCAATGCTTAAGAAACAAATTCTGCTTTCTAACTGCATCAATTCATGAAATTACCTCTTCTCCTAAGACTGCATGCTAAGAAATCAACACAATTAATAAAAGAAGAAAAACTCTTTTTATGTTGTGAAATGCTATGAAAATGCAGGTAATAGGAGAAACTATGCCATACTGGGGATCATCCAACTTCAGTAATAACAGTACTTGAGTATGAAAAATCAATTAGTTTGAGTGGTTTCAGATTTCAGGCTTTTTAAAGAGTCCTGTACTTGCATTTCTAGTAATTTAAAGACATTGCCAGTGGCACTCTGAAAGGTAGTGCTTAGTCTATAATCGTGTTTCAGTGAGGAAAACAAAAAAACCCTCTCAGCAGAGCAGCTGCAAATGAAAAGGAAAAATGAGAAAAGAAAATTCTATGAAACATATCATCAGCCAGGAGCTTTCCCATTACAGATTATTACATGAAGTTTCTGGGGGAATATCAACTCTGAATATTTTTACTATGTCTTTGCAGATTCTTCTATAATCTTTTTCTTTTTCTGAAAAAACTAATTCAACCATCTTACTGGAAGTAAATATTTGACTGCTCATGCCCTACTGTTTGGAAAACCTGGAGTGATAGAAACAGGAGATTGTTTTTCTTCTTATTTTTTGTCTTGACTAAGTGTCTTCCAGGGAATGGGAAAAAAAAAAAGAAGGAAAATCTGGATTTCCTATTTCTTCTTCAATATTTGTTTATCAAATTTCAACGCTCTGTGGATCCAGATTTTATGGGAGTTTTTTGGTCCCTCATGGAAAATTTTATATTCATCTATTGTAGTCTTCATTGTTATTAGCAAATGTGACTTAGGCGCTGCCATTGTTACACTTCTAATCTTTTGCAGCATGATGATATTTGATAAGAAAACATTGTTGCAAGAAAATCCTATAATTTGTGCCAAGGCTCTGGATTTTTCTTTACAAGAGCTGTTTATAGAGCTGGCAAATATCTACAACGTTGATGATTTTCTCTCTAGTTCATGAGTCCAAAACTATGCTCAGGCCTGAATTTTCATTCTGAGTTAGCAGTGGTTTCAGGTATGGTGACATCTTTCACAGTCTCCAAGTCACAGAGAAAGAGACACTTGAAGAGAAAGGAAGTAAGAATTTTAACCCAGTGTTCCCAAATTTGGTGACCAGGTAGTCATTTCCATGTTGCCCCATGGAAATTTAAATATTTTTATGACAGTAGAAAACCTCCAACAGGCATGATTAGAAGAGCGAATAAATAGTTTGGTAATTTCCTACAGGGACACTGTGTTCCCATAAAATGCTTTGTTTTTTTAAAAATCCACATTTGCTAATGAAAGTCTGTGGGTTTAGAGATGTTTTTTCCCCTTCTTTTTTTTGGCTAGGTCTAGTATTGTTGTGTCATGCTATAGCTACTGCTGTTGAAATTGTTCTGTTGCAGAACCCATGAGCATAGACGATATTAGACACAGAAGTACCATCAAGGTTTGCATGAGAGTGATCTGGCATGCTTGAGGCAATGAGGCATAAGTGGAAACAGAAACTTCAATTGCCTATATCACATCCCTGGGGTGTTGTGAGGCAAAGCACAGCTAAGCCGTGCCTCCGACACCTCAGATCTCAGGAGTATGTTATCCAATTATCTCATGGCAACCACCCCTCTAGGGCCCTCTCTCTGCTATTAGGAAATGCTTTGATGGTGTGTGGAAAAAGATATTTTTGGAAGTGGAAGAAGAAGTTGTTTAGAAGAGAGAGTTGCTGTAATCTGTGCATTGTGTTGCTAAGTTGGAAAAGGGAGACAAAATGTTGTTCCAACTTTGTTGGTTTCTGTAGATGTTAAGAAAATAAGCTTCAGCACCAACCTCCCCACATTTCAGCAAAATTCACACTAAATTTTCTTGTAGAAGACTAAAAATTATTAGGTGTCATAAGAAACTGAACAAGCTGCTGTAGGGTGTCCATAAAGTAAGCTGTGTAAGTGATTTAGAGCTCAGCAACTTTTCCTACGCTCTCACCCTGCCACAACTGTGATGCAACTTGCTCCTCTCTCCGCAGTACAGTGGGTTCTGTGCTGTGCAAGATTTAGTGCTGCAAGATGACATTATATTTCACCACAGTAAGAGTGCTTGTTACCCTCATCTTAACATCAACTGTTATGGTTTTGCTGTGGCAGGGGGATAACATTATGAAAGCCCACACACATTTCTGGCAAAGCACACATACAGAAACACTGACGCAGGGACAGAGCAGGTTGGGACTAAAAGACACTATTATTGGAGTTCAGCCTCCCCTTAAATGTGAGGAGAAGCAGATGGCAAGACTTGCTCCCTGCTCCAGCAAGCCTTCTGCACAATACCACAGAAAAACACCCAGAGTGCAGGCTGCACCCAGGCACCCTTACACACACAGGCTCAATTTGAAGCCAATGTCCCAGCCACTTTACAGTGGTAGTGGTAGTCCCTAGGTGCTTACTCTGTCAACCAGTGAAAAGCTTTGCTTCCCTCCCCACCACATGCAGCAGAGTTACTTGAAGAGAAAGTATGACCTCAGCTCAGATGCTTCAGGGGAGCAGAGAGGTGGAGCTGACAGTAACTTTAAATCAGCTTTAAAAATGATTCACCATACCTCATTAGCTATTGTTCTCAGCTGTGTGGCTGGTATAACTATGAAAGATTATTGGAATGTTGCAAATTTTCACATTATCCACCTTTTTTTCACCCACTTACGTTAGTGGTAATGCAACCTATCTCTAGGAAGTCCAGACTGAAATCCAGATTTGGCTCTGTTTTCTTACTCTATGAATTTCCTTCCTTTTTGATATTAAGTAATACTGGATCTTCTTAATGAAATTTAGATTATTGCTTTGGGGATTAAATCATTAAATAAAAAATAAAATCATTAAATTATTTCTCCATTCAAGAGCAGCTGGATACCCGATTTTGGCCTCCTGCTAAAACAAGCGCAAATCTCAGAGATACTGAGCTTTAGAAAAGTTTTAGTCAGCAGATTCAAACAGACCTTTTCCTGATTTGCTTGAATATTACTCTCCTCTTTTAAAGCCAATTGATCCTGTGGGATCCAGTGACTACCTGTAAGTTATGTGCTGATGCAGCACCCTTAGCTACAGCCCGGGAGTTTCTGAATCTGAATAGAAAACTTTCTTTCCTTACAGCTGCAAAATATGCAGCTTCAAATGCCTTCTCAGATTCAGATCCCTGTTAGAGCATGGGACAGCCATGAGGAAGAATGCAGAAGGCGCCTTGTTATCATGGAGCTAACTATGATATATGCTATATAGAAACTCTTGACATTCCTTTTTGTCATTTCCATGCTCAATAATAATGCATGACAAGATTTAGACTGGCACAAGTATATTGTCTGTCAAAGGCGCTTCAAGATTTTATTTGACTGTTAGTCAGCTCACATTACTCCAGGCTGTTTGATACACAGAGCACAAAGCAGCTTAACACTGTTGCTATTAATGTTCAAACTGCACTGAAAACACTTCATTAAACAGCCTGCTGCAGTGTAATTGTTTAATAATATTTTGATTAGGTTGTTTAGTAGACAATCCTTGCTATAAAACATTTTCTTTCTGTCAAGTGACTCCTTGGGAAAAGGTAAGGTAAAAATGCTCAGAATACTCTTATTTTTTTTAAGCTACAGTCAGAAAAGTTGGACTTTTTTTTTTGTTATTTTTATGCTATTTGTTTGGTTTTTTCCACTGTATTTATGAAATCCATTAAACTTTAGCTGTTGTTAGACAAGATATATTCCAAGTCATTAAGAAAGAAGTGCAAACACGGACTTTTTCAAACACACACAACAAATCATCCAGCCGAACTACTCAGGAATTTTGATCCAAATTCGTTGTTCTTCCAATAATAACATGTATAGCATTTGCAATGTCTTCAAGCCTGGCAGATTCTCTTAGGAGATATGGCCCTCTTCATGTTGTTAAAATAAGACAAGGTTCTGTTTTTTCCTTTCAGTAAGTATTTGGATAGATATAGCCATAACATCAACAAAAGTACCTGACAAGATTTGCCATTGTTAGCAATTTCCCAGAAGTTACACAAAAAATTATTCAAACCTTGAACAAAGCATAAGATAACTAGAAAATTGTTTTACAAGAAAGAACTGAAAATCTTGATCTTGTTAGTATAGCAAAGGATGTAAAAGGGTGAGACTGACTCATGTCAGAAAGTAATTTCTGACTCACAGAAAAGATAAAAACAGATAAGCCAGACCAGCATAGGAATGAATGGGTATACACCAGACAACAATGGGCTGAGAATGAGAACATTCTTGAGCTTTGGTAAAATATAGATTTGGTGTAAATATTCAGCAAGTCCAGTACAGACAAATAAACCAACCTGCCCTTCAAGAGTTACAAATTTACGGAGACAGTTGTAGGGCATGGTGGCTGTGACAGCAAGACCATGAACTTAAAGACCAAAAATGTACTTTCCTGTCCTGTATTTAACAAAAGTGAGACCACAATGTATTTAGAGAGTATAACTGCAGAGCTGTCAAGAGTTTGCACACAGAGCATTGAAACCAATTATGAGGAATCTGTAAGTTCCCTAGATTTCTAGAAATATTTTAGAGATCACAGATGGAATAAATTGTGGATTAAAAGTAGGCAAGTCACATTTCTATTGTGATATGCCTGCTAAAGAGTTAGAGACCTTTAATTTCTGTGACTGACATTTGTCTCCTTTTAAGAAACGCCAAGTTAATAAACAACGATTTAAAAATTAACAAAAGTCTACTCTGTGGTGTAGATATAGATTAAAAAAAAAAATCCTTTTCATTACATAAATACTCTCTAAACAATAGCTTGCTTCCTGCAGTATCTGGGTGACATAATGAAATTAGTGGACAGTGAAGTGCCAAGAGTCTTCCAGCTGCCTTCTCTCTGGCTCTAGCAGGGCTTCAGCTGCAGGATGGAGAGCTCCAACACCACACTGGCAGCAAGTAACTAACTGGTCAGTGTAGTTGGCTTTGATGTTTTGTCTGCCCACTCATCTGATGTTGTCTTTTCTGAAGCGGTGCATTGGCACAGTCTAACAGAAATGTCCCCAACATGACATGACATTATGGCTAGTATCAAAGAAGACGTCCTTTTACACTGCTCAAGTCGTAGTACATCAACAGTGACTACCATTTATATTGGAAAAATGAAACTTCTAAGTGAAACTGCACACTAAGTTAGTGGAAAAAAATAATTATTGGATTTTAGTTCATGGAAAAGTTCACTTCAATATTTTACTTGCCAGCTATGCAAAGTCACATCAAGACCTAGTTTTAACTGTTTCTTCCTCAAGTTACCTGTAAAAAAGGTAAATACTTATTCCCTGTTGCTCCCACTTATGACAGTTTTGGCCAGGAGATATGGAAAATATATCCTTTTCATTCAGCAGCTTTCCCTCCAGGATGCATGATCAGATGAGGACAGAAGGCCAAATATGCTACTTCTCTGTTAAACAAAGTGAGAGTGCTGGTAGTTTATCCTGAAAAAAAGTAATGTAAACATTATGCCATATTGTATCAACAGAAATTCCAAATTAACTTGAGTGGTAGCTCTTTGTGAATTCTCGGGTGCAACAATTAATGTAGTAAAAATCTCTAGAGTTGATGGGAAGGACAATATCCTCATCTTTACCTGACAGAGGGACAGCTGGGGCAGAGGAAGTCTATGGCCAAGGAGGTTGCAGTCTCTCAGGCCTATATTGGGACATTTAAGGCAATCACATTCTACCAGGTGAAAACCTAATAATGGAACAATGTTCAGCTTTAACCACTTTTCTGTGCTGCATCTATTTTACTTTTAATTATGGTCTTGCTTTTTCTTTTCAGCTACTGGCTTACCTGTGCGACCTTCCTCAGAAATCTTAAAAAATGTAAGAAATAATTTCACTTAATACTGCTAACTTTTGCTAAATGTGTCATATATGTCATCAGCAGATTCCTTCAAGTAATAGAAAACAAAATGTTTCAGTTTTTTTTAGTGCAACAGACAATAATACATGGATCAGTTGTTCTAAAAATGCTTACATGTTCTTAGTGGGAAATTGAAAGACTAGGAAGCATATTTCACTGAACTATAAATACAAATTTTATATGTAAAGATATACATAAAGACATATACTATTTCTTATATATACAATGTATTTTTTATATTTTTTCATTTGCATGTAATAAAGGTGTATTATAAATAAAAAAAAGAAAAAATACTCAGCTTAATCTGTAACTAAAATATCGTCTTTTTTTCTCCAAATTTCTGAAAACTGGCATAATTTTAGTAAGTAATTGATATGATAATTACTTAATTGATCTTGGTTAAAGTGATTTGACTTTATAAATGGGCATAATTTAAAAGTATTTGATAAAAGGAATGAAAAAAGACTCTCCATTTTAGATATAGAATTTGGAGTAGTAGTGTGAAGAATTGTTTCCTTGACTGTTTATGGAAAGTATAAAGTATCCTGTGTAAGATATAGGAAGGAAAATTTCACTCAGCTTAGAGTTCCCAAAGGCATCATCCAACTTTCAGGTTTAGACTCACTCCAAAGTAGATGTGTGCTGGTCCAACAGGTTAAAAAAATTGAGAAGTACGGAAATGTACAATTTATGGGTTTGTAATCTGGAAGAGGGGAGTCAAAAAGAATCAATGACTTGCTGCACGTATGAAAAACGGTACTGGAAATGGTACTGAAAAGTGTACTAGAAGTCACCATTCATCGATAGGGAACAATTTCTCCTGATACTAGAAATATTGCTTCTTACTATGAACATATTTAATCCTTGAAAATGATTGCCAAGTAACACTGCAAGAATTTCTGTTCCTGGATGATTTTTTAAGGAACCGGGTGATGAAACATTTGTTAGCAATTACTTTTGCAATGTGATGGAAAAATTGATCTCTTGTTGTTCCTTCCTGCTTAATATTGTATAAATTTCTTCATCCTTATCTCCTTAGCTTTTTACTTCTTCCCATGACTGATTTCTTCTCAGCTTAGCTGGATTGCCCCTTAAAACCTAGACAGTTTTAAAAGATGAAAAATATATATAACCATGCACAACAATGTACACCACACTGGATAAAAATGTAAATGAATTTTGAGCAGAACTAATTTGTATAGTATTAGTACCATATAGCTTCACATTCCTTCATTGTTATATTATTCTGCCAGCGTGTTGTTAGTCTAAAGCAATCTTCACAAGCAGAACAAAGTAATCTAATGTGCTTATCCCAGTCTGGTATATGCACAACTCTTTCACACTATAAACATGAATTAATTATAAAAAAAGTAACACTGAAATTACATAAATGATTGATATCTATTATATAGATTCATACTCTAATTTGGGGAGTGGGGGTATTGTTTTTAAAAAAATATTATTTATGGTCAATTCCTAAAAAAGTTTAAAGCATTTCTTAAAAAACACTGCAAGGTTTTGTATGTATGTTTATATGTTAAATTACACATTTTAGACATTACTCATAAAATAGACAGAAATGCAATTTCACTAACAGGTATATTAATGCAATATTTAATAAAATAAAATTCCTTCCTTATTTTCTCATTGCTCTTGTAAGTGGGCATGCTTTTAGACACCTGATGTCTGTTAGCAAAATTTTATAGGGGCTATATTTTTGCCACTGAGCTTCCCCATAACTTCAGACTCCACTCAATTTTAGATGTATTTCTGAGAAAAACTAAGAAGAAGTTTATTGGTTGGTTCTCCAATGAAAGTTTCTGGCAGATAGAATGGAAATAGACTTGGCTGTTGGTCACCTACTCAAAAAGTGTATCCTGTTGGTTTGAAAAACTCGGCTGGAATACAGGGCAGCTGGACTTCTCTAGCCAATTTAGAGAAGGTATTTGACTGTATATATACTTTATATCACTATTCCTTAGGGGATTCTGCAGACTTGTGGGATTTTTGGTTTGGGTTGAGTTGATTATTTTAAAAATTTTAGTCTAAAATTTAAGTAGTTTCAATTCGCATGAAATCCTGAAATTTTTACTGGAATAACACTGACAACTTTCCTACCTGCAATGAAAATAGAGAACATAAAAATTCTGAGGAGCAATAGCATGTTTTTGTTCTCACTAGCATGCCAATAATATTAAACTATCCTTCCAGCTAAGTCCATTTATCTAGTTACACTTCATATCTAAGTCCTTGGAACAGCTACGGTGGTGCCTGGACTGCATTTGGATGAACTGAGCTTCTCAACATTCTGTACAAGCCTTGATCATGAATGTCTTCAAATACTGAGCTTTCATACAATATAAATTTTAGCAGTAAATTTTATTATGACAGTGTAGCTGAAATTATGCTTACAAAGAGTGTTGTATAGACAATGTGGTTTGAGTTTCTCTTTAAAGTGGTTTTGACTGCAATGTTACTGCATAAATAAGAATGTATGAATAGCTGTCCATCTCTGGGACCAATTAAATGCTGTGTTTCACTGATCTGTGCATTATGAATCATCTTAAAAAAAAAGTGAGGAAAAAGATTAGTAGTCACCAATGAGTTATTAGACAATGAGATCTAATCTTCCTCAGTCACACATTCCTAAGCATTTATATAATGTCTATTTTCAATCAATAACCTCAAAAATGGCAGCCCTTGTATCTCTGAAATCAGTGAAAGAGGTGCCACTCATTTTTATAGAGCTGTCATTTTAATGTGCTCCCCATAACATTAGGGTTTCTTTTTGGAAAATATGAATAATAGTAAGAAAAAACAAAAATAATTTTTTGTTTCTTGGGCAAGGTAATGTTACTAAGAATCTCTTCTAGACGTTTATTCAGTCCAAAAAAACTAATGCAGTCTGGACACAGATCATCCTGTGGGATTCCCTTAGAGGTGAAGGTCAAAATTTTAAGACTTGGTCACTTTTGGGGGAAAGGGAAACGCCTTAAAAGTTATGAAACTTTAAAACATAACTAAAACCTATAAAAAAGCAGTAAATAGCGACAGGAAAAAAGAAACAGTGAAGAATGAGTAGTCTACTGAGTCATCTTTTTCAAAAGATTACACAGAAAAAAATAAAAGTCAAAGATACTTTCCAGTGCTTGAAAAAATTAAACTATTTCCCCAGAATAAGGTCCTTTATTTCCTTCCTTTTAAATTTTATGTAATTCAGGTACTAGTCCTTATGCCCATATGGTTCTTTCATGTCTGCTGGTACAGCTGGTTCAAGTACTTCTGGCAGCTATGCAGAGGGTTTGTTTGGGTTTGCTATTGTATAGCTTTGCTATTTCCCTCTCATTTGAATTTCGTTCTATGTTTCAATGTCTCAGTCATCCCTACTTACACTTTTCGTTCAGTTTTATGGACCTTTTTTTCTTTTTCTTTATTTTGAATTGTCATATATAAATGTTTATTGGCTTACATGTATATACATTTCCTGCAGTGTGAAAAGATTTTCCAATATCTAGCTTTTCTGCCAGCATTGAACGTTTCCCTTCTCGATACCTCAATAATTGTTAGTGTTTTAACAAGAACACAAGAGTATTCATCTCAGTATAGCAAAAGCGGACTCAAAAGGGACTACCAGACATAGATAATTTACAGAGCAATATTGATATTAAGCTTTGATCTGTTCATCTACAACAGAAGTCTCATTTTTAAAACAGGGCTTCTCACCTCATGAAAGCTGATCTACTTTCAGCATTCCATCTACTGATTTAAGCTTTTGTTCAATTGTACATTTTGCATTTTACTCACCAAGAAATAGTGAGGGTATGTGTATAGTGCACTTTCTCAGGCTCTCCTCTAATTCTTTTTGCCCCTAAATTTTTTACTTGACTTTTTTCAATTTCTCCCAGTCTGTCATGATATTTATCTGTTTATACTGCCATATATACATAAACCACATATCTCATACTATAATTTATTAAGAGCATTCACCTATTTCTCATTTTAAAGGACAATAAATTCACTGTATATACACAGTGACATGCACACACACCACGCCCTCACTCTGCTGGTTCATAACCTTATTTTCTTATTTTTTTCTTTTCAAGAGTGGATATCTTCCCTTTAGAATTTCAGATGGATTTGCAAGGTGAGAGGCCTTTAGCTACTTGAGGTAAATTCTGAGAGTAGTGATGGTGAACTCGGATGAGGAGCACATTATAAAAAATCTTCTTAATTTCCCAGTATTGGAAAATCATAACAATAAAGTATAAATTCTGGCATCTACATTCTATTGAATCTCATTTCTCAATTCTTTCAATGCTTCTCTACCTTTCTGAGCTTCTCTACCTCTCTGCAGCAGAACCCAGCATGCAGGTCATTTCACCTTGCATTCATGAGTGGGTTCTGCCATTAGATTTGCCAGTGTCTCCCTGGATCGTCTCCTAATCACAGGAAAGTGAGTTTGGAGGGGATCCCTCCATCATACATACTGACTGCTTCTGGTTTGCATTCTGGAGAGACGTCAAAGAGCAAGAGCTGTTTTACTTTTAAGAAGGTATGTGTCTCTAATGCCATCAATGGGTATTCAGTTAAAAAAGGCCCAGCAAACCCAACTTTGAAATGCAGCTAATGTGGATACAAAAACCTAGCACAAACTCTTTTGTTTAGCCAATCTCTTCTGTACGTCATGAATTAACCACATTCTTACCTTCAATGTATCTTCAACGTTCACTGAATTTCCTGTGCTGTCAGATAAGGAGAAGTTTATGGTGTTGCAATATTTTACTTCTGAAGGTATTTTCTCAGGTTAATGGGAAGTAATTATGGGAGTATGAAGAAGGAGAACAATACAAAGATGACAGACTTCATAAAGAAAGACTTTCTGGATAGATTTTGATTGTATTGGGCATTGCCTTGTTCTAAAGGACAGAAAACCTTAAGGAAAGGCAGGCCTGAACATAGACTGTTTACTTTTCAGATCTACTTTCCTTTTAAATTCGTTTATTTCAAGTTATATTACTCTTAAAAAGAACAAGTCATAGGTGTGATATAATTGTTTCTGCAGGGGAAAAAATACAGGTGCTAAATAAAAGATAAACATTACGTGACCTTAGACAAAAGTGGCAGCAAGAGAAAAGAGTCTGTCTGAAGAGAGACAAGCTATCTTGAAAGACTTAAGAGTGATCCTGTAAAGAATGTGTGGAAAAGGTAATACTCAAACCAAATATGACAAAGCAAGACTTGTGACTCACTCAAGCAGTCTTTGAAGATCAAAAGTACTGAGGAAAATGCCTCATTTTTTTACCTAAACAGGAGAGATTTTCAAGTTGAAGTCTCAGTATTATCAAGTCTATTGGGTCCCCTGCTTTATGGGTCTCACGTTTGAGCTTTATGATTTGCCCTGTCACTTTTTGTCGTAGCACCAAGAAATCAGGTGCAGAAATATCTAGGAATCCACCATACATTTTGATTTAATCCCACATTCTCAAACACTAGGATAAAATATATAATTATAATTCAAATATTGAAAAATATGTCTCATTTATGTCAGACAAATGGTTAGCATTCTTTTCTCTTTATTATTGCCTTGATTTGGATATAATGACCTTAGTGATGAGAGAACAGTACTAGATGCTCAGATTTCTCTGTTACTGAATCATTGACCTGTTTTTCATGATGCCTTGACATTTCAGAATAATGGAGGTTTTCACTGAGTAAGGGCTGCTGAATTCAATCTGAATAAAACAGGTAGGCAAGGAATCTTAAGTGAAAGACTTTGAAAAGAAGCCTAAAAGAGACAATAGATCAATTGGTCTGGACTTCAATTTCTCTTGGATTTGGGTGCCTAATTCCCCTAAATTGCTTCTGAAAAGCCTAGCCTGAGACATTTCCATGAATGGACCCGTAGAAAAAGTTTCTGCTATGCTGCTTTGCCTGCATTATAATTTAGATAACAAAGAGACAAACTTGAAGATATTTGAAGGAATTCTTCACTAGGATTTCTTACACATATGAGGGATTTCAAATCTTCTTAGTGTCAGGAGCTAAGTAGTTATTTCACCTAACCTAGAAGTACGGGATTAATCCAAGCCCCAGTGAAATAAGCAGAAAGAATCCCAGGGGGTTTCTGAATGTATTATGATGATCAAAGTGTATTAAAGTGAGAAATTAATTACAAAAACAAAAACAAACAAACATACAAAGCCCACCACAATGAAATAAAAAAAAAAATTTAGTAACACTATTTTTGCCTTACCATTCTGTTCCTTGCCCATCACTTACCTGTGAAACATTCTGGAAATCTCTGGGGCCCATCATATGCTCTTGGTGCTTCAGAAAGTAGGACATCTTCAGCAGATATCTTAATAAGACAGTATTGCTATCTTAACAACTGGAAGAGTTATGGTATCTCAGATATTTTGCAATAGCCAGCTTGCATCAATGCATGCTCAAAAGTAATACATTTGTTGTGTTACATTTCAATGGTTCATCTTCTTTTGCTTTATGTTTGGGGTTTCAGTTTTGATTTGGGTTTTTTTGTTGCTACCTTTTTGCTTTCTGATGATGATGACAGCTTTTCATTTAAAACATTTTTCTTTCCTATGAAACTTTTCATCCAAAAATGCCCCTTTTTATAACCTTTTCTTCAAAACTGTGAAGCCTAAACAATCTCTAAGGAAGAAAACATCTCCTTGTAAGTTAATGAAGTAAAAGAATATAACAAGCTCAGAACTTCTACATGGGGTTTCTGTGGTTTTCTTTTACTTATTATTGGCCCTGAATCATTACAGGATAAACGATAGGCTATATTTCACAGGTGGTTAAGAGGTTATATTTCGCAAAATAAGTGAAAAGAGAACTAAGAACCAAAAAAAGAAAATTTTAGAAAACATAGATTAATAGTTCTGACCTCTGTGTGTGACAAAAATTTAGGGATTAATATGGTGAAAATGCCCAATCACTGACCATCAATCATCAGGATGGAAATGGAGGGTATGCTTCCAGGAAGGGTAGCATGTAGGATTCAGTACTCCTCAAGTCCTAAGTGAGTCACGGAACAATATTTGTCCATTAAGGCAACTAAAACATCTACAAGATGTTGAAAAAGGGGAAATACAGTTAATAGGAAAAAAAAAATAGTAAAGAGGAAATTAAAAAGGAATACTTTGCAGAAATTGCCAAGTGTAAACAGAAAACGGTTCTGATTGCTTTAGATTTTAAATTAATTTACATATTTTTCTAACAGGCTGCACAAATCAATAGAATGGGCAAAATTAATTCACATCTATTATCTGTTATTCCTGGTGGAAGCTATCAAAAGAATATAGAAATTTCATTTTTTCATGCTCCTTGATATTTCTCACAGCTGTTTTACCTTTTCCTGTGTTGAACTCACAGCTTTTATATGAAAGAATACAATTTGAACAGCATTGTTTGAAAGTATGTGAACAAACAAGTGGAGTACAAAGTCTCTGGAAGTGAAACTTACACATCTTTCTTTAGAAGTGTAGAGACAGAAAGAAGTGTGAAGGTAAAGAAATCCCCTACTTTAGCCCTGTTAGTCAAGAACAAGTAAGGTTTATGCTGGAGTATCAAAGCTGCTTAGTGAGTCTATATATCACTTATGTACAGTATGTACAAGTCACACGAGTGATGTATGAAGTTGTACCTGAAAGGCAGAACTGTGAAATGGAAATCTAGCTGTGGTCAGGTTTTGCCAGAACTTCACTAACCCTAATTTCTCTGTGAAGCAATTCCAAGCATGTTCTAGCCTGCAGCTAAATAAAGGACAAGCTAAGAATCAAGAAAAAGGACATGAGACAGGACCTTCATTTCAGAGTCTGGATTCTAATTTCAAAAATGTCAAAGTAAATGGAAAGGGATTTTTATTTAAATAAAACCATGGCCTTGGCTAAAGATTTCATGAAGCAAAGGTGGTAACAGAATACCAAATAACCAGGCAAGGAGCACAATATGAAAGCCCAAAAAACAAAACAAACCAACCAAACCAACAAACAAAACAAAAACCAAAAACAAACCCCAACAGCCAAAGAAACCCCAACAGTTCACATTACCAGAAGTGATTGCAATTTGCTGCATGGTTTTTTCAACATTAGGTTATGCTTTTGTCAAGAGTGTTTAATGAGCTTTCTAGGAGACAATCTGTAGATGTGTCAGGCCAGACTAAATGACCAAAGTGATCCCTTATGACATGAAGATTTATATGTAATAACCCTGTGGGGTTGTCATTAGACATTCTCAAAGACTGAGCATGTCTTGAAACACTGCACACTAGAGTATTATACCAGCAAGAAAAATCAGACCGCAAAGGTAATCTGGAATGGCTGACCACCTACAGAGGGTCTTGAGGGGGCAGACAGATTAAGTGCCTAATTGTTTTGTTTTCTCTCAAAGGACCTGGTACTATTCATTTACAGCAAGGCATATCATGAGCATATTTAGCCTGCTGTAAAATTAACAGGAGAGCACAGTCAGACAATGCACAGCTTAGCTCAGGGTTTGAAAACTCAGGTCAGTAAGGATTTTCAGATAAAACATGAAAGATGTTTTCTAAAATAATAGTGGAAGAGAAACAAGAAGAAATAGAAGTCATACTGGGATGCCAAAACTGATATAGAAAAGTATTGTTTTCAGCACTTTCACTCTTTCAATGTGGATCTTTTAAAAAGAAACATTTGATTGTCATTAATTGATATGATAAAGATGTATCTGAAAGGCATTAGCTAGAGGGTATCTCAATATAGATTAAATATATCTAACATATCTATAGAATATAGATATCTTTAAAATATCTTGACACTAGTGAGTTGGTAATGAAACAAGACAAGAAAAATCCAAATTGTTGATGGGAGACAAAAAACTTGGGTACAGTTTACTAAAAATTATCAGGACAGCAAAAAGATATGCTTGCAGTCTCCATTATTTGGTCTGCACAAATATCAGCTAAATGATGGATGGTTGAGCAAAAGGAAAACATTCATAATTAGGAATTGTGAGATTTACATATTGAAATTAAAATCTTCTGAACAATGAGATCATTATACTGTTGTATTAATTTTCCCCAGGCATATGGAAAATTCCCATCGGTTGATATATTTATTTTTATAGTGGACTTAAGTAATTCTGACAGGAGGACAAATGAAAAAGAACTGATAAGCTTTTTTCCACTTGTAATATCTGGGGTCAGAAATAACTCCTACTGCTCTACAATTTGAGGTCATTAAAATTATACAAATATAGGCAAAATAATGAATCCTACACTTTCCACTGGGATGCACATGAGCTAACTTTGGTTCCCATCCTCCTGCCCAGGAAAGGAAATGTGAGGAACTGAGAGGCTGCGGTGAAAATTTTATTGAGAAGTTCTGAGAATGTCTCACTACTGGATGATTGAATCCAAGGCACCATTTTTTTGTCAGACAGGTGTGTAATCTCCAGGTTATTCACCTGGATGGGAAGGCATCACTCATATCAGTGATTAATAGTAAAAATAAATAACTTGTAATGATAAATCAAATAAATTTTCTATTTTAGTGATTTACAGTTGTATGGAGAAGCTGAAAAGAGATGTCAAACTTGTGAAAGTTAAGGGTCATGGATCAATTGGATCAATCAGAAGCACTTACATTTTCAGAGGATTTCTTACTAAGCAGTCATCAGATTCATTACATGGTTATTCACATTGAAAAGTGCTGGTTTCTGAGTGAAATTTAATATCGTCTCTCAAATGAAACAGGTTCTTGTGACAGAAATCAGTGTTAAGTAGAGATCTGGAAAGCAACTGATTAAATGAAATAATTTCTAGAGAAAGAGGTCAGGTATACAAATATTGTGTGGGGTTTTTTTTAAATTAGGAATAATTTTGAAATTATATTGCAGTTTACAATTTTAAGCTATACTTTATTTTTGAGCAAAATCAAACCTCTCTGGATAACATAATTTTCTTTCTTTCTTCTTTTTTTTTAAATAATTTTGTAGCATTCTCTTGAGGCAATAAAGGGAAGTACTTATTGATTTTTCTTAAAATCCATTATGCACAATTCTTTTGAACTTCACTAAAGATATTAAACACAGAAGCCTCTCACTTACTTGTCTTCAGTTCCATAATTCATATTTACTTTTTAAAAATTGTTATGGTCATTTCTCAGAAGTTTTAAAGTTACAGAAAGTGACCAATAATCAAATGACAAGTTTTTTACCTGACAAAGGATTAAAGCTCCCTAGGATAAGAACTGCAAAATATCTATGCTTGTACAATGGCAAGAGCATTTGCATATGTTCAGATGCTACAACAGGAAAATAAATTTCGTGATAAAAACTTTTCTACCACAGATCACTCTTCTTCAGCTCAAGACTTGAAAGTCTATTGTTAAAGCAAGCACCATGTCCCACCATTTGTTCTCAAATGCTATTGTGAAATTGAAATTGTCTTTCTTAAACAACAGAAAGGTGAATTAACTGGTTGTTTCAGAGACAGTTCGACCCTTCCAGGTCAGTTTGTCTTCACTGACAGAACTAGACAGAGTTATACAGAGCCACTGGAATATAATAGCAACAGTACTGCAATTTATTTTTTCATTTAGTTTTTTTATTAATTGGAAAATAAGAAGAGAATAATGTAGCAGAAGATGAAAATCCTTTCATCCTGGGTTACAATAAATAAGATTTGTGGCTGTAAGTACTGCTGGCATTTTGGCTGTTTTCTACTGTGACCAAATTAAAAATTTCTTCTAACATCAGGACTTTAATGGAATTTAGAGGGTATGCTAGAAATTCAGAATTAAGAACACTGGGTAATTAGATTTCCGCTAAAAACAAAATAGGGATAGCTGATGTTTGGCAGCCAGAGGTAACCTAACTCACACTGAGAAAACTCATAGCACTGCAAGGTTTTGAAGTCTGAGCAAGAGTCACAGTTTATATATGTGATATATGGATTCAGCTGGGAACTCCGAATTGCACAAGAACGCTTGATTTTTCTTCCACTTTGTGCAGCTTGCCTCCCAGAGTACTGGCAGCTGAATTGTGGATAAAATTTAGTGTTCATTCTACATTAAAAGAATAATACAATGAGAGCAGTAATAGATGCAGACTGATTTACCATTGCAGGATTAATAATTCTGGTTTTGCTGACCACTGGAAGTACAAAATAAGTAGAAAATAAACTGTTGAAAGCACAAACTCAACTCCTGGGCTTTTTCATCATGGGTGTTTTTATTTCTTAGAAACAGTATTTCTTCAGAACAAACACAAACCATTTTTCATTTTGCATGATGTGAAAGACAAAACTGCAAATAATCTGATTAAATTAACATTCAGAAACTTGTTGATCTTTACAAATGTGGATCTCCTTGAGAAACACAAGGGACTCAGTGAACACCTGCAGAAATGAATCACTGTGCTATGCGTGTAGTTGTAGATAGTTATTTGACACGTTGCCTCATTGAGATATAAATAAGACAGATAACCCAATTAGATTTTTTTTCACACATAATAATAAAAGCTGTGCTTTTTCCTTTGCACCTGGCTTTGAGTTGTTGCAATTGCACTCAAGTCATGTTTTCAAGTTTTGCCTCATAACCATGAGGACTAAAACCTTACCTTTTAAATAAAAGCTTGGATTAACACCTAATGTACTGATTCCAGAATATATGCTAAAATACAAAGATGAAAAAAGGGTAAAAAAAAGAAAAAAATAGCAGAAGAAAGGATAACCTACATAACACCTGTGAAAAAAATCAAACACAAATTACAACCTTCTTACTTAGAATTCGTGAGACACTTCATGGCTCTAAATTACACCAGGAGCAGAGGAAGGATGCAGATAGGTAATGCAGTCTCATCAAGATTTCCATTGTTTGATCTTAGTAAATTGTTACTAAAATAATTGATATTAACATTGGTTACCATTTGAATAGCTGAGTGCTTTAAATCACAATACCTATTGAATAAAGTGGCCAAACTACTATAAAGTACAATAAAAGTTGGTTTGCAGAAGCACAATCTCCATCTAGGCTAATAAGCCCTTCAGAAGCAAGCTGGGATGATTTAGATGAACAGGTGTTGTCTTGCAGATTTGTCTTGCAGACTTGAGTGATTCTCAAGGTCTCCACATGGAGGACCATATAATACAGGGAGGGCTAATAAGGCACCTGAATAATATTCATCTCAATGTCTTTATAGGTGTGTATGCATAACTCCTTTAAACCATGAATTAAAACTGGTCTGAAGTGAATCTGACAGTTGTTTTCAGTTACCACTCTTCAGTTCATCTCGCATAAAAAAATTGAATAATTGTAGACTTTGTTACTTATTTATGCTATTTATATCCCATTGTATTTCCCTTTGTAGCTCTACTGCATTTTGCCACACCATAGTATAAGAATGTTTCACAATCATTACTACAGATTAAACTTAGATTTTTATTTAATTGTTACCAGTAGTCTAATATATAAAAAACTCTTTTCTTTGAGTTCAGTGCTGTTCACCAAGACTAGTTTGTCCTGTTGTTGTAAGCCACTAGCAGTTTGTGCTGATCTTTTGATGGATCACCAGTCTTTCCAGTGGGCAGACAGTGAAACATAACCTAATGATTCCTGACTGAAAATAGCTTCATTTGTTTAATCTTTCCCTAGCTCATGACTGCAGTAAGAATAAATTAAAAATAGTAGTGTCATGTTTTTAAAAAAATATTTTCAAATGTGGTTTGGCACATTTTACAGAACATTTTACATTCTGGATTCTCAGCAAAGTGAAGACCTCAATTCAGAGATCCAGGAGTAAAACTTCTCTTCTCTTACTTGGGAGTCCAATCATCGTTGAAATCATTCAAAATTCATTCATTGCACATATGAATTCATCTTGTTTTCCCTGTGGTACTGAACTCTACTACAAGAGAAAATACTAACAATTTTATTATAAGGTGATCTAAACTGGATTGCTTTCAGTTTCTTCACAAGTCAGAAAGAAATATTTTAGACTGAACATCATACATTGTTGGACCTTCAACTAGAAGGTTTTTAATTTACTTTACGTGGGAAAAAAGAAAGTAGAAAACAAATAAGTCTTTATGAGACAAACTTTATTTTGTTGTTTGTTGCTATTACTGTTCTCTTATTCATCTGCTAAGCAAAAACATGGAAGAACTAATTTATTTTTTTATAATTTATTCCTTATCTCTATTCTGAGCTCTCTTCTCTGAGCTCTTTCCTTGAGTCTTATCATTGCACAGTGCCCTACTGGGGAATATAACGCAAGCAGCCTCTGACATTTGCACCATTGTTCTGTGACACATCAACATTTGTAATATCCATAACAGAATATTTTGTTGCTCATGGCTTACTGTGAGTCTAGGGGTTATTTTGTGCTGTCAGTCGCTCTTTATTCCTTAACTCCATGATGTGTAGGAGATCCCCAGAAACCATTGTTCTTCTAAAACTATGTCAGTGTTGAAGCACTTACAACAAACTGAACAGCAAAATGCTATATTAGCTCCAAGTATGCACACCAGGGTTCTTTGGGCAATCAAACTTGCTGAAATTAAAGGTCAAGAGATCAGGACTGTAACTTTAAGCGACCCTGGGGAAGGCAACAATCTTCCACCTTTGTTGTATTATGCAAGCTGTCCATGATCACAGAAAGTGAAAAACAGCTATCAGATCACAGGATCTTTTCAGAGCTAGAAGCACCTGCAGGTAGGAACAAAAGAATTCACAAAGCCCTCCTTTCATAAGGAAGGCTAGCTGATAGCTCAGTGTGCTACTCTTTGGTAAATGTGTGTACAGTTAGCAGAAGACAATATTAGGGACACTTCAATTTTGTAACAAATTATTTTCCTGCATTCAAATTGTCAGAGGAGAAAGTAAGAAATTAATTTATGGGAAAGAATAAAATCCAGAACATTGAAAGAACTTTCATTTTAAAACAAACATTTATTAGGGAACTGTCACTGGACTAAAAAATGACAGAGTAAAATAAAAAGCAAAAAGGTGTATTAGCTATTATTCCGGAAGCAGGAATGAAAAAGTGAAAATATGCCCAAAATGTGTGTTTTGACTTTCCTAATCCTATCTGATTATAGAGTACTCACACTGGCTTCTAGTGAGGCATGGATATGCACAGCCTGCCTAACATTAATAAGAATAATCAACACCAGTTGCCAAGACTTTTAGGCTAAATCTATGCTGTATGTAATGCAGTTAATTCTAAAAGCAGTACATACTCTTGCTTAGTGTTATATTGTTGTCTATATTAGCATTTTAATTTTAATCAGAACTGCAGTTTTCATTCAGCTCTCCTGATAATCCTACTTACTGCTTGTTATTGCACATATAAATTAGCATGAGCTCAGAGATCACAACCTAGACTCCTTTCTGATGAAATTAAACCAGAAGATGTGCTTCATGAGTGCACTTAAATGCTCTCTGTCTGCTAATAGACATCAGTCCCTGGAAATGGGCTAGAGTAAAATGAAATTAAATCCACCTAAATGCATACAATATACGTATCAACTCTTCAGCATTAACTGTTTTGTTCAACACTTGCTCCTGCGGCACTGCCAGTGTAGACACAATGTTTACCTTCACTATTCCACCAAGTAATCTTCAGCGTCCAGTGTTTCTCCTTACAAACTAAGGGCAGGTGAATCGCAAACTACTTACAGATCTCATCAGTTTTGCTGCATGATGAAATCAGGACTCATTTCTTTATTCAACTGAAACATTAATGATTACTGACAAGCAATTGGCCATTTGCAAAAGCAGCAGGTTGCTTTGCTGAGGCCAGATTTGCACCCCACAATCCAATGGAAGGAGGAGAGATTTTGGTGTGTCGTGGCGAAACCTCTGGTCTATATAGCACAGAGAAATTGCACTCCCACCCGTGTGAACTTCACTCCCATGTGAAGACAACGTGACAAACCAACCTTTGTTTAGCAACAAGCTGGGTTTTGAGCCAGATGGGGGTGGTTAGCCAAATAAGAAACATATCCTGCAGAGGTGGGACAACACTTTTTATCATGACAATGTCCTCTCTTAAACAACTGACTCAGGTGTGAAACTCCTCTGGGGGAGGTATCAGGACATTCACACATAGGTCTGAAGGTATTCATCCATTTTGATGGGGTATGACTGGCTCAACTACATAAGAAGCAGCTGTCATGCTATAGAAGGTGTCATCAACAATAAAAGACATGCAGAGGGCCCTCAGACACATTTCTGGAGCTTTCTGCCAGGGAACTATTCATGATCTACAGTGTTGCAACAGACAGCATAAAACCTCTCCCCAGGGGAGGTAACTGGGCATTCTCCCCTGAACCTGAACATTTATTAGCCCATTGAACTTTATGTTCTGTGGGCTTCCCCCCCCCGCCCCACCCCGACAGATCAAGACATCTAAATGGCAAAAACCAAGCCTCATTACCAGAGTCACTGGATCTTTCCTCTCCTGTATCTATCTCTTGTCCTTTCTTTATCTTTCTTTATTTTCACTATATATTTCCTTATGCGATATCTTTCCATAAGATAAATTGTTGGGTTTTCACAAATAACAGATAAAACAGCTACAAACCTTTCAACTGCAATTAAATTGTTCTAAAATAAACCTACCATATATGTGCATAAGCATCAGTCATTATTCAGTGTCATTTCACTCTAATCCACCCCAAGGGATCTATTAACAAGAACCTCAGCTGCCCTTGCTTTCAGGGGTGGGTCATAACCACTTTATATCAGGCATATCATGGCACTCAATGTAAATGGAAAAGAGAGTGGTGCACCTGGCTGAACATCACAAATAGCACAAGCTGAAACACATATCCAAAAAGCTTTGCAGTTCCAGGATTTCTCCCCTTGTGTTCTCCAAAACAGTAAAACATTTCCTTAATTTAGGCTTATCCACACTATTTGAAATTATGTATTGGCAATGGGTCATGACTGTGCTTGAACGATAATGTAGGGAACCTCTAGTTTGCATTGAAGCTTTTAAGTTCTATATGGTATGCTATGAAGAATATGTGCTGCACAGAGCTTCTACACAATTATCATATTATTATTATGTTTTAAAAAGAGTATTTTAATCTAACTGAGTATCTAAACCCACCAGAAAAAAATTATATTAGTGATTCAGAGTTGGAGGAGGGGACTCAATCACAAATTATGCAGGAGTAACTGATACAAGTACTGGACAGTATAGGGCTTATTGTAAGAAGGTTCTTTAGAGCTATATGCGACACATGGTAATTGAAGAATTATACAATATACTGTTAAGGTCAAAGGTGTGAACTGCAGGTTGATTTCACATGGCAGGCTTTCCCAGCACCGAAACAATGCAAGCCCTGTTTATACGTCCTACAAACATATATAAAGGGAGTGTTTGTTAAGTGACACTTGAGCAGTTCTAGTATCAAATAAAACTTAGCACAAAGGTGTTCAGTGGCAAATTATTCCCATGTGTCCATTGGCCCAATAGATCTGGTTTTCATGCTTTCAGTCATCTACCCCACTGTCTGTCTGTGCAAGACCATAAACTGTCAGTGTATACTCATCAAAAAATGCTGGTAAATAGAGATTACCAATATAAGAAATAGAAGTTGTTCTTGTTTTCAGTGACTGAACTAAAAGAAACCCAGGCACTTTTTGCACTCTTTTTTATTTACCACTGCACAACTGCCATATTCAACTTGACTTAATACTCTCATTTCTCTTTCTAGCCCTATTCTCCCAGAAAAGGCAAGGATATTATTTCCCACCATATGGGAGTCACTACTAATGTTCTTTTCATTTCTTAAAGTTCATTATACAGACAGTAGTGCAACGTCTAAGACTTTTCCAGGATATTATTTGAGGTATTAAACTTCTTCATGGGGACCTGTGCTTTTGAAATGTATGCTGCTGGTAAGAGAAGAGGGACAGGAAGAGATTAACTAATTCTCCTGTAAATGCTCATTTAGTCTGAGGAGAAACCAGGTTCAATATCTTCACCTGAGAATAAGCATCAGTCCTGTCCTTATCTTTGTTTCCCACTCCCCGTCTGTTACAGCAGCTCTGTTAATATTCCCAGCAGCTCATTGATACTTCTCTGCAGAAGCAGAGAAAAGAACATGGTAAAGTGGTGAGAACAGAGATAATAACATAATCAAAATCCAATACAAGAAAACAAAATAAAAAGGAAACCAATGAAGGAAAAAAGCCAAATTAGTAGCATACCTAGTAAACCTACACCTCATCACTGTCGTACAGAAAAAAATTATATAAAAGGGAGCTGGCTAGTTGAAACACAACTAGCTTTTCATTTCCCAAAAAATATTATTTTGGCAACTACTATTCAAATAAAATCATGATGCTTTGCTGCTTCTTTTATGAAGTTGTGTAGATTTTCCAAATATACCCGATTAGAAGGTGCTTTTAATCTTTATGAGGAAAGGAACAGTGGGCCTGTGTTTGCGGTTTTGTTTGGGTGAGGGATGCATCACTGAAGAAAACCTTATTGCCAGCTCTTTCCAATTTTTTAGTTGTCATCACAGTGCTTCACAGTCCAGACATATTTCAGCAGATTTTAACTTGGACAAGAAATGTGTCTGGTGTGGACTACACTTGACGCTTATGCTTCATATTTTCCTAATGTAGACATCAGCAATAAATCTCTCATATTACATCTGAAAAGAATGGCCTAACTGATTGGCAGCTTTAACCATGTCAAAAAATGCCTGAATCAGTTTTTTTGAGCTCTTTTTCTCTTTCTTATCTTCAAGGAGAATAAAATCTGTCATAAGCACAAAGTACGACAGAGTCAGTTTAAGAGAACGTTTAGTTAGAAAATGGCCATTTAATATAGGGACTTATAATGGAAACTTTTTCCATCTCAGTTGCAGCTGTTACCATTCTGACATAGTCTAGTAGCTAATGAAAATATTTGCTCAGGAAAAAATAGGAAATTCATAAAATGTCTAGAAAGGTGTATAAATGAATGCAGAGAATGCAAGTTATTTGCTGGCATGTGCAAAGACTTTATTGTAGAAATAAGCCGCTAGGAGAAAGACCTGTGGTATATACATACTATGTAGTAAATGCATCCAAACTTGAGAGCATTAAAGTCAATTGCAAAACTTCATATATCCCCAGAGAACCCAGTTCTTATGCTACCAGTCTAAGGACTTGTGAAATAAGTTGCCTAAACATCACATTAAAAAATTGTAACTAAGTAATTTTTTGCAAACTACACACACATAAAGACCAATTCACAACAAATGTCCACATCTCTTACTCATAAATTCTCTAATTCATTCTTGTTTTTATTGCCCTCCACTTTATAAAATGCTGTAAGTGCAGTAGACGTGTATTTATATGAGTCAGTCATGCAACCTATAGAGGTTAATGCAATTATCAACTTTAAATTTTCTTCTTGGAAAAATGCAGGATAAACTTGAAACCTTGGAGAAAAGATAGTTCTGATTACACTAATAGAAAAACTAACATCCAGACTATCACTAAGGCTTCAGAATCCGGAACATTTAAGCAGAAAAGGCCTGTGCTGACTGTGCTGTTTGATCCATATCTTACAGCCATAATTAACACCATGCTTTATTTTCACCTCACACAGTTTTCTGTGGCAAAGGAAATGGCCACATAAAACATTCATTGTCTGTGTCAATCTAATTAGGTTTCAGACCTAAATGATACTGAAGTCCTATTTCATAATATATTTTTTGGAAAGAAAGGACCACTAGCAAAACTTTTGCAGGCAAATGTGCAGAGCCATAGGCCTTGCCTCCTTGTAGATATATGTTTTCTTTTGGTACCTTGTGATCATATAGGCAAAAATACCCCTTTATGTGCCAATAATGATGACACTGACTGGGTCTATAAAAATAATTGGAAAGTATTTGAAAAGATAACAGGACAACTAAAGGCACATTTCTAGTATCACTTAGGTGATATTTCCAAGACCAGAAGAAAATAGCAATTCACTATAGAGCAAATGCATATGTGTATTTTCTTTGCTCAGATAATAGTACTTCGTATATATGTCAGCAGAAGATTACAGGAATACTTCTAAAAAAGAATAAAGTGAGATTTCTGGATAATAAATAGGACGGTGAAGAGATCTGCTTTCCCTATCTACCTTTTACATGCACTTCTGCCATAACCTTGGGCAAAACATATTCCAATTACACTTGTCTCAGTTTTTCCAGCCATAAAGTAGAAATTATACTTCCTCACCTCACTGGAATGAGGTCATGGTCATCTTGGTACTGTTTGTTGCATGTATTTCAAAAGACAGGCAGCTATATAACACAAGTAGTATTTCAAAAGGAAAATATAATACAATTTTCCTGTGTGCATCTAACTGTGAGGTTATTTCCCACACCTCTATTGGATCTTTCCTCTTGTTCCATTTCCATTTGAATTAAGCCTTTGTTAATATTTTCTGTTAATCACATTAGCTGATGAAAAGTTCACGAAACCTTAATCTCAAATGGCATACGTTATGTACAAGACAAAGTACGACTCTTTAAATTATTTGTTTCTCTAGGAAATATTTATTTGATAATTTCTTTGTTATTTTTTTCCTAAACCTGTCAGGTGCCAACATAATTACCTAGAGACAAAATAGTTTAAACTTGGCATAAGAAAATGTGATTCAAATACTCAAACCTTCCATAATTAACCTGCCAATTGCTTTTGTATGTTATATGATTGGCTGCCTCACAGAAACTGGATTTAATAAAATTTAAATATTTTTCATCATATATGCCTGACAAAAGATGAACTGGTATATGTCTACCCATCAAGGATTTTCCAAGAACTTATCCTAGTATAAGAAGTGTACTACAGAATTCCAATTCACACTTACAAATTTACAGCAATTTCTTGAATCCATTATACATGTTTCAACTCTGTAAGTAAAGGGTAAGATATTCACTGAAACCAGTGCATTTTACTTCACTGTTTTCATTTTCAACTCTCTTCTCAAGCTTGGGTCAGTGTCAGTTGAAGTCTTCACTACTACCAACCTTTGTAGGTAAGCAGAGCTCTCTGTAAGGATATTTTGAAACTCAATGCAAGTATCCACAAGCATGTTAAGTTCTTTGTATTCACATAATATTCTTCACATGGAGAGAGAAGGGTGGGGAAAGACCACAGTGAGAGGATCTAAAAGTTCTATGGTTTTCAAGACCCATTTCTAAGAGTTTGAATTTTCTCCTGTAAGTTAGGGGAACCTGGACTCAATGTTGTCCAAAGACAACATGAATGATGTAGGTAGCTAGAACAGATGTACACTGGACAACGTAATATTAACCACTGCAATACCTCAAAATCTTCATGGATATTACAAAATCCCAAGTGCCATGTTCTTACCTATTCCGAAAAAAAAAAAAAAAAATTAAAATGAGAGAAGAATTTAAGAAGACATTTTAACAAAGTAAATAATTGAAAACCTATTTGAAATGGAAAACAAAGTAATTTCAAAAGGTAGTTTAAAATGTTTATGATATTGCACATCTTTTAAGAAAAGGATGAAGTGATATTTGAATAAGGCTGACTTGCTGTGCATACTAAAGCAAGGAAATTTACATGACACAGATTGATAAGAAAACTGGAAACTTTCTTCATGAAAAGGTAGGAAGAATAAAGATAACTTTTCCAAACTGTCTAGTCTCAGTGTATAAAAGCGGGATCAGGCAGAACACCTTAAGCTTTGTATATTTACAAAGTAACCTCATCCAGCAGCTAAAGAATTCTCTATCTGGATAGCAGGTATTTGTGTGGAAGAGAGAATAAGTTCAAGTCTAAGAACTAAGAAATTACACTACGAATTGGACCTACATATGCTTGGTTTGTGTTCATGTGACAAAGGTGAGTTTTTGTAGACATTCACATCACCAGCCACAACAGGTACACAACTGGGCCTTCCTTCTCTTTTAATCCCATGGTGAATGTACTTCTCCCATACAGTTTGCCATAAAAATTCCACCATCCTACAGAATCCCTAAGGAGGGGCTCTTTTTAGAAAAGGCCTGAGATCGGCAGGTCCTCACATAATAAAATTATATTGGAAAATAATGTCAGCTGTAACAAAACTGGTCATAACAATTACTGTTTACTTTTTCTTGACATCTGCATTCTCCTGTGTGAAAAGAGCATTAAGTTGTGAGTTCAAAATACAACTACCTACTGTGAATGTAAATATCAGCACATTCCAGGGTTAGAGTTGTAAATTTTTTCACCTTTTGTTTTAGGGCAATAAGCCAATGGATCTGGCTTCTAGACATATGTAATTTTTCAGTATTTTTGTCACAAATGGCTGACCAACAAGGAAAGTAAGAACACAATAGTATTTTGGAATATTTTACTGCCTCAGGCAAAAGAATTGAGTATACTATTGCAATCAAGAGTGAAAACATTATGCAGAGGCTTTGCTTTGTGATTTGAGCCAAGTTAGTATAAAAATCACAATCATAATAGTATATTATACATTGGACCCAGTTTTATGGGAATTGAAGACAATTGCTTCAGTAATAATGGTCATTGAATTGTGCTTCTCTTTATATTCTTGCACACACAATTACTCTAGTATCACATCAAATATCACTTGAATAGGTATTGCAATATGTTGAAACTCACCTCCTCCCTTCCATAAAGCATAGTAAATAGATCTTGTGCTGTGAATACATGTGAAGAAGAAGACATATGACCAGCAATTTCAATTGAGCAGTAGATGTTGTGACTCACAAGCATTGTGTGAGAAAAGTGTTCATAGTATATAGAACTGATATATGTCTTCTATATAAAGTTTTATCCCAATACATACAATCCAGGAACTCTATAATGTTGCACTTGGGGCCCCAGTGTCATTCCCATGTGTGTAATTAGAAAGAAACTAAAGGATTGTGAATGAAAGGAAATATAAGCAGATGTTAAAAAAGTATGCATATTTTGAAAGCTCAGCCATTTAAAAAGATGGAAATTAATGTAATAGTCCTCACCTCACTCCACTATTCTGGATCAATGGGATAAATATAATCTTTCCAAAGCACATAGCTAGAATATTTGATTTGCAGCATATGTAAAGATTGTCTTGTGATCTAAAACTGGGCTCAAACTAGCTAAAAATTGTGTCAAGAATATTCATGTCTCTCCTAATTTTTTTAAAAGTATTTATACGAGTGATAAATATGTGAAAAACTAAATTAATAAAGCAGGCCTCTAGAATGTTTTTATTTATGGCTGTCAGGCATTCTCTATGATTTGTCATTAACTTAAAAAAATCTGGGAATTCAAAAGCTGAAATCATTTAATGGGTGAACTATGTAAAAGTGCTTATGCTGATAAAGCTAGATAACATATGAAGCGACTGAGATGGTAGTCAAGAAGGAGTATGTTGTATAATTCAGTGACATGTTAATTTCCGTAAGAGTCCAAATGGTTTTCAGCATGCAGGTATTTAATAATACTTTTGGGGTTTATTAAATATCTTCTGGGAAAGTGGGAGAAGGATTTCTGAAGATACATATTATCATTTATACTTGGGAATAGTGACTTAGAGATGATTCAAAACAAAGTGCTTGCTTACAAGTACATTATCCATCACAGAAAAAAATGTTCCTTCTTGACTGCTATTTTACTTACTTAAGGCATTTCCCAGATTTATGGTATAAAATTCTAGCTATTTAAATGAAAGAAGAAAAATACATTGCATACAAACTACCTCTTTCTTTCATTTCACACTCTCTTTTCAATTTTTGTGCCTGGTTTGTATGCTTGTTTGTTTTTCCTCATCAGATTTGGCATACAACAGACCTCTGTGATCTTTGCTCAACTAAAGGTGGAAAAGGAACTGAAACAAAAGAGGTGAGGACAGAATTGTTTGTGAGCCATTCAACACAGATGTAAATATTATACACTTGCATTATGCAGTGCCCTTTTACATAAAAGAAGAATTGTGTTTGCCACCATTTGGAGCTGTTTTGCTTTGTTATTCATAAACAAATTCTTTTAATCTTGTTAGCTTTATTCATTTGGTTTTGGGTGGTTTTGTTTCTTGTCAACCTTTCCTTAAGGACTTCAATTTTTTTCAGCTAAAACACATTCTCTAAGATTTATCTGGTGGTAAAAAGAAATGTGTTTTCTAAGCTTAATGTAAAACATGAATACTAAATTGCCTCTGTATCCTCATGTCCTGATTACCATGGACTGACCTTAAGATGTCAGATTTCACTCTGTGGGTCAGTATATTAAGTCACATTTTTTGACTTCTTAAATTTTATTTGGAGGTAAAATTCTGCTACCCTAACGAAGAATGGGTCAGATTCCAGTTTTATAATGTCTATTAATACAAAGTTGAAAGATTTCGTATAATATCACTTAGCCACAGGGGATAATCAGTTGGAAAATTACCTCAGTGCCTCATTGTGACTAACAAGCTAATGTTACCTCTAGATAGACTCCTTTAAGGTAAGCAAGGTAGACTATGTAAGAATAAGGAGTTTATATTGTCTTATTTTCAGCAGTGAAGAAATCATTATATGGATATTGTGTACATTCTGAAATTCGAGTTTGAAAGAAGATACTGAAGAGCCGTGGGGAAACAGAAATTTGACAATACAAGGCTATTTAGACTAGTAAACAAGACTGAAAATTGAACTGAATCTGAGTAAAATTGATAATGGAAGTATTTCAAGTCTTGATGCCTATTCAAATATGTTTGAATGCATTTTACTGAATTCTACAAGACCAAAAATTATTAAATCGTACTTCTTGTGGTTGGATACTTTTAACTGTCCCTTTTCTTGAACTATAAATTATCTTCTTTTTTTAAATGTCAGATATGTTTTCCTGTGTAGCGATTTGGACTGATATTCATTCAATCTAACAGACTCATGAAGTGTGCAAAGCATATTATTTTTGACATACATGAGGAAAATTCTGCCTAAAATTTGGTGAAGCTATTGTACTCAGATGGTGAAGCTGATTTGCATGTGCACAACTTCAATACGCTTTAAATGCATGTGCAAGGAGCCTCTACCTTGTGAATGCACTCCTTTTAAGTTTTTCAGGACTCGTGCAGAGTCATGCTGATCCCCACCAGCTCAAATTCCTGGACACTAAACAACTCAGAATACAAGGAAATCAGAAATACAGTCATTAGTGTAAACACCAGTAGTCCACTGTGCAAAGATTGTAATTTTCAGGTATAATTAAGATCACAATTGTTTTACATTTTGTTTGTAATCACTGGAGGTGTGAACAGCCAGAACTCATCAATCCAATTTTTCTGAATTCTAGACTACCTCACATGAGTAGATAAAATGATATTAAATGTGTTTGAGTCTTACTCTATAAATTAGTCTGTTGGTTTAAATAATAGCATCTATAAAGCAAGGAGCTATGTATCCTTCCTTCCTTCCTTCCTTCCTTCCTTCCTTCCTTCCTTCCTTCCTTCCTTCCTTCCTTCCTTCCTTCCTTCCTTCCTTCCTTCCTTCCTTCCTTCCCATTCCTTCCTTCCACATCATTCCTTCCTTCCTTCTTCCCTCTTTTCCTTCAGTGTGTTTCCTCCTGCTCTGTGCTGAAGCTGGAAATTCAAGGTTAGGAAGTGACAATAACACTGAGCTTTTGACAGCCTGCTTCATGCTAGGCTTGAATCTAATTCCTGTATTTTACTTGGTTTCATTTCAAATGCAGCCCACTTCAACAATATTTTCAAGAACTCAAAACAGAAAGGTAAATGAATGGTGAAATACATTAATAAAACTCTCGTTATGAGGTTTTGCCACCTTTGAGAATACATCCTGGGAAGGAAACTTATCTTGCTTCCTTTCTCTCTCTCTCTCTCTCAATCTGGCAAGCAGCATGGTAACAGCCATTTACCCACCAGGAAAAAACAAAGAATCGTAAGAGCTGCTACTGCTATCTGTTTTTTATCCCTCATAATGCCTGTCTGAAGCAATTTTATATCTCAGCACAATCATTGCCTGGCAGAAGAGTGGTTGGTAAGTGATGATGGAGATGACAAAGTTTATGACAGACACAAATAGGAAAGAGGCCTAGTAACATTCTTCTATGAAAATGTTAGGTCACATTTGAATAAGAACATGTGGACTATTAGGGATATATTTTGCCTTGACATTATACGAGGAGTAAATTGACCAGCATAGGAGTTAGTCAGTGTCTTGAGTTCTATTCCATAAGCATAATAGGCCTTACTGTCTGTTGTAATTAAATAAAGGTGGCACGTGTCGCATGTCGGTGGAAAGTCGACACGGGGAGGCAAAAGGCTGGTGGGAGTTGTTCTCTCCCCAAGCTCTCCTTTATTGTAGGTAAGGGTTGCTGGTGGTCAGGAGGGGAGAGCAGGGAGAGGGCCGACCCATTCCTCTGCACCCCCAAGGGGTGCCCAGGGATCCTCCACCCACAGGGGAGTGCAGGAAAAAGGAGGGCCTGGCCATCTCCCCTGCACCCACGAAGGGTACAGGAGAAAGGGCTCCGACTGCCGGGAGCAGCCGGTTAAGTATGGGAAGGGATGACCAATAGGGAAAGAGGGAGAGGGAGGGTACAAGCATACAGTAACCAATCACTTACATGGGAGGAGTACAGTTCAAATGATCCAATAATATACCGTACTGACAGGAAGGTTCAGGAAGGAGGGATGGATCCTGAGCTCTGGCCACGCCTTACCCCACAGTCCAGGGGCGGACCCAGAAGCTCATACCCCAAAGCCCGCCCAGGCAAGGCTCCTCCTCCTGAGGAGCTGGCACCAGCCTGGGAGGAGAAGGCAGCATAGGGGCAGACCGCCACAACTGTCAACTTTTTTTCATGCTTCTACTTATGACATGGTTCCTTTTCTTTAAATTGGTATTTGTTTAATTCACAAATATGGTCAATTAGATGGTATTTTCAAAATAGTTCTGTGAGTGTTGCAACTGTAAGTTTAGTTTATATTGTATATGCCAAAGTTTTCCAAAGGAAAATTGTTCAAAGGAATGGGCTGAGGACTTTATTTATATTACTCTTCTTTTTTTTTTATTGGTGGTGTTAATAGAATTTTCTGCTCTTCTGACATCATGTGGATACAAAAAATGGTACTAGACTTTCTTATAAGACTTCCAAAGTGAGTTTTTTTAGAAGTGTTTATGCTTAGAAATTTTTTTAAGCTTCTAGAATATACTACATGACTGTTGTCTTCTTCCTAGAACCTCAGTAACATCTTTATATTTTTCACATACAAGTAGGTAATAAAAAATCTCGTGTTTGGGTCACAGAAACTAATTCTGTAATGGCTGAAAAAATATATTTAAGAAAACCAGGCTTGTTTCCATTACGTGTTCTATCCTTTTTTCATATCAATCATATGACAAATCTCAGAGCATATTTACCCAAAAGAAACATTATTTCATCTCTAACATTTTGGGAATGACCTTTAAATAATATGCGTATTGTCATGCAGTATCAATGTAGAGTATTAGTTTAAACATAATGAACAGTGGTAGAACATGAAACACTGCTAATGTTTTTACAAGCTATCTGTCATACCTCAATTGACATTTTCAATCAAATCCCTTCAGGGTGCTTACTTCTACAAATAGCAGCCAAAGCATGCACTATTTTAATCAGAAGGTTTCTATAACATCTAACCAATAATTTCAACTGTCACTTAGCATAGGCATTTTTTCTAAGGAATGCACCATATGTGCACTCTCTAACCACGCCAAAGTTACTGTAAGAGATGATGTGCAACTACAAGAAGAAAAAATTGTGAAGTGTAAAAAGTGTAAAATATAAGTGTAAAAGCAGAGCACTGGTTCTTCGAAGTCAAACTACCATCAAAGAAGGCTCTTCATCTTGGAAATTTTTAGTGGTCCTCTGCGCTTCCTCTGTCTTCTGCAAAGAATTTTTCATCAATTTTGTTATGTCTGCTAGAAGATTTAGAGATTGATTTCACTATGATTCATATTATGCATTTATTTTGATCCAATATAGTCATAAGGTAGAAAAAGCAAACCCATGACAAAGCCATGAGACAATATAATGCTTTCAAACTCTTAACATAAATTTTCATTTTGAAGGAATACAGATTTAAAAATTGGTCTAAAAGGTCACAAAAAAGGTAGCACAGATTAAAAGAGCAGAATAAAGCAACAATATTAGTGAGATAAACCCAGCAATCCAATAGTTTGGTTTTTTTGCCAAGATTATTCTGACAAGAAACAAAGACTAATGAGGTAATTTCTTTTGCCAACCAGACAGCCTGTGAAGAGGAATGTGCCTAGTAATAATAGTAAAATTCCAGTGCCCAAAGAGATATCATTGTCTTTCAACTCAGAGAAAATATGGTCATTGTGAGCCACGCATTAACAATATCTTCAGCAATGTGACTTTATGCTCTCACTAAAGAATGTCTGTAAAATGGACCTACACATGCACGAGCTGCCAGATGAGCAAATAGTAAATTTACAGGGTATTGGGAAAACATTCAGAGCTGGCTCTTCAAACATTGCAACTCCATTGAGGTTGGCTGTTAGTCATCTATCTGTCTGAGGACTTCAGCCAATCTCTCCTAAATTTTTTTTCCACTAGTTTATTTGGCTCACAAGCCGAAGATAAGTATGATATTGATTTACATAGTGCTGATATTTTTCCTAGCTTCTAATATGTGTTTCTCTTCAAATAACACCAACTTTTCATTTCATTTTTAACTACTTCTGGTCATTTAATTACCAATTTTAAAGACCTATCCATGGATTAAAAATTTATTTTCTGAATAAATTAGCATGCACAAGTCAATATGTATATATACACTCATTCCTATATACAGAACTTTATGTTACTCATATACATTACTTAACATTTATTTGCGTTGAATTTTGTCTAGCATTTCATTGCCCAGATTACTTGTTGGGTTTCTTCTCACAGCTGTGAAAAAGTAAATTGTCAGGCCCAAGACCATGACCTAAGATTTCCCCGCAAACAGTGAAGTAAGTGATTCATCTTTCTGTAAGCTGAAATGGATGGACGAGCTTCCTAATGTATATATATATCTTTCCAAACTCTGTACTGGAATCTTACAGGCCAGGTTTAGTCTGGATATCCGACTTCTAGACAGCTAAGCTTAGATCACATTAATTCCATCCTTAGTATCATAAGGTCTTTCAACTAACTATTTGTTCTATGCACATTTCTCTTACTCTATCCAAAATACTTTAATAACGGTTTAATCAGAAACTTCTGTGACCTCATCATCTTTATGAGACTGCAAATATATTGCAGAGCACAAGGTTCTGGTTGGACCCTATTCATAACAGCTGTTTTGAAGCATAGGTTATAAATTGAAATCAGGAATTTAACAATGGCATATTCAAATTCCATTACAACTCTTGGGTGAATACTGTCTGTTCCTGGCAAATTGGTTTTGTTCATTTTCATCAACTTCACTCCAGTTAGAAGGAGTTTTTCAGACTCTCATCACTACCGATGTCTGTTATGCCTTTAATATTGTTGAATGCTTCTTTTACGCTTTGACTTTTGGGTTCCACCATCTCTAACAGTCATCTGACTTCCAGAGCACATAGAAAGAATTTTATTACAATGGTTTTTATATGCTGTTTCTTAGAATTTTTTTCAGTCTGGTTATAATAATTCTACATTTGGTTATTGAGAGTTAATACTGTTTTCACTTTTATACAATTGAAGACTTCCACTTTAGGAAGAAAGCTTTTCTACCACTTACCACTTCCTTTACTCTTGTTAGCCATACACAGCAAATAATAGTGTTTCAGTCCCTTCATTATTTTTTTTTGTCCTAAAGTCTTAACTCTTTTTTTTTTTCAAACTACTCCTCATGCCTACTGAAAGCACTTTATCCTTTTATCTGCTTTTTAGGTAATCTTGTATCTGTTTTGCTTAATTTTATGGCATTTCAAAAGAAAACTAAAACATTATTCCATTGAATTATGAATTTTATTTTTACTTTTCTAAGGTAGGTAATCAACATAGTCACTATTAAAACAATTTTTGGATCAAGTATCCCGCATGTCTCAATAACAAATCAAAAGATTTCATTTTTGTGATTTGCTAGAGGCAAATTTCTCAAAAAAGCATTTGAGTTTAAGAAAATGTAATGTGTGATGGCACAATGTTCATCAGTCTATGTGTGAACAATCAAAACCTCTCAATATGATTATCCTTACTATTATGACAATGTTTCATGTTTTTTTTACTATTTTTCAATAATTTTCAATATCCTGTCTAGATTATTGATCATATAGACTCCAAATTTTAAAAAATTCATGTATGGTATTTCAAGCTACTGAGATTGTCTGCTATGTTTGATGTGTCTAATTACAGTCCAAGTAATTTTGCTCTGCCTTATTACTAACTTTTAAATCCCCTTTCTTACACAAATTTTCTCAGACACCTGTTTGGCATTGGCACACGGAACACACCAGGCAATGCAATGAAGTTCTCAACTCTGGCTGGAGTTCATAGCTGGCATTTCTTTCCAGAACTCATCCATGTGTCATTGGCAATTACATACTCTCCAAAGACTAACTTGTTCTAGAAGTTCAGAATGGAACAGAACAGAACAGAACAGAACAGAACTGAACTGAATAGAATAGAATAGAATAGAATAGAATAGAATAGAATAGAATAGAATAGAATAGAATAGAATAGAACTATATCAGTTGGAAGGGACACATAACTATCATCTAATCCAGCTACTTGACCAATTCAAGGTTGACAAAAATTTAAAGTATATTGTTGAGAGCGTTGTCCAATTGCCTCTTAAACACTGACAGGGTTGGGGTATTGACCACCTCTCTAGGAAGCCTGTTGCAGGTCTTGACCACTCACTCAGAAAAGAAATGCTTTCTGTAGTCTAGATCTCCAGCTTTGAACCATTTCCATGTGTCCCATCACTGAGTAGCTGGGAGAAGAGAACAGCATCTCCCTCACCACTTGCCTTCCTCAGGAAGTTGTAGGGAGCAATGAGAACTCCTTTCCAGCCCTTTCATCAGTTTTGTTGCCCTCCTCTGGGCTTTTTCAAGGACCCTCACTTTGTTCATAAAATGTGGGGCCCAGAGCTGCACACAGCACTCGGGTGAGGCTGCACCAATGCTGAATACAGCGGATTCACCACCTCTTTGACAGCTGCTGTTGCTCTGTTCAGTGCACCCCAGGATGGGCATTACCCTCTGGGCTGCCAGGGCTCAGTGCTCACTCACACTGAGCCTGCTGTGGGCCAGCATTCCCAGATCCCTTTGCAGGGCTGGTCTCCAGCCACTCATCTCCCAGTTTTTCCTTGTGTCTGATGTTACTCTGTTTTAGGTATAGAGTCTGGCATTTGGAGTTGTTAAATTTCATCCCAATAATAATTTCTCACAGTTTCAATCTTTCTAGATTCCTCTGCAAGGTCTCTTGCCTCAAGAGTCAATAGCACATCCCAGTTGTGTATCATCAGCAAACTTGCTAATGTTGCATTCAACTCCTGCATCCAGATAATTGATAATTTTTAACAGATCTGCCTCTAAACTGAACCCTGAGGAACATGTGTGATGACTCTCACTAGTGAGATGTAGCACCATTCACTACAACCATTTAACCTCTGCCCTTCAGCACACCTTTCCAGAAGGATGCTGTGAGGGACAATATCAAAAGCTTTACTAAAAATCCAGAAAAAATATATCCACCACCTTCTGTTCGTCCATTAAGTGAGTGACTTCATCATAACAGGATATCAAATTAATTAAACAGGACTTTCCTTTTGAGAGCTTTGTGTTGACTGCATCTGATGATTTAATTGTTCTTAAAGTGACTTTCAATATGCCCTAAAATAATCTTTCAATCTCAGTGTAATTTTCTTCATAATTCATAGCTCCCTGGATCTTCTCTAACCATTTTTATAGATTAGAATAACATTGACCAGCTTTCAGTCAGCAGGGACTGTCCTTTTTTAAATGATCGAGAGAGCTCCTGTCACAACATCTGCTACCTCCTTCAGTATTCTGGGATGAATTCTCTCAGATTCCAGAGTCTTGTGAACATTCAGCTGATACAGCTGGTCTCTTTTCAGTCCATTTCAGTCATTGCCAGTGAAAAGCTACTGATCTCATATTTGTGTTCTTTCAGCTTAAGGGACAGGGCATCCCAAAGTCTATCATTATTATTTAAAATAGAGCCAAAAACCTCATTGAATATCTTGGCTTTTTCTTAATTCATGTTAGTGAGAGGACCATCTTCAAAAAGTATTGGTCTGATATTTTCTTTATATCTCTTCTTGCTATTAATATATTTTTTGAAAAGCCCATCTTGTTATCTGAAATAGCACTGTCCAGTTTCAACTCTGATATTTGACTTTTTGTTTATTCTCTCTGCCTGAATAAACCACAGCTCTGTAGTCTTCCTGCAAATCTCACTTCCTGAGATCATAGAATTATTTTTTTTCTTTTGAGATTCATGAGAAGTTCCCAGTTCAGCCAAACTGGTCTTCTGCTATGCTAGCTTGACTTATGACACAATAGAATTGCCTACTCCTGTTCTTCTAAAAGGTGGATCTTATGTACTAATATCAATTCGGAAAGCAAGTATTTTGTTAGGAGAAAAAAAAAAGGAAAAAGTTCATTTAATACATGTTCCTATTTTACACTGACTCCTTTTCTTCCTAATGAATGAAGAAGTGCTTTTTTCCACTTTGGAAATTACATACTCTTGAATTAAATTCTTTTGAACATTTAAGCATTATTTTACTATTTTAAAATTATGCCCCATCTATTGAGGATCGATTATATGTGAGGATGCAGCAAGTATTCTGTGTCTTTGAAACAAGTGCTGAAATTCATGTTGCTCTCAGGAACACAGGACACAGTTTGAAAGCGTGGCAGTGAACCTGTTGTAAAGGAGAAGCAGGAAAACAAGCAATGTGAAGTATATACTTTTATTTAATGACAAAATTACTAAAGAGACCCTGAAGGTACAAATTCTAAACTACTTTTGAACCTAATTTTTCTTTTTTTTAAATTAGAAAAACCACTCAAAGAGTTCACATATGCATTTAAGATACAGCTTGATAAATTTGATAGCCTACAATTATAGGTGATTGGATCACTCAGTAAGTTTCTTTTGTGTCTTTCTTTTATGTTCTCCTAATTGTTACTACAACCAAGACCTTAGAATCTGAAAAAATCTACGTTCAGCTAGACTTCACTATTTCATCTAAGCCTTGTACCAAGTATGATTACCTTAGTTTTAAAATTAAGTGGCAATTTCTGTGGAAATTTAAAAGATCAGAAATACACAATTCTAGTGTTCTATTTTATTCTATTTTTAATAAATCTTTATTTTCATTTTTTTGTAACTACTGCTTTTTTTAGGAGATAAGTACAATGCTACCTGTCAGCTAAAAGCATATTCTTTCCAAAAAGGAAAGAGACAAGCCAATTTTGCCTGAAGATATATTTGAGAAATCACAGTGGAGTGACTAATTAAACAGCAGTGGTAACTATTTTTTGAAAATTATGGAAGAGGAACACCTATGACAAGCCAATCTGATATTGCTTTGTAAAAAACAAAGTCAGATAAGATCTGTTAAAACCAGGTACTATTCCGTTAAGTAATGGCACACATATAAAAAGAAATATAGCTCTCTTGAAAATGTCAAGACAGCAAGAAGAGT
This sequence comes from Acanthornis magna, assembly GCA_036785705.1. NCBI lineage: Eukaryota > Metazoa > Chordata > Aves > Passeriformes > Acanthizidae > Acanthornis > Acanthornis magna. The sequence goes on from JAWUZG010000032.1 coordinate 18,293,180, forward strand.
AGTTTTATAAAGAATAAGAGTTGAAGGGGGGAGCTTAGACTTTTGTTTGTTAATTACTCAATAAAATTAAAAAATTGCTATGATGCAATGAGTTAAGCTTGAAAAGAATCCTGAGGGAAGTTTCAGAACTGGTGAAAAATTTTTGTGATATTTTAGACTAAAGAAGTCAATTAATTTACTATAGAGAAATAACCCTTATTTAGTGTGTGAATAGCTTAAATTACCCAGTTTCAGATGCTCTTCTATGAAACAAAATGTTGTGTATTAAGGGCTTAACTGAAGTCCCATTGCAATCAATGGAAAGACTCCAGATGGAGCAGACTCAAATAATCACATCTCAGTCTTCTGGTAAAATACTCTTTAAGTAATACATACTCAAATTTAAAACAGATTAGAAAGTTTGAGAATGCTGTTTTACTTCTCAGTTCAAAAAAAAGGAAAAAGAAATATTTGTGTATTGCTGTGTATTGTGTTTTGTGTACGTAGAACACCTTATAACTCCTAAGATCATGTAGACAAACATCTGGGTCCCTTCCCAGGCTTTCAGTGCCATGGCATTTCTAGTTCTATTTTGCCATAGGGTCATCTTGCGAACAACTTATGTTTCTAACATTAAAAAAAAGTTGTCAAAAACAACACAAAAAACTGCAGCCCTCAGTGTAAGAGTAAGATGTTAAACTGAATTTTATCTGTGAAATGGGTGCTCCAAATAAGGCATACTTTCACGTGCACTTGAATTAATTTTTTGTTTTTAAATTTATTGAAAATACTTGATTTTTGAACTTCAGGACAAGTTCAAATAATGTGTTTGATAGTTTCCTTGGTTACAGAATTTTATATGTGACCAGAAAATTCTGATATGAGGAACCGTTTTCAAACTAATGGCTGAAGGCAAAAATGAAGGTCCTCAAAACTAAAGGATTTGTTTGTGTTTTAGTGTAAAGAATACAAGACTACTTTAAAGTAACATTTGTGATTAAAAAGTCAAATTCAGCATCAAGTTTGTTATCCAAATTAATCTTTTCATATAAAAAAAAAAACCTGACTTAAAAGCCCCGACTTAAAAATCCCTGCTGATTTTAAGTTGCCACAGCCTGCAACATCTAGATGAGAGAGGACTGTCCACCTTTGAAATTCATCTATGCACAGTCACCCATGGTTCATATACAACTTGTGTGAGAGATGAATGCAGTGGATTCCTCTTCCATTTAGCTCTCTGCTGGCAGCAAATTTGTCAGAGGCAGTTGGTCTACTCTAAGGTTTCACCTTCTCTTCAGAAAATAAATTAGAAGTATTAAAACTTCAGAAGATAAGATGCCTCTGAAGCACTGTTGAACTCAGCGGCTAGGCAGGAGGTAGGGGAGAGACATTATGTATTCAATGCTGACATTTCTGCTAAAGCCTGCAGTAGGTCCTGAACAAGTCATAAAAGTAGTTTGTGCTAGGAAATAGACTTTTAAGAGGTTTTAAATATATTTATTCTATTTTCATTTTATTTTTATTGAATTAAGACTACATCCTTTAGTCCTTTTTGCAAAAAAAAACCCACAGTGATGAAACATGCTCAATATTATATCCATTGATACTGACAGTAAACTATTAATTTGTTTCAGTGGTGCATCATCAGATACTGTTGGGTTTTTTTTCAATGAGGGGGCAAAAAAAGAATACTCATTACAATTACTTAGAATATTTTTTTCTCAAGAAACACCTTCCCTTTGTTGTTTTTTTTAAATTTGTAATACTGTTATGCAAACCATTTCTAATTCCATTAGACTATGAATTCACCATTAGCGGTCTAATTGCATATGAACACATTAACAGCACACAAAATATGAATTAGCATATAAATCACATTCGATCAGGCATTATGTCTTCCTTGTCCCTTTCACATTCACACCCATCATCACTTCCATGTGAGGACGTGTTATGGAAAGTATGAAACATACAGAAACAGCACTAAAAGTGTATGGAGAAACATCAGAAAAGACCACAAATGCAACCAGAATTATCTTACCTTTCCTGTACAGTGAATATTAAAAAAGCCTAATTACCTAGGTGTTGAGGGCAAAGTGCAAACTATTGTTCAGCAAAATACACAGTTAAGAGACTGTTCTCATTAAAAGATTAGTAGCTAATGGCTTTCGCCCTTAGGAGACACTTTTAAATGCAAAATATGAGTAGCATGACATTTTCAAAAATCTAGCCATATTTTCTTATTTATAAATCCTGAGAAATCTGGTCTTCAAAAAACCCACTCAATAAAGAATATAGGAGATCCTACTCCAGAATTTAATTTAAAATAAAGAATATACAAAAACTTGAGTACCAAAAAAATTAAATAAAGTTACTCTCAAGAGTGTCAGTATTTTGAAACTTTTACTGTTAAAAATAGGCAAACTGAAAATAAAAATAACAGTTACCTTCTGCTAAACCAAAAGGGAAACAACCCAACTGCAACAAAATCCACCCAATCAACTAAATAAACAAAAAAGTAAGTGACAATAATTTGAATGTGAAGTTTCTGAGTATAGAGAGCTAAAAACAGTGTTATAACAATGGTAATTCCAAACAATTTTGTTAGTGACAAATATATTTAAAAAATACTGTCCCTAGGAGTATGCCCCTTCATTAAGTAGTAGAAAGTATAGATGTGTCTGGAAATATTTCTTTACATAAGTAATAATATAGCTGTCATTTTACTTGAAACTGATTCTTACAAAAACTTAAGAATATGAAAAATTACTCAGAAATGCATGCTTTGATGTGTAAAAGTGTTCATGTGGACAAGTGTGAAAAGGTCTGAAGATTCATGGTTTTACCATGACAATCCCTTGGACAGAATTGCATACACCAAACATTTTGAATGACATTTGGAGTTTCTGTGCTGACTTAGTGGAAATGGCTTTTTTTATTATTATTTTATGGGTCAATAGATTTCTACAAACTTATATAGTGTGGACTACAGTAATATGCTACTACATCACTTCTTCTCAGTGACAGAGAGTATACATGGAAAAAAGCATTTGGAATATTCTAGTAAAAGTTTAATGTTTAAAGAGAATAGGGGAGTTATACATTTTGTTTTGTCAATAAGCAAACAATTAAGAAGCTGGTTGTAAAACTACAGTTGTATTGTACAGGTAAGGAAGCGTTCACATGTGATAAAAATATGCTCAGTCATTCATAAGATGTGGACTGCTTTACACTAACTAAAAACATCAATGAGAGAGTAAAGATACAAAGTGTGTTTTGCAGTTGATAGCTGTGGTCCTGTAGACTGAGATACTTGATACCATATCTAAACACTGGAAATGAGATTTCAAGGACAGCATGAAGAGGAACTTCCAGAACTGCCTTCAAGTCATGTGCTTATATGCAAATAAGAGCCAATTAAGGAGAAGTAACTGTTTCTTCCAATTCATACCCACAATCTATTCCTCCCATCAATAAGTGGTTAGTTAATCCTGCCTTCATCAGAAAAATAGAAATCAATATTCTTCCAGACCTGGATAGTGGAGCACACCACATGAGCAAGGGCATAATCATGCTGTGCATAATTTATACTTCAGTGAAATCACTTGAACACATTTCACCAGACCCTTTATCAAACCTATAAAAGTTAAAACTGTGCCTACAATAAGAGCGTTCTTTATACATTCACATAAGCAAAATGGACATTCATCAAGAAGGAAGTCTTACAGGCACAGGAGAAGGCCACGCCCATGTGCCAAAAGACAAACCACCAGGGAAGAAGACTGACCTGGCTGAACAGAGACTTTTGGCTGGAACTCAGGAAGAAAAGGAGAATTTTCGACCTTTGGAAGAAAGGGCAGGAGCTCAGGAGGACTACAGGGATGCTGTGGGGTAATGAAGGTAGAAAATTACCAGGGTCAAAGTGGTATTTTCAATTTAACAATTATATGATTTTATGGTTCTAAGAGTAGATGGAAAGTTGTGTGGTGGAAAAGGATCTGGGGATGCTCGTCAACAGCTAGCTGAAGATAAGCCAGAGTGTGCCCAGGTGGCCAAGAAGACCAATGGCATCCTGGCTTGTGTCAGAAATAGTGTGGCCAGCAGGATCAGGGCAGTGGCCATCTCCTTGAATTCGGCACTGATGAGGCCCCACCTGGCATCATATGTTCGGTTTTGGAGCCCTCAGTGCATGAAGGGCATTGAGGTGCTGGAGGGCGTTCAGAGCAGGGCAACAGAGCTGGTGAAGGGTTTGAAGCACCAATCTGATGTGAGCAGCTGACAAAGCTGGAGCTGTCTTGCCTGGAGAAAATGAGGCAAAATAACAAGGAATAGGACAAGGGAAAACAGGCTCCAAGTTGTGCTGGGGGATGTTTTGATGGGATAGAAGGAAAAATTTCTTCATCAAAAGGGTTGTCAAGCATTGGAACAGGCTGTCCAGGCCAGTAGTGGAATCACCATCCCTGGAGGATGGAGGTTTTGTTGCATCAGTTAAGAACATGGTTCAGTGTTGGGCTTGGCCGTGTTAATGGTTGAACTCAGTGATCTCAAAGGTCTTTTCCAAACTGAATGGTTCTAGGATTTTACAATTAAAATCTCCTGTTTAAATTTTCACATCACATGTGTAAAAGATCATTTAAGTGGTGTCTTGCAGCTGGACACACAAGTACAGTTTCACAGTTCTGAGATTTATCTGCAAATTTTTGACTGTTGTCCCTTCTTAGTTACAGGCTGAGTAATATAAATCCAGAAAAGCCTATGTTTGTACATCATTTGTGATACTTACACTGTAATATTAACATTCCTGAACATACATCAATGTTATGTTCATGATTTCAGCAAGGTAATCTCTATGTTCATACTGCTTCCTGATAAACAGACTTGTTAACGGGACAAGAGGTTACAAATAATTATTAGCACAGCCTATGGAGTCCAGAATTTCCTCATTCTTATCTGTCTGTTCAACCCAGGCCTAATTACAGATTGATCCTGAATGGGATTTCTAGGTCTTTGGCATATCATAAATAATAAATGGGTAACAGTAATAAATTGACTTTACCATACTGCGAGAGTTCATTCTATAGTCAAGATGTTGTTTTGTGTGAAACTAACTGCACCGAACTTAAGATGAATTGCCGCATAAATAAATACAACTACCTTCAACATACTTTCTGAACTGCTTCTCCATGAAATCACTCTGTCAAGTGGAATTCTACCTGACAATCAGATACTACAGTATAAGTCACTACAAAAAAATTCACTGTTAGCATATCACTCCCACAGGAATCTCATTCATATTATGAGTGACTCAAAATTTAAGATCTGTCTCTAGGTGCTGACCCTCAGGTATTTTTCAGCAATCTGTGTTACTTGTATATAAATGTAATTCTTTATTTGAGAAGCAATATAGCCACGTATAAGAGACTTCTGCAGTTTTCCATTGCCAGTGTTTTTATTTCCTCACTCTGTGGACTGTTTATTCTAGGGAGACAAATCCCTTGCTCTAAACAAAGAATATAGACAAACCGGTACAATTTTCTGATATTTGAATATTACAAGTCCAGGTCTGAATGGATATATTATGCAAGCTCTGTAAAAGTAAGATTCAATATATTTTCAGCTGTATATCATAGAGAAATTAACAAAGGACCAACAGATCTGTGATCTTTAACAAAGAATACTTTTTTTTGTGGTTTTCAACTTCTTTTTCTGTACAAGTGGAGAAAGGGTTTACTCCCCATTCTGTTTTGAAATGTATCTCCTAATGATAAATGAATATGGCAATGCCACATAGGGATTTCTGGTTAAACAATTTGTCTTCAGTGCCACTACATATAATTTCCTGTTTCAATCTTCTCCACCTTTTTCTGTTATACCAAAATTGCTAGGATTTTACAGATGTGTTTTTCTCTACAACAGCTTGAAGATATAAGTAAAATGAAAAGCAGTGAGTACTTAAGATCTGATAAAACATTGTCAATTTAAGTTTTCCAGCATCTTTCCTATTCAGATCTCTACATACCAAGCTTGGGCAGGAAGAATGAAAACCGGATACAGCACAGAAAATCTGCAATGATGGATACATACACAACACAGAAGTATAAAAAAAAAAAATTAACCCCACAGAAAAGAAACATTAAAAGTCCTGAAACACCTACACCTGAAACACCATTCATATCTCATAATAAATTTTAACTAGGTAATTGTCAATAAGAAAAATGTATCTTAAAAGTCCAAGAACTTTAAATCACAACTTAGTACAAGCCATCAAAAGCAAATGCAACATTGAATAGCATTTTTCAGCTGCCTAGCAAATATATGTGATGTGGGATGTCACAGGTTATTTGATTTCATTTTGCTATTTAGTTTGAAGTGCTTCATTTGCTTAAGATCTATATATTTTGTATATGTACTTGGCATTTTATTTTATTTGATATTTAATTCTATTTTTTTGATGTTTGTGTTGAAAGGAGATGACTTGCTGTAGAGGATCTGACTGCATAGTAGAAATTATCTTCTGGTATAGCAGTATTACTCCTTTTGGTGCCTGCTCTTAGTTTAATTCTATAAGTGTTTGTCTTTTATCTTTGGCTGCACATCTGTTCACTTCTTAAAGTAAGCCGTTCCTCTCTGATTTCTTGTTACAGGGAAATTTAACTGGTGTGGCCAGAAGGACCAAACCATACAACTCAGTGAGACACAGCTTAAAATTTAATGAACAGGATGCACAACACACACCAAGCATCCCCATGCCCAGATGCTGACTAGTAACACCCAGGGTACATTTAGGAAAGGGAACACTTGCTCACACCCTTCAAGAAGGTGATGACCTGGCTCCCTCATCTAACAGCGCCACCTCCACTACACTACACACATCTCTGGATGCTCCACTCCACCTCTGAGGGGCTATATCCCAACTGTGCAATATTTTCTGTATAGATTGTCATCATAAACCGCTAATGGTCCTGCTTATCATGAAGCTGAAGACAATCCCTTTGGCTTTCACTATATACAAGGCCAGTAGATGGCTTGCATCAACCTCTGTTCCTCCAGTTTACTTGTGTTATATGATAGGTGAAGTAAGTGTAGCAGGAGTCACACAGCAAAGTGCCTCTATTCCTTCTCTGTTTTCCAGATCTGAGCAGGACAATCAGACAGAACAGGGCAAATCTAGTGCAGGACACAGCTATCTGAGTGGTGATTTCAGATAGGCTTTGTCTATGGCTTTTCTACGTGTATATACTGAGAAACATCAACCCCACCAGAGAAATATCAGCAAGCTTGTAACCAGTATTTTACATTTTGAGGATGAGAGATGAGATCGAAAGTGCATCCTAGTATAAATCTAATTAAAAGGCAGGTTTACATACGTACCTTTGCTACCTCCAGAAGCTCCGAAGAGATTGCACTCAGCTTTACTGAGCACAGAGCCTGTTCTTGTGAACACTATAATAATTGTCTATCAGCCTGCTGCAAAGTATCAGTCGTTCTCAGTTTGAGATAGTCAGTAATTATGTTAGAAGTTGATACTGTCACAGATTGCTGCCAGCAAACAATGTAAAAATTAAAATATTGTTATTATTCAGCATATTGCACAGCATAAATTTTCCAGTATAATTCATTCTCTAGAAGTGGCAGCTGTTGCAGCCTTCTAAGTACACAAAATAGTCCAGCTCTTTGGAGATACATAGGTCTGCACCCTCCTGGAGACTTTCTCTGAACAATGGTTGAAACACCTGACAATTCATTGCAGGACCAAATGAATTCTAAACCACTTTCCCTTTTGTATTCATAGAATCATAGAATTATTTAGGTTGGAAAAGACCTCTAAGGTCACTGAGTCCAACCATTAACTTAATAGGTGCCAAATTCACTGCTAAAACATGTCCCTAAGTGTCATATCTACATGATTTTTAAATACCTCCAGGGATGGTGACAACCACTACTACTACCCTGGATAGCCCATTCCAATATTTCATTCAGTGAAGAAATTTTTTCCTTATACCCAATCTAATAAATCTTAGAGTTTTGACTCTGGAAAGAAATAGACATATGGAAAACTTTTCTGTGTGTATGAAAAGCAAATTTTAACACTATTTTCATAATCATTCATATGGAGCTCATATTTTAAAAATGGAGACAGAAACTGTTGGGATCATTGTAGCATTCCTTCTACTGTTATTCAAATGAAAAGACACTCAAAAAAAGTAAAACGTCCGAACTCACAAGCCAACTACACTAAAAAAGAGCAAAAATCACTCCATTCATGCACAAAATCTCAAGAACATTGGCAACTAAATGTACATTAAAATATTTTATGCTTCAGATCCTGAGAACAGATAAATGGAAACACCTTGGAGGATGTTCACTCTTTTGCCTCTAAATGGATTCATAGACTTGTCACAGAACTTTCCATGTCTCCATTTATGCTTGTTTAGAAGGAGGAGAATAACCCCCACTGGCCTCAAAGCAAGGTATGAGAACTGAAACAGAAGCCATTGGACTGTCTCAGATGAAAAGTAGTGCTTAAATGAAAGTGTGATTCTCCGCTCTTCTTACCTTGGTGCTACAGTCATATAACATTTTCAACTTCCTGGAAAAAAAACAACAAACAAATGACAGTGTTGGGTGGGGTTTCTTTGGTTTTGTATTTATTTTATTTTAATTATTTCTATGACTTCATCAGACATAATGGTTTTTCTTGTTCCCAGCAGACCCTAAATTTCTTAGATTACTACTAAGCAGTAACTTTCCACATTGTGAACAAAGTAAACATTCTTCTAATTGGATTTTTAATCTGTACAGTTTGTATCTATGTGTATGTGCTTCTCCCCCAGAACACAGTGGAATGAATGACTTTTGCTCTGTGTGTGTGTGGTTATGTGTGTGTACTATATTCGTGGCCTATCTGGATGTTTTCTCACAGCCTCATCATCACCACAGAAAGCAAAGTAATTTTAAAAGTCAAGATACAGAATTAGAAACTGAGTGCACAATCTTAGATTACCTCAGAGAGTCCGTTTGTTATCTACTGTTTGCTCATATGGGCTCATTCAGCAAATTTACAGCCTTTTCAGGAGAAACAAGTACATAGCATGACCTTGAAAATACATTAAAAAAAGGCCCATTTCTTAGTTGTGGCTTCACTTGGCAAAACAAATAATTGGAGATATATGTGTATAATGAGATAGTTTAATTTTGCTGTTGATTATTATCCAGATAGATGGCTTCTTGGGATTGACTATGGCAATCCCAGTGTAATTCTAATCACATCTCTCTGGACCCTGTGCTCTATAAATGGCCTGGGGCATTAGAGTGGTATATCTGGCCTTGTAATAAACATAATATTAAAGTAAACTGCCTACTTAGCACTGACTTTCACATATATTCCAAACTGGTTAAACTGTGCTGGTGAGGTTGGTTAGAACTTACCCCACTTATCCTGCCTGAAAGAGTTGGATTCTGCTGAGCAAAGGCGTAAACAGAGTAAACAGGTGTATTCATTCACCACTGAAGCAGAGCTGCATTTTTTTGTCATCAGAACTGAAATTCTCTCCATGCTTTGTACAGTAATTAGACAAATTTTTACCTGAACATAAATTTTTACACGTGAACATAAACACATTTCATTTGAGATTCTTACACTCATTAATTTTAGTGTTCTGAAAGAAATTTTCATAATTAATATAAAATTAATCAAAACCCCATCAGTGGTCCATTTCTCTTTCAGTATATACATATACATCTATGTAATAACCTGCGTTATACTGAAATGAATGAGACAAAGCTGTATTTCTATATATGTATGCATGTGTTATACAAATGTCACTAGAGTGACAGATCCATACTGCTTGTCCATTAAAGTAGCAACTTCCTTAAATGACCTAATCTGCTTCTATCATTAGCCATTTCCACGTGCAATTATACTACAGATGAATTATGAGAAACATTGCAGGTTAAGAATAGTTAGAGTATGAAGTGTTGAATGCTTTGTAATTAGTACTAATGTTCCAATAATTTGGTGCAATTTATCAGCAAATAATGAAAATTTACAAATCCACATAATCCACATGTTATCGCTATTTCTACATGGATACATATGCACACACACAAATACATACTGAGTAGGGTTTTGTGACATACAGTAAGTTTATACCAAGTTTCACTGACACTCATAAACATCCTTTAGAAGACACTACAGAAAAAGAAAAAGCACTAAGCAAAATGAAAGTTAATTGATTCTGTGCTTTGAATTCCTGTCACAGAATCGCTGGTTGTACTTTAACCTTGGAACAGGTATTGATTGACATTTACCACATGGGACTTCATTACTTTACACTGGTATATCTGAATGTAAAGTGCTGCTTTCCAAATATGAGCAGACACTCTTTTCTATGCAGCAATACACTCACACATTTGTCTATGACATACTGGGGCACTCATATTGACCTGATCCTCAGGCTGCCCAGAGCGGGTAGCTCTAGAACATGTCCTGGCTTTTGTGGGGAATATTCCTCTTGATTTCTTTTTCATGGAAACTGGGATGTAGGCAAATAAGGAGAAGCAGATGAGATCACTTTAAGTGTCATCCCGTCATGTAATTCAGATAATGCACACACTGTGTATGCAAAATTGCTTTTAGGTTTTCTGGCCTGGGCTCGGTGCTGAAAAGCAATTTCTTCTCTGTACTCTGCTGCTTCAGTAAGGTCAGGTGAGATAATCTATACAATATATTCTTCAGTCAATGAACAAGCTTAAGGAACTTCAGTGGTTGAATCAATCTTCTTTCTATTAAAAAGGACATTGGTTTCATTCTGAAGATATTTACTGACCTCTAAATAGGTCTTCGCCACTAAATGATGGAGTTGATTGTGGGAGAATTTTTTGCTTTGAAGTATTATAAGATAACATAGAAGTGACAAGATTTTTTTTTAGTATCTATTTGTAAATATTTGAAGTACCTTTTTCCTGAAAAAAATCATTATCTTCTGTTGAGAGATGAGAATACACTTAATATTGAAGTAAACAGGAGAGAAGCTAAAAACTTACTTCAAGATTTCTTACATAGGCATGCTATTTCCAGAAAATATGTTTTAGTGTATTTAAAAGACACATTTCTTGTCAGAACTTGTATGTTGTTCATTTCGCATAAAAAAAATAATTTCAATCCTGTATTTTACTATTTATGTAAATAGAATAAGCCAGGACAAAATACTTACAGGATCACGTCATGTAGACATTAAGTTTATCAGTGAAGCAACGACAGCAAAATTCTACAGTAGTATAATACAAACTTTTTTTTAACCCAAGGTTACTGAAACAACCCAGAAAAATATCTGAATGATCTACATATCCTTCCTGTAGCAAGCCAGAATGTAGAAGGCTGCCACATAGATACTGCTTTCTGTTACTCCCTCACATTTAAACTCAGTTGGAAAATCCACTTCATCCTCCTCCCGTTATAGCTACTGTAATAATGCCACAAAGGGAAGAGACTAGTTCTTAGACAAGTGGCTTACAGAAGATGCAAAGATTTAAACCAACACCTTTGTAAGGCTTCGGCAGGTCGACAACTTAACATAAATGCAATGCACTTACATTGTGAGATCTTGTAATGGCAATTTTCTGTGTACTGCTCTAGCCTCTCTTCTAAACTACCTAGAGCTGCAGCCTCATATAGAGACCTTTAAAATCTGGTCCTAGAGGGATAAATTTTTCAGTGAAGAAAAGCCAAGCAAAAAGATAAGCTTGCCTTTTTATTTTTCTCTTTTTTAAAATTAATAATTAAGAGAAAGTTCCTTTTCATTTCAGTTGTGGTTATTTCATGCATTAATTAAGAAACTAAATGGTTTTCCTATTGTCTTGGAAGACTTGATTGTACTTCAATAAATATAAAGGACATTTTTCTACCAAAATAGTTTTTGCATGTGACAATATATTGGTTAGAGCATGGTGCTAAAATCGCTAAGGTCATGGATTCAATCTCCATACAGGCCATTCACTCAAGAGATGGACTTGATAATCCTTGTGGCCTCCTTTCCAACCAGAATTTTCTGCGATTCCAGGCATTCACATATAAATGCAATCTAAACAAGTGGCCTGCAAGTCCCAATGATAGTTTTTCAGTAGATGAGTGTCTTAGATGATACAGTTAAACATTAGCCAAAATATATTTAACACATGGTCTATGAGTGCAACAATACTCCCTAAAGAGGGATGGGCCAGGACATAAGTATGGAGACGTCCATCTAAAATAGATATAGTTTGTATACTAATTTAGATTCTTTAACTGCATAGTGAAGGAAAATTTCACAGGAGGTACCACATATATACACATATATACCAAGAATATCTAAGGATCTATTGCTCTAGTGTCTAACCATGTCAATTTATTGCCAACTCATTTATTCCTGTGAGTCTTTCTGAATCAAATGTAGAATCATAGAACAGTTTTGGTTTCAACAGACCTTAGAGATCATCTATTTCAAACCTACTTATCGTTAGAGCAGGTTGCTCAGAACCCCATCCAACCTGGTCTTGAACACTTCCAGGAATGGGGCATCATCTGGGCAAGCTCTTCAAGCGTCTCACGAACCTCAGAGTAAATAATTTCTTCCTAATATCATCTTCCATTCCTGATTTACTTGCTTATGTGACTATGATATCCAAACCATAGTTATGCTAGCTGTCCAATTTGGGCTCTTAGAAGCTTAGTGTTAGGTCCTGGGAATATTTGTGTATATGCTATCAGGCTAGAGCTATTATTGATTCAATGTATACAACAGAGTAGCAGCCTGTAATATTTGGTGCCAATTCTTTGGAGATTCTTTGGTGCCAATCTGTATTGACAAATGGCTATGGGTCAAATGATGTCTTTCTCTGACTGGGTCAGTGAAAGTGGCACAAGCTTTTCAATGAAATCTACAGGGATTTTTTTTTTTCAGTGAGGGTCACATCATTAAGCTGATATATATAACATAGTTATATAGCACCAGTACAGTGTAAAAAGTATACATCACTCTTCACCTTCTTAAAAAATATTAAAAAAATACCATGAAGTGTCTCCCTCTGTCAAACACACTCTTGTGCTGCACACACAGATGTGTGCACATGTACCTTGCTTTCACTAGCCTTCTCACCAGAAAAAAAAGATGTATTTAAAAAGTAAATGTGTTAATCTGAAGCAAGTTTGTCTATATAAGGCTCATTAAAGGCCTCAGAGCTGATTGATTTTTCTGTGCTATGAATTACATTCACAATATTTTACCTATTTATTTATTTATTTATTTTAACAAACTGGTAGAAATTAATGTGAGTACACACGTTTCTAATTCATGTCTACATAGTTACCTAGCACTAAAATGCTACCTAAATACGTAATGTTGTATGAATAAAACACTTTTTTTCTGTACTTGTCTCTCCTTGTAGTTATTTGTTGGAATACCTAATGGCCAATTAGAAATCTATTTCTCTGACAGTTAAAATCTATAATTCATCAGATGTAATATGATAATTGCCTGTTCATAATCTCAGACATTGCACATCATTGAGGAAATGATTCAGAATTGTTTTCCAATTATAAATAAACTTAATTGCTTGGAAAACATACTGTCTCTTACAATCTCATAGAAGCCAGCATTGGGAACTAAGATGACACTACTTAAAGTTTTGCAGCTCATAATTCAGCAGTTTAAATGCACAGTTAAAACTTTATAGACTTACATCAAGGCCAATGGTGCTATTCATGCCCTACAGTTGCAGCATTTGAAGCTTAAATCAGGGATATGGTGATGATCAGATAGAGACAGTGATTTGCCTTGGGCCACAGTTTTCAACTCACTGACAAACATGGAGTTTCTTACCCTACAAACTTCAGCAGACTAAAGGGACAGTAAGAAGCAGTGGATTAATTTTTCTTTTTCTTGGTTGTGCTCTAGAAACTTATAAGCCATCAGAAAAGTATTTGGATGTTCTCACCCTCTGGAGACTCTTGCCTTATAACACAAAATCGCAGAATCACAGAATCAATTAGGTTGGAAAAAATCTCTGAGATCATCGAGTCCAAGCTATGACCAAACACCATCCTGTCAACTAGACCATGGCACTGAGAGCCTTGTCCAGTCTTTCCTTAAACACCCTCAGGGATGGTGACTCCACCACCTCCCTAGGCAGCCCTTTACAATATCTATATAATTCATTCTGTAAAGAAGTTCTTCCTAATGTCCAACCTAAACCTCCCCTGGTGCCTAAGGCTATGTCCTCCTGTCTTGTTGCTGGTTGCCTGGGAGAAGAGACTGACCCCCACCTGGTTACACTGTTTTCAGGTAGTTGTAGAGAGTGATAACATCACCCTTGAGCCTCCTTGTCTCCACAAAAGAATCCCAGTTGCCTCAGATGTTCCTCATAGGAATTGGGCTTAGGAGCCTTTACCGACTTTGTTGCTGTTTTCTGGACCTTCTCCAGTGCCTCAATGTCCATCCTAAATTGAGGGGCCCAGTACTTGACACAACACCCAAGGTGAAGCCTCATAAGCGCTGAATACAGAGAAAGAATGACTTTCCTAGTCCTGCTGGGAACACTATTCCTGATGCAAGCCAGGATGCCATTGGTTCTCTTGGCCGTCTGAACACACTGCTGGCTCATGTTCAGTCGGTTGTCAACCAGCACCCCCAGGGCCTTTCCTGCTGGGCCACTTTCCAGCCACTCTGTCCCCAGTCGGTAGCTCTGCATGAGGTTATTGTGGCCAAAGTGTCTTAAACAAGACAGGGCCCAATCCTAATCCATGAGGGACACCACTAGAGACCAGAGTGGATGCAGCACCATTCACCACCATTCTCTGGGCCTTGGCATCCAGCCAGTTCTTAACCTAGTGAAGAGTGCACCTGTCTAAACCATGGGCAAAGAACTGTGAATGACCAACTTATTTCACCATTGCCTGGTGCATGGGAAAGACCCACAGTTAAAGACCTGGTGTGACAATGGGCCATGATTGTCTGTGGATAATGGGCCATGATAGTTCATAGTGATGGTGGTGAATATGCTCCTGCCATTACAAGTGAATGACTTGCATGTGCAATGAGCCAGGTATATCACGTCAACATCTTGTGGATACCAATGCTTATGTGGTGAACATGCTGTTGCCATAGTTCTAAGGTGGAGCAAAACTTCCCAGTCACCACTGTAAAGGGCCATTCATGATATATAAGCAAATGCTCAGCAAGTCCTGGCAGAGCTTTCCCCACTATCAGATGAAAGAAGAAAGGATCAGTGGGACACGGCCGAAACCATGGTGGTGGCTATCACTTGCTTTCTGTAATCTTTCGCTTTTTACTACTTTCCTATCTTTCTTCCTTGCTCTCTTCCTTGACAGTAAATAAAAGTGAATTATCATTTTGGTCACCAATATTTAACCTCATTTTTGTCTTAATCTCGCTCTGGGTATATTCAGAATTTTCCCTCCCCACACATGCAGACTGGGACACATTGGCTGTCAGCTTTTCCAGGAATATGTCGTGGGAGATGGTGTCAATGGCTTTGCTGAAGTCTAGCTAGATTACGTCGACAGCCTTTCCCTCATCCACTGGTCATAAAAGGAAGTCAGGTTATTCAGGCAGGACCTGCCTTTCCTGAAACTGTGTTGGTTGGGTCTGATCCCTTGGTTGTTCTCTAGGTGCAATTTGATAACACTCAGGATAATCTGCTCCATAATACTACTGGGCAGCAAGTCAGGCTGATAGGTCTGTTCCCCAAATCCTCCTTTCAACCCTTCTTGTAGATGGATGTCACAATGGCCAGTCTCCAGTTGTCTGGGACCTCCCTGGTTAGCTAGGGAATGATAAATGGTGGAGAACAGCTTAAGAAGTTCTTCTGCCAGCTCCCTCACCACCCTAAAATGCATCCCATCCAGTTCCATAGATGTGAGAATCTAAGTGGCTCAGTAGGTCACTAATTACTTCCTCCTGGATTACAAGGGTTCGTTCTACTCCCCACCCCTGTCTACCAGCTGAGTAGGCCAACTGAGGATAACTGGTCTTACTGGTGAGATATCAAGCTCTCTCAACAAAAAGTGTATAAAGAAACTGTGGAAAATGAGATATTTATCAAGATTTTCCTTGCTAATCTAAAAATGTCTGCTACAGCAGCTACTGAGGCAGAAAACTGTTACCTGTAAAAAAAGAGATGATGGATAGGATTAAAAGCATTGCCTTTTCATTCCACATTTTCAATGATAATTTGAAACTCGTATTGTGACCTCTCGATATCTCAGGCAGGTGGTCAATGCACTAGGTCCTAATATTTCTATGATGAATATGTAGTAAGGTTGTTGCAAAGGCAGAAGCCCTGCCGATGCTGAAATGTGTCACAGACATCCTCGTCTTTCATTTCCTTTTGAAGAATGAAAAGCAGATTGCTCTGACTGATGAAGATGTCATCAAAATGTGATTCTTAGTTCCACTTTCAAGTGCCTGAAATCTGGAACTGACAAAAGACCACATGGAAAATGAGCTAAAACCTGTTAAACCAGACTATTTGCAAGCACAATCACAAAACCAATCCCAAACAAAACTATCTTCCAATCTGGAGAACCTTTGGTTCCTCAGAGGTGTAGGCTGAAACAAGAAACGCTGATGCACAGACACAGTGGCAATCTCGCAAATTATTGCCTATCCTGTACTTAAAGCTCTTGATTAGCAGAAGCTGCATGGTGAGTCATTCCTTAACTAAATCTTACCTCATACCCATAGATGAGATCATAAACTATCCAAAACAAAGCACGTCTGAAGCATGTATGTGAGAAACTCCACAGAAATGACAGAAATGTGTATACTTAAAAATTTGTAAATGAGTGCTTTCTCTTAATTTTATTTTTTGTAAATTCTCTATATTGAATATTTTAGTGACCTCACCCTCAGCTCCACATTTGTATGTGTAAATAAAAGCATACAGAATCATAAAATCACTTAGGCTGGAAAATATCTCTAAGATTGCTAAGTCCAACCATTAACACAGTGAAGTCCACCACTAAACCATGTCCCTAAGTGACACAACTTTTAAATACCTCCAAGAACGGTGACTCCACCACTTCCCTGGGCATCCTATTCCAAGGCTGGACAAATCTTTTTTTCCCTAACTTTCAATCTAAACCTTCCCTGGCGTAACTTTGAGGCCATTTCCACTTGTTCCATCACTTGTTATTTAGGAGAAGAGGCCTCACTGCAATCTCCTTTCAGGTAGCGATACAGAGGGATGAGATCTCCCCTGAGCTTCCATTTCTCCAGGCTAAACAACTTCAGCTCCCTCAACTGCTCCCCATAAGACTTGTATTTAAGGCAGTCTACTTTTGCTCCATCTGAAGAGAGAGAAACCAGTTATTAACTAGTGAGAAGCAAAAGCCTTTTTCCCTCAAATAACCCTAAGGGATCAAAAGAGAAATAAGTACAGTTATCTTGCAAAATGTAGCAACAAGTCAGAATATAGAGCTAGATTTACCACTTTTTGTGTAGTCACTGCTGTTTCAATATAAAATAGTTGTTTGTGAGATTTTTTTTTTCAGTATTCACTAGAAGAAACTCTATAAGTCATCACAGTTGGTGTGACTGTGTAAATTCACTTACAACTTCAAAGTAGAAAGGTCAGAATGAGATCACTACTCAAAAGCATGTCTTACAGGTGAGACGGGTAGGAATAGATACCCTTTGTTATAAAACCTGCATATTGAACATGGACAGTATGTTCTAACATTTAAAAAAAGTTTCATTTTTTCTCTATAATGCATATTTAACAGAACTCAATCTCATGAATATATAATTTACTATTTTCCAGTGATAATAGCAGAATGGAGAACATAAAGTATTCAAAAGAACAGAAATGTGAAAGATAAGGTTGCAGTCTCAGATACATATCCTTAACAGCTAATACCCTTACGCAGAAAATCAGAATTCACAGAAGTAATGTACATTAAAAAAAAACAAACCCACAAAAATCTATAAAAATTATTACATGACTCAAAATACAGACCAACGACAAAATATACCTAAGTCAGGCTGAAGTTCAAGCCTCTTACATATTTTGGATATGTACTTAAGACTATCAGCTTATTTCTTCTGAATATGGTAAAATAAATGTTTACAGAAGTATTTGTTACTTTATCTCTTATATCTTTCCTCTCAAAAGTTTCCTGAAACTGTCATTCAATATGGCAGAACAGACAATTTCTACTCTTAAAGTCAGTTACAAAAAAAGAAGAATAAAAAAAGAAAAATTGCAGTAATATTTTCTGAAAAACCTGTGGGGTTATATGTTATTTTCACGAACAATGAATAAATCATAAAATGATGTGGATTGGAAGATCATTTAGTTCCAACCTCTTTGACATGGGCAGTGACACCTTCCACTAGATTAAGCTGCTCAAAGCTGCTCAAGCAAGTCCAACAGGGACTTGAACACATCCAGGCATGAGGCATCCATAGCTTTGGGCAACATGTTCCAGTAGCTCACCACCCTCACAAGTAAAGAATTTCTTTCTCACATCTAATCCTAAACCTACCCTCTTTCAGGTTAAAGCCATTGCCTCTTGTCCTACCACTTCACACCCTTGTAAAAGGTCCCTTTCCCCATCTTTCTTGTAGGCTCCCTTCTGGTAATGGAAGGTCTGCCTGAAGCCTTCTCTTCTCCGGGCTGAACATCACAGACTTTCTCAGCCTGTCTTTATCGGAGAGGTACTCCTGACTGCTGATTATCTTTGTGCCTCTCCTCTGACCTCATTCCTCCTCCAGCTCACATGTCAGTCTTCTGTCAATCCATTCTCCTAGCCTCTATTTATACTTGGGATTGCCCCTACCCAGGTGCAGGATCTTGCACTTGGCCTTGTTGAACTTCATGAGGTTTGCATCCCACCTCTCAAGCCTGTCATGGTTCCTCTGGATGACATCCCTTACCTCCAGTGTGTTGAGCATATTACAGAGCTTGGTGTCAGCGAACATGCTCTGAGTGCACTCAATCCCACTGTCCAAGCCATTGACAAGGATATCAAACAGTGCTGGACACAATATTGAGCCCTGAGGAATATCGCTTGTCACTGCCCTCCACTTGGACATCCAGCCATTTACCACAACTCTTTGAGTGTGACCATCCAGACACTTCCTTATCCACAGAGTGGTCCACCCATCAAATCCATTTTTCTTCAGTTTAGAGACAAGGATGCTCTGCAGGACTATGTCAAACGCTTTGCAGAAGTCTGGTAGATGACCTCAGTTGGTCTTCCTTATCCACCAATGCTCTAACCTTGTAGAAGGCCACCAAGTTTTTTCAGGCGTGATTTGCACATAGGGAATCCATGTTGGCCACCACTAATCATCTCTTTATTTGCTATGAGCCTTAACATAATTTCCAGGAGGGTCTGCTCCATGATCTTACCAAGCACTGACGTTATACTGACTGACCTGTAGTTCCTGGGGTCTTCCCTATTTCCTTTTCTAATAAAAGGGATTATGTTTACCCTTTTACAGAGAGCATGAACTTCACAAGACTGCCACCATTTCTAAAACATGATGGATAGTGGCTTAGTCACTTCATACATCAGGTCCTGCATGACCTGTGTATGTATCTCATCAGGTGCCATGGACTTGTGTACTATCAGGTTCCTTAGACCTCAGGCTCTTAAATGTGTTCTCCTACAATGAGGATGCTATTATTCGCTTAGTCCCTGCCTTTGCCTTCCACGACTAAAGATGAAATGTAACTCAAATAATGCAAAATCTATTACTGCATATATTGTTAATTCACTAATCTTAAATGAGGCATATTAACTAAGGATGAGCAGTGGAAAATAGCTGCAATTCTGGCAATACTATTCAGTCTCTTTCATGTTAAAATAATTTAAAAACACAGATGATGAAAAATATAGAACCTATCCAAACATTAATTTTGATATCACTTCAGTGCCATATTGCTTCTGAGTATGCCTCAGGAAAAAAAGCCAATGGAAATGACAACACCATATATAAAAATTATTTTATAATGCAGATGGATTAAACCCAGGGCCATTAACCTATAATGATTATGTATTGCTTGTTTGAAAAAGGTGATAGATACACAGAATAAATTATTCACTCTTTAAATTCAGGGACAGTGTTTTCAACATCATACCTCATAGATTCTACAAAGGAGGAGAGAATCTTGATTAGTACTTGCCAATAGAATGGTTTAGGAGAACATGACTATTCTACTTGCTCTCTGTAAGTTCTGTATTTAAACCAGAACTTATTTAATATTAGTAATAGTCACTTATCTAAACTTCCATTTTGACTATGTTTTTTATTCCCCTTTTTACAAAAAAAAGAAAAATGTCTGTTTTACATAGTTTGGCTTGGCGTTTCTTTTAGGTTTGTTCTCCATATTCTTCTTGCAGCCTGTGATTTGGCAAGATATTCTCTGGTAACTTTAAGACAGCCAAACCAATGTGTGTATAGTCAGCTTTGTCCATTATGTCTGGTGTAGGGACATAGGTGTATTTTTTCATTATATTGTTTTGATGGATTTGAGGCTGAATTTGTTTTAAAATTGCTGGATTGTTTCTTGCTTTCTTCATTTCCCTGCATCTATGCTTTATTTCTGTGAGGTGTTTTTTTAATGTGTAATCAGGGCCAGATTTGATGAAGAGAACTAAAATGATTATCTAATCTAACTGCCTGGCCAATTCAAGGCTGACAAAAAGTTAAAGTATGTTGTTGAGGGCATTGTCCAAATGTCTCTTGAACACTGACAGGGCCTCAAACACCTCTCTAGGAAGCCTGTTGCAGTGTTTGACCACCCTCTCAGTAAAGAAATGTTTCCTGATGTCCAGTCTACACTTCCCATGGTGCAGCTTTGAAACATTCCCATGTGTCCTATCACTGGGTAGAAGGGAGAGGAGATTAACACCTCCCTCCCCCCTTCCTCAGGAAGATGTACAGAGCAGGCTGTTTCTTGCATAGAATTGTACAGAATGCTAAATTCTGTTCATTACTTTTCCTCTGAAAAGAAATTCCATGACAGATTTTTACAGAAAATTCCTAACATGTGCTACATTCAATTCTGTGTAAGGATAAAGCACCAGAGTTGTGCACAATTTCAGTTTTCCTTAACAGTGTCAGAAAAGGCTGATCTAGGATTTCATAAAACAAGTTGACCTTGTGTTGCCCTCTGCATCAGGGTGAACTTCACCCTACAGTAGTAATGGCAGTAGTAACAACAGTAATTGCAAACAGTGCTATTGGACAGCAACCAGCCAGGACAATTTCAGGACAGCTACTATACAGCTCAAATCACCAAGCAAGCAGATGCTTAGCAGGCTACTATTATATCTTTCAGTTATTGACAAAGAAAATCTCCTGGGTACCATCAGGGCACCCTATTGCTGTAGTAAAGCTGCTTAAAGCAGAAACTATCAGGAAAAATTACTCAAAAAAAAAAGCCCTAAACAAAAAAACCTCAAAAACCAACACAGCAGGGAACAGGCTATTATGGTGCAACTCATATCGTCCAGTGTTACAGAGTTCTTCAGGGTATATACTTGTAACAGGGAGGTCCAAATAGGGGTCGAAATACCACTTCAGAAAAGTTGTTTGATTTATTCTTGCTGAGGATTTGTAAGAAGCTTGAATGCTTAAATGTGCACCTAGCTTGTACCAGGGACATAATGAGTTGTCTTTTTTACTGGATTTTGGTTTGCTGCAAGTTTAAGAATATATAGGGAATGAATGAAATGGTAGACTGATATGCAGATACATAGATATTTACAATGCAAATATTTTCCTTTCGATAAAGGAAAGTAATCTTGTGAAACAAAAACTGTTGTTTCAAAACTCTGAGCATGGATATCATGCTCAATGATATGCAGGCAAACTCATCTGTCAGAATGAGCCCCATTGTATGAGCAATTTTTGTTTCTGCCTCTGCAAATATGTGCACATATATCACAATCACGCAATATGCCGAGTTGAAAGGGACCCACAAGGATCATTGAATCTAACTCCTCACCCTGCACAGCAGCATCCGCAAGAATAACATCATGTGTCCGAGAGCATTGTCCAAATGCTGCTTGAAGTCTGTCAGCCTCGGTGCTGTGTCCATTTTCCTGGGGAGCCTGCTCCAGTGCCTGATGACCCTCTGGGTGAAGAACCTTTCTCTAATAACCAACCTAAATCTCCTGTGACACAAATTCAGGCCATTCCCTCAGGTCCTGTCACTGGTCACCACAGAGAAGAGAGCAGAAAGGAAGATGCAGACCATGGTGAGGTCTCCACTGTCTCCTCCAGGCTGAACAAATCAAGTGACCTCAGCTGATCCTCATACAACTTCCTCTCAAGTCCTTTCACCATCTTTGGTGCCCTCATTTGGACACTCTCTAATAGCTTAATACCTTATATTGTGGTGCTTAAAGCTGCCCCCAGCACTCGAGGTGAGGCCGCCCCAGTGCAGAGCAGAGCAGAGCAGGACAATCCCCTCCCTTGCCCAGCTGCTGATGCTGTGCCTGATGCCCCCCAGGACACGCTTGGCCCTCCTGGCTGCCAGGGCACTGCTGGCTCATGTTCAACTTGCCATCAACCAGGACCCCCAGGTGCATATCCACAACACTGTTGCCCAGCATCTCGTTCCCCAGTCTGTCTTGTACACCCAGAGTTGTTTCATCCCAGAGTTGCAGAATCCAGCACTTTCCCTTGTTGAACTTCATATCTCCAGCCTTCTGATTTGTTGAGGTCTCTCTGCAGGGCCTTCCTGCCCTTGAGGGAGTCATCAGCTCCTCCCAGTTTTGTACTGTCTGTGAATATAATATAGATGTTTATCTAAATGTAAATTCAAAGCACGTAAATTGCTGCCTGCTTTTGTTTCAGTTTTTCATGGGGAGATCTTTAAGTTCTATGACAATATGATAATGAGAATCTGCACTGACCAAATGTGATAAAATAAAATGCTCACAGACAGATTAGTCACTAACCAGCTAACCAGGAAAATTGGAGGTCTTAGGACACATGGAGGTTTTAATTAGCTCTTAGAAAAAAAAATTACTCTTGTTGGGTAACACTGGGAATACAGTAGTTAATATAGATATCTGGGTTTGGTTTTGATCTTAGTTTCAGTATATTTTAATTAATCAAGATTATTTCTAAACGACTTTTGAGGACAGAATTTTTATTCTGGCATTGCTGTTTGTTTCTAAACAGTGATAGTTATTTGTAATGTTTTAAATAGACTGCCTGTAAACAAACACTCTAGCCTTGATGGGTTTCCATCACAAAATTAAATATCACATTTATATTACATAGAAATATGTGAAAGTCCAGTGTATAGTGATTACTGTCATACTGATGTTGATCAGCATGTGAAAATTGAATTTAAAATTGTGAAAATTGCTATTCATTATTAAAATAATATACTTTTCATAAATGTCATGCTATTTTTAAGTGAATAAATGTTCATATAATGGATACAGGGTATTCTTAGAGCAAAGAGAAAAAATCAGAATTAAAATCAAACTTTAAAGAAAAGAAAATTTTTATTTTTCAATGTAAGAACTTTATTTAATTGCTTACATTTTTCGTAATTGAAAGCAAATGTCAAATGAAATTAAGAATCTGTTGCCAACATGTTCAAATGGAAATTCAGTAGCAAACTGTCAGAAGAGTTTTTCTACCTGTGTAAGTGTGACATGTCCTCCCATGATATATATTGACCTCTATCAGGAGACTTGAGTCTACAGTTAGTTTTTCTGGTTTGGGTGTTAGCTGGGAGTGAGATTTTTCTCCTCCATTCCTAACTGACATAGCTGTGTTTACATAAGATTATAGCATGGACCTGGCTTTATTCATGACACATAAAGCTAAAAGTTTGCATAAGTCTTTGCGAGATTGATGCCTTTGATTTTAAGACCTTTAAGACCATGTCTATGTTTTCAGTAGTGTTTTGTTTATAGATACTGCATTAGCTCTGGTTCCTGAGTGAGTCTCTAAAGAACTGCAGAAATAAAAATTAATTAAAAGTAATAGGTATTTACAAAGTGTTTGGTGCAACTTGCAGGAATTTATGAAGCTAAGAAAAGAGTCTTATAAAAATTGGGAGAAGGAGAGGATTTTATGATCTACAAAATCCAATAGATACAGCCATACAAGATGCCCACACAATTTGTACCAGTATAAATGAAATAGGTTTTTACTTTAATAAATGCTTTGGGGAATATGTTGCAAAAAGGTTCTTGTTCCTTTTAATTTTGAACTAGACTACCCCTCTTAATTACTGCATTCAGTCAGTCACGTACCACATATAACAGTTGTAGCCGATGAAGTCATGGAATGCTTTAAATCAGAGCAAGCAACAAGGATTTTAAAAGAAGAACATTATATTTGTTGGAGTTTTGCTTATGTCACCCTACAGGTTAAAAAAAAAAAAGGGATGAGAGAAATTAAGGAAGTCTGAGAATCCAACTTATTTAATGAAATAAATGAAAATATTTTATTTAGAATTTATATTTCTTGGATTAAATATGTTTATTTAATAACTTGAAATGCAAGATATATTCAAAGCATGTTTTCATTTTCAAGACATCTTCTCAAACAAAGAATTAAATCCAAAAAATTGACAATAATCGAGGTAATTTAAAAATCAGTCACAAAATTATTACATCTTTCCACTGGGATCTGGGTATTTTCTCTTGTGAAATACTGTAGACATGTCATTTCATTATGCTTCTTACATTTCAAGGAAGGATTTTGCTAAACTGAGATTCTTGGAATATGTCCAAATCAGTATCTTCAGTTTTTTTGACACTGAATGCTGTCTGATGAGTAATGCAGTTGCTTTAAAAAAAAGAAAATAAACAAATAAACAAACCTGTAAAGCTCTAAGGATATCACTTACACCAGAACACCATTACTGTTCAAGGGCATAAGAATACAGGATATAATTCAAGTCAAATGTAAGCAATAATTTCATCACATACATGCTGGCACAATATATGGAAGGTACTGAAAACTTTAACTAAAATGTAAAACAGAAATAACAAACATATATAGAAAAGGAGATGCAAAAAATATTTTGAATTATGGCTTTATGTAGAATGAAATGAAACGGCAATTTCAGTGCCTGTCCTTCTTTTAAGGCATGGAATAAAAATGCTAATTTGGGATACACATTCTGTATTTCAATCAAACACTGGAAGAACTTGATGGTATTTACTCCTGGTCTTGCTTATTAGGTTTGACATGGACCAAAATTTTCACTCTGAGAAGCTGGCTTAGGAGTTTTAGAGAAGCTGCTCATTATTTAATATGCTGTAAATCAAACTGAAGTGAGATTCACCTTTATCAAGACTAAAAATGCTACCTAGTGGTAGGCATAATTTTTCATAGGTAAAATTTCTTTCTGAATATGCTAGGTTGATCAAACTTGGTGGAAGACACCAGTTTCTTTCTAAGATGAAAACTTTGTGATTAACACCCTGCCCCCTACTTTACTTTATATTGTATATAAAAATGTGTAGCTGCATTATTTCCAAAGGCACATAGACTTGAGGAAAGTCTACTTCCATGTTCACCTTTCAGTGAAATAGTTCTATTGATAGCATTTACTTTGGGATCTGAGATTGCCACTTTTCTCACCCATCGTGACATGTTATGCTGATTATGGCCTGGAACAGATGGCTTGAGGACCACTTGTTCTTGTGGGCCAGGGGCAGCACCCATTAATAACCTGTTGCACCAGAGTGTCCAATGAACGGTCAGTAATTTCTGTAGGAAACCTCCTCAAGAGACAATCCAAGGCAATATATTCATTGCACCCAACTTTGTTAGCCTGCTCCAGCACAGAGTGACATCTTGGAACATACATGTAATTGCTAAGTTCTGTTTCTGACAAGTTGTAAGCTCAGCAGTTCAGATGAGGAGCTGAGTTTTGATTAGGCTAATTCACAGTGTAATTCATGCCAGCCTGGGTAATGAGCTGATGTGAAGATCACTAGCAGGAGAAGCAAAAATAAAAATTAATTTTCACAGAACAAATGTCTTGGTCTGAACACTTAATAGTCTAAGCAGATGATCACATTTTAGATAGATAAGAATACAAAATCCCTTTGAATAATGACAAAAGCTTCTGCTTAACTTTTCTTCAAGGCAGTATATTAGTCAAGGCAACATCAACAAATCTTCAAATATGGAAGCAACTCCATCATCCCAAACCGTAATTAAAGAAATTACAACTACCTCTGTCCCTTAAACTTCACACATATACATTGCATTCTTTCTGTGTAGGGTTCTGGTGGTTTTATAACATGTGACAGAATATCAGCAGCACGGATTTCATGATACATCATTAAAATATGTAAATAACACTGGTCTTAATATAACATAACATAAAATTTAATAACTTATTAATACCTCTGGTTTACAGATGGGGATTACCTTGATCCTTCTCACCCCTGGAGAGTCAAGAAATTCCATATAGTGAAAGACTTTTATGCCTCATATTAATAAAGTGAAATTTCTTAGCATTCCCAGGAGCTTTAGAGTGAAATGTTATACCTCGTCAGAGTACGAGTAAAGCAACATTATAGAAGGCATGTATTTTTTTAAGAACGGTTTATGGGAATTTCTTCTAGTATCTGCTACAAATAATTCCACAGATCATGAAAAAGCATTAATTTACATCCAGTTGTGGGGTTTAGATTTTAATTTGGGGGTTTGTTTAATTAAATACACCCTTTGTAATTTAGTTGCCAAGCCAGAAGAGAGGCTGATATGTCATCAATGATTTGCTAATACATCCATTTTGCAGCTGAATGACTATTTGCCCTAGTGTATATTCTTGCTGCAATGGGAAGCGTCCCATCGTAAGCTGAGGCTCTAGTGTTCAAAAATACCAGTGCTGTAGCAACTGGTGCTGTGGTAATGAGTCATAAATGATGAGAAATGGAAAAAAGGTAGCCCTATTCCATTTAGCCATAAAACCGCTGTTTTCTTTACGGGGAGCAGTGGTGGAGTGGAATAAACCTCTGCGTTTACCAAAAGCGTCTCTATGGCCCAAAGAGATCACTACGGCCAGTACAGCTTTGGTACTGGGCAGGCAGACCCTTCTCTCACCCATGCTGGTCGGAGGCACAAACACACACTCACCCCAGACCTTTGGATAGCTCTTGCATTACCAGAGACAAAGAACTCAGAGAGCCCAGTTGCGTGGAGGTCCAAAAATGGTTTATTCTTGAAGGTGTCCAACCGTGAAGGAGGCCAAATGACCCTGAGTGACCATGGATATAGAGATACAGGGACAATAGGGTAGGGGAGAAGGCAGGGGGATGCAACTACAACCAATGGGGAGAGGGAGGGGCGGAGTGAGGGACCAGGTCAAGGCCAATCAACATAGGAGGATTAACATAATCTAGGGAGGGACCATACAGCACCCAGGGGGTATTTCACACCTCAGTGCTGTCCCCTCACTGTGACTGCTGCAAACTAATAGAAGCACATAGTATAAACAAACAAACAAACAAACAAACAAACAAACAAACAAACAAAACCCCAACCAATCAAACAAACAAAAAACCTGGAGATTGTTAGTAGTTTTTATTCTCTCGTGTTCAGTTTTTATTTTAATTTCTATTGACTGAGGTTGCAGGGTTTTATGGAGGTTTTTTCTAAGGGGCTGGACATAAAGTGAGAGTACTGCAACACAAGGATATAAACCCCTCTGAAAAGCAGTGAGATGGGTCAGAGGAGCAATTTATAATAAATAATGGCAATACTGTAATTTAAAGAGATATAAAGAAATAGTAAGTTTTAGTGGGACAATGCTGAAAAGCATGGGCTGTAGATAAATTCCTTATAATCACTGCTATGCCAGTTAAATATTTACAGAATAATGGGACCCTACCATGGTTAGCTGAATAACATTGTCTATCTCTGTGACTAGTGTTGTCATGATGAAATAGAAATGCTGGAAGACATAGCTGCTGCTGAGAGTCCCTTTAAAATCTGAGAGGTGTCATCATAGACAGTTTGCTCTTACTGTGAAGTTACATTTTACTGTCTTTGTTGGCAACGGGTTTTGGTGAATTCAGAGAAGATTTTCTGAGAGCTATTCAGAGCCTTATGAAGCAGGCCAGAAGGTTCAGTTGAACACAGCTCGCACAAGTTCATTTCCAAACATTTTTTAGGTGTTTGAACATAGTTTTTTGACACAATATTCAGACAATCCAGTAAACCTATTCATAATGTGCTGCAAAACTGCAAGGACAAGGTAGTTTCCGATCTTCTGGTCACAAAGGAAAATTTTTCTAAATTTAAAAAAGGTATAGTCTTTCCAGTAAGAGTATAACTGAGAAGAATTAGAGTAATAAATCTAGTTTTAATTATGAATCAATAATTAAGACATATTTATGCAATAATCTGGTATTTTTTATTCACATTTATCATTAATTTCTAAAGAAGAAAGAAAAGAAAGAGAGAAAAAAGACTTCTTGAAAGTTTGAGACTATATCAGCAGGAAAAAAACCCCAACCAACTTGAAGAGTTCCTTTAATTTCAAACATCAAATAGATAGCTAGTTCAAGCACTCTTCCACAGCAGTCCTCTTGCAGCTGATGCTCCCCAGGATTTCTCTGTGTCTTGCTTTCTCTTCCATTGTGCAAATGGTTCTGCACTTGCAAGGTGAATTACACCTGGCTGAAAAACAACCCAAAACTGAAGATGTTATTTTTTCAGGGGAATCATTTACCCTATCATTTCCACTATGGGTAGGCAAGCTTGTGAAACAAGAAGGCTAGTGAAAATCCCAAAAATCCAGGGTCAGAGCAGGCACTTCTGCACTTCTGAAAAAGAACTAACTTCTAACAGTGATCTAAGTAAAGCCCATTTATTTCAGGTGTCATGTCAGGTCCTTTGCAAGCAACTTGTCCATGCTTATCTTGAAAAAGCATAATGCGTTCTTCCTTATTTTCTGGTGCCTTTAGGCTCCAGCCACCAAAGAAACACAAGTAGTAGAGCTGACAGCCTGTGTTCACATGAAGCAGACACCTTCTGTGTCAGAAACTGGAAACTGGGGTCCCATCATTACAATGTAGTGAATAGTAGTAGATGAATGCGGGTCAGAAACTCAGTTCTGTTAATACTGAAAGGTTTTCGGGAAAAAAGTTTAGAAGAAGGATTTGTTGTTTTGTTTTGTTTTGTTTTGTTTTGTTTTGTTTTGTTTTGTTTTGTTTTCTTTTCTTTTCTTTTCTTTTCTTTTCTTTTCTTTTCTTTTCTTTATTTTACTTTACGTTACTTTATTTTTGTTTTGTTGCTCAGGGCTGGCCTAAGGTCTGACACATTCTGATTGAGTCTTTCTCATTCAAACAGAGAAATTCAGACACACAACCAAATCTTTGTAAATTATTAGCTTGATCAACAAACACTACTCAAAAAAAGCCTTGCCTAGAACAATGGATAAATGAACAGGAGAGCAGCCTTCCAATCTTTTATGCAGATTTCATTTTGATGGTTTTGGATATCAAAAAGGCATTGCACACAATTTTCAGTTTTTTATCACTTTGATGAATTTCAAGTTCTACACTGACTTTGTTTAGTTGATTGAAGGTTTACAAGGAATAATATGTACAATTTATTTTTAGACCAGCTAGTATAATTGAGAAAAACCTGAGTTTTGAGGCCATTGCTATCTGAAAGAGGTAGCAAACTTCAGTCAAAACACAGGCTGACAACATTTGTTCTGAGTTTAACTCAATTATGTGAGTTTGGGTTTTCTTAGCGCTTGACTAAGCTTTTGACAACTTGTGAAGTGGTATGTGAGTACTGTTGAGACTGAGAACAAGATGTTGTTTTATAAATATAGTTGGCAGAGAAAAAGAGGAATTCATAGTGGAAATTAGCTTGTAAAGAGTCAAGAACCAGGATAAGTGAAGTAAACTGGGTTTTGGCAAGCCCATTCAAGTAAATTTACCTAGCATATAAGCCTGAGGGAAGACTAAATTTTTCCATTTATCCATCATTCATCCTCCTGCTCCCATTTCAGCTTCCAAACCCCATTCTTCCCTCAGGGAAAACACTACTTACTGTGATTTAACTGGGAAAAAAATGGCATCAGATTCTACACAAATCCAAAAAACGCAATATCATGACATCACTCTTAAGTTCTGACTCACCATAAGCCTAGCCAGCTCCTGGGTACAGCTATGCTTCTCTGTTAAAACAGAGGGTTGAGAAGGGAGACAAGTAGGCTTTTGCTTGTGGCCCTGGGGCACAAATTGATCAAGAATGACTGCAAGATCTTGGAGGCAAGTTCCTTAGGGATGTTCCCACAGTCACACAACAAAATAAGGAGAGTCAGTATGACTTAGCAAGGTAAATTTGTGTGTGTGTATATATATATATACACATACATGCATACATACATACATATATATAAAAATCACAGTAAGAGTTGTAAAACACTGTAGCAGGTTTCCCAGAAAGACAGAGAAACAGACCTGAGAAACCTGAGCTTGAACTTCAGAATTACCCTTGAATTGATCACATGTGCCAGGGAACAGCAAGGTCAGACACTGCACCCTAAGGGAAAGGGATCCTCAAGATGAAATATGCAGAAAATTACACCAGAAATTCACAGATGCGGAAGTCTTACTGCTTTAGGACAGGTGAATTAAAAAACGTATATTTGTCCTTTGAGATGTCATAACTGTATGTTCTCTTCCAATCTTAATGTAGTGATATGCTCCCTTCTACCCTGAGTACCCTGGAAAGAGGCTTGGGCACAGGAATTGTTTCCTTTAAGCTGTGTCCCAGTTCTTAAATCACAGGTCCAAGGGGAGATATTAAATAGGGATAGTCCATGCAACAGCTTCTTTTCAGTGCTCCTGCCTCCCATTTGCACCATTGTTGTCTGGGTATTGTTTTTTAATTTAAGCCTGTAATATTGGGCAGAAACAGATGTCTTATGTCTTCTGATCTTTACTTTTTTTTTTTCTTTTTTTAAATGAGCTTTTATTTTTTTCTTTTTTTAGTATTTATGCCAATTTGACATTGGTAAGCGCTTACGTTACTTAATCTGTAACGGAAGAAAAATTTTCATGATCTATTATTCTTTGTGATTTTTACAACCTTTCCTTTTAGGCACAAAACTTTTACAGAGAAGAACATTTTTTAACAATCCTTATTTTGAGATTTTTTATTGTCTTTTCATAAATTGTCAAGATGACAACAACTATTAGAAAGTTCTAAAATCTGAAACAATATCTATAAAAAGAGATTGTCCATATATACTTAACATTTTAAAATGTATTCATTTTCTCTTTTCCTTAAATGCAGAGAGTAAAACATCATGAAAAGTGTGAAAAAGCTCCATTCTGTGGTGGATTTTATAAGAATCCTTATAAAAGTTTTGAAATTCTATCCATTTTAGCACCTTGCTTAAGAAATCCTGATACTCTGTGCATAGACTCTGTGTCTTTCTGACTTTTTATGTAAATAAAAGATTAGTATACTTTTATTATATTAGATTGTGTTTTAATGATAAATAGACATACCACAAAGTATACAAATATGGAACGCCACTAGAAATACAGGAGTAAAGAGGTATCATCTACATAATTCTTTACTCCCTTCTTCCCTTTACAAACCTCTCATAAGTTTAAAGTTTTCCTAATGCTTAAAAAAAACCATGGTTTCTGAAAATAAACTTATCCTGGTGATCACAACACTGAGGGCACAGAAAATGTGCGTGGATTGAGTGGTGGACATTTTCTATTTGGATTTCTCCAAGGTTTTTGGTAGGGTTTCTCACAGCCTCGTCCCAGAGAAATTGTTGCGAGACAGTCTAGTTCAGGCATCTGTGCAGTGGATGAGGACCTGGTTGGTGAGGGTTCAAAGAAGAACCACGGAGATGACCAAAGGACTGGGAAGCCTGTTGAGGAAAGCCTGAGGGAAATGTATTTGTTCAGCATTGAGAAAAGAAGGCTTGGGGAAGAGTTTCTCACTGTGTTTCAGCATTTAAAGGGTGGCTGTAAAGATGGAGGCTCCCTTTTCACAAGGAGTTGTGGAAAAATGAGGGGCAATACACAAAAATTAACCCCTGGGAGATCCTGATTAGACACAAGAGGAAAATTACTTACAACGGGAACAATTAGCCATTGGAATTATCTTCCCAGAGTAGAGTTAGATCCCCAACAATGGACACTTCTAAGATTCGGTGGGGCAGGGTGCTGGACCATCTTGTCTAGACCATGCTTTTGACATGGAACATTGGATGAGGTGATCCCTTTCCAGCCTGATATTCCATGACTCTATGATTCTTACAAGAAATAGTTTTACCCTGGGAGACTGTGATAAAATCTCAGGCACTGATTCTCCTTTCTCTCCTGGGACACTATATTCTATTTTTTAAATAAAATAAAATAAAAGTAGTCCTCTATATTTTCTATTCTTTCTTCACTCATGTCACATAGTCTATCAAAATTTTACTCTCTGCCTGTTTCTAGTTTTATCCAGTTTTCTAACAACATATGAACCAGGAAGTAGTTCTGTAACTACACTATTTGTAGAGGAATAATTATACGTCACCTAATTTTCTGCTTGCAACTCACTTCCTAGTATGTAATAAAATGCCATTTGCTCAGCAGTAGTTGCTTATTTGAACACATTTCCAGTCCTCCATACCTCACATTTGCATCTTTCTCATTCTCATTGTTATTGTCACTGTGTATTTTGATTTATTTTCCTTTGTGTATGCAGTTTTTCTACTTTACTGTGTTGAATTTCATCTTAAAGACTTCTGACCATTTCATCAATTTATCAGGATCAATTTAAATTCACAAGTTGTCCTCTGAAGGGTTTGCAGCACTCAACAGTGTTGAGTGTCAAGGCTGATAAGTCACCTAGATTGTTAATGAAACCATTAAAAACACAGGACATAAGACAGATCTCTGCAGGGCCACCCACATCAAGCATCTTTGTTGTTTCTTGACAGCAAACTGTTGATAGCTGGTGTTTAAGCTTGATGATTTCAACCTGATGTGAATCTGCCTGTTGGTGTATTTTAATCCATTCCATATGACACTGAAAACTAGAGAAACATAGCACTCCATTAAAAGGCATTCATAAATTGGAAATAGACAAGTTGCCTGTCCTATAGAAGTTCATTTCTATTGTGCAGTAAATGCTGTCTGGAGAGAAAAAGACACTGAGCAATCTATGAGAGCACAAATTCTGTTGTAATGTGACGTTTTCACCCATATTGTCTTCCATCTCTGTATTCTGTACAGATAATTGCACAGCAATATGCTTACTTTTCACATTCCAGCCTGTCAGCCCATCCTATTATCGTTCTCATCACTCATACAACCTTCAAAAAGTGTTAACAGCTATCAGCCACCTCCTTCCATTTCCACACCTGAGGCAAATATACGTTAAAGTCTTGTTCCATTATTAATTCAGTTTGTATGGAATATAGATCATTTTAAACTGAAATGGGAATAATCTCTACAGTTTTCGGTTTACAATTTTATGCTTGCTGTCATCCTGAGCAAGTGAAAAGCAGGATTTATAGAAAATAAATCAAATTACTTTAGCTTTCTTCTATATCAAAACAAAAATAATCTTGAAAATCTTCTTTGGTGACTAGAATTTTTTTATTTCCATTGAGCTTTGGTCTATTTGTCTTAATTTGACTTGAAAATTAATGTGAAATATTTTATAAACTCCAGAAAAATATTTTTCTCCTACTTATATCATCGTAATGCTTTTTTAAAAAGCACAGAAACAGAAGTTATTATTTCATACAGCTGAAGATGTCATCAACAAACACCCTACCATTTTGTTTGCTGCCTTAGACAAGTTTGAAGCTGGCTGTGGGTTGCCTTGAAGGTGATGATAGAGACCTTGAATTTAGTCTGATGTTTCATGAGTAGAGCAATATATTGAACAGGTGACAGATTTAATGTGTAGACACTATTTCTTAGGTGGCACACTGCAGTGTTCTGCAACTGCTGAGTTGGTCAGGCGCTGAAACAGGCTTCCCAAAAGTGTTGTGGATGTCCCATCCCTGGAAGTGTTCAAGGCCCACTTGGATAGGGCTTTGAGCAACCTGATCTAGTGGAAGGTGTCCCTGACCACGGCAGGGGGGCTGGAGCCAGATGGTCTTTAAGGTCCCTTCCAAACCAAACCAAACCAAACCAAACCAAACCAATCTATGATTCTATGATTCAGTGTACCATGTGGCATTTGTGTTGCTCAGCCCAGAGATGATGCAATAGTGAATAATTGAGTCTGTGATCCATCATAGAGGAAAAATGTTTTAATTTTTCCCTCGTACCATTGCATTGACAGCTTGATGATACTTTAAATATTTCTACTGGAGGGGCCTCACAGAAACTCATGCTATCTTAGGAAACCTGAGGACAATAAGAGCTATATGGACACAGCAATGGACTAGCGGGAAGTCAACTATTCACAGAAAAAGGAAGTGCTCCTTCAAACTAAAAATCACTGAAAATCAGTATTCTGTGGGGAAAACAAACAACCAAAAAACCCCACCAAACCAACTCTAACTGAATGATGGAGAGTTATTTTAGCCTTCAGACTTTGGGGGTGGAGGTGGATGGGTGGGAATTGGTGATCACTTTTAATA
This sequence comes from Acanthornis magna, assembly GCA_036785705.1. Taxonomy (NCBI): domain Eukaryota; kingdom Metazoa; phylum Chordata; class Aves; order Passeriformes; family Acanthizidae; genus Acanthornis; species Acanthornis magna. The sequence goes on from JAWUZG010000032.1 coordinate 18,327,794, forward strand.
TATTCCTGTGTCACTAATATGATAATATTATCATCCTAATGACAGTTTCACCAGTCATATCATGTTTCTGAAAGAGAAAAGGCATATTTCAGTATGTGCTATTGAATTGCCAAATTTTATCTCACATTGTTAAAACCAAAAATTGATAATAAAATTTGACAGTGTCATTGAAGAAGTAATTTTCTGTTTAAGTTTTGCAAATTAATTTCATGATATATTATGAGTTTGTTTGTCACACAGGTTTAGTAAAACTCATTAATCTGATATGACATTCAGTAACATGAAAGGAATGTGATATTGTGCTATATTGATCTGATACCTTATTAGGGATTTCATAATTTCTTAGGAATGCCCATTTGATCTAATGTCGTCTGGATTTTTTCAATTTTTGTTTTTTAAAAGACAAGATAAATTTTATTCTTTGTTACTATAAGAAGGAAAGGTTTCAGGGGGAAAAATGGGCAACTATAGAATATATTAAAAACAGATTGATTCAACAAAAATCTAAATGCTTGATGTTATTTTTTCTCCAGAAAATATCCCCAGATGATTTTTTAAAATATAAAATCTGAGGAGAAATAAAAATATTAAACCTGAGGACTAGATGGACATTTTAAAAACTTTCCAGTAATGAGTTTTATGATCTTGCCATTCCAGAAAAGGTATGCAGGAAAGGGTTGACACATTGAGTATAAGCTCTCTTTCATCCAATTTTATTTTTTAACAGTACTAAATGATTGTGGTTATCTTAGAGAAACACAACGACATGATCTTCACTTCAAGTACTTACAATTTGATTGTTTGCACCTTCAAGCTGCAAATTCTGCTATGATTGCCTGAAGCAGTATTGATATAAATTTGTCTATGACAATGCTAATGGTTGCCTCCACAGACTGGATTTGTACTCATTAGTGCTTAACTAGAAAAACAACACAAAAATTAAAGCTTTGGAGTTAAAAACTGGTTGGTTCTCTTTGCTCCACTGGTTTTGGTTGACTTCTGAATATCTATCCAGACACATGAAATTGCCAAATCAGTGTTCAGCACAGCAAAAGAAATGGCTGCAAAGAGAGGCTCACTGGATACAAATGCGTATGCAGGAAAAGATAAGTAAAAGATAGAAGAAATAACATGATTACTTTCCTCCAATGTGTAAAAGCCAGTACTTCAAAATAAAGATTTTAAATACCTGTCTTTAACAATCTGTACCAAACTCCCACAGTTCCAACAACTGTATTAATTCTCATGTTTTTGTGTTATCTAGTCAGTAAAAGGTAAAACAGTTTCTATGATGTTGCGATATCAACCATCCAGAAAGCCTCATCAAAATTCAGCAACTTTTAATGACCTCTACTGTCACAGTTAAGTTAAAAGAAGAGTGAAGATGTAAATACCTAAAGCCACAAAAGTCTATAGTACTTAAATCTGTACTACAGAGGTAGTGACACTGACATTAACACAGAAAATGCTTTTTAAAGGCTGTTAGGGGAGTTCTGAGATGACACTTCCTATCTCCTGAAAGCAGGCAAAATTTTGTAACTATTTTAAATAGAGGAGTCGTTATTCACATCCTATGTTGACAATGCTTTTTTATTTCAGTAGAGGATTTATGCATTAAGATTTTCTGTTCATCTTAGCTTTTGAAAAACATTGGAAAACATTAAAGAAATTTATTTAGGTCTTAAAATCAGAAGCAGAGTCCTATCAAACCCAGATGGTGGAGTGATCAAAAAACAACATAAAAAACTATTTATAATACTTCTCAGTAATAAGGAGATTTAAATTCTATAATAGAAGACAATTGACCATGCTTTAGAATTCCCTGCTGTGATTCTGGACTACTTTTTTATACAAGGTAACATAATATTTGATATTAATATGTCACGAAATTATGTTAAAGCCATTATTCAGCTTACTTTCTTTTTTCCTCTTTTCTTCATAGCAAGTACTACATAGATAAATAAAGTATCTATGAACCTTGATATGAATTACGTAATCTTTCTCAAAGTTATACACCTATGTGGTGTTATTGAACAATAAAAGTTTTAATTCATATCACATTTCCTACTGTGCTATCAAAAGATTAGTGCCTGCAAACAGATCCCTACTTCTCTGGAGTCATCTTGGCTATTATCTGATATTAAAGCTGTGTCTGATATAACCCAATAATTCAGGTTTTGTCTATAGTTCTAAAAACAGTAAGTCTTAAGAGAAATTTGTTCCATTTCAAAATACGCATCCAACAAAAATTAGATGCTTCATTCTCTGAAGATATACACCTCTTTCCACTAGCTACAGAAATAACATAGATTACTACTTTAGACTAAATTTTTGGTAGCTAAGGTTAGGTGAGATCAATCTCCTATCACTCCTCAGTTCCAGAATACTCAGAGCACTATGAAATGTGCTATCAGCCCCTCTGTTAATCAGTGCTGCAGAATCAGCAAACATCTGTTTTAAATCATAATGCATGATCAATCCTTCTTGCAACTTTGAATGTTCTGATACCCTTATCATGTCAAAGGAAAGAGGGAGACAGAAAATAGGGACAAGGAAGATGAAGAAGGTAAAGAAAGGAAGCAACAACAAACACATGAAAAATAGGAACTGTTATAGACCTACATTCTGAAGACACTCTGTAGGAGTGATATCTTTCACAAGTGGCTTCTGTGGCTCCATTTCCACTACTTTCTTGCTAATATTTATGTTTTATTCGAGATGATTTTCTGCTTTCTGTCATCTATTGTGTGTATATATTTGAAACAGTAAATACCAGTAGAAATCTCAGTGTTTGCATTCCTCAGAGTAGAACATTTCTAGCTGACATCTTGGGAACAGGATGCTTGAATCGGGAAATAGAGATATTATATTCTACAATTAATTTCATATGGAAACATGAATAAACCTAACTCCTTCATAAAAATATAGCAGTTCTTATATTCCATGTGCTGTTTCTTGAACAACCCAATTTACCAAACCACTTGTTCTTCCCAAGAAAAGCATTTGTTCCTTTTCCTTTTTTTCTTCTGCCTACCCCTTCTGCTGCTTCTAGCATTATGGTCACAGTTTCATGTGAGTCCTAGTATGCATAGCATCTTCCAGATCACCAGTTCAAAATAAGAAATTATTTGTAGTTATCTTCATTATGGCTCATTTCCTGCCAGTTTAGTTAGTTGCATCAGTACATGGCTGGTGTAGGAAATAGCTGGGGCACAAAGTTTGTAGTGAAAACACGCATCTGGGAGTGATAATGGCTAGGGCTTCCCTCTTTCATTGGAGGTGAACACTTAGATTACCTCATCAAGTTGATTGGAAATGCAATTGCACGCTGTGGTTTCATTCTGAGTTTAGTACGATCCAAGAGCATGTTGTTGTATATTCATACCATCTCCCTCATGTCAGTATTGATAGTTATGCAGCCTAAAACTATGCCAGCAAATAGTAAATGACTAGTTTTCTGTATTAGTGTCTGTACAGTTCTCCAGAGGGTATAAAACATGAGTAAGATAACCTAGAATTTATGACTTGTGCTTGTAAATGTGGCTTTTTTGATTCACAAAGCTCCTAAAACTTGGGTAGAAATACTGGAAGCTTACTTGTAAGATCTCAACAGTGTTTACAGGACATGTATCAGTGTGATGACAACATAAAAGGTCCCTGTGGCACTGTAAACTTTCAGTGATGCCACAATATTAGGACACTAGACAGCTTTGCTATTTACAGTTCTGGTTTAGCAGTGTGTATGATCAAAGACTGAAGAACGTGGAGGATTTTAACACTAGTGGCATATGTAGCTGGGACTTACACATTTTCTGAAAAATGTTAAGTTTCTATTCTTCCCATTGTACCTTTCTTCTCAACAGTTTTATCTTCCTTAAGACTTTCTTAAAAAGAAAAGAAAACAAAAGAACATTGAAGTGAAATGCAATAGCAGTAACTTGCGCTCTACTTATACACATACTTTTCTGTTGATTTTCTTCAGCAAAAGATTGACTAATAAAACCTAATTTATGTCTGTAGGTAACTGAAATCTAACAGCTTGTGTTGCATGCAGAGCATGTATAACAATGTACAGTGTATAACAACTTGAAATCATAGCTAACTTTCACCTTATCTCTGGGCGTGCCAGGATGTATGAGACTTTACTGCTTTGCTGACACAGAAATGAAACACCAATGTAATCATAATATCATGTTGGGATTTGTCTGACCCAACTATTATTAGACAGAAGGTCTGTGGTTTCATCTCAGCTCCCTCCCATTGCTAAAGATGCTAAAGACAAGTGGGATGAATCATCCTTTGTTGTGTCTCTACTTAACACAAGTTAGACTAGCTTTGAGATCATGCCTTACTTATCTAGTAAAAACAGAATAAGAATAATCTATTGTCTGTAGTCAACTCTCTTCAAGTGAGTTGTTTACTTATCAACTTTACTAATTTTATGTATACCAGGCAAGTTTTTGGGGTGTGCTGGCAAATGCTGATTCTTCATCTGGACGGATAACACTTCCTATTGATGTAAACCAGCAGAAGTGTCCCATATAGCAGATGAAATGTTCACTTTTCTGGTGCAGGAAAAGGTGAGAATATAGGACTAGACCGATGCGGGGGTATCTTGCCATTACCTCTTGTTAACTACGTTTCTCCAGTTTTTGCTATGCTGGACGGTGTACAATGCAGGACATGCAAAGTTTCTGCTTGTACTTTACCCAAGATATAAATAAAACTTGGATGCACTAGAGAACTAAATGTTTCATACTTGGTGGTATTTAATATGTCACAACTATCTACCGAGTGTGTCGAAATGTCACTTTCAGCTGATAGCTCAGTAATATGTGAAAGGTTCTCAAAGGTTAAAACTTAAGGCTGCAGTTACCTCTGGCTTTTTCAGGAGAGGGATTTGTTCTTAAACTTCTGAAAACCTGAAAAGTGAGATATATTCTCTATGTTTTGCAAATGTACTCAACTTTTAGATCAGTGGGGCATTGTAGTAGCTACTTAATGGGATTTATGGAATGCTGCCTCTGCAGTTTATGAGCACAGGCTTATAAAAGGTGGGTAATAATGAGTGGTTTCAATTACATATATTAAAAAATCAATGTCAACACTTTTAAAAGAAAATAAAACATTGCTCAACTCATACATGTAGTATCCAGGTTGAGTACGATTGCTTCATACTGAAACACCTGTGGGGCGATTCTTTTTTACAAGCAAAATGAAGTGCACAAAGTAGATCATAGTTAATCGCTGCATGTTTGAAAGTGATTATATAAAGTATCAACAATTCCTCTGCATTCAAATAATTAATTTTGGACTTACTCCATGTTGTTCTTTTAATATAAAGGTAGGGAAAATACCCAATATTCTACATTAACACCTGGGAGAATGTAAAGGCCAACTGACTCCACAGTGCTTTCTTGAGGACAGTTCTTTAAATACACCATCATGATTTCTACTCCAGAGGTAACTTTTCCAACTCACTGATATCAGAGTTGAAATTCTAAGAAGCACATTGTCACCAGAAGCACATTGTCATCTTGTTACACTCGAGAGTCACAGGGGACTATCCATTGCAATGTGTACCTACAGCACTGTCACCCTCTGGATAATCACAGCTTCTCTTTAGATATTTGTGCCACAAATCACTCAGGAGTGGCAGCTTTTTTGTGGGCAGGGATGTACATATCCACACACAGAGTAACATCCCCTCAGTTGTCCGCCTGCAGCCACAGGGGACTGGGAGGGCTACTTGGCTACTGAGTCTTCACTCAGCAAACACATCAAAACTATAAACACTGAAAGAAACAGACCCTGCATGGTCTTCCATATGCTGAAGTGGGGTCTTTTTTCCTTGTTGCAAAGTGTAAATGCAAATGATGTGTTTAAAAAATCAGGAAACAAATTCGCAAAAACAGAGAATAATGATATTTTTCCATCTGCTTGTGCAGAAGTACAGCTATTTTTTTACATTTTTATTTTTAAGGTATCCTCAAGACTCTATTCAATATGCAAAACCAAAAGATTAATGAAATGTATCTCGAAATTATATTTTTTATTACAATATATGCACAACAGGCAGATTAAAATTTCTACTCTAAAAACCAGTGTGTTAATATTGAAAGCTTTTGTTTAGTTTACTTTGTTGCCCACTGCAATAAAAAGACAGAATTAACCACAAAATATCCTATTTCTTTTGTAGATTATATAATTATTACAGAAAAAATTACAAATAATATACAGCAAGTTTGGAAGCTATTTTTGAGTTTTTTAATACTACATACCTTCTTTCCTACCCAGAAATTAATATACCAAAAATGTAGTTGTCTTTTCATAATTCTAGAATTATTCTTTTACCTAAACAAACCCTCTAACTGAAATAATGACATTAAGAATGTCTGCATTCTCAAGAAGAGAAGTGGGAGAAAAGATAAATAAAGTTTTTAAAAATTCTTTGAATACATGTGAGTTGTTTGGTATAATTGAATCAAAATCTGGTGATTCTGTATGAATGAAGTAAAGTTTCACTGACTGACTGATTGCCAGTAAATTGCATTTTCACTTGTCATTTTCAATTGTCTTTTTCACTTTCTGTTATAACAATGAAAAATGGTGAATTAACAGAAATATGAATCTCAAGTAAAAAATCTAACTTCTGTTCTAGGTGTGATATGACATTTGCAGGAAAAATGATAGCAAGAGAAAAATATTTCTGGTGTTAGAGAGCACTTTTGAAATTTCTTTAGAAGTCATCATGCTTTCTTTTTTTATCTGTAGCCAAAATTCTGAAATCTATATTATTACACTTAATTTGATTCAGTTTTAAAAAATATGGTCATTATATCTTTCTAGCAGATTAATTAACGTTATTTAAAAAATGTATAGCAGAGTCTTTAGGGGTATGTTCTTCAACTTGAAAAAATTAAGAATATTTAGAAATTTCCAAAAATGTTAAATTGAAATTATGACTGAGAATTTATGTGGGGAGGACTTTTCCTGATATTTCTTGATACTTCTCTGCTCACAGGTCTATAGATTTATACATAGATCTATAGCTTCTATGTTGTACTACACATCTGTACCCCATGGATAACCCACTATAAACATCAGACTCTAGTCAAACTCCCAGTGCCCAGGCTGACTTCCCCACACAGATCCTACTTCCCACATTCTTTATTCCTAAAACGTAGCTGCATTTGGCTGTGCTGTGCATTTAAGCCCAATTTACCAGATTACATTGTATCAGTAGATGCTCCTTTATACCATTCATCATCCCTCTGAAAACTTCATCATACTCCTCCTTTCTGATAACTGATAAAACTGTCAAGCAGTCTCAGGTCAGAAATCAGTTCCTGAAGGATTTCACCGGAACATGGCTCCTCGTGCCAATTTCATATTTTGCAGTTAGATTTGGAAGCCTGTCAGTTTTGCAGATTTCATTCCATTTCATGTGTCATGTGAATTTTGTGTCACTCTTCCACGGGACTTGTCATGTTACTTATTCATGTGGAAATATTGTAATTTTTATTGCACCTCCCTAGAGCTTAAATGAAACTTGAGTTATACATTTTCAGTTTCCACAGCTTCCTTTTACAACTTTTGCAACATATTAATTCTTTTCCTATTCTAGAATTACAGAGATAAGACAGAACAAAAATTTTCTCCCATGAAGGAAAAGTGATTTCAAGCCCATCAATTACTAATGATATCATGTTACATTTAAAAGTTTAGAGATGGAGGTGAAAGTGAATGCTGTACAGTACACTATGAAAAGAGTATTTTACTTTGCACTTTTATTGAATTGTCACTTATATGTTAATTTTTTTTTTTTTTTAAAGTGAGTGCTTTTCTGTGTCCTCTTTCCCAAGCTTCACAATAAAGCAAGCACAGCCTGTAGGTGGAAGGAACATATTCATTTTGCTTGTTCTATGTTTTTCCTCATGCTCAGTCCAGGATATCCAGAAAAGCTCCCTTTACTTGCTTTCTATGAACATTTCTGTATCTTCTTAATACAGAAGCTCTGGGATGATTCTTTGACTGGTGGAAAAAACAGTAATTTCTTTACCTTAAATAATTACTTTGGTTATTCTGGCACACCACTTCTCAGAGAGCAGAGAGCTATCTGTGTGCTCCCTTACATCAGAAAGACTCTGAGGAACATTTTTTGGATTATGAAATCCCAATTTTTATATTGATCCTGCTGAATCTTTAATATTTCAGAAGTTTATTTTCTTGTATCAAAATTACCAGAGAAAAATAGAGAAAAAAAACCCTGATTTACTGAGACAGCTCATTTAGAAGATCATTAATGAGACACAGTACCTTGTAGCTCTCAGTCATCAGTTTTCATCTCATCCCTTTTTTTATGGATTCATAAGGATTCATCTCGCCAAGCCAGAAGAATCATTAAATTTCCTTAGAACCTCCTGCATGAGACAAACTGCAGAATTTCAACCAGTGTTTTTAAATCAGACACTTGTCACTTACTAGAATTAAAGAACAGTGTAAAAAGAAAATTTTGTTGCTGTGCTATGTCTACTGAGCTACATGCATGAAATCATTTGTCTGTAGAATAATATCAAATAATCCAAAATTTGTGCACAAATTCCCCTCTTGTCTCCACCTTCTGCCATCATTGCTAACCAGAATGGGTACTGTTAGTTACAGTGCCATGAGCATATGGAAGATAAACAAATGTTACAATATTGCAGGTGATTCTGTCTGTTTTAAGTGGAATTATCATGGAATCTGTTGGTTGTTATATTTCTTTCCTTATGTTATGCAGGTTTTATCATGCGCATGAATCAGAAGTTGACCTTCAGTCTTCAACACTAAATTTTTCAGCATACCTGAGTCAGAATGCCTTTCCTTTAGGAAATGCAGTTATCTTTAGAATGAAAGTCTTCAGGGAAAGACTCAGACTTATCAGGCATAGGAAGCCAGTGGTCCTAGCATGATCTTAAGTGAGGGATTCTTTTTGGCTGTACAGAAAATGCTCACTTGTTTTTCCAAAATGAAATTGTAAAGTTTAATTCTTCTGAGAATAAAAAAAAATTAAAATCATATTTTTGCCCCTGTTCAATGGTATTTTTTTCATGGAAAGACTCAGTTCTGCAGCCAGTTTTCCAACAAACATGGACAGAATGAAATTATTCCATATATCTTATTATTCATGCACAAAGATTAGTTTTAGTTGAATTTTTTGTATGCACTTTGTGGAAGATCCAAGATTAAGCAATATGACAGCTCAGGGCAAATTAAGAATAATTCCAAGCACAAAAGAAATTGTTACTTGTTCTTTGTTCCCCATCAAATGAATAGAAGAGAATAGTGTTTCAAATGTGGGTGAAACAGAATATTTCCTCTTCTGTGGATAAGATGTATCATCTCATTTGGTTTTTGAGATTGCCAGTGTAGGTTATAAACTTACATACTGTTTGTATATTTATTTTAATTTAAAAACCAATTTCACATACAATTTAGCATTGAGATATAACATAATTACATTTTGTTCTTACATCTACAAAATGCATGTCCATATATTGACTGTTATTTATTGGTATAGAGCAGTAGAGGAAGTTTTTCTTCTAGTCTTTAATTTATAGCTGTGGTAAAAATATTCCTGCTTTCTATGTAACCACTGAAAAGGGGATAAAACACTCATTACTTTTCATTGGTGCTGTTAATTTGAAAAGTGTCTAATTCTAAATTGGCCCATGAGCAGCCTGGTTTCTGTAGAGAGATGAACAAGGATTGCAATGGTTAAGCCATGGGCAATGACTTCTTTGAATCAAGCAAATTTCAATATTATTTTTAAATTATCAAAGTAAAGGATAGAGTCATAGAGGAAAAACATGCAAAAAAGGTGTTTTAGAGATGGTTTAATGAAAATAGTTCATTAAATGAGAACTGCAAGATCTTGTCCTTTCTAAAACTCACATTGTTTTAATTCAGGAGCCTAAGGGGACATCTTTTTAAAACCTCACATGGACTGAGATACCCAAGCCCCAGAGAGATTTTGTTAAGTTAGACATCTACTACAAGTTATGACTTCTACATTTACCTTTTTGTGTGGATTTAAAGGGTTTGAGAGAGCCTTACATTTAAGGGCTTCAGTTTGAACACAGTCTAAACATTCAACTGTATGTAGAGATAACGTATTGGTTTATGCAGCTGGAAAGTGCAAAAATGTAGTAAAAAACAATTATCTTGATTGCATGTGAAAAAAGAGCAACACATATTTCACAGACATATCCGGTATTAAGAAAACCAAAACATTCTCTCTTTGTAAGTTTTTTGTACCTCACATAAAGTGAGAAAAAAAATCTACATGCTTTTTCATTCTCTGCCAGTTTTATGATATCCTGCTTCTTGTTTTTGATACAGTTAATACAACAGTTGCTTGGACAAGTACTTTGTGATATAATATTGTAAATGTTTATAACTGTTTAGAAAAAAAAAGTTCTATGAATTTCAGCCCTACAGGCTATCAGGTCTGCAAAAGAAATTTAATAATTTTTAAGGCAATAATTTCCAGACAGGAGTTTATTTATCAAGTTTTTCTTGATTATGGTATTTTCAGAAAGGGCAATAAATCCCTGGAGGCTCTTGAAACACATGGGAGGTGATAGGTTTTCCTATTTTGATGTAGTTTTCTCAATGTGGTCTGCAGTTAATAATAAGGAAGCAAAGTTACATAGATAAGTTCCTTTTAATGCCAATGTATTTTCTGCTTTTCAGAAAAAAACAGTAAAACTGCCTGAACAAATTGAAAGTCTTTTTCATTAAAAAATTTTAAATATCACCATTTTTTTGAGTTTTGTGAATTCTCTACTTAATTATTTTTTCTGTTTATTTATGAACTTCTTAATTTTCTAGGTTTGTGTTTGAAATCCTTTACTTTACAACCTGTCTCTAGTATTAATTAATGTGTCAGAAAGGTTATTTTGTAATGCTGTCTGCTTTTTCTCAAGGAAAGATTATGCTGAAAAAACCCAGATAAAAAAAGAAAAATTAATATCTTGTTTGTGATAAAACACCATTTACTGTCAATCAGAAATTTTAAAAGCAAATTTTCTGTTGTACTGACTGCTGATTATGAGTTGTTTTCATTTTAGTAGAACAAGAAAATGCATTGGTAAAGTAATGCTAAAGTTTTTCAAAGACTTCAGCTTGATCTTAATTTTTATCAATACAGCTCCAGTTTCTACACACTACTTTTGTATAAACAATCTCCTTGTGAGACTGCAGTTTCAGCTACTGCTTCTAACATAGTTCTGTGAATAAGCTGTCTGAGCCACAGTGTTATAGCTTCTGCATATTGCTTTTCTTGTGCCAGGAAGGAATCAACATTCAATGTACTCAGCACCTTGCACAAAACACCTGCTTCAAAGAGGTTGTAATGAGGATACCAAGCCTACCTAATTGCTCGAGCATAGGCAGAGACTTCCATTTCTCTCTGAGAGGAAGCAATTCCAGCCTGTCCAGCACTCTGTGTGCATTTGCAACAGGTGAGCTCCCTTTGTACAAGCAGAATTTGTACAGAGCACTACCACCAGTTTTTGCACTGTGCTATATAGATTTTTGTCTTTCCAGTTCCTACAGAGATGAAGTTGTGTAAAAACGAGGCTACTGTCCTCAATGAGGATGTCAAATAATTCAGAAGCCTTTTGGAATATTTTGATGAGATGAAAAGTGTTAATATGTCACTAAATAGTAGCACAGGATATATCTATCACCAGTTATCAACCCACTTCAACTGTTACTTTTGACAGCGTTTGAAACTTCAGATTTGTTGATTTGGGTGCAAGTTTTTCTCTGTGCAGAGGGCTAATTTCTCTTCAAATTAATCTTTATTTGTGTAACCTGTAAAAATGATTCTATGTACCTGCTTTTATTCCTCCCTCACAGAAAAGACAGAAAAAGTGAAAAGTACATGCTGAGACACATTTTTATTTCATATTCACACATGAAATTCTAGTAAGTCACACACCTTGCATATGTATAACCAAGAGATCCTTTTGCAATCCCTGCCCTCTGCCTATAAATGGTGCAGAGGGACCTACATGAGTAAATTTTATGCTTGGCTTCTTTTAAAAGTGCATATAAAAAGTAACAGTAAATTGAAGCCCACAGGGTACTTTCCACATTGTACTATAAGGATGTTTCATTGCATACTACTCATGAAAATTGAACTTGATATCAGCTATAATTATGACAAAGGTAAGTGAGAGTATGATTCTCACTTTGAGTACTCTTCCCCTTTGTCCTTTTTCTGTGCTTTTAGTCACCTTTAATTGCTAGGGAGATGTTTCATGCCAAAGGTTTTCACATATTGTAGAAACTCATTAATTAGTTAATAATATATGAATCTTGCCTTACATTGAGAGTGCAATCACCCGATGGGAAATCAGAAATACTGAGGATGCTAAAGGTTTAATTGAGACCTTCATCCTAATAATGTTCAGTGACACTGATATTTTCATATATTTAATCAGACTCATATCACAGTTTATAAACTACCCTGATGATCTAGAATTCATCAATTTCCTAATCATTTATGTACAAGTTGTTGCTTTGGTTAGTGAGAGCCACATGAAAATAACACAGCCCATTTTATTTCTATTTCAACATAAACATCTTTTCAATCCTTGCTTAGTCAGATTTAATAATTTTATTTCTCAAACAAGGAGGAAAGAGTCTGGACATTATACTTTTCAGCTGCATTTTAAAAATACAATATTTTGGCAGTACGTGAAGACTCCTAGTTTGGGAAGTCTAGCAGGCAGTTTCAATTACTAGAACACGGTAGCTTCAAATGTCTACTAGAATAGTAAGCAATAATACTGAGTAATAAAATCACAGGGAATTTAATATTTTCACACACCTTCAAATAGAGCTTTGTACCCTGTTGTGATTGAGCTGGAGTATGTACAAGATATTATGCGGTATGGGACTGGTGTTTTCCATTCCTGGCTCCTACTGTGTGGAACTTTGGAGAAGATTGCTAACATTCCAATATAAGAATAAAAATAGTTGTCTAAGTCTTCAGACTTTGTTTGTTTGCTTGTTTTAAAAAGTAAATAGATTTATACCTGTTACCACTGTGAAGAAAGCCTGGCGCTATACTTGAGGCAACCATGGTCCCTCCTAGTTTTCTGAGTGAGACAATAACTCAGGTGAGACAAATATGCTCAATTAAAAGCCCACAACACTTCAGGCAGCAGTCCAGGTTCAAACAGAGACACTTTGCTTTCCATAAGCTGTCTAATCAATGCAGTACTTAAATCTGGCTAGGCCAACATATTCACTGACGCCTGGGTTAAATTAACTTGTACTGAGCCCTGTATTTTTATCTCAACCATTTTTGGAACTCCAGAGGGTGTGTTTAAACATAAGCTGTCTTTACTCCATATATTCTTGAGCAATATAGGATATGTCGTTAACAATGTTGATCACTGTAAATACTGTAACTACTTCCACTTCAATGTGTTTAAAGTAGAAAATTAAGTATTTAGAAATGCCACTCCTTTAACACTTAACCAACTTTTACTTTCGATTCTTTCATATTATTATGTCATTTTTATTATTAAGTTTTCATGATAGTATCAAGCTATATATATCTGACACACATTGCATTTAGATACAGTTTAAAAAATAGTAAGTTTTTTCCAATATTTGTAATGTTTCTACACAATTTAGGTGCTTATTCTTAAGAAAATGTAACTAGGCTACCCAAGCACACAAATTTTTTCATACTGGCAATGGAGAGAGGTCAGAAGTCACATAACTCCTTAGGCGACAATGCTGTTCTACCTAAAACAAGTATGTCTTGTCTCTGGAAGTACTGGGAAATCAGGCAGCAACAGAAGCAAGTCTACGTGTCTAGCCTCAGCTGAGAGAACAAATAGATGTCACTAAATACCTCCACCCACTAGAGAAAAACAGGTTCACGCAGTAGAAGAGATGGTGAAGATGTTTATGGACTTACAGAAGTTTCAAGCTAGAACAGGATTGGATAAAAGCACCTGAGGTGTACAATGAGTAGATCACTGTTCAGGACTTAGTCTCCAGTTAAATGTGATTTAGACTGAGTAGAGTTCTTTATGCACACCCACAAGTCTTGATTTAACTGTTTTCCACTATGTGATATAGCAGAGTCTCAAATATAACCCCAGACATAAATTGAAGTGGGTTTCACTTGTGATGATCTGCAGCTGGGTAGAAATAGCCCATAGCAAGCTCTATAGCTATGCCATGACACAGAAACTATCTCCTACTTTATGAATTCATCAGTTTCTCCACTCCATAGTGGTGACAGAGAAAAAAGCTTTCACAATGTAGTGAATAAATGTGTGAAATATAGCACTAACTGTGAAACAATATCAAGCAAGAATAAGCTGCATGAATCTTATCTAATATGAGACCTGAAATGGCTTTGTATTAGGATGATGAAACACACAAGTGCTTTAGAATAAGATTGAGGACATTAAGATGGAAGAAACTGTACACAAATCTTGGCTGAGAAGGAGAAATAAGCACAAGGATGTCAGCTTCAACAAACTGGGACAGAAGATTGTAACTGGATTTCAGTCACTTGATGTCAGTTTCACTTTACAGTTTGGTAAGTAAAAAAAACACATGTGCATCAGTGGTCCTGAGTATCCCACAGCTAGCCAGTGTATTCATGATCTTGGTAGAATTTCATATTTGAATTTAATCCAGTCTATCTATCCATCTCTATAACTTCCATCATCAACCTATCTGAATGTTGATGGTTACATTTCTGTATGACAGTCTGCATGACTGACCAAATGTAATTTTAAACATAAGATACAGCCACACTCAAGAAGATACTCCCAAAGCTTCCACTCTTTTTTTATGAAGGTGATGTGCTGGGCAAATATTGCATGCTTCCCGATGCAGAGATCAGCTTCTGCTCTACTTCTTTATCCATATAATTACTTGGAACTGATAGCAGATCTTCAGCTTCCATTAAATCAATAAAAGCACATTTAAAATTCACATAGGCCCAGAACCTCAAACATTTTGAGCTGCCTTCTGGATATAGTCTGTGCATTTCTGCCCTGTGAGTGAGGAACTGATGCTTGCGTGACCTGACACAAGATGCTTCATTCTATTTGTCATTCTCTTGCTTTCCCTCATGCAGAAGAGCAAAAAATTCACCATTATTGCAATGCAGTTTCTTAGAACTTGAAGAGATAGCATGGTCTTCCAGAGAAACAATGTTCTTCAGGGGAATATAAACTACAAACTGATGAAAGAAAAGTAACAGCAGAAGTAATTTGTGTTTATTCAGCATTTGGCATTAGTGATATTTTCATAGAAGACATAGACTCAGCTTAACACTTGTTTCCTTCTTCTGAGAAAATCATCTACAACCACAGCTTCAAAATTCTACCATCATCCAGGATAGCCCAAGGCTGAAAAACTTAGTTCTGGACTTTTGATTTACCTCAATCAATCAAGCAATTTTTAACCAGATTTAATACACCCTTCACATCTCTGTTCCTATTTACTGGAACATTCATAACAAGAACAACTTACAATATGTATAAGAAAAAAATAGATATATACTTTTCAAAATATGCATAATGAAATTATGGGATTTAATACCTTGGGTTATTGGGAAGGTAAAATATATCCATAGTCAGGCAGGTTCATGACATTCTCTAGTAGCTTCTAGACATGATAATACAGAAGTATTTCTTAGCCAGGAAAGCCTGGATGCAAAAAAGATACCAGGCTAGGTAAACCTTTTGTCTAATCTAGTACAAACGATGTCATACATATTTTTATATACGTACATATACATGAATAAAGTAAAATAACTTTTGAAATTTAACTATTAATGCTATTTTTCATAAAATTATTTAGGCAGACACACTTATGCAATACGTGAATTAAACAAGCATATCATGCAGCAATACAATATAAACACCCAACAACCTTTTCCATCTACTATCAAAATTCAACTACAAAACCAAAACCAAAATAAATAAAAATACAAAAATTTATATATACTTTGGCAAACCTGGAGGTGTAATATTTAAAATCCACAATCTAAGTATAAGGAAGTTTAAGAGACTGTAAGATACCTGAGCACAGTCTTCAGTCCTTAATCATGTAGAACACACTCAGAAATCAATAACATTAGGCAAGATGTATTGCACTAAAGTTAGTTGTCATAAATGTCAGGTGATAATGATAAAGAATCTTATACTAATTGGCCATGTGCCCATGCAAGTATTTGACTCTCTCAAAAGTCTGAATATTTTTATACATAATTAGGCTGACACAGATGCTTCAAAAGAACCAAATTGGAAATAAAAAATTAAACCATAATTTCATTGATATCAGCTGTAAAATTCCTGTAGCTTCAGCTTCACTGAGATGCCACCATGGGATCTGCAGCTTCTCTGAAGCAGTTTGTCTTTATTTTATAAATAAAATCAAACATTTCTTTGAAATTCAGAGTGCAAGAAAGAGTTCTTTCCCTTAAGAAATTGAAAATAGAGCACCTACAAACCAAAGAATTTTTGTACCAGGTTAAGTATATAACATATCAGGAAAGGAATTCTTTTAAGGAAAATATTATCCATAAAGGATGTTCTAAAGATGGAGGAATGGACCCAATCAATTGCAGGAACCCAGAAAAGCACTGAGTAACAAGAAATAAAAATCAGGCCAACCC
The DNA here is from genome assembly GCA_036785705.1 of Acanthornis magna. NCBI lineage: Eukaryota > Metazoa > Chordata > Aves > Passeriformes > Acanthizidae > Acanthornis > Acanthornis magna. Next base: position 18,344,505 of record JAWUZG010000032.1, read on the forward strand.
TCAACTGCTTAATTCTTGATTTACACATGGTAGGTATTTCTCAAGTGGCTTTCACATGTATCTAATCTCTGATACTACAAGGTCTTCAAAGCTTCTGATATACTTCCTGCATTTTTGTTCAGTGAGAAATTGTAGTTTAAGAAGAAGTAGTTTAATAGAAATAGAACTTCAAGAACAAGGGTAACTAAGGTTTTTGGCAGTTATTATTAGAAGCTATTTTTACCTTCAGTAATATTTCTCTTTGTATTCAAATAATTTATCTTGGTTTTTCCTATTGCTTTCCAAATTGAAACATTGCCTATTTAATAATTTATAAAGAAATAGATAAATTTACATACACCATTATTTTTTCAATAAAATATCATCAGAGAGCACTGGTGACAAAAGTTAGATGTAAGGAGGTGATAAGGAAAGCAGCAAAATAATGAAGTCATTGAATGTTTTACTTTTTTATTTTTATGATGTCTTGCAAATGCAGGTGAAATTTGTTCAACATTATCAGCTGAGACTGCTGGATGCAGTGAAGTGATGTTCTCTTCTGCCTTAATAATTCTAAGGTGTGACCGCACTGTCAAGGTTTAAATCCTCAGAATCCATTTCAGAACACAGATTTTAATCTCCCTGTTAATTGAGAGGCCAGGCCACCCACTGCTCTGAATCAGAGCTACTGCAGAACCTTTGATTAGGGCTATTCTGCTTTGCATTTAAATATTTATATACTTCCTGGATGAGAGCCCACAAGCAAAGAGGAATAAGTGCCTATATTGACAATTCTCCTTTTTAAGGGAGGGGAAAAGTGAGTTCCAGGTTTGGTTGTGTACAAATTTTGTTTTGAAAAATAATATAGACAGCATTAAACAAGGAGAGGCACAGATCTCAGATACTTTCTTACTCAGGGTTCCTTGTGGAATGTTACAGTTTAAACCTGTTCAGCTGTACATGAACAAGGAATTGTTCTCTTCCCCATGCTGATGAGTGTTTAATTATCCTGATATTGTTAAAAAGAAAAAAAAAAGTAATTTAATAAATCATTTGTAGCCACAAAAATAAAGAAATCAGTTATTTGCACTGTCCTACTTATAATCTTTTTGGCTGTTTCAAATTCTGGACAAAAAAAAAAACAAACCCAAAATACAGTCCTATGCTTTTATTATAGCTTTTCATTTTTGTTGGAAATGGATAGTAGGTGACAAGATACTAAGCCATCATAACACAAACTTGTGAGATTTATTGATTCAGTGCAAAGCTGATGGAGTTTCCATACATCAAAGCTTTCAAGCAGCACTGCACTCACCCTATATTATATCCATTAAGAATTTTTTTATCATTAAAAATCCAATAAAATATTTATTACTCTGTTACAAACCCCTGATGGTTAGATTAATGCAATTCTAAGCACTATGATTATCTTACACAAAGTTTTACACATATATCTTATTTTATTTCTTTTGTTTTTGTCAATCTGGTGAGTTTGATTTCAGAGTTATTGGAATTTTCAGGCTACCTGTAATAAGAGGCTCCCTGAAACTGTCTCAAATGTCCATCTTTCTCTAGCAAAATCTGAAATTTAAATCTCCCTGGGGGTTATTTGAATATCCTTTTGTGGATTCAGAAATAATTAGATGATCTCTTATAATGAAGCAATTTATATTAATAAAAGAAAAGCCACAACCTATCTAATGAAGGTTGAAGGTGGGCTCTCTGCTCCCTTGTTACCACATCATAATGCAGCATCTTTGTGCTTCTGGGAAAGCAATTGGAAAGTATTCTCAGGAGATGTCTGTACTAGAAAGAATATGAGAATGCACACATACAGGACTGGTTCAAAAGAATTATCATATTTTAGTGAGGCAGTCAGGAGTTTTCTTTCAAACAGCTACTGTTTTTTTGTTGAAACATAGTTTTTAATCTATTTAAACACTGCATCTCCCCACAACAGAAAAGATTTAGCTGCTGATAAAAGTAGAAATATTTTCAATCAAGTTTATCTGTTAATGCCTGAACTACCATAGTATTCACATTTACTGATGCCAATGGAGATATCTTTTATATATGGCTTTTCAAAGCATCCACAGAATCAAGGAAGAAACTCACCATTCTGGAGATAGTTTAGTTTCAACCTTTATTTCTTCATCACAATATTGTCTAAAATTAGAATACAAATTTATGCAATTTTTGTGAAGCTTATAAATTATCACTATAGTTACTATTGTAGCAATTACTCATTGCATAGATAGGATAAATTTGAGATTTTTTCACTAAAAATCCCCTGTATATAAATAAATATTTGTGAGGCAGAGAAGGAACTTTTTGGGTAATACCTGTGTATCTTTTTCTCAGAGCATCTGTACACCTGTAAGTCACACCAAGTTTAACTGCCTCATTTTCTAAATGCATTTACCTATGCTAACATAATGAAAGACAGCACATGCTTTTCAGTTCAAAAACTTGGTTTCAGTGCATGTTTGACATGTTAGGCTGCAGGGACATGATGAGGCCTTTCACCTGGCTTAAGGTTAAGAGGACTGAGCAGGACATGGAACGCTATTGCACATAGCACAAGTAATTGTGTGAGAAGCTGACAAAAGTTACAAATGCAGTCATGAAACACAGCCAGACCTCACAGATGATTAAGGTGGAAGTTGACCAGAAAGCAGTCAAAATTCACAGAAAAGTGGAGGGAAATCAGGCACTTTTGGGGGAGTACAGCCTAGAAAGGCCAGTAACCCCTGACTAATGATAGCAGCACTGGCATATGTGTCACAGTCTATCTGGGTAACTATTAGAAGTAAATTTCGTTTTATTGTATCACATCTAGCACCAGGAGAGAAGAGCTAATTAGGGAAGGTTGGTTATTTGGGTAAAGACTGAGCAGAGAAAGGGGAGAGCAAAGGTGTTGAAAAGTAGGCCAAGAAACAGGAAAGGTGTTAACAGTGTGTCCAGATGTGTGTCTGATGCTGCCTGGTGATACCAGTCAGCCAGCCATGTGCAGTTCCCTGCAGTAGAAGCAAGACAAGAAAATGGAGCTGCTTGCAGGTTGTCAGTGTCAGACCTTCATCCATTGTCATGAAAGCTAGCAGGGAGTGAGGTGGGTGCCCTCCCTGGCAGTGAGCGAATCCTTGACTGAGGAGATTGAGCAGTCTGTCATCAACATGTTCATGCCTGATCCAGCACTGATGGCATCAGCCCGACTGCTGTTTTATAACAAATTATGTAATTCATCTTGTAATAAAAAGTATTTTTAAAACAACAGAAATCTGAATATGAGTCAGCAGTGCCCTGGCAGCCAGGAGGGCCAGCCCTGTCCTGAAGGGCACCAGGCACAGCATGGCCAGCCGGGCAAGGGAGGGGGATTGTTCTGCTCTGCTCTGCTCTGCTCTGCTCTGGGGCGACCTCACCTTGAGTGCTGGGGGCAGCTTTGGGTGCCACAGTGGAAGAAAGACATTAAACTGTTAGAGACAGTCCAAAGGAGGGTAATGAAGATAGTGAAGGGCCTTGATGGGAAGTTAAATGAGGAGTGGCTGAGGTCACTTGGTCTGTTCAGCCTGGAGAAGAGGAGACTAAAGGGAAACCTCATTGCAGCTACAAATTCCTCATGAGGGGAAGGGGAGGGACAGACATCTCTCCTCTGTGATGACTAGGGACAGGACCCAAGGGAATGGACTGAAATTGGGTCAGAAGAGGTTTAGGTTGGATATTAGAAAAAGTTTCTTCCCCCAGAGGGTGATCAGGCACTGGAACAGGCTCCCCAAGGCAGTGGTCACAGCACCAGCCTGACAGTTTAAGTGTTTGGGCAATGCTCTCAGACACATGGTGTGATTCTTAGGGATGGTGCTGTGCAGAGTCAGGATTTGGACTCGATGATCCTTGTGGGTCCCTTCCAACTCCTGTTATTCTGTGATTTTGCCAATTGTGGCTTAAGGGTCTTGCTCTAGTTTGGAACGAAATATTAGGTCAATTTAGCAGAGCTGGTACTGATATTCAAGAACTGTCTGAATGCAATCCAGCGTCACGTACTCTAGGATGACCCTGCTTGAGCAGGGAGATTGAAACAGATGTCACACTGTAGATCGTTTCCAACCTGACCCATTCTATGATTCTGAGATAGAGACTTCCCAGCTTTGTGTGCATTCTAAGGTGCAGCTTCAATTTGGTCCAGGATGCTACTTCAATTTGAAGACATGAACTAGACATGGATTCAATTTAAGGTTTTAGTGTCATCTGCAAACTTATCATGACCAAGGAACATAAACTAATAAGAAGTACCTTGTAGTGGTTAAAGTTAACTTCAGTTCTGGGCACAGTTTCTCTAGAAGTGTTCTTGTCCTTGAGGAAAGCAGTTAAAGAGGAACAAATGTTTCATATTAAGTTTCAAGTACACTGTAAATTAAATTTAAAATGTTGCAGAAGATCTAAAATTAAAAATAATTTACTTTTCTAGGTTTAGAATGAATCTCGACTTTCTTTTGTTTTTTCTCCTTGAGCTGCATTTCTGAGTTTGACTGATAGTTCACATACTAAAAGTAGAGTGTGACAGACCTGCAATGCAAATCCTGACTTCTCATATGCCAATAAGAGAAAAAAAAGCATGCCCAGAAGTGTGAACTTCCACTCTTTGTGGTATATGCATTTGATAATTAAAATTATTCTTAAAATTTATCTGCTTGTCAGAGCCATTATCTTTCATAGTTTAAAAGATAAGTTTATTTTGAACTCACATTAGAAAGAAAATTGATGATCTATGTCTAACCTGAAATACAAAATGGCAGCCACTATCACATAAAAAAAATAAGTTACTCAGCATTAACAAGGGACTACTGAAAAGTATAGAAAGTACACTATCTTATCCAGCTGTAAGGAATAATCCTTATTACAATAATTCACCTTGTGGTTAAGTTGAGACCATAAATTAAGGACTCCCTTAAACTCTGTAGGATAGTCACTAAGGCACAGTCATATATCCAATAAAAACACTGTAAGAATAAAAGGTCAGGTTTTTGAAAAAAGGTGAGTACAAATTATTTTAATAAATTTCACATCTTCTAAATATATGCAAATAATTTTCTAAACATTTAAGATTAATAGCAACTATGTCTTTCATACATATAACTGAGGAAAATTTCACGGTGGATGTAAACATTCAATAAAAATATTTCAACTTTATCACTTCCCTGAAGTAACTCACGAGATCTATTATTTATGTATTTTACCCATTCTCTTTTACTGATCACCATGTAGAAAAAAAGATCAGCCCCCTATCATGGGTTCTCATTGTTTGGGGGGGGAAACTGTGGCATCACATAGAAGATGCTGTGTATTGGAAGTACAAAACTCCCAGATTTGCTAATTGTGGAGTTATTTTAACTGAAAAAAAAAAAAAAGAGGCAAGTATCTTGAAGAAAAATTATAATTTCATTAACAGCTCTGTTAGAGATCTTGTATATCTAATGTATGTCTCATGACACTAAGCTGCTGATCAGTTTTGCAACAGTGTCTATCCTAATACTATATAAGGGCAAAGTTTCTTTTCTTCATGGGAAACTGAGGTAGGGAGATCTTGAGGCTAAGCGGCAAAGGATCTATAATGGGGCACTGTTGCCTAAAAATGGATTAAATTTTTAACTTCCCCTGTTGACTGAGAGACTTACCCAAGCTTCCCAGAACATCTTTGAAATGAGACGTTATCAAGTATGCATGGTTTAAGATCCTGTGTCCCAACTACATTAAGTTCTTACATACAGGAGATTGGACTCTGTATATGAGAGACTCCTTAACCCTGCAAATTCTGTCTTCATAATTGTTCATACTGAATATCATATAAACGCTGTCTGAAAATACTGGCTGGTTTAGTGGCCTTTGATTTAGTAATTTCCAGTAATGTGGATTTCCTTACGTGCTTTCTGAAAGTCTTCCACAAATAACACTTAGAGTCCTTTAAATGCCAGTTCATTTGCATTCAAAGGTCATTGCTCCCTGAAATCATGGCAGCACTCCTGTACAGGACATTTCAGTGTGGAAAGTCATTTTTACATAAGAAATAACAGAATTATCAGGGTAAAAACTTTCAGGCATAACAGAAGACTGCAAGATGAACTTCTAATATCCAGTTCTCTAGTACCAATAGTAGCAGCAATGGTAGATAAATCATATTGAAATTTACTGAAGGAAAAAATAAATAGTGTCATAATAGAAAGCCAAGTCCATGGCTTAGACCACAAAACTTAACCCAAATAATTTAATATTTTCATAAAGTTACATATTGATTCCTAGAGAATAATGCAGAGCATTAAAATCAATTGTTCTGACAACCAAGAAAAAATCAACAACCAAGAAACCAGAAGCAGAAAGTTGCTGAAATGATACTATGAAGCAAAGCATCACCTAATGCTCATAGTTACGTCTAAAGCACTGAGTAAATACAGTGTTATATCTATTCCCCATTCCCTTTGTTATCACCAGCAATAACATTAAAAAATGTTCAAAGAATATAGAAAATGGAAATAAAAGAGTCTGTGTTCTACATGAGAGATATGTAGTTCTCTCTTCCCTCCCTTGCTTTCCCAGTTAGAGTTCAAACTCATACCATATAAGATTGAATAGTCTCCAGAGGAAATGACAGCTCATGAGCAACACTGTAATTTCAATAAAACTTAGTGCAAAGACAGGTCTGAATAACAACTTAAAGGAATCAAATTTGTCCTGGAAGACTCTGAAGAACCACCATCTGCATCTCTTTGGGAAATTATTTGAAGGGAAAATAAACTGAAAGAGATGAATCTTATATGTGGGCTCAACCATTAAGCTGAAACAAAGCATTACAAGTAATCTGAAGAGTGGGAAGTCTCTGAATCTAATGTAGAGAGCTATTTATTCTTGTCCACAGGAATCTCTGGAAGTGTTCAGATTGCATGAGTCTCTCTTTGGACAACCTGGTTGTAGCAGGTTGATGCTGACTGGATGCCAGGCACTCACCACTTTCTCACTCTGCTCTGCAGTTGGACAGGGGAAAAAAAACATAATGAAAGGTTCATGATTTGTGATAAGGACCCGTCTGCACTGCTGTGGGTCTCCTCCACAGGCTGCAGGTGGATCTCTGAATGTCCGTGGTCCTCTGTGGGCTGCAGAGGCATAGCTGTTTCACCATGGTCTGTACCACGGGCTGTAGGGGAATCGCAGGTCCAGAACCCAAAGCACTTCCTGCCCCTCCTTCTCCACTGACCCTGGCATCTGCAGTGTTGTTCCTCTCACATATTATCACTTTTCTCTTTTCTGGCTACAATTACAAGTGTGCAATAACTTAACAATTTTTATTTTTTTTTAATATTTTTAAATTTTTAGAAGTATTTTCTTATTTTTTGTTTAATTCTTCTTAAATATCACAGAAGGGTTACCACCATTTCTAATCCACCCAGCCTTGAACAGCAGCAGGTTGGTCTTTGGACTGCTGGGGATTGGTTCTGCTGGACATGGAGGAAGCTTCTAGCGGCTTCTCACAGAAGCCACCCCTGGAGCCCTCTCAACTACTACCAAAGCTTGGCCATGAAAACCTGGTCAAGTGAAAGGTGTCCCTGACTTTAGCAGGGGGTTAGAACTCGGTCATCTTTAAGGTCCCTTCCAACTGAAACCATTCTATGATTCTATGATGATTCTGGAAACTAAAGGGTATCAAGTATTTTTACACCTCAGGCAGAAAAATACATTTGCTTGAAGAGCACAGAAACAAGTATTAATTGAATGATGGGCACAGTTTTGCACTTCAACTCCAGAGCTCTTTTGTATGTACTTTGTATATATATTTATGTGTTTGATATATGATAGTGTGAATGTTCATAGAAATTACTATTCATATGCCTGTATTTCCAATGAAGACGTTTCTGAATCTGTATTCACCTATAAGATCTCTAATAGTAATCTACATTTCATGTGTACGAAGGATATAAATAACTGGAATAATGCAAGATATTAAAGTTTGAGTCAAACTCCTATTTGAAATTCAAAGCATACCAGTTGCTTTCATAAAGAAATTACATATTTATGATTTTATGAAATACAAATAATAATGCATAATTTATTTATCTAATACTATTACATGAGAATTCTCTATTGAGAATTCAAAAGTAATTTTCTTGATTAAAATTAATTCCAGCCCCCAAAACGTTCTCTATGGAAAAAAGTGAATTTTGAATAACAAAACCTGATGAACATTAGAAAAGGGTTAAATGGCAGAAAGTTTTCATAATTATTGCTATGAAATTATTCTCTCAGTACAAATGACCATTGAAAAAGAACATTTAAATTACGCAAATTTATAATGCATGTTCCCTTCTGTCACCTTTCCCACTAATAATATTATTTAGTGAAAACCTTTAGTCTATTTTTTTATGTTTTCAAATCTGAAGCAACGTAAGGAATAAAAGAGAAGAAATCTTACGTTTAAGGAGTAAATACTCAAAAGATTTTTCTCTGTAGTTCTTCTGGTCATGTATTATCAAGACTGTCAAGAAGGTATAAGAAGGCATTTGCATATTATATAAATTAACTACAAAATGCCTTTGATTTTGAAACAATTCAAAAAAATTGTAAAAATCTTCCTTGAAGAATCTACCAGGTGCAAGCTACATCAACTTTCTAGGACTAATACTTGACACATAGTAAGATATTAAAAATAATTATTTAATTTCCTTTCTTGTTTTGTTTTTTTTTTCCAAAAATTGTCTTTAACACCTCTTTTCATAAAATATACATTGAAGAATAAATGGATGACAAGTGACAGAAAATATCTATTTCTTGTTAGAATTTAAATGTTGAAGAAAATGTTAGTATGTTAATTTGTTAACCTAATATGTGAAGCCCTTTTGGCTTGCTCTTGCCTTCCACAAGTAAAAATTAAATGTAAGCCAATCTTTTCCATAAAGAATGAAGCAAAGAATAATTTAATATTCACATTAAAAGCTGATCCTCCTTTTTACGGCTCTTGTCTGAAATTGCACAGGATTAGTATCATCACAGATAAAATATAAGATCTTTACAAAGATCCAAAATTATGAAATAGTGAGCAAAAGCAGTTCATGAATTATGAATCTGAGAAAAATGAGAACCATGCATGTCAAAACATTCAGAGTACTCTCTAAAAGAGCATCAAAAGATAATACTAATATAATACTACTATAACTCAAGAAACTGAGTTTGTGTGATGGGAAAATGACCCCTACTATCTGGAACACATAACAAAAGTTCAGTAATAAAAATGATTGAGTAATAAAAATGGTCTGTGGTCTGAATGCTGGCAAAACAGAACAGATGCATAAAAGTTCAGCAACAGACTGAATGTAAATGCACATCCTATTGCTATGGATTTGGCCCATTTTTATTTTATCATCTGATAAGAAGCCACTCATTATAAAATTTTCTAGACCTGAAACTCATAAGAAGATTCAACTTATAATTACATAGCTACTGGAAGGCAAAAATTGCTGTGGTGTACACAGGGACAGGGTTAGTTGGGGTTTTTTATCCTCTAATCTTAGCAAAGAGATAACTTTTCTGATTTTCTGGTGTCAGGGCAAAAAGTAGGGAGAAGTGTAGAATGAGCTGTGAACTATGGGCCAATTAAAATAGGAACATTTAAAATGTCCCTCGTAGAAATCATGGGGGTTATTTTATATGTATAGCTAAGAAAAGTATTTGCTGAGCATGGCGTTATCAGGCAGCCAGCCTCAAATGTTGTTTTTGCAGCAACAGTAAAATATACATTTTGTAGTAGTGTTTATATCTCCTTTGCCCCAGTTCATATATCTTTCTGTGCTAAAGTTCCGTACTCTCTTGATAAGCCAGGCAGTCAGGATGTGCAGCCATGTGACTGAACCATCTCCTTCTCTTCATTTCGTGCTCCGTTTTAATGGAATCATCTGAAGGAAAAAAAAAGTGAAAAGCTCTCACTGTTTTCTAACCTTTCCTAAGAGATGACCTTTCCATTAGATATGGTATAGTGACCTACACTGTTGGACGCCTTTTAAAGACAGTTGGTTTGCCGTTTCCCAAATGGATTTGTTTGTCTGGAAACCAAATCATTAACTGTCTGCAAGTCAGTTCTTTGCTGCTCCTATCAAAAGCTTTGAGGCTCTTTACGTGTTGGAAGTTAGCCAGCAATATTTTATGCTGCGTACAAGTTCCGTTTCAGAGCTCAGACCTGAATTCTTTACAGCAAGATTACTGATATCTCAACTACTCAGTCTCCGTGGGAGTGAGACTCTGGTCCATTCCAGGAAGGGAAGTGAAGGGTGATCTTAAGTGAGATTAACCATCTCAGTTCGGGAGAGACTTGATTTTTATGATATCACCATCCTTGCTAAAAAAATGTCTGTTTTAACTGTTTGACACTAAAGTCTTTACATTCTCTTTCTTACAATTTTTTTTTAATTTTACGTATGTCCAGAAATATACAGGTATTTTTAAAAAAATAGTTCTGACTTGTTGTTTTTTTTATCTTGTTCTGTTAAACTTTGTTTTTCAAGGGTTGTGCAGCATTGGGACAGGCTGCCCACAGCAGTGGTGGGGTCACCATCACTGGAGGTAGGTAAAAGACCTGTAAATGTGGCACTTGGGGACATGGTTTAGTGGTGGACTCAGCAGTACTGGGTTAATGGTTGGACCCAATGATCTTAAAGGTCCTTTTCAATGTAAGGGATTCTATGTTTCTATTTTCTCTTCTCTCTTCTATTGCAGAAAAATACATATTTCATGTTCTTATTCCTTATACTGCATTCTTAACAGTTCAAAACATGAATGTTATTGCTTGTGTATAGAAAGCCGGAAAAAAATCTTAAATTTACAATGTAGCAGCAAAAAATAGTAAATGAGAACACATAAGCCATACCGAACAAAACAAACCTCCAATAATTTAACTAATCATAACAACTCATGACAAAAGGTGGTAAAGGACAGCCATGTTATCCAGGAAAAAAAAAAGAGGAATGGTATCTTATCTAGGTTCTGTTTTGTTTCATGGCCTCCAGACAGAAAACATGCCTCCTGCCCTCTACAGCAGTGTGGCTGGTGACTGGCACAGAGTATCTGCATCAGGTTAAAGCTAGTAAAGTGCTTACTTCTGCAATGTAATCCTCTGATGACCATTGCCTTTTATATTTCCTGTAAAGTACAAAATGACTGGAAGAGAAAAGGCAACTTGGAGAGATGTGGACTAATCTCTGTGAAAGACTGCCATTTACATTTCTAAAGTAACCACATATTTAGTGTCTATGTTCACAGATATAGATACTTATATATATATATATACTTACCAATGTAATTAATTGAAGTAATTGCACATATACATGAAACTGCTAAGTCTGTGCCTTTCAACAAACAAAAGAGTGGCCCAGAGAACATCTGTAGTGCTATGGAGATTTTAAGAGGAATCAGTTGCTCACTGTTCCTTGCAAATCACAAACTAGCATCAGGTAAAGGTAGTAGATAGCGAATTCAGATAGAAGAAATACAAGTATTTCTTGACAGTCTGTAGTTAAGCTCTTAAGCTCCTTGGCTCAAGATGTGGGAGTGCTAAAAGTCTGCACAAACTTGTGTGTTAACTGGAAACCCTACATGGAAAGTTAAAAGGACTGTATAATTCAAAAATATGATGATTATTTCAGGATATAACAGAGATGTCTGTTCTTAGAGGTGGGAAAGATATTGTGAAGAACTATCACTATTTGCTTGGGGTGGTTAAACATGTTTATATATACACACACCTAATTTGTTCCTGTCCTCTGTGTTTCATCACTGCTGGCAGGAGAATACTCAGATAAATGTTTCTTTTGTCTTATCCATAATAGACAGTTATATATTTTTATAACTTTTAGTTTATTCTTAACAAAAAATAGTTTATTGTGTGCAAAGGCAATGGATAGCATTCCACACATTGCCACGTAAGTGTTTGTGGCCAATAGTGGATCTCCAGGGTGTAAATCAATTAGTTAAATCCATGTTCTAAAGTATTTTCCCTTTTAGGAAAACCAGAATTAATTGGCTTCATATATTGTCTGTGTGACAGTGCTCAGAGCTTCAACTTTTGTTTCAGTGAAGTGCAATAATGCCTTCATTGTGAGCTGGAACCCTTCCCAGCTTTGTATATTCTTACACAGCAAAAGTATGTAAATAGAATATCATACAATGAAAGTCTAGAAGTGAAAAAACAAGGACACAAAATCCCCACCTTTGTGTACACTTTTCCTTTTATAATTTCTTCATTAAGGAGAACAGTTTGGACAGAAATTTAAATGTCTTGTTCGAATAAGATCATCTAAGATACTTGGGGAAATAAAAGAACAAGGCAATAAAACTGGAAAAAAATTGAAATCAGAGTAGATGACAGTAAAAAAAAATCCTTTCCTCTTTCATTGAAATAAACTGATCGACTATTTTCTAATGAACCACAATGTGATGACTCCCAATAAGTTCTGATGATATTTCACAACTGCTTTTGCTGTGATCCGCCTTGATTGGAATATGAATATTAGTGGTCCACAGATATCTGCATGACTGGCAGAAAGATGAATTTTTTTGATAGCAAGATTTTTGCTTTATTTGTTTGGAGTCAAATCTTGTTTCCCAAGCTGAAACAATTGTGCCCATGCAAGAGTTTTGTCTGTATCAAAGTTTAACACACTCTAGCATGATTCCTCTGATTAGTAACATCTACTCTAGAGCCCTCCAGTAACTGTGACATTCTTAGGCCATGAACAGTAGCATGAATCATAAGCTACATGACTGTCAGTATTAACGCAACATTTGTGAAGTTACATGATTAAGGTTCACTATAGTATCCTATCTCCTTTTCCCAGCCATTAGCAACTTTAAAAACCTAGGGCAAGAACATCTATCTCGTGAACTTGAGTTTACAGAAAGTTCTATTCAGTGTGTTAGTGAATTCTTTATTATGTTTCTTCATATATTGGTTCATACTTCACTCTTGTAAAGGACTTAAAAATCACAATTTCCTTAAATGCTGTCAAGGAACTTGTCATAAGATCAGCCCCGCAGTGTGAGCTTGAGATAAGCACAGAAGAGAGGAATTTGCAACAGGAAGGCACTAATTCCAGGCCTAAAGAAGGTGAGTTTTGGTTAACACATCCTGGCTAATGCATCCAGACAAAAATTCCCACTGTGGCAGACTGTGGGAAAGGAAGCAACTTCTTATACTCATATCACTCCAAGTTATGGGAACATCTGCAACGACCTCACGGATACCCAGGACTTGGGCTATATAAAACTGCTATGCCCAAAAGAGTGACTCCAGGGCCCCCACCACTGAGAAGACCAGAGTGAAGAAAGATCTGCAGTCTGGATCCATGGGTGGTGATATCTTTCTACTTATTCTGTCTCTTCTCACTCTCTTGTTTCTCTTCTTCCCCCATATGGTATCTCTTTCTTTCTCTCTTATATTTACTATTAAATAAAATTCACGCTATTGCCTTTGGCATGTGATCTCATTTGCACCTTAATTCAGGCAGAAGCATCTCTCAATAATTGGATCTTAACAACATTGTCTTGTAAAAGTGTCAACACAGTATTACAAAAAGTTTGAGACACCTACTTATGCATTAAATTTGTTAATTACTTTCTGATACTAAAATGACCAAATCTAACAAATAAGAACTTCAGATCACACAAAACTGCAAAAGCACTAGATTCACAAGCTTTGTGGGGTGCCTTCAAGTAGTGTAAAAGGTTTACAATGTTCATAGTAAATTATGCTCAAGAACAGATACAAAACTGATTGTCAGACTTTTGATATACCAGTAGGTATTCAGGCATGAAAATGCATGTGTTCTTGCATGCAGTACATGGTTTAAAATAATCAGGTAATTTATCCATGAAAGCTTCCAGCATCACAGGTTTTTGATTAAGTTTTATGAAACTTTGGGGACCTTTTTTCAACCAGAAATGCTCAAAATTCCTTTGTAGTTAGAATCTGAAACATCCTGTTGAAACAAGAGAGGAAAACAAACTGCAGTAAAATGTTTAAAATGTGGTCTAGCCTTTCGGGAACATGAACCTTCACACCTAAAAGATGGTGAAAAAAAATGGGGTGTGGATCAAAGTATGTAATCCATAGGTGTAATGTCTGTCAGCAAATTACCTGCAGGTATATGCCTGGTTGTGCCATTACTCTGCCAGGTGTGGTGTGCATCAAAGCTGATGCAAAGATTAACACTAATGGATAGATCAACACTAATGGATAGAGATGTAGGCTGCAAGAAAGAGAAATGATTCAGCATTTTGTTGCCTGAGGCCTTGTTCCTTGCTACATACTCTTGCTATCTAGAGTTTCTTTTTCCCTTATTATGTTTTACTTGATCCAGCTTAAAAACTTCATTTTTAACTTTCTGTCTGAAGTAAACTTCTTAGTTTCCTCAAAATTAAGGTAGTTCATATTAAACCACTGATGATCCTTTCCCACAAATATATTTTGTACAAATGATATGAATGGGCTGTATGAGCTCTCTTTCCACCATGGCTCTCACATAGGTAAGCATAACTATATGCAGATTCAACATTTTGATTTTTTGTGTTAGCTCTGGGGTTAAAGAAATATTTTATGGGAGTAATCTTATTACATTAAAAAATCAGTCTTTTGGGATGAGTTGATAATAATCTCTAAGGTCCACTCTAACCAATTATTCTCCAGGCTTGATTTCTGCCTGTTTCATTTTCATAGATTTTTTTTTTCTGTGTTTCCCTCCTCCTGCACTGTTAAACAGATAAAAATTTTGAGTTCCTTCCTTGTACATAATGTATTCTATATTTATTATTTTAACTACTTTCAATCTAATATATAGCCTGAGCTCTGAATATAAATGCTGCCAATAATTAGATAATTTAAGAGTTATTATGTCTGATTGCAATAATAAAGGCAGAAATTATAAAATATTATTTCATAATAAATTTTCATAATAAAGGTTAATGTATCTAACCTTTCTAACAGTTGTCACAGATATCTTACTGCAACACTCGACATCAAAATCAAGTTTTAAGAGTGTGATTTCTTTCTTGCCAAGAAATCCATCGAGTTTCTTTAAACATTAACCCTTCTTTAAAATTAGTAAATTATCTTTCTATCATACTTTGGCTATGCTGTAACACAAAAGATAAATAGTCATAATGGATTGAAATTTATTCTGAGGGCCAGTTCAGACTTGTTCCTGGGAACTAACTTCAGCCACTACATTTTTGTTTGTTTTGATGATAAAGATACTGGCAAATGAAGAAGTGAACTTAAACCACAAAATTGTTTCTACGGGTCATTGAATAGCTAAAAGTTCAACATTTTTTCTACATATTCAAGTGAGCCCCCAATGGAAATTATGTTTTACAACTGTAGAGCATTAGGGAAGCTGGACTACAATTTTTCAAATAACAGTGTTGCTGGTGATGAAAACCCGTTTGAAAAGGACGAACAAATGTTTGGCTTCTCTGGTTTTTTTCTTATTATCTTTTATTTTGGCACACAAAATTCTCTAGTCTAAGAAAGCATTTGGAATCAGAAAAAATGGCAAGAGACTGCAATATAAACACCAAGTTTCTGATTATTGTGACAGTTCAAGAATGAATACTGTACTTAATTTAATGACATATAAAAAATTAAATGTCTGTATCAAACAGCTTTGTACACAGCTGAAGATTAGAACTGTGTTTAAAAAAGAAAAATAGAAAGAATATACCACCCTGACTCTTTTCTCCTTTCTAAGATACCTATCTCAGTATCATATTTGAAATCCAGTTTCATCTTTGGTTCCAGACAGAGCTCTCTATAAAAATATAATCTCAAATTCATTTGAAACTTTATTAAATTTGAGCTTAAGAAAAAAGATTACAAAATTCTGAAAAATTCTAAGTCCTCTAAAGAATGACAAACTGTGGAGAAAACTACAGCAAACTTTATGATATATAGGCTTCAGATTTGTTTCAACTGCAGTCTTCAGGCTTGCTGTTAGTATAAGTAATTAGGGTGCTTGTCAAACAATGTATTTCATGACATCCATGTCCCATGAATCAGGTTAATTGTGGTGTTCATAGCAGGCAGGGCAGTATATTACTTATGCTCTTTAAATGGTCCATTTATCAAACTCTGGTGTTTCAAAAAAGAAAGGCGATATATAGGGTCACATCTGAAATATCAGAGACAAGACAAAATATACCAAGTCTATTACAGAACATTTAAAATAAATCTATTCACTTTGCTCAGTTTGAATTCAGATCTGACCTTCTTTGTTAGCCAGTCACGGCAACCATGAATAACTAAAAATCTTAAATGTACTGGGAGTGTCTGACATCCAGGTGTTTCTTCTGTGGTGGATAAAGACATCACAGTTGCAGGTTTTTCAGCAGAGTACAGCAAATAAAATATTTCATAAGGAAAATAAATTGTCCTAAGGGAAACAATGGAATTTGGGAATGAATGAACATTGACCTTACCCCTATCCAAACACAGTGAGGCATGAAAGACCTTTAAGGAAATATGTTTAGCATCTCTGTGTAGATGGTAGAGAGCCAAAATCAGGCTTGATTCATAAAAAAATAATAAAAGTACCCTCCCAGGCTCCAAATGAAATACTAATTAGTATCAAATATTTTGGTTGTACTCACAAACAGCATTTGATATGATCTGTGTTTTAGTCCTGGATCAAGGAGCTTATACAGGGCATCCTTTCCTTTCACAGGGTAAGATCAACACCAGTGCTTTCTTTGGGAACTCCTGCATCACAGGGTTTTGCACAAGCAGACTCTAAATCAAAGAATAAATGGACTTTCCAAAAATATGACAGAATTGAGTTAGAGGGGGAATCTGTAATTCATCTAGACCAATCTCCTGCCCAAAACAGTGATAATTTCAAAGTCAGATCAGGTTACTCAAATTGTGCCTGGACAAGTTTTAAGTATCTCCAAAGGTGAAGATTCTGTAACCCTACTATAGGGTTTAGCTGTTGAAACTGTGTGTCTTATTGTTATGACTGAATAAGAACCTTTCTTCTGCACAATCTTTCTGTTATACAGAAGATAAATTCAGTGTTACTCTCCTAGAGTACTTTCTTTTCTAGTCTAAATAGAAAATGTTCCCTCCAGCTGTCCACACATCCTATGCACTAGCCCCTCATTTATCTTGGTGGTCTTCTACTGGACTCCCTCCAATTCTTCCATCACATCTTTTGCTTTGGGAGGCTCCCAACTGCATGCAGCACTACCGATGTGGCCCCAAAAAAGTGAAATAAAGGGGTTAGGAATTTGCTACCTCAGATCATAGAAGCATAGAATCATAGAATGTTTTGGGTTATAAGAAAACCGTGAAGATCATTTAGTTTCAACCCCCCTACCTTCAATCAGACCACTTTGCTCAAAGCCTCATTCAAACTGGCCTTAAACACTTCCAGGGATGGGGCACCCACGACTTCTCCGGTCATCTTGTCCCACTGCCTCACCACCCCCCGCAACTCCCCTCCCCAGTAAAGAATTTCTTTTTAATATCTAACTAAAGCTACTCTTTTTCAATTTGAACCCATTCCATCTTGTTCTGCCATGACTTTTCAAATATCATGAAAAGTAACTTGACAACTATATCAGGACTCTGAGATGTATTTCATTTCTTCCATAGACTTGTGAACATTCAGGTTCCTGAGGTGGTCACAAACCTGATCTTCACTTACAGTGAGGCGGACTTTGCTCTCCCAGTCCCCATCTTATCCCCATCCACTCAAGAGGTGTGGAAAGGGAGGCTGTCATTAAAGACTGAGGCAAAAAATTTATTAAGTACCTCGGCCTTCTCCTCGTCCATTGTTACCGTTCACCAGCATTGTTTACCAGAGGGGGTGAACATTCCTTGACCTTCCTTTTCTGTTTATCACACCTGCAAAGCCTTCCCTGTTATTTCTTATGTCCCTTGCCATGTTCAGTTCCAGTTTTGCTTTGAACTTCCTCACCCCCTCTCTACACAATCATAATTCTCTATACTCTTCACAGGTTACCTGTCCTTGTTTCTACTGCATTTGATTTTGCCCTGACCAGCAGCTCTCTACTCAGCCATGAGAGTCTCTTGCCTTCCTCGCCCAATCTCTTGCTCCTGGGAATTGCTAGCACTTGTGATCTAGGGAAGAATTCTTTAAAAATCTGCCAGCTCTGTTCCTCTCCCTTCCTGTCCACAAGGACAGTCTCCCAGGGGATCCCACTGACAACATCCCTGAAGAGCTGGAAATATTCCTTCCTAAATTTCAGAAGCCTGACTTTACTCCTTGACTGACCGATATTCAGACCAAGATGAAATTAGCTAAGCATCTATACAGGCAGCATTCCTTCACCAAAAAATGAATATTTATTGAATATCGACTTTAAAAACACTGGGAAGAATACCATGTTGTGTGACACACTGAAAACCTCGTGTTTTATGCACTATGATCCATAATATTTATTTGATATAATTTGATATTCAAGTGGTTTTGTTTTGTTTTGCTTTGGTCCTTCTGTTTTGCTTTGCTTTGTTTTCATTTTCAAAATAAAAGTGAAAATATTTTGAAATAAGATTAACAGCATTTACACTAATGAAACTGATCTGGAACATTCTATACAGACCTAATTTTAACTTCAAGAAAATGAAATTTCTTGCTGCATATGACCAATTTTATGAAAGACATTTATTGAAGAACATCAATAACTGAAAATGTCTGCTTTTATCAGAGTGATTGTACCTTGGAAGGAACAAGTATGAACATGAAACACGTTAATGAGGCAGTTGCATCACTATGAGGTCTAGCTACAATGAAGTAGTTAAAAATAATGAGTTAACTGTTTAAAGAGAATGTAGGTGTAGAAGGCAGAATTCTACCATGTGACATAAGTAATTTTATTAACAAATACAAATTAACAAATCAGAGGCAAGTTATTTTAATAGTTATTAGTACATTTGGGGAAAAGAGATTTATTTATTGAAATACCTGTGCATTTTCTATTTTGTCTTATTTTGTCAGATTTCCAGGTGGGGGCTGACGACACCAGTGTATGATGTATTTCTAAATTTTGAGCTCTGACATTAAAGCAAAAGCCTCTCTAGAAATTCTGGAGTTGCTCTTTCTTTGGCAACTAGATATACTAAATGACTGCTTTGGGATATTTAAGACTCGTTTCTTTTGCGATTTTTTTTTTAAAAATTTTTTATTTATTTCTGTGGATGATGTGGATCACAGCGAAAAAAGATTTCTCTTCCTCAATATGTGTTCACATTTTTCTGTGGCTATAAACAGAGAGTAGAGCTGTCTGAAAAGAAAAACCACTGGTGTTGAGGAGAAGACGTGAGCCTTTTGCTTTTGTATTATGTTTAACTTGACCCAAGACAGTCATTCCTTTTTCTTAAACTTCTGTAGCAGAAAGTCTATGGAGCAGTAAAAAACCAAAATACACCACAAAGATGCACAAACTGACTTTACCCAGGGGCCCATTTATTAGCTCACTGCATCCAAGCTAGAGAATTCTACTAACAGATTTCACCTACTTTTTTGTTACATATGTTACAAAAAAAAAAAAAAAAATTCCCATTCCCACCTTCCCGAAGTTGTTCCACACCAGCTAACTGTCTGGAAAGAATGACATTAGTACCAGTCTATTTGAACTGACTCAGTGGTGTTCTGATCAGACAAACTTACAGTGATGGAAACAGAGAACTTGCCTTATTCCTTGAAGTCATAGCTATACTGCTAGTTTCAGAAATAACAATCCTGGCATTCATCTGCCCGAGGCCGGGTTTAGAAACAGGCAGTTTACAAAACCAATGGACATTTATTCAAGTAAAAGTAACTCTTTCAATGAGTTATGTTTAGTAATACCCAAACATATTAGACAGATGATTACAAATGTTCAAAGCAGGCTATAAACTTGCATGTTTTATGGGTAAACCAGTGTCTGAGTGGTATATCTCATGCTATGAGATGCACAAAACAATTTATAGGGGACTCATTTTACCTTTAATTAACTCTTTAATCACATTGCTAATTAGTTTTAAAATATAGCATAGATTAACACTACAATATTCATGCATTATCTTCAAGCCATTTTCTCTCTTCGATATTTTCTGAAGAAATAACTTTGTCAGCTGTTCTTTTTAGTGTCACATAAATGCTATAAACAGATAACTCTTTTGCTGCAGATGATAACCATTATACCCATGGAGTTATATTATAGGGAGAGGAAGTTATGACGTCTTTTGTTATCTAAATTTGGCTACTCCGAGGCCACCAATGCTCAGCTGTACAAGGACACACTTGATGTAATACATCACCTACAGAATGACCTCGTGTCCTCAATGACTTAACTGACTGCCTGTTGAAGTCTGTCTGATACCTAACTCATGGAGGTATTAGTATTGTCAGCTGCTACTTGTGCACTTGATAACTAAGCAGCTGCATTTTAGCTGCTTGGTAAGGCCTTATTTGAACCCAGTGAGTGAAGCACAGGTCAGAACTCTAATCCTGGTGGAATAGGCAGCATGGTAGTGCAAAAATTTGTGTGCAGCCTTGGCTGTAGGGCAGTCTAAACATAATGGTTCCCAGTGATTGAGACCACTCTTCAGTTGTTCCTTGAACTCTTGCAGAAAACCAGAGACCATTTCGTACATGAAGATATCATACATAAATTCTGTGGTATTCACCTTTTGCTATGTTTTTATGAGAATCATTGCAGCATCAACTGCACCATATATTGCTCACCTTATTTATTCCAGTGTGACTTAAATAATATTCGAATTTTGTATTGGATACTCTAATATAACCTCTTTCAAGGCAGTTAAAATTATATTAATATTACTTTTTTTCTGGAAAAACGTGGAATATATGATGTGTGCCAATTTTAATTTTCTAGATGGTTCATCCTTAAATAGTAATTCATTTTTTCTGCCTTGATGTAAATCATTACACAAAGATTCAAAAATATATTTAATTTGATTGCTTGTTTCATATAAATAGCTTAATAAGAAACACAGCATAATAATGTTGTCCTTACAGTGATAATCTGTGTTATATGTAAGATCTGTCCAGCTTTCTTTAATGATAACATTTTCTGTAGTCAATGGGGTTTTTCAATAATTCTGTCAGGACTAGATCAGAAGAGATAAGCAGTATTAGAAAACTTTCACAATTTTGTCAGTAATTGTAAGAGAGCTGAATTTCATAAATCCCATTTCTGCGGGAAGCTCTTCTGTGCCTATTTGTTTGGGAAAGGATACAAATTTAAAAGAAAAAAATAAGTCTTAGTTAAAGTTGAGAAAGGAAATGAACACACAAGCAATCAAAAAGCTTCAAAAACATTTCCTACTGCAGTATTGCTTCTGGAAAGTTCTACATATTTCCTTCCCAAATAAGACATAAATTTTGAAAAGGAGAGAGTAACTATTTGAGCCTTGACATTTAGTTTTGGAGACTATAGAGGTCATTTTCATTTCGTCTTTAAATGTGTTCCATGTACAAACAGAAAATTCTAAATTCAGTTTTAACTCTGCCTAGACTCATCCTTGCACTTTAAAATCCTATATTTCCTAAATCACTGCCTGGAAAGTCATATTGTTCTGTGGCAGGCAATCACTGAACTAGCCTAAAGCCATACTGACAGAGCTTTGAAGATTACAAGTGTAACATTGAACTGGATGTAAATGGAAGAGGGAAGAAAGTTTAGCATATGGAGTACTGTCACACTGAACCTTTGAAAAATATTGTCCTGTGTATGTTAGAAGTGTAGCTAATGCACCAAGAAAAGCCTCTGTGTTGCTGTTCCAGAAGCACAGCAAGAGTTGCCCAACTCGAACTTTTGGATATCCGCATCTGGACCAGCACAGGAAAGCTCATCTACCTCTTCCTCATGTGAAACACAATTATATGTCTTTGTTGAGGTATATCACAATAAACTTGTACAATGGAGCCACTTCACTTAACAGTTGGACTCGATCCTTGTGGGTCCCTTCCAACTCAGAATATTCTGTCATTTATAATAAGGCTATAAATGAGATGCTGTTGTGATAATTTTATCCAATAGCCATTATCATTTAGGAGACATGTTGTGATCCAGAAATGTGTCTGTGTAATATAGAATAGTAGAATTTAGTAAAGATGATTAAAACAAAAAAGAAAAACAAACAAAACATGACAGATCAATAGTAGCTGATAACTTATTTTTGAGGTCTTTTTCAGTCTTGCTTAAAATATTTTATATACTGAAAGCCACATGATTCCTTTGCCTGGCCACACTAAGTAATTTGCCACAGCAGACTATCACATTTTATGTTGATAGGGAGGAGGTATTCAACACGGATCCAGAGACCTGCAGGCACATTTTGCCACCAATAGGATGTATAGAGCCAGGTTTGATCTGGCTATTTAGATTTCTTCAGTCCCTGAAAATTAATTTTCTGTAAATGGTCCATAACCTGTGAAGGAATCTTTGGTGTCAACAGCCAAATAAATTTTCTGAGAAGTGTCCAGAGAATACATTGTGGACAGTGGTGCTGGGATAGAAAGGAATTTTTGATCATACTTTGGAAAAATTCTACAGTACCTGAAGAGAACTCCAGGATGTGAAAATTGACTATATGTTGACAAACTCATGTGCAGCGTGATATTAAATTATTTGCATTACAAAAATCCTTGTGACACGAACACAGTTCTTATAAGAAATTTAAGTTACTGCCACCGTAAAGAAAATTTGCCATTTAAAATTTATAATAGTCTAATATGACTCAATGATATTACTATTTGATAAAACCAAAATAAAATCAGCAGATGTGGTCGTCAGCAATAATAAAATCTAATTTCTTATTACAGAGCAAACTCTTTCTTCTTTTCAGCTCTTTCTGCATCTTAAACAGAGTTTATTTACAAAATAGCCATGTTCCTTTACTTTCCGTTTTGACTTTTCTGGGCAAATTTTACTTTGACATATGTTCCATTAGGATTTCTTTTCCCTTTCTGGTAAACAAAGTGCCTTAGGAGATAATTTTATTGCTTTCTTTCTAAATTGCAGTAAAAGCAATGAAAAAGTCATTGGCCCGGCTGTAAGGTACATCAGCAGCTACAGAGGGTTATACTGACCTAAACGCATCTTACAACATATTATTTCAATGCAAATAGATACAATAAATAACAACACAAAGGTAATTAATATTATCACAATTTCAAATGCTAAATAAACTTTTCCAGAATTTCCTTTATGGAGCAGTATTATAGATGTAGGACAATATGCCTTCATTCTGCTGAAATGTTATATCTTTATGGGCAAAAAACCGGTGGGTCTATGGCCATTGAGTACTTTTCCAAGGGATGCTTAGTATTCCCTAGGATCTGTCCATAGCAGCGTTGCTGCAGTAAGCTCTTGGAGTTTCTGTCATACAGGCAATGGAAAAATGTGATTAAGTGTGTTTAGATGAAATAGATCCAATTTGTTGTATTAACACTTACTCAGCTGTTAATACTGGCAATGCTGAGTCAATCTGAAGACAGAGCTGAAAGGATGATAGCTCTAAAACTAGATGTAGATGAATCAATGTAGTTAAATAAGAGCACAGTAGACTTACAGAGGAGCAGATGTCCCAGTTTTAAGTCTATGCAAAGTGAAGCAATTGTATTATCAAGATTACTGTTTAGCAGGCCCTTCAAAGTCTTCCAGTGTTCAGAAAACTGTTTGTCCTCTTTGGGGGAGATGTGCAAAATAACATTGGCTAACATTTTCATTTTCATTATATTTGTTTTCTTTATGCTTGACTGCTCTATACAAAGCCATTCCCCATAATACTGAGCAATCTAGCTTGCAATTTTAAAAGCATCATTCACGATGAATAAATGTATCTATCTGTCAGATCTCAGAGCAAAATACAAATGTTCTGTGTTTTCCATGAGAGAAATATACAATTGAAAACTCCCCAAAGTAATTTTCTCCCAGGTCCATCATATACTCATATTTAATAGGCTTTTTAGTCCAGATGGCCAATATTAGAAATTCTGAATAGTATATATAGAAATAAATTTACTAGAACAATGATATGAACATTGTATCAAAAACATAGCATATCTGAGGTTCACACGCCATTGCTTTTCTTTCTAATTTAACTTCCAAATATCCTTGACCCAGATGTGCAGAGCACCCATCCAAGAGTAACCAGCTTCCAGGTACCTGATGCATGCATGTCTGGGATGTATATGAATTGCAATACACCTGAGCCCTTCTTTCTGCTGATAAACACTTGAAAAACAGCAGAATAACAAACAAGCAAAACTCCTAATTTTTGGGTGCATAGTATATTAGGCCCAGAATAAAGTAGAATTCAAGATGATAAAAATACTCTTCTCTAAATGTGGATTCCAAGCAAACAAATAAACGTCAATGTATCTGCTGGAACAGGAAGGAACAGCAAGAAAACCAACAAAACTGATGATCACTGTCCTGCCTGCCTGCCCCCCCGCCCCTGATTCCATTGAATATAGATCAATGGAATATAGATGGAGTGGATCAACTGAATATAGATGGAGTAATTCACAGTTTTCATTGAGAAAGATGCACTCTTGGTGTCAGAACTGATTTTAATTACGTGGTTTTCTGTACCTACACCTTTTAAGAATTTCCACCACTCTACTGACCTAAGCAAGAATTTGGAAACATGAAACAGTGAAGGGATCCTAGGTCTTTTAGTCACTGCAAGGAACTGCAAGATATCTAGGAATCTAGCACTATGACCTTGATCCTTATCAGGAATTTGACAAGACCTAACAAAAGGAGCCAATTTTTGTCCACTTTGTGTCCTTTCTTATTATCCAAGTGATCTGTCAGTGAAGTAATTGAAGAACTATTGACAGACTTATTCTCACAGGTATAGTAAGTATTGCTACTTCTCTTTTGCAGTTCAGGATCTGAACCACAGGCAGATAGCCATGAAATAGGGAAACACATAATTATATGATCACCTGAGACATGTCTGAGAAGCATGGTTTCCAAAATGAGAGAAAAGAATACATTTGAGAATTTGTCCAGACCTATATAACTTCCAAAGGTTCATTCGGATGGTTGTACTAATGTCAAATGCTAAAAAATCTAGAGCTCCTGAATGCTGCTGAAAGGCTTTAACCACAGGTTTCCCCACAGAAAGTATGTAGAAAGATCTTTATAGGACAAAATCTTTACAATAAAACTTTAAATCCATTTGATTGTTTGACAGTTGTTTTCTAACCATAGACACAGAATTTTATTGGCAGCTGAAACCAAATCTGAATTTTTCTGGAAAAGAAAGATGAGAAAAATTCCATTATATAAAATAATCCCCTTTAGTTGGCCATAGTTTTGTTACAAGCATTATTTTTTCATGTTCCAATGGTGGAAAAAGCATAAGTGTCATCATATGTACAGTAGATTTAAGGGCCTCCTCCAGATCATTTAATTTCTCTTTTTATAAAAGAATTCAATTCTACCAAAGGGGGGAGACCCCAACCTTTTATTTTTAATAAACATCACAGTAAAAGGCATGAAGATTCAAACAAACTTGAAAATTTACTTTTAACAATATTTTATTTGATCTGAGGAGTCTAAAGGGTTTTTGGATAATTAATTAATAACAGATTTTAGTTTGGGTATGATGACTGTATTTTCTTCTCCTGACTACATTATGTACCAACAAAAAATAAGTGGTTTAAGGGTCATAATTATTTGTGAAACCTTTGTTCAAAACTGCTTAGCTTAAGATCATTGCTTTTAGCAATTAATATCTCAATCTCTTAAAATTACACTGAAAAATACTGATGTGATTTAATAGATGTCAAAAGTTCACAAGTCACTTGGCTGTCAAAATTTAATTAGTAAACCAACATCTGAGTTTATTTGTAATAAAATGTGTTTTATGTACATTAAATATGGAACCTGAACTATAGCTGCAGAACTTTTTTTTACAACAAGAAACTTATCCTAAACAAAAACCTTCACATTCAGGGGAACGCTTCGGTTTACTTAGAAATATCAAGAAAGATAATACTTTCTGAGGCTTTTCATCAGACACTTCAGAGATTCAGCTGCAGTTGACCATTTCCTTCCAAGATTAAAAATGTATTAACAGTAAGAAAAAAAATCAATACTCTGTATGTATCAATATAATTTTGGTGCTTCTAGTATCATATCTCCAACCTTTCCTGTGTTCTTCCCCTTAATTTTCTTATTCTTGTTTGTGTTAATGCAACCTTCTCTGTGTTTTCAGAGGAGCAGCTTTCCTTAGATTCCCAGGTATGCTAGGGGAATGTTTTGAGGTAGATTGCCAAATTGAAAACTCTTTTCCAGGTCTGATCTGTCAAGGCAGCATTAAAAAATAAGGGTCAGAATTTGAGGTAAATATCTTTTGTTGTTTGCTGTTTAAATTTAACCAAATGTATCAAGCTAACAGTAACTGGAAAGCATAATGTTCACTTACAAAAAAAAAAAATTTCAGTGAATTTCATATGTCACTGCTACAAAAGTTACAGGGCTTTATTTTTTTTTTTTTTTTTTTTTTTTTTTTACTTTGGGACATTTTTATATAAAACAATCTAATCTATAATGTGCTTGGTTTGTGGGAGAATATTAAAAGTTGGATTATGAATTATAATAATAAGCTGTGTTTAAAGACAACTTGTAAAATGTAGTAATTTTATGACAAAAATGAGACGTTTAGAAAGAAATTTTACTATTTTATCCTTAAATTATTTTTTTTTCTCTCTGTACCCATTTATTCAGTGATATCAGAAATTTAATAATATTACCTTTCTTCCTTTTCAACATTGTGAAAATTTTTAGCTGTTTTTAAAACTTATCTTGGGCACATCATGAAAAAAGGCATTAACAACAAATAATGACAGGAAGTCTGTTCATTTTTACTGTGAAAGGAAGAGGAAAATACAGACACAGGTCAAAATGAAAGGCATAGAGATGTGTGAAATGTAAGGTTTGTTAGAATATCACTGGTGTGGAAAAAAAGAAACATAAAACTCACTCTCATGTCCTTGCTCCTCACTGACCTGGTCAATAAACCAATCCAATTACCAAACCACTGCCAAATCCTGCTCGAGGAAAGATCATTTCGTTTGTGCCAGGGGCAGCCTAACATGCATGGAGTATGGACAATGGATTAACCAGATCTATGAGCAGGTGATCCAAACTGCCCACATAGAGGAACAAACATTTGTCTGTGTATCTTTAACCTTTTTTTTTAATCCTGCCCCTTGACAGTTTCATTGAATGTCTCTAGCTGTTGTACTCCATAATCCCATGACATTCTCTTTGTGATGAAGCAAACAGGCAGGATTTCATGTCCCAGAATTACTTCTAGTCACCGCTGGGTTTTCCTCTAGGCATCTGTGTAAACTGTATTCGTTCAGCTGCTGTTTGGTTAGTGGACTCTGGAGGCCTATGTAGATATAAAATATACAGACTTGACATTTCTGGCAGACCCTAATGTTACTTCCTTTTGTTCTCTATTGTTCCTTTCTGTGGCATGAAGCAGATGCTTATGATGTCCGTGTTGTGAGTAGGAGCTGAAGACACTCAACTGCTCAACTTCTTGCCAATGTTTAAGTCTCTGTAGGCATAATTATTTATACTTCCAAAGGAATACGTGACATTCTGGAATTCTACAGCATGAAAGTGGTCAAGAACAAAATTTTTGAAAGTGCAAAGACCTCCTTTTGGGTACTGGTGTATTACAATAGTCGAGAGATATATCTTTTCGAAACCTATCTTCCCCCATGCAAGCACTGAGAGGTTTCCATTGAGTAATAAAAGTGGGGAGAAGAGAGGAAGTTTCAGTTTGCTACAGTAAATGAAAGGCATAAAGCAGAAAGTAAAATCATTGTGTTCTGAAGGTTTTAGAAGATGCTGTAAACTATAATGAACACTGAAATCTTGTAGACTGATACATAAATGTCTGACAAAGCAATCCTAATAAGTTATTTGAACTTGGAACTGACTTGCGGTAAAATGAAGACCTCAAGTTACGGAATATTGAAGATGATTTGATATGAATAAATGAAGGTGACTAAATCCAGGGTAACAAACTAGGCAGCAGAAATATGCTTTCTATTTGATAGAACAGAATATTAAACTTTCTTTCAACTAAACCTAAGTTTTATTGTCACTTCTGAGTATTTCTAAAGCATATCTTGTACTGCATTCTTCCTATGTGTTATGTCATCAGTTTATGCTACCTTTACACCCTGTATGATTGTCATTTACAGTGAGCCCTGTTGTCAAGTGTAAAGAGGCGTTACTATTTACTAAATGCAATAGCAAGGTTATTTTAAATTGCCAAAATAGAATGCAAAGTGAATAAACAAGAACACATTAAAATGGCTTCATTTATAAGTGGGAACAACCCCTTTATCAAGAAATAATAGGAAAGATAGACCTAATAATCTTCTGTCATAATAAATTATATAAAGCATCTGTGAGGACTGGGAATCAGGGTAACAGAGATGGACCTTTCTTATAATATCACAAGTATGCCATTGATACCTTGAGTAACTGGTAACAAAACATTAGCCAAATTTTTTTTAGAATAAAAATGGGTCTTATTTTTACACGTTCTTGTGATTGGATCCAGAAATGCAAGGTTGTCTTTAAGCCACTTTGGGGCTTCCTAGGTCTTTCCAAGAACCTGTTGCCAGCTCAGACATCAGCAGGTTTGGAATGTCTCTATACTCTGTTTTCTACAGTTTTGTAAGAAAAATAATGGCAATCCAGATTCTATGTCCTTGACAAAAACTAGTTTGCTACCTGCCCTGGAATTCAACTCCAGAAGTTTTGTGGTACCTAATGGCCACTAGGGATACATTGTGTGTCCTGGGTAGCTAAAAACTATCCCAGCAGAGGTATTAAAAATGCAATGCAGAATTTTTTTCATGTGTTAGACTTCTGGTTTGAAAATTTAGCATTCTTTAATTTCTGACTATAATACACATATTTATGTGTCAAGATTATCTGATGACACCTAATGTTTCTCTCTGGAAAGTCTCTGCTGATGAATTTTCTCATCATGCTTTTCCTCTATGAACAGCTGTAAATTTGGCAAAGACATATATTTACATTCCTGAAGAGCTTATTTGGCAGGTGGCTTTTGTTTTTTACAACCTGCTTTCTCTCTTTGATGGTAAATATTTTTCTGCCTTCTTTCCCTCCGTGATTCTGTATGTGACAGAAACATCTATTTTGTAAATTCAGATTAATACTGTATCCTGTCTGTAGTTATGTAGTTCTCTGTAATTGCTCTAACTGAAATTACTGAATGTTAATGGTTTTATCCTTGAAAGCCTGCTAGATTTTTTTTTTTTTTAAACAAATGCATCATTCTTCGCTCCACATGTTAAGACTATAATTTTTGGACTATCTGATTCAGAGGATTCTGGCAGTCTGACATCTGTGAGCCAAGATTTACACAAATTCCATTCTATGGCCTTCCTTCTCTGCTGCCTTGTAGCAGTAAAAGTAGGGAAGTGGAAGGTCCAAATGCACTCCAGGGCAGCTTTGTGAGAAAGCAGAGGCATCCTCATGTCAGGGGCACCCACCCAAGTTTCTTTATCACATCCTTCTTCAATTGTATTTCCAGTTGATGGCAAAAAGCAAACCTGACATCCAGTTCACAGCAGAAACAGACAAGCCTTATTAAAGAACATTTGTTTTCTGATCTATGACCCTACTATTTGCCGTTTTTGGGTGATACAAACAATTACACACCATATGAGAGTTATCATCATCTTGCCAGTTCTTTGGCTATATTTTTTCCATCTCTCCCAAAGACTATACAAGGAGATAATATGAATTGAATTATGCATTTTTGATTCAAGAGATATCATAAAGAAAGCAGAAAAAATAGAGACTATTGAACACCATTTTGAGTACCATTTCAAAGCAAAAATAATCCTTTGAACAGGGGAAACCATATATTCTACACCACAAAAATTTGTTTTGAATAGCTGGATTGATATATTTTGGAGAGTGCATTTGCTAGGATTCATGTCTAACGATCCCCTTAAAAGACTGATGCCAATTGTGTCTGGCAATGATAACTACCGTGTACTGTGGCATGCAAAACCAGTTATTTTAATCTATTCATACTGATTTCAGAAAGATAGTTGCATTGTTATATCTTGAGGCTAAAATGTATGTCTCTTGAATTGGTTTTGTAAAAAAATTCACTAAAACTAAAATGACATTTTAAACATTAGTGACTTTTCATGTCATAATTTATATGCACTTATAGTAAAATAAAGAAATATGTAGATTCATGTAGCGAGGCAAGTTTATACATTCATATTTTATCTTGGGACTTTGAGTAAAAAACAATTTTGATCATGAAAAATCCAGTGTTTGTTAGCCTTTTGGGACAAATTCAGTGTGAGAACTTTATTTTCTATAGGCTTTTATTAAATCAGCTAAAGAAGAGGCAAAATGACTCATATCACAAACACAACTATAAAGCTCTAGATAGGAAAAGACCTGCTCCCTAGAATCTTAGTCATATGTGATGACAGAAATACCCAAAGGGAGAGCAAAGCCCTTAGCACATTTACGTAACTGGAATTCAAATAAATGTATTTCAGTTTCTCTTAATTGTTTAGATTTTAAATAAATCCATATTTCTAAATAATTTGAATGGTGTTGTATCTAATGACAGGTTAAACCCACTGCCTAATAAGACTGAGAAATATTCTTCAGTACAACAGCGCTACAATAGTATGTCTCTGATAGAATTTAACATCCATCACTTTCACTGCTTTATACACAACCATGATTGAATTTCACTCTTGACTCAGTTAAGTAAAAGTTCCCAATGCAGTTGATGTAGAATCTGTTGAAACATATCCATAATAAATCAAAATATAAATCCTTATAGCTATGTAAATATGAGAGAGCCCATTCATAGTCCCACAAGGACTGACATAAAGAAAAGTCATTGTAAGGTAAGTAATGAATTTGTATCAGTTTAGCCATTACTGCAAAGAAACCACTTTTCTCATCCGTTTTCTCACATTAAATGTGAAGTAGAGCAATGTACTTGCTTTGGGAGACTGATGTCCTACTGTACCTTTGCCATGGAGTAAAAGGATATGTGTATATATATAAAAAATATATATTTTATATATATTATATATAGTGTGCATATATGCATATATATATGCATGCGTGTATGTGTATGTGTGTGTATAAATAAAATAGTATATAAGAGAGCAACTGATATAATGTAAATCCACACTTATCACACTACTATAATCGATGAGATAGCTGTTAAAGTTAATAGAAATATCCCTGTTTTACTTTCTATAATGTTGGTCAAAGGCTAATATTGTTTTTCAGTCAGTTAGATCCTGATAGCAGCTTTGTGAACTTCTGCTATAGTATATAAATTCAGCAAAGTAGAATTGGCCCAAGAATTTAAGTCATTCCTAAAATATTTTTACTTGTGTCTTCCCACCTGCCTGCTTCCCTACCAAGGAGGTTCTCTGATAAGATCATCAGTGCAGATATGGCAATTATAAAAGGATCATAGTTGCTCCACAAGCCAGTTTTCAACTATTCCGATGGAGATAGATGCAGGAATTCAAACTGGCTGAACATCAGCCTCATTTTTGATACTGTGTTCTTTGAATTGGCCAGGTTTGCCAGTTGTATGGAACAATTTTTCTTATATATTCCTTATATAAAATAGTATTAAATTATTTGGAATTGTGTTGGTTTCTGGTACAAATTAGCTAACCATGCCTGAAGGAAAAGCTAAGCAGACTTAGTTGAACTTTCCATTTCAACGGAAAATATAATTCAAACTGAAGTCTGCATTTTCCTTTACATCAGGACTGAGCAGTACAATCTTGATCTTAATCAAGACAGTAAAAACATATGTCTTGCCTTCCAGGTGGAGACTGGATCTCACACAGGGTAGCAGTTTTGAACTTTCTGTGTATCACAAAATTACTTAGATTTTGAGAAAGGGGTTTGTTATTTTTTTCTCCTGGCTTTGTGTTTTTGTATCATTCAGTTGTGACTTTGGGAATCCCTTCTCTCCTGTGTTTAGGGAAGGTTTTACAAGGTTTGTGCACATACCACAGCACTATCAGTTAATATATCATCCTTCAGCCATAGGAAGAAGTAGAGAATTGGCTCTGCACTGGAATTCAGTCAAATCTTGTCTAGCTAACAAGTCTCCTAGTTCCACGTACTCCCCTGTCTCCTGGCAGGGATGACAAAATTGCTGGAATCCAAACACACAGAAAAATGTCAGCAAAACTAGAGGGATCTAAGAGGGAAAAGGAATCCTAACATATTTAGTCTAGAATTGATATCTTATTATATTTGAAAAGAGATCAGAAAATAAAAGAATGAAAATATAAAAATAACGCACTGTACACACATTGCAAAAAATGAAAACATTTCAGCAGTAGAATGGAGAAAATAGAACTTTCTTCCTTATATAGTCTGTACTTTGTCTCAAGTATGATATGAAGTTAACCTCAACGTAACACACACTGAATGCCTAAGATAATAAAAGACCATTTTTTACTGTGATACCTTTATAACTAACAAAATTTTTGAACTTATTTTCTTTTTATTCTGCTAAAATATTTGTAAACTATATCTCTCATAAAGCCTGCATCTTGCCAAGAGATTTTGTGGGCTTGGGTCTTACTATTTCATTTATTTGCTTCTTTTTTCTTTTTTCTATTTTTTTCTTTTTTTTTTTTTTAATTTTATTTCATTGTATTTCTAAAGTAGACATTTTCTTGTGTATTTTCATTTCCAGGGTATTTGAACTTACTTACCTTTTTATGCAAGAATCCAACATATAGTGGGACAATAAGTTATCAAAATTTATTGTCTCCCAGAAGTGCAAAATATTTTAAATACACCTGTAAAAAGCTACTATTATCCTTTTCTTATTTTTCAATAACTATTAAGAGAAATGGAATAGACTACACCAGAATAAATTGATGGCAGGAAATTTGCTTCCTTTACAATTGGTTCCTTCCCTTTATTATGCATTGAGGACTTTCTGCGGTAATTGCTAATACAGCATCTTTCCGTATGATTGCACATTGTCTGCATCTGGGCTAGTGCACATAGCACATTCCGAATGCGGTGAGAGATGCCTGTTCTCGTGACTCATCTGAGCAGGGCAGGCTGAATTCCCATGAAGTTGTTCACTGATCAGTGCTTAGCCCATGCAAATCAAAGTAAGTCACAGCAACACGGATGTTGCTGCATCTTCATGCCAGAATGCTCTGCTGAGCCTTGGCTTGTTTGCTGCTGAATTCCCTTCAAAGGGGAGGCTCGACTATATAAACAATTGAAGACCTTAGTATATAATTAATGTGTTTTCTAATTAAATAGTAACCAAGTATGTTGTAATGTTTCAATTAAGAGTATAGAAAGTAATTAATTATACTCTTAAATACTTAATGTGAGCAGGCCAATTAACAAAATGTTACTTCTCTAATTTAAAAATTGTGCTTGGCTCAGTTTGAGAATAACTATACATTTTTAGGGAGAACTTTTTTTCATAGCAGGACTTTTTTTTCCAAAGACCTGCTAAGTTTATCAGTACAGATAAAATCTCTTGGTCTAACTAATTTTTTATACATATAAACCAGTATAAAACTGTACTTAAAAATATTCCATGCCAACTATCTTTCTAATCATCAGGTTTTTCTAAAGTGCATGGTGTAAAATCCCCATTTAAATTATTATTTCAGGGATATTTATTTCATGTCATAAGTTATGACATATATATATATATAACATAATTTATAATTTATAAGTTATAAGATATGATTTAGGCATGAGGTCAATGCACTTCATTTCCTCTGCCCAACAAGAGGTAAAATAGTATTAAAGTCCCTGGAATTAAACTATCAATTCCATATAGTATTAAAGTCCCTGGAATTAAACTATCAATTCCATATAGTATTAAATTCCCTGGAATTAAACTATCAATGCCAGTTGGATTTTAGCCTTTGAAGGACTGTTTTGAATCTCAGCTCTAAACATTGTATGTCCCTCGAGACAACACAGAGCCACAACAGTTTAGCAGGAGAAGAGCGGAAGGCATATTACAATATTTGGATTTCTTTAGGAGGCTCTACTTGAAATTCATTCCTGGGTTTTTTTCTGCTTCTTTAGTGTTGCCAGTGAGGTTTTCCAATGCCCAAGGATGACTTCAAGTCACACTCTGCATAAAGTCATGCACAGAAAGGTAGGATGGATGGCACTGTTTGCAGTCACCATCTGTCTCTATGAAAATAAGCCTGGCATTTTCCACTCATTGCACTCAAAGCTAACAAACCTTTCCTGCAATGCAATATAAGACTATTGAAGTCTAGAAATAGATTCTTTGGATCACTGTAGTGATAGTATTGACTAAAAAATAGAGAGTAGAAGCATATTTTTACAACATTTGAAAAGGAGAAAAAATATCAAACTTGATTCCTGAAATAAGGATAGTATACCATATTTAGGCACTTCAATGGAAGTCAGCTTGACTACTACTCATCACATTTCATTTAGGTTTAAAGAAAGTCAACAGAATTCCAAATTTTGTGAGCTTTGCAGTGTCTTAACCCCAAAAATTTGATGTTTCTGTGCAAGAGTCCTCCAGAAGAGTCTAGCCTGATGCTTTTAATCTTGAATGGAAAGAATGCAACAGAAAAAAACCAAAAAGTGTCAAGTATTCAGCTTGTGAACCGCTGAAAATACAAAGTTTGAAGACTTGTGTGACCATCTACTTCTTAAATAGATCTCTGAAATGTAATGCAAAGGACTTCTTGAAAGCCCAAACATAGACTAGCCCTTCATTGATTCCGTAAAAGAGCTTATGACTTATTTCTGTAAATACAGTATAGGCAGATTGTTTATTTGAGGAGTATCATGCATTATTTCAAGGTGTAAAGTCTAACAGTATTAATTATAAATGTAATTTTAAATTAATAATAGGCCAAACAATAAAGATAAACAAGCCAAGTATTTAATATACTCTTGCATTTTGATGGAGCATAAGACGTTGGTACAGAGGTTACTGCCTTTCATCATTATTTAAGATTGACCAAGGTTATATACATTATTATTGTTACAAAACTAATGTGATTATATTATAGTTTTAGTGCAACAACAGTACCTATATTTAGAGGATAATTTAAGTGATGTTTCTTTGCACATTTTGAATACTACAGCCCTCCTTTTATGTCACTCTAATTTGTTATACAAAAGCCTTTATGTGTAAGAAGTATTCAAATGCATGTGGGATTTCTCTTCATATCATATACATCTTATATTCCAGTGCTTAATACTGAACCATGTATCACAAAGCATAGCCCAACATGCTTGATTTCCGTTACAAGGTTTCCTTTAACTTTTCATTGCATGACTGGTTGGAATGTGCAAATTATAACTTGGAGCAGAGTATTCTGAGAAAATAATATTTGCCTTAGGAGCAGTGTGGTCACATTGTATTTCCAAGGCAGAAAGCAGCATTGAACTACCTGCCCTGACAGAGTTCATCTGTCACCAGGAGTTATGTTATGGTGGAGCACAGAGCAGCAGAAGTTCCCTATTTAATAAATAGGTGGTACGATTCTTCAACTACACTTAAAAAAAGTGCTGAAATTCTTTTCTGAGGTTTTATGTTCTTTATCTTCAAAGATAATTAATATCTAATAATTTAGCATCTAAAAATAGGAATTCATATTCATCTAGTTGCTTGAAGACATAAACCAAGATCTGATTAGTTAACTTGGAAAGTGCCACACAGAAAAGCAGTTTCTTAGCTGTCCATCGCTTGATTGTGTCGTCTGTCAAGTATCTCTTTTAAGTTCCTGTCAAAGACCCATTATTGAATCAAGCAGATGGATGAGTGGCCCTTCACATTGTAATGTTTGCAATAATTTAAGGGTATGATTCCTTTCATATAAAGTCAATGACTAGAGTTATAGGTCAAACCTAAGGTAATCATCTAGGGTCCTTGTAGAAGTCCTAAAACTAAGACCCTCTGAAGGCAAATTGCAAACTCCCGAAAAGCAACTCATCACCACTGCCTTTGATATCTGTTCTGGGATAAGCAGAAACACCCTCTGCAAGAAAGTGTCTCTTCATTGTCCACACAGAAAACTAAGAAAAGGTATTTCATTTTGGATGGCCAAATTTGCATAAAAGCAATCTCAGACTTAATCAATTACTAAATATAAATCTATCACTTGAAGAAGGACGTTCTTCACAGTAATGAATACAACAAGTTTTCACAAGGACATTGGGTACAAACAAAACCCAGCAGGTCTGAGATCTTTCTCCATTTTCACATATGTGAAATTTGTATTGCACACAAGTCAGTAATATCTCTTTTCCAGATTTTTAAATTACTTTGGGTGTCTGCAAGACAGACTGGTACATGGTGTGATTTTTTTTAAGAGTACATTTAGTCATATTAAAAACCTAATGAAAACATACTTGAGTCTTGAGTCTCATAAATATCCTTGTATAGTGATCCTTAGAGCAACAGGGATATTAGAAAGGAAAAAAAAATAAAAAGCATCTACATAACTGATGAAGTAGCTTGTTTTAAAATGGTCTGAAAAATACTCATATGTCCTCATATGTGTCCATGTGTCATTGGATTCCCAACAATAATGGGAACAGTGAACATCTGGAAGCCATTTACTAGGAGAATTTGGTGAATTTATCAATTCATTCAGTATTCACTGTCAAGTCACTAACAAATCTCTTTAGAGATCTTAGGAATCTCCCTTAACATTCAACTGTTCTTATGGATCTAGCCTGCAGTTCAATTGCAGTACATTTGTTTAAATGGCATCAGTTTGTGCTCAGATTGTCTCTAGACAACAAATCCATTTGCCACCTTCTGCTTGCTCTATTACTTTGCTTTTTGTTTCTTTTTTTTGGAGACATAACTGGATTTTAGTGGTGCTCTTGTGCTGCTGCTTTTTTTTAAACAACAGTTCCTGCAGTCTCTAGTGTTTGCACCGAAAATATTGTTAGTAGAGATTTAACATAATATTTTAAAGGATGCCATGTAAAACACCCTGGTTTTAGCTACTTTTTTCATAAAATTAGAAAATTATGTGAAGACAAGAGGTTTTCCAAATTAATAGGACCACCATGCTTTTTTTCTTCTGACACCACAGCCAGAAATAATTAAGAGTATGTTTAATTCTTAGTAGTTTAGCACTTGCGACTGTTAGTCTCACCACAAGGTTTAAACTCATAAAAGAAAAAAAATCAATGAGTAACATTTTACAGGTTCCCTAAAACCTGGCATATGCTACACATTTTTTTTACTGTCAGGAAGGCCCTCTTTGTACTCAGATTTTTTTCTTCATAGAAGATAAAACACTCTTGAAGAAGAAAAAGAAATAATCATTTTTTTCACTTTCTGTATGCTCAGAACACAGAAGACTTAAGGACCTCTTTCAAAATTGTTACAGTTCATCCTTTTTTTTGTTTGTGTCCTACATTTCGTATATATAGTTCACACTCTGCAAATTCTTTTGTGTGTGAACAATCTACTTCTCTGATCTTACCATTCCTGCTGGATGGTACATAATATGATCACCGTTGTGTTTTATTTCCATATGGAAAAGAACTGGGTAAAAGACAGCATAGGCAGAGAGGACAGGTGAGGTTCTTTTGTCTCCTTAAACCTCTGCACCTAGTTTCTAGTCTGCTCGCACTAGAAAATTATTAAGTTCCCAGAATAACCTGGGTTTTGTCTCATTTTTTAATATGAGTTGGGTTCCACCCAGCACACTAACCACCAGGCAGCTAATCCTGTGAGTCCCTCACTTTTGTGCTTACAAAACTGCAATTGCTCCTGCCCTTGCGACCTCACGTGCCCACACCTCTTGCATTAGCATATGGCAGCTCTCCTGCCCATTCCATTGGATGTTCCAGATAACCTTACGGCTCCATCTGAAACTTTTCTTAATAGACTGTGATTTTAAAGCATGATCTAGTGTCCAACTTATATTTAATTTCAAGTTACTTAAAAATAAAACTTTATCCACTATGTTGAAATAACCTGGGTGCCATAAATTGAAAAGCTTGACATTCTGCAGCATATTAACTACTTCATTATTCACCAGTTCATGCAGTACCTCTGCAAAACACATATCCAGTATTATGAAGTCTTATATGTTCCTATGGAGAATCTGCACCTGACTGTCTCTGAAATGATAAGGTAGTTTAGCAGCAGTAAGAAATCCTTTGAAAATGAGTTGGTTTTTTAAAATGTAGTCAGGAAATATTTTAGGAAAGATTTGTTGGGGGGTTTTTTGGTTTTGTTTTTTTTTTTTTTTATCTACTTCGGAATGGGTCAGGAATGGGTCAGCATGCTTAAACATTTGTGATTTGACTATTGCTGTATATACACCAACAATATGTATACACTGTGTTTGAACATACGCTGATGTACACTGGAATTGAAATAGAGTTTCATTTGTCTTTGGAACTGTCAGACTAAATGCTAGAGTAACCATTGTCACAGGCAATAACAATAGCAGCAACAGTTTAAAAAACATCAATTGTTGTAACTTAGTACCACAAGAGGGAGTGAATCCCAAAGACAGTGATCTTATGATCCTTCTTCAATAGCCCATTTTCCAGGATTCAACTGGAGAACCAAAGTATTCAAGCCAGTGATAACAGTACACGTTAGAGAAATAACATTTGAGATAGTCTGATCAGTGACACTGAGTGGTTTTATATGGTTATCAACACCCACAATTACATTATAAATGAAATTAGATGATGGCTTCTTTGTTACCAGCTTCCTCTACTTAAAGGACTCTGAGAAATTATTACAACATTTGAAAATTATTCTCTACAGTGAATTATTCAACCACTAAATCCAAAAAATAAGTGGAGTGTCAGATTTGTAAAAGGCCCTCTACAGTGAAGAGCAGACTGTAGCTATCCAATTATCTGCTCCCTTGGTTGCCTAACTGATCTATGAAATCAAATTAAACACCAATCTGGAGATTCAATATTAATATTTCAATGCTAAAGGATCTGGACCAAATCTACTGAAACAATGAAGAATACCTAAGTCCTTTGAGGTTTGAAAGCTAGTAAATCTTGAATAGTTAAAATCTATAACCAAATATTCTGTTCTCTAGATTTGAGTATTATTAACCTGAATCCTCACTTTTTATGCTAAATTCACAGCCAGATTCACTGTATCCTATCTGCATCAATAAACAAGCAATGGAGCATGCAAAGAGGGTAGTTAACAGCCCCTCTTGGTTTTGTGCAAGCCATTTTGAGTTTCCTTGTCTTGTTGTCAGCTTTGCTTTTGGTTTTGCTTTGTCCTTACCTTAGGTAAGTCAGTCATCTGAGGGGACCATGAGGAAACTGACCATATTGCAACCATGAGGAAACTGAGAACTATATTTGTCCTCTTATTAATCTCTTTCTTTTCTTTTTTTCCCCCCTTTTTGTTGAGGTTTTGGGGGTTTTTTGTTGTTTTGTTTTTTGTTTGGTTTTTGTTTGTTTGTTGGTTTTGAATTTTTTGGTTTGGTTTGGTTTGGTTTGGTTTTTGTTTTGGTTTTGGTTGGTTTGGGGTTTTTTGTTTGGGTTTGGGGGGGTTTTGTTTGTTTGTTTGTTTGTTTTGCTTTGTTTTGTTTTCTGTTGCCTTCTTCCTCCTATTCTCTTTCATGTGTTCTACCAAGAAAAACTAAGAATTTTCATTAACAACCAGAGTCAAGGTGAAATGCTTAGGAGTTCTGTGCTTTGGCTTTCCAGAAACTTAGTTTTCTCTGGAGGACATTTTTACTGGGAAAGCGAAAGGGAAAGGGAAAGGATGAGGATTGATTTAAGAGAACATATGATTATCTCTTTGTTTATGTGTGTACTAATTTAGTAATTTCCACTGTTTCCTTTGTCAATATTTCCCTATTAGTGAAATAGCAAAATGTCCCTTGTCTCTGTCTTATTCCCACTTCTTGTCAGCGCATACCACACACAGGTTGAGATAATTAGGCTGAAAGAAATTAGGACTGTTTTTTCTTTCAGTCACATGGAATTTCAGCACCCCTCTTCTTTAAGAAGACATGCCTGGAGACAGTCTTCAATTATGCTTTTACTCTCCAGTCTCCAGCTGCTATTACATCCCTGAGCATTCTAAGACTAGGCCTAGGCCACCACCATTTCAGCTAACTAAAATCATTTAAGCTCTGTGATTGACAGGGAACACATCCCATGGAAAAAATTATGCATTCTAGATTTAGATAGACAAAAGGAACTATTCCACCACATTCTTGGCTTTTTAGGTACCTCTTAGAAGATTCTGGCCATGATTCTTGCCCAGAAGTTCTCTTATACCCAATTGAGCTAGATGGTCCTGGAGAACTAGGATCATATTCAGGATAGAAATCTGCTTCAACTTTAGGTACCTAAATTCTTGTGTTTGTGTATGTTATGGACACAGATGAACATGTATAGGGTTTCTCTGCTATTAAAACGGCACAGGGCATTTAAGACATTTACAAAAGGCTGGTAGATCCTACATAAATCTAAGAGAGCCTCATGCTTTTCTGCAGTGGCATAGAGGTGAAGCCTTGTCTAGGCTTCACTGTTTGAACATAAGATTCTAACATATCTTCCACAGTTGGCACCTATCTAAAGACATCCAAATATAGGTACATTAGTTTCAAACTGAACTTCAGACTTGACATCTGGAAGGAAATTGGGATTTTGTTATCCTGTTAAACATGAACTATGCTGCACCTACTACAAGAACAGCATATTTGGCTTCTCATGGGATTTATTCTATTCTTAATATACGAAAAACACTGTGAAATGCAAATCATGTAGGACAAATTGTAATATCTAGCAAATCATCAATGTACTTATATTTAGGACTTTTCTTAAAATATCCATTTCTAGTATTGTGCCATTTCTCTCCCATCTGTGATGACAAACCTTGGTCTAGGTCTTAAAAACTTTTAAGCCAGAAACAGAAAATTTAGATATTACTGGGTACCGGCAGCACAGTTCTAGAGGTTTGCATTCTTTCATCTTAAAACCAAAAGCAGTGTATGCCAGACATTGAAAATACTTAGTCTTAATTTCCACCATTAAATTCTGGAAGGTAACGACTTACTGTTTTTGTATAGTACTGTAAATCCTTTCTATTGGCATTTGGTCCTAATAAACAAGAATTCATGAACTTTTTTAAATCTTTATACCATGTTGCTTCTATCTGAGATCTGCTGCCAAATACACACAACTGAAGCTTAATCATCTGAACTCTTAATTTAGAAAATGTTCAGTTCTACTGCTTGTTAGTCACACAGACTAAAGAAAGTACTTGTCAACATAATTTGCCACTAAAATACAAATTTTACTGAAAGTAATCAAAACCTTTGCACAAGACCTAGTGTTTACT
The DNA here is from genome assembly GCA_036785705.1 of Acanthornis magna. NCBI lineage: Eukaryota > Metazoa > Chordata > Aves > Passeriformes > Acanthizidae > Acanthornis > Acanthornis magna. Next base: position 18,385,975 of record JAWUZG010000032.1, read on the forward strand.
GGCAGAAAATGCATGTCTTCTGAAAGCAACATTGTTTACAAGAGTAGTTTTGACAAATTCATTAGGTTTGATTTTTTGATTGTAAAAGATAATTTTGGTTTTTGTTTGAATATGTTTTCCAAGATGCAAATTAATAAAACTGATTTTTAAAAGTAAAATTATTAATTATTAAGAAAAAATATTAAACAAGTTGAAAGAACAAGTAGCATTACTTTGTGTGGACAGTTGTGGAATATTAATTTTCTTTAAGATTTGGACATTCAGTCTCATTTAAGATTAGAAAAAAAACCAACTTGAATATATTTTCCTAATAATGGCATTTATGAATAATTTTTCCAGGGACATAATAATGGCATAATGACTGTCTGAGAAGGAGGTAGAGAGGACATAGAAATGGAGGACAAGTCCTCATGGATTCCACTTCTACATTATCCCAGCAACTGTGTTATCTAAAATATATAGTTCAATTTACTGGGATCCTGATGTCCATCCAAGAAATAAAACGAGCAAATAAATATGACCTGTGCTATTTACAGAAGTAACCACTCACAGCGTCTTTGCTGAAGGTAAATTTCTGTTTCCTTCTGCACAGGTGTTGCCAGGAAGAAGATGCTTTTGATTGTGATTTTAAAATCCAATTATTTTGATTTTAAACTTTGGGTCTAAAATGTGCAAAACATTCATACCTAAAGTTACACCGGGGTTTTTGTTTTGTTTTTCATATTTGAAAATGTCTATTTTGCTATGGTGTCTATTTATAAATTAAAGTATTAAGCACTGCATGAGTGAAATAGCCAATGGCATGAAGATATAGACGTTACTCAGCTCAATTATCACTTTAAATGAGATGCCCATATTCTATGAAGAGGATACACATTTAAATATGGTTTCATACTGCTCTGTATCTACCAATAAAAAGATAATTATCTAATACTGCAAATCAGGATTTAAAGACAAAACCAAGACCCCTCCATGCAATTACTTTAATAATAAATGGATTTAATAACTTTTACTACAGTTGTTCTGGACTTAGGCTAACATCATAACAAAAAATTCCCTTGCTTAATGTTAAGTGGACCACCAGTGTGCTTGTTCCCCTTCTAATGAGAGTAACTACAAATAAGATTTTAGTACAGAGTTGAGAATCCTTCAGGTGGAATGTTGCTGTTTTAGTTGTACGGCATAAAGCAGGAAAAGATTTTCTCACACTATTTTTCATTTGAAAAACAATCACAAATAATTTTTAGTACATTTCTAAAACCTCAGATTCTATTATGAGAAACAACTATATCTATATGTATTTAAAGATAAACTGCAAAATATTCAAATTAATTTAGAACACTCATTTTTATTATTAATCACTTAGGGCAGGCGAACATTTTCATATTCTAACAGATGGCTTGGATAAACATATGTCAAATTTAAAGTTAAATTAAGATTTCGTGTAGTATTTGTTAAAGTTAACGGAAAGGCTTCTAATTGATTTCAGAGGGGCTTAGGATGCATTCTTGATGACCATTTGGGCATGAGAGATTTCTCGTTTGGACAGTCGTATTAAGATCTATGAGAAATTTTTCAGTACTGAGCTTTGACGTAATAACAACGTATCGTATTTTTACATTTCTATAAAGTGACATGTATACTGTGTGTATATTTATATTTATATGTACACAGAGCTAAATGCTTAAGTGTAATGAGATGATACAATAAAAATATGTTTTTATCGTGCCTTTGGAATAAGCAAATTGCTGGAGAATAACAGGAAAGATTTATGGTCACTCAGGATGACCTTCCACTTAAGTCAGGCCATAGATTTCATAGGAGTCAAACAAAGGCTATCAACCCTTTATTTGAGGTGGAAATGGAGAATTCCACACATCCCTGGAAAAGGTTTTTAATTTGTGATGAAAAAATCTGTATCTTATACATTAAAAAAAAAATCAAAAACAATTGAAAACAAATCCATAAATAATCCAAACAAACTAACAAAATGAAGCAAACAAAAACAGCTAAAGACAAACCCTTTTATCAGTTTATCACTGCATGATTTTATTTTCCTTTACAGCAAAACAGATAATCATAAAGAATAAATGTGAAAGGGAACCTGTTCTCCCCATAGACACATTAAATATTGTGAATTACCCCACAGACTTGTTTGTGATAAGTAAAGTAGATAGTTTGTCTCACTGTAATGTGGCTTATTCACATTTTCAATTATACTTGTATATGATTCTGTTGAGGTCTTTCCAGCTTTTCAGGAATGTATTTAAAATGCAGCTTATCTCTAGTGGTTATCAATAAAACCTTCCTGACATTTTCTGAGGCTTTTTTTTTCCTTTCCTGTTTCTGTTTTATTTCTATTTCCCACTGCTGAAAAAGTCACCTAATTCAGTATAATGAGCACTGTTTCCCAGCTTTTGAAAGGAGAGGAAAAATTTTAAAGAGTATAAAAATATTTCTTCCTTTTAATAAGAATGTTGAATGTCAAGGTCAGAAAACTTCTAGAATAAACATACAGTAAAAAAATACCTCATTCCTCTGTAGAAGAAGCTTTCAAGTTGTAATCAAGCTTTTCTTATTTTAGTCAGCCTCAATGTATTCTACCTTTTACCTAAAATTTAATGTTCAGGCCCTAGACACTAGGCAACTCCACTTTTCTTTCTTGAGACTTCTGACATTCCACTTCACTGAACAGCTGCATACATCCATCACAAAAATAATGAAAGGAAGACAGGGTAAGGCTCTAAAACACAGGAGGTTATCAAAGGTACATGATACATGAAATTTACCACAAGAGACTAAAGTGTGCCTTATGCACATCGACACTGTACAAATGCTCAGCATAAGAGTTGTATTCAGATACAAATGTTGTTTCTGGGATTTAGAATCTTTTCTAAACACAAACTTTCTTATTTATGTCCTAATCATCCTATTCACATATAACCCACAGGTTATAACAAAAGTATTACTTATTTTCTCAAGCTTTATATAAACAAAAAAGCAAAACTTAAAGGAAGAAAGGTTTTTGATACAGACAGAAGTGGGCATACCTGACATGAAGCATCTGAATCTGTCATTCAGACTGCTGCTGGGAACCTGAGCAGACTGGATTGGGAAAACCAATAAGAAATGGAAAGTTCTGAATTATTTTTATTTATTTGTCATTTTTAGAATGAAAATTGCAGTACTAGTTTCTAGAAGAACAGATAGGGTTTCATGTCACAAAGCACTCCCTGAATAAGTTTTTCAACTCAGCACTAATGATTCCAGTGAATTGCATGTCCTAAGTAAATTAATGCCTACAATTCATACTTGTTGGATTCTGATGTCCCATTATATATCATTCCTCAAAAAGAGGAAGAAAAATGCTAATGTGAAACTCAGAAATGGCCATGCTAACTTTTTAATCAGTTCCATTTCCTTCTCTCTTATAAACTCTCAAAATTTTTTACTTAAAATAAAATACTACTTATAGACTGAGATACATGACATTTTTCAGGAATCCCATTTAATTCTGAGCCTTTTAAATTGTGTGTAGATCTCAATGGAAAAGGAGATATAATATGAGAATATTAAGGTTTAATTCAGACCAAGCACAAAAAGATTATATGCCAAGCTGAAGAAATCAACATAGTTTACGATATCTGATTTCTCCATATTTTTTGCAATATTTTTAAATGTTAACTATTTAAAGAATATAAGTTACAGGGAAATAGTAGCTCATATGTTCACTGCCTGATTGGTGCCTAAATATTATTAATGATGGGACATCAACAGGAGCTGCCAAGGTTTAGTAAGAGAATAATCATGTCTGCTGGTTATAAACCGCTCAAAAAAGCTGATAAAAACTTAAAAACATTGGATTGCTAAAATAGAAATTACAGAAAACTTTAAAGTGAAATTAGCATATTTAAATAAGACAGTAAATAGAGAAACTACTATTTAGAAAAACAGACCATGACCTAGGGCCAAAATCGGGTGTTTCTTTTTTAAAAAAACCCCAAACTTGCTGTAATGTAGGTATCAGTTTGGCTGCCACCGTAGTGTTCTCAGGTGTTAGAACCTATGTGATGTGTGTAAATCCCAGGCTGATGATCTATGATGATAAAAGCATTTTCATCAGTGTCAGCAGTGCAATTCTGCATGAAACCCAAATATTGTTATTCAGTGTTCTTCAAGAACTCCTTACCTTTAAAAACGGGAAAATTTGGCAACAAGGATAAATTTTTGTCCACATCCAGATGACGGGAACATCGCAGGGTTTTTATTAAGCAAAGTACAAAAATCACCTTGTACGTTCCTCAACTATTTTTCATCAATCTGTTTGCTGGCTGACACCTGACTTGTGCCAGTCTGTGGCATTTATGACTCCAGGCACCTGAAGACTAAAATGCTTGGTTAGCTCAAGTTAAATGGCCCCAAAGAGGAGTATGTGAGTGAAAGATAAAAACTTGTGACATGCCATAGATTAATATAGAAGATTTATTGGGTTCCTACATCCTTAAATACTCTGAAGTATAAAACACAAACTTGTGCCAGATGGCTTGTATAGTTGCCCATATGAGTAAATTGACTTATGAGTTAAATTCTGACATAGCTGGGACTCCAGAGACTCACTAGAGAAAAACCTTAGTCTACCTGAATTGACTGTCAAAGTCTCTAGTGAACTAAGCAAACTCGGTTTATTATTTGAGAACCTCTCTGAGAGTTTTCTGGATGGGTGCTGAGTACTGATAGTTCCAGCTACAGTCTCTTCCTTGAAGGAGCAGGCAGAACACTCCAGGAACAAGCTTCACATAACAATGACCAACACCCTCATTCACAAGAGAAGTTTGGGATCTATGTGAAAAAATTCCTTGTGTACATTGAGATCAGTGACATTTTGACTTCCAAAGAGTGAAGAAAGTAAGAATGTAAAGAAATTCCGTCATGTTTTTACGTAACTTACCTTTATAAAAAGCAGGTTTTGACAGTAAACACTATCTTTCATTAACAATCTGGGTAGAGAGCAGAGGTAGATGACAGTCACAGTTCAAATTGTTCACAATATAATTATGTCTCAATGCATCCTACCCGATCATTAACAGTAACCCAACTATTTTCAGTATGATTAGTATACTTCTTTCCGAATGGGCCAATGCTTAATGAGTAGAAAGGTGTTTTAAGGTTAAACAAAAGCTCAGAGCCAAGAAGCTTCCATATCACCTTTTTGTCTCCTTCCACAGAACATACAGACTGCCTTTTGCTCCCCTCAATGTAACAGTTGCTGAGACTCTCCAGGTCTCTCTTCTGAGTAATCTCTGTTTACTGTCATCAAGGATGAGCATTTAACAAGCAGCAGCTTCTGGAAACAGGAAGAACCAACTGGAGATGGTTCTTTATTTCTTTAATGAGGTGACAAATATACACTATCAAAATATACAGCACTTTTGACTTGCATATGCCTTTAATTGAATGATAACTTTATTTAGTGGGTTTACATGTGTGTTTGGCTAACAAAAATCCAGTTCTCAATGATAAAAATTGAGAAAAGGAAAGAAAAAGAGAAAATGTAAAATGAGGAAGGAAAGGGAAGGGATGGACAAGGACAAGGACAAGGACAAGGACAAGGACAAGGACAGGGGCAAGGGCAGAGAAGAGAAGAGAAGAGAAGAGAAGAGAAGAGAAGAGAAGAGAAGAGAAGAGAAGAGAAGGAGAGAAAAGTGAAAAAAGAAACACCAAAATAGTGTTAGTTCTCAAGGACCTTTGCAGAATTTGAACTATCAGTTATTCATTTTATCTACTTGCACAGACTTTGGTAAAAACTTCTGGTCTACAGATGATCTAAAATCATCTACAATGATTTTCTTTTATAATCTTTGCCTTTAAGATTGGTATGCAGTGGAACACAATATTTCATTGACATTTTGTCTTAATGAAGGTGTGTTTCAGCTCTTCTGACTGCTCCCTCCTTCCAAAACGCCTACACACATATTCACACACTCATTCTGAAAGAGAAAATCTACCTAAATACACAAGTTGCATTTCACCTCAACAAGGGAATGAATAGGACTGAGAGTATTATTTCACAAGAGGAAGAAAAACTTGATTAACATTTTAAAAGATATCATTATCCTTTTGTTTGTTTTAAGTTTAGGGTAAAATTATGCACACCAATTGTGACATTCAGGACACTGAGAATCAGAACAGATTTCCCATGGAAATCGCTGACACAAAACCAGAGAAGTCTTGGCTGAGTTGTCTACATATAAATGCTTGATGTAATTTGAAGTAACTGCATGTGGACACCTAAATTTCGGTGTCTTGATTTTGAATTAAATTTTATCTTGGTAGATGTCTACAGGTAGGACAGATGCCTATTGTAGACACTTAGGCCATGATTCAGCTGTCTGTGATGACAACACACAGGCACCTATTGTCATTTGAGTATTCTCAGGGCTTCTGGGATATCTACAGAAAAGAGGCAGATATGACATAAAGCCTGTGGGAGACTAGAGACCTGGAAGAGCAGCTGCAGGTATTCCAAATGTCACTGGATGCTTGTGTGTGAACAACTGGACCGATTCTGCTGCTCCCTCGAGCCTCTCACTGATGAAAAAGCTGATGATTGAGGATCAGCTTTACCTCAAGTATGCAACATATTTCATACCCAAGTCAGCCACTTAACCTGATTTAGCCAATTAGATACAGCCCACAAGATTTCAAATTATACTAGGCCTGTGAACTCAATTAATGGTGTCGCCAGTCCTACAAATTAAGAAGTCCTAGAAGCAGATCCAAATGTGTGTGGCACATGCACGTGTCCAGTCCAAGATTTTGCTTTGGTTCCAGACAAAGCAAGCTGAGTCAGGCAGAAACACTGGATCTGATCTGAAACTTTCCAAACTCTAAAGGCACGTGATCTCCAGCTTTTGATTCAGGTTAGCTGTCAGTTTGATATCTTTTGTTCTAAGAACCAGTGTAGGTGGGTGGAGGTGTTTGCACAGAGAGCCCAGAGCCGGAGGAGAGCGGCACAGCGAGCCCAGGGCATGCCCGCACTCCGTAACGCACCCATGACGCTGCAGCCCTCGGCAAAATCTGAGCTGTTTGCTGCTGGGCAGATGCACCAACTTGCTCACAGACAGAGCAGAGATCATTGCACAACGCTCCACTGTGTGAGGCAGACATGCCTCTTGGGGAAGGTTTCGAGCAGATATAAATAGCCTTTGTGTGCAGCTGGTGAGGTCTGTATCCGAGGGATGTTGTGTTTTAATGTGTACAGTTTTAAAACAGGACAAAAAGGTAAGATAAACATTCCATGATTTTTGATCTTCTTTTTCGGCACTGTGACATGAAGATGAAAGGATATATACACACTCGGACAACTCAAGAGTTTTTCAAGAAGAAATGCACATATTAACTCGAAATCTTCCCCTGCAAATCAACTTTAGAACTGGAAATCTGGAAGTTTTATGGGTCATTACTTTGCCACATATCCTGTAATTTTTTGCTATGGTGTACATTATTTAAGAAAAATTCTTCCACTGGAGTTTATTAAAGATATTGAAACATTAATCCCTTTGTAAATCTACACACATTTTTGAAATTGGAGACTGGATTTTTGCTCTTGAAAACTTCAAAGACAGACACAAGTGAGATGAGAAAAATCTTCACTGTTTCCATCCTGTGGACCAAGAGCTGAGCCAAAAGGGTTAAATTATTTACTTAGCCTTTGCAATATTTTTAAACAAAAAGTTGAAAATGGGATGTTCAGCCCGGTAAAAAATCTATTAGTCTCTATTTTTCCACTATAAAAGATATTTTCCAGAATTTTTTTTTTTTTTAGTAATCTCTCTTAAAACATAGACGGAAGGTTCTTCTTTTTATAAAGCACCAAAATTACCCATGATAAAATCCTTATTAGACATCTTATATGAACCAGAGGAAGTATTTTTATTACTATTATTTTGTTCAATAGCCAACTGAGGAAAAATAAAAGCATAAAGAAACTGAGGCCACAGCCAACTGAATAGGCAGTGTCTTAATCCTGTGTAATCTCCTATTCAGTAGAGGATTTATACTGATTATACTGACAGAGATGCTGAATGGATATCATACAGTAGAGGAGGAAAACATACCAGAAGAACACAGTAACAGCCTGAAGGAGCCTTCATATGCTCTGATCTTGAGTTTACTACTCCTCTGTTTTCATCATGGCTAGATCTTGATAGTAAATTAAAATATACTGGGAAGAATTCCTCGGCTTTGGAAGTGTATTAATATTTGGTCATTTCCCCATTGCTTTTCTGAAGTGATACTAGTCTGCTTCTGTCTGAGACAGCTCAATAACCTCAACCTGCTTCCAGGCACCTGCAGAGAGTAGTGTAGAGTAGAAACAGTCCCAAAAAGGTAGTTTGAACACACTGTCCAGCAATCTTAATAGTCAGGCTTTGCCACTGGACTTCTGGGTCATAAAAAGAGTTTATTAATAAAATTATCACCACTGTGGTTTTATCATGAAATTAAATCTATTAAAAATCCTATTTCACCATTTTAAATGTAGCTCTAATAGGAAGATTTATAATTTTCTGTGAAGATGGCTTTGGTGGTTCTTGCTTCTTTCTGCCCATGAATCACAATTTTCCTTGCATGTAGCAACAATCTCAGGAAATCAGGATTTTGTTGTTATTTCTGCCTCACTTGTAATGTTTATCTGCTTAATGTCTGTGTCTACATATTTGTCGAGTATTTTGAATACAGCTGAAAGAAAAGGAAAAACATTTAACCTTCTAAAATTCTTAGTAGACCAAGCCGCCTCTTTTGAGGCCTGAAACAATCAGCTCTCTTGACTTTACTCTTACGATGTTTGGACTGTAATTTTCAGCTGGTTTTTGGCTTAACCAAAGACTGTTTTTCCATTAAAGCAGGACTCCTCAGTCTAGTCTTTCTCTGGCCTCTGCTAATGGCAATAAATTAACCGAACCACCAGTTTCATGGAATCTCATTAATACTTTCCTGTGAAAAGGAATAGATAAAAACACAGTAGCTTTACATAAAGGGGCCAAGATAGTAGTTTATGGACTTATTACTTATATATAAAGGAATCCTGAGCTCCTTTTTATTTACATACAATAATACAAGTCTGCAACTGTTACCAAATGTTGTTTGTCCCACTTTTCTGCATGCTTAAGCTTCATAATTTCTTTTTCTGAAAAGAAAATATCTTCTTGGTTACCTTTGCATTCACAAGCCTTTTAGTTTTAATCTCATCTGGAAACAGGACCTTAAACCAGTTTAGTAGTGACAAGAATCCTGAGGATTTAATGGAAAGATTATAGAGAAGGGAAAGGAAAGGAAAGGAAAGGAAAGGAAAGGAAAAGGAAAGGAAAGGAAAGGGAAGGAAAGGAAAGGAAAGGAAAGGAAAGGAAAGGAAGGAAAGGAAAGGAAAGGAAAGGAAAGGAAAGGAAGGAAAGGAAAGGAAAGAAAGGAAAGGAAAGGAAAGGAAAGGAAAGGAAAGGAAAGGAAAGGAAAGGAAGGAAGGAAAAGGAAAGGAAGGAAAGGAAAGGAAAGGAAAGGAAAGGAAAGGAAAGGAAAGGAAAGGAAGGAAAGGAAAGGAAAGGAAAGGAAAGGAAAGGAAAGGGGGAGGGAGGGAGGGAGGGAGGGAGGGAAGAAGGAAGGAAGGAAGGAAGGAAGGAAGGAAGAAGGAAGGAAGGAAGGAAGGAAGGAAGGAAGGAAGGAAGGAAGAAGAAGAAAGAAAGAAAGAAAGAAAGAAAGAAAGAAAGAAAGAAAGAGAAAGAAAGAGAAAAGAAAAAAGAAAGGAAGTCTTAATCATGGAAGCATTTCAGCAGCAAATACTGAATTTTGGCAAGTTCTAGGAGAATTTGTACAGCCAAGATATCTATGAACCCTATCTAGAAGGGTTACATTCTACACATTCTGAAAGCATTAGCACCAGAAAAATTCCACTTAGATTTAAAATGAAAATATTAGTTGGTCTATACTAGGGTGACTGACCTAAATCAGTGTAATTGTATGCACTTAGAACAGCATGAATCTAAATTATCTATGCTATAATGCACGAAAAGGCATTGAGGAAAAAAAAGCTTGAGTTTTATTCTATAACACTTTAAATCTGCAATTTGCACATGAACCATTGTTATGAATTATATCATACAAATGAATAATTAAGAAAGAGCAGGATGGAAAAGAATACTTGGTTTCTTGTAGTCTCATTTGCCCTATTTTTTAAATTAGGTTGGAACATTGTCACAGATGACCTTCTGAAATAGCTAGTTGGTATTTTCCTATAGTCTTTTTATTTGCTGTTGAAGTTGTTGTTTTATTGCATAATAGCTCGCAAGTGT